>CM075102.1:35198712-37598712 GCA_037576195.1 Phytoseiulus persimilis
CGTTCATCAGCGAATCACAAGCGAAAACTATATTGCTCCCGGACAGACGGCATCTCGGAAATGGCTCCATCGTGCAATATCCGCAATGAAAGCACAGCCCCCCAGCGCGATTCTCCCCTGCGGTCTGTTGGACGTTGCAGGCCTACAAATCCGCCCGATCACTTGTCGATATTCCCCATTGTCAACCCGCGCTTGGTTACGAATCTTATCCCTTGTGAGCCCAAGCTTGTAATAGGGCATGGATGATTCCGGTTGAGTTGAGATGGAGGGGTCTCCGGAGGGAAGGTTCTCAGGGGCGGCTGATGTGGTTCCTCCAACATTCCGAGTGACTATGGAATCTCGAAGTCAGTCCAACACCAATCCCTCAACCAACAACTGACGCTATCACGATTCTGAGATTCATAGGAAACTGTGGATAGATCTGATGAACAAGTTTTCTGAACGAGGCTTCAACAATATGACCGTTCAGTGATCGTGGGCCGACAGCCCACGATGACACAATTCGTGTCATATATTTATGACACGTAAACTGCGACCCGTAGGACTCGCGACACCGTGCTCATATGGGCATATACCAAGTTGATGCAGGCGCCGGGATTCGGGACCATAACCCAGAACTTGGGAGATCCGAGAATCCCCAGAGACAGGAGGGCAGACAGGGCATCGAACGAGTCAATGTGAGGTCAACTCGGAGTGGAGAAGTGCGACCCACGAACGGATACGCATCCTCCCCAATGTGTGCGCCTAGATTTCTCGGGATCAATGGAGTTGGGTTCGATTACGTTCATTTTTTCAAAACTCCAACCAATGTCTCGTCGAGCGCATTCGCCCCTGCTCTCAACGTTCATGGGTGGAGGCGCACGGCGGAAGGCTTCCTGTATTACTCCGTCGGTCCAACTCTTTGATCGGTTCATCGTCGACATCGTAAACATACATGGCGGCAGCTTCGTGCTAGTCGGTGCATGGCACAGTCATTCGAATCGTCTGTGATTGAAATCCTCAGCCGCTCGGTTTATTAAAAATTGAAGCGTCCAGGATGTTGCCATGTGCCGCTTGTTGGGACGGAAATTTCGACATCCTGAAGCGACCTATATGTGCTTCCTGGAGAAAGGAATCGCGTGCTGTACTGATAGGTGCTATAGTGAAAGCAATAATGAATTCGTCTTGCGGTACCCGCGTGACGAGGCGATTCGGGCGCGATTCTACATTTGAAGAACTGCGGCTCAATTCGTTACAATGGTTGTCTCCCAGAAAAACGCATCAGTGTCTTCAATCATCAGTATATTGATGCCAATCGTCTCGACTGTTGTTTTTCCTGTCCTTGTCTCCCTCGCTGTGAATGTCATTGCTGTTACTGCTCTCCAACTGGAAAATGTCCAAATGCCTTATCGATAGGGATTGTTGTTGTTGCTCATGTGCTGTCTGCATTACGGCCCGGCTGCTTGTCAGCCCATCAGCCATCGTAATCGACCTACGATCTACAACACTCCCGACTCTGCGGTGGGACCGACGCGACGTCCGATATGCTTGCTGTTGCCGCCGCTGTCGTTCCATGTGTCATCGGGCTCGGCGGCTGTTGTTCGTCGCTCGGCACCCAAGAGACAAGACGGTAAACCGTCATCACGAGCGTTACCAAGAGGTTTCCGACAATCACAGCAGCCAGCGGCTGCCCGCTTGGACTCTAACGGCGGAACTGCCAGTCAAGCAGGCTCTGTTTCCCGCCGTCAGCGGCGCTGGCCGAGCTTCCAGTTATCGTCGACGGAGGCGCATCGATCGTCCGCTGTTGTAGCGGATGACGATGGTGATCGTGATGATGATGTTGCTCGCTGGAAGCACTCCCCTCCCTGATAGGAGAAGCCGAAGGGTGGTGGTGGTGCTGCGACTGCTGCTAAGCTTGTCTGCGTTCGCGCTCGTCTGGCCCGCTGTGAGTGTGGGGCTAGAGCGGCCACGGCAGCGCGATTGGCTGAGACTGGATTGGCTACGGCGGTGTGCCGCATAGTAGTTTTGAAGCGTTTGTGTGTGACGAGCGCTTGCTTTTGCGAGAGTATCTCGCTGGCAGTGGCAGCGACGGGCCTTCGCCGATGTGTGCTGGGAACAAGCGGGCTGCTGGCTGGTTGCCGAGCGGTTATTCGTCGTCGGGTAGAGAAAAATCAGTGGTTTCGGTTTCTAACGTAAACAAATACATCTAGCTGCTAGCCAACAGCAGCAGCAGCCAAGCTGGCCTAGCAGCAAGTATAATTGACGATTGATTGTCTCCGTGATCGATTTACTAACTGGCGGACTTCGTGAATTTCTCACCTCACTGGTCGTGTTGCTCACGTGCAAAGAGACAGACGGACGATTCGTTGCTCTTGTGATAGTGGTTAGGTGTTGTGTTGTTGCTCCTGCTCATACATCTACTTCTGGTGGTGAAACTGCTGCTACAAGTGCTGGTGATCGACTCGAAGGACCGAACGACCGACCGACCGACCAATCGACTGTACGATTCTGTGGCTGACCGAGTGCTAGGAACAGTAGCCGGTTCACGAAAAAAAGGCTTAATGATTAGCTCGCTGGCTCGCTCGAACGTTTGCTCACTGACTAGTTCGTAATCTTCATTGTTGTGTGAGATCTTGGTGTACTTAGTGGAACTTCTTGGCCGTCGCCGTCCATCATCCCTTCCCCCGAGCCCGTTTGGCCCTCGAATTCGATGAGGAGCTCAACGTGAAAAATAACAATCCGGGAGGAAAACCGTGACTGCTATGGTGAACGGAAGTTTTCGTTAATCGTCAACAAGACGGCGAACATCACCACCACCACCACCGCTGATGTCGTCATAATAACCGTCATCATTGTCGTCTTTGACCGAATAACGTCGCTGCTGCGGAGACCGTTCGTACGACTTCTGTCATCGTCCCCCTGTTTCTATGTTGCCCCGTGTGATTGATTGATCGATCGATCGGTTTAACATCGGTTCAACAATTGTTTTACTGTGCCGCTGCTATCCCGCCCCTGCCGCTATTTCCATCGTTGTTACTATCGCTTTCGCTGAACTATCGAGACAGAACCCCGGTAGACGCTGTTGGAAATAGATTGGTGGCCGCCGCTGTGGAAGTATAGGCAGGTTTCGTTAAACTAGAGAACCTGGAGCACTTGGTTCGACATTTGTATCAAAGGGCCGTTGGTGTGCAGCTGGGAGGCGGAACGATGCAGCAGCAGGCCGGAGCTCTTTCGCCCATCTACCTTTGTAATCTTTGTCAACAATCGTTCCCGACAGAGAGAGCTCTCGGTGCCCACTATCGGCAACATTCTCAAGAGCTGATGCGTTGCACCGTTTGCGGCGCTGGTTTTCATACAAGCAGTCATCTGACTGTGCACCTTCGAACCCATACTGGAGAACGACCGTTCCAATGTCAATTCTGTGAAGCGCGCTTCATCAATTCGAGTCATCGGAAAATACATGAACGCATTCATACCGGTGAGAAACCCTACGAATGCAATAGATGTCCCATGAAGTTCGTCAGCTCGTCGCATCTGCGAAGTCATCTCCGAACTCACACCAAAGAGAGACCCTTCACTTGTGCGATGTGTGACGCGCGATTCCTCAACTCAAGTCATCTCAAAGTACACCAGAGAACTCACACAGGTGAGAGGCCCTACTCATGTCAGCGATGTGGGCAGAGTTTTGTAAGCACTTCTCATCTGCGTAGCCACGAGCGTACCCACACCGGCGATCGTCCGTTTCGGTGCACCATCTGCATGGCATCATTCCTGTCTTCGAGCCATCTGCGGGACCACTACAAAGTCCACACTGGCGAGGGTCAACACGAATGTCCTACGTGTAGTGCAAAATTTCTGACCAAGTCTAGTCTTCGGAACCACGAGAAGGTCCACCGAAGACAAGACGACCCTCCGCTGAGCGTTGATAGTTCGTCGAATCACGAGTCTTCCTCATCGCATTCGTTGCTGCGTTTGGAGCCCGCAATAACCATTCATGAGAGCGAACCGCTGGCTTTGAGTCTTGGCGGTAGTTCGTCGTTCAACTTGCTTCAGGCGACGGCTGCATCGACCTCATCGCACTCCAACAGCATCGATAATAACAGTAGCAGCAGTAGCAACAACAATAGCAGCAACAGACATAAAACCAATGACCACATGCCTGCTTCTTCGACCTCGAAGAATACTAGGAACCCTTCTACGTCATAGCTACCCGGATGAATTCACGTAAGATTCTCGTTCCAATCTCGAATACCTAATCAACCAAGACAGCAACAGCTGTATATGGTGTAGGGTAGAGGGTACGCAAACGAGCATGCAGACCGGTTATTGTATTTAAAACTATATTGAATAGATGTCACGTCTCTAATACTTTACATACTTGCATAAGAGAATAGAAGAATACATTCATAGATCCCGCTGTCTTGGTACGCTGTGAATCGTAATGTTGACGACGGAGACGTTGACGTAGATACGACGGAGATGGGGAAAAATGTACGTTACATTCAGACAGAGACCTGTGATTGTATCTCTCTCTATGATATGATGTGTATTTTTCTTCTATTCTATCATAAGACTGAAAAAAACATACCACAAAAAACAAAGCTAGTAGCCTAATATTGTATTTCCATGGGAGCATCAATACCACTGCTTAGTTGTGTGAGCAGATAACTTAATTCCTGGTCGTATATTGAATTCCAAGAGTGGGGGATTACCTGAGAAGAAACAAATTATATGATAATAAAAAATGAGGCTGTATTCATATTTGAACAGCTCCACAGAACTTCATTTTCAGTTTCCAGACCTCCGTCTCCCTTCCCAAGGCTCGAGTCCTCCTGTTCCGATACCAAAAACTATCTCGAAGTAGGTGCCTCTGCAGGAGCAGCCGGGGAGCACCTTCGGTCGCAGCCCTCAGTCTGATTTTGCAGTCAAAACACGCATGGTCTGGAACGGGAGCATCTCCACTGTGGACGATAGGCTCCTGATTTTCAGACCATGTTCGAATAGAAGAATCAGAACCTTTGCGTAGCCGACGGCACTCAGAAAATGTACTCATGTGACGGAACCCTCGGAAGTCGTCGATTCTCGTGGCTGCTCGCCTTGCAGTGCCATATTTGCGAATAAGTAGCAGAAGCCAAAGGCGATGAAGGAGGCAACATAACTAAGCAAAACCACAAGCGATACCGGGTGAGGCTCTAATCTTCTGAATTCTGTGAAGGATTCGTTCACGATATAGCTGTTGCAAGACTCGGGCGACGAGCGAAAGAATGTGCACGATATTCAATGTGATGAGAAGCTGAAAACTTATTCACCTAGCACGGAGCGCCCCGAAGGCTTGTCTAAGCTTGTCTAATCTTGGCCCGAAGGTCTTGATACCCCTGAGAGTTTTCAGGTCAAGCTCATTGAAAATGCTATCATCATTGAATGTGGCATAAAACGTGACACAGCATATTTGAATAGAGCGCGACCATATACTCACTGCCCGACGTCCTGACGAAAAAGTTGAGACTCATGTCGGACATTCCTTTCGGAATTTGTTTTTCGAAGTGAAATTTGATCGTGAATTGTCTCGATCTCAAACTATGGAAACTGGATAACATCTCTCCGCAGAATTTCCCGCTCAGGACGCTTTCCGAACTCGTGTACACCTGAGGATACGATACCCGACACACCCGATGAACAATTAATTCTCATCGGCAGAGCCCGTACTTTCGAGCATCATCCATTAGAGCCCATAAGATGGATAGATAGATGAATGCATGATGCTTTGAAGTACGGCCTCCGAGCACCAACATTCAGCAAAAGTCCCTGTACAATTATATGGATAGTTCCTGAAGATCTGGGGTACGCACGAATAGTCGCCGAAATTCACGCTTGAGCCTAGAATCATTACGAAAATCAGCCATCGTCCCGTGGGGAGCGCCGTCACGACACACGTTCGACGTATTTTGCCTCTGGCTCGATCGGATTGAGTCAACTTTCCGGGGAAGAGCTGTATTCGCACAACGTGTTGGGCCGGAACCTCAAAATGTGTAATGAATCTTTCACCTTCTCTGAAGAGAGGAACTGCGTAGAGTGAGGGAGTAAGTCCGTCGGCATATACTCCAGGCTCCTTGTGATGATGGGAGACCGGAGATGGAATGCACTGAAGAACGATTTCTTGATCCGAGGAAGAATCGCCAGAAACGTCGACTGAGAGCCGACTGATCGTCAACGCACAAATGATGACAACTTCAAATGCACCCATAGGGTTACCTTCGTTAGCTTCCGGCCAACGACGTCTTTTGGACCGCGGGTGTTGGTTGACCTTGGGGATTGTCGTTACCAGACCAATCAACCAAGTCTGAGAGTAAAACGAAGCTCAACCACACCGAGGTTATCCCGTGAGGTTTTCGTAACAATGCCACCCTCGTATGTCAAGAACACCGAGTCCAAAGAGTTAACGAAATCGTACGGAGAACGACGAGAGACTTTCAAGGTATTCTTAGCATCAATGACGGCTCGAAGCAGCGTGTTCCCACGGTAGGGCTCTCTCCGACCCTTCTGAATGAAGTGGAAGCGAGAATCGAAGTTCCCGAATCCACTACCCCTTATAGACACTCTCTTTCCAACACGCCGTCACTTCGAGCTCAGGCGGCTTGGGCAGCGCCTCTTCCAGGGGGAGGATTCGATGCCTCTCATGAAATCTTCTCTCCTCGTGCGCTGGGTTCGCGTTAGATCTTCATCTCTCAGACGTAACCTATCCCTCCCATGGATGTGAGCGTGCATTGTTGCGCCTTCGCGGATCACGTTGATGGCCCATTCCATGTTGTTCAGTCCGTCCTCTCGTGTACTGGACTAATGCTGTTGTGCCTAAATACGCTCGGCCGCGGATCCGAGACTACTCCTGATTTAACTGCTCTTCGAGGAGACAGTTCGTTGGAATGATCTCAAGATTTCTCAGAGAAGAGCGTCCGCTGAGGCTGCGAGGGGAAAGGAATTTGCCGCTGAACTAGAATACTCCGGTAGTACCCTGAAAAGACTTGACTGCGTTTCAGTTGCTCAAGCTCGCCAAAGGACTCCGTTACGGGTTGAGAATGTTCTTTGCGGAACCGAGGTCTACGAAATCAGACGCGATCCAGCGAGCTCTTGAACGTCACGAAGATATCAACTCGAGAATAGAGAAGCTCAAAGAGAACTTTTCAACCGTTCAATCCGATCTGGATAGTATACAAGTGAGCTCGATCTCGCGATGGGGTTTCATCTGAGCACACTAATCTCCGAACTTCTACGACTTATTGGAATCACGAACCCTTCCAGAGTGCTTTCAATAAAAACTTCCATCGAGCGATGCTTCCCAGTGAAACGGAGCGAGACGGAGAAACGAAATTCTTGACAGATGTGTCCGGTGAGTTTGTCTAAATCTAAGCACCCGACGAAGGGATGGAGAGACTCCATGGTTTTCGGACTCGGGGCATGTCCGTATTTTCCTATCGGGGTCCTCCGACATCGGCACTGCACTGAATGATAACAAATATTTGCAGATTCTGATTCCCGAGAAGATAGATCGTTCCTTGATTTGAGGAAGTACGACTTTTCTTCCATCGAAGAATTTCCTCTTGGAGTAGATTTCAGAATTGGAACGCCTCTTCCGTATTTTTCAACCGCACCTTGCAGGAGGAAGACTGAGCTGAATGACAAACTCGAGGGAGAGCTGAAGTTGCTGAAGAGTTACGGATATGGGAGCGATAACTTCAGTGAGATTCATGGAGAACAGAATAAATGTGTTGGTTAGTGACTGCTAAATCTTCGCTCGCGGTGATTCCCGAAGACTCAAAAGCGTGTATTGTTCAGCAGTACGTGCTCCCCATCTAGCTTTAGTGAGCATCGGCGGCGACCCATGAAGTCGAGAGATCCATTCGAGTGACAGGCTCAACTCGAGAATTATGAGACACCAGCCGGCCGCGCTGCGCGCGGTTGAACGGCGCTCCCTGCCATCGAGGCACTTTTCTCTCCCTTCACTGGGTCAGCATTCTGATTTTGAAGAATATGGTGAGATTGACCCCGGAATCACCCCTCCGGAGTTGGGAAGTAATCCTCAGATAGGTCTCGGAATCACCCCTCCAGAGTTGGAAAGTAATGCTTAGATTGGTCACGGAATCACCTCTCCAAAGTTGGAAATTAATGCTCAGATTGACCCCGGAATCACCCCTCCAGAGTTGGAAAGAAATGCTCAGATTGGCCCCGGAATCACCCCTCCAGAGTTGGAAAGAAATGCTCAGATTGACCCCGGAATCAACCCTTGAGAGTTGGGAAGAAATGCTCAGATTGGTCTCGGAATCACCCCTCCAGAGTTGGGAAGTAATGCTCAGATTGACCCCGGAATCAACCCTTGAGAGTTGGGAAGAAATGCTCAGATTGGTCTCGGAATCACCCCTCCAGAGTTGGGAAGTAATGCTCAGATTGACCCCGGAATCACCCCTCCAGAGTTGGGAAGTAATGCTCAGAATGGTCTCGGAATCACCCCTCCAGAGTTGGAAAGAAATGCTCAGATTGGCCCCGGAATCACCCCTCCAGAGTTGTAAAGTAATGCTCAGATTGACCCCGGAATCAACCCTTCAGAGTTGGAAAGAAATGCTCAGATTGGTCTCGGAATCACCCCTCCAGAGATGTAGAGTAATGCTCAGATTGGCCCCGGAATCACCCCTCCAGAGTTGTAAAGTAATGCTCAGATTGACCCCGGAATCAACCCTTCAGAGTTGGAAAGAAATGCTCAGATTGGTCTCGGAATCACCCCTCCAGAGATGTAAAGTAATGCTCAGATTGACCCCGGAATCACCCCTCCAGAGTTGGGAAGTAATGCTCAGATTGGTCTCGGAATCACCCCTCCAGAGTTGGGAAGTAATGCTCAGATTGACCCCGGAATCACCCCTCCAGAGTTGTAAAGTAATGCTCAGATTGACCCCGGAATCACCCCTCCAGAGTTGGGAAGTAATGCTCAGATTGGTATCGGAATCACCCCTCCAGAGTTGGGAAGTAATGCTCAGATTGATCCCGGAATCACCCCTCCAGAAATGGAAAGTAATGGTCAGATTGGTCTCGGAATCATGCCTCCACGTTTTGAAAAGTATGTTCAGATTGGTCTCGGAATCACCCCTCCTGATTTGGAAAGTATAGTCAGACTCGTACCGGAATCACCTCTCCAGACTCGGGAGAGTATGTTCAGATTGGTCCCGGAATCGCCTTCATGTCTTCCAGAAAAAGTGCGAACGAACTGACAAACTGACAGACTAAGCCGATTATATATAGTAAGGATAACGACGATGAGTCTCTCATTTCTATCCCGAAAGTTTTCGCCAAAATTACGATATCCGCGAACACCAGAGTATTCATCGGCCTCTGAGCGGGTTCAGAGGATAACGAGAGTTATCTGAAGAGCACGATCCCGATTCTGACACCAGAGATTCATCCATTTTCAGTGGATGGACATCGGAAAGCTTGACTGCTCCGAAGACGCAAGCTTCCGGAGCTTGGCCTGTCGAGGAAGATTGAAAATTTTGATCAGCTCCTTGCGAGGCTCACTCCCACCGTATTTCGGGATCACCAGTGTATCTGCGCACTTCGAAACCTCACCCTGGATGCGTGCGTCCAGCGCCCCTTCAAAAATCGCGGCAGCATGAGTCAGCCTTTGACCAGCGATCCATCTCAGTTTGCCGATCCCTCGACTATCCCAACGGTCCATGTTTTACTCTGAAATGTCGTGTAGCTCGACGATTCATCCGTCGACCTAACGACCTACAAGTTGCCGTTGCTGTTGCCGGTTGAGTGTTGGATGCAGTCGAAATGTTTTGCATTTTCCTCTTGTCTCTTCACTCTTTCAAAAGACAATATCAGAAGCATGCTTTGGTTTCCACTGAACTACGCGTGACGATCGGGAAAGAACCAGTACTTGGCCGAGAACCTTAACGAAGTATAGAGCAAGCTTTAAGCCTCGCTCACGACCATTTGTGGAGCAGCCTCCATCAAAACGAACCCGTCCCATTCTTGGCCTGCCGACGGGGTTGACACCGATGCCTTGCGGCGGAAAATGATGTCTTCTTGCGGCTGAACCCTCAAACGTGGATAACGGCATAGCGAGCCATGGATCAAGGGTGCACTTACCATTCGAAGTCTCGAAATCTGAAATCCAGAATTTAGGAATGTTCCGGAGGCAGCCCAACCAGGTGCGACGCCCGGAAACCGTGATAGTTCAAAACAACGGACCGCACTACACGAGCTAGCAAATATATCCGGTACCAGAATCCAGCGATACAACTGCATCAGAGAGGAGTCTCTGCTGCTGCAACTGCTCCTCAACTTTGCCTCCGTCTGCTACATTCAACAATATTTCCCAAGTCCTCCTCTAACCCGAAGTCCGTCGCTGCGTGCGAGTTCTACGCAGCTTTCCCGGTGACGTCGCACGATGATCCGGGATATAAGTGGTGCCCCTCATCGGATGTACTCCCCGCCGCACTCCGGGTGTTCTGTGGGGTATCCGTAGCTCGTTCCCAGGGGAAGAATAACTCCATACACTTCCATCTAGGAAAACTATAGGTTCTCAGAGTTCTCGTGATTTCGTTCCTTCAGACGGCCTTAGCTTCGTCGTCGTGGGAGCGCTCCCCGCTCACTTCCTCCGGAGTGAGCGGAATTACTCCATTCAAACACTCGTCTGCGTGGTTTTGACCTGCCATTCTCAAACATTTCCGGATGATTTTATTGCTTTATGGGATGACCTGTCTGATCGTAGCCCTGGAGAGCGAGTAGCGCAGTGGGAGTTCTGCTTTTGAGAACCTCTAGAACTGGGCTTGCCAGAGAGGGTTTCTCGGAGTCGTCAATTTCCGATGAGCATACCCTCGAGGGTTCCCCAGTGGGATTCTGATCTGACCTCGCTTCCTGGAACATCGGCATCGAGCGGTGGGATCATGGTGAACCAATTCAAGCGGGACACTCCTCTCGCAGCCGAGCCCCAATGTTTCTTGAATAGAGTTCGGTTCGGTGCGACCCAAGATTTCAGGAATTCCCACGCAAGGCTCGTGTAAGATGACTCCGAGGTCCGAGTCCCTTCAGCATCGACTAAATGCACTCATGCATCTCTATCTCTGGCCGGAGCGTCAACCGCACTCGCTGTTCTCTCTTCGATCCGAATTCGACGCAATGCTAATTCGCCCCCATGGTGCTACGGGCACAAAGGACTCCCAAAGAGATGAGCGAGAAGAAATGAGTTTCGATGGGGGTTGTACAACCAAGAAAGTTTGGGATACCCCTTCTGGGACCGCTCAAGAACTCGAGTGAACATGGCTCCGGGACCGCCCCGGAGGTCTGACGACGATAGCGGGTGTTGCGTGGGAGTCGCGTCTGTTAGGACTCTCGCCGAGGAAGGGGAATTGAGAAACTCTCTTGACATCGAAAACCTCACATCAGTTCCGGATTTCGCATTACGTTTCCCAATGATATGCTGTACACAAGATATTCCCCAATGTTTCACGTTGCTTCTATTCTTGCGCTTGTCAGGAATGGATCCTGAGAGGTTGAATCCTAGCGGAACACGTCGCGAAACTCTTCCAGCCGAGGCGATCACCTTCGCGACCCATCTCAGGGACAAAATAGTTCATAACGTAAAGTATGACCCTCGCCCTGCACGTTCAACGTCAAATTCTCACCAGCGCTTCGATGGCTCGGACCTGACTCCATCTCCAACAAACCAACGGCAATCGCAGTCAGGAGAAGAACAAACGACAGCAGCAACGGATTGGTCATACGTAAACGAATACTGATCATTGAGACGTCGGCCCACCCGGCTCCTGCTTCCAGACCAGCAACTCTCTCGAACTCTCACCTCAAGACTATCCAAGCTCCGACCCTTGATAAAACAATGTAAAGCCTTCTCATATCCGTTTCCTGAATGAAGCCGGTGTGCTCACGAATGGTCCGAATTCCTAATGGACTCAGTTCGGCCAGTGGAGAGAATTCGTCTTTCGCGATGGTCATCACTGTATCAAAGAACAAGGATCTCCATATTCATCAGGGTCATTCATCGAGTTGGTGAGATTATGTTGCGGGGGGCGCCGCTCGGAATCAAAGAGGCGGAGCCAAGGAAGCGACCGTGATTTTCTTCAGCGTTGACCGTGATGCAGCCGCTGACAGCCGGAGTCATCGATGGAGTTGTGGAACCGATCGAGACACTGACAACACCGTGAGGGGTACACGAACTGCGAAAGAATGTATCGTCACTAGATGTTAGCGTCATCCTGTTGCGACGGCTTTGCTGTTTCGTAGTTCCTCCACGGTGGTGAGCGAGAGCCGTTTGATACTGCTTGAGATATTTTTTCTTTGGACCACGATTTGTTTGTTCAGGCAGGCCCAACTCGCTCCAGCAAGGTCAACTCTTGAGGACATTGTTCCTCGCTATGCGGACATCTCCTGCTTCAGACCGATTCTCTTCTCCCGATCAGTTGTCAGTCACCATCGACGTGACTCAAGGACTCACAATGGACAGTCTCCAAGACTAGAAACAAACATACTCGTCACTCTGTTGGTATCGCAAACATCTCTCAGGTGAAGCTAGTCGTCCGAAACAGTGTACATTGGCCATTCTCAGATGACGGAAGCAACTGAAATAGTCGCCCACAGCGTCGCATTGTTTCGATCGATCAGGGGACTGGTTGGGACAGCAAGTCCAATGAGGTGCATCGACCTCACGCTCAAAGCCATGTCAGTATATTTGCCTCTGAACGATCAAGCATTTCCCTCTCACCCTGAATCTTGATACTTCAGTATTACCGTGTACAACGCTGGGGTAAAACTGCTTCTAGATGGACCCGAAAGTAGGCGAAGTAGACTCACTGTATTCAACTTCTCAGAGAGAAGTAGTCAAACGTGACGAAGAGGACTAGATTTGCTCATTATTCGGAATTGGCATGATCTGCCGACGAGCCTGACATGTTCCTAAAAGTATACGGAAGTTCCGCATCAGTCTGGGGGAGGGGAAACAAGAAGAATTTCTCATGGCACCTCCAAGCAGGAGGGTTCTACCGGAATTCGCGCGGGCGAATGACAGAAAACCACGAATGATTTCAATCTCGGCGGCGCCGCGTGGGAGAGCGGCTGGCCCTTCGCACTCGCGGGTTCCTCCGAATCACAGAATCAAATGGGGCTCAAAATCGGCTGCCTAGAAAATCCTACCTCACTTCTGGATAGACGATCGAGCCGCGAGCATTTCTCTCGTTGAATACCCCCTGCTTCCGATCGAGGCCCGATCACCTGCATTCCTTCCGGCTCGAGGATGATTACTACTGTTTCGAAGCCTCTCTGTGTTTTTGTTGGGTTAGTGCTTCTTGCGCAGATCGCCGCCACCCATGACCCCGGAGCCCCTACACAAGGTCAGTCACAGCTACAAATCGAGGAATTTTGGGGAGGAATAATGAGGGAATTCCAGGACGGTCGCCGTATCTCTTCGCGAATGAAACAAATCTTACCACACAGGACAGCACCCGTCTCACGATGTGCACCCGTCAATGAGCCTCCCGTTTCTGCCACATTGGGCCAATCCTTCGAGAATCTATCAAGCGATTCTGTCAAGGAACGCGTCAACTAGGTGTTCTTCCAGAGGAGGATTCCAAGGAGTTTGCGAGCCCACGGAGAAATGCACCTCGCACGCTGATACATTCAGAAGCAGCAAGGTTTGCCTTCGAGAAGGTCAAGTCTGTTGTTCGGGTGAGTTGCGTCGAGTCTCTCGAGTGCAGTTCATTGGTGATCAACGCATGCTGATCTGCGAAGTCCCAGATCGGCTCGGATCGATGGTTGACTCAAATGAATCGAAAGTCGCGCACCACCTCAATCATTCAACTTATCTAACTAACTGTTTCAGCGACGAGCTCTCCGAAACCGATCGCGACCTGCAATCAAATGGTCTATAGGTCCGGAGTTCATTTTGTCAACACACTCGATATGAAAGAAAACTGCCTAGTTGTCGTACGAACTCCTCCATCGGTGTGCCAAGTACGATTGGATTTCTTGGCGTTCAAAATTTCTCAACCGACAACGGACATGGAAGACAAGACTCGCTGCGTCGATGACGTATTCTCCGTCCACGCGGGTTCAGGCTCTGTGGCTTACCCGAGCATTTGTGGTGACAACGACTACCAGCACCGTGAGTTCCGAACTCTACAAAACTTAAGTGTTCAACCCCCTGGCCCGGGTTGTTCGATCCATCCAACCGAGCGCGGGTTCCATTCCAGTACTCATCGATGTCAAGGGATCGGATACAGTAGTGCTTAACATGAAATTGGCGACCTATCTCAACGTGACGCGATACTGGAATATCAAAGTCTCTTTCGAGACCTGCAACTCTCCGAATTTGGGTGAGCGCCGCTCGAGAGAATGTTCGCAAAGAGGACCCTGATGCGCAACGTGCTAGAAATCAGGGTGTTGTTATATAACGACGAGACTTTCTTACAGCGCCCGCTGGATGTCTCCAACGATACACCGCAGGCAACGGCGCAGTTCGACCATTCAACTTCGGTCCGTCCAACGAGCTCATAGAGGGGCTCAAGTATCAAGTTTGTCTGATACCTCGGGCAAGCACCTGTCGCATCTTCATGAACAATCGACTTCATAACATTCGAGGACCCGTATTCCTGAACTTCGTGTCACAAGACATCTCTTCTGTTTCGATAGGCCCATTATACACGCTCAGGAACGAAACGGGTCAGAAGATCCACCCGGTGGGCCAATGTCGTACACGTCTGGGCAAGTCGATGCAAGCTCATCAGTCGCCAGTACGGCGAGCTCCCATGAAATACTCCATGGTAGAAAGCTCGCCGAAGCTCATCGAATGGCTCGTGTCCGGAAATGTGAAGAGCCTCGATTTGGACTTCGTTAAGCACGTGGGGAGGATCCCGCAAGAAGAAAACGATGTTGCCAACGGAGGTGCTCTGCCGATTGCCTCAGCGGATGCGGAAATGTACGCGAGAGATTTCGATCCAGAAGGAAATCCAGCTGAGGAGGGTTCCGCGTTGTCGGAAAACGAACTAATGAGGATCGCCATCGGCTCTGTTCCCGGCGCTGGACGCCCCGGAGAACGGAATACAACGAGAGGAGACGAAGATCAGGAGGAACCGGAAATGAGGAAATTGGCTCAATTCGTACTGGAGCTTCCCATCGACGGCGTAACCCAATCGTTGCGACGAACGCTTGGTGACGATTATCGGGTTGATGAATTGCTCAGAACCCATGATCATCCCGAGCATAATATAACCCATGAACATCCCGGGCATAATATAACCCATGAACACCCCGAGCATAATATAACCCACGAACACCACGAGGCCGTCATCGTGCCGGAACATCCCGATCGGCAGTGGATACAGCAACTCCAGGAGCAACACAGGCAAGCTGCATTGGACAGGCTGAACGCGCTCGCACAGAACCACTCCAGCTCTGATCATCATGTACATCCTGACCATCACAGTAGCTCGCCGCACCACGCGAGCTCGGAGCACCAAGGAATTTTGTGCCACAGTGGATCGCATGCCCATGATCAAGAGCACCCTCACCATCAGCATTGCGAATCGAACTCAGAGGGAGCTTCTACCACTCCGGCTCCTGTCGCTTCGACAACAGTCCCTCCAGCGGAGGTTTTCGTCTCTCCGGAGGAACACCCGCAACTGGTCATCGATGCCTCAGACGACGAGAAAGAAGAGGACGATGGCCCAGACCCGTCAGCGCCGCGTCTGACGGTCCAGCTCAATAGACCCGAACGAAACAGCTCTTCAGCTGAGCCTGTGTGTGATGGTTTCAAGCTAACGGCCAACATCACCCAGAAATGTCTCACAGACGCACACCCCGAGAAGTGTTACTTCGACGCCATTCACTCCCATAGTAGTGGAATTCACGACAACATCTCGAAGTGCAATTATACTGCGGCTCAGCTCGTGGCTCATCAGCACGAGTTCGAGAAACAGGCGCTCCAGCAGTACCTCAAGCTGCAAAGTGTAATTCACTCGCATCCTCCGCACCCGGCCAACGGGTCCCACAGTGGAGCGCACGTGCAACCAACCCACTCAGCCCAAACTGGGGCGCAAGTACACCCAACCCACTCACCCCACACTGGAGTGCACGTGCACCCCACTCATGAACCTCACAGTGGGCATCAGAGTCATCACCCCCACCATCCTTCCGGATCGACGGGGCCGAATGTGTCAGGAGCCTCGATGAACGGGAAGGGAAATCAGCTGGTCGTCCCAGTGGTGATATACGTTCCAATCAAGTCCACAATCTACAACCAGTTCAATCAAAGGAAGATCTATCAAGTCAACGCGAACCTTACCAAGCTGCTGGAAGAAAGCCTCATGAACTCTAGCTCCAGCGAATTCCTCATGGAAATAGGTAATCCAAGAGCGCCGGGAGAAGAAGAACCTCTGGTCATGGAGTTTAGCAAACAATTTGAACTCCTATACAATTTTGAACAGTGTTGAGTCCGATTTGGAATAAATGATTCTAGCAGGAAGTCAGAGTTCATCGATTTCATCGGTAGATCCCGAAGAGTGAACAACCTCAATCAAAAAGAAAATTCGACCACGTTCAGACTGAGAAAACATGATTGCGCGCGATGACTCGCGATCAGCGATCCGCTCTCGGAATTGTCACCTACGACCGGAAGTCCAGCGTTTCGCCAACGGTTGATGCGTGTTCTCGCTTCACGCCCTCACATCGCGAACCCTGGCCCGATGCAGCAGCGAGGCGGCGGCGGTGGCAGCATGGGCTGAACGACGACGTTCGGTTTTCTCAGCTTCTTCTTCGAGCCGGCAGAACCCTCTCCGTTCACCAGAGGGACCCTTTCAACTCGGCCTGGGCCCTGTTTGACCTACTGCTTTCCGGAGTGTCTAACTCTGGAAGTATTGCTGCCTGCTAGCTCGTCTGCCCATTTGCCTGTCTGTCTGCCTTTCTTCCCGACCAAACGCCCGCCCGCCCGCTGCCTTCCCGCTAGACCAGGCTAGCCCACTATCCTAGCTTGGTGACTATCTCTCGCTGCTGTTGGTAAAAGTACCTTCTTCAACCGAGTGAGGATACCTTCAAGTTTGTGTAGTTGTCCCATCGCGGGCCTTATCGTGGAGTGGTTTTCTTGCTCTCCCTGCAGTAGCAGCCGTAGAATGCCGTGGAGCGGAGGATGTCTCCAACGGCCCAGAAGAAGTCGATCCCGTAAGTAGGATAATTGCGGATTCAGAACTCCCTGGTTCTTGAGACCGTTGCTGATTCGAGGGGCAAACACTTCGTATCTCAAACGTGGCTCTATCGGCTCTCTGAGATGATTTAGGTGGACGGCCTGTGACGGTTGAGAAGCACCGTTGAAACGATTCCTATTACTTTCTACTCTCTGAGTCCTTTTCTGATCAGTATTAGGATTCGGCGCGCGATCAGTCGAGAATGGTCTTCGGAATGTCGCTTCGATCTCTCCTCGCACCACCATTTTGATCATTCCGAGTCACGGGCGAAGAGAGAATGTTTTTCTCTGCGGACTATCTTATTATCTCCAGCAGGGCTTTAGTTGGGTTAGGTGAAGAAACTTCCGGGGGCAAGAGCTTTCATTGCTCAAGGTGAAGAGTAGTGTGGCAAAATCAAGGCTCCTGAGAGCTAATTGGGTCTGCAGATTACGTGGGGGCATTATTTTCGGAAGCTTGATCGATCTCGCTCGAAAGCAGAGTTTGATGGGCAACATCGCTTTTCTACGAAAACTTCCGGGGAACGTAGTAGCCCGGTCAGAGCTCTCACGACGAATGCTCAGTCACCACAATTACTGAGACTCATCCGTCATCAGAGCCCATGGACTCGAAATATACTCTAGCTCTTTGGATTCCTGGGAATATACTGTTTGGCAGAGATCGACGTCCGCATCGAACTATTTTACTCGACAGCTGAACTGATAATCTGATTCGACCATTCCCGAAATCCCCCACGCGAGTTGGATTCAATTCGTCGGCTCGGAATCCAAATTAAACTTTTTCGGGTCGGTGAGCTCCCGGTCTTGACTATCGAAGATTGTTCGAGATTTTTCTGCGTCCAGAACGGCGAGCGATGATGGCGGCCTCAGGTCCATTTTCCAGCAGGCGACCCGATTCGGTACTGCAACGCGGGCCACTAATGAGCTCTCGGAAGCCGCTCGTGTTCCATGAGCTTTTCATGAAGGTCGGATCGGACGAGTACCACCATGTACATTCGCCGGCGATGACGAAGGGCTGATCAACTCAATGCCGAATAATGCTGTCCATGAGTTACATGAAGCAGGATAACATGAGATCGAAGCTCATAATGATGACCAATGGACTCGATTGAGGGATGAAGCTTTATGCGCTTTCTCGTCTCCGAGTTGGACCCAGATGGAATCAATGAACCACTTTAGCCCAAAGTTCGGAACCTCTATAGCAGCGCCGGTGCTGGCGGATCACGCGCCGAGGCTCAGAGCGTCGCTGGTTTTGGCGCCAAAACTCCCCCGTGCGGTTCAGCCTGCCAGGACTTCTGTAACCACGCCCGAACCCAGTAGAATCGGAGTGGCCCGAGTTCATCGACTGCGGCTGAATCGACAACGGATGGCATCAGCTATATTTGAGCTTGTCGACCATCGATTCGAGTTCGACGATCCCTTTGGGTCTCGTTGCTGTGGTTTTGCTTCGAACCAAGCGTGTCGGATCGGAATCCAAGCCGGAAAACTTTCATTCGAAGTTCAATGTTTGATTGATCTCATGATCGTTCCCGAAAGAATTTTTCAGTTTACTCAGTACCCTCCTCCAGAAAGCCCACCGCAATTCGGGAGAGGGCGTGAACGATGCGGTGACTCAAATTCTGTGATCGTTCCCACGCTCCGATCCGTGCTGGCTCTTCACAAACCCACGATTCGGGCTTTTTGTGGTCTGCACCGAACGGAGTATGATGTTCGGGTGCTTGCGGTCCTCCGGTCGGGAGTCAAGCTTCGTCGAATGACCCAATGCGGGTTTGCGGAGCGACCTCGAACTTGACCGGGTACGTGCAACAGCAGTCGATTGCATTTAGTTCTCCATGATCTCAGTGAGAGGCACGGCGGCAACGGCTGCTAATGAGGCGTCTCTCACACGTCGGGAATTTCTATGTGACCTGAGGAGAAGAACAACGCAATCCGAATATCACGATTCCCGTCGTGGAGCAGCAAAATCTAGTCTGTCTGCCATCTCTCACGAACGCGGAGCGAGCAACACCGACAGACAATAAAAATCCACCTGTGTAAAAATTTACTCAGCGCAAAAATTGACATCGTTGTCCACTACCTTCAGATTCCGAATGATTCCTGTATTGCCAATTAGGTCAGAAGATTGTGACGGAAGTGCCGGCAGATCTAATTCCTTCTCCACTCCGCTCGTCGGGGCCCTCCAAAGTCTCGTAATCATCTCGGAATCGTTTCATGCGCGAACGTCTTCGAGCTTGCACTTGAACAAAGCGAGTTGTTCGTCATGAAACCCGACCGTTGACAACCAAAGCCCCGTTAAGCATGCCCTTACTCTCTTCCGAGTACTTTCCTATTTCTATTTCTAGCTTCGCATCCCTTACCACTACCCTCCGCCATGGAGACTGGCTTCGCTAGTGGTGGCCACATGCGCGATCCCGGCGGCAAAACGACCGGGCCTCCTTGACGAGGTTGACTGGATGACAGTGAACAACGACGAGACCGTTTCGGATGTTCTAACTAGCCAAGCGTCCCTAGTGCGTACGTACTTGCTGGTCAGCGATCGCGTCGGCCAACCATACACGCCCTTTCGCAGCTGCGACGCTCACGTTCGTGCTGGAAGTGTACAGGAGATTCGCGCGCTCGTCATCCGAGTAGACGCAAGAGAAGGCCGTGGTGAGCCTTTTGGCTTGATGTAATCGACGCTTACGGGACGTTTGACGCTACGTTCGCGCTAGTGTTCGATGAAGTGCGGGAAACGAGGATGGGATTCCTGAAGAAAATATTCCTCTCTAGAAAATCAAGCCCAGTTGTTCCCGCAACGGAAAAGAGCGGTAAGCGAGATCAGAATCAGAAGCTTCTGTTTTGTTCATCGGCCTATTTGATTCAGTTTTTCTTTTGGAAAGTCTGCAAATTTACGGGGGAAGCCTCTGTTCGACTTCCGACTCGACTCATATCTCTGGTTGACTGCCTGCGATTTGAGTTTCCATGGCCTTGACAGCCTCGGAGATACTCGGGGATAACAATTTCATTTGATTGAAAATGTTAGACATGGAATTATGTTTGAGGAAAATCGCGGAGGAGTTTTAAGGGAACGGGCATCGATGTAGATCAGTTCCAACACTGCTCTCAGTAACGGATCCGATCAAGCGCCCAGTGTGCGATTCCTCAAAAGTCACTGAAATTCGGGAGTTGACACAATAACTCCAGATACCGGGAGGACATATCGACTGAAGAATTCAGATCGGTGACATACTGATGAGCAGATTATCGGGATGAGTGGGGGGTCAACGAATCAGAGTCCGCAGTCTGTGAGACCCAGGAAACCAAATTCTCCAATGCGGACGAACAGCCCGACGCTCGGAAGGCGCCCAACCTCTACCGCTGAAGGGTGGAGACCAGTGCTCTATCTTTATCGTTCCACTCTGTACGGAGGTTTATCAGTTGACAGCCGTCCTAATGAAGACATATCACGAGCTAGCCGAAACTACCCAGCTTTAAAGAGATGAGACCTATAGAAAAAATTATCTAACCAAGCACAGATACTCTTTAAGCTACTCCGAGAAATATTTCCTCGGAGTAGGAAAACCATTCTTCATGGTTCTACGTGTCTGAAAAAGCGTGGGAGGCTCGCGGTACAATCAGCTTGTCCTCATCGTGATGCCTGTGTCGTAAACACGCGACTTGAAAGAACGGAATGCGAACTGGCAAAGCGTTGACGGTTTCGCAAACAAGCCTCGATTCAAAGAGTAGCCTCTTGTCAAGAATGGCTTTCTTCAATTCTAAATGTGTTCCCAACGTTTGTGAATCGCCTGCATGTTGGAGCGATAGAAGGACTTGAGGCTTGAGCCACTCATTGAAAGCTTAGCCTCACTCCGATTTCGGGCTCGATCAAGTACTGAAGTCTTTGGAACGTGAGGAAATCGAGCCCTCTACTTCTGTAGGTGTGATTCAGGTCTCCCAAATTTTCTGCGATTAGTTTGACTGAGGAGAGACAACTCGACAGCAGTCCTGATCACAGCTGGACTGGAACTGATACTCCAAAAAGCTCAGAAAGCAGAGGGCCCAGATCATCGTCCGAACCGAGGAATGTTGAAAGAAAAATCTCCAGTTGCCGTCGAAGCGACCGTTCGATCCTTTGCCCAGACCACGGGACGCGAGCTCCGCAGACCTCAACAACGCGGGGCTTCAAGCTCTACGTGCAGAATGATCGTCGTCCCGGAGGATCTTCTCCGACCTCTCTCCTCAATCCAGCCCCCCTCGCTGTTCGATAACATGGAAGCCAATATTCGCACGATTACCCAGAAAACGGGGCAGAATTGTCTGCTCTCGATAACCGTATTTGCTTCCTGAACTCCGAGACAACGGAATCGGGATACAGGACTATTTCCCGTAGTCCAACGTCGAGTGCAAACCATTGTCGCTCCGGGTTGAGATTCCGAACGTGAAAATCAAGAACCGAGGTTTCCCTCTTCCGAGACACGCCGGTGTTCGGTTGAACCGAATGGGTCCCATCTTCGGCCTACATGAGCGACCGGACTGAATGATAGACCGTCCGGACACCTAACTGCAGTTGTGAAGCTAGTGTCGCCGAGCCCGAATGACCCAACCTTAATATAGGACGAAGCTGCATTTGAGTCTAAGCTCCGGTTCGTTGAGTGATGGGGGCAGCTGCGCGAACCAGCCTGAAGCTGGCTCGAGACGAGCCGGATGGGAGGAGCCACTGTGTCCTGGAAAGCCTTTCAGCTGGTGAGAACAGAGAAGAGAAAACACTTGCCCCCGAATCATCTGGACCAATACTCAATAGGCATTCGCTTGGTTACCCGAGGACTTGATTTTTTTGGTGGAGGCTAACGCCCGGGCGGCCCGAGATCACTGAGGGCAGTTTTGAACGCTGCCCTTCCAAAACGAACGAATTCCGGCGCGAAAATGGTGACCGGGAAAATATCACGAGAGGAGGATGAGGAAACACCCACGAGAGCTTCCCATAGCCGCGATGAATTTATTCCGGTAGTGAGCTTGTTTATTTGCCCTCTTGACCGTTCTGTGATTTGTCAAAGCGGTTCGATGAACGCTTCCTCAAATCTCGACTCAGCATAGAATATACGCCCGGGTACTGTATTTTCGGTTTCGTGGGAGAATGAAGCTCCTCTGGGAAGCTTCGCTCGCTGCCTCCCTGGCTGACTGAAATTTGGCGCGCATTCGGCTTCTTTCGTTCCTCGTTCGGCTCTCACTGCAGTCCTCGGACCGTCTGTGTGCCCGCCTGCTCGCTCGCCAATGCGAGCGCTAACTCATCCGGCTTGACTCCGATCAAGCTGCCATCTGCCCAAATGCTAAATTTTTATGACGAACTTCCATGCTCAGAGCGGTTGCTTACGAATCAAACTCGAATGCAGATGTTGAGCCGCAGGCAAACCCCTGGATTGCCTGATCTGGCAAATCGCGGGTTCCACAGAGAGGCCAAGATAACAATGAGCATGATTTTCAAAAGAGAAAAATCCAGATCGGCATCTCGCGAGCCGGCGTCTTCTCATGAGAAAATGCAAAGCAACTCCCCCACCCGAGTCGGTCGAGTGACTAATTTCTGACGCGAACGTCTTGGGGCATCATTATTTCTAAGACAAGCGCCTTTTATCTGGGATACGCCGAGTCGGCATCGCTTCTCCATTTCTTCGCGGCAGATGGAGATACGTTGTCCAAGACGCCGTCAAAAGCTCGACGACGGGTGGTTCACACTCCACCCTCAGCACGTGACCGTTTAGACCCGAGAAAACGTTCAGTATGGAGAGTTTGACCATGAATCGGCGGGAATCAGCGCTGACTTATCAGAAGTGTTGGAGAGTCACCTCTTAATTTCGATAATTTCGGATTTTTCCGGGACTCAACAGCATATATCCCTTTTGGGCCACCGATGCGGCTGAGGAAAACATGCCTTGTAATCTGTGATCGAAGGCACGAAGAATTTTTTCTTGAGCCTCAGGTTTTTTTTCTTCCTCCCAATGCGTTGCAGATGATACCGGCGTGAGAAGAAACCGAGATTCGTCTCCGCCGTTCACGGCGCACTTCAGAGAAGATGTCTCGAACAAATCCGATGTTCCAGGTAAGGCACAGCTTTTCGCGGTGAGATGTCTCATTCCTGCCGCTTTTATTCTTTCAGTCTAATAAGAGAAACAGATCCATCTAGAATGCGCTGAAATCCTTTTTTCGTACCTTAGAGGGGAGACAGGGCCTCTTTAAGAATCTCAGATCACGTTTTGGTTCTGAGCATTTCTCAGCGAGCCAGATTCTGGCGTGTAAAACTTTTCTTCCGAAAGGAGCGTTCCGAAGAGTATCGCATGATCTCTAGCCTGGATCTGATTTAGGGCCTTTTGGGGTCTGGAACCTGATCATCTCCACCATGCACTAGTGCCACTCGATCGCGAAGCGACAAAAAGGAATTCTGGAATGGTCGGAACTGCAATGGAACCGGTCTCAGGGAGCGCCATGCTGTGTTAATTTCTCTCTAAAGTGCTTTCTCTCGTTCGAATTCACGCAGAAGAAAAACGGGCTCACTCGGTCGTGGAGCTGCAGCGGTCGAACGAAGCGGAGTCATGGGGAGTTGTTCTTCGCGGCGGAGCGATTTGCCCGAGAATCGCGCACCTCCACCCAGGTTCCTTGGCCCATCGTTCGGACATGCTTTCTCCGGGGGACGTGGTCACCAGCGTGAACGGCATTTCGACCCGAGGAATGCGCGCCGATGATGTCACGAGTCTCGTGGAGAGCGCCAAGTACAAAGTGGTCCTGGACGTTGAGTACGAGATTCCTCCGGCACGTGAGTATCTTGCTGCGGCAAATCCGTTCTAACAGAGGGAGCCGCCGAAGCTAGAGCGGGAACGCAGAGGCCGTTGGATCGGCGGAGTTCAAACTAACGTGTTCGTAACATCTCAAATTAACAACGGAAAAGACGATATCAGCCGGCCTTCCGGGTCCTTTGGCTCCATGACTGTGGACTGAGGGACCTTCCGTTTTCTAGGCGCACCGCGGCCGGCTTTTGTCATATACAGAATGTTGAATCCAAAGCCTGCGGTCGAGAACTCTTCTCCAGTTCCCGCTGAAACCCTTTCTGATCCTGGTCCCATAGAAGTCGCCTAGAAGAAATCCAACCACAGCATCCATCGACGAGTGTGCTATTCTTCCTGCGGCAGAACTCCCTCCGGCAGACAGCAACCTTTAATACGACTCGGCTTTTTTTGATCATCCTGTGATATATTAACGTTGTTCAATAAACAGCTGCTGCTTCTATTCCTGTAACATGTTCGTCGATTGCCTGTTCGTCATGTATGCAACTAACCGAATAAAAACTGAAATAACAAATCACCCGAGCGACGGCGTTCTGTGACAGAGTTCCTCTCGGAAATCCGACATGTTGTTGTGCTTCCAGAGGCTGGATATTTCTAAATATGTTACGCGCGCGGGTGCGGAAGGCCAACAGCCCTCCGCGACAAGCTCTCTCGGTCAGACTCTTTCTCGTACTGAATCCGTCTATCATGTGATGTTTGTGCTAGCATGCGAGCTCTATATCCTTCGGCTTCCCCGCGGCGGGAGAGGAAACTGCCAGAGTCGACGAGCTCGGGACGACGGATGCTGCGGCCGGCGCTGCCGCTGCTTCTCCATCCTGAACGACCTCTCACTAATGGTATCGAACATGAGAGCGTATTTAAACACACGGCGACGCCATGTCGCGTCTATGAATTATGCCAAACATGGCGGAACCAGAAGAGGCGTTTGTAAATCATCATGGCGTGTCTAAGACTGAGTCAGCAAGTCAAGGTGGCAGCAGCCCACTCGGACTGAGACTACTCTCTCCCGCCCGTGGTAGTCACGAGAAATTAAACTAGGGACCCCACGATCTTCCCGCCTGGCAAGACCGTCGATTCTCAATGCTGCGCCAACGTCGTCGAAGGTCCTCCATTTGTCCTTGGTAGGAGTTAGCAGAGCCACAGTCACCTCACGAATATGGATCTTTCTCATTTGTGATTTGATTCCCGTGGAACACAGACAAAACACAGAATGCAGGTTGAGGACTGGTTGAATGATTCCAGAAGCCTGTTTCCAATACATGCTTCTTGACAACTGCATGGGTCGGGGTTGATCAGACCGAAAGATCCTCTTCTGGCGTGCAGCACCGTTTGTTCGAGTCTCCCAGATGCAGACCGATAGTTTCATCGTGCTTTCCAACCCAATTGCAGCGGTTAGCGTCATAGACGGCAGCTTATCTGTCTGTCCCAAAGTGATCCAGATCAAACTCGAGAAAGACACCCATGGCTCGCTCGGGTTCCTGCTCCGTGGAGGTTCGTGCGTCGACAATCTCAAGTCCCGACCGTTGACGATNGCGCGCCATCATGTATTCCTCTGAGCTGGAACTTCGTGGACTCCGGATCAGTCTTTGGCTCTGGATTCCCCAGGAAACCAGCGCCGATTTTCTCGACGCCTAGCGGCGACGGCTCGTGAGACTTTTCACCTTTGACCGCCTCGGGAGAGCAATCTTGGATCTTCCATTTTCCCGATAAACATTAACGTTCCATACTTTTTGCCTTTGGTGGTATTTTGGACTGATGTCATTCCTATTCTTCTCGCTCCTTCCTTTCAATCGTTGTGGGTGCTTCCACCTGGGGTCATTTCGAAGGCCGTCGCAAAGGCAAAAGCCAGCCACTGTCATTCAGCGAGCCACAAAACGAGATTCCAGCGCTATCGCAGTAAGGCTCGAGTGAAACTCGGTCGAAAATTAAAGACGCGGTCTATGGTAACTGAGCTCGAATTCGCCCCGATGCCTCGAATTTCGCCATAGAAATCCGATGAAAACAGAGCTCATTTCGATCAATGGTCGCTCAGAGCTAGGCATCAATTTCCGAGGCTCGGAACTCGGAAAGTAATTTCCGACTCGGAACTTAGTATTTGCCTCGGGAAACGGGGATCTACCATTTTTCGGATGATTTGGGTTGGCTGGAGGCGTCCGTTGAAGGTGGGTCTCCGTTTTCCGAGTCGAATAATAATTTCCGAGTCGGGAATTATTTTCTGAGCTCCCAGTCTCGGAAATTGATGCCTAGTCAGAGCCTCCAACGCGTTCAGATCGGATAACTCTGTTCCACTTTTTAATCTCGTTCGTCTATGTATACTAGAAATCGTTTTCGGAAGTGAACTCAGTGTGCCATGCGCTGGCTTGAGGAATTCACCCTTTCGCTTGTCGGTTCGGACAAGCTGAGGGCAGAGGGGCGGTATTTTCATAAAATGGAGTTTCGCCCCGACGAATGGCTGACTCAGAAAAGCCCGCGTAATCGGCTCACCTGGGAAATCGGCCCACGGTTGAATCGGCTTGGAACAGTGAGTGCAGTTGCACCTTGCGCGCAGTGGCATGGCAAAAAGTTCCGATCCATGCACCAGAAATCGCCAACCTGCTTGGCCGACCCAGACGACTTAGTTCCGGAAAGGGTCGATTAGGCGGATTCTTCTGTGCTCGACTGAAGCAAGGCTCGTGGAGGACCTCCAAGTTGCTGAAATTCCGAGACGAAGAGGGACCGTCTCGCTTTCCAAAGCAGACGGAATACTGCTGCTGCGAAATCAGTCCCGCGGAGTCTCACCATGAATTCGCTGTCACCTCATGTAATGCTACCCCAAGTTTTGCATATCAAATTCATCTCCGCAAGAATCAATGAGCGATCCATAGAAACTGGAAGACGGCCATTTTCACCCTTCATCGAAGGGTCAAATGAGGAAATCTGAGTTTATCTGATTCTTTTCCCGAGGTCCCCCTTGGAGTGGTCGGGAAAAGCCAAACTGTATCAAAGTTTAGCTTTGTGGCAACTTCGAGAGGAATCGTCGGTTCCGAACCCGTGGAGAAGATCTGGAGGGCAACGCGAGGCCAACGAGAGTCATCAAGAGTGCAGGCTCCAAAGGTCGGCTCGGTATGAGAATTACCATTTCTCATTCGAGAATTCGGATAATTCAAAACCGTTTCCCGGCGAATGACCCGATTTTTTGTGCGTAGATTACGGCATTTCCCGATCACTCTCAGGAACAGCTCGGAGAAAGGATGAGTGAGCTTGCGCCAGAACAAATATGGGCTGGGAAATTCCCCGTCGAAACTAGCCAAATTGTACTATGGAGCTGCCCCATTGAGTATCATTGAGATAGAAGTCAATACACAAGACTGTATTGTGGTATGAGGGTATGCTCCCTGTTTTTTCCCATGTGAGATTTTTCCAGAGCTCATTTTTCCGGCGGAGCAGCCCTCCATTTATGTCCGGAGCCTTTGGGAAGGGTATTCTATTGCTGTGGATCCGGATCGAAGAGCAGAGAGGGAGTGAGGCTGACGCACTAGCAAAAGAAAGTTATGAATGAGAATGAGAGCTTGACTCAGAGCTGAATGAAACGTGTCGCAACAGCTTAAAGACATCTCCCGGAAACATTGCGGAAAGAATCTGTCAGCGATTTCAACATATCCAATTCCAGTGACCTATATTGCACCAAACTGCACTCAACTCTTGGAGTAGCATGCCTCGTTTGTGGTAGGAGTGTGGCGTTCGAAGTAGATATCTCTCTCCACATTCGTCAACTCCGATGACTCGGGGTGCAAGATAGGGACTGGAATAGGCCGGAGAAGCTTGCGACTCCGCGCCGAATTTGACTCCAGCTAAAAAAAAGGTTCGCGGAACCATCCTCAAAGAGTAGGTCAGGTTCGGTTAGGTTTCACGCATACTCTGGCCTAGCAACCCTGCTAGAGTCTCGAACTATTTCTGAGTCCAACATCGGAGAGAGTGAACATCCGCGCACGAGCCAACACATCTTTTCCCGAAAGCTGGGTGGCACTTGCGGCTTGCTGTCTCGTCTGGCACTAGAGTTCCTCGACTCATGGAGTTTCAGTGCCTCTGGTTTACGCCGTTAACACGGATTTACCCTCAGACATTCGAAAGGTTCGAGTGAACGAGGAGCGTGAGGCACGAAGACCATGTTATCCGTAGGCGTCATTTATGATGCGAGCTGTCTTGATTGCTAACCATTACCAACTTCCCGAAGTGGTAGAAAATGTCCAGAGGGCCCAGTCCGGACCCCGGTCACGCCTCGTCCTATCCTGGCGCCGATTCGATAGAAATCCATGTTATCCGAAGGCGTCGTCGCCCATTCCGAGTTGAGTTCGGTCCGGTTCCCGGACACAGAGCGCGGAGAGACACAGGCGAAACGCTCTCGCCCATCCCTGTCGGAATGTATGTTTTTGACAGCCAGCATCCTTGGGGCTCTTAGCCCTCCGCACTGTAGATTGTGATATCGTGAATATGCATTTAGCGCGTCTTCTTTCTCCTCTCACTGTGATGCGGTGTCCCAAGTAGCTTCCCCAATGAAGCGCGCGAACCGAACTCCGAGCTCCTGCTCGTTTATCGAGGCGTCTGGGTTCGATTTCGTCAAATTCGACCCGAGACCTATCACCAGATATTTCTTTAGTCTCTCGAGGCTTCGTGCGGGTGTTGGTAAGCTTCCGACAGGCGGTCAAGTCTACGATGCTTCCCTTCAGATCGTGTTCGCTGGGAGCCTCGAAGACGTGACCGAGCTCAACAATGCAGAGAAGATTCGCGCCACCATCTCCGAATGGTGCGACGAGCTCAAAGCACCGGATGCGGAAGTATCACTTGAATCAGACACGGTGTCATTCGGCTTTCATTAACGCCGATGTCCCCGTCCCTGTTGTGCCTTTCTTTGGTGACACAACACACACTCACCATACGCGCCCATACATGCACACACAGCATACATACAGCAAACTGCACGTGCGTGCAGGGCGCCATCCCAAACGGAAATGCCGCGTTGCTGGCACGACGGCCCGGCTCAGTGGGCAGACACAAAGCGCAGTGTTGGAGCAACCCTTCCACGCTGCTCCTCGCCGCACCCAAACAAACACGAGACGAGCATAGACAAGTCGAACTTAATGACACCAGGCATTACGATCGGCTGCGGCACGATTAGGTCGCTAAAGAAATGATCGAAACGAAGGAGATGCTCGACGACGCCAAAAACGCACCCTCTGAGGCATACTGACCTCAGGAAAGCACTTAACGAGTTACGAAAAGAGGCTTCCAAAGCCCGATTTTGGGGAGCTCAACCTTAGAATGTCGGAAAGTCATGCTGATTGAGAAGACGCCTGAGGCCGATGTGTGGATGGGCTGAGCCTCATGAATTAAGAACTTATAGCGAACGAGATCCGTGGAAGGGAGCGATCGGTTGCTGTCGCGTGATTGTTCAAAAGCTTCTCATAAAACAATATCAGCATCCATCGGCAGCTTGTGCCATTCCCGAAAACGCAGCTGCGGAATTTGATTCCTGAACTCATGAATCACCATTGATCTGTGAAGTCCTGTATGATTGATCGCGTTCACATCGAGAAGCAGAATCTGAGGTGTGAATGTCTGCCGGGACTCGTGTTCGACGTTGAGGCAAGTGTTCAGAGCTCGATACGATGCTCCACGGTCGCTGATGCTCGTGTGGAAGGCGTTATTTAGATTTTGGCAAGCATCCGTTGGGAGGACAAGCAACAAAACGTCGGAATCATCGAATCCATGGAGCGAATCTGATCTCCTTTGAGATTCAGGGAAGTTCCGCTGTCAACAGAGCCGGGTTCGCCTGGATTTCTTCATGTGCAATAGAGTTCACCAAGCGGGAAGCAGTATGCGTTCGCCACTCAGTGGGCCCTGTTCGTTGGTGTCATGTCGACGAATATCATTCGAGGAATGACATATACATGAACCTTTCCAACGCGCTCATTTCGAAGCTCTAGTTTCAGGCAGCGACTCGTGTGCTCCAACGAGGCAACCAAGCGTCAATCGTTCCCTGTCCTGAAGCTTCTTCCTGATAACTGTTGTCGAGAAGCTTTCTATTCGAGAATAAATATGGAGAGAGATTTCAGTCCACTTGGAACGTGCAGGTTCTGCTTTGGAGAGTGTGAGGGAAGTTTGTTTTATCAGCGACCAGCTCATCTGCCAGTACGGCAAGTGGGCGAGCAGCGAAGATAGGAAGACCGAGAGGGAGAGAACGTACGAGGGGAAGGGATCGAAAAGGAGATCCTTGGTTCATCATTCAGTGCGGTCGTCGTCGTCATCGTCCTCTGAGACTCAAGAATAACAGAACTCCCTCGCAGTGCGCCCACAATTGGCAAACCATGGGCGGCGGCGATTGCGACGGCACTGAGAGGTGAAGAAAGACAACAACCTCCTCATCCTTTTTCAAAAAAACATTTCTTCCGTCGGCCGCGGCTTGTGTCTGAGCGAGAGAACGAGAAAATATTTCGCTATCAAAACAGCAGGCAGTCGGCTAACCGCGCTCTCTGTGAGAATCCTCTCTCCTCAGCTCGAAGAAAAAAAAAACCTTAGAGAATCATGGCGATGAACGGCAGACTGATTTGATTTACAACTCTCAAAGGGTCTTTTCGATTCGATTTTTCCAATGCAGGCGAGCCAGCTACCGAGCTCATGGTTCCCAGAGATCAGCGGTAAGCTACGGCTTCATCGCTCTAGTCGATTCCGAACTGGGAGGTCCAGAGCGCGGTGCTGTCTTGAACTCCCGGAATGGGAGAAGCCAGGAGAGACAGGATTCAGAAACGGTTTGTTTCAACTCACGAAATTCACGAGATATCGTTCACAAAAGCGAGATCCTCAAGTATGTGGACTCTCGGACGAGAACTTCCCCGCTGGCAGCCGCGAGGTTCCGCAGACGAGAATGAAAATTCATCCCCCAAGTCTGACGGATTTCTGACACTAGAGATCTCGCTTGATCCTGCGGTTCTCAAGAGACATCTTTTCTATTATGTCTGATAGAACGACGAGAATTTCCCTCCAAGTCGACTCGAGTGAGTGTCAACTTTTGCTGCTGACGGTTTTGATCGTCGTCACCGCTGATTCAGGGGCTCACCTTGACGACTCTATCTTCCTTTTTCCCTTTCAGAGCTTATCTCACTTGTCTCCTGCCGCGGCTCAGGCTGGTGTTGAGCCGGTATGGAATTCCGCCGTGTCTGAATTAAATATGTGTGGCGAACGGATTGGAGCGGTCTTTTGGGAGTGACCGCCTGTGTCTGCTGGCATGAATACTGATTCAGCACCGAGGGATTGATCGCGCTCTCCTGCCATTCTATGCATATGACGCGCATTCAGATCTGATATCGAATTAAAAGCATGATCGCTCAAGGTTTTAATCTCCAGCTCGCCACGCCACGTCGATTGAGCGATGGCCGCGTCTCCGTGGCCACAAATGAAGAAAACTCCCCGTTACCGAGTACAGCCTGACAGAACTTGGATACAAAAAGCTTCTCGCATGTTATGAATCGTTCAATGGATTCGAACGCATGTTCCAACGTTTTGAAAAGCCGATTTTGAATCGAAAACGTGCGTAGAGCTCATGGGGAACCTGGAACGGTTGACCACTCAACTCGCACTGAGGAAGCCAAGGCTTGACTGGCCGTTCGCGTTTTTCGGCCACCGATCTCAGCTTGCCACGTCTAAATGATATTTGTTCGAACTTGGCTGTTCGTATTCCCTCGATCGTCGTTCCCAGAGCATCGCCTAGGCGTGCACTTCAATGAGTCAATCCGAATCGGTCGAATTTCGTCATTAGTTCCATCATTCTTGTCGAAGATTACGACTCTTGTCCTGAAGTAAGCGGATTTCTTTCCAGATCATGTACTCCGACCTCTTCAAGATGATCATTCAATACAAGTATTCGTCTGCCGGCGGTTATCCACAGGGAGCGGCTTTCATTCGATTGATAGCCGATCATATATTCTTACCTGGATGATAGACGCAAGTTTTGAGGGTTTCGGCACTCATTCCAGTCCTACCCGAACCTGTTTGCGGTCAGCGTGCCTCCCGGGGATCATTCGCTGCAGGTGAACATTATAACCACGCGCCCGATTTCGAGGCAATTTTGTTTGGAAGCGAAGTTGGAATAACTCTTCTGCCGGCTCGGAATCCGATCATATTCGAATAAGCCACGGACAATAGGGGTCTTCGCTTGTTGTCCGATGATTTCATTTGATTCCATTCGATCGAGAGTGGCATGGTCTGGGAAGGAAGACCATATGCTTCGCAGCAGTTGTTTGGAACAGGAGTGAGCTTCCTTGCTTGCGTTGTCAGGAGCAGTTTCTTCAAATGCTATCTGATTAATTGCGTCCGACGAGGAACCTCAGGAGCGAGAGAGACCCAATAATCTCACCAGTGATACTCTCAGACACACTGCAAAGTTCGAGAGTTCGCAAAGCATTTCCGAAACAGATAGAGTGCGATTATATCACAATCATAGCGCAGGACTGGGAATTGTAAAGTTGAGACTGCACTGACGATAGGAAGTATAATACGCGCCGATTGCTCAGAGCATTGGCGCTACATGAACGCAATTGACTGTTCTGCAGGTCTTCTCTTCCTCGCGACCGTTGTGGTCGACTGTTGGATTGTACGATATCTCCCGAATCAATCCGCACTGAAGCAAAAACAACGTTCTTCCGGTTGGTTAGCTCTTGTCGTTAAGGGCTGCTTCCAGCACTGGTACCCGAGGCGATGACACTCGACGAGAGTCCGTCACCGTGTTCCCAAACTCCTACTGGTGCTCGCTTCATTGGTAAATTGAGCATGCTGCCAGTGAGAGTGAGAGAGCGCTCCGATGCCCTCTCTTCTCCTTTCTCTCCTATGATCCTCCCTCCGGGTTCCCTTTTCCCTTACGACTGTACGTTCCCAACGCCGCTCCCTGATTTCTGCCCCTGAACCATCCTGTGCGGAGACCGTGATCTTTGTCGGAGTAAGCAGACACCTACAGATCAGACGACGAGCGTGTGATGGTTTTGCCCTTCGGGTGGCGAAATGAGTTATGCTTTTTGGCTCCTAGGTAGCCGCGGGCCAGGGGAGGGAGGATATTGCTGTTTGCTGGAGGTGACTGAGGAAGGAGGTGCTTCATGTCAGCCACCAACGACCCCTCCAGTACTCTGCTCATCCAAGCTAAAGGCTTCTACCAAAGCCAAATCGAACCCCGAGCAACGACTTCATTGAAAACAGTCGAGTTTGAGATGGAGCCGATTATAGAGTCCGATGTTTTTTCCCTTAGAATAAATCGATACCGCTATCACACACATCTTTTCCGGCGGAGAATAGACAGACTTTTCTTATATTTTTCCTAAAGGGTAGAGATTCCTTGTGAGCTATGTGAGTCGGTGCGAGATTCAACGGGGATGGTCAGTTCCAGAGTGAGGACCCTCGCCCGGGAACGTACAATGAGCGCGAAATTTTGTGTGTGGAATGCGCTGAGGTCCTGCGTCCAACGCTCCACAGAGTCGAGACCGTCCATGAGACTCTTGATCAAGGTACACGATCATCTCGGCCGGGTTTCCTCGTTGTGATGTCGTCATGGAAGTGCGTGCCGAGATATGGCGGCGTAGAATTCGAGTTTTGAAATCGGACGCAAACGAGAAGACCATCCTTCGTTTCCCGGGGAATCAGTTCAAAATATCATCTCGGACGCCGACAATGAAGGAAAACTTCACTCGGCTTCTGTGGTAACTTCGATCCCGGATTCTTCCGAAAGAGGCGCAACAAGCGCCTCGAGACGTTCGGGAATCCTATCGAAAGAAACTCCATCTCTTCCGCTACCTAAGGAACCGTTTCGGTCCCACCAGCGGGCTGGGCAAGCAAAGCTCACATTCATAGAGAGGCTGCGAACCACACATGACATTCGCTGACAACAATATGGGGGAGGCCCTTGAGCATCTTATGACGCTCTCCGCAGGAAGACCACCGATAAGATAAGCCACTTTGAATTTTAAATATCAGAAAAGCCAGTCAGTCAGTCAGTCACTCAACCGACAGAGAGCAAGCAGAAAGAACGCGTTGGCCCATCTGGGGGAGGGACGAAGCCTTTTCAATTCTCCATTTGAAGCAACGGCTGCCGCTGCGACGGCAGTCATGAACCGATAGATGGAATAAGGTTCTCGGAGTGAGCCCGCGTTTTGTGTGAGCGTGCAGCTAGCTCTTAGATTCGTCCGTCTTTCATGCCAGCAGAACTTGCTCATCCAGCCAGCCAGCCAGTCAGCCGTCGAGACGTACCGACGCCTCCACAGACACTCGCTTGCGTGCTCCGAGCCATAGCTCACAAGACTCTTTAGAACGAGTTCAATAAAATGCAAAAGCCAAACCAAAGCATCCGACTCACCGACCGACAGCCACCTGTGGTCCGTTTCTTCCTGAGGCGTGGCGGCCCAGGTTCCCCACGGTTCAAACTAGTCTTCCGAGGGCGTTCTTCTCGCACGTCTGCTGCCTTAAACACTCGTGAATGAGCTCTGGAAAGTCATTGAAACAGCGGAGCCAAAGGATCGATAGCAAGGTCGAAATTTTTCGGGCATCATACTCTGCAAATTCACTCGCTAAATTAAATGAGGGCTGTGGCAGATGATCGGCTTGCGTTCACACCTCGCTCGTCGTAGTCCCAACGCCTGATTCTGCGCTTATTTTGCCTCCTAAAATATCGCCATTGAGCTAAGCTGAAATAGAAATCGAGGTCGATGGGCACACTCTCTTGACCGAGTAGAATGTTACTCCGAGAGTTTTGTTCGGCGCAATCTGAGTGTGAAGCTCCACAAGAGTAGGAGTCACCCCCACAGGTTTCCCTCTCAACGTTAGCAGGAGATGACTTCCAGGCCCGATACATTCAACACTGATCGATGTTTCTGCAGCTTGGGAATCAACGAAACCGCCCATGGGATCGAATTCTAGAGAGAGTGAATATAAAGGAGCGGCGGAAAAAGACGAACAAATAACGCCCTCCTGAGAGAACGTTCAACATGAGCGCGTGTGCCGATCAGAAGCTTCTTATCACGAACAAAAGTATTTGCTCGCGCGGAGACTTTGTTCGGGCATCCACGCGTGCCCCAGTCACCAGTCGCGTCGAGTCTCCGCATTTTAAGTACGAGAATGACGCTGCCTCGAATGTGTCGGGGAAACCAAGATGCCTGATAATGGCTGCGAATGGCTCTCGGACTTTTCGAGAATGATTCAGGATCGGCGACACAGCATCAAGTGGTCGACGCTTTGATCTCGGAAAGACCCCAACCCGCTGTTTGATCATTGAGGGCGAAGGACGTGTGCAGATCCAAGATTTCATCCGTTCTTTGCAGCGTCAACGACGGTTTCGGGAAGAAGGATTCCTGAATCAGTGGGGAAGTACAAGGAGAGCTATCAGGACTCATGAATTCACCCATCTGAAGCATGCTCCCAGACAATGCTCCATCTCACTCGATTTCGAGACTCCGAGGTCAGCGGTTTCGACCCCTGTTCCGCAACGGTGACGGATTCGTTACATGGGCTCCTCGGTTACGTCGATCGTTAGCATCACGGGTAGGAAGCTCAATCTAGAACCAAGCAACCGATTCCAAGTTCCGCAGCTATGTCACTGGAATTTGTTCCATCGTTCGGATATCGAGTTTGATCGCTCGCCTGCCCAATTGTTTGGTAGCAGATCTTCCCGTTCATGATCGAGAGTGCTCGAGGTGAGCCTGAAGTCAAGCTATCGAGTGAAAAGGAAGAACGTTTCCCCGCTGAACCGTGGTGGATAATATGACGATCAATTGAGTGAGCCTCGTTCCGGGTATCAGTATTTTTATTGTCATTTCCAAGTATAATTTCATGAACCTCCGTCCTCTATCCGAGCCGAGCTTCGCCTTAGACTCTCCTCCCGGGATATGCCTTCCCGTGACTCCAAGATCCGCAGGTGAGCTCCCGGCCTCGAGCTAGAATCACTCAATGACAAAACTTCAACAAGTTGGGTTCAAACCTGGAATTCAAGGTATTCTCGATTGAGTCAGGTGTAACCGAAACAATTCTCCTAAAGCCCGGGATCTATGTTCGTCCGATGTTGAGAAAGACCATTGATGAACTGGAAGAGTTTCACGGGCGCCGTTACTCCCTACTTTCCGGTCTCTCATTTTGTCAGGGAGTTTAGCGAGGACGACGAGTATAGAATAGCTCTTAAGAACGCTCGTGAGAGACATGAGAGGATGTGCTCTTGGCACTGAGCTTGTGTACGCTTGCGGAAGAGCTCTTCGTCTTCTCCTCTCCGTCTGTCTGCTTCTCCTATTGTCGCGTTCTTTCTCCTCCAAAGAGATTCCTTCAAAGCCTTGAGCTACAATTGAGGTGCTGAGGTGAGTCAACCAACCTCTTTTGAGCAGCCGCGGCGGCCTTAGCGGCGGCGGCTTCTCAGTTCAGTTCTCTCTCATTCTTTGTCGGTTCCTTCTTCTTCTCCTTTGGTCTGTCTGTTCTCAGCTTCTTTCGCTCCTGCTATTTCTTCCTCTTTTTCAAGTGGATTTTTTTTCAATTGGGATTTTAGTACAGAGAGGCAAACACTGGAGGGGTGAGAATGAAACGGCTCGCTGCCGCTGGGCTCTGTGGTTGGCTGACACCCGTTTGCTTGCTCTCATACTGAGGACGTTGTTCCGCGGCAACAATCCGGTCACTGTCTACAGGGCCAGTGGGATTCGAGTCCGAGTTCCAGCAGTCGGCTGGATCCTCATTTCGTTTCCTTGAGGCGAGCTGTCTACCATTCGATACGATCGTCAACAAGGACGGTAACTTCCAGTTTCATTTCGAGACGACCTCGGTTGCTCCGCTCGACCCGGTTTCGACTCTCTCCAGATCACACATCGTTTGCAATATATGGAGTTCGACTTGAAAGTCGATTTCCTGTAGGCTGAAACAACCATACCTAGGCAGGAGGTTGGGAATCTAGTGAATGTGAGACGTACCTCCAGAGTTGTGGTTGAGGGGACACCGTCATCCTCCAATTCGGTTTTCCCTTCCCCGATAGGTCTCTTGAAGTCAATCTGCTGAAGCCCGATGGTGCTTGCTTGATTCGAGGGCGCGTGCAGGTTGAGCAGTAGTGGATTAAACGGTAGACTCAAGGGTGGACTGAGATTGGGAAGGAGTGGTAGAGGGGGGAGCGGGGACGAAGCTACAGAAGCGGCAGCTAACGCCGCCCTGTGCAAGGCTGACGAGTAGAGTCCCTGTAAATGATAACCACACTGCTGCTTTTGATGCTGATCGAGAATCGTCTGTATTCCATCGACCGAGTGAGTCTCCTGCGGTCATGGAACAATGTCACCTGACTTCCCGACCGTTACTCAATTCGTGTTGCGCTTATCTCGACCGAATTCGAGCTTTGGAACGTTCAACACCAAAAGCGGTATAGATAGATTATGCTTTCGGAACTGATACAGTCTCATATTCCGGGAGGGTGACACTTCTACAGATTTGTACGATAAGATAATTCACCGCGAAAAGTCGAAGATCGTCCCAGAGTCTCGAAAACGGTGTAAGGAAGGGAAGGAATCTTTAAATTGAAGGGCCCGCCTCGCCCCACAGGATTTTGCGGTGAGCCCCCAGTGCTCAGGTGTTGTCGCGGAACTCCGATCTCCTACTGCCTCACCAACCTGTAGCAGTTGATGCGCCGCAATGATCTGGTCGGACGATGTTGAGGTTGGGTGGTGTTCTTTGCAGATGGGGGAATTGCACTGACATCCCGACACCCACTGCTGATACAGCGAGGGATAAACACTCCCTGATGCGAACTCGGTGGGTGCAGACTGCTCCGCATCACACTTGGCCGATTCTTTAGGCGATGGTACTCTGTACGAACCCAAGCAAGCAGGTCAGAATTTTCGCGAGGGGTGTGAAGTACTTCTCGAGGCCCATGGAACATTTGAGCACCGGAAAAAATGGGCCCGGTCGACCGGATCGAGGTTGGATAACGCCAACGCCCAAGCCTCTGATTTTTCTTGTCATTACACCCAATCAACAACAACGAACATCGAACTGACCTGTGATCCGACATGCTTGTCGGCTGAGTTGACGAGGAAACTAGTCTCCCGAGGAACTGGTGCTGGGGCATTGGCACATTCAACCGTTTCTCTTCATCTCGACTCAGATATTCGTAAAACGGCGGAAACTCTTTCTTCGGTGGCGGCTGCCGCTCAGCAGAATTGTTCGATTTCGGCTTGCGACGGGGTTTGTATTTGTAATCGGGATGTTCTTTCATGTGCTGGGCTCTGAGCCGCTTGGCCTCTTCGATGAAAGGTCGCTTCGATGATTCGGATAGACGCTTCCACTCAGTGCCGAGGCGTTTGGAAATTTCAGAGTTGTGCATCTTGGGGTTCTCCAGCGCAATTTTGCGTCGTTGTGCTCGGGACCACACCTGTGGATTCAATCGGTCTCTTCACGACACCGCGACCGCTCACTGATTTTCCTGACTCCAGTCTGAGCTGTTTGAATTGAATAGACGACCGCTCGCAACTCTCCGCCTAAATGCTCACCATGAAGGCGTTCATCGGTCGTTTGACATGATTATCATCTTGATTGACTGCGTCGATGCACTCGTTCCGAACGTTCTGGGTCTCATCCTTGACAGCAAAAAACTGGCTCGATATGGAGCGGTAGTCGAACGGAGGACTGAACGGCAGGATCAACCTGGAGATGTTCGAAGAGAAATGAGCTCGGAGCTATCCTCAAAGTTTTGGTCCGAGCAAGTGTGTCACCCTGTTCGAGTGTCCGGTGATTCGGCTCTCTCGAACCTGTCACTCGCAAGCTCGCTGCTCTGATCTCATGTGGATCGCTTCGTTCGCGGAACGCCGTGTCTCCAGAGCCGACCCTTAAGAGCTGGACCGTGACGCTACCGAGGACTGATCGATACGAACCGTTCGGACAATGTTGATCCTCTGGTCTGGAAATCCGGCCTTCGAAGTTCATCATCTCGGGAATGAACTCTTGTTGCTTTCACCTTCTCTTGTTTCTCTGTCGATCTCGCAAAGCTTGCCTTACTCGCTGCTCGTTCCACACAAGACACAACAGTCACCGAACCTAACAAGCGGTTGTGAAAGATGACCACTCTTCGAGCACGAGTTGCTGCAAAATGTGCGTGGAGCTCTCAGGAGTTCTGACTCCTTTCGAGCTGCGCATGCGTCACTCCCGAAGGAGGAGGAGCTCAGGGCGGAACCTCTTGCAACCTCTGGGATTGGAGGGCTTCTGCTTTGTTTTAGCGAGTCAATGTGGAGAATAATACTTTGGGAGGAGAACACAGCCCAAAATAAAGGACGTCTTCCGCAGCCAAAAGGGAACTCGCAGATCGCGCGAACTCTGAATTGAGCAACGGTGTATGCGCAGCGAGGGTAGCATAAGATTAGAGCTGATATTCACAGAGCTCGCCGTTTGTTTGGCGCGCGCAATCACTGCAATGATGCACCGCACAAAGTTTCCGTGGAGCACAGTCGATCCTTGAGGTGGTGTCTATGGAATTGTGAGCGCGAGCGGTGCCGTTTCAGATTTCGGCAGTATAATAGGCGATTGTCAGCCAGGCTATAACTCTGTTGTGCTCCTCAGTTGACTTGGCGTTGAGTGATCGACTCGAGCAAACAGTAGTGGTGGATCTAATTCTCGCCTCTTGTGAAAAGTTTCCGCTTCTGCGCCTTGCTTCTAGAGAGTAGAAACTGTAAAATTGGATAACATCAGGTACTGACGATTCAGCTCACTCCTCGAAGCTGAAGTTGACGTCACTGGAGGACTCCACAGATTGTTATACCGCGTAGTCCATGATTGACTGAACGGCCCATGGAGGGAAGAATCCATGACGAAAGTAGACGATACGGCCACGATCTCGGCGAAACCTTTATTTTGCTCAGACAGCTTCTGGGCTGCCTCACCAAGCGTCGACTCGGATTTCGATGACGAGTGATAGACCAACTAGTTGAGCTGGACGTTCTTTTCGGAACCATATGCTCGGCGTGCCTCCCAAGTGCGCCACATTGCCTCTCGAGTAATTGTTACAGCTCCTCCAAGCAGGACTGCGATGATCGTCGAACCCGCGGTGACCGGTAGTGCTCGACTTTTCGAGATGTCCCCGAGCGTGGGCGCTGGGAATCGCTCGCTCGATTGAGCTCCAGCTCGCCGAAGTCAAAAGGCGCCGCCGCTCGGCCGCTCCGGAGTCAGCGGCCTAACTTTTAGAACCGCAAATCTCAACTCCTTGGAGCGCGGGTGAATTCTTGGAATATCAATCGCGAGCTTCTCCTGGCTAAATTTCATTGGTCTTTTCCACGATAGAACTCCGTGGACCAGCCTATCAGTTTCCGTAACTCTTCGTGTGAACCTTTAAACGCGTGCTATGGCGGATGCTGATCCCCATGCCAGAAAGGCTTCAATCCGTTGGAGTTCGGCCGATGAACCGAATCGGGGAGTTCTGCGTCGATGACAGAGGAGGCGAAAGAGGAAAAGAAGGCTCGGGAATGGATTGAGGAGATCGTTCTGAGGCTGTTGAGTTGTTTGCATATTCCGACCATAAACTTAAGTTATCGTTCGGTTGAATTGAGAATCATCAGAGGCAAGAGAACTTTCCACTTTGCATATTGCACTTCGAGTTTCCCCAATCCGAATTTATTGCTGCTTCTGGTGATTCGCTCGTTTCTCTGCTCAAGAATACGTCTATGGCTCGGTTTCCTTTGCATCGACAGAACGGCTCGTAACTAGTAGCTGCCGCGGCTAGACTCGACGAACTTTGAAACATTCCTCACAACCCGATTGTCTCTTCAATCTGTGAGGAAATAACATTGATGAAGGTGAGCGAGCAACTGGAAGGTAAGTCGCCGGACGAGAGGCAAGATAAGTAAACGAGAACGCTACATTTCGCCTCATCCGAGGGGGGTGATGAGCGTCGCCGACAAAAGTCGCTCGACCAATCGATAGCAATCTCGGTCCCCATAACAAGCGTCGCTCGTGGAAATCTAAATTGGTTGAATATCTTTCATTCCGCATCTGACAATGTTCGCGGCTCGTCATGTGTTCTGCATTGATCGTCTACACACGACGAGGAAGTGAGCAGGACAAAATTGAGAACGCGCGCGTGAACCGGAGAGTTTCTCCATCAGAATCAGGGTTAATATTTTACTCGGCGGCCGTTGCTGGAGCCGCGGGTCAGAGTGCTCGGCCCTTGCCGAGAAATTCATAAAACGTTTCATTGATTAGGTGGTCTGACATTTTCGCCGCTTCTGGGTCGGCTCTCCAAATATCACGACAATCGGGTTCGCATCGACAACTTTTTCACGCCCTTGAAGTCTCGGAGAGCTGCAGCTTCAATTTATCCCTGCAAATTATGCCTATCTGTCTTTTCGCCGCAGCCGCCCATAGCAGACCCCTCCGCGCGATTCTCAATGAAATAATATCAGACGGAGAGCTTCAACCCTCATTGAGAATCCAGAACCACCGAGAGTGTGCTCCGCCTCAAAATCGGTTCTTGAGGAACCTATTCAGAGTCAAGCACTCACCCGTCAAACCTTAGAATCCGCAGGAGAGTCGCTCGGAGGTGTGCCGCCAGCGCCACCGCACTAAATATCGCCATGAGATTTCAACGAGTGCCGAAACGCGTGTACGTCGTCAACGAACGCCCGACTGAGCGAACGGATGGAGCTGGTGAGTAGGCAAAGAAAGAAGCAAGTAACGAGTGGACGCGCCCGCCTATTCCGTCGCTGGCCACTTCGAGTCGAGACACACACACACGTGCGGAGTTCTATCATATATCGGCGATGCTTCTGTTTCATTCGTGGCGGCTTCCAATCGGGGCAGTGGCCTCTGAATGAAGGTCGGTTGCACCAGACAATAGAGAGCTCGACTATATCGATCCGACTTTTCTTTGGAAAGCTAAATCAGAAGCGAGCGAACGCCTATCGATGCGGTTCCGTCTCTGAGGTTGATAGAGTCTCACCGACAAGGCCGAATTTCGCAAATGCTTGCTGTAGAGAAACTTTTAGGAACGTCCATGTTTCAACTCCGCAGCTCAACGAGGATCGAAAGCCCGGTGAGCGAAGCTTGACCCGAGCCCCGGAAGCGCTGTGGAGGAATAAGCGCTCCGCATCATGAAAGTTACGTCTAGCGCTTGACCCACAGGAGACTTTTCTGAAGTCGCAAAACCGCCGAGCTCAACTTAGTTACAATGTTCGGAGAGGAAAACCAGGGGAAAAAAGGGGAGAGATTCCCTTCATTACACAAAAGAAGTTCATTGTTAACGGTGCAGCGGTCGTTTTGTGCTCTAAGTTGAACTCAGTTGAGGGGCTTTGTTTGTTCCACTGTCACTCCGCACTCCCCCGCTGCAGACTTGAGTTCGGCGAAAAGCAGTGCACTTAGAACCATGGCACCTATATCATGTTTAGGCGTGGCACTTCAAGAATTTCTGCGGGTTTCTGAGTTGACTCGCTCGAACGAAGGGAGGAGGCGAGCACTAGTTTTGAGCGTTCACTGGACAAGTTCACGATTTATCTGTTCCTCAACTTGAGACGTTGCGTTATTCTTCAGAATATTGGAGTTTCTAAGACGAACAATTCGAGAAGAAAAGAAATGCAACGTTATTTTCACCCAGGTAATCTTTGCCTGTTTCCAGTCTCGGGATGACCCGGTGAGTGAGCTTGCACTTTCGTGAAACCATCCGCGCAGAGTAGGTCGGTGTCAACAGAGTCCTGCGGGAAAAAAAGTCGTCTTCTCGATACTTTTCGATTGTCGAACGAGCGCTGCGGCAGCGGCGATTGTCGAGATTGTTTCTGCTTTTTGCTTTATACGCATCCAGTTCTGAAGTGCCCGAACACATACACACTCAAGCAAAGTGAACTGGGTCGCACACAAAGGGTTTTGACAGCGAATTCGAAGTGCAGAGCAGGACGAACCGATTTTCCTCGACTTCGAAGCGCCAGGTACTCTCATGAACCCAAAGCAGTTCACCCCAACCGATTCGAGAATTTCGCTGTGCGGACAAGAAGTAGAATTTTGTCGCGTGAAAGTGAGATCAACATGCCTCTTCCTCATCAGTGGTTGAGGTCGAGGAGAGTTCCTCGAAGAGCAATCATCTCAGGGAAGTCGTTGATGGACTACTCGAACGGAAATCGCGGTTCATTTCCATGTGTATGGACAGGTGGGGAGCTCTGGGACGTTTAGCGTAACTCCTCGCCAAACGCCTAATCCAAACCTCGTGTGTTGTCTGTAAAGTGATCGTATAACACGACGCTCGGAAAAGGATAAATAGTGATCACGTAGCCTCGTTCTCACACATTCGCTCGGACTTGCGCTCGCACGTATCCAAAGTTAGTTTCACCTTCTGTCCTGATCCTAAGGAGTTTCCTACAGTCGTTCGAAAAGTCTTGAGCGCGTGCCTGCTTCAATTCGTGGCTCGGAAGGGACACAGCGGGTTGAGAAGAACCGGAACGCATGCCTCTGCTCACGAAACGCCGCGATTCCGTCCACACCTCCACGTTTTGGCGTTTGTGTAACGCATAAAATCGATACGGAGCTTGCGACGATCCGTCACCTTCTTCGGAAGAGGAAGTGAGATCGTTGTATTCTGAATTGGAAATGGAGGTGACTCCTGAACGATCCACCCATTTCGAAACAGCTCTGACATCTTGATCGCTGTTGCGACAAATCCAAATGAATGGCTTTTCTATGGCACCGTGAAACCCCATCTGGACATTCGCCAGCCCGGGGAGAGCGGCGGAAAGTTGATTGTTGGTCGACATTTCTTTTCTCGTACAAAATTGAGATTTGCAGAACAGGCGATTAGCGTCCCCGGCATTCACTGAGCGAACTGATCACGAGTCTCCGAAAAGCTTTTGATCGCTGTTCTCACCAGGCTTTCCAAACTTTCCCATTTAGGGATAAGATGATGAAATGTGCAGGCCCCTACCTGGTGTTAGTACTCGGTGATCGGAGCGGCGACTCTTGGATATGGTACTGATGCGAGAACTCGATCAATCACTTATTCGCCCAAGCAGGTACGAGGTGCGTTCGGATGAATTTCTCCACGGACGAGCTCGTCCACAGTTCACAGTCCACGTACAATGAGCACATAGCTTGAGTCTTGTTCATGAAAAAGCCGACGAAGAGATCTTTTCGTGCCAGACTCGATCTCAACGGCTCAAGGGGGGAATCAGGTTGGGAATTTCTACACGGAACCATCAGAGCTGAATAGATCAGCGAGGATTCAAAACCGAAAGCTACAGAAGCTACAGCCTCCTCAGAAATGGGGGGGGGGGGGTGGCTGGTGACAATCACGTGTTGGTGAAGCCAGCTAACTAAACCACTCAATAGAAATGAACGGCGATAAGAGTCTTGGGTAGCCGGCTGCGATCACAAGATTCAGCTGTGCGATAGGAAAATTGCGTGAACCGCAGCTCCAACTGAGATAGTGGATCTTGGAGACATTGATCAAGTTTTCGGGGGTGGCGGGGGAGCTCACCCGCCTCTGAAATGCCGGACTAGTGTACTAGTTAAACGGCCGGTATTTTGACTTCGCGGAGAGATCTTCGTTCGAAGCGTCAAGAATGCTTCAGCCCTACCGATCGCTGAGCGGGGATGGAGTACAGGGGCGGGTCTGCGAACCGTGCGTTGTTCTCCTTGCACGTTTTTCTTCCAAGGATGCGAAATCTCACACCGAATCTCGGATTGCGTTCTTCCCTTTCGTGATTCTCCTGTCGCACTCAACGGCTCACGAATCGTGGGCTCGTATGTGTTCGGTTCTCAATCTCCAAACCTCCTCGAGTTGTCGGCAGTTTCCGCAACACTCGAACGATTGAACCGATGAACTGAGGAATGTACGGGGAGAAGGCGACGGAGATTCCGTGTGAACGGAAAAGCTTTTCAAGATGAGGCGAGCGAGAGAAAAGAAGAAAAGCTTTGAGCTGGATTGTTCGAAAAAATTATAAAGGTACGACAAGGATGGAAACGGCAAGGGGGCTTCTCTGCTAACGTTTCTCCTCCGCAGGCTCCGCCAGAGAGTGGCCATTGTAGAATCGTCTTTCTTCGTCGTCGTCGTTTTTGAGGGCGCGAGCCTTGAAGGCGGGGAAGCGAGCGGGGGCGGAGGTTCTTCCCACCATCTCCAGGGCTAGGGGTCCATTGAAGCCACAGACACAGAGCGTCTTCTCCTCTCCCCCCCCCCCCTGCTCCTCCGCCGCTACCGGTCTCACAATACCGCAAAGGAAGAAATAGAAGAAACGACGGCAGCGGCCCACAGGTCTCTGTTGTCGTCGTGAGTCTCGAATCCGCGAGGAATAATATTTCAATCTGTTAAGTGGGCTTTTGTTGGTTCTCCGGTCGGTGTGTCTGGGAGCCGGTCCGTGAGTCGAACCTGCGGGTCGGTAGCTACCTTGCTTGCCGGCTTGCGGCCGCGGAGGGTGGTCTCCCTTGTTCCTCCTTCTCTCTGGATTCCTCTCTCCTTCGTTCCGCTGTGCCCGTTTCTCTTAGCACGGCGTCGACAATCCACCTTGAAAACGAACAAGGTGAGGAGAGAATAAGAGAAGAACGACTGGTTCCAAAGTTTAGCAGAGTTCGAACTGTAAAGATAGCGAGGTGAAACCGAGGAAGGGGGGGCAGTGAACAAATGAATAGAGCAAGAAGTGCGGAAAGTGGAAGGGTTTTGAAATCGTACTGGTAGAGGATGGAGACGGATCTAGGGGGAGGGGGGGGGGGGGGGGGTGAACGAAGGACAGCATGAGAACGGTTTCCCGAGTGATGTTTTGATTGACACGGATTCCTTCGATGAACGATGCTTGGAGACGGCTTCCAATGATGATTACCTTGGTCGATGCCCGAATGAAATGTTCTCGAAGATACTGAGGTAAGGAAGCACTCTGAGTTTTTGGCTTCTCCTTCATTCATCCATGGTAGATATTTTCAACATCGTGAGCTCCAAATGGGCTCGTGACTAAGGGATTGCTATCGGCCGTTTCATCATTTCAGTGAACCGAGTCATGCCGTTGGAGCGTTTGCGATCGCACGATGACATTCACGGACGCGTTCACACATGCACCGCGCGAGATCCATAAACTTGGACGAAGCACTACTCAGAATCGGGACTCTTGGACGAGGATTGTGTCTGAGAAATGCGGTGCGATGCAAAAGATCCTTAAAATGTGTCCAGCACAGGAGGTATCCGAAGCATGTCGTGCAGGGTCCGAGGTTGTGTAATTTCCGCTGGTTATCACTGCTTCCCATCCTTGTGCACCACGTTCCCGTCATGGGTTTCTCATGGTTGCAACCTCAGGAACCGCCAGATCCGCCGATTCACCTCCCTCCTCGATAACACTCGCCGGAAAATAACTCACGCGCGCTGCAAAAAAAATCCCCAACCCTCCGAGTAAACCGAGAAGAACTAAGCATTATCCCAGGATCAGATGAGAGTCTTGCCGTGACATCGACAGTAGACAGCGATAGTTCATTCTCCTTCGTCATAGAATTATCTCACCAACCATCCCTCCATAGCAAAACAGACAGGAGCTTGAAACCATACGAGCCATTGACCCTGACTCAGTGAGGAATAACGCAATTTCTTCGATTCTAATCTCATACTGCCCCTCTCGGAATAGAGATGGTCAGATCTGCGCCTTTGGCCCCAGGTTTCTGGCGTTGACGTGCGACCTTCACAAGGCACTCGAAGTTCCGAAAAGGAACACTCAACACAAAACAAGCGCTGCGCAGCAGTTGGAATGAGATTTGAGTCGTCCTCAGACTGCGGAAACAAGTTTTCAACCTCGTTGGAGTTTCGAGCAGAGCTCGCTATTCCAGGATCCATAGCGCGACTGGAGCGACGCGCTGGATCATTGTCATAGAACCTCCGATCCGGGACCGATTATCATTTGACGAGGAGTTTCAAATGTGATATCATTAAACGCAATTCATGCATTTTGCACGAAGGTTTGGTCGCCATTCATGACGAAGACTGGGAAGCAGAGGCTCACACCTGGCTCCGAATGAAGTCTAGAAGATCATACCGTGATTTGAGAAGCCTAACGATGGCTTCTAGGATGAGGAGTAATAAACAGATCTCGTCCTGCTAACGTTTGATGAGCTGAAGCACGCTGATAATATCGGACTCGTTTGCAGGAAGCCTGTGTCACCGATGAGGTTAGATTGGAGGCCGAAGACGATGAGCATGACACAATAATGCCAAACAGAACGACGACAACGAGCTGCTGAGAGCTCGAATGAGTTTGTGGCAAGAAGCAGGCAGCAGCATCGTTATTCAAAGGAGAATTCCTGCTGTTCCTGTTGACCTGGAGAAGAAAGAGGAGCCCGCGAAAGCAAGGAACAGTTCGTGTGTCCCGCGAGTCCACCCAAGACACAAACAGAGGCCGTTCATGCACATAGGGGGAGACGAGACATTGTGACATAAAAGGAAAAGGAGGACAGCGGACTAAAGCTGTGTTCGTTAAGGATCTGTCGCTGATCCTCCTCCCTATTACGCCCTGCTGGACTCCGCTACACCACTTGTGTGCGCACTATGGCCAATTTGTTCGGCGTCCACTCTTTGTCGGAGAACCTCTTCAGACCTCACTTTTTTTTGTAGGGAAAACTCAAGATTGTTAATCCGAAATGTTGTCGAATCCACGATGACTTGATATGAAAGAACTTCGACGTGTGAATTCAACGCTTTCAAGTGAAATCTCTCCCCTGATGCGACCGCGAATACTTGGTTCGCTACGAGCAATCACGAATAATTATTCGACAATTATAATCACAAGAACAATTATAATTGGGGAGATAATGATCATAGCAGGAAATACGGAGAGGGGCCCCAGATCGGCTGAATCATGTCCATGGCTGGATCATTTCCCACCCGAAATCTTCAGATAACTCGTTTACCAATTGATTCCTATCTCGCTGTTTTCTGTATACTGCGCGGAATCGCTCGGACGGTGTTGCGGACTCGAACTTACCTGCTCCATGGATACGGGTTTTCTCTCAAAGGAGCCATAACGTCTCGGTCAGCGGGGTGAAATGGGCGGTGTGTACGCATGCCGAATATTTGTGCGAATCCCATGTGCAGCGAGAAGAAGCGACATTCACGAAAAGAAGCAGCTGCCGCTGTTAGGTTCAATATGGGCCGAAGGAGCCCCAAGGCTTCCCTATATAACGCCACCGAGCGGCGGCAACAACGACGACGGCACCGGAGCGACGGAGGAAGGAAGCGACCAGGGTGACTGTTTGGCTGGGTCGCAACGAGCATAGGCCAACAAGCAAATTGATTCCAAAAAAGGCCGCCCGCTTTGCCTCTTTTTTCCCCCTTGCGACTGCTGTTTGACATCCATATGCAAAGAATGAGCCTATCCTATACCTACGCCCTATTCGCCTCATTCGGCGAGGACGACAACAGCGTCACAACAACGCCCGGATCTTGTGAAGAGAGCTCGTCCTTCGGAAAATATACAAACTACACGACAAAGAATCGCATTCGATGTCAACGCGAACACCAGCCATGACAACGGAGGATGCGCATGACGTCAACCCCGTATCCTCCGGCCCAGACTCCGAGCCGAGGGATAGGAAGAAATACCTGATGTTTGCAGCCAGCAGGCATCAACGAGCGCCGAGTCACTAAAGGCTTGAAATCTCTTCGGGAGCCGAAGCAAGAGAAGAGGAAAAAAGAATGATAGACAGAACGACGAGTAGGTATGAGAGAAAGCTAACATTGCCTCTGGATGTTTTCTTTAGTGGAGCCCATCCTATACCTCTGGCCTCTTTAATCGTCGCACACTCATCCCACACACTCCTTTAGGTACGTGCCTCCGTTCCAGTCGTTCTGCTCCTGTCCTTACTCGTTGCTCGATATTCATCCTTTCTGATACCGCTTCTGAGCACTGTCTCGAACTGAGTTCCCGCGGCATGAATCTCAGCTCGGGGAATCGATCCTCCGAGGAATTTATGACGGAACTTTGAGACGATCGCTACTTATTACAGTAGAGTTGAGCGATGGACGGTATTATTGGCTGCAATGTTGAGTTGCTCCACTTCGCAAACAACGCTCGGCAGCGAGTCGGCTGGTTGGATGCGTCGTTGACTGGCTGGTAGGGTGGTGAGGTGGTAGCATGCATGCGTGGTCGGCTCGCTAGCTGACTGGATGCCTGGTTGCAATTTCCTTGTTTAGTGCTCTCACCCTACCGGAAGCGTGAAGCGAAGCACTCCACAAACCCGGCGCTGTGCCACCGAGATATGAGACTGCAATGAACTTCAAACTCCACACATATTTTCCTGCTTTCACACATGTAAATAAATCGCTTATTTCTCTTCGCTGTTCCTTTTCATCTTCGGCGTGTCCCGCCACGCTCACGTAGAATGGACTGGCGGATACTGGAAGCAGCTTATTGAGTTTCCATATCATCAGTCAACTTTTTATTGTCATTCCGGATATTAATCCTGGATTGCCGAGCTATGCAGAGGCTTATTCCGTGATCACCCCGAATGTGGGAGCCGAGTGTTCTGCAAGGACACAGTGCGACTCAGTTGGGATCCGAGAACGTCTCCGGGTCCAAACATGACCTTCGTGGACCTTCCTAACTCGACAACGAATCAATAACTATACGTGTCAACGATGCGCACTCTATTCCGGCATTTGTTGCCGGCGTGCCCACCGCCCAAGCTGACATCACACCGTTCCTCCCGGAACAATCGATGAGACGGGAGCGATGCATTTTCCATGTGCCCGGAGATTTTCCCACACGCATCGGATGGCAGGATTGATAATCTCCGAGAGTCTGCCCGGCTCACGAAGCTGACATTCCGGCATCCCGAGTAAGTAGAGGTGGCTGGAACCCTCGTCCTTTCCGCATGCGCGCTTGCTCTCCACTTTTCCGCAGTTGAGAGGAGATGCATTCGATCCCTCATTTAACTGCGGAGGAGGATATACGAGGAGGACGAAACCTGTATATTGCCACCCACGGTCGAGAAAGGCATGCATCTTGAACGATAATGTGCTGTTCGCAACTTCTGATATTGAACGTGCGCTGCGCCTTTGCAGCTCGATGATCGATGATCTTCCATCATGTGGAAACTTCCACGAGTTTACATCTCCTGCAGCTTTCAGTGGCAACCAGCGCGTGATTTACCTGGTTCTGGCTCTCTGGTTCATCCATTCCGAACGTATATCGAACGTGTACGTACGAGCTTGAACGTGTACCGTGGGAATGCGATGGTGCCGAGCAGTTTCCGCCAGAGATTGCTCCGTCAGCCGCGTCCTCCGGTTCCGTCATCCTTTTCCACTCCTTTCTCGAGTTCCCTTCGTCTTTCCCGGCTGCAGGCGCTGCTCTCGCTGGTGGAATGTTTAGAGTGGAGTAAAAATGTTCTTCGTATTTTGCAAGTGTGAGCTCGAGAGAATCCATTTCATTTTCTGCTAGACTCCTCCTCCCAGCTCTAAAGCCGTCGAGCGCGCGAATAGGGAAGGCAGCGTTCCTTCATAAGAACCTTATGGTTGGCAAGATTCTTCGTCGCGGCAGTCGTCGCTGTCGCCGCTGCCGTAGTCCGCATCGGCAGTAGCGGCGGCGTTGTCGAGCAGCCTTATTTCAAAACGCACCGGAGAAGTTCACCAAACGGACGAGAAAGCAACCATTTGAGATTTGCATCAAAATTCGATTTGGCCCTTCGAGGGAAAAAGCTGCAAGCACCTATGTGTATCTCGAATCTTTTCTCGCTTTTCCCTTCTTCTCTCCGGGACGAAACCGACTCCGGTTCCCGCCGGTATTCCATCCAGCATGCAGTTGAATCGTGGGGAATTTCGGAAGGCGACACCGAGCTCAAATTTGAAGGATTCTTCGAGCTTGTATCGCCCAGGCTGCAATTATGCTTGGTACGAGTTCTCTCATCCTCTTCCCCGCTGATCGTCGGAGATTGAACAGCTCAACATAGTTCATCTAGCCGACTATACCTCTCGTCGTACACCGCCTACAAAGCTAACGGCATCACAGCATAAAGCCGACAGCGTAAAGGGACAACCCGACCGACTGGGGACAGATAGATAGGTATCGCGTTCGACAAAAGGGCCGCGTGGATCTTTGCGACCGCAGAAGGACCGGTGACTCTTGTCGTGTATAAAATTTACCACCGACGGGCATGGGTCGGGCATAAATTCTCCGGAGATCACCGCACATTCAAGTGCGCTATCAACTTCCGTTCGCCCTAGCAGCTCAAAATGTGAGCAGCAAAACTGCGAGAGTTTAGTTTACGAGGTCCTCACCTAATATAGTTATGCGGCTCCTCTCCATCTGCCAACTTGCTGGCGAGCCCACCTGACGATACGACTTCCGTTCAACCGCTGCTCGTTCACGGTTATCACTCTGTCGTCTGATCTAAATACACGGGACCGAGGACGTCCGTGCTTTGGCCTCAACGACGAGTCGTTATTTTTCGGCCCAGTTCTCGACTTCTTCCCCGCTCGATTCCTCCATTATCTAATATTAACGGTTTGTGCCAACGAAAGGAACGGTCTGCTGCTGTTTGACATCGGCTAAGAAATAGCGGGTGTCATATTTGCGAATGAGTTTGACATCAGTCACGCCCACCTGACGAGCCTGGTTCTCACTTTCGACAAATAGTGTCTAGTGCCCTTTGTTCGAAACAGTTGAACAATGAGGAGGATGTGCCTTACAATATGCAACTGGAATCGACGCATGCACACAATGTGAGATTTAAACTGTTCCTCAGTTATGACATCCGTCAACTTCATCCGTCCCGCTCGGAAGGGCTCTGTCCACTCGGTCTGTGACAACTCATCCAGCCATCGATACAGCGACCAAGATGTTCCCTTCCCTGACCCCAGAGATGTTTCCTATCTCTGGCCGAATTTGCTCCTTCATCGATTACTCCAAGACTGTGACCTGGAGAGCATCTGTCTTCGTCCGATGATGGAGTGGAATCTGTCACAATAAAAACAAAGGCGGGCTGTTCCCGCCTTTGTTTACATCCCTTTCTTACGGTTCACATCCGCGGAAGCATCGGAACCGATTCGGGAACTAGACTTCATGAATCAATGCGGAGGAATCAAAGAAATCGCTTGATAGTGAATGAAGGTATCGACACGATGAGGAATCACGCCGTCACAATGATGTCGTCTCCATTTCAAGATCAGGCTATTCTGAGTACGATACTCGATGGGAGAAGGTCAATGATGGGATAGCCATGGTCGGAGAGTGGCATTGTGTCGACGATGTCGAATTGATCTCCCTGCGTTGTCGGTTGTGCGTTCCGACAGAATGGCAAAGGTTACCCTCTGTGATACTCGAGAGTAGACGCCTCACCTGGGTTCGTAGGCACCTGCGGGGTTCCTTGGAATTTCCGCAAGCTTTACAGCATAATAGACTCTGGGACCGTTCCAGCCGAGCGACGAACGGAATAATTTGGCAAACCGGATAGACTGAGATAATGATATAACATACGATCACTCGTTTTCGAGCTGCGCGTCGAGATAACGGAGCGAAGTTCACAGACCCTTGAAAAGAGATGAAACTGCGGACGGAAGCCCAATTATTGCCGTAAAGAATTCATGGAGGTTCGGACAGGACCCGTGGTGCCATCAACCACATCGACGCCTATTACATATCTCGCATTGTTTCGACCGGGAGGGCCAAACTTTGAATATTGTCAATGGAGAGCTCCGAATTGGGGAGCGAGTGCGGCGGCTGCCAGAACCGGGCTGAACTTCGAGAAAAAGTATGAAAATAAATCTGAAGTCAATTCATCGGAATTCAGAAAGCTGACGAACGCCTCTGACGATACCTCCGATCAAGTGTCAGGGGAGCTAAAGTCAGAGTCTTCATTTGTTCCTCCGCTCTTCCTGTCATTCCCAAACTTCTTGAAAGATAAATTTTCTGTTGAAGCAAAGGATTTGACGAGTTCATTATTCCTGACAAGATTTTCCATTTTGACAAGTTTTTTTTTCTTTCCTGACGACGCTCTGACAAGCGGTTTCTCTTTTATTCGTAATTGACGCGTTGAGACGACGATCATCTCCTTACAAAACCTAACGGACACCGTTTCCGACAGAAGAATCTTGACTGAGATGATCAAGGCTGAGCGAGAACCTGGAAACTGAAAACGTACTCATCAATGTCAAGAACGCAAATCGCTTGGAAATGGCCTCAAATCGATGGAAGGCTTCGTCTTTTTTCTACATTGTGATCAAGCATCCGCAGTGCTGTCTCTGAAGTTCCGAAGCTGTGCGTATTTTGAGTGAATGACTGCGTAACACCGTAACACAGACAAGGATAGCCCAGCCCAATGGGCAAGGGGAATCCGACGGACGGAGAGGGACTCAGAATATCCAACGTGGGTCCGAACCAGACTGCAGAAGTCTTCTGGCTCTGTCTGCAGCGTTCACGACGCTCGAACGACTGATAGTTTTGTCACGTGTGAATAACCGACTGCCCGACGTGAACTGGGGTATTCTTTTCGTTGTGTTCTGAACTTATTTTGGGCTTCAAGTTCCCTATGTGCTGATTGCCCGAGGGACTGCTCCGTTGTGACAATTAGCGATGAAATGAGATGTAAAAGTGAATTGTGATTTGTGCCGTTTCTGGAGCTGTATTCTTCCGATTGAACACTCAGTGGGATTGTCGCGGAACGGGGAGTGCACCCATGATGGATTTGCGGTGAGTCGTCCCCGAGAGAACAGATCAAAATCCAATTTCGACGCGCCAACATTGACGTAGGGTCAGAAGGAAGAGGAATAATCGCATATGGAAACGTCGGTGGATTCTAGTGGCTCGATATCGAATGCTCAGATTTGGAATCGGAGCTGACGCACTCCTCCTGTCCATGTGAGAGCGACACTGATCGGATCGATGGACTGTTCAGGTCCATGAAAGCTTGGGAGCACATTGATAGGTTGTGCAGTGTCACTGGGAAGCCTGGAAAAATTGACAAAATTTCGAACAGTCTGGGCGGTTGGAGGCTTTCCATGGAATCACGTTGCCGCCGTCTTCGCACCGGGAACTCTCGACTGGGTTCTTTTCAGTTCATATTTCGAATCAGCCCAACGAATTGATGTCTTGGCCACTTGGGCTTCTCGCAAGTGAGCCTTTCATATCAGAGGTCCCGGGGACTTCTCATGCCGATGAAAGATGGTGGCAACCTGAGAATCTGCAAATCTTCGGGAACAAATAGATAATGATAACAGAAACTTGATTTTGTAGCTAGTCTGTGCAAATTTCCCCGAGCCATGCGGATCGTTCGTCGGAAATTCCATGCCCATTGAGAACTCATGCCCATTTCGAATTCCACACTTCATCCAGACTTGTTCGTTTCCCCAGCTTTGGGGCCTTCCCCGAGAACTTCATTCGTATGTCGTGTTAGAGCTCGCTGTGTCGCCATTTCCTGGATTCCCGAAGAAGAGGCCGCTCGGCCTATCGAGGGGAGACTCTCATGTGGGCGCACAAGAAAAGTCAGGGATCTGTGACGAAGTCGTTTGCAGGTTGAAACCTGCGGGGCGAGGAGTCAACACTTCAGCGCACAGAAGTTGCAGAAGTTACAGAAGTTTCCTGGGGACAAGTGCTGCTGAGCCCACCAGCAGCGTGAGACTGGATCCAGGGTTTCCCAAGCCGTTTCCATGCATTGCCCGGCCTGGAGCCTTCCTTCTCATGCGAAATGAAAAGCTTCCTCGTTCGAACCGGGATTGAATGGAGATAATATCTGTCGGAGCCCCGAGACCAATTGATTCAGCTTCAAAGATCAATTATCAGACAGACAGCCGCTTTGATTCCCGGTCCCGGAAAACTTGGTGGTCAAACAGTTCTATGCCATTGTAGTGAAGTTCTGAGGCATTCTCCGCTTGGGTCAGGAACTTGGATGAACGAGCTTCCGACGCTTGAGCTGGCTGAGAAGATGTGGAATCGACAACAGTCGTGGAGAAAACCTGTTGCAGTAACGGTCGGTTCCTGGTCGCTTGACAGTTCTCGACGGTACCATTTGAGACTTCGCCCAGCAACGACCAATCGTAGACAGGCGTCATCGTTGATTGAACTCCTTGCTTCCGTAGCTTCTCATTAAGATTTCGACAAACAGATCGTTATGTAACAGACCGAGTCCCCGGCTGAGGTGCCAGTAGAACCAATCGTGCTAATAAGCGGTTTCCTCCGTGGACGACCGCTTCCAGGCAGAAATTTCAGAAGAACAAGACTCCAAACTCGGGCTCTATTCAGAGCGATCGGTTGGAATCCTAGAGATGGCATCGTTTGAACACTTTGGGAAAAGCTGCTCGCTCTGTCGCGCGAAACTGCAAGGATTGTACGCTGCTGAGGCACTGGGGGCTAACGAGAGTCGTCGGAACGTCCGGCATGCCTTCAAATCAAGTGATGAGGGACCCGTATGACTCTCAGAGGATCCATTGTGACCGTTTCCGCAGCATAATAAACTCGGCACGGCGAATCACTCTAATGGAAATGCTTCTTTTGAATCCTTGAGATTCTGGCAGCTAACTAGCTCACCATTAATGGAGTCTTAGAATGAAAACCCTTTGAGATGGCAATGTAGTTGAGCAGATGCCAAGCGTGACATCGACACGAATTCATATAAAGTAGCTGCCAAAGAGCAAAATAATAACGATGGGAGCAGACAGAGTCATCGGCTGCATTGACGCAAAAAACGAAAGCCAAAGGTGTATACTGTCGCCGGACGACAGTTCAGTGAACGGAGCGTGAGGACTTCTATGTCCAAACTCCGTTAACTTTACCTTGGGGAAGGGTCCTGCCAGTCCTGAGTTGACTCTGTCTTCAAGTCCTGATGTTTGTTCCTCTGTCCACGATAGGAGCTCTGATGGCTCAATCGGATGCAACGGGCGTGCTCGTAAAAAACGAGCGTTTTTGTTATTTGCTGATTCCCTTGTTCTGAAGTGGCTCCCGGCTCGAGAAGCAAAATTCCGGAGAATCGCGATTGTTCCAGTGGAGTCTGAGCCCTGGTTGAAGGCATCAGGAAGCACAAGGTTGTCGAAACAACCCAGATTGCTTCCTTGGATCTCTTCCCTTGAACGCGGGATTGTGAAAGCTCTCCGACATACTCAATGAATGGCAGTACGCACCATTACCTACCGTAACCATTAATAGAATCGCTTGGTGCCGAAGACAATATCAAGTCCAAATCGTAACTGCCAAAACGCTGATGATCATAACTGTATTTACATCAGTCGAAATTGTCCCTAACCGATATGCCATCGGGCTTTGACCGCTATTCTGAGATTCTTCACGTCTAACGAGACGAATGATAAAATCTACGTTGCTCACGGATCTCGTCGGACTGTGATCATCTGGCTGCAAAATGGATAAATTCTCTCTCTCCGGAAAATACTCCATTCGGGAACCCCTATTCGTTACGTACGAGCATCAGGGGTCAACCGAATCTTCTCGAGGGATACCAATTGGAGAAGTTGCATTAACCTTTTGACTTCCTATCGGAACGACACAGTGCTTTGTTGTGAACAGTTGACATGAATCCGAAAGACGTTCAAAGCTCACGAGCCCTCAACAAATTGTTATACTGTTATGGAGTCATCGCGAGAGGCTCCTACGGTGGTCCGGACAACCGGAAACCTAACACCTGGCTTTAACCCACGCGACGGATACACAATGCGCTTACTGCGATGCACCGAATGCGAATCCGAGACTACAGAGTCGAAAAAGCTGAAGTCGCGAGTCGAACGGTGCCCCTAGGAGCAAGCAGAATAGACAACTTGAGTCAGATTCGGATCCAGTCGATACCAGCACATCTACCCTTGACTCAGAGATACACGAAAGTCCCAGTGTCTTGCTCCAGGCAAGTCTCACTAAGACTGTGCAACTACTTGCTGGTTTACTGTCGTGCACGCGAAGCGCCAGGGTAACCTTCAGGGGTTTTGATCGATATCTCTATCGATGACAAGGAAGAAAGTTTGGAAAAAATGACGGGAACCTCTCGGAGCGAACTGCAGGCCGGGCTCTGAATCGGTGCGTGGCCACGTTGGAGCCGAGAAGGCATTCGTTCGGTCTGCAGACCGTCAGAGCCAGCCAGGCTCCTGTCGTATGTTGTCGTATTCCGGCTAGTGTCAGTCTCAGTTTCGCGGCTGTCGGGGGAGCTGCCAGGTCAGAGTAATTATGATGGTTACGAGAAGTACCTCAATTGTAGCTCACACTCATAACGTCGTTGTGACGTTTCACGACTCTTTATGCTGTGACGTTTCGCTAAATGAGTACTTTGGATTAACTGTCGGGAGACTGGATCGATGGCGCCATTCCTTCCAAGAAGTCAATCCCGCCTTCCTCATCACCGATTGACACGGCGCGAAATGGTAGGCTTCACGGACTGACTCATCTCTGACAAAGAGTCTGGGAATTGCGAACGCTCGGTAATGGAGCACCCAACTCCGTTTCGGAGCGCGGGTCCACCAAAAGTCGTCGGAACTTAGCGTAACCCGCTGCGGCGCGCTTCGTCGGGCTTTGTTTGAGACCATCAATCTAAATGGGCCAAACTAGGCCAGGTCTTGTGAGTGGAGATTCCGTTCGTTTTCCGTTTAGATCTGGGGAGTGCATACAGGAGAAAAACATAGGAGATGAATAAAACCGCAGAGAGTCTCTCTTCCGGCCAGGGCTGGGCTCAAAGGCCGATTCCAAACTTCAGGTAGGATGACTGCACGTGGCCCAACCGGATGTTGCGTTTCTCTTTCGCACGACTGGGTTTTTGTGTGACACTTGTCAAGAAATGCACTTTCTCTTGATTATCAATGCGTGATGTTGATTACATAAGAATAGGATGCAGTATGGCTAATGAGCCGGTAGATGGTGGTCCATCGGCTGCGTTCATGATAAACATCTTTGGGAAAATGGGCAGCCTGACGTGCTCCCTGATTTTCGATGGCCCTAGCCTACGGCGTTCCCCTCGGCGACGGGAGTGAGACTTTCTTCTGACCCGACTGTTACGTGACGCCGTTCGCAGAGCAGAGCCGTGAAGGACTCGTCATCGATGCAACGAAAGTGGTTTGCTCGACAGTCAGACGGACCGGCAGACAGGCAAGCCGGCCGGTAGATTCGGTGATTGGTGAAGTGCCGATCGTCGTTGTTGCATGTGCGGTGTGGATGTCGTGGTCACTGCCCCGAGAAGAATCGATGTTAGGGCAGCTAATACAGCCAGTACGTTACTTCCGTGGAACAAAATCATTGTTGACGACTCATGGTTGGTGAACTTTCGTCGGAGCTACTGTTCTGCGAGCCCGGTCGTTCGTATGTTTTGATCGTTCCGGGCGTCCCGCATCGGATGGGATTCAACGAGTTTTTTCGGGATAACGAACGTTCGGAGTGCCGTTTCCGATTGGACACTGTGAACGACATCAGCGGTATCGGACATTGGACAATGGACAACCCAAGGATCTAAACTATCACGTCACCGGAAACTGAAAGCAGTTTATGAAGACAATCTCGGCTATATCACTCCGATGAAGACGAATTTCCTCATCGATGAAATGCATCCGCTCTCCCCGTATTCGGTGGAAACACGTCTAGAGGGGAACAACCGAAAATTGAAGAACACGAGAGCCCAACAGAAAGTCACGGAAAATTCGTTGACGGAACAGCTTGGCATCCTCGACGAAATTATTCCATTCTTGAATCATTCCGGAGATGAGAGACCGAAAGCGAACGCGCTCCCATGGACCAAAGTGGAAGTTTTTCTGTGGACGAATCGACCTCGAATTATTCGGGGGTCAGTGTTTCGCCATACAGAAAACAACGCAGACTATGCACGCCGCGCAAGCTCGGACGACTTCAAGCGAAATCATCATCGTTACGTAACGTTCATAATGAATCTCTCGTGAAAGTCCTGGTACGAAGTATACGAAGGAACTCTGCGGATATCGGAACCGTCACGAATGCTCCCCAAATCTGGAATCACAGTAGCTTTCAAGCTCGAGTTTCTGATCGACACCTTCTAAAGCATCGTTCGCTTTGTTCCCTGTTTTCCATCTGAGTACTGAGCCGTTTCCTTGTCTTTTGTGCTTTTGTGATTCACATGTCAGTGAAGATCCATCCGTGATCGGTGATTAGTATTTTCGGTAGATCACTGCGGAAGACCTTCGAAGTTGTCAAATCGTGGCTTCATCTTACTTCTTCCTTTCAATAGACGGAGGAGCTTGAAAGACTTTCTTTTTCTGCAACAGAGGGATGACAGAAAACACTCGGATGGAACGAAGGATTTTGAGAGCTGTGATGACTCTCTTTCAAGTTCAACTTCTGTTCTTTTTCTCCTACTTTTTCATTCTCTTTTCGAACGGGTTAACCTGCTGTGTGGGCGCATCCTCTTTGTCGAGCTGTGAAATTCCGCGCGGCCATTTCCTCGTCGAGACTCACGCTTCAGGACAATCGGAGTCGCGCTGAGTATCGAAAAATTGCTTGACCAAGGATAGCTTGAGAAATACTTTTTCCATGGCGGTTCGGATTTCCAGGGGAGTTTTCGCAGCTCGCGGTGAAGCAGGGTAGTACTCTGCATGTGTCCCTTCTTGCACTGGATATGAGTTTCCCCTATCGAGTCGAAGCCTAAATCGATCCATGTCGAGTGGAATCGAGGCAATGACTCGTTTATACTCCGATTCGTTGGGAGTTTGGTAGTCTACATTGGAACCCTAGCAGTCATCCTTTAGCCCCTGTGCACCGGGTCGGAACAATGCGGCGAAAACCGGAATTTCGTACATCCAGATTTGCGAATGAAACAATAAAAAAGCCGCAGATAATCACAAAACGCGTTCCAATGAGCTGTCTGATTCATGAATGGTTGTCGAAACGGGTTGGGAATTGTTCTTCTTCATCATATCCATCATATCAGTGCGGGAAGATTTCACGTTCGGGTGGCGTTCGAACGTCATGATTTTCCTCTGATCTAACGTCACAAAAATGCATGCTTGCACCAAAACTCCAAACAGAGACATCGCTCTGTACATATATTCACATTCCACGTGTTGTTAAATCGTGTCGAATTGTTCGTGGCTTGACTTTCCTATTCATGAACCTCGCACTCAGTTGCACGTCGGCCTCGACGGTCGTTTCTCCGATGAATTGCGCATCTGCGCCCTTATCTATTCACTCATTTACCAAGGTATCTTCTCTGCGGGAAAAGTGCAGAGGAAGACGTCATGAGTTTCATGATGCCATCTAACCACTAAAGCATCAGCATTGTTCTCGCATTATTGAACAGACATCACTTGTGAAGTTTGTTACAACGTTTGAGGCGGGCTGAGATGTTCCATGTTGCGTGATCCTGTCGCTGAAATGAATGGAACTGTTTGTAGGAATCCTCAAAATTTCATATTGCGCCCAGCGCGCACTTAAAAGTTGAACACTTGACAACTAAGGATTTCCCAACGGTATGGTGTAAAAACGAAAATTGCTCGTTTTGTCACCCCCAAAAAGAGTCCCAGCCGCCTAACAACTGGTGGACATTGGAAGTGTCCATTCCAAGGAAACAGGAATCGGTGGTAGGTGGCGCCGGCTGCCGAAGTTTGAGCTGCGCCCGCATCTCCTGTTTGACGCGTGTTCGCGCGCACCATACACGGCGGCACCACACAGGCGTCGTCACTTGAGCACAATTATCTCCTTGCTCAGCTGGCAGTATCTTCCCATTTAAGTGGCAACTTAAAATAACGACAGGCGCTTCCGAAGATGGTATTTTTCTCTGCGTTGTTCATCTTCTTGAGTTGTGAGCCGTCTGTGTTCCTCGGCGCACACCTCAACTTCGACTTTCATTCGCTAGGAAGAAGAGTCGAAAATGTATTTGGAAAATCCTTATCCTTCATTATTAACGTATCCCCCACATGGTTGATTAGAGCATTTTTTCCCCAAGTCATTTCAACGCCTCTCGTGGGCTGATGCGTTCGCTCCTCTTCAGTCACTCAGTTACCAAGCATTAGGAATTTTTCGGCACATAGAACAATATTCTGCAAAAAAACGACAGAACCAGAGTTTTCTTTCCACCGTTGAACGCTGGACAAATGAGAGGAAACATGAGGCACTGGGTGAGAATCAGATCCGAGGATGCCGAGATATGCTATCAGTTGTAACCCACACTCGCCATTATTTCCAGTGATCTCGGCCGCGAGCGGTTTCCTGTGATCGGTTGCTGCATCCTGTGCGGCCTCGTGGCACTAGCAGTCGGTGAGTTCACTTAATCCCGTTGCATTCTCACACTCGCGTGAACCGAATGATCTACCTTCTATCTTCTACTGCGAACCCCTCAGCAAAACTCTTGAGTCTTCGGAAGGAGCGCCAGGCAAACGTTCGATCGATTTTACCGAGATCGATGATATCTTTCTGGTTGGCTGAACCTATAATGCTCCTCGAAATCGAAATCTGAGTCGATTGCTCACGCCCGATGTCGGAATCAACTCGAGGCCACAGAGGTTTTCATGTTGTCTAGTCGTTCGTCTTGATTCTTACACGAGGTCCTTCGCCTAGTTCTCACGTCAGGCTTCTTCGAAGCTCCTCGTTCCAAGTATCGAATTGAAAAATCATTGAACTGCAACAACGGCAGAATAACACAGACTGTCCACACGCAACCGTTCTGAGCTACCTCAAAAGCTTGACTGTGGTCATTCATTTGGCTCTCGAGATTCAGAGTGATCTAGGCTTGCTCTTGATATGCCCCGAGGCGATTGGAAGCAAACCGATCGTTGCTGTTTCCATTTGGGTCCATTGGGGATGTTTCAATCGGCTCGACGGAGACTTCGGATTCGCTTTTTCGGACACTCAAAAACTCTTCCTCCATCCAGCCCAGATTAATTGCCCTGAGGACGCAACTACAACGTTCGAGAAAATCGTCGGCTACAAACCTTCGCATTCAAGGCTAACTCCGATGTATGGAATATCCGAGGACAATTCCGGAACTACCTCAGACTGCATCAAGCGGTTCGTACAAATGATGGAATCTCCCGATAACCTATGCTCATCCTGAGTTCGGGAGCAGGGGTTCGGAAGTGCTGAGGCGCTGTCAGAACGTGGCCGGTAGAGTTCGAACATGACGCTAGTTTCCTGACTCCGCACTCGGAGGAACTTCAATATCGCATGATAGCAAATGTGCTTTTGTGAGACAAACTTCGCTCATCATTGGGGTGTGAACAGAGTTCGGAGAAAATCATTGAGTTTATCTTCATCACCATTATTTCGATATCCTGATGCTCTCATTCGCAACCCCGAAGTGAATTCCGAGAGGAGTCAGGTGACACTATCCTTCAAGCTCAACGGTCTCGCTCAGGCCAACGGGCATCCCTTCACTCTGGATGAAGCGGGATCCGAGAGAGAAGTTGACTAATCGAGCGCAATCAAGGATCTTAACTGTTTCTGTCCCGTCTGGATTCGCAGGTGTCACCAATCCAGTGAGTGCATGGGCGTGATGGTGAACTACGATAGAAATATCTGTTTCGCCGCCAGTTTCGTTCCAGCTAATCGGTAGGTTGCTTCGTGAAGCGCTCGGTCCGCACAAAAACCTCGCCATCGAGATCGATCGCTAATCCAACACGCATTCTTCGATTTCTAGCCGCGAAAAGTTGCTGGCATCTTCCGACAGAGCGAACTACTTCGAGAAAATGTGTATACGAGGTAATAATTTTTGTCATTCAATTATCGCTGTCTAGCGGAAACACGGAAACGCGGTTGATGATCGAATGCAAGTCTTCAGATATGGTCAAACAAAATATGGGAAATATCGAAGTCACCGCGTCCACGATGTGGTGCTCGCGGACACTCGTGTTCGGATATCAAACGCGGTTCCGTACAACATTAGATGCTCATTCTATTCCCTCTCGCCGGAGTGATCGCATGACGACTATTTGCTTCGGAAAATAGTTTTGTGCAATTTGATGATCCCTGATGATGATTTCCCCCGCGAAGTTTTCCCGCGATATCGAACACTTACGACCAAACACACAGGCTGTCGACCGGCTTGCAGATCGTCTGATGTACGGAGAATGGCACAGATGATACGGTCACGACACGATTACGATTCTACCATTGAGGAAAAGAAACGAACGGGTCGCTCTACATATCAACGAGTCTATCAGAAGAGTCATCTTCACAGAACATGCGCAGTATTCAAGGCGAGCGGACCTCTGATGCGAATCATTGAAAGTTGAATTTCGTCGCCTTCACACAAATCTAAGCCCTAACACATCCCGTGACGTATCTGAAGCCTGTAATCGATATTTTCGCCGTCGTCTGATTACTCGCGAAGGCCTGAATGGGTTTTCCTCAATCCATCATTGGATTGTCGCGGAGCCCCATGTGGTTCTACCGAACGAGACTCTCCGAACAGAAACAAGGGAAGGGATTCTCTGTTTTCGTCCGGCAGATGTCTAATGCTGCAGGAATGCGATAGGAAATTCGAATGCTCTGAAATTATTTCTGTCTCCAACCCACAGGCCCTGTATGCGATCGCGCGTTCATCATGGAGCGAGTCGTGGGCAAAGAGCTCGCCGGTTTCGACAACCGAGTCATTGGAAGTATCCAGAGTCGCAGGCAGTGCGAAGAGCTCTGTCTTCAAGAGCAGGCGTTCCCATGTCGGTAAGTTGGCAGTCTAAATCAGCGGCGAACAGCTCCGTCCCCGTGAATGCCAAATCCGTCTCGCCGAAAACAAGAGACACTCAAACGTAAAGCGATGATCAAGATTTCTCCTGTCGCAATTGAAGACCTGAGACGTTCTCTTTTGTGATCAAGCGCTTCCGACAGGGCCCGCGTGCTTGGGACTATGGGATTTAAGTCGCGCTTGATAGAGCGTTCCTGCTTCGATGTCGCACGACGGAGCCATTCACGACTCATTCGCTCCTGGAAACTTCGATCGACTCGATCTCATTCAAAGTTTCATCGGATCGATTCTCTCAATGTCCGCTGAAACGTTGTCATATCTTTCCAGATCAGGAGAATACGATTCCGCGATCCAGGAGTGCAGGTTATCAAGCGAAGATCGACGCTCCCAGCCGAGCTCATTCCGAACAGCAGGCAGCGTTGAATACTTTGAGAATCAATGCGTTTCGCGTAAGTCGTCCAGCAATAAATGTGCGCGCGGTTCAGTGAGCTCCAACAGTTCTAACTCTGTCATATGTTTATCATCCAACAGACGGTCCCAACGGCTGCGACTACGAGCAGCGTAAGGACGTCGACATTTTCAGGGCTGACCAGGTCCGAGCCGCCTTCTCTTCGGAGCAGTGTCGAGCTTTATGTGACGGATGCAAGGAGTTCGTTTGTAGGAGTTTCTCCTTCTTCCCCCCGGCCGCGTTGTGTGCACTCTCGTCGGATGACACGCTTTCGGTGGGAAGCAGTGCTCTTCGAGCACGACAGGGCGTCAGCTTCCACCAGAAAGCCAACTGCTTAGACTGTGAGAGCCCAGAAGACGAGAAGTCGTTTTTTAGAGAACTGTCTCGTTTCCAGCGCAGCTCCAAACGATTCATGCCAGAGAGTGCGACACAGCGGCCCTCAATGAACTCCTCGCTCTTCTCCCTTCCAGTACGATTGAATTGTGATGAAGAAGCCATGGTTCTTTCGCTGAATACTCTCGAGCCGTTTGAGGGGCGAATATACTCCAGGGTCGATAACCCACCTCCCGGCGATTGCGAAGTTTCGGGACGCGGAGATCGCACGACAACGTTGGCAATGAGCCTTCGAACGAACCGTTGCGGTGTGGAGCGAGACGTGAGTAATTTCCGTAGTGGCGGAAACGAAAGTCACGATGAACGCTGCCATCAGGGGTGCTTGTGCTCCTGGCTCGAGAATGGGCACGAAGAAGCATAATTCAATATCCTCTTCATGATTCAAAACTTTTCGTTACATAACGTGCTCAGGACCACGGCGTGTTCACCTCAACCATTGTCATCCAACATCATCCGCTCATCCAGCAGAAGGGCGACAGAGTCATCAAACTATTCTGTAGCTTTGACGCAGTGAACAAGACAATCACAAACACTTATAAAGTTCTCATGGGGTAAGTTGACACGTTTCCATTCGCCCAGAGGAGTTCGATTCTGAGAAATATGCTGCAGGCGTCCAACGCCCGCTGACGAAAAAACGAAAGTCTTCGAGCTATGATAAGTCGAAGCTTCTCTGAAACGAGTCGATGACAAAGAGAGTGCGAGATGCTCGAAGTTGCGACGTAGCTTCTTCTTTGTACTTTGAAGCGCTCAAAGTGTGCAGGCGGGGACTGTCAACGCAACGGCTCCGTCCCCAAACATCCGGCTAAGGATCACAGACCGCAACGGCGCTGATGTCATCGGAGCGAAGCTGGGTGACGAACTCTACTTGAGGATTGAAATCGACGATGACTCCGTCTTTGGTAAGAAACCAACCCTTCGGGGAGGATCCCTCGCTGAACCGGGGATATTCTAGGAGTAATCTGAAATTCCGAGAAGATGAATCGACTCGAACCTTCGATTGCAACGAAACCGAGTTAGAAATCCTGTCGAGGAGAACACAAGGGAGCCGCCTCTCTCCACTCGATGAAGCATCTTGGGGTATTTTCGAAAATAGCGCTGGGCGGGAAGTCGTTTTCGAGTTTTGCGATAAAAAATGCTGAACCAACTGGAAGTTGTAGCTCAATCGCCACTTGGGAGCGAAAAATTCAACGCCTTCTATCGATTCCAGCCCCTGGAAGCGAAACGGGGCCATGGTTGCAATATGAAGCGGTACGACTATCAGAAAATCCGTTCTTCAACGACGCGACAGCATAACGGTCATTTCGAATTTCGTCGGGCGTCCACCATTCTCCCGAAGGAATTAGTGGATGAATGGATGGAAAAAAGATCAATTCCACTATCAGCTCGATGGATTCGTTCGGCCCGGTCGAGAAAAAACGGCGTATTGAAGCATAGACTCGTGTCTGCAGCTCAAGTACGATTCGAATCGAATTAGACTAGTTTCAAGACTGAGAAAGACGTTACGTCCGAAATAAGCTTGACCTTGTTGAGCTGGAAGTGACGAGAGATGACTTATTGACTCCCCGTGCGTCAGCTCGACGTCTACTCCGACGTGCCATTCGGATCAGCATGAACCCAAGCTAACCAAAAATCAGCTAAACAAAAGTGCTTTCGTTCCCTCGGTTTTGGTTGTGCGCGAATGCCTGTGGAAACCAAGCTCGGATCCGGTTCGTGCCTCTGAGCTTTTTCGGGGATAGACCACAGTGACAAATATTCGCGACGCACTGAGACAGATGGAAAACAAGTTTCAAGTCAAACTTCATGAACTTCCTACGACTGAAATTCGGGCATCACGACAGCGAAATAGTTCGACTTCACGGTGTGATAAACATCGTCGCTGTGATGATTTTCTTTTCTTCCTTCGCTGCTTTCGAGATATCCGAATGACGGCCGCATTCGTCCCAGGTCGCCCTGTTTTTGAGAAACTGTCAGAAGTAGCCACCGTCCGGAGGTGGAGCAGATGCGCGATAAGATTCCCTCGATGAACGCCGCTGATACCGACTGGTGGAAGGCCCAGATGAACACGATTGGTACGCGACCAGCAAGAACAGTGTCGGCGGCGGATGGTCAGACCTGAGCATGTGCGATGGCGAACGCAAAGCGCCTCAGTCTTCCACTGAAGAAGTTGATTTTCAACTCAAGTGCCTACTGCGACTTCGAAGTTTTGCGATTACGTTGCAGGAATTTACGCGAGGGACCTCGTCGCCACTTCGGGACGCAACGACGACTCCATCGCACTGCTGGACAACTCTGGTTGCCCGATCGACAACTCGATATTTCCACCGTTGAAGAAGATCGCTCGCGGGAAGGCATTGATGGGTAAGACGACCACACGAACCGAAGAACCATTCTCGCTTCATTTATGCAACAGACAGATCAGATCAGCAAGGATAATGACTCGTCCATCGTAATAAGTTTTTGAGGCAGGCTGAAGTTCTCGGGGTGGAACCATATCCGAGCCGGAGTTCTCACAGTTTTTTCCCGGACAGGAGTTTTGGCTCTTCAAGCACTGCGTTTCCCACCCGAGAACGGTATCGATCTGTTAGGATTTCCGTTCTGCCCCGAACCCGCAACCCTTTCTCACCGCTCTGGGAGCGATAACAATCAATACGCAGATGGATGGGCGTCTAGAAAATTTCAAAAATGGAGTAAAGCACACTGTGTCCTCCCAAATCATTGCGGCAGTCGGTCGAACGGTCGTTTGCATGATGCCGTTCACCGCCTTCAGGGAGCGCCCAATCGTTTCTAGCAAAGCGTCGATTCTACGACATTCACGATGGGAAAATTCAAATATGTCGGAAGTCTACCAAAACACGCGAACGGTTCCCGATGCCTCTCTTCCTCCGATCCCAATAGGGCCTGTACGGCCGGAACGGACTACCCGAATGGCATTCGTGGCTGAATCGTTCTAGAAAACCACGTTCCGGTAGTCTGCCAGTCTGCACGAGTTGACCAGGCGCAAATACTTGGAGTTAGCGGCACAGCTGGTGGTAATCTTCACTCCAACGATTGAGCCGTCAGAAAATGCCGAAACCGCCGAGCGGTGGGTGCCACAGATGCACTTCAGTCGACCGCAACAAAGAGTTCGACGGAGATTTTTACTATGACCAGGCGTAAAAACGCGCGCGCGTTTTCAGCCGGCCACGCATGTCTAAACGTTCAAGCGATTTCACGAACCCCGAAGCCGGCTCGAGGAGCTACCGGAAAACTTGATGAACGAATTATGAGCGATTTTCTGGAGGAGCTGGCGTATCGGCGCAGACCGGCAGCCCTGGCTCCAAAAGTTCCGTTTTCTGTCGCGTTTTTTCTTATCCCGGTAGCGTGAAGTTTTATCCTGCGCTCACAGAGATTGTAGACTGCGATTGTTGATTTCTAGTTTTGCGGACGCCTTACGCGTCTCCTATCGTGGTTCGGAACGAGGAAAGCGAGCCGGACGCGAGGAGAGATCCCACGAGCGTTGCCGATCAGTCGGCATACTAATTTTGACGATCAGGAAAAAACCACTGCAAGTCTGATACGCGACAATCATCGGCACGCTCCTTGTGTGAAGGAGTGTCGCTGGCCGTTCGAAGAGGCCGCAGGGCTTCGTACCCGGTTCCAGTTCCGACCGCAAGGACAGACGTCAGTCGATCTAACGGTACCCTCCTCGACAGTACAGCACGGGTTAGAATCAGACCTTCCAGACGAGGAGATAAACAGATCGCCGAAATTCGATGGAGTAAATTTTCACAGGTTTTCTCCCTGAACCGATTTCGAGCCCACTATTGGAAGTCTGTTTGTCGCCTCGAGGCGAAACACTTTCAAAAGCCCAATCACGGAATCTGCGCGTATATTCGTTCCGTTCATTGATTCCTTAATATATCTGTCGGCAACCGTCAAGTTGGAATTCACTCCAATTCGGTGCCGTTCGCATTCGTTGCTGCTCAACCGTCGGAAATAGGCTACCGTTATTTTGAGAGCCTGAAATCAGAAAACCGTATTTGATAAGAGCCGGCATGTGCCAGCTGCGATTCTCTGCTTCGATCGAAAATCCATCATGCGAATGAGCGCCGAGCTTGGGAACTTCCATTTAATACGATGCCTTGCTCCAAACCACAGGGAAGTTCGAAGCCTTCAAATTCGCGGATGACACCGTCGTACGGTTCCAAGTGACGGTACAGTTTTGCTTGCATGAATGTCCGCTACCCACCTGTTCTACGAGGGGCAAAGCAACATCAGACTCCCAAAATTTGCATCCGGATAGAGATCATCCAAGAGAGCACAACTTCCGCGAGTTCCACAGGTCAGTATTTGTCGAGAAGCTCCCACTTCGCAATCTCGCCTCATTCTCACCGCTTTATCTGTGAATTCCTCAGACCTTCCGACAGACCGCTCTCAACGAGATCGAAACGAGCGCATTCCGCAGCTTCCATAATGAGAATGCTCCCAACTCCATCGTCCACACCGGCACCAACTTCCACACCGTCCATGATGCCCGATTTCCCACTCCAAAGGGAAATCATCGTCGAAGGGATCGTCGACGGTCGCAGCGCCAATGAAGTTAACGTCGTACCAAGCAAAAGTAAAAGTGAGCTCACATTTCACTTGATCTAGTGGGGAAGAAAGTAGTAGGTGACCTGTTAGCGCAGCCCGAATCAGAGAGGAACACAAAAACAAGAGATGGCTCGAAAACGATCAAGAAATCTTTTCCTTCGCTTAGCAGCTGTCTACGATTCCCACATGCTGTGCGCGCCCTCGACCATGGTGACGGCGTGTCTTGCAATTGCTTTAGTGGCTCAGGTGCTCATTATCTCGGCTTGTGTCTCGTGCGTAGCTTTGGCCAGGAGACCGCAATCCGTGACGTCGAACAGATCCGATCACTCGGAATCACCGGTGATGAGACATCAACACCCGCAGGTACGTGTGTTCATACTCAAAGCTACCCCGGGTTCGTGAAGTCTGGCCTAGGAGAGGCTCGTTGTCCAGCTCGCTGGTTTTCGCCTTGACATCCAAAAGCGCTTGCAACTAATAACAGAGCGCAGTCCTGATCGATTGGGTTGATTTAGAGCACTTTCACGAAACAACACTGCTGGATTACAGTGTGGGGGCTCATTCACAAGTCCGAGCCTTCCGAAACCGTATTCCATGGAAAAACTCTCAAAGATCATCGATTAGTTAGCCATCGAACTGGGGCTCAATCTACAGACTTTTCCGGAAGGGAGGGGCGCGGAGCCATCGTCCGTGGGCCGTCCGTCGAAACAGTCCTAAGGGGCCACAGATGAGGACCGCCTGTATTCACCTCGGTCCAAAATTAGACACCAGTCCACGAACAAGATAGAAGTATTCAAAAACGGAATGAATAACAGCGGATACAATCTGTCGCCGACCGTTGTTTTATCTCTATTTTCTTGGCACAATTTTTTTGGCGAGCAGCCAACGAAGTTTCGGCAATTGGAAGGATATCGCTGAATTGCAAGCTTTCTGCACGACCGTTTCACTATGCCGGAACACGTGAGAGCTGATCAAAGTGGTCAGAGGCAGTAAACTAGCAGGATGATCACTTTCGAGGGTGCGCTCAGGATGTCGAGGTCACATCGGATTGGAATAGGTTCCTTTTTCTTCCGCAATCGACCCCTCAAGCATCGCCGAACGAATCCGATGCGTCGGCCGCACCGAGCGACCGAAAAAGCCATGAATCGGTAAATCAGATCAGGTGGTCAACCGTGTCGCTAAGCAACTCGATCAGTTCGGGTCTCGTCGATCGAGAATGTTTGTCTCAATGTGTAAGGAAATTACTCTTCGATCCTTCGCAGGCGTTCGATGCCTACGAACCGGAACGCAGGAGGAGCAGAATGCGCGACTACGAGAGCTCGTGGGGCATGGCACCTAGGATGCACTCTCATCGGTGAAAGACGCTATTTTGGAGATGGTTTTCACTATTTCGGTATTGTAAATAGTTTTGCTGCTGCAATGTACATAGCGTTTCTGCAGAAACGATTCGCCATAAGGCCGTCACGCCTGTAGCAAATCGGCGTTCGCGTTCCTGGCCGGCCTCAAAACGTCGAGGCTGGTCCGCTCCACAACCGGACTAAACGATCGAGCCGCGGCCAAGCTCCTCCGAGTCTGGAAGTACCGAACTCACCCGTTTCCTGAAGTTACGCCGTGGCTGAGATGCGCATTTCTGGAAAGAGCTGACATCGAATCAATCGCATTCTGGCCGTGCACCGAAGCAGCGGTCTGGAAGGGGAGGAAGCCTCGGAAGCACTCAAGGATATTTGGAGCAAATCTCCGGCAAACGCGGCAGCCACTGAATCATTCTATGAGGGAAGATTTGATGCACCGGGTATTGTGAAAGGAAGAGGACACAGGATGTTCAGCTGCCAACAACGTTTAGTGATTTACCCCAGTTTTTGTGTCCTACTTGTTGATTTTTCGTTATTTAGGATTGTTCGTGAAATGTCTCGGAAATCCTTGATGAGCCCCTCATTAATGGACTATTGGAATACTTACGAAGCATTTGAGTTCTTTCCTTGGGGAGCATGACCGCCAGACGGTGCAACTCCTCTGTATATAGTAAGTCAACCAAAAAAAAACTTTCCAAATGAGGAAGATTTGCAATGACTGTTACCACGTTGTAATCGAGCCGGTTAGCGGTCTTCATATCGTTATCAATAAATTGCTATCGTTGCTGTTTTTTTTCCCGAAATGTCTTGTTTCCCTTTTCGTCAGAGTCGGTTTCGGTGTCATTGAATCAGAAGATCGAGAATCTGTTCTGGGAATCGAACGTTGTTCCACAAGTGCCATGGGAGAGCAGATTGAGATCTGGAAATCCCTGGAACTGGACGAGAGAGACCACAACATGCCGTCAAACGCTGGGGTCAGCTGACTGAACACGGTCCGCCTGTCATGCATTGGTTGAAGACCAGAAATTCCAGCCTGGAACAAAAGACTGTTTGGATTCGGTTCGTTTTCAATGGAGTTACAAAGAGCAACAACGTGAATTCGACGATCATTGGTTCGGGACAACATTTGTCGTGATCTTGAACAGACCACACCCGGCAAAGCTGGCTACATGTAAATAAGGCAATCAAGAAGAAAACGATCCGTTAGCAGCCGACCTGGAGATATACGAGCATAACAATAATGCTCACCGATTGAAATAGGCTCTCGAATTCTCCGTGAGTTATACTTCACTATCCCCCTTGTGCCAGGGCAAGGGAGGTAGCCCGACCCTGGGAAAGGGACATCTGGGAGCCAGAAAAATCTGGGATGAGATCTCTCAGAGTTTCGGATAGAGCGTCTGGTTCGAGTTTGCATCGAGTCGACTCAGAAAAACTCGAATAGCTTTCGGGTGATTCTGCAAGCTGGAGCCGGAGCAGAATGGAGACGTGTTGTGTGACTTCTGGTCCGAACCAAAAAGGATTGGGAAAATTCTTCATGGGAAACCACTGCGCAACGAAAACTCGAAAGGACGGAAGTTTCAACAGAGTCGTGGTTGTCAGATTGTCATCATCTATTGCTATGAGGATCCGGGTACAGCCGAATCATGAGTGAGTTCAGCGAAATCTCGAAGAGTGTCAATGCGACGGCTGGAGTTCAGATGAATCGCTTCGAAGAGTTCGCACTGATTGCGTACACTGGTGCGTGAGATGCTGGCCAGAGCGGATCCTCAGTTGACCAATATCGATACGTCGGTTGGAGTAGGCGGAGTTCGGAGTGTTTTCAACTTCCTCAGAAACAATGACCAGCTGTCGCAGGGCTCGTTCGCCCCCAGCGTAGAAGGTCAGGGCGTCAAGGCTGACCAGCACGCCTGATCAAGGCTGACGGGCGTCTATGATCTGGGTTCCGAATCTCATCACGCGAGCAAGATCGCTCGAACGTGCGTTCCAGGAGGCTTTATGGAAACGCTCTTTCTCGATGCCCTCTGGCTGGAATCCTCAGAAATCCCACTCCTCAGAAATTCAGACGGGTTTGCTGAGATTTTTTCCAGAACCCCGGATTCGGCTCAGGCTCGGAGCCAGAGCCGAAAATCCGGTTCAAAGAAGATGGACTTGTCCTCCCGGTGTTCATGAGCACGAGGCGCTGGCTCAAGTTGTTCCTGTGTGTCTTGCGACTCCAGCTCGGTTTGCATCTGGAACCGTGAAGTGATCGAATGCTTAATGGTCCAGGGTTTCATCGTCAGACCAAGCTGTCGATTCGCACCGCCGCGAGAAATTTCAATCACTGAACACAAGAAGTCGCCGGTCGAAGTTGTTGGCATTATTGAACGAGAGGACCGGGCTGATTCCGCAGGGGTTTCGTACACCAGAACTATGGGGTCGGTGACATCAGAATCATCGTTTTGGCAGGCTGAGGCAGAAAGATTACCGCGACCGCGTAAGCTCGGCAACGTATCTCAACGGACTCCCATCATCGGTTTGCTTGGACAATAGAATCACGATTCCAGTAGTTTACGGTATGGTAAACATTTCGGTAACAGCGGAGCTACCGACTGATTCTGCCGCCTCGTCGGTCAGGAGCTGACAGGCATGACAACGTGCCGGCGAGCGACAAAGTTGTACACAACGAGAAGAAAAAATGCTTAGAGGTCAAAGCTAAGGACCGATGCAAGGAACAATGGAGGTGTGGTCAGACGCCTGATCGTGGATATACGAACCGCTGTTCACGAACACGAAGAGTGCTCGCCAGTCTGCCTGCTTGCCGGCCTGAATGAATGGACGAACGACCAAGCGTGTGCCTGCGAAGTAAACAACGCACGCTACCTTCGATTTAACAAGCTGGATAAATTCGAAATTATCCAATTCGCTCGACTCCACGAGCAGCGACAACGACGACAATGCCCAGCCTCCATTCAACGTGGAAGGAGAGGATGGCCGCCGACCACTAGCTGACCGGGACGAATAATTCTGCCAACAATTATCAGAGGAGGCATTGAAACTTCTTTGTGTTGCTTTTCTTGATACTGTCGCTACCCGCTACCACAAGAGAAAATTCCCTTGAAGAGTCCGAGTGCCAATCGACGTTTAGTCAGAAGCTTGTTTAGTACCCCAACAGGCGGGTCGGCCGCTCGTTAGTTGGTTAGGCGTTCGTTGGCAGAACTCCCCGTGCACGAGCACTGCCTATCCGCGTGGTAGCCTTGTTCATCAACCAGTTCAGGAGCCAACATGCGGCAGCGCACGATCCGAATCTGCCTAAATATCGATAGTATTGAATGGGCGGTCGATTCCGTCGTTGGATCACTCAGCGGCTTCGACCGCGGGGTCACGTATGGCATTCCTTCCCATTACTGCCGGGCGAAAACCATAACGGCTGAAACCAACAGGGTTACCGCCCCAATCCAGTCGACCAAGTGGCAATCGACGTAACGTCGGATCACGGGCTGATCACATGGGCGCTTGCCGTGATGCCCCATTCTCTCTGTCGATAGGAGCCTCGGAGTGGGAATGCATGGACTGCTTGTTGATTTTCGTTGAATGTTCCTCGTCAACGCGGCAGTGGGGGCAACGTTGCGAAAACTCTCGATACATAACGGTTTGTTCAGAGAATTGCTTCAGCCCAAGGGACGGCTCAGTATCATCGTGGGATAGCGCGGCCATCATCACGGAGGAGAAGCGCTACCGATACAGTGAAGGACCGCTGTCTCCGCACGAACACAGCCATAACAAACGCTCTATCTGTTCTTGATAACAGCAGTGACGATAAAAAGAGCCCTGCAGGCCTGGGGCCCGGACTTCGCCGGACGAGGGTTGATAGCTTCCGATGCATAGGCAGATCCCCTCCTTGGAAAAACGGGCGAATGACCGTCCTCATTTCAAGCGGTGCCATTGTTTGAACAGCTCGTCATGATCACCCATCTCCAGAATGGATCCATGCGAGCTGAGTGTGTAATTGAGGAGCACTGGCTGGGCGAGTCACAATTGCCACAGTCGCTGGATAGCGTTGCCGATACCGCTGCCACGGGATGTGGCCGGGGCAGAGATGGTGGAGCACCGAACCCGACGGATATCCTGTTGATCCCATTGCCATCGCCCCGAGATTTCGCCCATGGCCGGGGAATTTCAAAACAAAGTCTCCTAACTGCTGTCCCACATTCGACTCTGGCTGAGTGAGAAAGCGAAAGTGACAAAGAGATGATCATAACATGCGCTGAAGCGTTCGCGACTGTGGCAATCGCTCGCCACTCCCTTGTAATAGTTTTCCCCTTTTAATTGTTACAACTTCAGTGACCGGCGGCAGTCACCCCGGATGAATGCGCAATTACGTCGAGCTGATTCGTTTTCCAAACATGAGTGCATACGAAAATCTCAGCATCTTCCTCAAACGTTGACAGATAACCGTGGGAAGCCGATGTCGCACTGAATATTCTCAATAACAGATGTTGAACAGCTAACGAAGACGAGCTCACATGCTCTTCTTTTGTATGCGTGCAAGTTCGCACGTTCTTGTTCCTGGACAGAACTGACAAACGACAGCTATTCAAGGCGCAGGCCATCCATCTGGAGCAACCGTTGGAAACTGGCGAACTCTGTGCACTTCCTACGATCCCCCTTGACCGGCGGTCTCAGGTTGTCTACTGAGGTATCGATTGCAGCCGTCGACGTTTCAAATCGAAGCAGAGAAGTTTACTGAGCTTCCCTTTCGGGGCCGCTCCTCCAGTTTTTCAGTGCTCTTATCCAGGTGCGCTCTGAGTGAACTCGTCCTCCCGGAATCCCCATGCTCATGATCTTGTCAATTTCTCAGCGGAATTCGTCCAACAGAAATCTTGCGAGGAAAGGAATGTCAGCTTGCGTGGGATTCTGGGAGTTCTTCGGCAGGAGGTGTCGATTCCGCAGGGGTGTCAACGATTGTCGAAGCTCCCAGAGCGACCTCGACTCAATCAGATGACCATAGAAGAGGAAGAGCGTTGCTGTTCGCAATCGCTACTTATTGCTGCCGTAACTCGTTTTCCCCTCTCAGTGGCTGCCGATGGGCAAATCTTCCCCACCCAAACTTCGCAGGTGGCGAAAAACGGTCCATTTTCCGATGTGTACCTTTTTTCTTTTTTACTATTCACTTTTTATTCGCTCACTCGGCTGCTGGCGACAAACAAGCTTCAAGTCATCAAAAGCCGATCGGCTGACCGATCAGCATTCGCAAAGCTGTTTTACGAGCGTGCAACTTCTTCGTTTTTTCCCTCCTTCTCGAAACGGTGGCGCATTTCACCAATCACCGAAAGGGCTGGTGTAGACAACAGTCGGGGACGCTTGCGTTCGAGTTTCCTTGTTACGGACCAAGCAAGCAGACGCTTGCGAATGCGACATGCAACCAGATAGAACGTTCATGAATGTCTCGACAAAAACGATAGACCAAACGATTCATTTCGGCTTGGGGCCACACGGCATGGCTTTGACGTGGACGGGATGGGAGCATTGCCAGAGATCTTCTTACAGATGATACAGTTCTGATGCTGATGTATCATCAGGAAAATGCTCGAGCTTGGCCTGGAGTCATTTGGTTCAGTTTCTAACAGTTTGCTCTCCCCCAGAATGACGGTCTCCGAATCCGCCAAATGATTTTGAAAGGCCTTCACTGAAGACTGGACATTCTCCAACAACGCACACTGGCAAATTCCGCCGAAATGGGTTGACAAAGGTCGCTCCGAGAAGATGTACTCAATTGTTAGGTGCCGTGATCGTCGAGCGTCATGTTTTGTCTGAATCCTCCCTTTGATTTTCTACATGAAATCTGTCGCGAGGATCGATAGGGGAACTTGAGTTAATTTGATGAATAACTTAATCCGGGGAGCATCGGAAGGATCTCTGCTCGGTAGCATGATTTATTCCCTTGATCTACACTCCGTAGAGAACTAACTCAGCCTCTGAGCGGAGATGTGCTTTAGTTCTCAAGCTCAGCTATAGAATCGGGATAATTAAAGAAGGATTGAGGATCGATGAAGGTTGCGGAGTAAGAGAATTTTCTCCCCGAAATGCCTTTCGAACTCCCTCGGGTCTTCTGATGATGCGAACAGATCTGAACTCTCTGAACTAATCATTGATCTCAGAGTGCGGAAGTGTCAACGGATGATGAGTGCGGCAACGATCAACAGACAGGTTTTCTCCGATTTTTAGAGTGGTCATGGAAATTGAGTAAGAATCGATCATTGCCAGTTACTACATCCCTGTTATTGGTCGCTCCAATTCCGGAATCTGATCAGATGCAAGGAATTGCGATAGAAATTTCGTTTTTCGTGTCACGTCTCACTTCTGGGAGTCGAAAAAATCGGAGGAAATATTGACATGAGTCTGTCCTTCTGCGCAAGTATGCGAGTCTTCTGAACGATATCGTTCGATGCGAACGCGTATTCCTTCGGTTTCTGTTCGAAGTCAATCTCTCCGGTTGTGCCGAGTTCTCCCAATGGCGCAGAAGATAGCTCAGAAAACATCCGAGTGAAGTGGAAACGACGGGAGAAAGTACTCATGGTGTCCCGAAAGAAATTGCGGGTTTCGGAAGAATCAAAATTGTGGTTGGCGTGGACACTTCACTCGCTTCATATATATAGTAGCATCGTCAGGGGAATGATTTGTCAAACATCGCAATGCTTGACTGAGGATAGTCTGACAGGATGTTCACACGGATGTTCCAAGAGAACGATTTTTTGTTAGATCGATGCGGAATCGAACTTTCCCAAATTCCATCCGACAAAAAATCAATCTCATATCTAGAACGGATCCAACTCACCGCAGTGCTCTGTCCAGAGAGAACTACTGGAAACCACACCCGACCACGTCTGGCTGCGAGGATTATATGCGAGGAGGACTGCCATTATATGTTTCTGTACGTCCGCTCAAGCTCCATCAAGTCGATCAAGGTCTCAGTTGAATGATTGAACCAGTCGGAAGTCAGGCTGCTCAGGTAGCAAACCGCATTAAAAGTCTCCTCCGAAGAAAAAGAGGAGGGGGAACAATGCATGACGGGATGCTCCGATTGAGGTGAGTCATGTGCTCGTTCCCGTTGAATTCCTCGCACTCTAGTCCAGGTGGTTACCACGCTGTCAGTCTCTGACATGGTCGTGGTGACAACGGAAAAACAGGACAAACACTTCTTGTTTTCACCAGTTCAGATCGTCATTACATACAGTGAGGAAGGCATCGATACCGCAAGTAGTGTCGCTCGAAAATTTCCGCTTCTCAAAAACAAAACGACAGAGATACTCGAAGATACAATCGCGGGTTTCGCCCAAGAGGTTTCGTTTTTCCTGTCCGAGTTGTAGGGCATCCATTCTCAAGCTATAGATCGAAGCTTAGATCACAGAGCCGAATGCAATAGAAGGAGGATCTTAGCCATGCGACGGCTTGTCACGATTTTCCCCAAGAAAAAATCAAAGCGAAGGCGGCAGAAATTATCGATTAGCCTGGGGGTACGAAATGAGTCAGAATATGAACCCTGTTTTGCTTGTTTAATGTTCTGCTTCCTGAAGGTGCTTTTGTCGAGTTCCGTTGTATCGCTCCGGTATGGCTGACAAGTTCTGGAGCGAGGGAGAGAACTTTCATCCAGAAGTAAGACTGAACCCAAAGGAACGAAAATGAGACTGCGACGCCAACAGAATGAGAAGGAAGGTGACATCTCTGAATTCGAATCAGCACGAATCTTATCAACTCATTGTCTCGGCGACATCTTCTGTGACTCGGTTCCATGTGATACGATTTCTGACACCTCGTTACACCGAACGTTCATAGAGGAAAGGAGCTTTTCACTCCGGCTCTGTGATCAGGATGATGATACGCCAGCTGAATCGATCACCAAGCAGTCGCCCCGTGATACCTCGTTTTTCGGTTCCGAGATGCCATTGCGCTTTATATTGAAGTTGGAGCCCGTCGTCGGAAGCGGGTTGATCCTAAAAATAAGGAACTAAGCAACACGTGATCAACATATATCAATGGAGTTCTCTTCCCGAATACTCACCCATGACGATTCTCATCTCGACTTGTTTAATGTAGAAGAAGTCAACGAGCGTGTGACATTTCGCCACTACGCCACAAGAGCGATATTCGGCGGGCAAACTGACATGGACATTTCTTACATCATGACTCGTTCCTAATTGGCCGGGGTTGTTGGAAATATCCATGTGAAACACACCTGAATGAGAAATTGTACACCTGGCGATATCCGATGTTTCCCTTCATGCCATTATTATTCACGTGTTATTAATGGGGAATACGACCACGTCACCAAGTGGCGACTCGAGCCTTCTGGCCCCACTTCAATTTTTGTGCCGCTGAACCATATATCACGCAGTTCCGAAAGCCAGCGCTGATTCTCGCGTTCTGCGCACTGGATATCGATCAAGCGTTGATCGAAAATTTCGATTCAGTAGGTATTTTTACGCAAGAATTCGACAGCCCTCCTCAAGTTGTGTCTTATTGGCGCACTCGTAAGAGACACATCTCCCTTAGCCCCCACACTTGGAATTCCCGGGCAAAGCCTCAATGCGGAGGATCTACTTAGCTCGATTTGCAGGTTCAACCGCTCGACCGATCTAATTTCGCTTGCTGTGAGAACATCGTGTGTGTTCCACGAGGGAGCCGATAGCGGATCGCTTGCCATGCGACTTCTGTTCCATTCGGCGAACCAAAGATGTAGCGCGACCACCACAGGAGGAGTTCGTTCTTGATTTATCAGATGATCGCATGAAACGAGAAAAAAGTATCTAAAAAATCGTGTCAGAAGTGGGATTCGAACCCACGCCCTCATACGAGGACCAGAATGCTCTCTGCCTTTTTAGGGCAAGGGATTACCTTGAGTCTGGCGCCTTAGACCGCTCGGCCATCCTGACACACAATCGAGAGCGCACCGCTATCGCCATCAGATCTGTTCGGCTCGAGAACATCCAAACGGATAGGAGGATTTTGACAGGAGCTGGAATCCATCCTGGGCCCCGAATGTTTCACTCCTCCGATACTTACGGTCAGAAAAAAGAACGGAATATCCCGGGGAGACGAGATGGTGATCATAGGAGCCTCCCCGAGCTTGAGACTTCATTGATGAATCATAATTTGTCAATCACTGATTGTGAGTGGAAGAATGCGTGCATTGAAGAATGATTCGAGTTTAGGCACCGTTGAATTTCTCTCCCCCGAGCATTGAAGAAGTCAGATTGATGAATGAACGTTTGTTGCTATGATTCCCATCTCGCGCGGCTACAAGCATCATCCATCTATCCACTCTCATAATCATGTTCCCATGTATGACGATTAATGAATGATCCCTGAGCCACCAAGCTCCAATCTTGATTGACTCGATTTCAAATCTGTTCCGATGCTATGGGATGAGACAGAAATGATTTCGGAGAAAGTTCAGGGTTAAAAACCATTCGGGTCATCATTTATTATCTATCCCCTCAGTTATGAAGCGATGGTGGATTCTGACCGGTTCATCGTGGAGACTCTAGTTTTGTACATTTCTTTACACATGGAGCGTCTGGTAGTCATTTGTAGACGAGGGGTTCTCTGAGCGTTTCGTAGATCAGCTTTGCTTTGCGTTCCCCAACACCCGGGACAACGGATATTTCATCTATGGAAGCTTCGGCGATCTTCTTCAGGGAGCCGAAATTTTCCAAGAGCTCCATCGCGTCCGTCCTGTTCACGGATTTAATCGTGGTTATGGCCGCGATTGCTCGAGTCAACGGTTCCACTGGAAAATGGAAGAATATCTACCATCGATGGGTACCATCAATACCCACACCTTATCATGCAAACGAATAGAACGGGTGGAACCGTTTGGAACGACATTCAAGGAGAATCGATGGTGAAAGTCCTCAGATGATCACTAGGAATAAGGCGAAAAGCTTGAGAACTCACTTTCGATCCTTTCTTTGATCAAATCCGGCTGCTTGTTCTCGAGAATCTTATAGAGCTCCAAATATTGCCCGATGTCTTGGGCACTCCAGCCAGGCATGAATGTTACTCGGGATTGAAGAGCTATTCTATTTATTTCCCTGACAACCGGCGGGGCATCCTGGGAAGGAACACAGCAGACTTATCGCAGGCAGAACATGAGAGAAGTGGGGGAGAAACGGTGACTTGGCCGGAGGACGAGCTCCACAGGTTGCGGTGGCTCAAAGACTCAAGAACAGCATTCCGACACTCACCTTTATGTCTACTTGAACAAACAAAATTCTGACGGTGAAGAGGTTACGGAGGTCATTCAAACGCTTTATTATGTATTGCGGCTGAGCTTGGTGGTACCTCAGGGACAGGAACAGACAGCCAGCGCTCTGACCGACCACGAAATCCGCTAGAAGATCGTCGCGAAACTCGTAAGCCACCTGAGAAGAAGCTTTCATACGAAATCTTCGTCCGTCACCGATACTAAATGCAATTGGTCTTCCAGCTGATTCTGTGCCGCGAAGTCAGAGAACAACCCCCACGGAAGCTCGCAACTGATTGAGACACTCCACCCAGCGCACAAGTGAGAAAGGGATCACGAACTTTCTTGACGAAGTTCAGCACCGGATTGTTCTTCTGACGCGGATGAACCAAGATATTCGGCGAAACTGTTCCGGACGATGTTGAGGGTCTTTCGGAGGCCATCTTCAAAGAAAAAGATAAAGTTCAATTGTTATACGAATAGGAATGTGACTCGAGTAAGCGATCGTGTTCGAAGGGTGACATACTATTTTCGTTTTTTCGTGTACAGGTACACTTTCTGGAATTTGTCGACAGATAATGAGATTTCTTTCCACCGATGGTCATAAAACCGTTGATATTTGTCCGTTATCCCGATGCCACCTGCCAAAGCTCTTGGTCCTGCTCGCGCTCTCGAGAAACTTCAGGAAGCGAGCAGACGCTTCCGGATGAAGCTGCTCCAGTCTTCCGTCGATTAAGGATGAAGAAGATCTGAGACTGGAACTCCTCCCTGGAACCGGGTCGGAACGACTCCGTGCTTTTTTGACAGAACTAATCATCGAGGGCAGAGCTACTTCTGCGGATTTGCGAATCCCGAAAGAAGGCTTCTCGCGATTCAGCTTCATTCGAAACCGGTTCCGGACAGTCCACGTTCCGTGCTTTGCGGTCTTTATAAACCCTCCGGAGACCGCCTCTGAGCTTCTCAGAGCTTAAGAATAGAAAGTCTTTGCGCGTATTTCCTCTGCGGAGTGAGCTCACGGCTGAATCTTCCAGAACCGTTCGACGTAGAAGAACCCCCGTGGTTATCGATTCCCAAGATACTGTGTTCCTAAGAATACGGTCATTTTTGAGGGTGGAGTTCTTTATAGTCCTCAACAATATACTTTGTTAGTTCGTCGAGTCTGCGTCCTGATTCTCTGAAATGGGTGACCAAGGAGATCTGCCTCGCGCTCTTCGTTTTGCCGTTTCTCATATTCAGCCCGGTGGGAATGGGCCGTCAGCTCCAATGAGCGATCAGGTGAGTGCTCTCGAGAATTCGCTGTTGACGGAGCTTACGTGGGATCGATGTTATTCCTCCGTTAATGAAGAACAGGGATCTGTGTGTACTCGGGAGATAACAAAGCTCTCACGGGAGCTATCTGCCCTTGCCGCATCCTCCATCGACTCACGTTCTTTTGTCCACCTAGGATCGTGAGTGGCTAGGCGAAGTCATAGGTCAAATGGCGTCTTCTGCAGATGGGGAGAAAGATCCTGACGGGATGCCGAAGCACCGAGGCATCGCTGATACTCTGAAGAGCTTTGTTGTCTTAGTGGAGAAGGGCGATACTGACCATTTGAAGGACGCTGTGGCGAGTGAGCTGCGACACATCGCAGATGGAGCAGAGCTGGTAGACAGGGCTGACGGTGAGTCGGGCTACAGACTTCAAACTCTGATCCACTATCCGCAGACACCCAGTGGAGGGGCTTAAAACACGAGCAGAACCGCGACTTGACCGGCTTTTTTCTACCACCTTCCAGATAATGAACGGAGGAGGTCGGTGGAGTCAATCAAAACGATGCTTGGACTCGCGACCCGGGAAATGATCGCACCTTTGTGTTCAATACTCGCGGAACTCGCCCAGAACTCTCCCGGATGTCAATCGGAGGCGATGTGCTTAATACCCCAGTTGACGGCGATAATGAACAACCACGAACACTCTGATCAAACTAAGTGCAAGGCTCTTTACGCACTTTCAGGTGAGTTCTCCTTTCCCCAGTGTTCCGAGCTGAACGGGATTTCCTGGGGTCGTCCGATACTCCTCAGAAATTCGAGGGGTCTATCCCGTGACATTTTGTCAAAGAGATGGTCCCAATCACGAACAAATGATCGTTCTTGCAGCCATTATCCGAGGGAACCCAAGTCCGGATGTGAGTAGTCATCTGTTCGCCACCGAGGACCAGAAGGAGGGAGTTGTGGATGTTTTGGCCAGGTTGGTGTGCGATCGGGAAGAAAATGTCCAGGTTCGGACGAAGGCCGCCTTCCTTCTCACCTGCCTCGTTTCGGACCATGATGTGCGGGATCACCTCTTCAAGAACAACGAGAAACAATTTCGGGAACTTCAAGAGAAAAATGAAAATATCCAGTGAGTACGATCAAAACGCGACCGCTCCCTCCAGGCTTACTTCCAAAGCCAGTTTCAACTGCGGGAGTTTCAAACCTGTGAGAGAGACCTGGACACGAATATTTTCCGATGAAGAGCCCGAGCATTCCCATTAAAATGTGTTCCTCGTCTTTTCAGAGAGCTCGTCGACAGCATAATACAAAGCATCCAAACAACTAAGCTTGACGAAGATAAGCCTCTTCTGGCTTTGAAGATGTGAATTTCGAAGATTCCCTGTGCTAATTGACTCAGCTGACGATTCAACCCTATTTTCATTGTGCGAGAACTCGACTCGGGATGTCGACATGATCCGAGGAAGTCTGGAGGAGAGACACTCCAGACCCCTCCCGGATCTCGGAATGCCCTGACATTTTCGATGAGATCCAGTTCGCTGTAAAATATATGTGAATAAATTCCCAAAAGTCGATACCGATTCTCACGATGCTCTCCATTGCTCGCTCTCATGTTTTCTCCTTCCCCGTTTCCTCATTCGTGGAACGCTTCATATAATATCAGGATTTAGAGCTCTAGCCTCGAACATTCTCATTCACCAGTCCAATGAAACTCCCGTTGCATTAGATCGTTGACGGGGTTCCGATTCGCTCTGATCCCAGCTCCGTCGAGACGCCTCACCGAGGGGTTTGGGTCAAGAATACCGGAAACTCGAAATACCGAAAGCTCTAAATACAGAAAACTCGAAATGCCGAAAGTTGTCTCCCCTCGTCGGAGAGTCGCTTAGACTTCTATGTCGAGCGCCGAGCCTGGCCACGCTAGAATATATTTGTCCCTTGATTGTTCCGTGTTTCCTCGACTGGATGACCCTGTCTTATTCCTCGCAGACGGGTAGAAGCGGTTTCAGAGCTTTATTTCAGTCGACGGGTTGTGAGAATTTGACGAACATCCTCCCATAATGCTAGCTGGAACTGGGCTAACACCGTAGTGTCTATGCTCCAGGACAAGCAAACCTCTGTCAGATCGTCGCCCATCTTTGAAGCTTCGATGCTCCCTCACGTTGGCCGTGAACCTTGCGCTCAGAAGATCTGAGCTGGGAAGTCTCGAATGTTTCGAGCTTTTGGCACGTCCAATATCGTCCTCGACTAGCGAGTAAACTTCATTCCGCATCATATATTCGGGCTTATGTTTCCAAAACCCATGGAAAAGGTATCCTTGCTTCGCGATTAAAATGGTCCACTCTCGGTTGGGCACACTCTGTGACCATATTTTGAGCCGAAAACTGACGACAACGTGCAATACTCATTCCTGTTCTTCTGGAATGATCTGGAAGAAAACTGGGTTCGAAAAACTGACAGCTCCGGGATCTGCATCGTTCCGGAATCTATCGTTGCGAGTGAGCGCCATCGAATCCGCATCTATGGCTGGAATCCGAGCTCGGCAGGGAAGCCTCGGTTGGTGTTCTATGAGGCGGAACGGCTTGTCGGGATTTGGAGCGTTCGGGTTTTCGGGATTGCGGGTGCACAGCCACCGAGCGTCTGTTGCGTGAATGTTTCAGCTGAGATTGAACATTGGTTGCGGTACTGGACAGATGTCGGGACTCCGCCATTTCCAGTCGTCACTGTCCGTAATGTATCAAGGTTCTTGCGACGTGTGAATCCCTCAAACATACGGTTGGAGATGAGCTAGCTATGTGCCATACTTGGCTGGAGTATATCAGGACGGGTATTGACGAACGGGGCCGCCTTTTATTGGCATGTTGGCGTGGAAAATGGAGAGTTGCCGCTTCTAACCTATGTGCGTTACTCTCGATGGGAATGCAGCCCGAGAGCTCAGCGGATCCATCACTCGCCGGACTGCTTTTTCAGGAGTAGTTCGGGTGTGACATTCGCGGGCGGTAAAGTACTTTCAAAACTTCGTGACCGTCGTTACGGAAGATTCTCGAAATCACTCTCGGTTCCTGACCGCCTATCCGATCAGCTTTGCGTGTCTCCGTGACGGGGCACGATTCCATCAGAGTCTCGGGAGTGACAAGACTGCCTGCGAGATTTGCCGAGATGGATCTCTCTCCAATATGCCTGTAGACTGAAGGAAGAAACATACGTGTGCTCATGCATTCGAACTGGAAGCCGCGCCAGATGGCCGCGGAGGGCGCTGCTGATCAAAATAAACACAGATTCCTGCCGAGAGACCAGAGATTTGTAATGCTCGCAGCTCGAAATTCAATTTTCACCGAATTGTGGGCTCCTCTGCGTAGTTCCTCTGCTTCGGTGTGCCCGGCGCGATTCCGGGATCAAAATGCAACAGAACAATGGCGCCCCTGATGCGCCCGGATCCTCGGCTCCAACTGCCAGGAAGCAACGTTTTCCAAGAGGCGATGACGACGAGGAGGAAGAAACATTCGAATCCAAGAAATCAAAAATGCATTCCCTTGACAGGTAGGGACAACTTTCTCTGTCATGTCCTCGGGAGGGCGACGTGCATAAGTATTCGAGAAGCCCGATTAGCGCGAGGCCGTACTGAGCGACTGCTCGGGACCCCGGCCCGGAGTGCCCCACATCAGGGGAGAACCATGGAGAAAGTTCGATTCGTGATTAATTTTCAGCGATGAGGAAGATGAATTCGAGACCGAGAAAGAGAAGTATAACGTCGCTGGGGTGGAGAACAAAATGTTCGACGGTCAAGAGAAAGCCACGATCGATTTCGATGGAGATATCAAAATCACAGCGTTCAACATGGAGGAAGAGATGGAAGATGGTCATTTTGATAAGGACGGCACTTTCATCTTCAAGAAAGATAAAGAAATGGTGAAGGACAGTTGGCTAGACAACATCGACTGGGTGAGTTTCATCCATTCTGCACGGGGTTTCACAGGGCACCCTTGCTCAAGGGTTTTCTGTGCCTTCTATGCGCGAAGCGTGCAAACGGAGATCCCCACAACATTCTGATTCGATATGCATCCAGGTCAAAATCAAAGAAAACGAACAGAAGAAGGAGGAACACGCGAAAGGCCTCGCGGATTCATCTGACTCCGAAGACAATGACGGTGGTCCCAAGCCGGACACCAAGTCCCTCTACTCAAAAATGCTTGAGATGATGAAACCAGGAGAGAATATTCTCAAATGTATAAAACGGCTGGGAGGAGGACCCTCGAACAAGAACAGAAGGTTTGTGCTGGGCAGGCAACCCCAATCCATCTCGGAGACCGTTTCCATAGCGGAGAATATGTCGAACGCGGTGAAGGAGATTCGGCTCACATTGATCTTATGTGGTTCCTAGGGACAAAAGGAAACTGGATGCAGAACAACAGGCAATGCTCGACAAGATGATTGAATACGCGAACGAGATTCTTTCTTCCGGAGACATGGACATTTATCAAAGGACATATGAGCAACTCAAGTTTGCTTTGGCGCCTAAAAAAGTAAGTCATCCTGTTTCCAATCCATTTCTCTGTCGATAAGCATCGATGAGGGCAGAGTGGTTATCGCGGTTCGCAGATGCGCACGTCTCTCCACGCCCAAATTCACGCTGGTCAAAGAGGAGATCAGAGCGTAAAATATGGGTTCGCCCCTCACTGCTGATGCTACAATCCATGACTTCTATTCTGTTCGGGCGATTGCCAGAGGCACGAGCCTTGATGAGGCTCAGAAGTCGACCAACCTCGGTTACCTGGCCACAACGTCGGAGATCGGATACTCCTCTCGAGAGAGGCGGCCGCGGATAACGGCAGAGAAACATTCAGTGCGACCGCATGAATACATTGAGTCTAGATCTAGGTCCAGATCTAGCTCCATCAATTGTAATTTTCCATTTTTTTTCATGTTCCAGTCAGCTGATATGGACATGTTTGCCGACGAAGACAAGAGCGCCTCTACCAGCAAAGACCATCCGTCGACCTCAGACGAGACGAAAGCTCACGGCGATGATGAAGTTTCGTGGGAATATAAATGGGAAGATAAGGACGACGCTCAGATCTACGGACCTTATTCTTCGCAGGACATGTTAGAATGGACGCAGAGTGGTTATTTCAAAGATGGCGTTCTGGTACGGAAACGTTTCGAGCCCAAGTTTTACTCTTCAAAACGCATTGACTTTGATCTCTACATCTAAGCGACGAGTCCGAAGTCACCCGCTCGGAGACAGGTGAATGACTTACAATGTACAAACCACATGTGTTACCAGCTTTCCGGGGGCCGCCTGTAAAAAAAAACATAGCTGGGCTGAGACTCGAATAAATCCCGTTGCCGGCAGAGAAATGCTAATTTGGGGAATCGAGGTATCGCTTCACACCATCTTAGCTCAATGCCAATCTGTGAGTAAAGGAGGAAGCTGAAGAACTATTTCTGCAGAATCCATCTTCCGATTCCCTGGCTCGAAAATAACTTGGAGCGATACCGTGAAGTCATCGGACTTGATCCTGGGTGCCCATGAATCGAAGCGATGCTCTTTCGCTTTTATCCCGCAATTGCTAGCTTAGCGTGGCACCCAGTGTTGGTTTATGCCACCCGGCCAGCGAGCGGGGGGCAATCTTTCTTGTGTGGTAAATAGAGGATTTAATTCATATCAGAATTGAATCTGAACCATCTTAAGACCCAAGCCCACCGCCCGCAATGGGATTTGCGAGGCGATAGGGAGTGATACTGAAGCAATACCGAAAGGTGATTCCGGGACACTCCTGAGGGCTGGCTGAGAGGTTCAGCCGAAAAACAAAACAAAAGCTCTTTCGCTTCTTGGGCCTTCTCAGACTTGGCGATGTATTCCCAAAAGCCGTCCGTCTCTAGGGGTTGCGCTACTACCAGGGTGATAGTCGTTCCGAATTCTCGGCTGCCTCTCGAATCGTGATTGCGGCAGCAAACCAGGTTGCCCTCACACTCGTCCATCGCATTTTTCCTTCGTCATCGATATTGCTGCATGAGGGAGACACCCACATTTTTGACTCCAAGCGGTTATTTCATCAAGGGTGTTCTCGCACGTCTCGAAAGCGACTCCCATATCGACAAATATACTCAACGTCTTATGGGTGAGGCTGGATCTGTGATCACCTATCACAAATCCAGTGCGGTGATAGTTTGAATCGACATCGCCTCCTGCCAATTCTGCCGAGAGGAAACCTCCGCGTCCCTAGCGAAGTGTCAGACCCCGCTGAGCTCCCGCCGGACCCCGATGTTTACATCCTTAGCAGACACATTTCGGGCGATGTTATTTTCTCATTCTGCTCATCCATTTTGATACATACATGATTCGAAGATGCGAATTTTTGGTTTTTGCAATACTTGAAAGCTTTGTGGTTCAACCATCGAGTTCCCGAGTCATCTCTCTGTGAGTGGAGTAGAGTATCTCGAGAAGCATCTGATGAATTCGAGGCTGACAGAGGAATCCTCAGTGCTTCACGAAACTTCCAATACGGTCGTGATCCTTGAATGGAACGCTGTTCGGATCAAGTGTCAAGATGAACACAGAGAAACAGATTGAGCCACTCAAAATAGAAGCCGTGGCAAGATTTTTGTTGAGCGAGAAATTATTCCTGACCGCACTCGAGCTCTACGCGGAAAGCTTGCACAAGGGTAATGAGCTTCCGGTGCTCCGAAACTTCTTCAACAATCCAGGTACATTTAACTGAACTCGAAACATTAGCGAGTCGAGTTGCAATCGGGAAATCGTCGCAATTCTCGTCCGAATCTCACATCGCAGGGAATTTTGAACAACTGCAAGTTTCTGAACCGCTGCCGGCTCTGCCGCGAACTTCGTCGGTTCAAACTTTGGAGAGTCTTGATCTGACGCGGTTCTCGGAAGACGGCGAAGGGTTGCTGTCAGAGAAGGTATGCTCCGTGTTGATAACAATACGTCATTCCGTGATTTATTACCCGACTAACCAACGAAATCCGTTTGTCGCTGCGTCAAGGTTGCAGTCTTAGAGTTCGAACTTCGAAAGGCGAAGGACGCCATACGCAGTTTACGGAACAATCTCACCGTGGTCACTGAAAGTACACCAGATGCTATTGTGCCCAGTGGTGAGATAGATTCACTCATTCGTTCTGGAGGTTTCTCAATGAACGTTCCCGTTCGCGCGTCCGTGCTGTCTCCATAAACTTCCGACCCCTTCCGTTTTACAGCTTTCAAAATGTCTGATGGCCAAGAGCGACTCTTAAATGAATCTCCTCTATTACCTCACGAGCAGAGGACGTTGAACTTCCTCGTCAACGAGTACCTTCTGCAGCACAACTACAAACTGACCGCCATCACATTCGCGGAGGAAGATGATAACCAGGACCAGGATTTCGACGATTGGGATCAGGTGAGACAGGCCGGAGCGTGCTTTATATGCTCAACGAGTGATTTCGCTATCGAGTCATCGCTTCTCGGAGCGCAGATACGATCTTCTCATGATTTCAGGTCGGACTGAATATTTCGAAACCCCCAAAGCTCGGTCATCTGTACAGAAACTATTGCCGATGGAGCACTTCATCGAGGAAGACTTCTGTTTCGGAAACTTCTACCAACGAAGAGCTTAAACATGACGCAATTCTGCCCGATCTCCCTGATATAGTAGGTCATGTGGGCTGAACCCTGCTCCCGAGATAGTGATCGTCAGGAATAATCGAATGCTGGCAGGAGGAGGAGGAGTGGCAAGACAACATATTTTCGGGCCCTTATGAGAACGCTCCAACATTCCATCCAGGCACGCGTTTGAGATTTCTCGATGCCACGAACTGAGCCTGATGAGAAGTATGTCTAGCACTTCCGCGCGGCTTTCTGCGGAGAAACTCCCTATACATCATGTGAAACTGTGATCCATTAAAGACTGTAATATAGTGAAGTTGTTCGACATTTTTTGCCTACATTCCGTTCTCCCTAAGAGACATCTTCGGCCTGTCCTGTCAAGATACGGTCAGTCATGGCCCCAAACATTCACCTCTCTATCCGAGTGAACAGGGAGCCTGCTGTAGAAATCGACTATGACTTTCGGGATAGCATCGACATGACCGTGCAGATCCTCAAACAGTGCTGATCGATTGCGAAGGTTCCCAATTAGTACGGGGACGGAGGGAAGGATCATTGGGGGCATTAGAGAAAGAGAGAAGAATCGGGGCCCGGCGGACCTGGAGAATCAGCTTTCACGAACATGCGCGGATCTTCAAGTCCGAACAAAGAAATCGTCCCGCAACTCGAGGGAGTTGAGCTCTTGGGAGGGCTTGGGGTCTGCTTTCCGCGGATGATAACATCCCAATCATGAACGATGGAAATGTATTTGAAGAACTGCCCCGGATGGGGCGACCTTTGTACTCCATCACATGCGTGCGACGTCGATGTAGCGTTTCAGCAGACTCCCGGAGCGGTGGGTCCCGAACACAATGGGGTGCGATCGCAGCACCGAGATCAATCTACGAAAATTCGGTCACTGCAAGTACAGGTGAACAGCTGTGCTCGGAAAAGACAGCGAGACGCTGGAGAACAGACCTGGGGGGTTCCCACGAGCATGGTCGCAAACAAGTGCAGCACTGACGAGCCCGACTGGCCGAAGCACAAAGATCAAGTCTGTACTTACGGTGCTTGGTAAGGATCGAGATGTCACCTAAGGAGAGGTCACCAAAAGCCTCCCTAGGCGATGAAATATGTTCAAACGGAGGCCTGGAAACAACCGACGAACCGGACGATCTATGAAACTTCAGACCAATCGGAGTCATATGTATATTCATGCTCAAAAACAAATTTCATTTTAGATGAGAAGGAGAATGTGATAAATCTAGAAGTACAACCAGCAGCAAGATATTGTAACGAGGTTTCCGCCATCTGCTAAAGTTCGCTCACAGGGCGTCCTAGCGACCTGGGGAATATAGACCGTCGCTCCCGGAGTAAGTAGGCGAACTTACTCGGACACAATTCGGAAGCGTGGAAGGGCGAGGTCGGACGGGTCTTGGGACGCTGGCTAGGGCAAGGACGGGACGTTGGGTCAGGGCACAATTCTCTCAGAGCGGAGCGGGGCGCTTCAACTCTAAAGCTAGGGCTGTTGGGGTGGAAGAAAGGGACGGGCGTGAGGGTCCACAATTCGACTCCACTGTGTTCGTCTCGTCGTCTCTTTTTCATTCAATCTCTCCTCCCTCGCCTTACTCTCGCCCCTACACGTCTTGCGCACAGAATCGCTTGCATGTGACGTACATGTGGTCTCCGCTGACTGCTCTCTGGCTACCTGTCCAGATACGGTCGTCTTTGGAGTACCTCGACTGAATGTGGCTACCTTGAGCTTCATGACACTGCCTCCCTTCTAGAGAGGAGCCGGCCCGGCTCTTGGGCTTTCAACTTTGAGACTTCGTCAACCATTGCGGGGTCCTGCGTTATTGCCTGTTCTTTCGCGTGCGGCTTCACTGTCGTTCTCCGATGCTCTAGCTGGTAGACTGCGTTCACCTCTCGTAACAAGTGAGACGTGCACGCTTGGTCTCGGTTGCTGATGAAGGCCTCGGGACGCGATGTTGCGAGAACAGCTTGCTCATTGAAAAAATTGGCAACTTTTTGGGTTGTTCCGTTGGGCAGTGTTTCGGCGATCAAGAATTTCGGTCTGAGATCGATAGCCATTTTCTTGACTCGATTTTTGCGTTGCGACTGGTCGAAGGCGATGAGGTTCGTCCTCAGCGGGTCTTGGACGTTGCGCCGTTGAGTGGATTGGATTGGATTGGATTTATTTCGATCTTCCATATGCACATATGGTCCCTTTCATTCCAGGGGTGAGTCGTCTTGCGTTCACAGATCTTGCCGCTCCCAGTTAGTTAGGGTCACCTTCGTCTTTCGCAGAACTTCATGTTTGCTATTGGGTGTGAGTCCAATTCGGAAGGGAAACTCCTCTGGGGGTAAAGTTCGTTCCTCGCACCCCAAGACTACGTGTCTTTCTGTTTCGGGTTCTCCACATCTTGAACAGTTGATGTCGATGGAGGAATCGCGGTTGTGTTGCCGGGTCTTGGTGTTCAGCATTCCTGCCCTGGTTAACGCTAAGAGTTGGCTTCCGCGGGAGTTATCGTACAGTCCGGGGTTGATTCCTCTAGTCTCTTTGTATCGTCGGTATGTACTCAGTGTGGATTTGGACTCCATCCTGTCTCTCCAGGTGGCGTCAAATTTATTCCGCACCCTCAGTTTGAGTTCTTTGCGGAACGTCTTCCACATCAGCTTGCCGGATATGTTCTTGGCCAGTCGGATGTCCCCACATTCGAATTGCATGCTCAGTTTTTTGAGTCTCTCGGATGCTTCGATTCTGGTTTTGGTGAGTTCGATGGCCTCGAGGACAAGTTTTGGCCATCTATGTGGATCCATTTGTTTTATCCTCTCGAAGAACATCACTTTGCTTATGGTTTCTCTGGCATCGAAGGAGCTCCATCCGAGTTCTCCCTCAATGAACTCCTTCGCTATAGTGGAGTGCGGTATGCCAAGAGCCCATCTTCCCGCGTCTCTCTGCCTGACTTCTATGTGGTTTCTCAGTCTTTTTGGCATGGTAATCACTGCATTGCAGTATGTGAGCTGCGGGACTGCTGTAGCTTTCTAGAGTATTTTGGAGACTTCGAATCGGTCGAAGCTCCAAAGTGCTTTCGCGTTTAGTCTCTGGATTGCTTGGTCGGCTTTTCCTGACAGTCTAGGCCATTGTCTAGCCAAGTGGTCGCTGTCGGTAGATAGTTCGATCCCTAGATATTTGTATGATTCCACCATAGGTATTGGTAATCCTTGTATCCTGAGATCTCTATCCGGAGTATGGGTTCCTGCTGGTCGAGAGAAGACCATTACACCGCTCTTCTCTGGGTTAAATTTGATGGACATGTTGTCCCCAAACCTTGTAGTAACCTCGAGGAGCGTTTCCATGCTCCCATGCTGTTTGTCATCAGAACTAGGTCATCTGCAAACAGCAATCCGGGAATTGTGAAGAACTTTTTTTCTCTCACATCCCAGAAGTTGCCTTTCCTGGGTGGTTGACTCGGGAATTCAATTCGTATCGTTCAGGATCGGACGTCAGGGACTAGGTCGTTGTGAGGCGGGTTGGAACGGATGATTGTTCTGCTTCTAAGTTTCTGATCGTTCAGGGCTCGTTGTACATTCCCTCTTCCGTCAAGTATTTTTGAATAAAATTATTCGACATCTCTTTCGACATTTTAAGAAATATTCTTAATTTTTCGGTTCATAAGCACGTATCATGCTTTGGGGGGCACTGGGTTGGGTCTAATTAGTGAACTGCGCTCGCGCTCTCTTGCGCTCCTCCCCGAGGGGTGACGCGGCACTTTCAACTCTTCGTAAAGAAGTCTTGTCTTCTGGCACGAAAGACCACGGGTATTGGGCTGCTGTCCTACGATTGCTTATCCTAGCACTTGTTTACACGTTATTTCGATCAACCGTAGGGCGGATCGATCGCATCTCCACCAACTGTAACGAGGTTTCCGCCATCTGCTAAAGTTCGCTCACAGGGCGTCCTAGCGACCTGGGGAATATAGGCCGTCGCTCCCGGAGTAAGTAGGCGAACTTACTCGGACACAATTCGGAAGCGTGGAAGGGCGAGGTCGGACGGGTCTTGGGACGCTGGCTAGGGCAAGGACGGGACGTTGGGTCAGGGCACAATTCTCTCAGAGCGGAGCGGGGCGCTTCAACTCTGAAGCTAGGGCTGTTGGGGTGGAAGAAAGGGACGGGCGTGAGGGTCCACAATTCGACTCCACTGTGTTCGTCTCGTCGTCTCTTTTTCATTCAATCTCTCCTCCCTCGCCTTACTCTCGCTCCCTACACGTCTTGCGCACAGAATCGCTTGCATGTGACGTACATGTGGTCTCCGCTGACTGCTCTCTGGCTACCTGTCCAGATACGGTCGTCTTTGGAGTACCTCGACTGAATGTGGCTACCTTGAGCTTCATGACAATATGATGCTTGAAGGCCAGTCGAGGCTTTCGCCGGAATGGCAAGCAGAGCCGCTGCACCTAATTCATGTCTAATTCATTGCAAAACCCGGAATATCACCGACACGTTGCCTGAAAAGACGGCATCCGTGAGAGGAATCCACGTCGAGTCATCTTGATGCAAGATCTATGGGAAGATTGGACTGAGTGTTATGAGGCGTACTCCATGGACGAGGATTTGCTCAGAAGGCAAGGTCGGCGGAGGAATGAAAAACCCCGAACTCGTTTGAAAAACGAAACGAATCGCAGGGGAATGGGATGAGGAGCACAGTGTGCTGCACACTAGCCTCTGTAATGGGAGGCTGATAGAATCTGCATGTGATACACAATGAACACCGTATCCGGCTCAATGGACTACCAAACAATACCAGGATCGCATAGTAGCCATTCGACGCGATTGAAATCCAAATGGAAACAGGCTGAGTTCCTCAACTTGAAGACAGAATTCCAGTCAGAGGCGAAGCGGTGCCTGACGTTGATGAAATGATGTGCGTTCGAACGAGTGAGTCTTTGATTTGACCCGTCAACCGTCGCTCCGATGGGTTGGTTTCAGTCGCTAGCTCCGTCCTTCACTTGTGCAACAGGTTGGAAGCTTACGCAAGTCAGGCTTTCCATTCAATGGGGCCCTGAGGGCCTAAGGTCGGAACGCGTCATTGGAGACCTTGTGTCTGTTGCAATCTGCTCAACGCCATGGGAAGAAAGCTATCGCTTTGATCGTGTCGTTTCTGACCCATCGGCTCCCCGCTTCATGACGCTGTGGTGGAATGGGTGAGATGCTCGGAGTCGCCCGGTCTCCGATTAGGATCCTCGAGGATCGCTCATGTCCAGAAGCTTATTCTTGTCTTCTCTCCGAACGAAGTTCCCCAGGCACGGAAAGCGTGCAAATGACAAGAAATCCGCTGGGTACCTGGTCGATTTTTCGGTTCCTCTCTCTAAATGGAGAAGAATCTATCGCGCGATTTCACTAACATAGCACAGCACAGCTCTCCTGAAGTTTTTTTCCCGAAAGAGAACCGTTGCGTCGTTGGAGCTTCAAATTTTCAAGAGGCTCTCCCGGAGTGAGTAATCAGGTCCGACGATGTTAGCGATATTTTGAAAGTGTGAAATAGAGCAAAGGAGAGCGATTTAATAACCGTTGACTTCCGTCTTCCCACGATGCTTCACTTCTGAAGACAAACGAAATGAGCTTTTTCACGATCCCGCCATATCAACGCTCGAGTAATAACAACTCTGTGGAAAAAAATCCGGATCATGATGAATATGGCTGTTCTCAGTGGCTTCCAGCTCAGTGGTCGGCGTCTGGGCCCAATGCTTCCTCAAAACGCGGGTTTTGATTGCGGCGATAGAGCAATCACAAATAAGAACACCTTTTTCGCTCTGAGGAAACTTGGGACGTCATCTGCTCAGATCGGAAACGCGATTCGTCCGACGACGCTAACAGCGGACGAAATTTGAACTCGTCACCCGAGTTTCCCTTGATCGGAAGCGAAATAACGGCCTCTCCGTCAATCTCTGCGATTAATCGCGAATTTGATGGCATCAGTGGAACGCTGTTTCCGGTGAGGGCTCATCTTCCACAGTTTTCCCGGTGGTGACCCGTTGTCCGGATGAGACCCTCTCCGAATGAATTTACTGAGCTTAACGACAAGCTTTTATTAAATAAGTCTTGAGATATTCACACTTGGTTGCTCGAGGGGAAAACGACTCCCTGATTAGCATGGCGCGATTGGCCGAAACGTACGAAGACGTTCCACTTTCGGGATCTTTGACAAGAGATGCACTTTCGAGGGAGAGAATGCCGAAACATTAGAGCTCCCAGACGTAAGCAGAATTCAAGTTTCTCCCATCGGACGTCACGCGCGAACAAACAACGCGGTAAAAAAACGTGAAAAAGAAACGAAAACAGCCAACGGCGCGTCCCGCGATGGGATCCACTGAGGCCCATTAACGGATAATGTCCAGTGGAGAAGATTCCGTTTTGAGCGGACGCAACTTCGTTCAAGTTTATATGGGAACAGGTTGAAAATGCCGTTCCAATCACGCTCACGATTCCCTATCAGTCGAACGGTGACAAAAATAACAGCTTTTACTACTCTGAAACGACTCGCCTTCGACCCTACGTCTCAGCCAGGTCGCCGTGGCAGCTCAAGGAAGTTCAATAAAAGTACAGATGCTTTCTAGAAACGCTCCAAGATTTAGGAAGACGCGAATTTGCAGTCAACGACCGGGTTCTTGGAAGTGGCGCGAAGTCGCGATTGTTTGCCGAAGACGCATCTTCTCAACTCCCCCGTCAACATCGATCCAATCGAGAACGAGATGATTTCACTGGATTTCACCGTCCCGGGCTGGATGAAGCTCGACTTGAGCACCCAGGGAAGCACGGAAATTTCTCTCAGTGACTGTGGAAGGGGCCCCTGACTTGGACTGAAAAATACTTCCGAGGAAGTGGATTTCGTAGCGTAGGAGTTTAAGGCTGCAGCGTAGGGGCCAAGCTCCACAGCCATGTACGATCCCTTCTCCAGTTGGGGAAGTTCTCTGTATTCGAACATACTCGCTCCGTATTATCACCTACCTTCGCTTAATCGGGATGATTTTCGGATTCTGTGCCGACCGACGGCACGAAGTCCTACGGAAGAAGGTCGAACTTGTTTCGGCATATTATGCTTAAGTGCTAGTCATGAATATTCCAAAGGACGGAAGCTTTGTGGACCTTATATCGCCGATTCGGATGAGTATCGTCGGACGTTCGAAACCAACAATCGCGGCTCCCAAAAATTACTTACTTCGGCCTTTGACAACGTCGGGGTCGGCCACATGTTTCGACCAGTTAGATGTAGATGAGCTGATTTCGGATTCTGGTGAGGGCGTTGCAAAAGGGCAGCCAGAAACGTTTGTTTCTTCCCACTTGAATCCTGACTGAACTAGAGTAGAAAGGAGCATTGAGTGAACACAGGCAGTGAACACTTAACCAGCGGGAGGGAAGGAACACTGCCGATCTCAATGGCGATGCCCGCCCGCCGAAAGTAAGAGTTACTCCGAACCGGCCGACCTTCCCTTCGTGTTTCTCGTGGATGCTAGGAATCGCCTGACCGTGTGAGGAGACGATGGTTGCCGACGCCGTTTTGACTTTTCCTGTACGCTCCGGATGAAGTCCCTTTATGCTGCCTACTTCATCCATCTGGGTCCATTAAGAATATGACAGGATAAAGGAGCGTGTACTCTGTACTATCCCAAGGAATTTCCCCGTACTCTCCTGAGGGATTTCCCTGCCTCACGAGAACTGCAAAAAGTCGTCAGCAGATGAGCGGGCCGTTCTATAAGCAGTCACGCATCGCTCGAATATGACATTTCTAGAATCTGATGAGCGGTTTCGTGTCAAAAAATCACTTCCCCCTGGATGACTCGGAATTCCGATATGACGTCCGCTCACTTCCACGAAAAGATAATGCTCGTGCGATTCCCGCCTCCAGAAGTCCGAGGATGAGACCAGAAGTCCATCGAAATTCTTCGACTAGCTTACCACTTTCGTTTGCTCGCCGCGAAGCCCACAGAATTTTCTCCAATTAGCTGGTAGCGGCCCGCGGTGAAGGAGCAAGACGAACATTGTTAACCGAAATGTAGGGGAATCTGAATACGAAAGAGCTTCTACTCGGTCCGGACGAGAAGAGAACCCAATCACTACGCAAACTTCTCCGTTGGAAGAGACTGGGCGCTTCGCTGGCGGTGTCAAAACTGTCAAAATATATGGGCACTGATGCAGAATGAAGGAGATGCTTTGAAAGGAACGAGCGGAAAAAGAGAAGTATAACGACGATTACGATCCCTCACGAACGCTGCTGACCATTGCTCTCAGCGCTGCCTTCGTTTTCAGGGGGTACTCAGAGGTATTCAAACTGTTCTGAGGCTTGAGAATATTTCAATCCAGTGACATGTGACGGACTCGATGCGTGCTATATATTCGGATTCCTTCTTCTCGGAGCATTTCAGTGGAATGCTTGTATTCGTCAAGAACGTCGAAACGCAGGTTCCGTACAGAACGAATCAGTCGCTCCCATCCTCATCGGATACCTATCGAGTCGTCAATGAGGTGTCTCCTGAGCCGACATCGACCCGACACTCGGGAGCATGTAACATCGAGAACGAGTCGCGGACTTCGAGCAGAAAAATCCACCCATAAGCTTCTGATACGACTGATATTTCTGAACATGATATTCTACACCCTTCTATCAACGGTTCCCGTGGAAGCGCCTTGTCAAGCCAAGATCCCATTTCACTTGGATACGATTCCGCGTGAAAACCAGCAATGTTATCCCAGCGAGTAACTGCTGTGCTCACCTTCATGAACTGTCGGGAAACCTTCCGGATAATGTCGTTTCCGAGTAATTTCTGTATAGGTTTTCACTTTGCCCCATCGCAATTTCGGATCGAGGCGCGAACGAGCGCCCGGATCTCCCAAGACCTTTGAACCGAAAGGATCCCTTTCCCGTGCGTGGTTTAAAAGTGACTGCGCAGCGCTCGCCGAGAAAGTCTTCACCCTGGCGGAACCGCTTGAACAACGATCTTGTGAGGAATATGAAAGCATTGGTTAGTTGTGAAGGACTGTGACACTGTGCCAAGGTGCCAGCCAAGGATTATTGATAGTGCATCGATTTCAGAATGGCTATCTTCTCCCCAGCACTCTAGTCGACGATGTGCTTCTTGTCAACTAACTGCTGCCGACGTTTCTGTCTCTAATATGATCGTGCGTTTGTCTTGCCGGTTGTGATTAAAGTTTGTCTTTCAGTTCGTGGTTTGTTTGACCACGGTTGCCTATGCCGGTAATCTCGGTGGTGGCGGCAGAGGTGGAGGTGGTTGGCAGCAAGGAGGCGGATCGGGAGGAGGTTGGCATCAGGGAGCCGGAGGAAATGTGGGTTGGCAACAGACTCCAACTAGTGGAGGCTGGCAACAAGTGTCGAAGAGTGGTGGCGGTTGGCAACACGGTGGAGGAGGTGGTTGGCAACAAGGTGGCAGCGGTGCAGGTTGGCAGCAAGGATCAGGTGGCGGAGGAAGCGGTGGTTGGCAACAAGGGGCAGGAGCAGAGGCCGGAGGGAAGAAAATCTTCATCATAAAAGCTGTCAGTGCTGGCACAGCTGACGTGCAGTTCAAGGGAAGCCACAGCGAAGGCAGTGGTCATCATGGAGGAGGAGGCTTCAACGCAGGAGGTCACGGAGGCCATGGAGGGCCCAGCTCCAGTATTTCATCAGGTGAGTAAAGAGGTTATTCTTCAGGTTTGAACACGCAGTGAATCAGCTGAGAACCAGTGCTGACGGTTTCCTTGATCATAGACGGGTGGTCATCGGGTGGTGGCTCCGGATTCGGGAGCGGCGGATACAGTGCCGACTCTGGGAAGTCTCACATCTTCATCGTGAAAACCAAACCGATCACAAGCTTGGATGCACATCATGCCGGAGGATTCAGCGGGAGCGGACGCAGCGGTGGCGGCAGTGGACACCATGGGGGCAGTTACGGTGGGATTGGACAGCATGGAGGCAGTTTCAGTGGGAGCGGACAGCACGGCGGCAGTTACGGTGGTAGTGGACAGCATGGCGCCAGTTACGGTGGGAGTGGTCACCACGGGAAGAGTCATGGCGGAACCGGGAATCATGAAGTAAGTTATGGCGGACAACACGGAGGTAGCGGTCACCACGGTGCTAACTATCAGAGCGGGACCAGCCACCATGGGAGCAGCAAGCACCACGGCGGGCAAGCGAGCTCCGGAGTCCACAATTTCGACGGAAACCCTGTCAAAGTTATCATCGTCAAGGCAGTGGAAGGAACCGCGTCAGGCTCTCACGGCGGAGGTTCGAGTGGTGGCTGGCAGCAAGGTGCAACAAGTGGCGGAGGCTGGCGGCAAGATGCCCGCGGCGGAGCAGGTTGGCAACAGAGCATGTCAGGCTGGCAGCAAGCATCATCCGGGGGCTCTGGATGGCAACAAGGAACGGCAGGAGGTTCCGGCTGGCAGCAAGGTAGCACAGGAGGTTCCGGTTGGCAGCAAGGAGGCTCAAGAGGCGGTGGTTGGTGAAAACCGAATCGGAAAAAAAACTCAAAATCCTAATGGTTGCCAAGTTTTCCTGTAAATAGTTTCTGTGAATCCTATTTTATTATTGGGGTAGTTGGGATTCCCTTCTGTGATGCGTCAACGTCTGAATCTAATAATTATTGTGCATCTTAGTCGGGATTTCTATAAGATCAGCTGTGTTTTTCTTGTCCGCAGTCAGGAGAGAACGAAAATTATTAATTCAGAGAGAAAAACAGAGCAGAGGCATTCCAGAGTTCAGGTCGCGGTGCCAACCTTTTGATTTGATCAAACAGTCGAAGTCGAGTTCTTCCGGTCTCGTGAAATCAAAATTTATTGCTATCTTCTCTACAACAACCAATTCTTCTTCCCACACTTTTCCTTTCCATGTAATAGGAATATATTTATTTCACTTCCATCATATCCAAAAACAACTTGTTAAAAAAAAGCTCGGTATTCGCTCTCTTAATCGTCTCGGTATACGCGAAATGGAATCGTCGTCATTTTAAAATTAGCTACTAATTCCCGAAAGGGAGATGTTTCTTTAAAGCTAAAAAGCTTCGACATTTCCCCAGTGTTTTCCGATATGCCTCATCGATCGACCGAATCTATCAGGCTTTCAATGACCACGGGCGGCGTCCGTAGCGTCCATCCACTGAACTGAGAAAAAATATATACTAAAGGCAGACAAGTTTCACGTAAGAAGACGACAATTGACCAAGACTACGATCCCTAAAATATGCTACGAAGAGTCAATCGAGCCGCGATCGTGGAGGTCTCATTCCGTCAAGGCTGCGCTGAGCGACTTTGAGATTGGATCGGACCATAGAAATCTTTGTGTCAAGGAGTACCCTCTGGAAAATCTTGAATAGGCGGAGTGGGGGGAGCATGACTGAACGGGCGAGCCCCTTGCCAAAACTGAACTGAACAAGTGATGGATATGGGATACCCAGTTACGGGTGATTTGACGAGACGCTAACCCCATCGTCGTTCTAGGATTGCAGATCCAAAGCGTGTTTGTACTCGAATTCGCTCAGGGCTTCGTTGACTCCATTGTTGGTGCTCGACAGGCGGAATAGCTTGGGTTCGTGTTTTCTCCCGCTGTTTGCTTGACGGTGACTCTCTTCTAACTGGAATTTGTAGCCTGANGCATTTCGTATATGAGCAGCCTCTCTGATCAGGAGTGTTTGGCCAACTAGCTCGCAGTCACCTGCTGAGTAATTTCGACACTCTTGTTGTTGAGCAATGATGATGATAGATGAGCTCTCCAACGACGGGGCGATCGATTTAGACCGCTGGCCCGGAAGGGCAAGTGGTCACACATGTGAGAACTGAGCAAATGCGGAATTGATTCTGTCCGATTCGGTTGGAACCACTTGACAGCGTTGGAGGCTCCATCCTATCTGATGAAAAACACCTGTCATCGCCTCCAAACATCCAGTGACGGTCAACAGAATGGAGCTACCCTCGAAGATCAGAGCATTTTTTTCAACCATCAAACGCTCTTCTGAAAATGTCGATCATAAGAAAGCATCTTGAAGGAGAAGAAGAGAGGTACCCGATGCACAAAGCGAGAAATGCCATCATACAAGGATAAAATGGACTCCGACGAATGTTGAAGGTGATCAGACGTCGGGAGACGCTGGAGTCAAAAGTTGGGAGAAGGCAAGCGAGTTAGTCGCCGATGAACTGGACGTAGCATGAGCTCGCGAGTAAACCTTCGCCTACGGTCAGTCGGGAAGCCGGTTCAAGATATTTCTATCTGGTTCGCTCCCTGAAAAGAATGTGGAGAGAAACTCCTGTTCCGTGTGTGCCTCGATGTCGGAACTTTAAGAGCGATTTTCAAGAAAGCACTGATCTGATTCGACTCATGTGGCGTTCCTTTCCAAACGCCATTATTAGGCACCCTTTCGAGCGATTTCGAAGGTTTATTCTAGATCTCCCTAGTTATAACGATGAGTGAAAAAGTTATGCTTCCAGGTCATTACGTGTCCACATCGGGGGAGGTGCTCCGATTGGCGGAATGAGCAACCCCGCCGTCTCGAGGGAAAACGGAACACCGTTCCCGTATTGGACGAGCGACGGCGAGGATGCGTCTCCTTCCCAGCTTCCAGGCAATGAAAAATTCGCTGCAATCGCTTGAGAGGGTGTCAGGCAACTAAGCTTCGTGATCCAAACGACCTCGGGAATTCATCATTCATTATCCATCAATTTATCTCCATTTGTTCCGATATGAATTCACGTCTCAAAACCCCGAGACTTAGTAGAAATTCACAGCAGAGCGTCTCACGCGCCGATCGTATTCTATTTATCCTATCGAGTCCCGAGATTCGGCCAATTTCCAAGGCTCAAATGATAGATTGAATGACCTGGGAGAGGAACCAGGGGCGGTCCGAGAGTAGCTCGCATCGGCTTTCACTTCTTTGCACAATTGGTTCCACTACGTCTCTCGACAACCGAGAAAAACGGTTTGAGGACAATCCGGAACCTCGAAATTCGATACATGAATGACGAAGAACCAGCACAGTGCACCAAAGCCACAGGGAACGACGTTTTCAAGGAAAACCGAGGGAATCTCGCCATGAGACAACCTGATTCAACGTGTTTCTCGTTCTGGCGGACGCGCTCATTCGGTCCCGTTCAAGTAAACCTCCTATTGATTCTCACCGTTGTGTGGGACCAGTCACTTTCGACCCCTCTGAGGCGGACATTTCTTCGGCCCAGCTTCCCCGTTACAACGAGGTTCCACAGCGACGGGACGGCAATGGTTCCGCTCCCAGTTGGCGCGCGGATCTTTGGGATGCTGGGCCAACGATTCGAGGGCGGAGTGACGCATCTAGAAAGACTTGCCACACAATGAAGCTCATAATTCCAGATTGAGGATCACAGAATTCTATGAATGGAATCCGATCGTTCCTGTGGACCGCAGACGGCCCTTGGTCCGAACTCTAGGCAAGCAGGATCATCGGGAGCAGTCAGCGAGGAATCATCATTCTGCGAGAGGAGAGAGGAAAAGGCCTGTCAGGTGCCTTGTTGTGGTAGAACTGCGCCTGCTGCCGCTGGTGTGTCAGTGATTTGAGGCGGCTCGCTGCTGGTGCTGCTACCGCGAGAGTTCAATCGCAAGCTTGGTAGCATAATTACCAGAGCACGATTCCGGGCGGCGACGCGGAATTCACGACGGCAGCTCCGCGCGGCCTCCGAAAAAAACGACGACACCCTAAGCTGATAGGAACACGAGCGCGACCGCGATGAGTGGGTTAGAGATTGTGCATCATTGGCTGCACCAGGCTCGGGATCTGTACGACGGAGCTCTCAGCGGAGGAGGTGAGAAACTTTCACTGACAATTGACGGATCCTTCACGCCTTGATCAGATCTCAGCTGAACCGCGAATCCACTTGTCGAAAGCAATCCGACTAACGGTACTCCAGCGACCGGCGCGCAGCCCTGACAGCTCTTTGACTTTGGCGCGTCTGGCGAGAGGCGATTCGATGCGCGGACCGCTGACCACTGCACCTTCTCGGTATGACGACCCGATCAGGATATCGAGCTGCGCCGAATTCTTTTGCTACCGGATTCCTCGTCAAGCATCAAACCACTGCGCGAAACGTGCAGGATTAAGGCGTTCCCGCCGGGAACACCTCTGGCGTCTCTGATCTGGGCTTGGAAGCAGTGCGTCGAAGTCGAACGAGAGCGGGGTATCACTAAAATCACCACCGAGGCTCGGCCGAGACCGGGCCTCCGGAGTATTTGGAATGAATTCCTGCAAGCGATGACTTCCATCCATTAAGGACGGTGAATAACGATAGTGGCCTAAATTTCGGACTGGATGGATCCGGGAGCGTTCTACTCGATGTTTCACGAATCGAAGGATTCTCCGCTCCAGCAACGAGCCCGGTATTGCAGCTCAGTAGAAGGCAGACGCAAGCTGGGATGTTGACTCGAGTCGGATGCGCATGCGAAGCTTTGCGTTTCGAGGATGAAGAGTCGAGATGCACAGTCGGGCATCGGTTTGTTTATACGTTCTAGTGAGCTACAGGCGGTCCTGTGGCGGCTTCCGAACGCCCAAACGAGTGCCAAATCGGGCAATGCTTTCTCATCACTCCTTGATCGTTTGAACTCTGCTCCGTGACCAGGTTTCACGTCGTCAGGGAAAAACCGGGACCGACTCACTCGACTCGGTGTCCACCAGAGTCAGATAGTCGGTGGAATTTCAACATATTCTCAAGATGTGGCTTGGGTTTCGTCGCTGTGTGCGAATTGAACCCGAACCGGTTCTGAACAACGAGCGTCAGTGCTCTGCCACTGAGGTCCACCTGGTTGTCGAACTGTTCCGTTTACGAAAATCACGGCCGCTCATGCCAGCTCCTTCCCATAACCATGCGATAGAAATAGCAGTCGGGCCGTTGAGTCATGTCAAACAGTCCAGCAATAAATGCATCCCGAGTTCCATCGTTTAGGGGCAGATGTCGTCAATCAGGTACCAAGAAGTTCCGTGAATCGCCGCCGGACGTTCAGCTCCTGACCATTTTCGTATCAAGGCCTCTGTCAGCGGACGTTGCGTATTTTCGCTGAATCCTCTCTTCGATGTTGAACGTCGCCGATCGGTCCTGCACACTTCCCAAAGCAACCCCAGCAAACGCTCAGAGTTTGACCTGGCTGAGGAGGTCTTTGAGGGTGAGCCTGACGTAAAATCCCCATAAATCCCTGCGAGTGTTTCTCGGTCCGTTATATGACTGATACGGTTCCCACTCGACACAGAGCCGAGTGAACCCGAAAGTTACCCGAGTGAACCTTGGCGAAAAGCGAGCCGCATCGCAGTGACGGCGGATGATGAGGCAGCAGGAACGCTGTGTTGAGCCTTTCGTTGAATGGAGTTATGCCTCTCCCGCTCAAGCGTCATGGATACCGCTTAGACCGGAATTAGTATCACGCGGTGTTTTCGTGTCGAATAAGCCGCACTCGACACAGTGCTGGCTGTTCAGGGTCTCATGAAGTTACTCTTTGTCAACATTTCGGCGAAACAATTGAACACTTGAGAACGTCCAGGGGAAGCTTACGCAAGATGACGTGTCTAGCGCACTGTGCTCGGCCATTGAGGAAGGTGAAAGAATTCAGGTGTTGATGTTGTAGAGCTGCTCGAGATAGGCGATGACTCAAAGCTTGGAAGAAACGCCCTCAGCTGCCGTTTAGGGAGACGTTAAACCTGCTATGCCGTCATCGTCCGTGCGACGCTTCTCTGACCTAATAGGGGATCTCGATCTCTGCGGCCGTATCAGGGCAGAAGTTCCGTCGAGTCGGATCTCCGTCAGCTCAGCAAACCTTGGTCTCTCTCGTTCATGGGATTTCCGAGTCCCGGTGGGAGAGTATCCATCCATCTGTTCATCCATGCTAATCCCTCTCCTTTCCGAGTCACTATCGATTCGTTGGTCTCGCATCGGACTGCACGCTGTCTATATGCTTTGACTCATTAGGAGCTCATCGGGCACTCCTGGAGCGATCGCTCACTATCACGGCGCTCGCGGCTCAAGCAAATCCCTCTTCTTGTTGGGAGCATGTGGTTGAAGAATGTATTCGGGAATTTAGATTCCATGAATCAGACGACTCGGTCCGGAGCGTTACGACTATCTCCGGCTCCGTGATGAGCATTCCCTCTCCGCCGAATCTCGGTGTCCGACAATAGATCGCGATGAGTTGAGGTTTCGAATCAGCGCAGAGTCCCCCTCGGAACGCTTCTGTTGTGCTTAAAGTTTTCGTTTGGAGAGTGAGGGCTCGCTCCGATGTTCAAATCGCTGTTCGATGTACCCAGCTTGGGAACGAGGGAAGTCCGTGAGGAGTCCGCTGATCTGAAACAATTTAAGCGCGGGCTGGGGTGGGGAGATCCGGGTGGAGTCGGTGCTGAGTTCCTCCGTCTGCCGACCCGCCAGCCCGCCGGATGGTTCGCTTTCAGGAAATACGTCGCCACACCAATCCACCGCAGAGCCAGCAGGGCTCTCAGAGACGCTACGGCTTGCTGGCGAGAGCGGGCCACGGCTTCTTCGCTCGTAGTGACACGCCCGTCTCTCTCCATGTTGATAATGAATAATTTGAGTCCTCGCCAAATGACCAAGTCAGAGGCGGATCCATGGGCAGTTAAATCCAAACCCGTGATGGAGACCACCCGTTCCCGGGGGAGAGTTCTAGCACTTGACAGCCGTCGGCCTGAATGCTATATTTGGAGAGCTCAAATGCCGGGTATACTTTAGCGGAGCATCGTCGCTCGCTCAGCGAATTCCGTCCGTATACAATGGAACTTCCAGTAACTTGAGAATGTTTACGCACGGAACCTGAATTCATCGAGTGGCAACTTTCGAAGTAGACTTCGAGTCGACAATCTCTTGGGACCTCCATTCTTCCAAGTGAGGGGCAGACAACGGCTCTAATGCGCTTCGCGACTCCGTAGTGCATCGCAAGCGGAGCAACTCGCGTTGCTCGATCGCCCCGGGAGCGGCATTGTCCTGACAAACCCATTGCTGTGTCCACCCAGGATGGGCTGGAAACTGTGGGAACCAGAACAAGAGGGTCAGTGGGGAGGTAGTTTGGGCAGAGCCAGCTCGGCAATTATCGGCTCCGCCTCACGGCCTCCCTTTCGTTCGTCCGGCTCCAGCCCGTACAGCCGAATATGGGTTGTAGATTAGCTCGGGACACGAACAAGTTCATCTTTATTCAACCATCACTGCCTACTCTTCCAGATTCCCGCACGTCAACATGGCCGCTCATGGATTCGCCGCTTCCCACCTTGGGGATCTGCCTTTCTTACGCATTTTTCGTCAAGGTTGGTTCGGAATCTCCACTCATCTAAGTCCCGAGCTTCTGAGTTGATACATTTCCCGTCAGTTACGTGGTCCAGGCCAGCTTGGAGCCGAGCTATGTTGCGGCCCTATTTCCTCGATATCGGAAAGCCTCGGTGGTATTATGTCGGCATTGAGGTCACGATGTGAGTTCGCATTTCCAGGTTCTGGGGCCACGGTTGATGAGAGATCGCGAACCCTTGAATATCCGGTGGTTGATGGTTGCTTATAACTTCTTTATGGTAATCGTGTCAGCGACAATATTCGGCCTGCTTGGAATCTACGGGTGGTTCGGGACCTATAACTGGTATTGCCAACCTGTTGACTACAGTGATTCGAAGGAAGCCATCCTGGTACGTATTCTCGTTGTAAGCTCCCTTCTCCTCGAGCGGCTTGAACTTTTGCGGAAGCTATCTTCTTTGCTACAGGAGAGCTTGAACCCTTCCTCGTACCGCTCTCTGTCATGAAGAGAGTGCCTGACATAGCTTCGAATTCCAGATGACTCACCTCGCTTGGTGGTACTACATCTCCAAATTCGTAGAGTTCGCCGACACTTTGTTCTTCGTGGCCCGGAAAAAGTTTTCTCACATCTCCACCTTACACGTCATCCACCATGGCATGATGCCGATGTCCGTTTGGTGGGGAGTCAAGTTCACCCCTGGCGGGCATTCGACGTTCTTCGCGTTCGTTAACTCACTGGTGCATATTCTTATGTACTTCTACTACGGGCTGGCAGCTATCGGACCGCACATGCAGAAATACCTCTGGTGGAAGCAGTACATGACTTCGTTCCAAATGGTGCAGTTCATCGCCATCTTCGTGCACTCATTCCAACTCCTCTTCAGACCTAGTTGCGACTACCCGCATGGCTTCATGTGGTGGATCGGATTTCACGCTGTCATGTTCTGGTGCTTGTTCTTTGATTTCTACAAGACCGCCTACTTCAAGAAGAAGAGCGTGCTGTCAACGGCGAAGAATCACGCAAACGGCAATGGTGAACACCACCTTGTCAACGGCAACGGAGCCGGAAAGAAAGAGCTCCTGAATGGGTATTGTTACCTCAACGGGCTCCACGACGGCGAGCTGGAACCAGCCCAGAACGGAACTGCGTCTCGGGACAGTAAAACTGTCACAAATGGCGGACCGAAAACGAGAGCCCGAGTGAAGAAAATCGAATAGGAAGCCACTGGGGCGTGAATCAATCCGTGAAAGAAAGACTCTTTGGTAATCACTGGCCGAACTGTGTAGCTGCACTGTGGCGGGGCTGGTCCTCGTTAATTTCGTATTACAGACGGAACGGATGTGACTGTGACTTACTAGCAAAAGCTGATTGTTTCGTCCATCAATTTTAACTCGGTAATAGAGCAATTGATTGGTGAATGACTGGCTGGCTGGCTTGCTGCCTGACTGACTAACTGAGTGATAGACGTTCACGCTTACCTTCCCAAAAGTTGACTGTCATCTCCAGACCAGGTGTGGTGAGGTCACAGCCTTGTCGCAGATCGTGTTAATCTACAAAGGGAACGAACGATGAGATATCCTCAACACACATGACTTACAGACAACTAGCTGAATAATATATTGAGAGTTTAGGGGGGGGGGAAGGGGTTGGCCGTCTGTTGCCCGGGAGCATCTAGTGAGTTCACTCCTAAACCCCTGACAAGCATGGCATTTGCCATTCCCTGGACAAAGGACGAATGGAACTGCCATATTGATGCTCAGAGTCATATTCATCTGATTCTATACAGGCTCTGAGGGCTTCATATCGTTTGATCACCGTCAGATGCAAATGACGAGTGCGCGTGCGGCGAAGACTCATCTCGCTTCAAGCCCGGCATTGAGCGCTCGAGAGAGAACCCTCGAACCCTGCCATGGAGTAGCAGATTACAGAATCGGCCCTATTTTGGAAATTCGACTTTTTTAGTTCGTTCGTCAGGAGTTCCTGTGCGGTGTGTAGCCAGGTGCCTCACCAAATCATGCAGATTATCCTGCCTTGTACGGATGCAGTTCAGCATAAAATAGCACTGACGGTTTTCAAAAGCTTCCCAAGATTTTCCGTTCCCCTGTTGACTGTGTCCTGAGAATATTTCATGAACTACCTTACCACACTGGAAAATCCTTCAGGATGCGGAGGCTGTCAGGCTCTAGTCAAAAAGCACCAAAGAACAATGGGAGTGAAACTTCACTTGGCTATACAAGTTCGTTAGAGCAATCAAACACTGAGTTCGGATACGCCGCTAGTCACGGGAGAAGCACACCTTCAGTATTGGGTTGATGCGAATGTACTCGACCGTATTTCGTCTGTTCATGAGGAGCATTTCTTACTGGAGTTGGGGAGAAACAATGACTTTCATCCGAATAAATATCAAAATGATGACTTTACGTCACGCGGAACTCTGTCCACTTCTACTTTGATGTCCGACGGTCCAAACTTGAGTGGAAGGAAATCAGTCTTCGGAAGAAGCTCAGGACTCGTTGCGTGCGCTTGACATGGATCTGCTGTATTCGAGGAATGCGGGAAAAACTATTCAACGGATTGCATTTCCCCGGCTCAGAGCATTCAGCGTTCGAGTTGTGGAACGTCGGAAACCCGAATCGGAATTCCTAGAATGATCTAGGTAACTAAGACCTTCGTTGATCGAGGCTATAAGTTCCAGATCTCTGCGAGAGCAGAGCTCTTCTTCACATGACAAGCCCGATAATTCGAACGATCGTGCTCGCCATGGACTTGACCACTTTTTGCTACCTAGTTTTTCTGAATTGAATTTCGAATCGGAGATACGTAGTTGGGTATTTATGGAAGATGGCAAGGACAATAACAACGTTCAAATAAACGAGTTCGAGATACTAAATGATAAGTTCCTCTTTTATTGGATTTCACTCTGTGGGAGGTGAAACTCGAAAAGTGGAGTTCAACACGAATTGAGTATAGGGACGATTTTAGGTTCCAAGTTATTGTATGTACCTGATAAGTTAGACAGGAAGATCACCACCTCTATGAATTTCACCCGAACAATGAAAGTGATTGCAAACTCCGTATGGCTTCATGTGCTAGTCGCTCCCGTACATGCGACTAGGCAACTGAATCTTCCATACTTATAATGGCTCGGCGGTGATTCATCGACGTTCCAAGGCGTAGAAACACTACTCCATCCACTTGTTACCGTATTTAAGCGCAGTGTATTCACATGATTATGTTACAACATCCGTTAGAGCTCTCCCTACATTGATTGAAAATGACTTTTTAGACTCGACAATACTTGGCATATGTCTCCAGCGCATGCCGAACAAAGATAAAGCTACAATCAGCAACAACACGTTATGGGGAGCTCGGGAATTCGACTGTCTATCGAACCCTGAGCTTCCGATGGGCTCTGAATATGGTGGCCAGTGGACATTTTTTTCGCGCAGTCGTAAGCAAACGCCACACGCAAAACACATCATCTGTCATTGTGGAGACCGACTCGCGGTTGCACTTCTCCCTTACCCTGACAACACTTCGTGCCCATTGAATAGCGGTGGTCATGAGAACCGGATTATGATAATCTTCAAGCTTCACACATGCTCTCGTACTCTCGGCCGCAATCTCTCGATGTCTTTCAAGCAAATCTCAAGTTCGAGCGATTCTACCAGAGTTCTGAGTGGGAACCTATTGATAAACTGCGACAATTTCTTCTATATCCTGCCTGCAAACGGGACAATGTTGGTCATTTCTTATGAGCCGGCTGATACAAGGGTCGCAACACGAAAGATGACGACACGGCAGAAGTAACACCGAGCGAGTTCGATCCGCACAAATTATGCAGAGTTGCGATTCTTTCTCACGCCGCAGTTCTTGGAGTTCTTTTTCGATTTTCGAATTCACGCGCCCGCGTTGCCCTGGAAAGTCAGTTATTTGACGTCAGAGGTTAACTTTCTGCGGAGCTAGGCGACTAGAGATTTCTGAGCCCCATGAAGATATATTTCAGGTTCACTCGGCTCGAGGAGGACCTCTGAACGTTCTTAGCGGTGAAATCAAACGAGGCTTTGCCTCTCGATCCTTGGCGCGGTGAATGAACATACCAGGTTTCCTCATTCTCAGATTGTACGGTGGAGACGAATCGAATGATGAGGAGGGCGACTCGTCGGTGTCGTTTCCCCGCAATCGGCGACGCTGAGCCCCGTTAGCCAGAGCGTTCCACCATAGCCTAGCGCCACCGTGGCGCAAGGCAGATAGAATGCTCAGACTGAGCTGGTAGGCTTTTTGCATGATCACAACTCTGTTCAGGTAGAGGAGCCGAAGAGTATAGTGACTCGCCTGCGAGAAAGAGATATTCCCTCGTTGGCTTTCCTCCCTCGATGGAAGAGAACATTTGATCGGTTCTAAACTTTGTTCCGATGTCTTGTATCTGCTATCTACCCCCTTCGGAAGTCTCACAAGATTTCCCTGGATAGCTTAAGACCAATCCTCACCAAGATAATGAGAAGCAGAAGACACAGGCCCAAGTAAGCCTCGCCAGGCAATCCTATGACGAGATTCCGCACGCTCTGCATTTGCCATCGTATCCCCTCGTATGCGGTGACCACAGAGTCGACGGCGAGATCCGCGACTTGAGAGCACGCGGAGGTCACAAATCGACCCCCCTGTTTGAAACCTTCTGCGAGGCTCAGGGGAAGAGTTTGAACCAGTAGGATGAAGCTCTTACCACCGACCTAGGAGGAAGTTTACGAAAAAGTAAGCTACATCTGAATCGGACAGGGATATTCGATTATCGCAGAATCTCGACACTCGCGATCCCCCTTCCAGATTGATGACTCACCTGCAGAAGATGCTTGCCGGCAGCGAGAACGCAGCTGAGGGTCACGTACACAGAACTCCCCACCCCGATAACCACAGCGACAAATGAAGCCAACGCCGATAGAAACGCGTAACATATATCGCAGACGAACTGTGCAACCAAGTTCGCCAAGAGTTCGAGACCGCGTAGAATGGAGGAAAGTGCATCGCCGACATCTTCCACGAACTGACCGAAATCGAACAGCGCAACTCGAATTAGAGCAAGCAGAGTTCGCGTTCCGGTTGAGACATGACCTGAGAAGGAAGATGTTCCGGCTAGAAGTCAATATCGTAGACTTGAACATTGCCTCCAGTGTCGTCTGGATGGCTTTGGAATGAAGTACTCACCGAATGCCCAGGAGAACAGCGTGAACAAAGCTTCGCCAAGAAAATAATTTACTCTTATAGTGTAGCCGATGAGATCAGCGAAGAAATTGATTCCTGCATTGAGCCGTGTTACCACAGTGGCCATGATGGTGTGGGCTTGGAGGCGGGAACGAACCTCCTAACCTGCAAGACCCGAAGAACTAAAACTTCATGACTCACTCCGCATGAGAAGATTAGTTCGGGGTGAAGGAAACATAGAAGATTCGACGGGATGGAATCCTAGATCATCGCCGGGTTTTCAGCAGAGAGTGCTCCGTCATGTTCTCGCGGTTCTGGGAACCTCGTTCAGTGAAACTTCCATTCAAGAGCGAATCTCGGAAAGCTTCTCTCATATTCATTCGGGGAAACTAATTGAGCGCACTCCGGGCAACGGAGAAGGCAGCCGTGAGCAATGGAAATATCAGTATAATAGGCATTCTGGTCGTGAACTCTAATACTCGGAATCACACACTCGATTATTGGCGCGCGAGTTATCTCTGAGACTGATTTCGCTGTAATGCGTTACCTCGGGAGCTTCTGCAGCATTCAACAGAAGCAGCTCCCGAGAAGGGCGCCTCCGTTCATCCATAGTTCCCTGAACCGATCATAAAGTATCAAGGACGGTCAAGATCGCTCGAAAAAGTGGGCTTCAGTTATCCATCCAGAGCTTGATACAATTTCATACTCCCAGCTTCATCGTTGAGTTTTGAGAAGAGCAAGCTCGCCCATAACTGCGCAAGCGGGTGACTCTCTGCTCACTCAGTGTCAGCGTGAGAAAACTTCGGAAATAGCGAGTTCCGGAGCAGTGCGGCTCCCATAATCCAGCGGGGAGGACTATCTGGATCAGACTCACATAGTAAAACCATGTTGATCCGAATGCTCAAGCCTTCGGGAGGGATCCCGAGATTGATTTCCGAGGATCTCTGAGAACTTTTGATGTCCGGATTGTCGCTAGAGGTATCCCATCTCAGGATGTCAAATCTTTCATCGATCCAGATCCGAAATCGAGACATTCTTTAGAGAACGGTTGGAGCTTCGAGCGAAAGCCAAACCGCCCGTCGACCGGTCTAGCAAAGGCTCAAACATAGTGACCACAAAGAATCAATGTTCTCAATGCCAGGTGACTCGAAGGGCTCGAAACATAAATGCAGTAAGTTCGATTCGTCGGCTCGTTGGCCGTGTGGCATAAACCAACGCCTTGGGTGCCACGCTAAGCTAGCAATCGCGGGTTCGATCCCCGGCCGGGACAACAAAGGGTCTCGGCCATTAAGGCTTGGCCATCGGCCCCGCGGATTTTGCACTACTCCAGACAAAACTTGGTCAACTTAAAAGGCTCATATCTCGGCTCCCAGATGGGTTACAGCGCCGATCGAGTTAGTTTTGGAAAGCTGAAGAAGAGAGCTATCGGATAGCGTACATGCCGTTTGGATCGAAGATGGACGAATACCTTTAAAATCAATGAATTCGAGACCGACGCGAAAATAGATAGCGTCGAGTGCGCACTCTGGAGTTGAGCTGAATCGAAGGGCCACTGAGAGTCGAAGGTTTTGCAAAAAAAAATCCAAAAAAAGAGAGGCGCTTTTTTTCTTCCGCCGAAAATATTTTTTACCTTGGACTCTCCCTCCCCCCCCTCCCGGAAAAAAAGTGGTTCCGGCAAAGTAAGTGATCTTTATTCGTCGGCATCACTCTCTTCTGAGCCTGTCTCTCCCTCTGACGGTATGAAGAGATCGGTCAAGGCTTCCGCTGGGCGCAGAAGTGATGGCAAGATTCTCAGAAACAATGTTTGTGGCTTATGTTCTCGGGATTCGACTCCCTGCGCCGATGGATGCATTTGCTTCCAGCCGTTGCTCCCGGGCGATGAGCTATGCGCAGGTGCTCGAGCCTGACATGCATGCATGTTTTGAGCTCCGACTTCATCACTAGAGAGCTCAGGGAGGTAGGGGGTCCAAAAAAATCGGAGGGTCGACCGAAGGAAAAAATATTTTCGGCGAAAAAAAAGCGCCTGTTTTTTTTTGGATTTATATTTTGCAAAACCTTCGACTCTCAGTGACCTTTCGATCCAGCTCAACTCCAGAGTGCGCACTCGACGCTATCTATTTTCGCGTCGGTCTCGAATTCATCGATTTTAAAGGTATTCGTCCATCTTCGATCCAAACGGCATGTATGCTATCCGATAGCTCTCTTCTTCAGCTTTCCAAAACTAACTCGATCGGCGCTGTAACCCATCTGGGAGCCGAGATATGAGCCTTTTAAGTTGACCAAGTTTTGTCTGGAGTAGTGCAAAATCCGCGGGGCCACTAATGGCCAAGACCCTTTCTTGAGTGGTAAAAAGAGGATTCAATTTATATCAGAATTGAATCTGAACCATCTTAAGACCCAAGCCCACCGCCCGCAATGGGATTTGCGAGGCGATAGGGAGTGTTTCTGAAGCAATACCGAAAGGTGATTCCGGGACACTTCTGAGGGCTGGCTGAGAGGTTCAGCCGGAAAACAAAAAAGTAAGTTCGATTCGAAGTATCGGGGATAGGAGGTATTGGGAGCGAGCGACGAAGCGAGAACCCGAGCCAGCTTTGAGCAACTCCCCTCTCAATAGGGAGTCGATCTTCAACTGACGGGCCTCGTCTTTTCAAGAAGCCGAAATCTCGGCCGGGAAGAAACGGCCTATCACATGGGGTTCTGCTCCAATTCGATAGAAGGGAGATGATAGACATAAGTAGTTCCTCTCAATAGGGAGTCGAACTTCAACTGACGGGCCTCGTCTTTTCAAGAAGCCGAAATCTCGGCCGGGAAGAAACGGCCTATCACATGGGGTTCTGCTCCAATTCGATAGAAGGGAGATGATAGACATAAGTAGTTCCTCCCACAATTTTATCTGACAAGCATCTCGTTGTTCAACTCACCCACTGCAGAAGATTCTTCTCGAGGAAATCGTAGTTTCACATCGGCAGTGAACACTTCAAGAAAGTTCACTACGGAGGAGCACTCCAAGCTTTCTCGTTAGCTTCATTGGGAACCTTTGCTCATTCTGAATATGTTCGTGCGACGGTACAGATGAGTCCCAAGGATCTCCGGCTTCGTTTTCATCCTGCATGAACTCACATTCCTTCTTGGGAAACTGAGCTTTTTCTTTCTATCACGCTCATATTCGGTGTCTGAGATAGTGTTTTGAATAAGAGAAAGCGCAGCAGGACCATCAGATCCCAAAATCATAACATCGCCTCATCTCTGGGAGCAGACGGCCTCTTCAGTTGCCCACCGTCAGTCGCATCAGCATCCGGCAACAATCAGGCTGAAAATCATGAAAATAAACCCCGCCGGGGATCGAGATGTTATCATGAGCTGTCAAACCGGTGTGGTGCCGCTTTGTATGACACCTGTTTCAAGTTATCGCGATCGGAAACCTCGACCTTAATAAGCTACTCAACCGCATACTCCAACGTAGGCGCCGAGCTCTCTCAGGAAGAAATTCAGGTAGTTGGATCGTAACAGCGCACAGAAGAATTCAGTCAATTCGAATTCCGTCTCTCGTCGTTCGAGATACGTGAGTCCCGAGTGAAGTGAATTCGAGCCTTGATCGAATAGTTGGTTAACATAAATCGTGAAGCTGTGTCTCTGATAACTATGCCGAGGCTTCCGCTGGGAGTAAAACGCAAAGCCACTGAGTCGTCATCTGCTGAGGGGATATCGGACGGGCAGAATTGGATTGATAGGTTCGCTCCACAATCAAAAGAGAAACTCGCTATCCACAAGAAGAAGATCGAGGAGGTGGAAGAATGGTTTGCGGGCAATGTGATCTCGAAAACCCTCGGTAGGTGCAAGCTTCATCCTCTCAAGTTCTCGATGTCATCCTTGAGATGTATGTGTATGTAATTATGAGTATTCGCTCAGTCTGAAGTTCTTCCAGTGAGAGGCAGAGCTCCAATGCTGCTCCTAGTGGGACCGACTGGTAGCGGGAAGACAGTATCACTGAGGGTAGTTGCCAAAGGTCTTGGAATCCACATCAAAGAGTGGCTACACCCGGTGCGTATGAGATGAGGTCGGGCATAAACTTTGGGATAAGATAACGAGATCTGGGAGGTTCATCCGACCCTTGCTAAGAGCGTTCTTGCTCAGGGAAGGAACAGTAATTTTATGAAAAAACTCTCCAGATAACGCAAGAGAGCAACACTTCACAAGGAACCTCATGGAAAGACGGCGGACAGCCGGACTTCTCTAAGGAGACTGTCCTCGAGAACTTCATGGATTTCATTTTCCAGGGGAGCCGGTAAATAATTTCAAATAGTCTGAATCTGTGGGGAGGATTGTCTTCACACAAAAAACAGCAAGATCACTCTCATTCTTGAACGACAGAATCGCAACATTCGCTCTTATAGAAAAGTGGTTCTGACTGTTTGCGATTTTTGGTGAGTTTCAAGAATGCATGACTCACAATGCAGGTACAACTCTCTCTTTGAAGACGATTCGCATCGAATCATTCTTCTCGAAGAAATACCTTCGGTTTTCTTACGGAAACCAGAGGAATTCCACGACGCTCTCCGAAAGTACCGCGATTTCGGTGAGAAACTCTGATGTCTGGAGAATTGTTCCCCCCGACCAAACAACTTCCCCGACAGCCACCTTGATGGCTTCTCACTTGTGAGATCCGCAGGTCGATGTCCTCTCGTCGTTGTTCTCTGCGAAACTTCATCATCCCGAGAATTCAAGCTGTTCCCACCGGAAATCAAGCGAGATCTTCAAATTCATACGATATCGTTCAACCCCGTCGCCGTAACGTTGCTTAGCAAAGCTGTGAAAGATGTCATCAACGAAGCATCGAAGGTATTCCCTCATTATCGCGAAGATGTATATAAATTGTGCTAATATTGCCAGATTCCCACAGGCTCGCTAGGGATTTTCTGGGATCCTACTACGGGAGTGAACCGGTTCTATAGACTAATAGATGTCAAGATCGGGCCATCTGATCGGGATCACCGGTGGAAATTTAAGAAGATCCAGAATTATCAGAGCAGATGTTCTACTGCATGTTTTCCGATCAAGAATGTGATTATCCCTTTACCAGGTCTGCGGAAAGAACTTCACTCATCCGGTAGATTCGGCTATAGATTCGGTGATACAAAGTTGTCAAGGAGATCTGCGACTGGCGGTCAATCTCTTAGAGATGACCTGTATGGGAACCGCCAAAAAACTTGCGAGTTTCGAAAAAAAAAGAGTGAAAACCAATAAAAAATCAGGTAAGTAGTCACTGGATGCGAGTTAGTCACCGACATTCGCCCGGGAATTCCACGCATGAAACGAATGCAATGAAGAATGAAAGAACGAGTTTACAAAACTGACGAGGTCACAGTGAACGTTTCGTATTTTCGCAGAGCCCAGGTCAGCCACAGTAGGAACTTGCGCGAAGGACAGCTCTCTATACCTGTTTCATTCATTAGGGAAGATTCTGTACGCCAAACGGGAAGATAAAGTTGTTCAAAAGCTGCCAGATCGTCTCAGACATTACGAGAGGCCTCCAACGAAGGAAGTTCCGGAGGAAGTGTTCGAGCGAACTTGTGTGTCCCAGGATCTATTCGTGAGAATGCTGGAAAACAACGCTCTGAACTTCCACGGTTCTGTTACGAGTGCTTCAAACTGCGCAGATTTTTTTTCTTTGGGCGACCACATCAACGCGATTTGGGATCCATCGGGTGTGCTGGACTCACTTGCGATATCCGTAACTATGAGAGGTTTGATGTTCCATATGGAGAAAGCCAAAGGCAAAACTCATTTTGGAACCTTCAAGAAGCCAACATACGATCGCAGGAAGACAGAAGACCTCGCAACTCAGGTTCGACATGAGTTCTTGATGTACGGAACCTCCACCGAGACACTTGTTTCTGATGTTTTGCCGTATTCCTTCATCATACGGCCCTCTAACCTCAAACAATCGCAATGGGACGTTCTGAACCAATGCGTTCTCGTGAGAAAAACTTCGCTGAGCACGCGGCAAGAAGAGATTTCTGAAAAAGATGTATTTGAGGAAGACGACGAAACGAGAGGCGTTGAATCCAATTTAGAGGCTAATGAAGAGGTCGTGGAATCGGCGACGGGCGCTGGGGAAGAGTTCGAGATCGAAGAGATCGATTTTGATTGATCTCGAGTTGAACGCTTATCGGCTTCATCACCTCTCTCGACCCAACTCCAAGCTCGGCAGAGTTGGACTGGGCGCCAGGGCTCGTTCGCTTCGTTTGCTTTTAATGTTGTCAAACTGGTGTTCGAATAAAAACATTGGCTCCCTGTTACGAGATTTCCAGGAGGGCTGCATTTTTCCCGTCGATTCCACTTCTGTTTTCGGAGAGTTCAAGATTTTGTCACTTGAGAGATCCACGTTCCCCTTCAGAGACCCAACCAAACTTCTCAATCAACAACAATGCGACTCTGAGATCTCTAAGATGGGGGAGCTCTCATGTGTTTCTTCCTGTATGCGTTCTCGACCAAAGAAAGTTTGAATCGCGAGTTTCCCGTAAAACGAGCTAGGAAGATAACGAACTGCGTGCCTTCAATTCTCTTTCGCCTCTCTGGTGCTCCGGAGACTTTTTGGAGAATTTGTTATTTCTGAACCCCTTGATCTCACAACTTCGTTATGTGACGAGTTCTTCGCCTGAAAATGAGAAATTCGACAAGCTTGATATCAGCAATTCTCGTTGTTCGTCCAGGTTGTCGTCCAGACAGCGCGTCATCTTCGCTGAACCAACCAGAGTTCGTCAACCAGAGCAGTTCAGTTCGTTATCACCGGAATTACAGGGCGCGATATTTCACGGAGCCTACGAAATATTATTTGGTCGACAACCATCCAATACCTTCGATGCCCTCCCGAATAATCTGACAGAGAATGCGGAGAGTCCTCATCATGCAATCAGTCGCGGTCCACAGGAACGTCGGGATGCGAGGACTCCCTCGGCATTTTTGCGGACCTCAAACTCTCGTCCACTCGAACCGTTTCTCCGATCCGGGGTGAGTGGTAACACAGGTTTCATCCATCATCTCCTAGCCCGACACGATGCTGGGGATAGCGTTCGTAACTTCCTCAGAGAGCCGCGAGCTGGATTCCGAGAAGTGCTTTTGAACGACACAGATCCACGCCCCGAAAGTCATCCTCGTCGGGAAGAAAAAAGACGCGAGACGGAGAAGTCTCGGAGCTCATTCCACCGAAGTTCCTTGATCGAGAGGCGCGGGAAACAAACGTTCCAGCTAAGCGAATCAACGCTGTCAACAAAAACTGATGACTCGTTTTGCAGCGCGATTGGAGGTTCCTTGAAGGTTCCAGGTCTAGATTTCTTGTCATCTGACCCTGATTCTTTATCAGTTCCAGTGGCATACCCAAAGGGCTATGAGGGTCATGACCCTAAAAAACTCTCCGATCGTATTGGGTAGGGTGGATCATATTCTTCTGTGATGTATGGGAGTATCCCGCGAAGGTTCAGTGCCGTCAGCAAAATTCTCACAGGTTCGAAAACCATGTTGATTGCGTCATTGAAGGCTCGCGGAGATGATGATGATGATCATCATCAGATCCCTTGTTTCCCCCCAGAGAAAAATTGGGTACGCCCCTGATCAGTCGACTCGTATCTTGAAGAGGAATCCGTAGACTTTAAATACCTAACGGAAGCGTGCTAGATAACAATGTCATCTGGAGTACCTTCACGAACATCGGAGCTGTTTTTGAACTTCAAGAGAGCGACCTGACCATCAAGATGACTTCATCTGTTGTGGCCGTCGTCTTCGAAGCGAGGCGAATATGTTCCCTTCCGAGGCGGGGAGCAAAGGACAGGAGCGAGACGCGAGTAGCCTCAGGGTCGTCTGCGATAACGATGACTTGCGGTGAATCAAGCGGAGCGTGTTTTTTTCCCCGGAATATCGCCCCTTCTTCGAGGGAATTTTCTCGTCCGGAAAAAGTCGCCGTCATTCTCCCTCCTCCCGCTTATCGTTTCGAGACATTAATTGTCAGACGGGCTGTGACGATCCTGGGAGCTCACCAGAGGGAAACCGGACTGGGTCACAACCGAATACGCTGCGTGTCGGAAACCTACGAGTGGGGTCGAAGTTCTGAGCAGACATTCGATTCACCCACCGTTCGCATGCCTGGCTTGCAGGACGGTGACTCGCCCGGGCTCTGAGGGCTGCTTGAATTGGAGGCCAGGGTAGCGCTCGTTAAATTGCTGTCAGTGACAAAGAACAGGCCAGAGGGCGAACAAGTGAGGCGAGCGGAATCCAGGATTTCGTTCGGAGCTGGTGCTAAGCGGGCCAGCCGGCGATTGAGCTCGCGGACGACCAAACGGAGGGAGCGAGCAGGCGTTTGAAGTTTCAAACTGAGCTGGATTAGAGGAACAGAAAGAACAGCGCCTCAGTGATTTTGCCGCCGGCTGATTTGTTCCCCGGCTTGCGCAGCCGAGCTCTCCTCCGCCGTCTCTATATCTGTCGACTGACTAGCCTGGCCACTTGCTCGTTCCCTTGCGTTCGCAAGAGCAGCCCCTCGTGGTACGTCTCGCTGGTCTATTCGCCCTGGTCTCAACTGGACGTCCGCAGAGCTCCCGCCAAGCAATCTTGGCGACCTCGAGTCAAATAACGCCAGCTGATTGTTTCGATGGAGTCACCCACACAGAAGCGGGGTCCTCTCTCTACCGGGCTGACCCAACTTCCCGCCTGGGACAGAGCGTCCCGCTCATCCCAGATACCTTCCACCCGATGTATCGCAAGTGCTTAGGAAGGTCGAGTCATGATTTCGGTGTTCTGTTCCGACGCTGTGGGACAGAGCTGCGCAGACGACGATTTCGAGGGCCATGGTTGCGAGGAACGCCGCGACTTGGACTGAAGTCTTAACGAGAACAGCTGCACGTCTGGACCAGGGGGATCGAGCTGTTTGCATGTCGACATGTAGACTCCAGCAGCCGCCGAGCACTGGAAGATGAGTGAGCCCCGTTCCGTGTCGAAGGGGGGCAACGGTCGAACTGTTTTTCGAAAAGCTCCCTTGAGGATGAGTCTGGACGACCACGAGGCCCGAGGATGCCCAGGCTATGCAACTTTCCCTCGATATCGGTTTCCGAGAATGAGTATCCTCTATCACCAGGAATCAAGATAATGAGACCCAAGCAAGGTCTACGAACGTAGTCGAGGGGTGAGTGCCATTGTTCGTCGCTGCTGGCAGAAGATACATCTCGCGGACCGAGGGCAAAGCCGGAGCAACAAAAGCCCTCGCTCAACTCCAATAGGCGCACCAGCAGGATAAACGTTCCCGATGAGAACCATCGAGCGGACAAAGTTGGAAGCAATGCGATTCGGAACAACTTGATTGACTGATCGAAGCTCACTAATCCCATCCCTGCCTAAACGCATCGGCAGACCCGAGCGACGTCGCGGGAGGTCTGCTGCGTGGCTCTCGATGGAACGGGACCGATCGACGGTCAGATATTGTAATAACTTCAATAAATCCGACGAGCACATATGGGACAAGAGTTCCCTCACCCTTTCTGCATGCGTGGTATCAACGAGCTCTTCGTGAGATCTTAGGCTCGGGGGAACAGACCTGAGGATATCAAGGACATTCAGCGGCGCGAAGACAAGTTTGTTTCAATTTGGGAGCAATTCATCGGCATGAATCGAAGTCAGATATTCTGCGAGGGAAATAGAAGTCGAAATCGAGGATCGGCTCAGGCCTGTTCCTGGAACTCGGGAGATCGATGTTCGATATCCTCAATCGGAAGCTCCCCGTTTCAAGTCCAAAAGGCGAATAGTAGCGTTCACGCGATCGACGACTACTTGTCTCTGAGGGATACCGATCGATCAGTTGCTCGGCTCGAGCAAGAGTCCACCTCCACGCCGTTTGACAGCTTGCACTGGCTATGGACGGGCGTAGCCGATTAAATACATTTCCCCCGTTCACGAATTCGAACAGGGAACCATTAACTCAGCCAGATCGAAAGCGAGCAGCACGACGGATCCTGGTTAGGTGTGGTACCTGATGGTCGTTCGATCGGGCCGCACGCTGTCGTAACGCCGGTGTACCTCACGGTGCGAAGCGGACTATTCCATCGCGGAACATATCTTGCGGAAGTCGCCAGAACTTCGATCGTTTTCCACCCGCATGATTCCATCCATGGTTCGCGAATCTGATCTTCGCTTCCGAGGAAAAAGGCGGACACGGGTAGTAGGAGCCGGCTCTGAACCCTGCATCGCGCTCGCTAGGGTCGTATCGTGGCTCACCGAGTCTGGATTTTCCAAGACGGGGAAAACGGGAACAGCCGTAGTTTGTGTCATGGCTTGCCGTCCTCGACGCCAGACAAGAATGGACTTCTTGTTCGGCTCGGTCTCGGATGCCGCTGCTTTCGACAAGCGACTCGTAGGTGTTCATCGTCGACTTCATCCGGACCTCGAAGAAAAAATGCTCCGTTCGAGAAGGGTCTCGGGTCCGTTTGGTGTTCATCCATCGAATCCATCACTTTTCCATTTATAGCTTCACGTCTGCGAAAGGAAGACGTCGAAGCGATTTCTTTTATCTATCTCGTCTGCTTGACCCCATTGTCTTGTATCGGAGAGAGCCGCCAGCTTCTGCTCCTAATCCAGAGAAGATGCTTCGCTCAAGAAAACTATCGCTTGAGGAATGTTGTGCGATGGATTCCCAGGTTCCTCCAGCTGTGTGCGAGTTTCGAGCGAGCTTCCGTAACCGCGATGAGCGGGGACACAAGATTATTAAAATTTAGGAAAACACGAGCATCCAGTAGCGAGCGATCCGCGAGTCAAAAAACGTGTGGATTGTTCCGAATCAGCTGATACAGCAAGAGAACGCCGGCTCAGAGCATATTCGAGCCCGAGAAGAGCGGGCTTCCTCAGGAGCACATCTCGAGTCCCGCCAACGATTCGGTTTGAGAGTGCTCCTCATTGTATTTCGAACGAGCTCTTCCACGACGCTCGAATTTGCGTAAATTCCCTTGGCGAGCTGTTCTTGCGGAGCGTTTCAGAGCCGATTCATCGACGACAAATTTTTAAATCAGATCTTCAACGACCTACTTTCTCATTCATGAATCAGGTCTGCTTCCGGCGATATGCGAAGGATTCGGGAACAATGTCGGCTTACTCAAGTCTAGGATTCGATCCGTAAAATTAAGAGAGTCCAGGCGGATTCCCCATGAGCTCCGAGGGTCGACAATACCTGTCAAAGGTTTGAAAGAAAAGACATACGCATGTCAATGAACAGCACCACTTCTCCATCGGTTCGCAACACGTTCAAGCAGTTATACGGTCAAGGTGATATCCGCGGGCCCCGGGTCTTCCCTAGTAATTCCGACTCGGAGGCGGACGGGGAGAGGACAGTGTTTTCCGGGTTTGCGAGTCCCGCACCAGTCGCGCACGATCCAGCGTGGCGCATGTGTATCAGACATTCACAGAACCTTCGATAAAAAAGAAAAAGAAAGGTCTTCCGTCGCTTTTAGGAGGGCCTGTTGAGCTCAAAGTTCAGGAGCCGCCGGTCTCAGCGTTGGAAAGTGCGTGCAGCACTCGGTTGCTGCGATATAGAAGTTTCTCGAGGCTCACGCCTCTTCCAGCGAGTCAGCGCAAAGTTTCGGACTGATATGCGGTATATTCCATCGAATGATACCGAACGGAATCAGAGGGCAATGCATAGAATTCCTCTCAGTAGAATGCAAGAACATTTGTCGACCAACAGACATGAAAGAAGGATTTGTAAGGGACCCTACTGGCCTATTGAGGAGACTGGCGGGTGGCGGAAAGGAGACCTTGAAACCTTCCGAGGGCAGGTGAAGCCGTCGTCGTTGGAGGTTGACACGTTTTCGCGCTGCAAGATCGATTCGGGTACTGATTGGTGCGAGAATCCTTCCAACAGGCTACATTCGGTGTGGTTTAGCTTTTCGCTCAGCAGCTGTTCTACCCTGCCCTATTCTTGTTGCGTTCAAGGTAAAGCAATTATGGTAATGCTGGCTTGAGCAGGCAAGCCGGACGGACGAACGACGAAAGCAGCAACAGCCTCGTTCGAGCTAACTAACCGCCATGCTAGCAAGCGATTCGTCGTCTTGGTCGCAAACTTAATCTAATATGCGCAGATTCGAGGAATTTTCACCTTGGCAAACAGGAGAAAAAGCTAGTCGTCGTCCGAGCAGCGTTACTGAGCGAGAGGGCTCCCGAGCCTGCCCGTGACCGAATGGTCTATCCTTCGAGGAAAACGGCATCATCATCATCATCATTATGACCAGGAAATTGTTCCGAGGTTTCTCCAATTCTCATTCCCTAACCCGGGAATTATGATACGTTTTCTGCCGGGAATCGGGACCCTACTGCAAGCTTTTTAATCAGCAAAATAGTTATCCGATTCCGGTAACTTGGGCGTCTAGTGTGCGTATGAAGACGCTATGCTCGTGACACCATCTCGTCTGATCTGCTCGATGCATTTCGGGGTCGGGGGAAAGTCCTGAATATTTCTAAGCACGGTCGGAACGCCTCGGCTCTCCAAACTCGATTGAAAGTACGAATCCCGAATCTTTCCAGAGGCGGTTCTCAATCGTCAGCAGCACTCCTCTGCGAAGTGGGCAGAATCTTGGCCACGGTCGCGCGAGTCTCTTTCGGGACGGATTCCTAATAGCGATGAAACAGAACCCGATCTGATGAAAATAGATTTAATTCTTTCTTGGCCGATATTTTGAGAAATCTCATCCAGCTCCGTCGACCCGGAGGTTCTGCAGTTTCTCTCTGAGGCTCTTGTAGTCCTCGTTCTTCTGCTTGGCAGTCGCCTTGCTGCCGAACATTTCGGCTCTCACTTGCTCTAATAAGTTCAGGTTATCCTGATATGTGACGTTATCAGCACTCGACAAACCGCGCGGACGCTCTGATTCAGCACTCGTGAGGGACCATTTTCTATGGTTCGGTACGAGCACTATCTGATCACTACGGACGAGGCCCGCTTCACGCGGCTTCACTGGGTCCGCTTCGCCGTTGTCTAGGCTAGCGTCCAGCTCCGGAGCGTGAGGTGGACTGGATGCGGCATCCGGAACTGCTGACTGCAGAAGTGCCGACTTGGGGCTTTTCTTTCTGACAACGATCCTGACTCGATGATTGGAAATGACTTTGAGGAACATTTCACTGATCAAGACTGCTCCCGCGACGAGCTGTGCGAGGTGTAAGGCCACGAGAGTTTCTCTCACATCGATGAAACGGAGAGCGCTGCGTTCGAGCTGTTTCACCTCCCAATTATGATCATAGTGGAAGCGAATCGTTTTCTCCACTATGCCCACCTCGCGCAGAGTCCCAAAGAAATCCAGAGACGTATCGATTTTCCGCGGCACGAGGTCGCTGTCTGCGGGCACGACCGCCATAGGTTGTATGAGTATCACCGACAAAACACCGCTGGGGACAGTGGCGAAGGAGCCCGAGTCGAAAAACCGTTTCGGGGCACCCGAGTTCTCTTGTGGCCGCGGAGCCGTTGTGGGACCGAGACGCAGCGGATCTTTCCGGACGAACTGCCTCGACTTCAGGTCGTCTTTCATGAAACTCCAGAAAACACCCCGGACGGTTATCACGAAAAATGTGTAGCTCAGCATCAGCAGCAGAGTCGCTGATTTCATCGGTCGACTCGGACGCTGGTCACACCGAATCATTCCGCCCGAACAGACCGAGGCAGCCCACTCCAAACTGTGGTCGACTCCCAGGACGAGAACGGAGATAACCATTATCAGCGACACCAACGTCGAAAGGTAGAAACTTTCCGAGAAAGTTCGAGAAATGGGCTTCAAATCGTGATGAACGACCTGAACCAGGGGCTCGTGGTGAACGACCGAAAGATGATGCGAGTCAAGGTCGCGGCGCGCCAAGGCGGTTTCGTTGAAAATTAGGAAAAAGGTCTCGTTCCCGAAAGTGCGCCACGAAAGCTTCGTGACGCCTCGAGAGAATTCCGGCGCGTTCAAGACGGCCTTAGCCCGCTGAATCCGATTCCTCAGCTGAGATATGCGAACCGAACGTGATCTCACCACAGGGCCATAGCTCAGTTCATCGATCATTGCGATTGAAGCGCGCCGCTCCGAGGCTTCGGTATCGTTTTGGCAGATGGTCCGTTTGCTCAAATGGATTCCGCGTCGACAGGTCGAGTTCAGAGCGAGCGTCACGAGAGTCTTATGGTAGAGAGATGATTCTATCCGATCGAGTTCGTTTGACGATGACGCTACACCCTGTCGAATCGTCGCAGAGAGGTGATCACTGGTCGCGGGCCCTAGCTCAGCGTTTCCCGACGACATTTTCGCACCATCACAGCGTACAATCACGAGGTTACTCCAGCGGAGAGCGTACATTGACAACGCCCCGGTGGAGCTTGCCGTAATTCGACCTCGGACGAAGCTGGTCTGTGGCTTTCTCTCCGCTGTCACTTGATGCTTGGGCGGCTGTTCGAGGCAACGCTCGACGTCCAACACTGTCAGATAAGACGAATCGCCCGCTGGGAATTCGGCCAGGGGTGATAATTGTCCACCTTCGAGTGTCATGCTTTTATCTTGGTCGGTTCGTCGGAGATTGGGCTCCAATAAATCGCGGCGGCCCTCCCCGCCGGGAGCAACTCGAGTCGGGACCGGAGAAGGGAGCGGAGTAGTAGTAGAGGGGCGTCTCGTGGGCTGAGGAATCCGAATAATGATGTAACCCTGCTGAACTGAAGGTGGCAGAAGGAACGAAGCCAATAGTAGGCGAATGCAGCTCATGGCGGAAAGAATCCTGCAGTCGCACGATGATGATCGCATGGAGGTTGGCCCTTCAGCTCCGTTTGGCCTTTGATGCCCCCGCTCAGCCTCAGATTGAGGAAGTCAATACCATCGAATATACATTGATGATGACGGCGACGTCGACGACGGCAGCGACAACGGCGTGCATAAAATCCTCGTTTCCGGAGAGACTGCACCGCCGTGACTCCGTGGCAGGACACGTACACAGAGAACATTCCGGAAACTTGTTATTGGCAAGATAGGCTTCGCCTGATATAGCATCCATCACGAACGAGATAACCGTAAACAAAGTGTCGACGCGAACAAACACTCTAACTGTTGAACACACGTCCTACGAGGCGAGCCGACCCGACCGACCGACGGTTCCTCACCCGGCCCCTTTCGGAATTCCGGACGTTTTCGTTGATTCGTTGGCTTCTGTTCCACATCACAGTCGCACTGAGTTACCGTTTAGCGGAACCGAAAAGAATGCAGCTAGCTGGCGGATCATCCTGGCCCCGGCTCACAAACCACTGAGCGTTCGTTCGAAATCGTACCGCAAGAAGGCGTGGCTTTTTCGAAATGGAATGTCGGAAGCACGCCTTGTTGTTCCGCTAGTTCAATGTCAGAGTCGCGGCCGTGGAATTTGCGTGACCGATGCCGGCAACGTACGAGAGTGAAATCCGCTCAGTGTGCAACGTGAGTGAGTGAGGCACTCTTCGGTTGCGATCGATAATCAGCTCGGCTTCGGAAAGGACGATCGAGCTGAATGAACTGTAACCCCGTGGAACCGACTCGGCAAACACGAGCTGGGAAACGTGTGCGCAGAACTTTTCCCGATTGTTCCTCTGGATTGAGTCCGTTTCAGACATTGCCGGTACTGTGCAGTTGTGTGGAAGCGTCCTTGCGTCGTGCTCAGTTACTTCGATCCACAGCCATTGAATGGTTGGCGCACGGTCTGCGAATAGCAGAGCACTCCATTCTAGGAAAGGAAGGATCATACGGTACAGAGCTGTCCTGGTTTATCATGCACTTTGTTGTCGGTCTGTCCGATGGATCATCGGCTCATGAAAACTACGCGAAGTGGCGTTCGCATCGAGTTGAACTCAGTGCTCTCTACTCCGAGTGACCCCACGAATTTCTAGAGGGGGGGGGGGGGGCAGAGACGCGTTAAATGCTTCTGGATGTGTCCCGTTTCTTCCCTGTCGTTTCCCTTCCCAGGATCGAGAGAATTGAATGTGTGCGCTGCCAGTACTAAGCTGTGCGAACCGGAGAGTTTACGAGTGAGAATTAACTTCACATCTATGTCGTCATGCAGTTCTGTCCGAAAAGAGCGCGGTATAGCTCCCATCAACTGGCGATGGAGATTCCTTTTCCCCGCGGCGGATATGTTCAACGCGGAGGCAGTGCTGGAGCGTGACATCCGAGGGCTCAAACAACGAACTTCGAGTATTCCGGAAACAGCGACGACGAACACGTTGTTGGAGCGGTCTCCGAACTGCATGTACGACCAGGGCGGAGGCCTCACCTTCGAGCGGTGGTACGACCGCTACGAGAATGCTTTGTTCGACGAAGGGGCGACTCTGTACAAGCCTGCGGACGATTCGGAGACAATGGTACTCACCTGTCCCGACTCGGGAAGTCAGAGACCACACGAAGAGAACGAGTCGGTTCCGAGGAATAACGACTGCGTTTTGACCCTTCCCACACTTCGCTGTCTGAGCTGAAACGCCTCGGGTAAATGGCCGCAACTTGTCAAATATGACTACGCATTCTGGTAGGTACGTGCGGCTGCGCGTCAGCTATAGTTCGAAAGTTAATCTACTCACTGATCATGAGGATCGCGTGGTTGCACGCCACAGATCGGGATGTTTCCCACATTTTCGCTGCCGCTCTTTCCCGTTTCCGGAAACAGCTTTCAGAGGAGTCGACGTTGTTTTACAGCTCCTACTTCCGGTTCCTTTGAGTTCCATTCTTGCATCGAGCATTTTGAACGGTGTCCTGGAGAGGCTACAGGGAACGATGATTCCTCAGATTTTCGAACCTTAGCTGAGCTGCTCTTCATCGACGTCTGTCACAGTCGTAATTGGGACCGCGGCGGAGCGTCACTATACGACTACACCGATCGTTCTATCAACAGGGGAGCAATGCAAATAGCCCAGGCGCCGAGCAGCCAATCGGTCGAGTCGAAAAACTCGAAGCGAGCTAGAACATGCTTCAAGATAGTGCGCTAGAATTGAAGCTCCTCACTCGTAATCGCTTCTAGGAGGACACCCGAAGAGCTTCGACGAATCGGCAAAGGTAAACCCAGTCCGGAGGCACTCGCAGGGAATGGTTGCTACATTTCCGAACCATCAATTTGTCTACGGCCGACAGAGACAGTCGAGACTTGCCAGGTTCGATTTCCAGAGACTCAGGCAGGAAGAGGACCATTTCTCAGCTCGTAGACTTTCCCTCTAGACTCCCTTTTGTCGAACTGCCACTTCCTCGAATCGATGCAACACCATCTCGTGTGGGCCCTCTGCGACAGATCCGGAAAGGTTGAGAACCGGATCCGAGGCCTGCCGCGATTACGGTCATCGAAAAACAAGGCGAACCTTACTCGGCTTCCGGTCATCGGGCACGATAGTTCCCATGACCATGCTTCCTGCTTGTGGGACGGTTTCCCGGGGGAGAAACATGTGCTGAGGAAAGATCTGCGCTGTTCGTATTCCCTCCCGCGGATCGCCCGATCATGGCGGAGTCCTGGATCGGCCAACGGTGGCCCGAACAGCAAGTTGTCCCAGAGGACCGGCCGAGCGTCGCGAGCAACCGGAAACCGGCGAATCTACAAGATTGCGATTCATCGTCACCTTATTCAGACTAATTCATGAACTCTTCTTACACGGATCAGGCTGAGGTGGGAACGAATGCAAATCAATGTAGAGCCCATCGTTCTTTTGCTTGCATCGCGCAGTGCGTCATGAACAAAAGCTCCGGCCTAACCCTCGACCGATTGGGCGGCGAGTTCCTCAATCAGCCCCCGTTTACTGCAACGGGTGGACTCGTCATTAATCGTCTCAAGCTCCGAGCGTAACGTGCTCCGGTCGCCGTCTTTGATTTCGGAGTGAAACGTGCAACGTCTTTCCTGCGGCTCCTGCCGCTGCTGTTCGCTTTGCTGTCTCGGTCTCGATTCTTCAACGTCGTCTGCGCGGCCGTTGCCTCCGAGCTGAGTTGACTTGGATCGGATGTAAAACGGCTATTCCCTCCTTATCCCATTCTTCTTTCGGTTCTCATTGTGCTTCCTCTCCGTTGTGCGGCGTACACTTCTGGGCTCGTTCTCAATCTCCGACCCCCCGCGGGATCGGAGAGTCGTCCCGGGCTTCGCAACGAACTGTTCGCTTTCGCTCAGTGATGCTCGGGGATGTTCCCTGGTTGTCTGCATCAGAATTACGGAGGCCTCGGAACGCCGCCGCCGCCATCCGTAAGCTGAGTGCTTTATTGCCAATCGGATGCCGACAGCGCTGCGCATCGTCATTGTTCCCGAGCCAAGTGAACCAACTTATAGCGCGCGAGCGAGCGAGTGCCAGACGGCGGCAAGCAGGAGTGACGACCTTCCCACAACACAGCGGTGGCGGGAATGGGAGGGAGAGGAACAGTGACCGGACATTTCGAGGGCTCTATCGAGCAGCCCAAGGGCCTTGAAACTTTCCGTATGACAATGGTCGCATTCGACGAATTGTGAGCTGACGGAAAATGACAGCATCCAACTGCGCAACCAGACGCGCCAGAGGACTCCGCGTGCGGTGCTGGCTGGCTCCGCTCATCGCTCTGTGGTCGAAGACGATGCGCTCCCGTGACTCCCCAGCGCCCACCCGGCTCCGAACCTCCCCCGGTGGTCCAGTGAGCCAGGAGTCTGCCCGAGTTCGGGTCAGATCTATCTATAACCGACCTCCGGACGAATCAGCGGCCGTGGCAACAGTCAGACGGCTTGTTGGAGTAATTGCTTTAATGAGGTATCCGGATACATGTCTGCAGGGCCGATGGGGTCAACGCCAAATCCTTCTGGCTTACCCGCTCTGATCCCAGCGAAACTTTCGGCGTCACAGAGTGCTCCGAAGTCGGCCGTGTTCATCACACATGGATACGGATCAGCGGATGGGTTCGGTTGACAGTTCCAAAAATTTCTCCGCAGCGCCAAACCACCAGTGACGGGCGGATGACCCCGCCAGGCTTACGTTGACAAATTCTTATGACCCTTCGTGGACCCTTCGTCCAGCTTAGTCTGATGAGGAGAAGGCACGGAGCACGCGTTCCGGGCCTGGCAGGGCCAGAAGCGCCCGCATTCACTCGGTGCAAGTCGGAAAAGCGGAAGAACGGCGAACACCGATCGCGAGAAATTCCGCGGCGCTGCACGGAGCGTTTTAGGGCACCAAGAGAAATCATCGTGGCGGCTGAGAGTTTCACTCGAGACTTCCGAGCGATGCGAGCTCCCGAGCCAGCAACTGGAGTTACTCTCGATCGCAAACAGACTTAAAATTGAATTTTCTTCCCGGCGTCAGCTCGAGCTGCAACTGCCTAAAGCTGCGAGTTTGTGCGAGTCTGATCGCCTATTCGCGAGACGAGCTCCTCGAAGACGGACGCGCTGTCGCAGTCCGCTCGCCGGAAGCCGAACTACGCCCGCGAGTAGCAGCTTCGCAGGCAGGAAATTCGTCGTGCAAGTGTCGCATCTATCGATCTGGAGGGCATTTGCATGGAGAAGGAGTTGCGGCCGGTACGGTTGGGTTCTTTGACAGCGTTCTTCTAATGTGTACCGGACGGCTCACGAGGAGCCATCAGAGTGTCAGTGAACTCACATATTGCTCCATTATCGTGCTCTCCTCCCCTCCCGCTGCTCGATATCTCTGTCGACAGCATTCTCCGACCGCTGGCCCGAACGTCTCCATAGCGTCGCCCTGCAGGAGTCGGCTCTTCCACGAAGGAGATGCGCCGAAGGAACAACGCTTCGCCTCAAGTGACGTTCCAGTGAACTAGCGAAGAAGCGTCCGCTGCGCAAGGCCCAAACTCTTCGAGCTCCTACGTTCCCTTTATCCTACTTGTCAGGCTGCAGTGGTGGCTGTACGACGGCTGTACAACAGACGCTCCGGAGACAGTCGTTCTCCCCCCATCTCTCGAGCACCTAAAGAGCGCCACGTACGACGAAGAAAGCCTCTCTTCGAGGAAACTATTTCTTAGAACGGTTGCCGTCCAGGGTTCGTTCTTCTGCACTACCGCTGTATAAAACGGCTCGTTGCGCGCAACTCCAAAACCATGCCTTGTAGCCGCCTCCGAATCACGGGTTTTATGTCGACATCCATGTATCAGCCTGGGGTCCCGATTCCTGGTCCTGCCGGTCATCGTCTCCTGAACTCCCGATCGTCGGCCAGCCCTAGGAGCTCTCCCAGCAGATCCTCTATGCGGGGACAGTTCTCCGGATTCATTTATGCTTCATGGGAATCTCGACGCCTCAAGCGCGAAGTCGGCGTAACACGTTTTCACCTCGTGGAAGTCCTCACGTTGAGAGCATGGCGGGGCTCGCTCAACCCGAAGGCACGGTAATGATCCTTCACAGGACGCGTAACTGGTTATTCCCCCGGTCGAAACATCCGAGTCGCCGTGTTGGAGGGCATGCCCACCCCCCTCTCTGAAAGAAGAGGATTTCAGTGAAGAAATATGTTATTCGAGAACATTCAACTCCTCCTTTGACCCTGAACGGAATTCTCAAGTGGGACCCTTACAACACGTCACAGGCTCGTGGATACAATATGCTTCAGTGATATCAGATCTGTCGCAATAATCCGGTAACAGGATATAGCAGTTTTGCAATCTGATTCCCTCAGCGGGAGCGAGTCTCCAAAATTGGAAGATGAATCGATTCCGTCGACGGACGAAATCCGTTAACAAGGTCATGATAAGGCGAATCGATCCTCAGAGTTTCGGTATTTGTCAAGTCCCCTCACTCGATACTTGGCGCGATCCAAATTTGACGGGCTCCGCTGCCGTTGCAGCAAGCGGAGGATCTGTTGACTCACAGACTCTCTCTCTCTTTCGGGGAGGATAGATCCGCTGAATTGGGAGGACGTAGCCCGAGGTTCGCTGCGCTGAGAACGAAACTCCGAGCACCGTTGCCGAGGACACGGTTCCATCTTCGGGGGTTTTGATGTAGAACGGGAGGAGGATCAAGAGCTCAGATTCCGACGAACGGCCGTTGCTGGTGGGAATAACGGATCGCTTCCCGGACATTCGTATCATTGCGTCGTCGCCTCGCTGTCGATGGGGCCGCTTAGCGTAATGAGTGGCGGGGAGATCCACGATTGAGCCAGATAGAGGTGTTGAGGCCGACCGGCCGAGAGAACAACGAGCCGACATTCCCAACGATCAGACCGACAGCTCGGGTCGCGATTCTGCCCCGAACAAGTTGAGCGAGGTCGTCGCTCCCCCAAAAACTTTATATCGGGACAACAGCCTGAGCACGGCGACATGCGCTCTCAGAAGCTATCCACTTAAACAGTGAAACAGCGAGGCGGTCAAAATCCCATTCCACCCGTTGCGCTTCTGAAGGTTGGGAAGCGTTTCCTGAGAAACGAGAACGCTGTCAATGCCTCCGTCAACAACGAGAAACTCCGAGAACACCGGGCAAGGAACAACAAAAACCCCGTATTCTCCCCAACGTTCCGGGCACACATCGCGTTCCGTGCTCCACACGGCTCCTCGAGACTTGAAACGTTCTCACAACATGCCAAGTGCAAGTGAGTAAGCCAGCTTTCCAACGAGCCGTTTCGCAACAGCAAGTGACGGCACTCGTGCTGCGTGCCGAACTCGCTGAGCCGGTCGAGCGTGCTGCCCCCGTCATCCGTGCTGCCCTCGCCGTCGCTTTGGAGGATCCTTCAGTCGGATTTGATGAGAACGCACACGCTAAGCCGGGGCTGCTGCGCCGCCGTTTACTCCCGCGCTCATCCCGCTGGGCTTCCACCATCAACCTACCCGCCAGAACGTAGCGAATGGACGAACCAACGAGCCGAACAGAAACGCACAGCCAGACATGTGGGTTTCCCCTCTTTTTCTTCCCGAGATCGTTCTGCTCCTGTTCTCAGAGGGACGCTAGCTCGCGACGGGTCCTCCGGTGAGGCCTAGGTCGATGGGAGCCGATGCTTTCCGCGAATCCGCACGTGTTGCGCGGAGGGAGTCCGCTCCTCATTGCCCTCATTATTAATCGTTCAACGCCAGTGAGAACGCCGTCTACGGGCGTTTTCGTGAAGCCCGAAGACGGACCAGACGCATGAACGGACGTGCCTTCGCGTCGAGCATTCGTCGACGACTACTAGAGCCACGAATGGCTGCTCCTGTCGGTTGCTGCTCCTTCGCTTCCAGTCATGGCTCTCGCCGACTCCTTGGTCGAAGCGCCCGAATCCGTTCGTTGGTCACTCCAAGCTCCTATCCATCCGTTCGTTCGTCCGTCCGTTCGTCCGCCTCGTTCGTTAGTTGTTTCGAGCAGCGCTCTCCCTCTTTGGGCCTGATTACTGAGACCGCGTCAGTTGAGCCGTCTTCCTCGTCGTCCAAGTCTGGACGAATGAGAGGGAACAGCGAGAGCGAAGGAGACAGCGAGTCCTGTTGCACCCCCATCCGAAGGGGCCTGTCGGGCCCTCGTTTGGTGAGCCTGTGTGTCTGTTGGTCGATCTCTCTTTTGGTCTGCCGGTCCGTCGTTCTTTCTTCCGCTCGCTGGTGGCGGTGGTGGAGGCGGCGTCGGCGGAGACAGCGGCGTTGCCGGCGGCTCCCGCCGAGGGCCTGCCGAGGGTGGCAAGGGCCCTAGTCGCTCGCCGAGCAGCCAACCCGCCAGCCGAGCGAGGGAGCGAACCGGGCGGGAAGGCAGCGGGTTCAATCCAACGAAGAAAGGGACGAAGGAAGGGAAGAAGGAAGGAAGGTCCCTCCGGCCAGTCGTGCGACCGCTCGAACGTACTCTTCGGAGTTCCCTCACCCTCTCGCCAGAGAAGCCCGCCACCGCCGTCGCCGTTGTCGACAGAACGACCGACCGACCGACCGCTTGCCTTCGGTCCCTCTTTCCAGCCGAGCGAGCGAACGAGCAAGCAAGCATTCAACTAAACTGGCAAGCGGGCTAGAGAGTGGACTGGCTGGCAGACAGGCAGGCAACTAGGAAGCTGTGCAAGCGAGCGACGCAAGGAAGGCCTAGCGGACAGGCAGCGGGCGCGCACACACGCACGCACGCAGCCAGCAGAGCAGCGAACCACGCAGGCGAGTGATGGGGGCCCTCTGAACTAGGTTTCTCTCGCTCCTCCCGCCGCCGGGCCCCTCTCGCGGTCCGCCTTCAAGCTCCACACACACGTTGCGATGTTTTGACATTGTTCCGTATCTACGTGCAAGCAGGCAGCAGGCAGGAAGGCAGCAGCCAGGAAGGCAGAATGGCGTTGAATTTCGCGGCTAGCCGTCGGTAACCCTGACGTTGTCAAGTTGGCGCCGGCAAATATGCGGTGGTAAGCGAGCTACCGAAGGCCCAGTGTGCGCCTGCCGAAAAGGCCCAGCAGCCGCTTTTCCCAGTCAGCCAGCCAACAAGCAGCCGAGCGAGAGCTGGCTGACGGCTAGCTAGCTAGCTGGCTCACTGGCTAACTGGCAAACGGGCAGACTGGCTAGCTAGCTGGCTAGCTGGCTTCCTTCCTTCGAATTGGCCTTCATCAGCTACAACAAGCACTCGTTGAATCACCTCTGCATCGGGCAGCCCCGTTGTGAGCCGCCACAGCAACACCAACAGCAATGGGTGAGTGATTCCCTCCATTTTACCCGTGATCCGCCCGAAGGAAACCTTCGACCTCCGCTCGGATATCTCATCTGGGAGGAAGAGGAGCGTCTCGAGCAGCTTCAACCCCCGGATGAAGCGGTTCGACTGAAATCGGTGCTGGGCCCGCCTTCTCAAGAGCTCCTTGGCCAGTCCATGAAACCTGGCGAGTTCCTGGTGGTCGTCCGATGCATGCGAACGGATCTCGGTGGTTCCGCGTTCGGAAACCGAATCCCCGAACAGATTCTCAAATTGGTTGTAACGGCTTATTCCTCTCTGTTCTGAGCGATGAGAGTGATCTCCGTGCTCCCGCATGCCGGACCCTCGCAGTCCCTGCTGAGTAACAACTCGAGCGAATACTGACCGGTGCCGGAACCGATGTCCCAACCGGTTCTCCAGACGAGCTTGCGCGCGACTGGATCACCCAGGAGGAACGCCTGTGATTCGCGGTTGCGACGGCGTGAGGGAACCTCGCACGGACTAATTCCCATGGGAAGTCAGCGACTTAGACGCGCATGGGCGTGAGGATGCTATATGGCGGGCATTGATAGATCCCGCGCGTAACTTGTATCTAAATGATCGGAACGTGCCTCAGCCTTATGTCATCTTGAAAGAACCGATGGCGGAGCTCCGGGACGTGAATGGACTCATTATGCTCACGCAGCTCAGCGTTCATGTACGAACGTCCACGAGTACCTCAGGATAAACCCCTCGCGCGGAATTACACAACCCCGATCCAGCAGGTGGGGCGCGAAGGAGATGTCCTTGCCTTGGCTTCCTCGCTCCTTTCCCTCGACCGGCTCTTCGTTCATGTGGAGCTCATGCAGTCACCGCGATAGCTGGACCAAACAAAGGAAATCGCAGGGACCGAGTGTCGCGCTCTAACAGATGCCTTCCTTTATACTTTCCAGGCATACACACTCAGCTTTATCCCTACCTGTACATTTTCTTGGGAACAATACTACTGTGGTGAGTACAGAAGCCAATCGTCCTGCATCGCGGCAACAGTGTTCATGAGCAGAGCTGAGTCACGGGATCGTCGCAGGATTCGTTTGTGCTGTGTTTTTGCTCCAAAGGCGAACCAGCCATCGAGCGACCGATAGGTTCGATAGAGCTTGATCAGGCTCGGACGATTGCGGCATATTTATGTTCCGTGCTCCGCTATCAACAGATCACGTCCTCACGGACTCACTTTGTGCGTATTGGAAATTCAAAATTGTGCTTACGAGAAGAGCTGACCCGAGAAACAGGTTGCGCGACTGCCCGGCTCAAGGCCGGCGTATGACATTATACGACGCCTGATTCATGAACTTCAGTATCGGCGACTCAGTACGCAGCCTTCATGAATATCCCGAGACTGGTCCATTTGGATTTGTCTGAATTAATCAATAGACTCGCGGCTACAGCCCGGGCTCCAAGCCGGACTCGACGCAGCCTGCTTCGGAAGAAGGAGAGGAATAAGGAGAGGAATAAGGAATCGACCGTCGAGCACTCCCCCCAACTTCTTGGCAGAGCGAACAGCAGCTCGCCGTTGTTTATCAGACGTCCGAATCTCGGAGGACCTTATTAGGGATGACAAAAACTAGAGGGAGAGGGGACCGATTGATACGAACGGATGATTATATGATCGCGTATCGTTCGAGGTTGAGGCCCCGACGCGGAGGCGGGTTCCGGAAAACAGGGGGAGGAAAACGAAAACAAATGGAACGGGTAGCTAACTCTGAGCCAAATTTAACCTTTGGTGGAGCTCCCGAATTCGAAGAATCTGCGTTCTCAAGTTTTATTTGTTCAGCGAATTTGAGAACTGTGGAGTCCTTGACCTACATTTCAGCTGACATCACAGTCGTAACTCGATGGCAATATGGTCTGATTCCGACGCCATCGGAATTCTCTGCGGGGAGTTTCGCATCGAGGATGCATCCTCGAACAGAGCGTGACAACTAACTTGGCTCCGTTCGCCCAGCAACAAGAGGCCTGCCGTTAAATATAGGATCCGGACCGCGCTAGAACATATTGGCGAGACATCAGAGTCTCTCGAGGAGACGAGCGACACGGAAACCGAGTCAACTTTTAAATGGCTCATCGGGCCCCGGAGAACCCGATGCGAGCTCCTCGTTTTTCACTTCAGGCTTCGAGCTCGTGAAGCTTTTAAAAGACGCACGCGGGGAATCGAGAGGACAGAGGTGACAACTTTTTGTGTTGAATATCAGACGTAGCGCCCCTCCCGCGCGGCGGCCCCGCTCTCTGTACAGGAGAGGAGAGCGCATGGGAGCGAACGAAAAAGAGTGTTGTCGAGTTCCTGTTGTGTTTTTCCCGCGGCTATTTTTTATCACGCCTTGAACGGATCTCGATTACAACCGAGCGTGAATAATGCACCGCGGGGAAATTATCCAAATGTGCCACTGCTGAAACCGTCGATATATTTATCAATGCAAAAAATCTCACCATGGAGCGGCTGGCGGGGTCGAACGGTGTCTGGCGAGCGTGAATTGTCGTTTGTCATGAAGGCGTATTCGTTCGGAATCGAGTGCGGATCTGCGTGAGCGGGGCGGCGGGGAACTTATCTATGAAGAGAAGTGTTACTCGAACAAGAGCGAGCTTCCAAGTGGCCCTGTGTGGGAGTGGGCCGAGTCTGTCACTATCAATCTCTGACGTCCGTCCTCTCCAATAGTTCGCTCGCTTGCTCCAGCCCGCCCTCCAACTCAGATTGGAACTGTTGACGCCTTCTCACCTCGCTTGAGAATTGATCACTGACTGTGGCCGTTCGAATGCTGTCTCCCTCTCCCGCGGGATACCCGTCCCGACGTTGCTTCTCAATCTCGGAGTTTTGTCTCCTTTCCGCCTAAATTTTCCGCGCCGGCGTTCTTTTGGGACCGTGTCGCAAACGGAGACCTTGACTCGTCAGCTCATTAGCGACATTCCGGGTCCAGCAGCTCCGGTCAAGGCTCCAGGAGGGCTCCTTGTTCCGTTCGACGCGTTTTCCCGTCTGTCGGTCGGGAGCGAGAACCTCCCGTGTCACGCTCCCCGACCTATCCCGACGAGTTGATGTGATCGAAGCCGAAGCGCTGTGAGGTTTCATCAACATCGTTGAAATGATTCGAACGAGCATCCGGACTCGAGAGCCCCTGTCGCCCGTCCGGTTCTCTTGTGCCCAGCCCATACGCTTGCAGCCCAGAACGCTCCATCCGAAGCAACACAGAGCGGACTCGGCGAGTGAGGCAAACTGTGGATCTTGAAGAGCGTTCCAGCTTAGCCGCGGAATGCATTCAGATGTGCACCGGGCGGTACTCAACATCTGACTGCTTGCAAGCCAGCGGTGAGCTGGGGTTCGAGCTCGCTGAAAGCCACGTGAAGAGCCCCATGAGATTCTCTCGATCGTTGAAGTTTGAAGAGCGTCCAAGCCGGCTCCGCTGAAGACCGTTCCTCGAGTCGAGACTCCGACCGAGATGGGAATCCAACGTTCGTAGTTTTTTCCCACTGCTACTGCTCCGTCTCTTACTCTTGATCGCACGGATCGGTCGGTCGGTCGGGCGGGCGGGCGGGCCAAGGTCCTCCCATCTTGCTCCGGGCGAGCAGACGGTCCCTTCTAAATATAACCCTTATAAATATAAATCTTCTATCTGATTTCTCTTCAAAAGAACCCTCGGCCGATACCGGAGCCGGTATGCTCGCGAGGAAGAGGCAACCGTGAACGCAATAAGATCCGCACGTCATTGATCCTTGCTGGGCCTGACGGACTGTCGAGGCGCACGAACGGGCTCACTGATGACGCTGAGAGCTTCGACGTGACGCACTCGCACAAACATCCCGACGATTGAACGTCATGCGCCCCGCCGAGGCAGGGAGTCAATCTAAAAGCTATGAGCTAACATGGAAGCGGGTCCGATTATTCCACGATGGGCTGGAAGGCGGGCGCAAAGCCGTACGATTCGGATGTGCGTTGGGTGTCTCGAACAGGAAGGAACGAGGAAAGAAAGATGTTGCAGCTACGAACAAAGAACCGACTGGCTGCTTGATACAGATAAGAGTGACATCACGCTTCACCGCGCGGTTCGAAGGGAGACTCGACGCACACAGTTTCTTGAAGTTTGTTTTCCGTTCGTTCGTTTCCTCCTCCCCGTCGGCCGTTGCTACGCCGTAGTTTTCAAAGCCTGATTGCGACCAAAAAACGGAGCGGGGCTTTTTCAGCCTTCGGAATTGTCAAACATTGGACAACTTCGTTGTAAACCTCATTATTTCCATTTTACATGCGGCTCCGAGCGGGAGAACCCTTCTGATGAGGCTCAAGTAGTCGAGAGGTGGGTTTGGAAAGCCGCCCGGTGGAATCGTCCCCGAGCTCGACGGAATTGAGCCTGGGCTCCGGCAAACGTCGAAGCGGATCGATTCGCGTGAACTGGTTTGACATCCCCTCAGCTGCCGGACCGCTTCGGGGAGGGAGGAGTGTTCTTCACGATTCAACAGGTCTCGAGACACAGCTCGAGAGATCGCACTTTCCAGTTGGGGCAAACTTTCAGGGGCTCCGAGAGTCGAGGATTGCGTTTCTCAGAAGGTATCCTTGGGGTGGGGAGGGGGGGGGGGGGAAGGGGGTTGCGTCGAGGAGAGGCGAGAATATCTCGGAACTGAGAGGGCCCTCGTGAGTTCCGATCGGAATATCGAAACATTGTTCTGCATCCGCCTCACGGAAAATTTCGCGCGAGCTCGGGGGGGGGGGGGGGGGGGCGGTCTCCTACTCACTCCGTCCCTGGCTTAATGGAGACCAATTCCACATTCCATGCGGGATGGAGCTGATTGTCTACGCGGCCCGGAATTCTGTCGACCGGCTCCGGGCCGGCGAGGGAAGGCCCGGCGAGCCGCTCGGGCGCATGGCTGACAATCCAGCGGCTCCGGTCGGCAACTTCAAATCATCAGGTTTTGTGAAGCGTGGCGCACTCGGAAATTCTTATTAGACGCCTACAAAACGCTGCTGTCTGTGGGGATTTCGACCGTGGAGCCGTATGGAACGAATTTCGTTTTACGACTCCAGAATGTTCCGAGCGAGTCGTCGCGGCCTCGGAGCCGGTTCCTTCGCCAGTCATGATCGGATTCCTTATCGCCGAATCGTATGGGGAAGCGCTCTGGTTACGACGACGTCGTCCGGTGCAACCCGTGGGAGGTCCGCGTCTCTGGGAAGTCATCAAGTTTTGTGAATTATTAGAACGGGTCTGACACCGACCATGATAACACAGCGAATTCCGGAGTAAGTTTTTCGATCGTGCGCGGTAGGTGGCTCCATGGATCTTCTGAGAATAATTCCAACGGACCGTTGCCTGATCCGAACTCTCATTGATACCGCCGCCGCACGGCAGCGGTCGATACGGTTGCTCGTGTCTGGGTCCGGGGGGAGTTGCGGCTGAAACGGATGAAATGCACTCGGCTAACGGAGCTTCATTGCCAACATGGGCTGGGATACCGTTTCTCCAGTGAACGGCCCTGCCTCAATACCGTCGGCCAGCATGGGCTTCGACATACGCTCAGATCCCCCCGCCCCCCCTTCCCGACGACCGAGCAAAAGACACATTCGTTGGTGGCGTACATCGGCCCGGGACGCCTCGGGAGGCCGCTCGGTGCTCCGTACATCGCGATGTGATGAAACACCTATCCGAATCTGAGCACGGTATGCCAGTAATCAGTCGTCCTCGCATTGAGTCGCCGCCTGGCCGCTGTTGGACCGGCCGACTCACTGAGTGGCAGGGGCTGTTTCCGTCCCAGGCTTAAGAATAGCGTGTGTCCATCTCTCGCGAGGTGCGCTGTTGCCATATCCTAAAATAACACCTCGGCTCCTCCAACTGGAACTGCGGACGAGGCCATTCGTCTTAGTTGGACGTTCCCGTCATAACGGGGGCCTGACCGTTGGGGGGGGGGGGGGGGGGGGGGGGGGGGGGGGGGGGCCGGCCAGGGAGGAACAGCTCTCGGCGACGAGCGAGGCCGCGCTGTCGGCTCCATGTAGAACTCAACGCCAACTCCCAAACCAGCTTTTGCTCCGGATTGCTCCGAGTCCTGGCAAGGTATCAACCACGGTCTTGCCCACTCGTCAGGATGGAATGAGAAATAAAATTGGATTCACGGTGGAGCGAACCTTCGGGGGTCGAAGGCCCGATCGAAGGCGCATGTGTGTGAGGTTATGAGGCTGATCTCGTAACGCGGCCGGGGTGAACATTCACGGGGGCGGAGAGGGGGATGGGGGCTTGTGGAACCGACGCGCAAGAAGCAAGCTGGAATCTCAATTCCCTCCGAGTGCCGATGAGTCGCGTCGGATCAGGCAGCTCCCGTTTCGACTGCAGTCGGCCTGATTGGCCTGTAGGTTCGTTTCGGTGGATCGTTCGTACGTTTGCTGGTTCGGCTGTTCGTTCCGGAAGGGGCGAGAAGCACGGGAGCTTCGTGGAAACAGGCGACCGGGGTAGGGAGAGGGAGCGAGGACCACCGCGGGTAAGGAAGGGACTGGCGGAGAAGAGAATCGAGCGAGTGCCGGACCCAGTGAAGTGAGCCCGCTTCGTTGGAGGGAGCACGTGAGCGTGTGCGCGGGACGAACACACCGAGGGAAGCAAAGCGAGAGAACGAGCTACTTCGAATTGCTTTGATGAACCTACCTTACCTAGGAGATGAGGGCAGGCACGACCGCCAGCGGCTCTTCTTGCTCGTCTGTCGGTTTACGTGGGCCTCCGTTTCGGCCGGCTGGCCGGTCGGTCAGCAAGTCGGCTCGCCGGTTTGTCCTGCCGGAAAGCCCACCGCGCGGACAGGCGTTTATGCTTTTATATATTATTGCGTATACCTACTTCGCAAGCTTTGTCCATGGATTGTTCCCAGTGGCCGGACGTCAGCAACAATATGCGCTCTCTGATACAGACGCGAAAGGACGATGGTGGGCATTGGGCGGTCGGTAGATGGACTGAAAGAGGGCAAACGGATAGCCAGCTGCTTGTCCCACAAATCGATCGTCGGATGGTCTGTTCGCTGCTAGGTTGTCCGGCTGATTCGTGAAACCATATATTTGGCAACGTCTGTCTCTTTCGTGAGCTTCACCATCAGTTATTCGTCCGCTTGTCCGAGCGCTCGTTTGGCCCTCGAGGAAGCCGGTGGTTGCTTGTGTGGGTTGCAGGATGTAGCATCTCAGCGCAAACTTTACCCGGCTCCTCTCCCTGCGCCCGAATCCTTCCCTACCGCTGTAATGACTATAACACTCACCACCGCTGCTTCTGTCATCCTTCTGTTCGGAGGTGATCGATGTTCTGGGCGACAAGGGCTGCTCGGCCACCTGCGTTGCTAAACTCGCTCGGAATTGAGACCGTGAACGACGAGCACTCGGAAATCATGACTGATTCGGGCCGTTATTCATCCCATGAGCGAAAATCGATGCTACGTGAAGCCACTGCGCGTATGAAACCGCTCGGGAGCGCCATTGGCCTCGTTTCAAGTCGAAAGAGATGGAGCATCATCCCAAAGTTCAGGCGAGAACGAGTCAACCTCATTGGCCCTGTCATCCTACGAAGTGAAGCTGACTCAAGCAGCGGGTTGAGTCGGAGGAACCAGTGGGGCCGAGTCGCCGCGAGCACTCACGTCTTGGCAGCGGGAAAAGTTCAATTCGACGTAACAAGCGGATAGTTTTGGCTTCGTCTTCGACACCTCACCAATAAATCTCAGATCGTTCCCTCTACGTTTCGAATCAGTCGCTCAGAATCCGAGAGCCAGCAGCGCGTCCAAGGGAGTATCCATCAATCGTCGAATTTATTGAGCAGCAGAATCTCGTTATGAAAGGCCTCGGGAGACCTGATGAACCAGGTATGTACTCGGAGTTCGTTTTCGGGGCATCGAGGCCGAGATCGATCCCGCTCGAATCTCGGAGTCCGCGATCTGGTAAGGGGTAACACATCCTGGGATGGGGAGCAAAATTTGCGGGCCAAAAGAGTCTGACCAACCATCGGAGAAATTTGCACGTAAGCCGAAAGGGAGGGGGCTCGGATCGTCTCGATGTGGGCACATTTTCCTGCCTGATTTATTATGAGCCATTACGGGAGGTAAATATTTGCTCCGGGGGATATTCATAAAAGTAGGTGTGGTCCTTGTCGAAGCGACGACCATTCCTGAAAAGTCGCCAAGTTGGCCTCGTCGCTGCCCGGACGACCCACTAAGCGACCACCTTTTCAAAATCTCCCGGCGTCCGTTCTGTCCCGCACCTGCTGACCAAGCTGTCGGCTGTAGAGCTTGAGGTGCTATTCAAGTACCAAAGAGCGAATGAATAGAGGAAAGTCGTGGTCCTCGTCGTTTCGGTCGTCGTCAGTGCCGCAACAAAGGCCACGGCTTTTTTTTACTTCTTTCTTGATTGTCCCCCGCTTTGGCCCTGGCTGGGTGCCGTGTGTGAACATAACCTCCCGGCGGCTACGGAACAGGTCCTTGCTGAACGGAGCGAGCCGAAAAAAAAACTTAGTTGAGCCGGAAGAGTTCAAACAGATGTTGCCAGTCGGGAGACGAGAGACTAACGCGAATTCGTTCTCCCGCTTGTTCGAGTGTTAGGCTGGAATCGTCTCTTAGAGCGACACGGCAAGGAGCTGTTTAGGTTTTCGACGAGGCCTGGTGGTGCCAAAGTAGTTTGCAAAATACGGTCGACGACCCGACTCTAGAGATTCGACGAACGATCGCCGGAACCTGTCATCTTTCTCCGTTTGTCTTTGAGAACGACGACGAAGAACGCGAGAAAAAAAAAACGCGCGGGGCGGATGATAGGCGGAGCATCCGAAGAAGAAAGCGGAAGAAGACTTGGACCAGAGCGCGATCTGGACAAAGCGGCGAGCGGGAGAAGGAGTCTGTTCCTCAGAGCCCTTCATCCCATGAATCGATAAGTGCACAATCGTGATGACCATCATCAGCGACGGAATGGCAAATAGGCAAACCGTTCGTACATTGTGTCAAATTCCCAGATTGTTATCCTCAGCGCAACCGAGCTCTTCTCCTCTGACTTGCCGGTCTCGATGTTCAACATGATACAACCAGCTTCGAATTCGGCGTTGTCGGAATAATACAAGTTCTGATGCTCCAGCCCGACCGTGAACAAGACATTCCTTCGAGGAAACCCCATCGAGAGATCGATTGTCATCGATGAATTAAACTTCTCCAGGAGATATCATCTCCCGCAACCACCTCCATCCGATCGAGTTCTGTCAGTCGAGCTGAGTGACAAACAGGTTGACGAACGTACGGAGAGCGGTTTGACCCGAGAGACGAGGCGATTGGGTCAGGAAAATGATTGATGAATCGGTCGCTCACGGCTACGCTTGAACTGCCGTTACGTTGAGTGACGCTGACATCTTCTCATTTTTACATCTCGACATGGAACGAAACACCCGGTGGCGGTCATGCAGTCAACGACCGAGTCGGCGCTTGCGACGAGTCAGCGTCGGCGAGCCATGACGGGGCCGGAGCTCCGCTGTGGGGTCAATGAACAGCGCAATCAGTGGTCACTTCTTTTCCCCTCCCTTTGGGGGGCTCGCGAGTGGATGCATTTACGCCGAGGCTCTAACAAGGTAGAATGTCTCAGCCCGACATCGAGCGCTGTGGTCGATAGCCGGATTCAAGGAACTCCCCTGCCAACTCGCCGAGAACTCAGGGTCGAACTCAGGGGGGAGGAGAACGCTCAGGGGGGAGGAGAACGCTCCAGAGCTCTGGGGGACTCACGACGCACGAGCAGGTTCGTCGGCGGAATCTCCCTCTCACTTCTCGTCGCCGCTGCTTGCGACAATTGAATTCATGCTCAGCGTCCAGGGGGCGGCACATGTGGTCGTGAGGCGCCTCCCTCGTTCGTGAGTTCGTGTCGCGTCATTCTGTTAAGATGTCGTCCTCGCTGCCGCTACGCTTGTTCCACTCGCTTGTCGTATGTCAATGGCAGCGAGGGAAATCTTCCATTGAGTCATCCGAACGCTGGATCGACCCACCCACTTCGATGCTGCCGCGGTTAGGGGGTTGGGGAATTCGCCGACAGTCTAGATTCCAGGGTAGCGGGGAGAGCGTGGACTCTCTACGATCGCGCTCAAGTTCCAGCTGAGCCGATCGACGAGCCGATCCACCTCCGCACAAATGAGTTCTTCGCTGCCAAAACAGCAACAGCGACGCCGGAAGGGTGATGCTATTTTATGCATTAATGCGTTCGTTCGTGCGAGATTGAGCGGGGAACGACTTCGGGCCGCCAAGAGAGAGCGCAACATCGTCGGGCATCAGCAACGCCGCGACGTCCACTACACAACAGCGTCCACAGCTGGCGGAACGCCAACCGAGGAGCGGTGGCAGACAAACTGACTCAGGAGGCAAAGCGGAGAACTGGGAGCCGCGCCGCCAGCAACTGCCCGGCGGGAGGGAGAACACGAAATCGGGAGGAAACACAAAGGAAAACCGCTGCTCGTTGTTCGGAGGGACCGGCATTCCCAGACCGAGTCCCCTCGTGCTGTGTCCACTCACCAGCAACTCTGCTTGCTTTCCCTGTGAGAGGGAAGGGAGCAAGAAGAGAAGCAAAACGGGGTCTCTCTCCAGGTTCGGCTGAAGACCGACCGACGGACGGGCAAAATGGCTGAATGCGTGGCGCCTGGACGAGGAACAAGGGCCAGGCGCAAGCCTTCGTTGGCAGCTTCGGACTTTCTGTCGGCCTGATGACGTGCCGCCCCCTGGCCCTCTGGCCCACCCGCGGGAGTCCTGGGCCTCTCAAGGAAGAACCTGCAATGCAAGTTTCCTCGCTCCGTTCGAGTGTTTGCTGGAACGTTCTACGCCTCCACGTTTCCCTGTCTGTCGGCGTCTGCTCGTTGTCTTCCTGGATGTGACGGAACGGCGAGCAATCTGGCCATGCCGGCAAGCAACTTGACATAACGCCAGCGACATGATAAGCACCAGGCAAGTGGCCATGAACTCAAGCGAGCCAAGAGCCGAACGGGATCTTCATGCAGATGGGGAGCGTTGCTCTCTATGATAGCGTCGATGGTCCCCCGCTACGGACCCTCAAACCCCACGATCGCGCAGCGATTTTCCCAAGATGTTGGAGTTGCTCGGGGTGATGGCCATAGCTCAGCCAGCCGGCTGGCCGGCCACTCAGGCCTTCGGTTAGTTGGTCGGTTGGGCGGCTGGTTGGTTCTCCCGTCCGTTCGTCGAACTTTATCCAAAGTGTCTTGCACTAAGCTGAATTAAATGATGGCGGACGCGGCGGTTGTAGCAGGAGCGGGGCTCGAGACCTCGAGCTTTCGACACACGCTTCGATGAGCGATGCTCAAGCGTTCTTCGTTGGATTAATTCCTTAGCTTAGAGTCCTATCGATTCGCTTAATGCATCGCCGTAAACGTGGCGCTCCTCCAGCCGGCGGGGGGAGACTAGGCGAAGACGCGAACCCAACCACGCATGCGTGCACGCATGGACGCGAAGGCGTAACCTTGGATACAATTTAACTTTTGAAGATCAACACAAATTTCCTCCGAACGACAAAACTCGTTCTCGAACTTTTTCTTCTCTCGGACCGTTACCCTATGAGCTCGTCGCGAGTCGCGCCACTCTTGCAATTGAGCCACCTTTGGGACACTAAGCAAGCAGACCAAGAGTCAAACTCCGCCCTTCAAAGAAAGTGGTGATAGCGGCCGTGCGCGCCAGGTCATAATGCACGATTTTCGTGAGTGACACGATGGGAGAAACCGCGAGGGATGGATGGGCTCGTGGCGAGTCTGGCGGAAAGCTCGGAGCGAGAATCGAAGAAAAACCGAACCTCGTCCAGATTATCTAATGCTTGCTTAGCGCGCTATTGAGACAGTGCGATTCGAACCGTGGGTGTGGTCTGTGGATGTTTTGTTGTGATGGGGAAACGCGAGGCTGGACTAGTTCAACAAACGGTGTGGGTCGATCAGTGGGTGAATCAGATGAAAACTTAGAACTCTCTCATGCTGCTTGACGCTCTGATCGCACGGTGGAGTAAGGATAGCTCGGGTCGTCGTCTCACCGTTTCCTTACTTTCAGCTCGAGCACCTCGGGGTCGGTGCTGTCCCCAGGCCACCACAAACAGATGCAGGACTTGACAGTCGCCAGGTTTGTGGAAATTCCGGAACCGCTATCGAGAGCTTGAGTTCGCTCGATGCTCCCTGACGCAAACGATAGGCAGGGAAGAGGAGTTGTAACAGAAGAGGAGCGTAGCCTCAGCTGACTCGGATAGCTTGCTCCGGGTCTGTTTGAGATCGCTCATTAGCAACTAATAAGACGGGAGAAGTTCCGATTTAAGAGGGTCGGGATCGTCGGGGACGCGGCGAGGACTCCGATGCCAACCGCGCGGCAACAAGAGCCACAATGGCTTCTCTCCAAGATCTTCACCAGCCTGCTTGCATGCGTGCCGGTTGTCAGGCCGGCTGAGCCGGGCAAACAGGCTAAACTCGGTGCCTGCTCGTGACATGAAGGGAATCGGCTGAAGAGCTTTAGGTTCCTATCGAGTTCCATTCTTCCTTTCTCGCGTCGTCGTTGCTGCACAGCGATGAAAGGCGGCTGGTTCCGTAACGGGAGCAGCGGTGGCGACGGCAGTTGGAGTGGCACCACCAAGAGCAGATGAGCCTACAATCAGTCTAGCCAAGCGAAATTTACGCCGATTTTTTTCCGCGCTCCTCGTCTCCACAATGTACGAGTGAGGGCAAAGTTTCGCAGACATTTTTGGAAGAAAGTTTCCCTCCGACGCCGCGGGGGGAAATTCATTAGCCGTACGCCGGCGTTTGTCTGTCGGCGTCCGTGGTTTGTTGGGTGTAGGGCCTCGGTGAGGATCTAGAGGAAACCACCGAAACTCGACCACGCGCGCCATTTCTGCAGAAATGTGAAGGGACGGCGCATCGTGATGACTGCATCTCCGACGGAAGGAGCGCTCGAGGTCGCAACCCTCGCCATTATACGCGGAAACTTCCGCTCGATACGCCACGTTGTGATTCGCGTTTAGCCGCAAGGGGGCTCGATGCAGAATTTCGGCCTGGAGAATCGCTCGTCCTGGAACGTTCTGGAATCGCCGCTGCAATCCTTCAACCGAGATCGACTCACCGAGCCGACACTGCTATCGTGGGATGTCGCGTGTGATTGACAGCTACGAACAACTACCCACCACCCGGGACAGATGGGGAGAAGCGGTTTTTCTTGTGTATCGCTCGGTAGATTGCAAAAAGACGACTCCGAGGACCGAGTTTTCCCGGCCAGTGCTCAGAGCGGACTCTCCTCGTCCCGGAGCCAGAGTCTGAACGCCGCGGCGCATCTGAAGACAGCAGCAACGACGACGGCCGTCTGCAATGAAAGCATGGAGACATTGAACGAACGAAAAACTCTGCAACCATGGAAGGCCCGGCAACGGGAGAAGCAACAAAATGGCTGAGGACGAACAAACGGACGCCGAAACTGGCGGGCACCGTTTCCCTATGCCGCTCCTTGCAGGTGGACCCGCAGCCAGCTCCAGGTGGCTACAGGTGACTGGAGGTGAAAAAGTCTCCGACTTCTTTTTTGGTCCGTTGTCGCCGTCGAAGGTATGTGGGGAGAGCGTCAGAGCATCAAGCTCGGGAGAGGCAAAAGGGAAAAGCTAACAAAAGAACGAACGAAGCTCGGCTGTGCCCGTCGCCGACATCAGCAACGACGACTTTCGAGCCTTCCGTTCCTCTCTCCGTTCGTTCGTTCGCTCGCTCGCTCGCCAAGCTGCGCAAGAGAAAATCCGAGACTGCCCCTGAGTTTTCATCCGCGTTCCCTCTCGTGGTCCTCGTCTCGTTTTTCTCTCATCACTTACATTCGTTTTTCAAAGCATTCGCTCGTCGTTGTAGTCAGCGGCGGCGCCAAGAAGGACCGCCGGGCAGACCGACTGGAAGAAGAAAAAGAGTCTTCTGTCGGCTCGAATATGTCTGAATAGGTGGCCCACTTTCAAGTCGGGACCCGCGCCGCGTACGGTTGTAGTTATTCCGTGCCGCGTGCATCCATGCGCTAGCTCGCGCGTTGCTAAGCAGGCGATGACATCTCGCTGTTGCTCGTCGCCGGCCGTCCTCCGAGTCGTGCCGCTCGTTCAATAGCTAAAGTCTTCCAACTCTTATTGGCATATCGATTTAGCAAAGCGTGCCGTTCGTTCTCGCCGTTGTCGACCGGGGGCTGCAACGTTGTCGACGACAGAAACGACCTCTCTCCTCGGGTTTTCCGTTCGAGTGAACCGAGGAATGCACAAGAGCGGATGTGCGGAGCCCGGTTGACAATGTTGACGACGTCATTGCTGCCATCATGGGCTCCGTCATCTTTTCCGTCGACGAGAGCGTCAGACCGCCTTCATTAATCAACTCAAACCGGAGCGCATGATTCCACCATTGGAAACTTTCGGAGTCTGAAAGAGTCCGGTTAGGTTAGGTTATGGGTGGGCTCAGAGATCCTCCACTTGCTGGTAGAAACCAGCGACACTCTGGGGAAGCCGTCAGGTGGCGCTCCGGAAAGAGGAAAAGAGGAGGACGAAACTGATTCGTCCCTTGCTCCCGATGATAGGCACTCAAGAACGAGAAAACTCGCACCAGCAGTGTTTCGACGGCTTGTTCGCCTGGAATTCGAGCAGAAATAATGAAAGACATCGAGCCTTATCTACTAGACCCTGATGCGGCGACTGAAGCTTTTATTATCGTTGTCTCAATTGTTTTCGCGCGGAGAATCTCGCTATCTGGCTCCCTAGCCCGCCAGCCCGTCCGCTTGCCAGCCAGCCAACTCGCCAACCAGCCGTCTAGTCGAGAGAAACAACGGAGTAAACCTTCCTTTCCGGCATCGTTACTTTGGCGTTCCCGCCTCTAGCCCCGTTCGTCATTTCGCCCCCGGCCCCCTCACCCGCTCCCAATGGGCCCTCGGCTCCGTTCGTCAAGCGGGCTCGTTCCCGTCGGAGCCTCGCTACGAGCAGAGACAGAGACAACTTGTTCATCACAATTTTTTTCGCCGCTCGCTGGCTCGTGTTCGAGCTGAACAAGATACTCTATTATGCTTTATCACGATGATCACAATGAAGGTTGTTGCTTCCGAGGTTGTCGCTGGGGCCGTCCGTGTGTGAGTTGTTCGCTGTAATCAAAAGGTTCGATCATTTCAGCTCGCCAAGCCAACTATACCAACAGCCTTTGCCCTTGCCCCAGGCCGTTCGCGCAAAGCCGAAGAGTCCATACATGACCAGCGATAAAGAGTAAGCTTTTGTCATCGGAGCCTCACCCATTCATTATTAGCATTACCACAGCCATCGGCCGCAACATCGCCGCCGCCGCCGCCATCAGCACCTGCTGGACTATTTCACGCGTTCGATGGGATTCGTGCAATCCATTATCCGGTTCCCGAGAGCCAAGAGAGGAAGTCGGTGGAATGACATTCAGCGCCGTTGAGCGGAATCAAGCTTGATGTGAAACCTGGGCGCCGCAACCCCCGAAGCAACTACCGACAGCCGGGAGGACTTTTCGCTGATCTGGCGACTGGAATGCGTCCTATGGTCAACCATGTCTGTGATCACCAGATTCGGAGGGATGCCGCTGGTTCGTTTTCGCCGAGATCAACGGAGCTTTCGTCTCCGATGGCTCCTCCGGTAAACCGTCACGACGTGTCCAGACGACCGCGAAGGCTCTTGGCCGCTCCGACTCCCCCGAACAGTCCACTGATGGGACTCGGTCAACCAGTCTGCGTTGATCGTTCATTTAGGTAGTTCCCCCTGCTCGGAGAAGTCGGTCAGTCGAGCGTTCGAGCCCTCCGCAGACGACCGCCGCGACGGAAGCGTCGCCATCCGTCGTTCGAAAGTTCAATAGGAAACGGAAGAAAGACTGCGAAGAAGCCATCCGCGTTGAGGCGTCACTTCATTCGTTTCTCTTCCGAGCGTTCTCGCTCCCCGTCGGGGACGGACACCGGGCCGAGGGCCAAATCATTCTCAATCCTCCGTTTTGCTCCAGTTTCCTCTCCCGCGTCTTCGTCCGGACCGGGTTTTTACTTTCTCGCTCCGAGAGATCGGAGGGAAAAATGAATGAAACCGCCTCGGACGACATTTGAACAGCCATCGCCTCGGAGCAGATTAAAAGTCTAAAGAAGGAGTCAGAGAGATGGTAATGGTGGCGGNCTTATGCTGCTGGAGGGCTTATGTTTAACATTTCATTTCCTCCGGGGGATCTACGATCCGTGGTTTCATCGAACATCTTGTCGACGACTGGAGCCAGTCTCGGGAAGAGACTGATGGGAGTTTCTCTGCTGGGTGGGTGGGCTGCAGCCGCTGAAGGCACCAATGTAGCCGATGCAGAACCGGAAGATCCATCAGAGCTATGGAACAGAGAAAGTTAGCTCCCAAATACGGTGGCAGAAGGTCCGATGGACCCCAGAGGACCAGCTTTCATGTTTCGATGCCGGAGCTGCGAAGATTCTTATCAAAATGCTACAGCAATCGGTAAACCTTCGAACAGACGTGAGACACAGTCGGGAACGAGCCGTTGTTGGTTTGAGTGATATGGCACTGAATATTCGCATTGCGGCTCGGACCGTATTCCAGATGCGGGACGGAGGCCGAAATTTCAGGATGAAACGCTCAATGCGTGTGCCAATGAAGAAATCGGAGCGCCAAAATTAGCTCTCCGAAATGGAACACTGTTAGACGATGAATACCCACGCGACGAGGTGGGTGAGAGAAGTCTACTCTGTGAACAGCGGGCGAAGCACTCGCGACTCTCTAAAGACTGCCAACAACAAGAATACGTCCCAAGCAGTTTTAATTGACGATTGTGAGGCGAAAACTGCTCGGACTCCCGACAGATCAGTGACCGTCAGTCTAGCGGTGAAGCCGCGATTCCTAGCTCGGCTCGACACGACATGAATGACACTTCAACCGATGAGGTAGCCGAAGGGTCGAAAGCGGTCTGCTAGAGAAGCTGGGGTCTGCGTAGCTATGTGCTCGTTGTTTCGAGCGGGAAGTTTCTGTTTCGATTCCGGAAGCTTGCGCTTCCATCTCGAGAATGGTTTCAATCTGTCCGAGCGAATCTTGGAGAAAATCTTCCGGTGTCCGCGCCGCACGCTAGTGAGGTCTGGAGGAAGATGACACTGACTGAGCTCGGCTCGAGTGGTTTTCCATCATCCTGAGGTGGAGGAGGAAGGATCAGCAGACCCTCCGGCGTTGAATATTCTCGAAAATACAGCGTTGACGCCATCTAGCCTCCTAAACATGCTTCTGTTCGGGAAGAGCCCTGCTCACTTTCGCGTAGCTTTTAATAGCAACACCGGCAAAAGAGAACGTCGAGCCCACTGTTTCAGATTAGCTACGTCCTCGGTTTATGTTCTGAGACTATGACTGTCTAACTAGAGGGGACATCCTCTGCTAGCGGTCTAATCTCCGACTCAATCGCATCACTCGTTATAGGTTCCTGGCGTTGATATGCGAACTCACGGAGGAGACGATCTCAACTCCTCATACTGTGGTCGTCATATTATTGTGATAACTGGCCTCCTTTCAATGAAAAGCTCAGTTTTGCCACTTCTCGAGGTGTTTGCTTCCAGGGTTTGATGGAACGACGTTTGTGTGATAGCGCGACACTCATCTTCGTCGATATTCCTGCCGCTTCCAAGTGAGGCGGATATCTTTAGAAAGCCCAGTAGCCTCATGTCTACTGGTGACCTCAGTTTGTCACACAGCCCTGTGATCACGGGCGGGCAGCCAGCTTGCCTTGTGGCCCGCAATAGCCTCAAGTTCACGCACGGCCCAATGGGCTGGCTGGCAACGGCGGATACGGCGCACTGTTCATCGCGTTTACTCGTTCGAGTCTGATGGGAATCATGTGACAGCTTTCATTCCCAAAAGGATTGCTCTTCATCATGAAAACTTCACAAGATTGCGAGATCATGAAAATCGACATCTTGAGTTATAGAAGAGGAGTTCTGCCGCACTCTTTCTTATACGGGCCCCAGGTATGGAGAGCTTACCATGTTCGGCAGGAGTAGGCCGACCAAGTTTGAATTGTCATTTCTCAGGACATCATCATTCATCATCCTCGACACGGGAGTGAAGACACGCACTCGCGATCATGCTCATGCGCCGATTTCGCCCCGAGAATGGGTTCCTTATCTTGCGGCGGAATCTCGGTATGACTGTGAAGAACGGCGAGGAAACAATCCATGTGTGCCGCATTCACCGTAAGAAAAACTGTCTTCGTTCAGACTGAGGCCTGCTGAAGTATTCTCTCGAAGAAATCGCTGTTGTCATTGTCTACCATTCAATCATTGTCTTTGCAATAACTGGACCGGCCTCCAAATGCGAAATTCGGAGAGCACTAGCACCGGCTACCACTCGCAGTCTTGATTGTGTTGGTGAAAATCAGTATGCAAAGGGTGGCTTGGAATGGTTACCACTCCAAATGGTCCTCAGTTATCACTCTAGAGAGATTTTATCTATATTCCGCATGGAGATGGAGAGTTGCACCCGAGGTGAACGAGACAGTCTCCAAAAGTGGGTACACTGTGCGCGTTAGGTCGTCGAGGCGTTTCGCGCTCTCCGCTATACTACTAGGAATCAGGAACAGATCCGAGTCAAGCCGTCGCCAGATATTTTTCGTCCGCTCCGCAAGATTCCAATGCTCGCTCTCAGAAATCAATGTTGACGTGACACAGCCCCTGTTGCGCAGCCACAAAGCTGTGTACAGATAACGATGCGAGCGATTTTTCCCCAACAGCCAACACCATGAACAACTGAATGAATGTAACTGGAGTACAATGTTTGGAGTAGAGCTTGCAAAAGCCAGCATTCTCAGCCGTAAAAGGCTCGTGTCAACTACCGTTGCTATAACTATTATCTGACTCCGCTAAATTTTTGTAATAGTCCAGATTCCGGAGGCAAGTTTCATTAAGCCCGCAACAAAGCCCGAGAGTATCAGATTGAATGTCACTAGCCATTTTGTCGGCGGTGCAATTCCTGGTGATCATCATGCAATCGCAGAGTCAGCCTATTTTACAAGGGCATCTCAACAAATCAGGTTCCAACCTGCAACTGCATTGACCATCAGGAATAGAATTTCTAACAAGTTTCGACAGTTTTTATTTGAGGGAGACTCATCGGTTCGAGAAGATGGGGCCCGGCGTTCTATGCCCGATCCTGCGCAGACTTGTGAAAGATCTGCTCCACTGACCCATACGCGCCCGAGGAGTTGCACCGAGGAGGAACGCCTGCGATGAGCAAAACTACTACCTGAGGAGGAGATAGACCCTAGCAATGACACCCGATGACATGAATCGTCTCTGATGCGGTGGAGGACAGAGGACGACTGTAGAACATCACGTGAAACATTCTCTTTCTCAAGCGACAGGCAGCGAACTCGAGGCAGGTCGGGAGATTGAGTGAGGTTAGGTTAGGGCTGTGGCGAGCGAATGGAGCGATACGAGCAGACCGACAGCCAGCGCACTGGGGACTCGGTAAGATTGGGTTGAGGTTCCCTGTTGCCCCTGTGGCCCGGTTGACGGCGAACACTAATAAGACGCCGTAGGAAACAGCGACGGCCCCTCCTCTGGGAGCAGCACAGGGGGAAACAAGCCCCGAAGAAATTGGGGAATAATGTAAAAAACGACATAATGAATATGTTCGTAAATATCGTGGCCGGAGGGGTGTCATGGGAGGCCATGCTTGAAAGCATTCCTTCTCGCCGCTCGACTGAAGTTTGTACAGTTGACCTCTCGAAACTTGGCAGTGCCTGCCAGGCACTGTCTGGCATGCTCTGTTTCGGAATTGCATCTCTCATTCCTCACCCCTCCCCCTTATAGCTTCTCTGTTTCCCTTTCTACAATCTCAGCTGGTTGAACACGTTCGATTGGGACGGGAGCGCGTCAGCTGGGCCCCGGCGTCAACTGGGCCTCGCCGTCAACTTCCGAGCGGACCGGCAGGCAGCGGACTTGAAGCGGATTGGGAGATTGGGTGAGGTTAGGTTAGGGCTCGGGCGAGCGAGCGGAGCGATGCGAGCAGATCGACAGCCAGCGCACTTGAAATCGTGCGGGGGAATCCGGTGAGATCAGGTTAAGGCCCCTGTTGACCCCCGTGGCCCGGTTGACGCCACGGCCCAGTTGACGGCGAAGCCCAGTTGACGGGCACCCGATTGGGAATGCTGTTGGACTCGACCCATGGCATCCGAGGGAGGCTATCTCCATGTACTGTGGACGTACTGTTTTTTTAGAGTTCTACAACAGAGCTCCATAATGAAGTTCTCGAGCAAATGGAGAGAGCTGGCTTTTCTCAGACGAGGACTGGGGTCGCCGCTGTTGGCTCTCACTCGACTCGTCCAATTGTTAGTCGAGAAGAAAATGAACTCCAGAGGCCATCGATGCATTTCGAATCCATAAAACCCCATTGTTCGAGGAACAGCCTCCGCTCGACTGCGAGAGGGTCACTGAGAATAAGAACAGCGCAGTCGAGCCGGTGGCTCTCTGCGGATGTAATACCACGTTCCGACCCTCGTTCCAATCCCAAGTGAACAGCTGGATTCAGAAATGGAAAAGCTTCCAGTAGACCCATGTCGACGATACATACAACGCTTCTGCGTGTACTTGTGCGTGCTTTCGGGACTGAACATGATTGGGGAATCTCGGTGTCGCAGGGCGAAGTGGAGAACGAGATTCTTCCTCGCAGTGAAGGCTTCTTTAGCGACCCAGCTATTGATTTTCAGCGCGGACAATATCGTTTCGCGGTTCCAAAACGCCTCGCTGAAAACAAGCTCCAGTGACGTCATCAGGGTAGCCCTGACTGTTATATCAGCCATGGTCCATTCGCAATCGCTCCGGTGTCTGTGGCAAAATCAGACGTTACTGGAAAACCTCCTATCCAACCCTGCTCATGCAGCCTACGCGAAATTCTGGACGACGGTCGCATACTTCCTCTTTTGGGCCTGGTTCACAACAGCTGACGTATATGTGGCCTACGACGACATCAAAGGAAAGCGAGCGAGCAATTTTCTCTTCGAAACCAGTCTTCCCTTGTGGTGCAGTATTCTCAGCAAGCAAGGCCACTATGTAGTTATTATCATTTTCTCCGAGTGTCAGTCTGTTCTGCAAGGGTACCTGAACCAGCTGAGATTATCACTCCGAGTTATGAGTCACGCGGAGATTCTGAAAAGAAAGCGAAAAATTCGTCGTATGACGGCCGATGTCAACGGCACTTTCTCAACAACTTTCGGATTGATCCACGCCAAGGTCTTGTTGCTGTTTTACTGTCTTCTCTCGAACTGTTTCGTCGATTGGGATCACGCGAGGGGAGCCCCGATCTGGTTCTGTTCTTCGTTGCTCGAACTGACTGTGTTATGGGATTTGGCATCGAACGGTGATCGAATCGTCCAGACCTGCCGCCGGAGTTCTTCCGACTACCTGGCCTGGAAACCGAAGTTCGAGCACTGGACTGACGAAGCTTCGCGATCCCATGTGGATCGCGTCCTATCATATGACGAGGACCAGGACTCTCTGATGGTTCTGGACTGTTTCACTTTCAGCAAGAAATCTTTCTTCTCGTATGTAGGAATGACTATAACATGCACGGCTGTACTGCTTCAGTTCGACTACAGATTATTGAGGAAGCTAGACATTGATAAGCTTGGCTGAGAGCTGGGTGGAATGCATGACGTGGATCGGGTTCACATTCCTCCTGGAGAGTTCACATTCCATTTTGACGATTGCTCGGATATCATGGAAACGGGTGACCTTGTTTAGCAGGTTGGAGGTGATTCCTCTCTTCGACTTGCATCCCGTGATTCATCGGTCGTAAAATCATGATATAATTCTCGAAGCCTTGGGTTTGACGTTTCAATAAACACCGGCAGGTTTTATGAAACGATGTTCCGTTGAATGGCGCGGAGTCTTGATACAGAACTCTCCAATCTTGGATCAATACACCTGAGATCGATCGAATCCTCTGTTAGTCGCGCTTCTCTGAGGACAGTGACGACGCATAATATGCGAACCACGACAGAGTTCAATCTCAAGCTACGAGCTTGTTCGATCCTATATGCCCAGGTTGGATATTCTGACATGATTCCGGACCGCTGTTGAGGCGGGGGAGAAATGGACGAGCAGCTTCCGAGTTTGTGTCAGCGGGTCATCGTGAACTTTTCGACATTTTTATGTCTGCTGTGTGGAATCGACATCGGATCGGAACATCACTCTGACTCGAGTCTTCGACAATCTCGTTCTCGGTCATTGAAGGGGTACGGCATTCTGGTCATCCGGTTCCTGATCAGCTTGCAGTTGGTAGTGGACGCTGTCGCGAGAATCATTTATCGGAGTTCGGTATCTACGAGAGAACCCACCTCATCAGACGCTATTCGCATTGCCTTCGCATTCATGTACCCTGTGACACAGGCCCAGTCATCGATATGTCTTTGGACCAATCAGGAATTCCTTAAAGACATCTTTAAAGAACCACTTCACACGATGTATCTGGACTCAGTGAGAACTATCGCCTTCATTTCATGCTGGGTCTGGCTTACTGCAATGGACACGTCGTTCGCGGTGATGCTGATTGGAGGCGGTTCGGGTGGGGTACTGAGCATTACAATGCTGTGCGGTGTACATAGCCGACAGTGTCAGTACTTAGCTTTCATCTTGTACTCAAAATATCAAGCGATTCTGAGAGGCCGTCTCCAACGATTGAAGGCTTCAGTGAAAACCGCGGGCTGCTCTACAGTTCTAGAGGAGAAACGAGCGATCCGATACATGACCGAAAATGTCAACAAGACTTTCTCCGTCACATTTGCTTTGCTTTACGTGAAAGTATGCATTTTCCTTTACCTGTTCATGTCCGAATGTTTCGTTAATTGGAAGAAGAAGAAATGGTCATGGATTCTGAGCATCGGTTCTTTTCTCCAATTTGCAATGCTTTACGATTTGGCATACTGCGGCAGCAGAATCATGATCACATGTCGTCAAACGGCTTTCGAGTTCCTTGTGCACGAACCAGACCCCGTAGCAAGCGAGGACATTCATCCGCGGGCTCGCGTATTCCGAATTTTATCATATGATGAAGCGCAGGATTCTCTGATGATTTCGAACTGCTCCACGTTCACGACGAAATCTCTCTTCTCATACCTGGCGGTCGCGATAACCTGCGTTGCCGTGCTGCTTCAATTCGACGGCAAGGTTTTGGCGAAACTCGACTCGGACATGCTTCAAGAACACAAGAACTCAACCGGATGAAAGCGATGTGTCGCACACATACATCACAACATAATTCATCCGCTTTCTCACTCTAAACTGGGTTCTCGATTCCCAATCGATACGGGAAACCAGTTCTGACGGCGATTCATCGAACACAACGACATTTCTTGCAGTCCCGGGTAAGCTTGACCTTCCCCCAGACGCAGTTAGTTTTCCCGTATTCCTCTCCAACGTTCCGATGATTGGTCTTGTGGAACGTTTCGCGTGTTTCAGAGTTCGTAATGTTCTGCTCGTAGCTCGTTTCAAGGAGACCCCAAAACATTCGCTTGGGTTTCGCTAGACTTGTATGGAGTTTCTGTTCTTCCACAAATCATAGAACTGCTGCCGCCGACCTTTTCGAGTTTCAACGTGGACAGGCATAGGTTCTATCCTTACCGGTGAAAGATGTACTCGGGGTCGAGACGCCGTAGTTTTGACAATGACGGAACGTATTCGAACTGCTCATCCGTTTCACTGAAGATCTCTCTGTCCTATCACGCTCGTCCTATGCCAGGTAGGATCTAGCCAACAACCTCAGACCATCGAACAGTATTCATATATTCCTTCGGCAAATACCATGCCTAAGGCGGGAATTCACAATAAATCCACGAATATTGACTGAAACTCACTCCCGTACGCCCCTGTATGATATGGCTCGATGAATGGCGACCGGGGCCAAGGGGAGAAAACGCAATACGATTGTTCGAGATCGATCGCGAGCGGTCGGGTAAAAAGACTCATTCGATCGAGAGTATCCTGAGCGGACGCTCTATACCTCCAGAAAGTGTGCTGGACGACACCAGCGGCCTTGTGCGTTCGCCTGAGCCTCAAACTCACGAAATGAAGCTCACCCCCTCAAACTTGAGCCAGCGGCGGGTTGTGAGATTCACAATGTGTTTGTGCTTATTCTGTGGGATCGATCTATTCTCGGAGAATCAGTGGACTGAACGTTATGGCTTCATGGGCCACCTGAGGCTGAAGAAAAAACTTGTCCTCATCATAAGAGTCTTGATGTGTGCGCAGTTAGTTTTCTTCGCTCTAGATAACTTCATGAGACAGTATCTGGCGATCACATCGAACACGAGCTCAACAGATTTCATCAGATTGGTATTCGCTGTCATATACCCCGTGTTGCACGCGCGGTCAATGACTACTCTGTGGTTGAATCAGAGGTTCCTGAGGGAACTTTTCGAGGATCCACACCATAAGCAGTACTTCAACTGTTGGAAACTGGGCGGCTATGTCGTCTGCTGGGCATGGTTCACAGCAGTGGATATCCACCTGGCGCTAGTCGCAAGTCGGAAAGTTGTGCCTTTCGGTGTTTTTGCATGGACTACAGCACCGGTGTGGTGCGGCATTCATAGCAAGCAGTGCCAATACTTGATTCTCATTCTGTTCTCCGTGAGTCAGACTGTGCTTCAAGGGCATCTTGACCATTTGCGCTCTTCGATAGGGAAAATGAAAGCCTCTGAGATCCTCAGGCAGAAAGAAGTCGTGCGGCTTTTCATACAAAACGTCAACGGAACATTCTGCACGGTTTTCGCGTTTGTCTTCGTCAAAGTTTTCTTGCTCTTCTACATTTTCCTTTCGCATTCGTTTATACAGTCGGACAGACTCGATTGGTCCGCCCTCAGGAACTTCGGACCCGCTTGCCAATGCGTGATGCTATACGACTTAGCCTCGTCAGGTAGCGAGATCATAAACGTTTGTCATCGAACTGCTTCCAAAGCCTTATCTCAGAATCCACGGCTGAACACGGAGAAGGACGCCGAGTCTTGGTCGGGACTTATTCAAATACTATGCTACGATGAGCTGCAAGACGCTCTAACGATCTTGCATTGTTTCACCTTCACCAAACAGTCTCTCTTCTCTTACGCTGGGATCACTATCACGTGCACAGCGGTGATCCTTCAGTTCGACTACCGTATCCTCGCGGAGCTCGACCACGTCAAGAACCTCTACAAATCCCGCCCAATCGTTCCTAGAAACGCCTCCCGCGGAGACTAGAAAACCAGGGCAGGGAGTTTGGCGCGGCATTCACGTTCGTGCCACGGCCCGTGAGTTCCCCAGCTTCTCCGCAGAATGCCCCGATACTCCAATATCTCCCGCGATCAGAGTGATCACGCGGTAACCTTCGCAAGTGGGGGCTTCCTGAGCTCTTCGCTGCCAGCTATCACAGTACTCCAATATCTCAAGGTATCAGGCATTCGATGTGAGCGTAGATTATGAAAATCGGCGCAGAATCACGGGGAATCTCGGTTTCTATCCAATCTCCAACATCATCGTGTCGGTTCCGCCATCCCCGCCAGCACAGACGGGACAGGAGCCCAGACGCCGTGCAGGGCTCGCGGACGCCGTGAATGAATCACAGAGGCCGTGAATTTCCCCGCGCCAAACTCCCAGCCCTGGAGAAAACCAACTACTACCGGCAGTTTCGCTCATCGGCAGCTGATCGGCTCTCGTTCAGCAGAGCCGCCTGGGCCAGATCGCCTGCATCAAGCTGAAAATCCGAGCCCTCCTCCATTCCTCTCCTGCCTGCCCGGATATTCGATTCAAGCCGATGTAAACTCCGAAGTTGATTGGCCCTTACGTGAGATTGTACTAGAACTTCAGTGGGCACAAAGTTGAGCGGTCCCGTTCTTACGGAGGAACAGAACTCAAGGATTAAGTGGTTCATTACTACATAAGCTCGCGACGTCGCAGACTTGATGTGTTGGCACAAACAATCTCGGATGGGAACAAAAAGATCCAGATCGATCGTAGAATCAATTGGACGAATGTGCTGGAATAACCTCGACCGGAGAGAGTTCCGCGCTATCGATTCGGTTGCCCTGCTTTTCGACGTCAATCACTCACGGAACTCAACAATCGATGGAGAGCATTCGTATACGCTGTCGTCAGCGCATCATTGTGAGGTTCATGAAATTTCCCATGCCCACTTTCAGGGAGCCAGAAATGTGATCCTACTCGGTCTCTCGTCTCGATAGTCAGAACGTTGCTGTGCAGAGATTCGTTTCTACTCTGTATCTCGAGACAGCTTCTCGCAATCTCAGAGAGCATCAGCTCAACTGACCCCGCCAGATCAAAGTTCCGTGGATTGCAGATGACGTTCAACGCGCGATTCATGAGGCAACGTTTTCCATGACCCTCTCAGTATGCGGTATCTCGAGTCCTTAAGAGCTGTAGCCTGTCCTCTCGACTGGGGCGGATGTACAGGAATCGACTTTCCTCTTTCCATCGTACCCGGAGAAGGATCAGGGGGGCTGATTGGCAAGAGTTCTCTTGGCTCGGATTTCTGTCTTCGAAATGCCCCCCATCCCGTTGCCGCTGTGCCAAGCGGTTCTGGAGAGTAGCCTCGACAAACCAAGTTCCTCCTTGAGAATTGTGCAGCCACCTGAGATTCTCAAGACCAAAGTCGTGAGGCTAACAGCAACGACTGTGTATCAAGGTGTTACGTCTCCTCCATCTCCTCCGATCCCTGATGTACAGGGTGGCATTTTCTAGTCGGGGATTTTCAATCCCGATTTCTTTTTGGCCATATACTTGTCAGTTCTCGGAATTATTTTGATATGACGGGAATCGGAGCCAGGAGATGGTTTTAAAAAGGATCAATTTTTCCGAGGTCTTCCTAAAAGTTATCGGGAGAACTTCAAAGTCATTCGGATCGCACTCCCGCTTCCGACAAAACCGGGAAGCCGCATGCCCATTTCTACTTCTGCATCGAAACAAGCCAGGAGCAGCGAAGACGGTCTCTTCTGCGGGAGCTTGTGCGTGGAGACGCGTCCGTTGCGAAGTGCATCAGTGGAAACGCATATCGGCGCTACATCCAGGAGGCACAGGGCTCATCATTGTCGCCACACGACGAGGAGCAGCTCGGAGCAGCAGCTCGGAGAAACTCACTTCGAAAAATGCATCTCCCTCAAGTTTATCGGTCACCAGTGGCGACATTAGGTGGAGGAGGAAACTGATTCTACTAATTCATTGAAAATAGGTCAAAGTGTAAGAACGGATGTTGACGAAGTCGTGAGTTTTAATGGTTGTGGATATTTATGGTGCCCAACCACAAAACTGTATCTTCTATATCTATATCTATCTCTATCTATCTATATATATAAAAGACACCGGCCGGTCTAACCTGTGATCCGAATAAACGCCGCGGCAGCGGCTTAGAGCTCGACGAAACCTCGCATACTCACGCAGAATCGGCCCCGAATGGTTATAGGCCGCCGGATACTTTTCTTGAAAACCTCTGGAAGCCGGAATACGGAAGAAACTTGACAACTTCTTTGTCGCCGGCCGCAGTATCTTCCAGTTCGAAAGGGCGCGCCTCGCCCAGCCGCTTCGGCTGTGGCTGTGTTTTCCACGGCTACAAACCGAGGAAACTCGGTAACTTTGTCGTTGCGTGTTGAAGAATTGCTCTGTCCGATAGGCCTATGCTCTGCACAGCGATTCAAGTGCGTTTGTTCGTTTATCGTGTCTGACAGCGCTCGCATCGAGCTGCTCGCTTCATGATGCTCGACCGTCGCTTGACGCCCTAGAGCCAGTGACGACACGGTGCACAGCGAGGAAACTCGATACGAGGAGTGCTCAGGTCGCCTTGCTTCCAAGCACGGTGAGGTTCACCTGCGACAGTCACCTCCACGGCCCGACCGTCAACGCTCTTCCGCCGTTGCGGACATCCACACCATTCCATAACTTCAAGGTAAATGTGGACCGTGATTGATGTGAACCGCACCGTGGATCTCATCGCGGTCAAGCCTGAACTAGCTGCAGTGCAATTGATCAACTGCCATGATGGGCGTCCCAGAAAAAAAAGCAACCTCTCTCAAGTACTCAGCTATTCCGAGAGATGGCAAATCCTGCTCCAGATCCTTCAATTGCGAGAGATCAATCATAAGCTCATGTTATCAACGATGACAGTTGACAGCGATCATGACGCCCTGAGCCACCTGAACCGCGAGTTCGGAGGAGAGAGCGCCAATTATGGTTATGAAGAACTTCAAACATTGCGACCATTCAGTTAGATCGAAGGCGCCCAAGCCTGAACCCCCGCAAAGAAGAGACCCTCGACCGAATAAATCTATACCGGCTAAAGCATTACTCCCTCCCTCCTTTCTTCCCAGGCATGGAAGGAGGTAAGTAGCACAACACTATCTGCTTCCGACTTACTAAATGAGAGTCTCTGCCACTCATGAGACCATTCCTGACCGAAGCTGGGAGAAGACGAAATTTCTATAAGTACGTTGCGGATAAAACCATATCGATCTGGTGTGAGATCCTCTGGGTTATCTGCATGGTGGTCGAACCTCCCTCCGTCGGAAAGGTCGTCGATGGACGAAACGCGAAATCCAGGAATGGTTAATTAAATCTAGAACGTCCCCAAACCTCATCCTGGATCCGCCCAGAGAACGATTCGAGACAAATCACCTCGTACCTGAAAAGGTCCCCCCGAGGAGAATGATCGCGATAGGATAATGAAAGCATGATGATAGGGATGAGCCTCCTCTATCGAGACAGATACATGATCTATTGAATGAATCACCTAGATGCCGCACATCAAGGGTCGACAAAGCCAGGGCCCCGGGACAAAATGGCTCGCGACCAGGGATCTGGCCCCGTGCTCAGGCAGGGAATATCCGGGGTCGACCTCGGGATTGTTTTGGGACAGATTGGGCCCGATCACGGAGTCGGTCTGATTACACTTTTTAGAGTCGATCGGGCCAAACTTTTGGGGGTATGTGGAGATGATTCCTGGGTCGATCTGACCATACTTTCCGGGATCCATGGGGGCGATTTCGGAGTGGATCTAAAAAGTATGGTCAGAGGAAAAATATGGTTCAGACCGGGGCGAAATTATCTTCAAGAAGTCTCCGTGGGGCACGGATTCAAATACCTAGAGGAATTTCCATGATGCCAGGATAATCCGAATGGGGAGAGCAACTACGCTCAGATGCTATTCGTATCCGAAATCTGCCCCGGAAAGAGTTCTGGAGTTCAAAGGTGAACTCCAGGTTGACCCAGAGACACTCGAAGAAGAATCACCTAGAGAAGCACTCCTTCTCCCGGCGCCATGATCTGGGGCATATTTTGGGCCCCGAGCGGAGGAAAATTGTCGACCCCCGCCGCGGACAAACTACCTCGGATGTCGCAGCGAAGCGCGATAGGGTACGCTAGCCTCGTACCCGCCTCGTAGCGATAGGGCGCGCCTCGTCCAACCGCTTTTTCCACGGTCACAAACCGAGAAAACTCGGAAACTTTGTCGTCGTATGCTGAAGAATTTCTCTGTTCGAAAGAGCACGCCAAAAGCCAATGGGCTGCCGACCGTATCTCTTGGACCAAGATTCTAAAATTGACCTTGGCATCATCCTCATGGACCTCAGAAAGTATGGTCAGATAGACTCCGGAATCACCTCCGTGAAGCCCGAGAAGTATGGTCAGGTCGAGGGAAAAATATGATTCGGACCGGAGCGGAATTATCTTCGAGAAATCTCCGTGGGACACGGTTCCGAATACCTAGAGGGATTTCGATGATGCCGGAGTGATCGAAATGAGGACAGATAACTACGTTCAGATTCTAAGGACCCGTAGGCACTCGGAGAAAAATCACCCAGAGAAGTAATCTTTGCGCACGTTTAGAGACTTGGGCCCCGGATAAATGATCCGGGGCGTATTTCGGGCCCCGGCGCCATGATCTGGAGAATATTTTGGGGCCCGAGCGGAGAGGGTTTGTCAACCCCAGCCGCAGACGAACCACGTCGAACGGCGCGATAGGGTACGCTAGGTGTGAAGAAATCCCTGCGTTTTCAAAGATTTCGTTGTCGATCCGATGTGTTGAAGGCGATTCTCATTCACAACGAGACTGCCGGATTGACAACCGCCTCCACGGAAGGGCAGGGTGTACAGGACGCGCGAAACAGAGCCGGTCATCCGCCCCGGAATCGATTGAAGCCATCTCATTTCGTCAAGAATGGCAAGCGATCGTATCTACCCCATTTTCGAGGCCGTGCCGATTGGCTGATCTCGTTTTTCCCGCATTTCTTCTGTAACGACGCAGACTTGAAGCTTTCTCCTTCGGTGGAGAGTACTTAGAAGTGGCCGAATTATCCAAAAGTTCAAATGCGACGATTCTTGGTTTTCATCGGAAATCACCCTGATTCAGTTTCCCGCCCTCGGTCGCCAAAACCGCCATTCACACCCAAGAAATTATTGATACGATCGCTTGCCATTCTTCGGGGGGATAAGATAACTTCAATCAGTTTTCTCACGGATGATCTGCTCTTTTTAACGCGTGGAACGTCTATGGGACTCGACGTTTTCCCCATAACTTATGGGAGACCTCGAAAAAAGGGTTATTCTCAGTGTCTCCTGGCCGCGATCTTCATTATATCCGCCTGGATATATGTATACGAAAATGACCTTCTCGGAGTTCTCCATCGATCAGTTCTAGATTTCAGAAAGAAATGCAATAATTGACAAAGTGATGGCCAGAACAAAATCGGCTTCGGAAATTCCGCACGAAAAAATGCTACCATGTACCACGATCAATGAGAAGTATGGGTCTCGAGTCCGATGACTCTGTGATCTGCATTTCAAGTCAGGATGCTCCACGACCTATCATGTGGAGAGTAAATTCGCCAAGGTGTGCCGTCGGGCCGTCTCAACAACCATATTCCAGAATCGAAAAAAGAGTGCTGAGTATTCTCAGGATGTATATCGCTGCTAGTTTGAGCTCAAACTTTTACTGAACCACGGGACGCTCCGTTTCGTATTGATTCACGCCCACTGGACAGTGGCGTATCGCCTATACATGGTCTCCGCGTGCCCCTATCACATGCATCGCCGTGTCCCGGCAGTTCGACTACCGTTTCTTGGCGACGCTTAACCATGACTAGAGCGTTTACGAGCTGCAAGCGCTTGAATCTTATATCATTGACGCCAGCATGTGGGACTGAAGCACCACAGGGTTTTCCCTAATGATTGGAGCATTTCTAAGCCTGAAGTCCGAACCCTTGGAAGCTCGGAGGTACTGTTTTCACTTCACCGCAACATGTGTCCCTATGTTCCCCATTACGGAGTGCAGCAAAGCCCCTGTGTGATTCAGAGCACGCGAGCAAGGCGAAAGTGCATCACAGACTACTTTCAGTCCTGGATTCGATAGAAAAAGTGGTGGCAAAACATACACATTTCAACCCTCGAATAATTGAAGCGTCAACCACCTCACTGAAATTGTAAATTGGTGAAAGTGTTAAATGTGATGCTCGAGATCGTCGGAATTCGCACAAAGAACGCAATAAACGGAAGCCTCGACTATACGCCGGCAGAGTTTCGTTCGAGGTAGAGTACCGGGTTCGCTCCTGATATTGTCGTGCCTCACAGAGTTCAGGGATGTGGATGATGGTTCGATTCGACGCTTCTGGAGCAAAACTTGGAGTGAGAACTGAGCGATGGCTGAATAATAACACTTCAGTATATAGGGCAGCCTCCGCCAGGGATCGAGGATCTCTGACTTGCACATGAATCGAATGAGCTTCACTGAATCACGATGAACTTTCTCCTGGAGCGGCGAGACAGGACTGATAACGTCGAATGATTCAACGAGGAACCCCACTCGAGTCCAATCCACCCGCCCAATAAACAAGGCCTCTCGCTCTGATTAGAGAGAGCTGTCCCTCCGTCTACTCCGAGTCACGCGGCCCAGTCCAAGATGTTCAAATAGTTTCACAAGTCGAACAAAACTTCAGAAATAGACTCGGCTGCTGCGTGTCACACGTTTGATTCTATTCCCATCGACCCGGTCAGTGTTCAGTGAGCGAAATTCCAGATCACAGCAGAAGTGTTCCATGGCCTGAGACGACCTGCTCGGAGACTGGGGTGAGTGGGCAATAACCGGACAGAAGCATGACTCCACGGGAAGCCCGTCTCGTTGGAATACAGCGAGGAAAGCTCGACCATTCAAGTCTGAAATTTTACGAGAGAAGCGGCGGAGGTCGCTGTTGGTATATTGTAGCTATTCTCGCACCGATTGGTTGGTGAATCGGATCCGCACACGTCTGACTTGGAGACGATGTCAGCCGTCAGAGAGAACTCGTTAGCGAAGAACAAGAAACCATGCGAGCAGAGCAACAGCAGCAGCAAAGACTGCATCGGGCAACCTGGTCTGGCAGTCCGAAGCGGTAGAACGTGGCTGCTCGGTGCCTGGACGTGGATCAGGTTACTCGAAGAAGGGATGATCCGAATCACTGCTACTGCTGCTGCTCCTCATTTTGACCGCCAGCCCTGTCGAAACGAAAGTAATCGACCTGAGCGTGTAGCTTCTCATGGTAATGACGGCGATGATGATGATCAGTCAGCCGGTTGTTGCAGCATCCTTGATGCAGCCATCCCTTTCCTGTTTTCTTACACCACGGTGGGGGTCAGCTGCTCAGTTTCTAGAGGAAAGATCTGCCAACAATTACAAAACGGAGGACGATGCTCGAGTGTCCGACGTCGACTCCGTGCTCCCTGTCCCACGAGGAGGATTCGAGCCTTGAACGATGTCTCGAATGTAGGTTGGCGCCAAGCTACAGGAGAATTCCGTGCTCGTCTTGATCCTCAGTTCGTCGAAACGGTGTCAGAAGCAGAGAGTGCGCGAGGGTGCCTGAAAGCGAGGCGCCGTGTCAAGCTTTTGCTCGTGATGTGTAATCCAGCTCGATCGCTGCATCGGTTTCAATGGAAATTTCTTCAAAGGTCGCATGACTCAGTGTTGAACAGAGTTCGGCGTTCTCTGTTGTGATTGCGGACGCTCCGAGTTCCTTTCAGCTCCATAGCGCGTTCTCGCCGTTTCTCCCGGGCAACGATCAATACACACTTTTCCATTCCTCCTCATTTCCTCAAGTCACGTCCGTGCCTCGCTCTCACAACAACTTTTCTGCCGAATTCCTCCTCCGGTGGCCTACCAAATGTGTCCGCTTGTGGCACGAACTCCTGAAAATGAAAAGATGTGCTCGCTCATCGGGCGACTGGCGAAGCGAAAGTGGAAGTATGAATGACGCAGAATGTGGGTTCGATCAGTCCCGAGACAGATCGACAGGAATGAAGGAAGTTACGCGATAAGCCTCCGCTCGCGCCACTGCTGCCTGCAGACGTACGCGGACGCCGAAGGAGCCGTCGGCTGTCGAGATCGCTGGTGCCCCTAGTTGCACTCACTCGCCCGGTTGGTCTGCTCAGATCGTGGACGTCTGAAAGACACGACATCCTTCTTCAATAACTAACGGCGAGTTCTCAGTTCGGTCACTCTGTATCCTCGTCTCGATCAACACACGTTATACGGACCATGCCGACTCCGTGGATTCTCGGCTTCGAGGAGACCGCTTAGAGACGGACGGACGGATAGACGGACGTACCGACTGCCTGACTTGGCTACTCTGCTTCGCTCACTGGCTAGCTGGCTGACTTGCTGGATCGGTCGCTTTCTCGCTGGCTCGCTCAAGCACTGACTGACGACGGTTTCGTCCACTTGTTTGATAGCGTGCCACTATAGGAAGATCCTCTGTATTGTTTCTTGCCATTGAGTGAGCGAGAGGCAGAGACCGGGTGTGCGTATGTGTGTGAGTGCTCGAGTGTGGACCGTTTCGCTGGCTGTCACTACTGTCATTGTTAGCCGGTCGGTCGTGTTGTTGTTGTCCGGGTCGGTTGTGCTTAGTCGCGGAGAATTTCTAGTTCGTTCGCGGCCCGTTCTCCAAACAGTGTCTGCGTATCACAACTCTCGGACTAATGTCACTGTTCGTCTCGCTATTGCAGCTCTCCTGATTTCGCTCGACGGTTCTGATGACCCGATCGGGATCCAAAATCGACAACATCAAGCCATCGCCCAGGACAACCTCAATTTCAACGTTTACATCAGCGGCAACAATCTCGACCACAACGACTGCAACGGCTCCTTCGACGACGGCCGTGGCAGTTCGGTCGAGCCGGCGTCGACGTCGCTAATTGATAATGAGTGGAGCTCGACTTTCTGTGGGGATTACTTCCTAGCAAGAGCGCCTACGGACCAGGTGTTGCTTCCTCTCCCGCCGTCAGTCGATAATGAGCCTTTAAGCTGTACACAGTTACAAGATCATCATTACCAAAATCAAAGCCTCTACGTGATGGTGCCTGAGCAGAGCGGAACCGAAGTCCTCGGCCTGGGCCACGAAGAACCTTCGCAGGACAGTGGAGTGTCTTTGAACGATCTTGATGCCGACTCGTACCTGGGTTTCATCTTCCCCAATCAGACCGTTCAACAGAACGGTCCCCTGCCCGAGTTTCCGACGCTGTTCGTCAAAGCCGAACCAAACGCCGACACGTTCAGTGATCCCTCTCAGGGGTTTTTCAATGAAGGACCCACCGAACATCAGAATTTCGGCCCGTCGTTGGATCAACAACAGAGCATGGACAGCAACGAGTTTGTGGTTCTTGGAGTGGGACTCGAGACACTGTCTGGCTTTAGAGGAGAGCTGGATCAAAGTTCGCAGCGGGATTTCAAGCAGGAACAGGTAGTTCCCGATGTTGCGGATGACCAGACGGCGATCTACATTCAACAATCAAAATTCCTTCGCGAGGAACGGATACCCCCGATAACCCGGGTGCCTCGAAAGTACGTTCGGCATCCGAAGCCCAACGATGCCGACAAGATTTTCTACTGCTCGTACGAGGGCTGCTTGAAAGTTTATTCGAAGAGCTCACATCTCAAGGCTCATCTCCGAAGACATACCGGTGAGAAACCCTTCGCGTGTCAATGGCCCGGTTGCTGCTGGCGGTTCAGCCGATCCGACGAACTAGCGCGACACAGGAGGTCTCATTCCGGAATCAAGCCTTACGAATGCTCAATATGCGAGAAACGATTCTCGCGCTCAGATCATCTCACGAAGCATTTGAAGGTTCACAAGAAGAACCAAAACGGCTACATTCCACGCAGGAGCTACAGCCGTCAGAAGCTTTTACCGTCATTGAGTCCTGAAGACCATGAACTAGCGGAGAACCAACTGCTGGTCTATCCTCAAGCATAACGAAGGCATTTTTCGGAGTGAAGTGCATCGAGTTCCGCATTTGCATCTTCATCGAACCAGTTATTTCCACGAGAACCTTCCTCTCACTCGCGTGCTCATCAACGAGACTTCTCATAACACAGTGATCGCCTTCAACTCGAGCGCCACACTTATCATGGTCACAATCATTACCGGTTATCGCTGCGATGCATGCACCCGCCGATTACGTGAGCAGTTAGAATGATATGATTTATTTGAACGATTGCATTCAGAAACTTACCTCTGTGGATGATGGAAGTCATCATGTTGAGCGCCAAGCAAGCTCTCTGGCGTGATCTCATCGTTGTAGCAGGAGGCGACGACATGACAATCGAACGTCCCTTGAAATCAACACTCGTTGTTCGATACCAAGGAAGAACACGGCTATCACAATTATCGCTCTCGACCCACATGTATTGGAATAGGAACGGACGCGCGAGCGGATTGATTCATTGGAAAATTTATTGGAATTGCATGGAGGAAAACACCACCTCGTCACGGAGAAAATGCGTTTATTTCGTATCTGCGAGCAGTCTCAACGCGCTACAAATGTAACGGGCTGGAATTCATTCCCCGCCTCGGAGTCCAGACCCTTCACTGTAAATAAATGATACATACCAAATTTTATCGCACCATATAAGACGTTCTTTCTTATCCTGCGGTGCATACTTCGAAGACCGAGACCTCCGTGAACATATCGGCCTCCGTCAGTACTTCTCGAGGACAGTTTTTCTCCGGTTGGAATACACTGTCTCAAGTAGAGCTTGGATGAGGTCGCTCGAGATTGGTTTTTGCTTTCTGAGATTGGCTCGATCGAGTGACAAACAATTCGGGAATAAAACGTCACATTCCACGATAGCCATCATTCCCCAGTGCTTATACCAGTTGAAGAACAACAATAGCTCGAACAATGGAGTAAATCGGTGCCAAGGCATCCAAGGAACGTAATCTCACTGCGAGGCGCTAGGGACGCTTTCCAGTTTCGGTGGCCGATCCACGACTCCGTGAGATGTTACCGTCTTGTGACTCGGAGGTTTGCCTTGAAAGTTAATTTTATCGCTCATCATGACACAATAGATAATCTTGAACACTCTCGGACTCGGGAACTAAGCCGGAGGATCCATCGAGAGTCTTGCCGAATCCTGGGTTAGGGTTTGAGAAGTTCTCTAAAGACGAGACGACTATCTCACCATCTAGAAGCTCACGAAGCGCAGTCTTTGGGATACATCCATCTTGATATCAAAAAATCACCGAACAGACGTCACCTGGTTCACTACCAAGCAACTCTTATTCAGATATATTTCCATCAGGATTATCTCGGTGACCCCCAGCCCATCCATTCTTTCGAGAGGGCACTCGTGGGCTTTTCCGAACTTTGAGCTTTCAGAGGGATGTGGAAATTAGGGTGAAATCTTCTCTACGGGAGGCGGTAGGTGGCATAGGCAACGATCCTCGACTCGGAACAGTTGATTCCACCTCTTGGAAATACAATAGTTTGCGACGGCTGATGCCTCGATTCAGCGAACGTCTCCCGCCCAAAATCATCACATCTCACATGGATTCTTGATCGAGAAAAGTCTCACTCGCCCATGCATTTGGATTGCCATTCGCTCGCATCTGGAGTGGAGTTGAGATTCTCGAAAGCGTTCCGGTGGAAGATTCAATTTTTTTAATTCAGGTTACGGAGACATATTCCTGTACCATGAGAGCAAACGACCCCGACTCCATGAATGCTCATCTGAGCCCTCCCAGAAGCATATGAATCATAATGAGTATCGTTTTCGTAAGAGAATTCGAGAGAAGCAGCGATTCGTATCGGAATCGGCTCGGCCTCGATGACAGTCCCGTCGTTTGCATCGAGTTCTCAGAATGTGCTCAACGTTCTTCTCTCGCACGGAATAAATTACATCGCTCAATGGAGGTGGAAATCCACCACGGAGTTTTCGATGTCCTCATCGAGCGATTTGAGTTCGGGGCTTGAGAACCGAAACTCCATCGGAGGAACTCTACGCAGCACTCATCCAGAAATCCGCTCACGGCATTTGTGTCTTATCTGAGCGAGTCGGTAGTTGCGCTGCGTAGACGTGGTGGTCAGCATTGGCACATGATGGAACGACGCAGTAGAAGCTTTGAAAAACTTCCGCACGATCCAACGGTAAATCGAATCTTTGCGACCTTTATTCCAACTTTGCCCCATGCTAATCCTTTTGTCCTGTTTGCGGCTTTCTAGAAGTCGACAATTGCGGAGTGAAGAGCTTTGGTGCCGGAATTCTCCAAAACTCAAGTCACTCGAGTTCCCCTCAGCCAAACATCAGCTCATGAGTCTTGGGGATAATCAGAAACCTTTGAAGCTGCAATGCAGTCCCTCTCACCGCAGTGAGCGTGGAAATATCGGGTGCGTGCAAAAGTTCTGAGCGCTAAACTTTGACAGCTCATAATTCCGCTCCCAGGAGTCACATGATAAAATACTCAAAATACGAAAAATCAATCCCTTCCAATCAGTACTCAAGATACGACTCGAAAATCGAAAAATCGCGATTTTTCGATTCCGGCGAAACTAGGAGGATGACTCCCTGTTTTCTCTTCGGAATCATAAATTTCGTCGGAAATTAAGCTGTTTCAAGAAAAAACTGAGTGATTCTGCCGCTGTCAAGTGGAGATATCCGCCTCGGAAGTTCCGATTCTCAGCGCTCTCGATCTATGTCGAGTGAATAGGAGAAATATGGGCCTTCTCAAAAAATGCTCCCTCTCCGCCGAAAGACGAGCCAATTTGAGATGCCGCACAGCGTATCTTCCAGCGGGGCTCAAAGCTTAAAAAACATGTCATCCGATCCGATTTTTGGCTCTCCACCCATAGCTTCGAATTCCCCCGGCGATGATCACGAACGACTGGAAAATGCCCCTCTATGACATGCGACACATCATAGCCCGATACTCAGTGCACGGATTCCACCATCTCCTGTGCCAACGAAGTGACTTCCACTACCCCGCATCCAGCTGTGTGTGTAAATACTGCGGAAAAGCTTGCACGCGCTACTACCAGAAGGATTGCCATGAAGCCCCATCCCTATCCGAGTTGGACCGCGGAAGAGGATGACATTACCTATGTAATTTGTTGAGTTGTTATATATATATGTCGCAGATACCGGATCGGTGATGTAAATGAAATTATTATATAGCTTCGAATTCCGAGTCGGAATCACAAACTTCAGTTTCGCTGCCTGTGCCAGCCATGGGGCGGCGGTTTTCCTGGAAACTCTTGGAAAGCCTGGAATTGGATCCTATGACCTGTTTTTGAAACCTTTAAGCAGGCTATGAGATGTGCAATGCAGCATCTCAAATCGGCTCGTTTTTCGGGGGACATGGAGCATTTTTAGAGAAGGCCCATATTTTTCCTACTCATTCAGCATAGATCGAGAGGGCTAAAAATCGAAACTTCCGAGGCCGATATCTGCGCTTGGTAGCGGCCGAGTCGCTCAATTTTTTCTTGAAACAGCTTAATTTCGGACGAACTTTTTGATTCCGAAGAGGAAACAGGGGGTCATAATCTTGGTTTCGCCGGAATCGGGAAAGCGCGATTTTTTCATTTCCGACCCTTTCAGTCAAACCGTCGGTGTTGGCGGACCGTTCGTTGAATCGACAGAATGAATGGGCTCCGAGTTCACCCAACAAGAATGGAACCGAATATGGCGAGCGATTCCGGAACCTAGTGGAAACGTAAGCTATGGACCCCCATATCACCCATTCCAGGCGGCATTTTCCCATCAGAGCTGGGTCTGGATAAGAAACTCGAGAGCGAGAAGCGCTACACTCATCCCCCCCCTTCCCCCACTTTGTAGTTCTTCCGTGACCGTGCCCGGAAAGAGTTCTCGGATCGAAAAATCGACAGAAGAGCAAAATCGCATGATTTCTATTATGCGTCAGCAGAGACTACCCACGGGCAGGGCGCGATTTCCAGCATCAGCGCTTGAATCAGTGATTGAACTACGGAGATCGATCTTTCACTACTCAGTCTGCTTGCCACTGTTTTTCTCTTCGATGACGCCGCGGGGCTGAAGTTTTGAAACAAAAAGACTGCGTACACCTTCACTCATGGCCCGGGCAGGTTGGCTTTTAAGATTGTATTAGAGTGCGGCTCGTTGCTCTGCAAGGTGCGGCTGTCGTCGTGTTTGCAGAAGAGGGGGCAGGCCTGGGTGGGGGCTGCGGAGAGAACTGCCGGGGTGGGTTAGTTGGTGAGCACAGCATTGCTCCGATGGCTGGCTTGGCCCGGGTGAGTGTCCATGGTCGGTTGGGCATCAATTGAGCGCGAGCTCTGGATAGATAGACAGATCGCCCACTCGACACCTAGCTTCCTTCCCTTTCGTCTTCTTGAGCAAAAGCTCTCCTTCTCGTCGCCGCCGGCTGTTTACCTTGGAATGATGTAAATGATCTGTGGTTCGTTCCTCTTCCTCCTTCTTCTCTCCGTGATCCAGTTAGCCTCAGCGAGCGCGGCCGCTCGAGATACCCCAGGGACCCCTTACCTAGACCGTGGCTTGGCTCTGTAGTCCTTGATCCGAATCCTGCTCTATGACAGGTGCAGGATGATTCGGACGAAAGCATTGTTCGCTTGACAGGAGCAGATGCCGCCTCGGAATCGTAATTCTATTAACAGTTTCCTCCCAGATTGGTCACAAGACAAGTGCAAGCGCGAGCTCGATTCTTCGATTGAATGCCCGATAAGCAATGGAGTATCGGAGCCATTTTCTTCTTGGCGGATGCGTCCTCGACTCCACAGAATTCGTGGGGAACGATTTTCTGCGAGGTGTTGGATCGTAAATAGCTATCGTCTCAGTATAAGTGGAATTCTCTCATTCCGACAGATGAACCGAGCGCCAAAGCTGCCTCGAAGGTCTCACACTGACTGTTCATCGAGGGAATAATCCTCATTCAAGCATTCGCACGCAAGCGAACACGTTTTTCAGCCGACAAGCGAGAAACTGTCGCTTTCGGGAGTTCTCTACGCGCGGGCTCAGCTCGCACCCTCTCAACTGATCGATTGGAGCGAGACCAACATACGGAATTGATTTCGTTCTGAAATGGATCCCGGAACGCCCACCGAATTCTCGGGGACGAAACCGCTCGTCCCACGTCATCAGTTCCGACACTTCGAGCGATTACTCCGGGAGAGAAAGCCTGGTCGTCGGATTCTATCAATGCCAAAGCGCTAAACGTCGCACCTCATTTCACACCTCATTGGTGAACGATGTTGACTCTATCCGCTTGACACATCGCCCAGTCGATCGACTAGCAACAAGTCCGCAAACGGACAAGCAGGCATTCAAGTGATCGAGGCGAATTCACACATCCCGTTTCAGTCGCCGAAACACAAGTCCGTGAGAGTCTGAATATTGGCACCGTTTATTTTATTCTGTATCTGCAGCGTGATGATTCAGAAGAGTCGCATGACGTGAGTCCTCTTCGGAGAAGACGATCGATGTGATAATGATGTTTGGCTATTAATTCGCTTATACAGTGTACACTGTCCGTCGTTGAACACTAAAGCAAAACTTAAACAAGATACTGTCGGTACCTAAGGTAAGCTGTTCGGCTACAATTGCTTACTAGAACATTCAATCCGATGAAGGGTCCTTCTTGACAGTGCCCTCGGCAGGAGACCATTTTTCAACGTCCACCGTCGGTACGGGAGGCGTGAGGAGCGGGAAGAATGTCGTTGGACACTGGGAGCATCCAGGAGGACAGTTCGGATAAGTTACTCCGCTCGGGAAAATGGGATACGTCGGCAGTTCTAACCGAGGAAGTAGCGGGTTCCACAGCGGACGGAACGCGCTGCGTGACGACGATGTACTGGTTTGAACCTCTTCATTGAGGGGAACTTGTAGAGAATGCTCATATTTCAGAATGTATTCCAAAGCTTTTCCTAGATCATTGTTGAAACTCTGCAACAACAGCTGCAGCAATGTCGGTTTTTGAAACGGGAAGAGCCGTTGAAGTATCGCCAACTGGTCTCCGACCTGAGATGTTGTGGAGTCCACTTGCAACGACGGCGGAGGTGACGACGAGCTCGCGACCGGTGGGCTCTGAGTATCAGAGAGCCGTGCCCGCTTCGATTCGGTGTCGGATACGGTGCATTCTGGATTCGGAGGAATAAATATGAGATTTTTAGTCGAAACGAATGCTTGCGCCCTGCTCTGAACCATCTGAAAACTGTGCCGCGCCCAAGATTTCATACGAGAGTGGGTACCCTCTGTTCGAGAGTTTGTTTGGAGAGTTCCCATCGAACTCTATTCTTTTGTTTTTTTCTCTTCCTGAATCTGCGCCCGCAAGGTCCTCCTAAATCTCGGACACAGCGCCCGGCGTCGGTCAGACTGGGGCTTGATAGCGTCGTTGCCGCAATCGCGGGAAAAGAATAACGGGCACCATGGAAACCATTATCGAGTAGGCGAAAGGCGGTCGTATTCGAGTATCTCACTCACAATCCGACCGCGCTGTTACAGCGTACGACCACGACTCTGCCCTCGATTCAATTTCAAATCGCCCCGATGAATATGGGCTTCCCCGGCTTTGGAATGAGAAAAACGGTTTCCAATGAATCAAACGCCGTCCGCGTACGTGAGAGTTCGCTTCCACAATCAAAAACTTCGGAGCCGCCGGTCCTACGACGTTGGCACCTGCCTGGTGCGGTGAGGGGCGGCAGCCCGCCAAATGCAACGGGGGTCGCCCGGAAACTATGAGGGGAGGAGCCTAGAGCAAGTAGCTGACGGGAGATACTCCCATACAGCTGCAGAGCTGTCTGCCCTTTCGCTGCAGTTTTTTCCTCTCCTCGCCCTCCCGGGGAGGATTCGGGCCCAGCCGCGCTCCTGACAAGATGTTTGCCCAATCGACCCAAGCGTCCCGAGAGTGAGAAAAGCCACAGAGCCCTATATGTGCCCAACGGGTCGGATTGGCAACTCGAACCGGGAGGATATCCGACCGAGAGCTCTGGCATCGATTTCGCCGGGGACTCGGACACCCTGATTCAAAGCTCAGCGGTTGAGGGAGCGCTTTTCGAATGGTCATCTGGATTCGCCGACGTCGCCTAGATCGTCGATCGTCCGAACGGGAGTCGTTCCACCCGCGCGGAATCCAGCTGAGGATGGATCCCCGAGGAAAGTACCTGATTCGGTGTCGGACTTCACGGATTCGGCCGTGGTTGTCGCTCCGTCCTCGCCTTCGAGATTCTTCCTTCTCTGCTGCTGCATCTGGGCTTTCTTCGCGGACACCGCGTTCGCTGCCAAGGGAAGTCCGAATATTGGCCCGGGTGGAAGGTACTCCAGACTGGATCCGGTGGCCACAGCTCGGAGACCTGGATAGAGACCTGGAGGTCATCGCTCGCACGCCCTGATCTCCACTCCCGAGACGAGAAGCGCCCCGGAAGGTCGAGTCATCGACAGAGGTGTCTGGGGACCGGAGACTCGTCGAGTTCGGTCCGGAGTGAGTCTTTTCAAATCCTTACCGAGTGCGATCGCGTCCTCCGCGGCTTGTTGTCTCTTTAGAGCCACTTGCGCAGCCATGATCCTTTGACGCTCTGCGATGAGATTGCATTTCGCGCAAGCGCAATCTCTGAACTGACAATGCCGCGAATGACCCTTCAGCCAGGATATCACTCCATGATTCCTGCAACGAGCGCATTTGGGCCGCCGTACACCTTTGTCGCCTGGTGGCGTCGTGGCCCCACCCGATCGGACTGCATCAGCATCAGCCATTCCCTGTAAGAAAATTTCACAGGATAAACGTTACCGAATTTTTGAACCGCGTGAGACGAGCTCAGTCGCGACTACTTCCGGCCGTCCTTGCTGCGATCGAGGATACGGATCGAGGTCCGAGCTCATTCCAGCGGTTGAGTTTCCCAACCTCCATTCTGAGGGCTCCTGATTTGTACGAATGGGAGTCGGTGGAATGAAAAGTTATGGATCGTCGTAGGGTCAGCCCTCAGGGTGCGCTGTCAGTAGAACGCTCGACGTTGAGAGACGCGCCAACCGCTAGTGTCGACCACTGCCACGACCGCCTGTCCCCTCAGTGTAGCCGGGAATCCAATCTCTCCGACGCTCGAACCTGCGCGGATCGTTCGCCAACTGGGAGAACCGCGTCCAAATCTAGAGACAGTCGAAACCGGAGGCAAACCTCACGTGCAACCTTCCCCCATGGGTTGCTTCTAAAAGCCCCTGCCCACTTCAGACTCCACCAGCCATGTGACCCTTCTGACAATAACTTACAAGGCTGCCCTCGAATCTTCTGAGCAGGGCCAAGAGAGTTCAAAGAACTGTTTACCGGACAGAACTTGGAGTTCGGCGACAGGGTCCCCAGATATCGGAATTCAACCCGCTCGGCCAGGGCCGGTGTGCGAATTCCGCCGCTCGAGGCCCTCTAATTTCAAAGAGCTTCCATTCCGTTCACTGGAGGATCCCATCAACCGGAGTTCCCGTCCGAGGATCCCCACTGAGCTTGTGACTTCGCTGGGCATCGACTTGGGAAACGACGCTGTCTCGCCAGTGACTGACTATCCGTGCCCTTCGACTCCGGAAGAAAAAATACATTTCCAGTGCATCTCCTCTTTTCGGGATGAGAGGAAATATCCTTCCAGTTTTGTGGGATTCCTCCCAATCATCCTCTTTTGAGTCATTCCTGTTTCTGTCCTATATCCAAGACTGGGAAGCGGTTCCCGCCTACAGTGGACTGGATCGGGGCGACCGTATTCTGAAAACGAGCCACGTATCGAGAATCGTACTCATTCGAAGGTAATTCAGCGCCCTTCTCACCAACAAGAGAGAGCTCAATGGCTTGCGAGGTCAGGACGACCCGCAACTCGAGGCTCTGTCCCCATCCGAAGCTTGAGGAAATAGGACGCTTGAGATGGCTGTCCAGATCGGAGTCGAGCGCATCAACGATTATCGAGTGGAAATACCAAGTTTCGTATCTTCATTGCACCGTGTTCTTTTCGCCATTCGACGCTCGATATCTCGAAGTCTTGGAGAGAGGCTCCAGCGACAGGAAGAGCTCAGCCTCCGTGGATTCATTTCATATGACTTGGTGACGACTCATTACGTCTTCGGAGAGAGGAATCAGGTCAGATTCTGCCAGCTCGTGATCTCTCGCACTGGCTTATCGATAGGAGATGAATATCTGCCAAAATAACCGCCAGTCTGTTCCTAGATCTGAACGTCGCTTCAACAGGAGCCTTCTTCAATGTAGTCGAGCGAGGGTGAAATTTCCTCCCGATGGTTCTCAAATGCGCGCAGCTCGTTCGGAACGTGAATTCGAACACCAGATGCCACAACTGTACACCGGAATCTGCCCGAACGAATAATAAAGAGCACAACTTGTGTTGGCAAACCTCCTGTCCGCGCAAGGAGCGCTCCGAGTTCCCCAAAGAAGCTCACCTTTTGCTTGAAGATACCAAGGAGTAGTTGAGTATATGAGGGCGGCTTACTTCAGCACTTCGCTACACTCTGAAGTAACGTTCGTCTCATCCGAGGAAAAACGAACGGATCACTAGCTGCTTCGGTAACTGATCTGATCTGACCGTCCGATCGTTTTTCAGGACTGACCAGTTGTTCAGATGTGTTCGGTGATTCTGATGCAGTGGCTGTTTCAAAGTATGTTGTGTGTTTCATCTTCTCTGTTGGGCGGAGTCTGAACAAGTCAGGCGGGGCTTCGACCGCTCGAACCAATCCCCAACCCGAAAGACGCGAGTGTAGCAACGAGGGGAGGTTACATTCGTCAACGGGATACAACATCTCATTATTCCTTCGGCAGTTTCGCCGAGGGAACGAGGGAAGTCATCTTCCCCTCCCCTCGCTTGCCTCCCTGGATGTTCTCCTCGCGTTCTCCTCAGCCTGCTTGCTTTTCGCTCGGAGCGCATGTCTGGCTCCGTGTGGAGCGTTGTTTCACCTCGTGCGCATTTAATGCCGCGGTGATCACCCCTCTGCATAGACTACCAGGCTGTTCGGCGATCGCTTGGTATTCTCTTGGTCTATTCTCACTGAGCCGCGGCTGGGCCGAACCGAAGCCGGCCTCGTCGTTACCTGCTTTGGTCGACCGGAGTACTTTCTGAGGGAGTTCGGTCTATTCCAAAATTTTCGGAGATTCCTCTTCGCCCTGCGTTCCAGGTCGGAACAACGAACGATCAGCTTGGATCATGAAGCTGCAAAGACGACGTTTTGTCGGAAACTCCCGTACCCGATGGAAGCTCGCTCAAGTTTCGGCAACCATGCGTTCCTCGAAAATGACTGAGATGGTTGAAGCAACTACTCGTGATCGATTCTCATTGTTCTTCAAACATATCTGACCTCTGTTTCTTTTGAAAAGACCGCTCGGCACTTCTTTTGTACTCGCGCAAAGGATACATGGGGGGACGCAGATGGGCAGCAACAGTGGCAAGATGTATCCCAGTGACTGGAGCTCTCATGAACAGACCGTGCTAAGATGATGGAATGCACAGAGGTCTCGTAACATCGATCCCCGTGGGGCTGGAAAAATTCCTCCTCATTTAAAGAAGTTTCGTTGTAACGACTGTTGCTATGTTGGGTCTCCCAACATATTCTGTTGAGAAGGCTGACAAAAGGGACGAGTCAAATTTTCCCGCTCCATCGAGAAAATCGCTGCGGACGTTTCTTTTGTTACGAGATCTCCCCGTGGTTTCACGAACCGATTAATTCGATGTAGCCGCCATCTGCTGGGACAACCTTTCCAGCCGTCGCCTCTTCAGAACTTCTGAGGAAGCCCCGCCGTTCGCTTCAGATTCGCTTTGCACGCGGAACGGCCGTTGCGAGCTCAGGGTTCAAACGAACCCTCTTTCCCTAATATTTCTCCACGACTTTCCTGGACAGCGGCCGAGGAAGTGCGAGCTAACAATGAGCATCCCGCTCGGATAAAGCCCTTCAATCGAAACTCATTCGACAAATCTCAGTTTAGCTTTCGAATCGTTCGGAATTCCTGAACTTGACGAGTGAAAAATGTCGTTGTGGTTCAATGGTCTGAGCGCTGGATCCTAAACGCTTTCGATCGTGCCTCACCCATTCCCAAACTCTACGATTCCCAACTCAGCTCGGAGAGATGAGTTCGTTCTTCGGTCGAACGGCATGGAGTCTCCCGTCCGAGCTTCGTCTGATGCATCGCTAAACCTCCGCTGGTTACTGGCCTAATCTGTTGCACAATTCTCTTCTACAATTCCTTAGACCAAAGCGCTGCGTCGGGTGAACCCAATTTTTCCTCTCTTTGTCATCATCGGTGACATGGAGGTTTTCGCCGCCGTCATACTCAACGAGGCCTCAGCTAACTTCGGAGCCAGATCGAGATCGAATGGTTGCTTTGTATTGTGAGGTCAGCACAATTAGCCAACTTAGATTAAGGTGACGGAGGTGGTGAGTGGCGCGATCGTCCGCTCGGATATGCACGGTCGCTTCCTGCTGTTTGTTGAGCCCGACTTAGCGCCCGGAGAGAACGGCTCCTCGCCTTGGCTGCTTACAACAAACACCCCCGCAGACATCGTTTTGATAAGAATCTGCAGTGAAATTCGAGCCCTTTTTTGGTCAGTTCGTTGCTCGCTCGCTGGATTCAAGACGAGAAATATGTTGATGGTTCCCGATAATCGGGAATAACTGGATTCAGATAGACACGAACGATTGGGTGGACGGACCGTCAGATCGGACGAATACCGGAAGCAACACTCGACTCGACCCATGGGTTTCCGCCTCAACATCTGAAAACACACCGATGACGACTCCTTCGGGAGATTCGTTCCGAGACTCTGCTCATAAGCGACCATGGAATCGCCTGCTTCTCTGGTTACAGTATCGAGGAAGAACTATTTCGGGTTCGGAGAGGAAGAGTTCAGCTCGTCGGTCCCCGTCAAAAACGAGCGGCACGAGCTTCCCAGTCAGAACGGGGTCGGAAAACGGGAAATGACCTTGCATCGCGGTTGTCGGAGAGTTCTGCGAGCGAAAATGAGGGCTTTGTAGCAGAACTCCGTTTTCCATGCTCCATGAATCAGATGGAGCTCGACGACATCTGCCATCAACATGAAGGAAACGACCTCTGGAGAGTCGGGCTTTGACCGACTTGGCGTTCCGAACCGGCGACCCCCAGCCCGTTTGGCGTGAAAGGGCTCACGTGATCCCGCTGACGTTTCACAGGAATTTGATAGCGTCTCACAATCATATCACAAAGCGACACCCGTGGGATCTGCATGAAGTCCTCTTGCGACTCCCGGTGGGACCGATTCAGGCATGATCGACTAGTTTTGGATGATCTCTGTCTCGGATGTACGTAGAGTAGAACGGGGCTTAACTGCCCATTGAGGACGCCGTAAGGTCAGCTCAAAACACCTCATGTCGAGTATCACCGATGACAAGCTTGCTTGTCACCCAACGGAGACAGTTCCGAGAAGTCGTTCTCCAGGAGCAAGCAACTCCTCCTCGATACAGAACCAAGGGGTGTCAGTATTTTGTTATTTCAACTGGTTCCTCGACCGGTCTCTCAGCTCGAGTTTGACGCATGACTGACATCTTCGTCTCATGATTCGTCTCAAGCTTCGGCTCCAATTCCGATTGGGTCTGATTCTCCGCCGAGTCTGAGTTGGGAGCCGTGGTTGGGCGATTTGTCTCGGTGTGTTTCCACTCCACGAGAGAAACTTCTACCCAGCAGCTTTCAGGCCAGGAGTTGTTTCTCGTTGTTGGCCGAGCGGTCGGGAAAATCCGGCAACACACCGTAGTACACACTGAGTTTTTGAATGAAATGTGAAAAGGGATGACGAACGGTATTAGTTGCGGCGGCGAAGTCTGCAATGTCTAACGTGGATGCGGATAATTATATCGTAGTTACTAAATCATGGCAACCCATGATCGTGCCCGGAGGGCATCTCTCATATGCGTCGAGCCAATCCTTGAGCGCTGTAAACGCGAGGTATTGATACGAATGAGGCCCGATTGGAGCACTTCTGCGTGGTTTTCCATTCGGTTGTGTACAAACGCTCCTGGATCCGATTCGATAGAGCAATTGTATCGAATCCATGGAGAGCTGAAATTAGCGTTCGGGATGACGTTCGCTGAAGCGTATGACCGGTCAAGCCGGCCGAATCCTCCCCATGGCGACGCCCGCTTTTCATAACCGAAACCGATACACCTTCCCACTTGAACATTCGAAAGAGCAACAAGTCATTCGCGAAATGTCAAACTTTGGCTCTTGGTCCTAGACAGTTCCACAACCAAGCTGTTCGTGGCAAGTTTTTACCGCGGAATAAAGGAACACTCGACGCCTAAAGACCCAGCGTAACTGAACAGTTGTCGAACAGAGCTCATCGCCGATGAGCAATGGATGACATTTATTTCTCGATGAAAATCGATTCAAGCAAACAGTTGAGCGCGTTCGCTTGCTTGACACTCGGGTTATTCACGGGAATGGTATGCTTATCATCGTTGTAATTCTGGATGGAGTTGTCCGCCTCCGCAAAAAGAGTCCGATCTCGATTCGAGCGATATTTCCCGTCTCGGAAGTGTTTCTCGACGGTCGTGCCGGTGTCCGGTGGAGTTGAGGTCGCATGTTTGACTAAATGTGCAGCGATGTTTGCATCACTGACTTCACTCATAAATAGCGTAGTTTAGATTTATGTGGCTTCTCGGGGCAACTGGATCGGAGGTTCGGCGTTTCTCTCCAAAGCTTGAAGAACTGAACATGTATCAGTGAGTTGATAAAACTTGAACTGTTGGACGTCGCGTCCTGTAGTCGAGGTACGGGAGCGTTCAGAGCAACAACTAATAACTTATTCCAAGCGCGTGACTAACAAAACGTCAACGGCGCCTGCGGTCGCCGTTCGGCAGCGTCGACGGTGCTGTAGAAGTGCGACGATATTTAAGGAGCCTAGACTCGATTAACAGTAGTATCACTCGGGGTAAGTCAGCTCCGCCTGTGTTATCCGATCGTCTACCTTGCGACCAAGAACGACAACCGTGCAAGTATGACTCTGAGCACAAACCGGTTGGTGAATGCTGCCCTTCTGGTCCTTCTACCGACGTTCCTGTCGAGTGATCATAAGTAAATACAAACGGCCGTTCTTCGATTCAGCCAAGCGAGATTACGAGAAGTGAATCAGGATATCCCACAATTCATTACCACGTGAGCTCACAGCCGCGCCCCGGGCCGAGACGCCTTCGTACAACTCAAATGGACTCGGATGGGCCTGCGTCGATCGAGCTCCGTCAGTGTAGGATCTGCGGTCATCGCATAAGTCTCTCGCGAACGTCTCGATACCGGTGTGTCCGTGACGATCACGCTTTTTCCGTTCTAGAGCACTCTCGAAAGTCCGGCCGTGGCCTACCCGTGACATTCCTTACGAATTTCATCATGAAATTTCATGGCGAAAACGATACCTGACGAAGAGCGCGATGAACGATATCCATGTCAGTTGAGCTAGAGACTCGAAATTCTCCCCCATCTCATCGAGTGGTTCCGAGGACGAGGAACCCGAGATAAAACTAGATAAAATACTCCAGTGGATCACGAACTGAGCGCTCAGATGGTCAATTATTCCAGAGACAGAGCTGCATAACCTTCATAACCTGGACTACCCAGTCACCGTATCTGCAGATAGTGATCAGCGCTAAATGTAACAACCCGTATGGGAGGGAGATGAGCGATAAAAATTGGGGTATATTGTTTTCGAGAGGCCTAGATAAAGAAGGTGAGTTGCTCATTGCGACGGAGCCTCCGAGTGGACGACGAATGGACGGGGATCATCGGCTCACGGTTTGCACATCGGCTCCTAGTCTGAAGCCGATTTAACTACTTTCCAGAGTGCAAGAAGAAGAAAAACATTCGCCACCAGCTCCTGAGAATCGCAGGCGGAGATACCGTCGAAGAAGTCAACCGGCTTTACAACTGCAGCAATTGGGGAGCCAGGAGACCACGGGGCGGCGTCCACAGGATTCAGAAAGTTTTATAGAGTCGATCATCACGATGTTTCTAAATGTCGGAATTCGCGACGGCGAAAACACGGCGAGACTCGATCTCGTGGAAGGAACGACCACAGCTGAGCATTATTGTTGATATACCCAGCAGGCTACGCAGCGGTTTGCTCAAATAAAATATGATTCCCATGCTACAAGCTTTCTTTCCAGGAGACTTCGACAATGTCTCGATCCAGGTTGTCCGTCGACCGTGGTGTTAGGATTTCCGGTAGGAAGCCGCATCCTTCCAGATTTGTCGGTCTCCCTTTCCTGCATTCTGTCGAATGTTATCGAGCAATGACCGCTCATGGCATTCGCCGCGAGACAAGCCAACTCTGGCGCGAGGCATTCGCGGCCAAAGTCGACCCAAGGAGTCACTCGAAGCAAAAATCACAGCTGCTCCCTGAAGGTCTGGCTGAGCTTTGTTGTACCCCAAGCACAGATTGTTTTCGGCCTGAGCTGCGAGCGTTCCGGACCATCTCGGGACGCAGTAACTGAACGCAGCTCACGTTCGTTGAACACCGAGATATGCGGCCCGCGCAGTGTACTTTTCTAACGCAATTTCCCGAACCGCGATTTCTCAACTTCTTTCAGCGCGCAGGCTCAAGACATTGTTTGCTGGGGGTCCCGATGCCCTGAGGGGAAGCTGGCAAAGAAATACGCTTCAAATAAACATCATGATTCCCCCAAAAGACCAACCTAGCCAACACATAGGGCAAAACACCCACTAACAGCCCACCAATAACCGGCGGTTTTGCTCGTGGATCATTTCATCGTTCTCTACGTGTTCCCCGTCGCATCGGAGAAGCGACGAGCCGGCTTCACTGGAGCAAGTGTCGAACGGATGTTAACAAGGACAGCCTTTTAGCTGGAGTGTTTACCTCAGAAGCAGATGGAGCAGATGGGAGAGAGCGCTTGGTCGGCTCGGGCTGGGAAACCACCGTAGTGAAGCATACTCGCTCGCTCCCCATGCGAGTAATATGTCGATGGCTTCTCAATTAGGAGCCATCCTGCGCTGGGAAGACATCGATAGCTGGTAAGCGCGCCTCTACATATGTGAGTGTTCTCTTCTGTGGACACAGCCTCGACGCAAACCCGGTGCCCGTTCTTCGCGTTTTTCTTCGCGTTTGACGTTTGTTCGTTGCGAGTGTGTCTCGTAGAGTGGGATCAGAGCGGGTCGCTTGAGTGATCGTGAAATGTCCGATAGAACGGAGGGGACCTCTATCTGAAGACCGGGAGAGAGAGCGCTGAGGAAAAAGGTCTTTGGGCCCAGATCCGTACTTTGTCACTTCCGGGAAAACATAGGAGAAAATCCGAGGGCCAGCTTCGGGCCGTTACGGTTATATGAGTTGCATTATCTTCTCACATTGCTTGCTTGCTTGAAGCGAGCTCATTGTCACCCGCCGTCCCAGTGTTACGCTGGGCCGGAACTCTCTGGACTTGGGAGTCTAACAGCAGGAGGAGAGAGTTGGCGTCACCGCGGTTTTCCAGCTCGGTCTGAGAGAATGCCGCGATCGACGACCCTTCGCGATCAGGGCTTCTTGAATCGTATCAATTCGATTTCTCAGACGTGCCGACAATCAGAACCTTGACTTCGAAACCACCCGGAGTGCTCAAAAGTTTTTCTCGTTCCGATAGGGGGAAGAGAGCCAGTACACACTAGAGTAAAACCTCCGCTGTTTGTCAATGGAGGAAGCTTTTAGGTGTTTGTTAGTTTCGTTCATCATCTGCGCGGCCTGTGAGAGAGAGTGGGTAGAATGAAAGAACTGTTGACTCAGATCGAGTGACGAGCATCAACGAGGTCGCTTCCTCAGTCTATCTATCCGACTGTCTACATATCAGCCGGTTAGTTGTCTCCTCGCAGTCGTTTAGTTTGTCGTTGAGACAGGCGGGCTGGCGAGCAGGCCGGACGGAGGGACGGCGAACGCGAGCGAGCGGGCTGGCAACCGCCCGAGTGGCTTCACAAACCCAGCTGTAGCTCTTGTTGTCCAGGCCTGAAGTGCTTGAGAGACGACCGCACACCGCTAAACATCCCTAAACGATCACGAGTGAAACGCCATATGAACACACCAGAGGAAGCCGCCGGAGGCTCTCAGCACTCCCGAATCTAGCCGACCGCAAGCGGCTGATCGCTGAGGAAATCGGCGTCAGCGATTCCTCCCCCATCCTGGTCCACAGTCTGGAAAATCCGGTCCCTCCAGCACCGAATTGAGCGATGGCTCGAGCTCTGCATCGGGGGCGCAGCGGGGAGTTCCAGAAGTCGAACTCCTAGGAGCCCTCCTCAGCCCTTTCTCCGTGCCTCGGTCGAGGATTAGAGCTACAACGATTTTTCGCCTGGCTTGAGGCGTTGCAGTTCTCGGTCTGGACCGAGAGGGACCCACAGAGTCGAAGCCCACTGCGGGTCAGCCGTTCAGAGCGTGGTTGCGAGGATGCGTTCGTGATCCAACGCCCCGAGCAGAGATGGGTTTTTTCATTGAACTCGCTCCCGGCCCTACCATAGACGGAAAAGACCAGGTAGTACATTCCTCGAATGTGATCGATGTTTATATGGACGTAGAGATTGTTATTTCATGTCATCAACTGGTGAACCGGCGGGTTCGAGTCTGTACGAGCGTTCTCTTGGTGCTTGTCCGTCCAGCGACTCATCCGTCGGTGGCCTCCGACTCTGATCTGGCGTTCGGTTCGGCTGCCTGCCTCCCTCCTACCCTGCCTATGTGTTTGGGTCCTCTGCCGCGCTGGCTGCTAAGTGTTCAGGTGACAGCCATTTGTGATTCGTCGTCAGTTCGTCAAACATTTCGTCCTAACACCGACCCGCCGCTTGTGGATAAGAGCAATATGAACACTGCGCGGATGGGGCGGTGGCCGCGGCAATAGTGCTGATCTTGGCGGTGCTGCTCATGGTGCTGCTTCTGGTACTAGTGGAACCGGTGCTCGTCGTGTTGGCGGCGGTGGACCACCCGGCAACGTTTGAAGGGAAGAAGAATCATCGAAGAGAGTTCGAAGAGACCTAGCTGCCGCTGTTTGAAGACACTTCACCAAGCCAACTCCAGTCGTCTTTTCTGCTCGCTTGTGGTAGTCCCCTCTCTCTCTCTCGCTCTCCCTCCCTTCCTCACTCCCCTAAACCAGCCACAGAATCTACCTCGACAAACTGCCTGGCCGACTGACGACAAGCAGAGCAGGAGCAGAAACAGAAGGCTTCTTCTCAGCGATGACGACGAGATGAGACAAAGCAACCGGCCCATGAGCGACGCCCTCAGAAGGCGGCAACTTCAAAATATTCTTAAGAGTCTCTTCTCTCCTTTTGCCACTATCCATACAGTTCCGTCCTCGCCGTCGTCGTCATCAGCGACAACGTCTCAATGCGGATCCTCATCCGGCAACTTTTCCCACAGATTTTGACACTGAGCCACGTCGCTCCCCTTGAAGTGATCTTCTTGTTGGCGACTTCAACCAGTGTCGGCTTTTCCAATGTCAGCGGGGCGGACCGCGGAGTTCACGCTAAAGGAGTTGCCCCCAGAGCTCGAAGTCTTCTGAGCGATATTTCTCTCGACGCTCTCAGAGGGGAGAATCCGGATCAGAAACTCCCTCTCCGTGATCTGGCTGAGGAACTCGAGTCGGAACGATGCCACAGAAGTCACCGGAATGATTTGGGAATCAGAGGAGGAATATCTTACACTTGAGCGAAAATTGCGTGAGCATCACTTCTGATACCTCAGCTGCGTTTCACCCTCGCGAGCGACTGAGTGACTGACTGAGCGGGGGACGACCGCTAACACAAACAGTTAGGGCTGAAGTGCGTTCGGGTTAAACAGGTGTGTGTGTCTCTGTGTGCGTGGCATGTGATACCGGAATGTGAAAGAGAACTTCTTCTATGTTTTCTACGCCTTCTTCTCCCACCGCTGTTGGTACCTTGACTGGTCGTCCTACTTGACGAGTCCTTAACTGCTCTTTCAGCAACGCGTCCGCTACGGCCACCTCGGTGTGTTCAACACCTGCACGTGAGACACTCCAGCTGAAGCTTCTGGAGCTGCTAGATCTCTCATAAAGTCTGGGAGAAAACAGCTCGACAAACACTTCGGCTCCGAAGGCTGCATGCAACTTTGGCTCGGTCGAGTTTTCTTCCAGAATGCTCTATGTCGTAGCTCCCTCCACACAGATTCACCTCCGTTTTCTGGAGGCGGATCACACAGCCAGGGTTTCATGATTTGAGTGGGCCCCATGGAACCCACCCCCCTCCCCGTTCTGGCAGGGCAGCTCGAGTTGCGAGGACGTGGGTTTCATTGGTTTTCTTTGAGCAGAGTACATTTTCTTAGGTGTTCAGAGGTGAGACTACTGAGAAATCGAATACTGCACGCAAAAAAAAACATGACCAGCTCCCCATCCGTTGATGAAGCATCGAAAGCCGGCTGGGGCCATCGAGACGCAGAGTCCCAACAGTTGAATCATACTGCCACAACGAAAAATACTCTGCCCAGGGTGTGTGCTCGATAACACAGGAAGTCCCTGCGCGAGGATCAACTGCAGGAGCTACCACGAGCGGAGAGAAAAGTGCGAAAGTAGAAAATTCCTTGACTGGTGCTGCCATCGGTGGAATACGGCGGAAACAGCTTTTTGGCGGAACATACGATTTGAACTTCGGCCGTCCTTTCTCGTTGGCGATTGATGCTATCGGATACCTTGGAGATCTTTCAACGCTTGATGTTCAAGGCCCTGCTCCAAGAATCGATCTGGAATTGGTTACTGGCGCAAGTTTGATTTTGACGGAATGCCTCCAATGAAACGCGCTTGATGAGATAGACAACGGCGTAACAAACGCAAGAAGAGCGCAACAGCGATCCATGAATGTATATGAATTGTTAGCGTATCGAGTAGCGTACACACTTAGTTAAGAACTAGGTCATCCATGAGTTGGCCACCTCCGATGGACTCACACCTCCGACTATCAACTATGGGATAGAGGACCAGACTTCGGGTATCAGATGATCCTCTCGAATCCCAGGAAAATAGCCTGTTTACTTCCAGCGCCCTTTCTGTAGACTTGGGCTAAAGCGACTCTAGCTTGTCGGAGAGTCCTCTATCACAGACTGGGTCACTCGTATGCTTAAAACTTTTTTGGACGGAACAACAAGGCGTGACTTTCCAGCTTCGAAAGGTTTGAGCGACCGTCAACATCCTGCCTAAGCGATCGTGGGAAGGGCTCCGTCTCGCAATGATGAATTCTAGGCCATGCCCGTTTGAAACGGTAAAGGAAACCGGCCTAGAAGCGGGACAACGATAAAGAGTGACCTTGGGGCCTACGAAGTACGGCGAGCGATCGTAACCGGAATCTCCTCTGTTCTGGTTATGCCCCAGAAATCGGGGGCGAAAAAACCGATTGAGAGTTGTCTCCGGTGGGAAACAACACTTGTCGGATCGACCCGGCAACCCAGTATTCGGATGGCTCGACCGTTCCTGAGTAATTTCCACTCGTTGAGGTACCTCCGATTGAAGTCTTGCGAGAGTAAATCGAGATAGGCCGACGGGCAAGGCTCCAAAAAGGCAGCTCCTGTTTTGCGAGAGCTAGCTTTCCATCTCACTTCCATGCGGATCAAATCGGTCAAGTCGTCACTCCTTCATATCTCGACTCACCTCGGCTGTCGACCATAGAAATTTCGAGACAGGCGATTCCGACGTGGAAAGAGCTCCTGGTTTGAATGAAACCTACCAGAAACCGCTTGCCATCTTGCGAGACCTCAAGATAGCTCCAATCGGATCGTCGGCTAGTAACCGGCTTCAATCTGCGAGTTCGATCCGATTAGGGTCCTTTCCCGGACTCCGAAAATCTTAACTTGATCGAAATTTTCGTTACACACACTCCTTCATGAACCAAGATGACCGCCTCCGAATTCGTTCACCAGATCTCAAGGAAATTCTGAGGAATGATGGAGTCACGGCCAGAACGAGATAAGGATGGAAAATTCCCGATATAAGAAAAGCCAGTCCTCGTATGTTAAGGGTTAATGTGAGTCACAGCTTCACGAGCCCTGTTCTCAGTCTCTGCTGTCGTTTCCCACTACCATCTGCCTCTTTGGAATATTGTCGCTGAGTTACGAGGAATCATTTCAAATTCCACCGCCAGCAATCGATCAAATCGATATTTCTCCGGAGTTTTATGAATGCAATGGATAGCAGAGTAGCAAATCCGAGAAACTTCTTCATTCAACGAGTCCCTCTTCATGAACGAGATTCGAGTTGGCCAAAAAAATTGATATGGAGTGCCGTCGAGTCGGGAACTTTAAACCAGGAGCGGTCGCTAAATTGCGAATCAAAATCAGCAGGACTCGGCGCGGACGGTTGATGTGTAAGGTTGATGATAGCTCTTGTGTCAACGCACGATCGATCTCATCCACGTTTCTGCCGAAAACATGAGAGATAGCTGAGTCGTCTCATAATCCTCCGCCAGCAGCCAGGAATCTGAGTAGAATACCCCCGATAAAAACCGAACACAAACCGGGAATCTATTTCAGTACCCATCGGGTATGACATCCATGTGCAAGGAGGGGAGCTTTCAGACGAGCCAGCTCGGGTCCAGCAACTGAAAACGCCTCGAGGCTCGATCGTCGAGTCCGGCAGATCTTTCCATTCATTAGAACTGCAGACTCGTTTCGAAGCTGGCCGGATATTTTTTTCCGCTTCGAATTATCAAATCTCCTCCGTTTCTTAAAACATCTCCCAAGACATCTAAAGGAGTCCAAAGGCCCATCTCCACCACCAGCGGCGACCCGAACAGCAGCTGAACAGATCGGATTCATTTCACGAGTGAACTGATCGTATAATTGGTGTTCTCCCGGGAGGAACATCGGCCGCTAGTCGGACTCTAACGATTTCAGCAATCGAAGCCGCCGGACATGGTTATGCTTCGTCATCGTGGGATAGCCTCAACCCCGATATTACGCGGACGTGCTTCTCTCTCATCCGCTCCCAAATGATGATTCCCGAAAATATCCCCCTATCGCCTCCGAGTGCCGATCTCTCGGCGTCGCTTCCTTTCGACTGTGCGGTGTGACGGACATGAAGAGTGTTTTCGGTGTCGTGAGCGTCAGAGCAGCAGCTATGGAGACGATGGAGCGCCGTTGAATGCATACCTGAATGCTAAAAGGGATCCCGGAACTTTTCAATGATCATGTCTGGGAGTAATCCCAACCTGTTCGTTGCGGGTTTCGAGGAGATTCTCTCATCTACGCCACGAATCGCTCGACAGAGCCGATCTCTGCTACATAGAACGAACCGTGAAGGGGTCAACTCAAGTAGCTATGAACGCAGTGTATCCTGTGCAGAAGAAAGGCTGCACTCACTTCACACCGCAGTGTCAACCGTGGAACAGCAGATGCTCTTGCCGAACCTGCTGGACCGGAAAAAATGGGGCTTTTTTCTCTCCCATATCGGATCGTTTCGGATTTTACTCCGTCCTCCGCTGTAACTCTCTTCCCCTCCGGAGTCGGAGAATCCTCCTCTGTCTTGCTCAAATTCGATATTCGAACGCCGGCGGGCAAACTCGTCACGAAGGAAACCTCAGAAAGCGTGGAAAAGACAACGGTTGGGAAGAAATTGGAATTGGAACAGATTGAAGATATTTAGGATCGATATTCGTTTCCCTCCGAAGATATTCGGCGTATAAACCTACAGAGGAAACTACTGTCGACTCCAAACTCCAGCTACGACCACCGGAGCGTCCGAACCTGTTCCCTTCCGTGAATCGAATCAAAAGAGTCTTTCGAGGAGACATTGAGGAGAAGCGTCACTTAGAAGTGTTTCTCATTTGGAGGCAACGTCGAAACCTCTAGGTGAGCGAGAAGCTGATCTCTCAGTTAATCCTCTGGGCAGAGATCGTCGCACGCCGATACCACAGCTCAAACCAACCCGTACACCGATGGGTTTCGAGGCACCCAATTCAGTTTCTGCGTCGGGTATCGGATATTCCTCCCCGAAGATTTCGATGGCGTCTCCAGGAGAATCGAAGAGACACGTTCGGGGTTGTCGGATTACCCCAACCGCAGCAGCGTTCCTGAGCCGACTGTCTAAGCAGCCGATGATGATAACCGATGTAGGACAACGACCGTTCAGCGAACAGATCTTCTTCGCTCCTCGTATCTCCTCCACTTCTACCCTCCCTCCCTCCCGGTCCATCGGCCCTCCTTCCCCCAGCCTCGTTTGGCGGCAACGGGGTATCCCCCACCTTCCAAGATAGGACTCGTGTGGTTGACAAGCGACTCGAATGTCGAATTGAAAAGCGACTTGTTTCGGGTCTCACCGGCCTGTCCTTCGGCCGGATCGACACCGAGCACGCATGCACCAACCAGCCAGCGAGAGGCTCAAGCCACAGCGAGACTCATCTGCAAATGTAAATAGTGCAAAAACAGAGCACACACAGCCCCTTGCTCTTCCCTTCGATTTCTCTCGTCGACTTTCCCCCAGCCGCGAATCTACGGGTGGCCATGGAAAGTGTTTTCATATTGAAGTTAATGCTTTCTAAATTTTGATTCGGGCGCGGCGGATCCAACATGAAGTCACCCAGGCAGGCTCTGACCGAGCGAGCACAACTATCGCAGAGGAGCTAGAAAAGATGGGAGAGCGAAATTTGCATCGCTATGTAATCGTCAATGGTAGTGGATGTGAATAGCATCAGCGGCGACCGTGAACAACAGGCAAGGCGAATAAAAGCCGGCCCGTCGCTCGATGTAGAATCCCTCAGCTGGAAAATTAACTTTTTTGATTGAAATACAATAGGGATTCGGAGGCGCGAGCACATCTGCGTTTGTCAAACCCAAAGAATGAGACGGAACCCCTCTACGGAATCAGTTATCGATTATTGCTCGAGAAGTATCAGCCGTATCTGTTCGTAGAAGCCCGTTTAAGCAGGATCAAAGCATCGCCTCTACCGTCGTAGTCAATTCAAAAGAACGTCGGAAACGTATCTCGATTCACCCGAATCGGACTGGAATCGCTGGGCCAATGCTCGTTGCCCTTCAAAGGAGAGCCACATCGAGTCACGGCGAAAATCCGGGACGATTTCGTGGCGCCAACTGTTATCCTCCGATGACTTTCGCTAATCTTCTAGGGCAGCCGGATTAGGCGAATAAGGCCGGTTCGCCCGGAATAATTCCGCGGGCTGATGCACGCCGTGAGGAGTCAGCCTGTCTTGGTATGAAAAACAACGCCTGTGTTCTTCTTGTCAAGCCAATTGATGAGTTCGCCGAGCTCAGTTCAACTCGTTCTGGCTCGAAGGAGCCAATGAGTTTCCGACGGGCAAAGCTCTGGCAGCTTTCGGAACAAGCTTCGCGCCCACAGTCAGAGTTTCTCGATGCTCGAGCTCCTACGTCATGGAGGAGTCGGTTATCTCGGACCTGTCCTAAATCAACGCACCATGCGTGAGGCAGGATCGGGAGTAGCGAGCTGTCAAGCCATTCGCATGAACTTCCCCAACCGGTGCTGAATGAAGTGGTGTTTGGATTCGGAGGGTGCAGAAGAGATGACGGCGTTTTCGGACCGCACTCTTGACACTTTGAATGGCACCGCGTTCGAGACCGTTCTTTCAGAGTCGACAGCCGATCTAGCGAGCTGTTCCACGGCGTCGCAGCCCGAACTCAACCCGTGGTCGCTGTCGTAGCAGTCCCCATGTCCGCTCGCTCCGTTCAGGTGTTGAATGCCGAAACTTGAGATATAATTACTCCCTGAAGAGTTGAGACTGACTGATTCGGTGGCCTTCGCCGCGAAGCTGACTGCTGATGTGTCGTCACACTATTGAGGCGTTCTAATTAAGCGCAAGCCTCCAACGCCGACTCTTACAACAACACTCATGTATGCTCGCGAGTACGTCGCGCACAAAACTTGCTGCCGATTGCTTGCTCGGCTGGGAGACTGACTCTTTCAGTGACTGATTTCCTCGTCCGGCCCGTGCTAGGCCCGCGGGGTGGATAGATCGTTCAGTAGTGGTATGGCACCAAACTACAACAACAGCAGCAGCTTCAGCATCCTTCAAAGAACGACAGCGAAGCGGTCCGAATCGGAAATCAGAAAGAAATCGGCGGCGAGTCAGCTGACGAACGGGAAAAGTTGCTGTCACCCTCAGAAATGTTCGTTGACTACGAAAACTATGTACATCACTAACACACTCTCGGAGAGAGGATTGTGGGACAAAGAATAAATTTCAACACGCCTTTCATGGCGTCCCTCACCACATACACGAGCACGACCAAAACTTCGCGAACCTTTTCGGCGACTCTGCGACAACCCGGACCGCACTCTTGGGCAATCTCAGGACGACGGAGCGTTCTGGGCGTGAATTCCGACGCTTTGTTCTCCACGAACTGCGTAGATGACATTGCTCGAGGGTAAAACAGAGTCGATCTCCTCTAGAATGGGCATTTGCAGTCGAAGAGAATGGGCGCGACGCGAGGGTCTCAACGAACGAGGCTCAATTTTTTCAGGAAATTCCGCGGTCCCGATGTATCCTCCCCCCCCCCCCCCCCCCCTCAGTGCTTTTCATTCGTTCTTGGCAACGCGATACACTATGTGGACGTATCTCGTCCGCAGCTGACATCACAGGTGTGTATCTGCTTGCATAGCGAAGTGTGTGCGGATGTCCATCGTCACAGTAGTATTTATCAACCGAGTGGCTCTCGAGTCGAGAGACTCCTTTACCGGGGTGCTCAGGGCTAAGGTTAATAATTTAAACAACGCGATTCTCGATTTCAATGCCGAGGAAAAACTACTTGGAACATCTAGAGCCAGGTGGGAATTTCAATATGGGCGATGCGACAGGAAAGAGAATCGGGCTCGAATGGTTCTACGCTGACCCCTGCAGGGAGCGCCTCCGAAACTTCATATCGTCTCGGCGATTTTCGCTCAAGATCTCCAGAGAGCGAACGGAGGGTCGTAACCTCAGTCGACTCAAAAATTCCTCTAAAGCTCTGCCCCAAGCCGTACAGAGCCGTGGGCTCGATGAAGAGGATAACACCCGGTCTTATTACGGAGAGTTGCTTACCCACAAGGTGGAATTCCTATCCTCAATAACTGAGCAAGGGAGTCCATGGACATCAGGTGGGCGCTCCCTCACACACTAAACGAGCCGACGGAGACCCGAACCTACCACCACAAAAGCTGTCATATCACGAAAATCTTTTGTTGCTTCTTTTCGATGAGTGAAGCCTGACTGTTATACTCGCAAAGTCATCCGGGCGAATTCCTCTCATCTGACTGAAGGCCAGCCAGTGATTATGCCAGTCATTGCTCAGCACAACTAGATGCTTTGAGCGTCAGCTCCCAAGTCAGAAATGTTCTTTTCAACGTCGTGGCCAGCGAATCGATTGGCTCCTCAGGATCTCGAAGCCATCGCTCATGAGATCAAACGTCGTGGGAGGGAGCTGTTGAAGATGGCACGTCACTCGGAACGTTTCAGATCCTGCGCATGCACAAACACCTGCTACAGTTCTCATCAGCTTGAGGTGGCCGAACTTCCGACTGCGAAACTCTTCGATTCCGCTCCTGGCTGCGCCGCATCGATTACACTGGAACATCAGGTGCAAACTAACAGGATGAGCTCCAGTTCGTTCCATTGATTCTTGCCAGTTCACCGAGATATCGACGATGGTAAGAACGAAGTGGAGACTTTGCTGCCTTTCAAGGCTCTTCGCGCCGTATGTTGAGGAGAAGGCCGTGCTCGATATTAAATGATCACAGCTCGTCTTCCCGCGGTCGTTCCTCACGCTGACAGATACTAGAACCGCAAATCGGGCCGTCTCCGTTCCTTGTTGAGGACTGTAGATGGCAGTCGTGGGGGAACGGACGGCTCTGAGAAAGCCAGGAGCTGATTTTGGTCGGCGAAAGACTTCATAACTTGCTCCGACTGATCCCATTCTTCACAGTTGAACTCTGAGATTGCCGCTAGGATATTGTAGTCGATGAAGCCAACAGGGCCCCAGTTTCAGAGAGCCTCCGCAGAACGGAGGTCATGCTGGGTTCGTGTTGATGTGTTTGAGTAGCTTGTTTTCCAGTTGACTGGGCCCGGCGAGGTGTGATGGAGGTTCGGGGACAACAGAGCGAGAGGGAGAGGGAGTAATTCACTTCGGTCCGCACTTCATGATCACGGGAGTGACTCCGACGCCTCGCCGCCTCGCCTTGGAGGATTTCGTCGTCCGCCGAATCGAAGAGGGGACAATCAGCTTTCTCCGATCGTCCACGCTCTCCCAGAACTTTAATAGAGACACACTCTTAGAACCGACTACGAGAAACAGTAAGAACGTTCCAAAGAAGGAGAGGAGCTCGCCACTCGGTATGGAGGCTTGCGGCGTTTCTGAGTCGAACATCTGAGTCTCTCGAGAACTTGCACTCCTCTCCTCCCGCGGATCCAAGACTCCCGATCTTCTCGGAGAGGCATTCGCTTGAAGAAGCTCTGCAATGTTCTCGAGTCGGTCTTTGAAAAACTCACATTGGAGGACCGGGGGATGAATAGTACTTGCCGCTACAATCGAGAATCTGATCCGAGCAGGCTGGGATTGTGATAACATAAGTCACCCACTTAGGATGTTTGGTTTGCGCACTCGGGCGTCGATAATTTGTGACTTTTCCGAAATCCGTTGAGCGGCCGCTCGGCTCTGAGCTGGCTGTCCCTAATCCGCACGAAGTCAACTTCGAGTCCTCATGCTCCATCAGTTCCGAGTGCAGAGGCGCAGTCACCTCAGTGCACTCGTTTCGATGATTGTCGACTTGTCGGTCTTCCGACTCAACGAACGATGTTCTCTCACAATCTCAACATGCTGTGGAACAACTGCTCCGGCCCGAATCCTTGAAAGCTCTGGAGTCGTCGCGATTCGGATGTGTTTATGGCAATAGCAAGATAGGTATCGTATATCGCAGAGACACTCGACAACTGCTGACTGACTGCGTCAGCCAGTGAGTGACAGTTCCAAAGTCTTCGAACGCGTATTGCAACGATGAAGAACGAACAGATTCATGACATATCCACACCCCACGGGCCGGCCTCTCGTCTCGCCGCTTTGTCTCTTGAACACCGATCGGCTCGCAATCCAAACATCTCAGCCAACACGAGTAGATATCGTAGAGCAAAGCTCAACCCCCATTGTTGGACTTCGAATCGCGGCTAGTATTCGTGCTGTTGATGGTGTTATGTCATTGGTTTAGAGGACGAGGATGCTGGACATACTTAGAGCCAATACATCTCACGCTTCAGTGAAGCGATTCAGAGCGACAACATCACTAGCAGTCAGCGAACCGGAGCGGTATGCAAGCTCAACGAACACAGAAATGCGAGCTCGTGCCGGTCCCCCACAGTTGTAGAGTGAAACACTCAAACGAAGCCTGCGGATTGCACCCTTCGCCTTGTGTGACGCAAGTGGACGCCAGCCCTGCGGTGCAAAGTCGACCTTGAAACGCCGTAGGACGTGAATAGGCGGGATCTTCGTTCGAAGGGTTCGTTCGGGCACCCAGGCTCATCATCAACACAAATAGAACGGTGAATTTCCTGACCCTAGAGGTAAATGCATTCTATATAAGCGGAGGAGGCGAACGGCGGGCTTTGTCACGAAGCGTGTGATCACACACTTCGTCAACGAACAGTCAGCGAACAGTCGCGCAAACTCGCATTTCAAGAAAACATTCGTCGACCCATGCCAGTTACGAAACGAATTTGATCAACACAATTTCAATTTTATAACAAACTCTGAGTCTGACCCCAGCTCGAAGAAGGAGAGGAACACGGAGGAAAAGACGAAATGAACGGAGAGCTCACCTTGTTAGCGAAGAGGACAGAATAAAATGGAAACCGAATGGCTTCTTCCGAGGAGGTTTGGTAACCAAGGAAGATAAAATGCTCGGAGCGCTCGAAGAGATCATTGGAACTTCCCGCCAATTAATCGACGAGCATAAGAGCTTGGGACAGACTTTACAGATATAAGAACAGGGTCTGAACGAATTCTACGATGAATGACTCATTTGTTGACCATTCCGTCCATAACATCGATTAGCGAATCGGACTCTACAGTCGCTAGGCACAGCTCTGTCACGCGGCGGTCTGTTTAGATGAGTTTGTCGCAATTCGCAAGTATTTTAATACACAGGGAACATTCCAGGGCATTGTGACGACCGTTTGCATCTATACCTTCCACCGAGCTTCGTTTCCTCAGTGGAGACCTATTGGAGTAGCGAGCCAGTAACCGGAAATCCTGTCGACGATCGACAAGCCTCCTCCTGGAGCTGTTCTTCTCCGCGTTGTCGCTTAGCCGAACTCGATGTTCTCGGAGATCAGCGTTCCGAACCTTTGCACCCGGTCACGCACAACTCGGATCGGCTTCATCCGTGCGCTTAATGCCACGCGTGAGGCAGAGAACCACTCCATGGCGACGTCTGGAGCACTCTGAATTCTTCCGCTCGTATCCGATTCCTGACAACGTTGCCTTCCAGAGTTGTTCTCTCTCGATTCGCGTGCGTGATGCGACTTCCTTACGGAGGCTTCATACTAGAGAGGATGGGATGGTGTACAGCGATGATATCGGCGGCAGCGACGACGCTCAAGACAATGTTCGACTCGTTCATTAAGATGACAAATGGTGAGATCGTACAATAATGACGAACGGAAGAACCAACGAACGAATAACCGGTGACTGAGTGCGTGCTTGCTCGCGCCGAGCATGAGGGACGGCACTGTGAGAACATTCTACGCTCAGTAATAATCCTCTCTCTCGCCGTCGTCGTTCGCCGAGCAGCCAGTCGAGTAATACGCAGGAACAGCGGCAGCCAGAGACAAAAATTAACTCTCCATTGTTTCGCGGTCCGCGGTGCGGGGTCCCAGGTGGGCAAGGGAGGGGGGGGGGCAGCGGCCAGGGACAGACGAAGGAACGAGATAGTCGGCGGTGGATGACTGGCTGACTTGCGTACGGTTTCGCGCCTTTCCTCCCTCACGCCGCTGCCGGCTTGCTTGCTTTAATAAGTGTCATCTTCCATCATCACCTGAACGGGAAGGTCTGAGCGAAGAATGCGAGCACAGTCAGCCTCCAGCTCGCTATCTAGTTCGCCAGCCAGCTAGCTTCCGAGCGGCCCTGTCGTCCAATGAGGCAAAAGACGCCGCGCCGCCAGCGGGACATAAGTACGAGAGGACACCATATATTATTGCCAAGGGCCTCCAGCCGCATTATGTACTCTTTCAACACAGTCTCCTACACGCTCCGAAACTTGTCTCCTCGGCCGGAGCAATCGGAACTCCGCAAGCTGGGAGGTGGACCGGGGGATTGGCCGGTCACCGAATACTCGATCCATCTGAAACTCTGAGTGTTAGCCTCTCATTCATCTGGGGCTCAAGGATCGGATATACGTTGAAACGAACTGCACGGTTCCGGCTATTAATCGAAAGCTCTCTGCGAGAAACGAGTCGCTCTGCTGGTCGAGCGGTTGCGACCGGAGTCTGTAGAGAGACATCATTTTTTCCTGTCTCTCACCGCGTCACATTAACAGATGTACAAGTCGAGTGGACTCGGCAACTACTACTGAATATCTCTGCCGGTGCTACTGCTGTTCTCGCCGCCAACGCTGGTGCTGATTCTCTCTGGATCATCTATCCGACATTTCGGGAGCGGCGCGAGCTGCACAACGATAGATAGAGCGCCAGATAGGTGAAGAGATAGATTTCTATCTCTTCTTCAGAGCGCCTCTTGTGCGGTTCGAAACGCACACTTGCACCTTCGGGACAGACGGAAAATTGAGTCACTTCTCGCATGATCATCGACTTGACTCGATTCCGGTCCCCGCACGAGTATGACGAAGAAACGAGCGAGCACAGTGGAGAGCGATCCGGAATCCCGTGAACGCCGACCGCTCGGTTCGCAGAACGTCTCGAGCCTTGGATGTGAGGGCGCCCGGAGAATGTCACCTCATCTCACATCGCTTATCTGCAACTCGATTGGATTGTGCAATGCCCGCGCAGCCCGTATTTCAATTTCCTGGACCACATGGTGCGTTTTGTTTTGTGGTCTTCCGATCCCGAAAGGTTATTGTCGTCGATGCGAATCCCATCCCTGTGAATGTTTCCGGTAGTGTTCGCTGGATCGCGTCTAGCCTGAACCTCTCGGGAGCCAAGCATCAGGTTAGCGTTGCGTTGGACAGTCACGATGGCCTGTTCGCTGCATGTGCGTACAATGCGACATGGACATTTCCAACGAAGTCGTTCTGAACGTCTTGATGTGAAAACCATTGTTTTAATATGCTTGAAATAGAGCCGAAGGAATCTATCCGGAAAAGAACGGATGATCTTCGGGGGCTGTTCTCGAGTGCAGTCAATCCAGGTGCTCCTCGCCGGGCCCGAGTTCCTCGGGAGATTCCTCCGCCCGAGTATCCGGCCCGGTAGCCGGCTGGTTCTCCACCCATCGGGGGGCAGCCGAACAAAGACAACGAAAGACGCTTTTGAGTTCCCTTTGAGTTGGTCGTTCCATTTAAATAGAATTCCCGAAACTTTTGCCGTGCTGCATGGAATCCGTCGCCAGGAAGGAAGGATATCCAATGGGCGACCGGAGGAGAGAGCCCGACAGAGGGACTGACAGACAGACGGGCAGACAGACTGACTGACTAACTGACTCCGTGGATAGATAGAACGATGGATAGGGCCACCTCCTATCCTATGAAGGATCGGAGCGCGGAATCGAGAGAACACACACGAGCGCGCTCACAGAATACAAAAGATTTCAACCCTTCTCTCGTTGCTGCCGCCGCACCAGCAGACTTCATACAAAAGAGACTATTATTACTTGGCTCTTCTCAACCTCTCGCTCGGCGTGTCTGTGTTCGGCGAGATGAAGTTAATATTCGGGGCGTCACTGAGTCGAAATGAGGTTCCGTCGGCATTTTCCAATAGTACAATCTCGACTGATTATGCCTCCACGGCCATCATTGAACATTGTCTCACAAATTCGCATAATGCTCGCAAGCATTCCGTGCAAGCAGATCCATGAAATGACTGGACAGTCAGAGAAAAAATAGTTTCACCGCCGACGTGAGAACCGCTGTTACTGCGTGCACCTGAGAGGTGTCCGTGAGGCCTTTCGCTGAGAGATAGAGTGACCTCATTTGTCCCGTCCTCGGGCTCAATTTCAAAATAGCATTCGTTCGTCCTTTCTTCCTTCGAATCTCTGCAGTCAGTCACTCTGCCGCCCCATCGACTCGGGGGAGCAGATGCTCTCTAAACTCGGATGACGAGAGAACGGCGATACCTACATGATATTTCGCGCTTCCACAGGCACAGCATGAAGGACGAACCGTTAGCCGCTGAAAAAAGCTTGCCAAGCAAACAGATGTATGCCGATAGACTTGCAGAGCCGCGCAGCGATGCAAACTGTTTAACTTCGAGCAGTACGACTGCACTCGCGTGCCCAATTAGAAATTTGAGATGTTCCACGGCTTCAACCAAAGAGCTCTGCTGTGATTGCAACCTCATGTCGGACCTCACGGCTCCCAGCACGCGAATACCAAACCAAAACTGCGCCTTGAACACGAGCTCACTCGGAAACTTTGATCCGCTACTGTGTTCCAGTGCGATCTGACTGTTTGCTGTTCGGGGTCCGGTTTCTCGGAAAATTTCGGTCTGATGACAGTTTCCTCATCCTGGTAACTTGAAAAATCCAAACTGGGATTCGGGGAGAGAGATGCTCGAACAAGACATGCTGTCCAGGTGGAGAGAGTACATCTTTGCTGTCGTCGTTGGTCGAAGAAAAACACGGAGCTTTGAAGAACGGGTCATCTTCAGCAGACGGCGGCTGTCGCTCTGAGATTCGAGGAGCATTTGTCAAGCTTCGCGTGAGTGGTTTGAATGGTTTGGATGTGCAAATTTGACATTTTCCCAGAATGTTCGTGGGCTATCTGTTCCTGACATAATGCCGTTTCAAAGCCAAAACACTACATTACATCAATGTCCTGAAGGGAGACGAGCGTTTTTGCCCTCTCAACATACTCGCAGCCATGGCTCACCTGCATGCGGTCGTGCATGAATTGAGACATGAGCGTCGTAGTTTCGGTTTAAAGAATTACATTTATTTCGACAAGTCATCAGCCATCGACAATACCGAGAATTCGCCTCCCCCCCCATTTATTACAGTCATATTAATAATGATGCTGCTGCTGATAATCATTTGATCACAACAAACACCGGTTCTGGTGTCAGAAACTTAGTGCACCGAATTGATTAGAAACTCGCGAGTACGTTTGGTATATGTTTCAAGTGAACTTCCGCCGTCGGTTCCAGGGGGATGAGATTCTGGAGCCGTTGCTTCGCTCTCTCTCTCTGTTGCTTCCTTCACTTATCCGGACTACTATTTGGAATCAACCTCAACAGGCCTTACCCTACGCTATTCAATCCTAAATCGACGAGATCAATCGGTGTCCTTCACTTCGAGCGGAGAGCCCACGGAGTCGGGACTGTGCATCCAGTCGGCAGGCGGCGTGTCCTGGAATCTACGTTTTTTCGTCAGGGGCTCAGCTTCGACCTCCGTGCAAGTTCGGAGGTTGAGCAGATTTCCTCCCAGACCAAAAAGAGGCGCAGTCGGCGGGAACAAGCCGGGATACGCGGGCAAATTAAGCAAAGATCGAGGTAGGGATGGCACAAGACCGCCGTAGGGTCCATGCTGGCGGAACTGGCCCGCAAAGTAGGCTGCTGCTGCATGGCTGACCGCCGAAGGTGTTGTGGTCGCTTGTGGAAACACCGGAGCGAGACGTTCCGTTTTCGGTTCTCGTTCTTTGTCTTCCGACGACGCCGGCGACGAGGACGATCGGGCAAGCGGACTAGGGGAGGAAGGTGCGGGGGACCCGGTCATTAGCTCATCGATTGCTGCGAGAACGTCCCCACCGAAACGGGCCAGGGTCGCCGCCAGAAGCGGCGAGCTCTTGTGGGGGAACAGTTTCGATAATGTGTCCAGAGGACGTCGTTTGTTGTTGTCTGCCTTGTTGTTGTTACCAAACGTTATGTTTGGAGACTTGTTCGGCGAGGGCGATCTCCTGAAAGCATATAACGCGTTTTTCTCCATCCCAATTCCATCCTTGTTCGACACAGTCGCCGATCGACCTAAATCATATTTCCTGGAGCGATCCGAAGCGGAACTCTGAGCGCACTTGGAGAAAAACTGCTCCACTGGAAGATTCAGTGCGCGTGGCTCACCTGAGAAGGGTATCATGGGTGACTGCTGCTGAGATCTTTGTCGTTAGTTTTGAAGGGATGATTTCGAGAGAATCTTTGGTTCTGCTAGTTTCTCTCCAGCGAGAAGGTGATCTATTTCCACTGGCGACATCCAAGGCAAGAGGCTGGTCTTCGATCTTCGCAACTGAGTGACTGAGGTTGGACGGATGTTCTTCGATGTCTACGCGATTGCTCACAGGACTAGAGCTCCGACGGGTATCAGCAGAGTTTTCGAAATTGTTGACGCTCGCGCCCGAGCTCGCTGAACCGTCGGTGAGGAGCTTCTTCCATTCCGGTGCTGTAACGAGGAAGGAGAGACCCGTGAGCGCTTCGAATTCGGAAAACTTCCAACAAAAGAGAGAAACGTTGGGGCCCGGGCCGAACGATGTCAAGTCGTTTGAGCAGGTGCAGGAACTCGTCTCTGATCTCTGACCCACGAATCTTCAGACCAACAACTCCGGCTCCGCGCTCAAGTATCTACAATTGTTTAGATTCCCACGGAGTTCATCGATCTCTCTGCGGCTTGCGACGCCGTCCCATAACTTACTGCGAGAGTTATTGTCATGAATATTGTTGTGATTGTGAATGATGTGGTCGTCATCGGAGTTGTTGTTGGGATCGTTATTGTTGGTTGTGATCACACGACTGCGAGACCGACAAACTTTTGATCGTAGCCAAGATGGATTGCAATGTAAATCTCTGTATCTCAATGTTATTGTCGCTAGTGCAATAACATCGATGTTGTTGCCGCTCTTGCAACAAGAGGGCGCTCAGCGGGGCTGCTTGAGATTCGGAGTTGAACAGAATCATCATGGAGACTTCAAAGCGAGCCACCTGCACCGAGCTGGTTGTTCGAATTCAACGGGGCACATTCGAGTCGTCGTGGTGGCTTTCTGGCGATGCTCGGAGCTCACTGGATATACCAGAGGATCCATCTAACGAGGTAATGAGATCGCTTGAGCGCTGGATGTCAACGAAGTTCACACCAGCGGGACAATCATCACATAGTCAGGATTTCGTTGAGAACATCGTGAGCTCCCTCTCCCCATGACGAGATAAACTCGGGCGACGAATTTCAGTTGCGTTCCAAACACACACACACACACCGGGTAATTGGCCCCAGGCGTAATTGGATCATCCCGGCACAAATAATCCGACAACTCACAGTTGGATACTCGTTGCCTTTCTCACACCTCACCGGATTCGAACGAAAGGGGACACCTTCAGTGGCCACATTTTCCACCTGTCGCCAAACGCAATGACGATGTTCCCGAGGGTTCACCAGTCCTGTGCCGACATTTTGGGCAATTTGGAAGTGGCCGCTCGCAAACGCGACAAAGCCGATCACGAGTCGCTGAATGCGACAACGGAACGATGAAATCAATGCCGTTTGTGTCCGCCCAATGTTCTCTCGATCAGACGGTCGTTTTCTTGCTGATTCGTGGGCTGGCTGGCTAGCTAGCGTCTGGAGCTAATAGAAGAAGAAGCCAGCAATGTAGACAAGCGTAGCAGATCCCCAAGATGTCATCGGCAGCCAGGAGCAAAGCGCGGGAGAGAATCTCTCGGATAAGAAGATTCAGGAGGGGAAGCCATTTTTGTTATTTCTATGCAGATTGGTATCAGAAGAGAGGACAGAGAACACGGCCGCCAGATACAGCCCACAGCAACTCCGAAGGCGCGATAGACAAGTTTGGACTAACCGTCTCAACTCTATTCGCCACACAGAGGAAAACTTCCGTTCTTCCGCTCGATTCGAAATCCGTCTTCCACGTCTTTCGATTCGGATCTGATGCTGCTATACTCTGTTGCCCGGAGCTTCGATTTTGCAGATTCGCCGGAGATTGGGTCAGTTGCGTGAAACACGACAACCTGAAGATAAGTTTGGAGTTCCTCGTCGTTCGGTGTGATTTTGAGCTAGATACACAGTGAAATCTCTCTCACTACGACCAATTCAGCCCCCCTCAACAGCTGATTCAAGGTCTTGATCGGTCCAATATTTTCAATTTGAGTTTCAGAGTTTTTAAAGTGGGCTGTGTTACCGACTGAAGCGAGGACAACGCGGTGGTGTGCGCCCCTCCTCCATAGGCGTCTGCTTGAGACAGCCAGCTTGCCATGCCGCTTGCCAGTCAGTCAGCCAGCCAGCCAGACACACCCGAGTACCCTTGAGGGGAGTGGGGCTGGCATTCCAATAGTCCCGCACGTAGTTCTCGCGGACTACCCGACCGACCAGCCGACGGGCAGACAAAACCACCACAGGCAACAGAGCTTTCGAAACTGGAGTTTCTTTTCGAATGAGTAGGAGAACAACTTGAGATGTGTCTGTGTCTGAAGAAACATCGTTCTCCACCGCAGAACTGCGGCAGGTGGAGGACACTTGGCTCTCAAATTGAAACTCAAGTACTTTCCAACAGATAAATTTATTCCTCCGCCGTGGTGGTTCGTGTGCGGAGAATTGTATCGTTTTGAACGATTCCAGCCGGGGAACAGTTCTACGACGATGTTGTGAGTGACACGGCATACCAACAACAGATTTCCCGACGCTCCAAACGAACTCCACCATCCTAGGTGGTTGAAAGCAGAGACAGTTTCGAGCGTTGAGGGAGAATCGTTTCATTTTTCTTTCGAGTCACGAGGCTAGTGGAAATGGTTTCGCTAACGGGTACTGGTTAGCGTCTGGGGCTCCGCGAGCAATAACCTCATTGACGCCGCACCGCGTCACCCAAGTGCTATTGAGATAAATGCAGAGGTCGTAGGTGGCGAAGGCTGTATGCAAGTCATATTATGAAAGATGGCGGGCGCGGTCCCTCAGCGAGAGGAAACGAAAGCGAGCTAGAGAGATCTTCCGCGAGAAACGGTGAGAGAACCTGCTCGGGTATATATTAGATATCAAAGGATATAAGGCTCACGGTGGAGGAAGTTCTTATAGAACATTCCTGTGACGAGGGGATATCATTCCTGTCGGATAGTAGTGCTGGCGGAGGTATGCGGGCCGAGGCGGGCACACGTGAGAAATTTCAATATTTTTCTGTCCAAAAAGTGCGGCGTCTCTTTTCGAAACTGCCGGAGACGGGAAGAGATTCAATAACACTTGCGATGACAAGCCCCCCCCCCCCCCCATTAGCGGTAGAGTTGGGGAAAAAAATGGTTATGGTCCGCAGGGCAGACCGGGACGCTTCGAGTCGCCGCCGACTGGGTATGAAACATGAGGGAGTACCATCTAAATGAACCAAGAGGAGAATATCACTTGAGCCCTGGGATTTTTGTGCATGCGACTCTGAGAGCAATCTTCACAGACGAGCTCGCAGAACAGCGAACAAATTGATAGACAGCCTCGAGAGAGGACGGGGTCTCACCTCTGAGGGCAAATACTTGGCCGCATAATGGAAATCTGACCGTTCTCACGTCCTGAACAGGATGTCTGATTTGTATTCCATGACAAAGATTAGTCTTTTGTTGTCCACAGCGAAAGGATATCCGCGGCGATCACAACGATAACACCGCCAGCACCACAAACACCACCGACAACGGCCAAGTGCCGAGGCCTGCGTCAGAGTGTTCCTTGTTCTTGAGGGCGGGAAGCGCCTATTAGGCTCCTGTTCGAAAACCGGAAACGATCACTGCATGCTGCCGCCTCAGCGTCCCACTGTTCGCTCGTCTGTCCTCACCGTGCTCCTTGGAGAGAACGTCCGACCTTCTTAATCGGTCATATCCCGACGTTATCTCAAACAGAGATCAACAGCGATGTCACCACCCGCCCGAGAGCATTTCATTCTCTATTCGGTTTTTGAAAAGTTGCTCGGACGCGACCTCAAGTCGACCCTCAACGAGCTCTCGATTTTGATGTTTACCCCTATCATGACAAACTCGAAACGGGACCCCCTGAGAACGAGCAAGCTCTCCTTGTCGAGCATCGGACTGACTCATCGCAATAATTGTCTGACAGCTCGAAGTATGACACCCGTTTTGAAATCGAAAACCGCTTAGCTGCAAACAGAAATGAGGAAACCCTTCGCTCAACGATGATACTCGTTGGCTCAAAGGCTCGTTCGGATTCCTGCTCTGGAGAGGCAAGCTCCGGAGTCAATCAGAAGTGAATCGCAGCGACAACGACCTTGGCTTCGTTGCACTCCAAAACTTGATTAGGACCACACAATAACGGGAAATCGAAAGCGATAGTGAGGACGCGGTGGCTCTCGCGCTCGTCGGAGTGAGCTTTTCGAGAGAAGAGTTCCTGGAGAACATCTTGTTTCAGCGCTAATTTGCACTCTGTGCACTCGTGTTACCCGAGGAGGTCGCGAGAATCCCTGCGACAGACACCGGGATGGCACGCCCCGAAGTGTGCGTTTGTGAGTTTGAATCTGCTCTCCAGACAAAGTCTTAGTTTCGGAGTCTTTGTGGACAGTCGCACGATGAGAATTGTGGAGGATCCGATGTCGGAGCTTATCTTGGTCAGGGGCCTGGAACGATGTTCTATCTTGAGACAGCAAGGGGTTCCAGCCCCAGATGAGGGATACCAGCTCGCGGCTCATCGGTATTTCGTGGGGGAGCAACGCCCACGAGCGATCCCCTCCCTAGTGAAGTTGTGCAATCGACACAGCCGAACTCCACACTCACTCGCTTAATCTATCTGCCTACGAGCGAAAAGTTTGCGAGAGCAACTCGTGAACGCAAGGTTCATGATTCACTTCGGGAACTGCGTCGTCGATGAGGGGTTGGTGGCTGACTGTATTGCCTTTTGTGCAAACTCTTAGCACCCCACCCAATAAAGCTATTCGCGCACTCGGTCAACGCGTTCTCCAGGAGAATCAATTACAGCCCTCCCGCAAACTCCCTCCTCGAAGATCAGATGTGTTTAATGTAAACAGATCACCGCCGCCTGCCACCCTGCTCTATAACATATTGGAGTCACACGCGCTATCCTGACCACATTCTCTTGGCTAAACATATCCTGTCTGTGGGAAAATACTTTCGAGCACGTAGTCTGAACGCTGAGGCGTCACAGTTTAATAACGAGCCCTGCATAAAAAGGACGAAAGGAAGGTCTGGCATACGATTGTTTCTCGTCACGCAAGATTAAGAACTGACAAACTTGCACAAAACGCATTAGGGCTCGTTCCCCACGCTGAGCGCGATAAGAGTCGCGAGCCGGCTCCACTCCGTTGAGAGCGCATCTTCTCGCGAACTGCCTTCATCAAGTATTTTAGTTCGGCAGTTTTGCCGACCGCGTAGCATCTCTCGAGGCTCGGTTCTCATTGCCCGCTTGCTCGCCGTAGATTGCGTTGCACAGCGATTGGACGACATTGCCCGGAGAGGAAATGTAGCTTTTCCGAAATGAAATCCTCCTCGCCGCAGCTCCGTTTGCTTGGTGGCCAGCGAGCTGGCTGGTCGGTCTTCCTCTTTGTCAAACGGCGATGGCCTCATGTCGAGGCTTCGAAAGATGCGGCATCAAGTCGTCGACTGCATTGTAGCCGACAAAGAGATGCTGAAGCTTTCTTCTCTCACTCGTGTTCTTTCTCTCCCTTTCGTACGGTCTCGGAGGAGCTTCTGCCGCCGCTACAAGGCCGAGTTACAAGTGTGTCGCCTTCACATTTGTATCTCGCTCTCTGGGAACAAGCCAAAAACGTTTCGTCTCTTCATTTCCTATTCGAGTGGTTGGTTTGCTTTGAGCTTCGAGAACAAACCGGACCTCATCGAGCGCTTCGAAACGTTGGTCAAGTGTTTCGAACAACCAGCAGGAAATGAAGAAATTTCGAACGTAGCCTCGACTGCTTTCGTTTCGGATGCGCCCATCCGATCGAATGGGAGTAGATTCCGATTGACTGCCTCCTCGGGTTTCGGAGTCTAGCCATTGTTGCTGAACTTTCATCAGAAGATCGCAGCAGAACGTTGCAGGACGGAAAATCGCATAGTTGACTGTTGGAACACCTCTGATTTGCGATCTCGCACCACGCGGCACTCTGGCAAGTGCAGCGACAGGTCATCGAGGCATGAACTGTTCCGTCCCTCGAGATTGAAGGTCCGTCGCGTCCATCCAGTCCATCTGTCACAGGATTCGAACGAGCTGGCAGACGTCGGTCCGCCAGCTCTCGAAAGAGTCTGTGGATGAGTCGGAGACGGGGTGTCATCCGTTCTATTGTCCGAGTCGACGCAGATCGCAGACTAATCTTGTTCAACGCCCTCTTCTGCGCGAACGATTCGGGCACCCTCCGGGATCGTCGTAATCCACTCACGGCGGAGGTGAGCTCTCGGTTCTTGTCCGCCTCATCATCAAACACTTCTTCATCTCGACGATCTGAGTCTCGCGACGATGGCGGAAGCACTGCTCGTCATTGCTGCTCATGTTTCAGTTATTTGCAAGGAATCGAAACAGAAGAACCGAACCACACATCATGCATCGGAGCCCTCGGACACAGCACCGAATCCGGGACGGAAGAACCAGCCACAATAACTCAGCCCGAGAAGCCGCGGACCATACTCTGAACGTTCCTACGGCCCAAGCTTGGGACTGAACAACGAGGGCTCAGAGAACTCCTCGGTGATTTCGGAAGCCGATCGTTCGTCCTCGGGAACGCGTCGGATCCCCCCGATGGGTTTATATCACTGTGTCCCGGACGTCTCGAGGAAGTTCCGGCACGGAGCTCGTAGGAAGGATTCCACTGACCTGATGGAAGAGATTGCTCCTTGTCTGTTTCGGTAGCTGCCGCCCCAGAGGAGCTGGCGTCGTCTCCTGAGCCATCTTTCTTCTTGCCCAGGAGGTGCGACATGGCTGCCGAGAATGTGAGTCCTGCACGATGCATCGCCATGATTCCTTCGTGACATCCGTAGAGTACGCTCAGCTCGCGAGCCTCGTTCTCCTCCTGCGCTTGTTGTCTCCTGAGGAGCAGGACAATATCCACACCTCAGTGATCATGAACAGATTAGATCCCTCCTTGACAGAATCGACACCTCGCGGATTTACTGACCTAAGGGCCACCTGAGCCGCCATAACCCGCTGTCTCTCGGCAATGAGTGTACACTTAGCACATGCGCAATCTCTCCAACGGCAGTAGCGCTTGTGCCCCTTCAAAGCCGACACCACGCCGTGGTTGCGACAACGGGCGCATTTCGGGGTCCTCTGATATCTTTCTCCAACGCCTCCTAAGCTTCCACCACTTGGCGGACCTTCCTCGCCCGCCGCTCCGAAAACCGGGCTGACATTGCCTAGAATTGCCAGATGAAGCATTTCTCAGCGGAATTCGCGAAGAAGAAAATCACGTCATTTCACCTGTCGCTACGCAGACGCGTGCAACGCGGGAAAACAGCACATGATGGCTGTGTGGAACCGGTCCCTTCCCAGGATGGCGGTCAGTTTGTCCAGCTGGTCTGTCCTTCGTTCGCTCCATCTTCGACGAGGAGTCCCATATCGAAGGTTCACATGAGGTCCGGGAACACTCATTCCGGTTTGTCAGAGCGCACACTGTGGCAAGTGCCCCTCAAAGTCAGGGGCGAGCACGTTCTACCTCTGCGGGGGGAAGATCCGAGTTAGCATGAACAGGAACTCACCGTTGGTGAACGGCGCTTGGGTCGCATCCATCGCGTGATCAAAGTTGACGATTTCGCTTGCGCTTCCGCCGTCGGCGTCTGAATGTCATGCACTCCGATGCTTGCCGATGAGGACGACACACTGACTTGCGAGTCGTCACGAGTTATACTCGTTGACAGTTGGCTGCGAAGGTAGGTGGCTAGCCGACGGCGGGCTGGTCGCCTGGTGGGTCGGCGGGTTGGCTGGCTGGCTCGCTCGCAAGCTTACTTACTTACTTGCTTGCTTACTTGCGTGCTGGATGGCTGAAGTTACTCTAACAGAGTGCACAGGCCCCGCCTCAGGGTGGAGGAAAGGAGGTGGAGTCAATGCAGGGTTACTCTCAACGAACAGCTTCAACAGGGAAAGAGACTTCAACTCGGCGGATTCTCGTCCTCATCCTCGTTCTCGTCACTGCCGCCGCTGCCTCCGCTGCGCTGGTGGTGCCGTCGGGGGAGAGGCGGCCTATGAGACAACGAGGCTGCGACCGGGATACCGGCAAGTCAGATGAACGATGTTAACGAATGTCTCAGCTTCCACACATGTTCTCGAATTAACCCGAGAGCTGTACGGCTGTCGTCGTTGGACATGTTCCGTCACTCCGCCTCCGCGATTCCTGAGAAAACTGTTGAGGAATCCGTGGCTTTCACGAACTCCACCACCAGGTCTGCTATCCTCCTCCTATTATTTTCAGTGCCAGCGAGCGGCGTATCGAGATCACGCGTTCAAGGTACTCCTGAAGAAGCTCGAACAGTGGTGGCGCCTGGGGAAATTTTCAAAGGATATCAAGACGAAATCTTCCCAAATCGAGTAGCTCCCACACCGCTGGGTTTGAGAGTTCTGAGTCTCTAATCCGTCACCCGAGCTTCCTCCGTACGAACCTCAGACCTCAAGGGCGGGAAGGATGCTTCATCGAATCAGCCTGCCATACACGACGAGCAGACGACGAAAGTTTGGAATCGATCTAGCTCCAACTCTCGTAGAAACTCACCCATAGCACCGCTCAAAGTGCTGATAGCAGACCTTGAGGATTCCCAACACGCTTCAGCCGCGGCGAGATTTGCGATCGGAGCGTAGTACCTCCATACTTATACTAGGAACTACTTCTCATGTAGTTTGGCGCCCGGCGAGGCTAGCACAACAATATGTCATTTCAGCTCACATTTTCTGTCGGATGCAACAGAAATTGGGCGATTTCATCAACTCATTACGGCAACTCATTTGCCGATAGAGAGCATCCATCATCAGCGAGTCCAAACAAATCCTTTCCGCGAATATCTGACTGCTCAGGAGGCAACGACAGCAGCATACCCGCATATGAAGCTGACGAGGCTCCAGACCAGTAGTTCTCAACCTCGTTGGACCCGCGGCCCCCTAATGCTTGAGAGAGGGAGTCGCGACCCCCTCAGCCCCGTCACAAAGTTTGAGTGACGAGACGAACAAATCCGACTTGCAATGTTGAAAATTATAGGGACTTCCGGAGTATCATCGAGGAGTGCAAAGGACTCGCAAGTGAATATCTATGTACTATGACGTGGCCCCGGAAAGTCTCCCATGGGCCCTCGAGAATCCATCGTGTAGCCCTTCGAGCCGCATAGCTCTAGGTTTAGAATCACAGCTTCGAAATCTGCCCAAGGTTTCAGAGAAAAACGGGAAATTAAGGTCCAGGCCGAAGACTCGAAATTTTGGAAATCCTCCCAGTGTAGCCCTCGGTGGGAAGACTTGAGCCTCCCTGCAGTCGAGATCCTGAGTCTGCGCTCGGGCAGAAAAACTTCCGAGGACTCAGAATGAAGTGGCGTAATTCCTCACTGGTTCACTGAACAGGACTCGCTTATTCGCGGGAGCGACTGCTTCGAGGAAAGAGAATTTTAGATTCGCTCCCACCCAAGAGGGATCGAGAATCTTTCTTCTACGTCAGAATGCCCCTCTCGATACCCCATTGGTCGCCCACTCATTGCTTCCCATCTCTCCGGTGACTTGGAGTAGCCGTTCTCTGGAATGGTGCTGAGATAGCGATTCTGTAGATGAGCTCTGTGAAGAGGTGAATTGAAGGGCCCAGATTCGGAACGTCGTACTTCCAAGCTTCTCGAGGTCGAGTTTTCAGTCGGGAATTCCGCCGACCGATTTTCAACAACGTCATTCTTCGCTTTTCTCGGGGTTAGTTCACTCCTTATTTCGCTCCACTTTTTGCGTTTCGGAGAAAAGCGCAAAATAACGTTGTCGGAAATCGGTTTGACGAATTTCTGACTGAAAGCTCCGCCCTCAAAAACTCTTTTTGACGGACTCCCCGGGAACCAGCCCCCCGATACCTCTGAAGACGAAAAAAGATGCAATCGCTGGGAGTCACGGCGTGACCACGTCACGGTTCACATTGGAACATCGGTTTCAGAGTCGTCGAGGAATGAGGACAGTCTTGAACTTTGGTTTGTGCGCGCAGCAATCTATAGTATCTTTAGTATGTTTGTATCTGTCGCGCGTCGAAAGCCTCGAAGCTACCGAAGGAACAACGCCAGACGCACCTATTTTCGTTTTCAACACAGAACCCAGGACGAACTTCTAGCGGATTTCGAGTGATTGAAAGAGCTTTCGAAAAGCTCATCATGAACTTCTCAAGTTTCTCAAGAACCGTGGCTACCATCCGGGAAAGGAGGACGTGGATGTAACACTTTCGATTTTGGTTTATGCAGCTAATATTCTCAGCTCCTCTACGAACTAAAGTAGCTGCTTCTGTGCTACTCAACGCGTTAGGTACCAAACTGCATTCCCATGGCCATCTTTTCGGCTGAGCCTGGTCCTGACCTTGGCTTGGGCCTGATTTTCGGTGGCGCCGAGTCTAGAAGAGCTCACTGAGGAGCAGTGGAGGAATGTAATCCGTATTTGAGATCCCTCTCGTGTAGGCGGAACAACATGAAGACTTGGGCGAGCTGAGTGAGTTACTCGAAGCATTCCCCTCCCGTCCATAAACTTCCTTTCACCTTCCGATTCCGTGGGAGTGGTCATTGCCGTCGATGGCGCGGGATCTGGAATGCTTCTATAGTTGGGCTAATCTCTCTTGAATCCAGCGAGCCAAACCGCTCAATTTCAGGCCGACGAAGAGAATGAGCGAAAAAGCCGAAAATACGCGTGCTGTCGTTCCGTACGCATTTGTGACTCATTCTGGTGCAGTTGATCCCTTCCATGGCCCCAAAGAAAAACAAAACACGTATTCAGCGCAGTGTAAGGCGTCGAACGTACTGAAATAGGACGACTGAAAAGATGAGTCCCACCGGAATTCCCGAACCCTCCCGAACAAAGTTGACGAATCCTTGGGCAGATCCCGAAACTGGTTGTGAACCTAACCCACGGCCGAAATCTCATATGTTGAGGGACGGAGAACGAACGAACCCGACCACGCTCTGGCGCCACTGGCAAAAACGGATTCGGGCTCAGCTCCTTGTTTCGATCTACTACTAGTTGACGACGGAAATCATGACTCTCCCCTGAGCAGGACTCCGAATTTGTCGCAGCCAGCAAAGATGTCCCGGTGCTCCCGTCGATCGCGATCTGAGCATTTTCTCTCGCGATCACCAAATATGCAATTTTCCAACTCAGAAGGAATTATCTCCCTACTCCACATAGGGAAAAATAAAGGTAGATTTTCGGAGTAAAACTGAACTGTGCATGAGCTTCAGTTTTTTTTTCCGAGCCTAGATGTTTGATTCATACATAATAGGTAGCATCCAGGGTGGGGATGGATGTTCAGATCACGTCAACCAATGCCGAGAAGGTACGGCCCGGTTAGCTTTTACTGTCTGAAATCCATGTGAGGGCTCTCAGCGAGCAGGAGAGATGCAGGACAAGCTAGAAGGTCGAAACTTTCAGCCTGTCCGAAACAGATGCTAGATTTCCTCGATTCGGGATAAGCATTGGAGCGGAGGCAGAGTTCCAGCTTCACACGGGGCGGCCGAATCGAGTCGAGATCCTTTTTCGTCATTCTTCGTTTTTCTGTCCATTCCGAAAGCAGATTCACGGAAGTTAGCGATTCTCCCCCCTCGAATTCATAGGGCCCGCCAATTTTTCCCAGGCGGCGCAGCTGAGCTCGCCCGGTTTGATGTGGAGGGGTGTCTATTTGACAAAAAGTGCCTGGTGGCATCAGAACTCCGCTCTCAACTGGGATGAACCAGCGAGCCGACGACGCATTGAAAATCCTTCATTTACGGTGTTCTCGCCGGGTTCTGAGCACCAGGGAGGGCCGTCGAATCATGACGAAAAATAATCCACCGGAAAATGTCTATTCGATTGAATTTGTGATCAGGAACCAGTTTTTCGGAAGGTTGTAGAGCGCTCTTCAGAGAAGTTTCAGGTCCAGGTCGTAGTCTGACGAAAAATTACGACGAAATCATCAACGAAAAAACCGAAATCCGCCCACCGGGCACGCAATAACGGGTAGAAGAAAAATACGTGTTTTTATTTTCACTCAGTTCGAGTAACATGGAGAATGAATAGGTAAAATGAATAAATAAGTAAATATCGGTGAGAGTCAGTCTAGATTCGGGGAAGAAATCTCAACGAACTGACATAAGAACATTCGAGTCCATGGTAGATATCACAGAAAAGTCCACATTTTACACACATGCATCTGGTTGTAGGTTCGTGAAAGGAGCTATTTGAGCAAAGCATGGAAACCGTGAACCGAGAATCGGGTCACTGTCTGTCGGTTCTCTCGGGCCGGGAGCTTCCAAGTGCCGTCCAACATCTCCACTGAGTTGAAGAATGCGGGGACGACCTCATCGAACTTCGTCTCCCAGCTTGCGACACACCGCTCGAGAGCTCCGGTCGCGTGCAGTTTGAGCCGGCGCTGCGCATCCTCCACCTGGAGGGGAGTACCGGTAAGAAGGTAGACGAGTCTGCTTCTCGTCGAAGCGTGTAGCCCGAGTGCCCTCTTCAGAAACGATGCCTTCACGCGATTGAGGTGTTCGAGGTCACTGGCAGTTACGTCGTCCCAGATCAGTTCCAGACCGAATATAGCAACGGGTAGGATCTTAATGTTGAAGAGGGCAATGGCTGTTTCCACGGAGAGTCGATACGGCTTCTCGACGGCCAAGGCTGCCATCAGTGCCCTCCTGCTCCTCTCCTGGACATGATCTCCATAGCTAGATCCATTAAACGGGATAAGAAGACCCAGGTACTGGAATCTGTTGACGTATTGAAGCGGAGTTCCCGCGATGAAGAGTGTGTCATCGGCTGCGTAGCCACCTCCATATGGAAGAAAAATGGTTGAAGTAATTCCAGACCTCACTTGACCACCCTGTATATGCTCTCCGGACGATTCATCTGGCTGAGACTTGCTCGCCAGCTTCCCTGTCTCCACCGCTAAGCATCTCCATTCTCTTTGTCGAGTTGCTTTCAAGTGTCCGAGCGCTTTTGAGGCATGTGTAGCGGCGGGAAGCCCATTCAGTTTGTTGTCCGATGTTCCAAGAGACGATCGTCGCAATATAAGCGACGGAAACCGCGGTCTACATCGTGCTCCAAGAATGCCAGGAAAATTTGTTGGATCGGCATCCAACGGGTCACCTAGTACTCGGAACCTACTCGGAATAGTGATGGTCATGATGATGATCATCGTCGCGAGATTTTCATGACGCAATCAACATGGTTTTCAAACCTGTGAGAATTTTCCTGATAAGATTGAATCTTTGTGGAACTTTTTCGTCCATCAAAGTAGAATATAACTTATTTATATCATAATACTCACTTAATATATTACTTATATATATAGAATATAACACTTCGGACCTTCACACAGCCATGATCCGTTACGGAACGGCATCGAATCTCCCGCTTGCCATCCAGGAGTTCCCTATCCTGCATTCGTCTTCTCCCCTCCCGAGCGAGTCCAACCCGAGAATCCTTCCCGTCTTCCGTTCCTGGATACGCCGCAAGTAGATTTAGCAAGTCGTGGGGTCAATCAGCGGCGTGTGAGCGGGATCGGAAGATCGGATCGCTTAACTAAATACTGATTTAAGTATCTAACTAATCTAACTAATCGCTAATCTAAGTACGTGTTTTTCTTAGGAGGACCGGTGCGGTGCTCGATCGATGCATCATTGATCAAAGGTAATGCTGCGAATTCAACCTACAGCAACGGCACACCACCAAGACAGTTATAATCAGGGCCCAACCTCCCAAAGGGCCCATTCGTGTTCCATGGCACGGGGATAACCATCTTTGAGGGAAGAGATTCCCATGAAAAGCGACATCGTATATTGGAGAAGACTCCGATCCCCACCATAGTCTCAGGTCTACGTCGGTGAGACAGATTCTGAAGTGCGCTAAAGAAGCCTCGGAAGCCTTAATAGGAAACTCCCATATTCCAAGTGAGATCTTTTTGAAAGGGTTCAAAGTGTATCCCGGAGAGTGCAATCGTGTTCTACGAGAACGGCGACAGCTCCACTTCTCCACTTGAAGTTCAAGATGGTCATGTATAGCGTGCAGGCACGTGAAGAACGGACGCATGGAATCGGCGGCGAATCTCGAGTTCGATGATTTCGGGGCTTCTCGGTTAGTGTTATAGATCCATGAAATGCGAAGATTTGTGAGAGAGTAGACGAACGAAGCTCGCTCAGAAATGGCCGGCCGCTTATGAGGAAGAAATCCTTCGGTTCCATCGATTCATCAACTACGAACGTTCCGCTGCAACTTCAACCTAGGGCGGATAGCGAACATGGATGAATTCCCGCTCACTTTTGATATGATCTCGGACCGTAATGATGAGGCAAGAGCGTAATGATGGAGACAACAGGTCATGAGGTCACTTATTTTCCAACCGTTCTAGCCTGCTGTGCAGACCGGGCGGAGTCTACCCCTATTCTCATTTTCTCAAGCGTAGTACCATGGCTCAAGAAGCCCTTCTTGATGGGGTTATTGTGACCGTGCATCCTAATGGTGGGATGCACAGCGAAGGCATGCCACTTCGTTTGAAGATTTCGTGGAACCGATTCCGCAGGGGGTCCTCCAATGAGAACTCTCTCAAGAAGAACCCATCAAGGAGTCAATCAACAAGCCATTCGAGGATTCGATGAGGGAAGAATGGAGTTAGTGGATGCAATCGTTTAATCAACATCTGACATCCTCCGGAAAGACTCAGAAACCAAGCATTGCTTTGGTGTGGGTACGGCGAGCTTGGAGATGGATTGACACGGAAATCGTAATCGAGAAAACGGGATCTCGAGCGCTCTGGATAGAATAAATAATTGTGTGATATTTGAAGACAGCTCTGGTTATCTACAAGGCAGCGTACTGGACGATTTCACAGATTCTACCATCGACGGTCAAGATGCAGACGATGATGTCAATCAAAATACTCGGCTTTCGCCCTCTAGTAGTCGCAGTCCGGTGAACTCCATGCTAAACAAAAAGTCTGGAGGGGTGATTCTGGGACCAATCTGACAATTACTTTCCAAGTCTGGGGGGGGGGGGTAATTCCGGAACCAGTCTGACCATTTTCCTCCGAGTCTGGAGGGGTGATTCTGGGACCAATCTGGCAATTATTTTACAACTCTGGAGGGATGATTCCAGGACGAATCTGACTCTTACTTTCAAAGTCTGGAGGGGTGATTCCGGAACCAGTCTGACCATATTCCTCCAAGTCTGGAGGTATGATTCTGGGACCAATCTGACCATTACTTTCCAAGTCTGGGGGGAGGGGGGTGATTCCGGAACCAGTCTGACTCCAAGTCTGGGGGATGATTCTAGTACCAATCTGGCCATTACTTTCCAACTCTGGAGGGGTGATTCTGGGACCAATCTGGCCATTACTCTCCAACTCTAGAGGGATGATTTCGGGACCAATCTGACCATTACTTTCCAAGTCTTTTTTTTTCTGGCGGGAGGGGGAATCCCTTCGGATACAAGAGATAGGACTTACGTCCGTTGCCCTAGTTATGAGGTGTGTCCTCTAAAACCCCCCCTCTGCCCTTTTGGTTACTGGGCACTCAAGGCAAGCCCTGTACTGTATTACTTCCGGGTCACCAAGGGCAGTCCGCTTCGTCATTCAGCTTTTGTCTCCCTCCTCATTAATTTTTCGTTTTGTCTCGTGGCTAGGGTTTCTGGGGAACCTCAGGCGCAGGCACGGGTTCACCGTTGAGTTCTGCGTTTCTCCGCTTGAGCATGTACTCCTTTTCCCTGAGCATGCATGCTGTTTTGCGCGAGATGAGATTCCACTTACCTGCATTTCGCAGCATCTTATGGACCAGTTCTAGGACCATGTTCCCTTTTAAGCCTCGTCTCGGCTGAGACAGCGCCCCCGAGACAGTCTTCTGCCCCTGAATCGTAGAGGATGCACAGTGGGCTAGGGGTTTTCTTGAAGCGATGAAGGTACTTCTGTAAATCTCCGTGTCCTGAGAGGACTTGGGTTGTGTGGAAGCTGGGTTCACCGAATTCCCGCTTGCACCAGCTTCGCAGATCCGATATGCTCTCGTGGGTCGCTCTGCCAGTCAGCGAGCTGCTCCAAAACTGTTGCCACTTGTTGAACGTCTCTTCGCGTGTCTCCCCATCCTTTTTGTAGGCCGCCCCTACACTTCCGTACTCGTAGTCCCCATATCGGATCTTGTCCCGCCTGTAGGTCTTCACTCTCTCCTGCGCTAGGAGGGGCCACGGGATCGCGCGGGTCAGCATCAGCAAAGCTGATGTGGATACCGTGCGATAGGCTCTAGTGATCCTGATCGCGGTGATTCTTTGCGCTCGTTCCAGAGCGCCTCCGTTCATTTTCTATCGCAGCCCAGATTGACTCCAAATGGGGGCGGCATACAGTGCAATGGATTGGACCAGTGTAGCCAGAATCCTCCTCTGGTTCTCCGCTGCTCCATAGGTAGGCGGTAAAATCTTCTCTATGTCGGTTACAGCTTTCTTGGCCTTATTGACGACCATCTTGATGTGTTCAGTCCCCTTCAGGTCAGACGGTAATGGAACTCCAAAGTATTTCGCGGATCTGGCTACTTCTACTCGATGTCCTTCCACTACTACTCTTGGGAGGCGCTCTTTTCTGCGTCTGATCAGCATCACAGCCTCCGTTTTCTCAGGCGCAAGGGCGAGGTGATTCGCTTTCATAAATCGTGAGATGGTCTCAAATGAGTCCTCTGTGATTTCCTCCAGTTCCTCGATTGATCTTGCCTTCGTTATGATCGCAAAGTCGTCAGCTCCCCTTGAGAGTACCTCTCTCAAAACGTCGTCATAAGCCTCATTCCTCAGAGTCGGTCCCAACACCGAACCCAGCGGAACTCTCGCTGACATTCGATGGGTTCGAATCTTTCTCGTCGACAACCATTCTATTTTGCAGGTGGCAGCTCAGTGTTCTCCGGAGGTAAGGGGAGATCTGCCGCTTGCGCAGAATTTTCAGGACGACCTCCCACTCGACCGAATTGGAGGCATTCCTGACATCCAGAAGGGTCTCTCAGCTTCGGTGAGCGTTGCTCCTCGGCATCAACTATTTGCGTAACCCTTTCCAGAGCAGACAGGGTGGATCTCCCCCTTCTGAAGCCAAACTGGTCTTTGGAGAGGCGCCCGTCCTCCCCAAGCTCATCTTGTAGTCTTCTGTTCATGATGCTCTCCACTGCCTTGGCGGTGGTGTCCAGCAGGCATATGCGTCTGTAGGAGTTTGGTTTCCCAGGTTTCGGGATCAGTACAAGCCTTGCAGTTCTCCATTGGGGTGGGAAGATTCCACTTTGTATGATCCCGTTTGCGGCTTTTCCGAAGATGGATGGCCATCTTTTCATGAGTATCTTCATAGCTTCTGCTGGGAAGGCATCGGATGCCGCTGTTTTGCGGAGCGCAATTCGATCGGCAGCGTCTATTACTTCTTCATTGGTTACTTCGGGAATATCTTCTTCATTGATCGATGAGTTTTCTCTCTCGATATCGGTGCCCTTCGGGAAAAGGTCCGAGACTGCCTTCTCAATTGTTCCGGAGGATAGCTGTCGCCTGCATCGGCCAACCTTATCTCGGATGATCTTGGACGGGAGACCCCACACATCCTGTCTAAGATTCTCCAGGAGCTCCCTCCAGCACGCGCGTTTCGCCTCCAAGATAGTCTCCATGTACTTCTTCTTTCCAGCGAGGACCCCGTGAGGGACTGCTGCGTTGCTTCGGGATTGATGTGTATTGTTCTTCTCGATCGAACGTTGTTCCGTCGAGCTGGAGGGCAAGTTTTTCTCTGCTACGCGACTTGTCGCGTCCACCAGTACGCTGGCTTTCCCCGGCCAAGGTGGGGTGGTGCTCTCTGGGATGCTGCCCGACAGGCATTGCGTAGGATCTTCAGGATATTATGTTGGTCTACATTCATATTGAGATCTTGAAGTCTCTTGCATTCCTCGTCTAAGCTTTGCATGAGGATCTCCTGGTCGAGTTGCCTTGCAATCCAGGCGGTCCGTCTCTCAAGTATTTGTTGTTCCTCTCCCACAGCTTCCATCTCCACATAAGGATGGTCGCTGAGCGAATCGAAGTCGTCATCGACTGTCCATCCTGAGATCCCGGACGGGACGGGATTCTAGCGACGGTGCCCAGTTGAAGCCGGACCCCGACCGACACCGGCTTCCTTTCGACCCGCCGCTGCTGGACATCTTTATGGGATGAATAATCAGCATGACTCACCTGTATAACAATCAATGCGAGTAAACTGAAATGTTTGCTCCTGGTTGGCCCAGCAAGATAGCCCACGAATGCTCCGAACGAGTGGTACGAATCAAATTGTCTTCCTTTACGGACGACGCCATCGGAATTTCCGCTCGCGGTTGAACCTGTTCGTTGGAGGAATGGAACCACTCAGAGTGATCCCGATGTCAGTGCTTTCAATGAGGGTCAATAAGATGTGGACAAGTTTCGGGCGATCACAAATGGAAGAGGGCTGTGGGATTGCGAGTCCGTCGCCTGGAAATACAAGTGATAGCTGCGGACATCGTTGAAATCGTTTCGACCGAGTACCTCACTGCCCTCCCAGCGTACGTCAACATTCCGATCGGGGGCTCATGCTTCAATGCGTTATTCTACCGAGAATAACTGCCGAGTCGGCACCGACGGCGCGTGCGCATTCGAGGGCGAGTGACTCTCGAACTGAGCGATTCGAGCGAACATTTTCGTGCATGTGGGAACGGGGACTATCGATAAAAGCTCTGGCGGTCACATTCGCCACATGAAGCGTCGATAGCCACTGAACAATACTGTTCCGATGACTCCTGGTAGCTTCATCTAAATCTGCGCCAAAATGTCCTGGACCGCTCGCAAGGTACGGCTGCGCCATTGTCATCAGAGAAGTCAGCGATCTTCCACAAGCTGTGGGACCCAGCGCCTGATTGACACGGGAGTCCGAATGAGACTGACGCCCGCAGGACGCACTCCGGCCTAAGAGGCCTCACGAGAACGATGACCGCAGAGCGGAATACCCGATCACCACAGGCTTGTTCCCATCATCAGCTCCAGATTTGAGAGTTCATTCTGCTAGTTTTCCCAACTTCTGGTCTATATAACTGGCTCGGAGAGGTGGGCAGATTGTGAATTCCAGGCGGCATCCGGATCTCAAAAACGATGGGGTTACGGGATGTGCGGCTATCAGTCGAATGATAGCCGCACATCGCTGGTGACCGCTCGCGGAGAAAAACTTGGTTTGAACGAGAACCGCACAATGTGTGGTCATGATTCGGATGAGAAGAGATTTGTGAGTCGATATAATAGATTGTGAAGCTGTCGACCGAGAAACATGTGAGCTGGACCTGGGGAAGATCAGATCCGGAATGTCTTCGGAACATCATAAGACACTGCCTGTACTCCAGAGCATGTTGTGCAACCAATTGCTAAATTTCAAACAACGACCCGAAAATATGGGATCCGTGGATCCTACTCGAAACCGCACTGTTGGGAATCTTTCTTGCTGCCGGAATGAAGAACATCAGGTCGCTTCCTGTGAAGCTCGTCGAAGCACACGGACAGGACAATAGCAAGAACAGTTGACGCCGACAAAGGGATCAAAGAGATAGAACTTGTACACCGGTTCTGTGTGACTGCCTGTACATGGTTTTGAACCAGTTGCGTGATATTCGGATATGCGCTCAATGGAGAGCTCCGCGACCTGGGAACGCCCTTGGAAAGGTCTCACGAAGGAAGCTTCCAAGGCGCTGGTCTCGTTCAGGAACGGCTTCGCAGAACTGGAGCCACCGAACTTGGAAGCGAACGGAGCCAGCGCAAGGAAAAATTTCTTTGGAAATGTTAACCCAAGTGAGAAATCGCTCGTCGACTGGTTTAGCATCTCAATGGCAGCCTGTCACCAGCAAACTCCGCACCGCGACGAGTGATGCTCGAACGGGTTCAGGTTTGTCGGACATATCTGAGTGTTAAATGTGTATTTAAATATAGGCTCGGGATATTCCCGACGCTGTGCGTCCTCCTGTCTGTCAATCAACAGTGTCGAAACCCAGTCACACCAAGACCACTATTGGGACCTCTGCTCAGGACTGTTGGAACATAGTCACATTAGCCGAAGTTGGTCTGGATCACTGCAGGGTTGTCCTACACTCTAAGCGGAGCTCTTTTATGTGAGAGACTGACAATGCCATCCAACAGTAGTATATATACCCCCAATGAAGCAATGCTGAGGGAGCTACTACATTCTAACTCTGAATCCCTGTCTCTTTATTGGGTGCCGTGTTCTACCAAGACTTTACAGACACTTCTGAGTGAGGTGTCACCGACCGAACTACGTGGACCTAGTTCTAGCATTCGTTATCAACTTTCGTTACCCCGGAAGAGGCTAGAGTCCATTGACATTGGAATGAGATCCCCCCCTCCCCCTCAAATTCGATATGCCGCACTTTCATATATTTCGATCATGGATACCGGGGACGGTAAGTATTCGGAATCACATCACTGTTTATTCGAGAGACGTTCTATCGTTTGCGCTTTCCCGAGCGACTCCATCATTTCTGAGACACTGGGGCCATCCTGCAAATATCAGGACGTAATCGAGGGAGAATCCTGGAAGCAGCTACTGGAATCGCCCCTTGCAAGCAGATCATAAATTCTCAAGTCGGAGATGCCGCCACAAACTCACATTTGAACCCGAAAGTAATCGTCGGAGAGTTTTCATGAATTCTTTATAAGTTTTCCGCCCGCCCAAGTTGCTCTTATGGAAGTCACTTAGAAGTGAGCCGATCTCATCTCTCTCGAACCGTTCGCTCGTTCGCAAGCGAAGTGTCAAAGCCTGCAGCGTATCTCCTGGAGAATTATTCTGATTAACCGACCTGGGAAAAAGTAATTGTATCTCGCCAACGGAGTCCATTCCGACGGCGTGGTTCGGAATGGCCTCATTGGAAGGAGCTGTACATGTCTATCTATTCCCAAGCTCTCCGATGACTCACTCCAGTCATCGGATAGTGGCACCTCCCGGCATGATTTCGCCCACAAGAAGTTCAGGCTGGGCGAAACGAGATCATCCAAAGTCTTTAGGCGATTCTGTAATGAGGGTCATTTAGCTCGGACATACCATTCCTAGATAAGCTGAGGGATAGTGATCAGTGGGGACGAGCTTACCGTATTGAGTTTGTACACGCCTTGGAAGTATTCTCTGTCCAAATGAGGGTGGTGCTTCTTCACGAGCTCGAACGCTTCCTGCTCCAGCTCTCCAGCCATGACCTGGATGGCTTGAAAGTTCATGTCATCCAAGCGCCGGAAGTCGACCCTGCACGAGTTGGTGTTCATGGATCCGATCTCGAACTGAAACGAGAACAGCTCAAATCCACTGCAACACCACGCGAACTTCACAAGAAAAGCGCACATTGCTTCCAGTTACTACCTCTGTGATCAGGTCACCGAGCCTGCGGAAGTCGCCCGTCGATTTCCCGAAACCGCCGCCGCTCAGGAGTAGGAAACTCAGGACAGCGTCTGGAATATACTTCAACCTGAGTTGTTCACAGAAGAAGCCCTTATTCCGCTTAGAGAGCTTCGTTCCGCCCTCGCTCATCATTAAAGGCAAGTGTGCGTATTTTGGCGGCAGGATCCCGAGTGCTTCGAACCTGGAGCGGAATAAGAAGCACTGAGAATCCATCAAATGGATTGATGTTCACCAGCTTTTCATCTGATATTTAGAAAGACTCACATCTGGAGGTGTTTTGGCGTGGAAATTTGCCACTCAACGCCTCTCAGAACGTGACTGATCTCCATGAGATGGTCGTCAACGACGTTCGCGAGGTGATACGTGGGATACCCGTCCGACTTCAGAATTATGAAATCTGACTCAACTTTTGAAAGGTCTATCGATGTTTCGCCATGGATAACGTCCCGAAAACTCACAGGACCCTCTTTCACCTGTAAAAGAGCACTAAATCCAGTGTTCCCGGAGGCCCTGTGGTCTGAAACATGATGAGCGTCTCCCTATCGACCTTGAATCTGAAGACATGAGGGGTTCCTGCAGCTAACAACTCCTCTTTTTCCTTCGACGTCAAGTTCCTGCATTTGTTGTCGTATCTGAACACTTCATTGCGCTTATTGGCATCCTTCCTCAGTATATCGAGTCGCCGCTCTGAACAGAAACACTTGTAGGCCGCTCCTCTCTGCGAAGAGAAGGTCAGTTCCGAATGGGAGTGATTCAGCCGTCGAGTCAGAAAACAAGAGACTCAGTCTCAATCAATCCGGTTCGGATGCTCTCTCACTTTTTCGAGGCGCTGCGCGAATTCGCGATAGAGCCCGAGACGTTCTGATTGAATGTAGGGCCCTCTGTCCCCACCGAGATCTCCAGGTCCTTCGTCAGGTACGAGACCAGCCCAACGCAGCGTCTCTGGAATCCCATGGAATCTGGTTCTAAAACGTGTTCCCAAATGTTATGACGCCACGGAGGGTGGTCACGTACTCACCGATGATCCTGTCTTGTGCTCCTGGAACGAGCCGAGTGCGATCCGTATCTTCGATTCTGAGAATGAACTTCCCATGGTTCTTCTTGGCAAATAGATAGTTGTAGAGAGCTGTGCGGAGTCCACCCAAGTGCATTTCACCGGTCGGGCTGGGTGCGAAACGAACGCGAACCTGGCTCAAAGTTGAGAATCGACGAAAAATTACGGACATTTTCCGTTAGTTTCTCTTCAGTGCGGTCTATGGAATCCTTGTTCTTGACTCTTATGGTTCGCCGGCTCCGCGCGGAAACGTGTTCCGCTACTTCGCACCGAATTCCCGTCAGGGATACACCTATTCACAGCCCTGGTTTCACCAGGAACGGTTCAAGGAGTTTTTCCGCTGGTTACCCAGGGATTCCAATCATCCATGAATGAGTAAATCAACTAAGATCTCTGACAATATTCGCTAGGACAGAGTCAGAATAGTCAGCTGTTCGTTCTCAGAAGATTCAGCTGCACCCGGAACTGATGCTACTGAGTCGATCTCAGCAACTTTCGAGGATGAAAACGTTGAAGGGAAAGTCAGGCAGTCGACTCGAGCAGTGTGACGCTCCCACGAACAGAGAGGCGTCGATTTCCTCCGAGCAGTCGCTTCCTCGGCTTACTCGGAGGCTCCGGAGAATCTGCACAATCTACTGCTTCCGGGTGCTCGAGCGTCCAACCGGCGTCCTAGCATCTGTGCTCGAACACAAATGGAGCTGAGAGTCACAGTGTCAAAGCGAGAATGTGAAACTATTCGGGGTCTGACAGAACTGGAACTGGATCGTTCCTTCTTCGAGAATCACGTTCCTTGTGCGCATAACCTGATAGTCGCTTCACAGGCTCCACATGATCCGAATTTGGACCCAGCCGGCTGCCGGACGGTTGACGCCGAAAGTCGCCTTCGAGGGATGAGAACGATTTCTCATCTCCTCACTTCACTGTCATTAGCTTCTCCGTTGTTCTCTCAGGTAGATTATGATTCTGGAGGAGCGCGGAAGGAGTCAGATTTGAAGCGTGAAGATCCATCGCAGGCTCCTGCTCCTAGCGGTGATTGCTGGAACGACAAATTGCGACGGCGAGAGCTTCTCCGTACCTCCACGAACCCATGCGCGGCACAGGCTGAAAGAGAATGGTTCGCTCCCTTACAGTGTGGGAGCTGCATTGGGAGGGGCGCAACGCTCTCCCCGACGACAATGCGTCAGTAGGAAATTTGAGTTCCCGAAATACCAATGGGAGTAGATGGATCTCTTTGACGTCAATTAGGCGATAAATGACTGCGAAAGCATCGCAGATGCTTTCGGCAGCAGATCGGACACCTTCTCGGTGAAGTTTCCTCCTCTCTGAATGGGGGTCGGTCATGTGTGGAGTATTCCCGGACAGGCTCCCGGCACGTTGAGGCCGTCTCAGAGGACAGAGGACGAGAATTCAATTTCGCGGGTGTTTTTCGAACCCTTTTTGTAGGTTGCGATCTGAGACGGTTTCCTGAACCCCTGTAGACGGCCTCGAGGGCTCTGGTAGACGCTCGAAAGCGGTCGCGCAGACTCTCGTGAACCAAAGTCTCCCGAAGGTGGTTCCGCGCCGGACTTTTCGCAGAATATCAGGCTTCCCGTGATACGGTTTCTATCGCGCCCCTTGAAATATCCGCGTCGAGCCATAGAGAGATAGCTACTCTTCAGTACGGCGCAGTCCGTCCGCGAACGAGGAATCCTCCTCAAAATGGAGTTTGGTTTGGCGGAGCTTCTCAGAATCGTAACTATTCAAGACTTATCCTCGATCCACCATGTCACGATCGAGGTTGTCAAACCTCGCCATCGTGTCTGTCGAGCGATCCGTCACGGATGAGTCAAACTCCGATGAGTCCAAGGAAGAGTTCGAATAGCTTGAGGCGAGGAAAATTACGCTCCAAGGTGAGGTGATCCGGTTGGTCACATCTGGGTAACCTCGCGCGAGTTGTCTCCATTCCCCTGAAAGCTTCGTTGGAGAACTAAGGCCATCCAAGAAATCAGTCAGGGCGCGGTGAAGACATTTCCCATCTTGAACCTCACGGAGAGGGACGGAGGGGCATCAAATTTGCCCGGGCGTCATGGAGGCTCGCTACGCTACTGCTCGTTAACTCTCGCAGACGTGAATCGAGGCGTGGGCGCATGAAGGGCCCAGTCAAATGTTCCGTAAATGATCGAAGGAGCGTGGGAACCCATAGGCTGGTCGAGTTTGCAACGATACAATTGGATGCGGAAAAATATGGAAATCACTCTCCATCGAAAAGAGCGAGAATCGCTCGAGAGCTCGAAGAAATGCTTGCCAGCCCGTCAATCGCCATCTCCATCGGTCAGTGCGAACAATACACCGAAACATGCGCCATTCTTCCAGCAATTGGGATCGCAGAGAACAGACGAAGTCTCCAACCCGGTAATTCCACACAAGGTGCAAGAAAAGAAAAGAAAGATTGGAAAAATCTCCATCTACATAGATTGACCACCCTGTAGATAGTGATGTAGAGGATTCATCCGGCCATCCAATCATTCGCTTATTCATCCAACCACTCGTCCATTCATTCAACAATTCGTCCAGTCATTCATTCAATCATTCGTTCACTCATTCATGCGTTATTCATTCATGCAGTATTTATTCGTTTGTTCGTTCATGCATTACGTATTCGTTTGTTCATTCATGAATTGTTCATCAGTTCATCAATTCATGCACTATTTATTCGTTCATTCGTTTATCCATGCGTTCGGTCATTCATTCATCCATGCGTTCGGTCATTCATTCATCCATGCGTTCGGTCATTCATTCATGCTTTATTTTCCCATCCATCCATTCACGTGTTCGGTCATTCATTCATGTGTTCGGTCCTTCGTTCATGCATTATTTTCTCATGCAGCCATGTATTCGTTTATCCATCCATTAATTATTCTCTTCCAATTCCTGGACCTTGCACTGTAATCATTCATTCTTTCTTCTATCCATCCATCAATCCATTCATACATGCATTCAGTCGTTCATTCAATTATTCGTTCGTTCATTCGCTCATTCAATTATTCGTTTATTCATTCAATCATTCATTCATTCATTCGTCCATTTACCCGACTGTTTCTTTACCCGTGGTAATTCATCCATTCACAAGCTGAACCAATCGCGAGTCACCGTCACTACGATAGTGGGGGCTGGAGACTACCCTAGCTCCGAACACCTAACTTCGGATTTCTAACTCTCAACTTCTCACTCCTGACTTCTGACTCCTAACCTCTCACTCCTGACTTCTGACTCCTAACCTCTCACTCCTGACTTCTGACTCCTTACTTCTCACTCTTATCTTCTGACATTTCACACCTGACTCCTGATTTCAGTCAGTTGACATTTGCGGGATCGTAGCAGTAAGATCGTGAGCGAACTTCTGCATGAGAATTTCCAGGTGTCGTGCACGCGCAACAATGATGCAGTTTCCTACTGACTCGCAACTCCTCACTCCAGACTGCTGACTCCCAACTCCTCACCCCGGACAGCTGACTTCCAACTCCTTGCTCCTAACTTCAAACTCCTAATTCCAGACTTCCAAATCCTTGCTCCTAACTTCAAACTCCTAATTCCAGACTTCCAACTTCTGACATCCAAGTCCCAACTTCTGACATCCAAGTCCCAACTTCTGACATCCAAGTCCCAACTTCTGACATCCAAGTCCCAACTTCTGACATCCAAGTCCCAACTTCTGACATCCAAGTCCCAACTTCTATCTCCCAACCACTTGCTTGTCGTGCGCTGCCAGCCAGGTGTTATTCGCGGGATCGTATCAGTGAGATCGTGAGCGGACATCCCGGGCTTCTTGGACGTGCAACAATGATGCAGTTTATAGATAGACTCAGATCATTCAATTTCCATCATCAAGTCAAGCTGAACCCGCAGCGCTTCGCCGCGACTACATCTGTGTGCGAAGGAGACTACCCTGCTGTGGGCAGATCCTGGGCGTTTTTGCCCTGCTCAGGGTAGTTCCCGCCTCTGAACACTTCGAGACCTGGCGCCAGAATCAGAGAGTATGATTAGGGTTTGCAAAAGCCCGCATTTTCAGGACCACAAGCCAGCGGGCCCCGCATTTGTTGCGTCAGGACCGCGGGCAGCAATCGCAAGAGCCCGAATATTAACCATCGTTACCATAACTATTCAGAAAACTATCATAAATCTCCGCTGACTGTCAGTGATAGTGAAGATCCCGGAGGCGAGCGGCAGTGAGCCCGCAAGCGTGCGGTCTTTGGCACCGCCGGGCTTCACGGTTGCGGCTACCCGCAAAAATTATAGACCGCGGGCTCGTGTCCTGGAATTGCGGGCTTTTGCGAACCCCATCTGTGACTCGTTCCAGGGACTTTCTCGTTGCTCAGCTCAAACCTGTCGGTGGCTCAGCACCGTGAATGCGTGATTAAAGAGTCGTTCCCGGCCGTCTTGCTAAGTGCGCGAATGCTTGTTTTCCTTCAGCGGATAACTGTACCGTTCTCGAATCGCGACCCTGATTCTATCTGAGACTCGCTGGCCCCGCTGTGCGGGCCAGTGCGCAGCACCACTCGGCGACGCAGTTGTATTTTTTATTTTTCTCCACCCGACTAAACCCCCCTATTCACCGGGATGACACTCCTCGCCCACACAATCACCGACTGTCCCATGGAAATCTACAGGATCATGAGCCTGGAGGAGCGGATTCCGTTCGGGGCATCAAAGCTGAGCTTGTCTCAGCCCTGAACTTCGATGGCCAAGTAATCGGTGATTGACTTTTGAAGAGCATCTGCGGCTTTGCCTACTGATTGGAGCTTTCGCGGAGATCCGCAAGAGCGAAACGCCCTGCTGCTCGGCGATGGCTGAAGCTTTCGCCAGCCCTCCGTGTCTCTCGTCTGGCTCGGGGATGAAAGCTGGAGCAAGGAACCGAACCCGGAAATCTCGGAATCCAACAGCATCAAGCTCGCTGAGTAGTGACGCGGCGTTTCATTGTGAGAAGGAATCTCATGCAGTGGAATTGCACCGTAGGACTCGTTTTGCACGACCCAAATCAAATGTGCGATAACTTCTTTTCTTGAGAAGTCACCTCTCAAACATCTCGAGAATTCTTGCCACCTTCAGGAGGGAAACCATCACAAATAGAACCCATGGCATGATTTTCTCTCGGCTGTTATGGAGGAACCTACTGAGCCCTCGTAATATGCGGATGATTCAGTCGTCCGGAGTCCGTTCCATCCAACCAATCGGGATCTGACACCTCTTGAAGATGATGCGAAATATCTCCTTTCAAGAACCTCGAATCGTCTGCTAGTCGAGCTCGCTTTGCACTTCATAGCTCGGGGTCCCTCAAGAACCGTAAATGCTCGGGGGTGAGGGTCGCAGAGAGGTATGTGGGCGCTGTTCTGCCAAGCCATCTCAGCATCACAACATTCCTCACTCGGAAACGGCCAATCGTTCACAGAGATAGAGCACAAGTACTCTGGGTTTCGCGACGCATAATTCGCGTTATCGCAGTTCTCGCGGTTGTTCGGTGAGTGTCATACAGGCGTTCGCGGAGCCTGCACTGCAACAGAACTCCAAACGCGCTCCATTTTGGTGGGTAGTTCGCCTTGGATCAGGCTTCTTCGCTCAGACGAGGAAAAAAAAACGATGAGAGCACCCGGCTCCTATTCGTCGAGTTGAGCAACCAATCAGAAGTAAACCAGACAGCTGATTGAGTTCAAACCCGCATGCTATGTGTCGAAACAAGATGGACTGGATGAGGAATAGTCGTGGAAAACCGCGCGATCCTGATTAGGTACTGATCCTCTCTATGTATGGCGGACTCGTGCTGACGTCTCACTTTCATTCCACAGCTCGATCCAGCTGAGAACTTGGCTGCTGTTCGACCCGGCAAGACCACTTCTCTAGATCTACGGCCAGGAACATCTGACGCATCCTTGAACAGGGCCCCAGGCTCGAGCAGCTCCGTCGTCATTCCCAACCCGAGTTCGGGTTCTACAGTTATTCTCTTGAAGATAAGAGAACAGCATCTCGACAAACAGAATGACTCTCTTATCTTTTTATTGATTAGTCATGAACCCAGGTTGACAAGGTACCTTTTAGAAGAGATGTATCTGAGCGAGGCCTCAGAGTTCGACGTATGCGGGGATTTTTCCGGAACCAACACATGGTCATTCGATGTTAACTCGGTGTTGGGCGAGGGGCGTTTCGCAACTGTTTACCTCGGCACATTCGATTCAAACCCCGTTGCCATAAAAAGATTCAACAATCGAAGCAGCTTACGGCGAGAGCGAGAAGTTCGGAAGCTGACTCGCCTGGAAGAATATGAGCACATTCAGCGAGTACTGCACGTTTCGACGAACCTGAGAGGAAAACTGGATCTTGTTCTTGAGCTGGGTCGCGGAGGAACACTGGACGAGGTCCTTGGTTACATCAACAATCGCGACAGGGAATGGAAACGCACTGTTGTTCTACAAATCGCCTGTGGAATCGAGTACCTACACATCAACGATATTCTGCACGGGGATATAAAGCCGACGAATATAATATTCCGGGACAAAACACAGACAAGACTCATGGTTGGCGATTTCGGCTTGCCGGATAACTTCATTACCGGTCCGGACGAGTTCCCGATTTTCAAACCATCAGATCACATCTACACCCGTCACAGTGATATCTATTCAATGGCCATCGTGTCCTGCTGCGTGTTTGAGAACGTTTATCCTCAGACACGGCACGATTTGAGGATAACTCTGCGGAACGTCAAAGAGACATTCGATCTGCACTATGATTGGGTCATGGTGATAACAAACGCTCTCAACACTTATCCCACAAGCCGACCCTCCGCGGAGGAGTTCAGAGTCGCTCTCCAGAGCGTGGTGCCGCGTCAGCCAAGAGAGCTACAACAACTCGTTGGGCAGTCTTACTCTATTGTGCTCATAGCTGTTACGCTCGTTGTTCTTTCGGGTTTGCTCTACTTCATAACAGAGCTTTCCAGGGAATACATGAAGCAGTCTCCCGATATGACGGGATACATCAATGACGAATCGAGACAATAACAGTTGGCCAATTCTGTGAATATTATCGATAGGCGGCAGGGTGCCACGAGCGTCGTTCGTTGCAACAAAGCTGATTAAGTATAACAAGACGACTCGGAGGGGGTCTTCTGATATCAGTCGTACATAGCATCGGAGACCGTGTACATTGTACAAAACGGACAGAGAGAATCCGAAGAGTTGCGGATAAACCAAGATGGGACGCTGTTGTGGTCAGTTAACGAGTTTTAGGTTCTCTCAATGGGCAATGATCAGGAAGAGTCAGGGAGTGTCTATTATCTCTGGCTCCACGCTCTTGTCGGATAATTCAGAGGCTCTGCGTCAGCAGAATGTGATCTCGAATCCTGTGGTAGTTGTCAGTTTGTTCGGCTATTTTGAATTGTATTTTGGAGATCGGAGGGAGGTGCATGTGATTGATAGTAACTGAAGTCTCATCAGCCGGGTATAAAACTAAGTTTTTCGGAGATATCACCTCTTGATTTTAAAATCAGAAGTTTCTCGCGCCTTACGAGCTCATCGGAACATGGGAGGAACCTATCGGTTACGAGACGAGACACCTATCTTTTACTCGACATTTACCCGCCATGGGACACTCGCTGGTCCCCTAACCGGTCACCGGTGGGCTTCCCGAATATGCCCCATCACGGTTGATCGATTGATTAGTGCGTCACAGCACATTCTTCGCAAACTCTCGGCACAGCGGAACGTCAATCATTGCTAGGCAGAGGGGAGTTTACCGCGATTGGTTCGATGCATTTCCACTCCAAGTCAGCGGCGCTTCGCAATCGCATCCAGAGCTTTTCTCTCTCTCTCTCTCTTTTTCTGAATCAGTCGAAACATGTACCTCGAAATATAAACCTTTGGAGCATGATAAGGGAAATCCGATTCGGATGCACTTAGACGCCATCGTTGTTATCACCTGCATAAGTATGAGAGCGGTCTTTGGAATGTCCAAGTTCATGAGCTGCCTGAGAAGCAATTGTGTGAATGGTTCCATGCAACTTATCCAAACATTGAGGCTCATTTCGCATCAAATAATACTACCGATTTATCCCTGAACTCCTAGGGTGCGTGGGATTCAAGTAAGGCTGTTAGTCTGAGAGGCTGCAGTTCCCGACCGAGAGTGTCGGAAGCTGTGACTCGCATCCGTAATTCCATTATAGATCGGCGTGTATGAGATTGAGAGTATCGATTGCGAAGGGGTAGCAGGGCACTGAGCATGACGCTCAGGGATTCCGCTGGCTCGAACTCGGCTCTCAGCGAACCAAACTCGAAAGAATCGTAGAATTCGTCGTGGGAGCTTCCGAACGCTCGGGAATTCCGGCAGTGGTGTGCGAATCACGAAATCGACGCGACTGAGATAGGGTTATCCATCTAAGCGCGCTTTCACGAGAGACCCGTGCCCGGCAACCGGGACTGACCCTTCGACTCCAGGAGGGATTCCTGGGACTCAATATCTCGGTTCGATGAGAAGAAGTGTCTAGTATTGTCTCACATCTTTGATATCACACTTCTAGCACCCTCTCTACCCCACATGCGGAGGTATTTTTTTTCAAATAATGAGATCCTGAGTGAGATCGGTTCTTCGGGAACGATTGTTCGGGGGTGGAGACTTTGATGGTCTCGTCGCTAGGTGAGCTTAGCTTAGGGACCCCGTTTCATGGTTTCCCCCCTCCCTATCCCTCAACGCTAGTCGGTCAGCATAAGAGCACGGAAGAATGGAAAAAGAAGGACTCATCTCTGATTGTGGCGAAAGCTGTCGTACTCCACGAGGCTTATGCATATACTCCTATGACGAGCTTGAGCAGAAAGGCTGCGAGGTAAGCCATGAGAAGAACTTCCGTTGTTGACGCATACTCATGGTACGCAATGCCATAGCTCTCACTCAGACTATCGGACGAAGACCATGTGAGTCGCACGTCGGGATATGAGCAGCCCTCAGATTAACAGAACTTCCATGAGCGACCATTCTTCTCACGGCTCTGGTCGCGGTAGTCCCTCCCAGGAAGTTCACAGGAATCGGGTTCCCGGGGACGATGACTCTCCACCTTCTTCCGTTCGACTCTCCCTGTGGTTCGCTGTGTGTGCCGTTGCGAGCGCCCGATCCCTTGTGAAAGCAATCGATTTCTCTTTTGATTAATTTTTCCGGGAGAAGCAACTCACAAAGGGCGGACGTGTGCGTCGGAAACCATAGGAAAGTAATCTCTTCTTCAACTCGAACGGGCAGAGAGTACCCTCAAGTCTGGGAGATGAGGGACAACTTTTTTGACTGGACACATCACTGTAGCTTTTGCTTGTGTGCAAGCATATGAATCCCGATAATTTCGTGATGCAACGTTCCGTCTGTAACGGAAAAAGTGCCAGATCTTGAAAATCCTATGGATAACTGCGAAATCTAGGAGAACTTGTTGTTGGGAAGGAGTCCCTCATACGCCAGACTTCGGGGTAATATTCCATCCGTTTCCTGGAGACGCCTCGAGGAGTGCCTGAATTCTGGCCATTCATTTACTCATTGATGGACACAGCCCTCTGGGTTGAGAAGAAGACGCCGATCACGGAGTCGAACTACCTGGGGCTCCCACGTCTCCCAAAAATGCATATTCAACTTAGTTTTCGGAATTCAGATCCTGGCCGAACTCACGATGCCAAGCCAATTCATATACTCAAAACAAGCTCAGAGAAGTTCGGTCTCCGTGTTAGACGAGATTCCGCGAAGTCCCTGTTGATCACGCTGACGAAATATCGTCGGAACCGGAGAAGAAAAAATATCGAGTTTCTCCTACCGAGGCTGAACTCTACTGTGCGACGATTGTTTATTGAAGAACGTTTGGTCTCTGATTTCGACGTGATCAGCAGGGTCCCATTGAAGGGTTCAGCGGACAGCCGACCGCCGCTTCGGAAAACTCTAATTTGTCGCGACCCTCCATCGGAACTCTCAAGTCTCTTCTCTTGAACGAACGTTATCCCGAAAGAGACGCATAACGACCAAACTCGACTTCGGCTCTGCTGCGTTTGGGCAACGATCAGATTCTTCCAGACGATATCGGCGAACATCGAATGCTTCAGAATCATTGAGCGTGAATCGGACTCAAATCTTCATACTAGTCTCCACTGATGAGCACTGTAGGGTCATAGGAATTGCCCTAGCCTCGATCTCTTCCCTTTGCAGCTGGTTCCGGAGAGTTGGGACTTTGGGACCGAACGTTCCGGACAAATTGATGGAACTCGATCGGGCTCGGTCCGCCTCACTCTCGGGAAAAGCGACGGACAATGTGAAGTGAGGTCTCCGAGAAGTGACGATCCAACGGAGCGCGCGGCTGCGGAATTTTTCGTCCCGTCCCTTTGAATCGCTGGATGCACATTGAGCTCGATTTACCAGTACCAGGGCTCTATCGACTGAACCACGTGCCTCGACGTCTCATGACTGGTACTACTCGATTGCATTGAGTCGCGATACCTTCCCTCGAGGTTTCTACCTCGACGCCCGTTATCAGCCCGCGTCTAGGCCAAGATCGCTGAGGATTGTTGAATGTGGTATCTGAGTGGAAATTAACTCGATATGAGGTTGAAGATCGACTCGGTGAGCCGATTCCGTACTATTTTGCCAGAAGCCGATACGAAGTCTACCGCTACAAGGTCGAAGTCGATCGTTAACCTCGAAGGGTATCGCTAATATTGCTGCCAGACCTTCCCTTCACCACCTACCAGGCGCCGCATGTCACACCCTCTGCGCCGGGTCCGCGCAGAGGCGTGTTCGCTCCCTGGCTGGCATTCATTGTGGAGGGCTAGCCATAATTACGCACCATGAACTTGGATCGTTCGATGGCTTTAAGAACTCTCGTGGTTGGAACTTCGTGATCGCGATAGCTTATCAGCTGATGTTCCACCGGAAGCCCCAGAGGGATGTTCGCATCTAGTTCGTTCTCAGAACCACCAGCTGATGAAATTTGGAGCACCCGGATATCCTCACACTGAATCTTTGCCAGGCGAGGTCTGGAATCTGGAAACTCCCGAAAGGTTACCCCCAGTTCAGCGAGTGAGAGCGACTGGATGCCGGGATGGCGATCGATTTCCCATCCCACTGGACGGTTCCGAGACCCTGAATGAAGTCACCACTTCCGGGTGCTGACAATTCCAGCTGATGGCCTCACATCTGTTTCTGGACCCCGATACACAGAGAGTAGGGGAGAGGGACACGACACCAGGGAGAGGCGGTGTGTGTTCTGCTGCTGCAATGATACAAAACAGAAAGGAGGGAAATCATCGTAGTAGCAGCATCGTAGAATGCGTCAGAACTCAAAGCAACAGAGATTAACACTCGTTACGGAGCAGTGATGGAGGCTGTTCGGAAGAAGAGCAAGCCGAAGAAGCTTGTGACCAAAGGGAGACCTCGTGACGACCAGACTCAGGAATTGCTGTCAGATCTTCCCGCACTGCCACACGATGTCGATGCTCTCGAAACAGCTGGTGAGTTCTCCAGCACGCAGGATATCTGATTCCGCTCTAGTGACGAGCGCCACCTGACGTTCGAGCAGCTTCCCGTGAACGAATACTTTCGCTACTTTTCGGGTGCTGTTCTTCCACGGCGATTTCTGGTTCACGGAGAACGCTGCGATTCGCACCGTGATCGCTCAGTTTCTCCATGAGATTCCTGCGGAGGGAACCACGCAGTTTGACTCCGGGACCGGTTGAGCAGTTTTGCGAACGATCCGGCTTGTCGTATTATTCCGGAAGTGTCCGAGCAAGCTCTGATCTGTCACGGTTTTATCAATGTAGAATTTCAAGGCGGTGTCATTGATGCAAACAGGATTGCGCTTCGATCGGACCTCGATGCTTCGATGCTCGATTCCCCCGAGCAGATTCTTGCTACGCTTGAAGCCTACGATCTCCAAAAGTCACCTGCTTAGCAGCTGCCAAAGTTCACAGAATATCAATTGATATCATCGATTTGTACCATGGGACAAATGTCGCATGTAGAGACTCCAAAACTGTGGAGAGCGTGAGAAAAGTTCCGATTCTGCCATTTTAGCCAAGCTGGCCCGTTTCGATTGCGAAATGAGGAATTCTGATGCTCTGCTCACGGAAACGCGAAATTGCGGGATGTCACCTCGTATTCACCTATCGTTGTGATCCATGATCGATATTCTGATAGAGAAACGACGGAAACGGCTGCATAGAGAGCCTGGGATGCTTAACGGGACTTCGAATTACGTCGACATGGATGATTAGCGTAGCGATTCAATTTCAACGGCGGTTATTTCAGAGGCATCCGTAGTGGAGAACAAGGAAGCCCTTCCAGAGGCGGTCGCTGAGCTTGCACAAGCCGAACTCCAAGAAAATAAACACTCGCAAATCATAATCGGAACGTTCGAGACCGGGGCTTCAAAGGTGGACACGGAAGAATCGAGTGATCAGACCGAGAACGTGTCCGCCAAGGATCAAACCACGTTCTCCCCAGCTGAGTATCAAGCGGAGGATTGCTCCCAAACTAGTGATGGCGAAGATATTCAAAACGTCGAACCGAACCAAGCGGACGATGAACAACAAACGCAAGTATCAGGCTTGGTCGTCGGTGATCAAAGGAAACAACAAGCCGTGGTGGCACCGCTCGAAGAGCAAGATGACATCACACAAAACGCAACCCAATTATATCCATCTTTGGACTCGTTGCCCCTGGGCAGCCAATACTTTTGCAATGGTGAGAGCTCAAAGATCTAATCTGTCGAGACCTTGCCATCGAACTGAGCTTAACAATCGTTGATCTAATCAGTTACAGTCCCACCTTGTGAAGACACGATTCCTCTGGAAGAGGACTTCGAACGCAACCCGGAAATCGCTCCACCTTCGGCTCCTCTTCTCTCAGGGGATGTGTCAAACAACGGCGAAATACCCCTTGAGCTCCCGCCACTAAAAGACATCACTCTCAGTCAGCGGAAAGCTCTCACAAGGTGAGAAGACGTGCTCCAGCCTCCCGAATCGAATCTGTAAATCTAGCGTGATCGTTTGCGTTCCTCTCCTTTTACGTCTCTCAAGTCATGACCCGACTTTCCAAATTATAGGGTTTATCCGGAAGTAGATTTCGAGGAGCTTCAAGTACTTCCGATGACAGAAGCCGATATCCTTCGCATCAACCAGGGAGTCCTTCTGCAGCAGAAAGATCACCTCGAAGACACGTTCATCAATATGTATAACGAATCGAGGTCAGCTCTGACTCCATGAACCTCACGGGAAAAAAATCAATCAAGAAAACTCGACGCCGTGCAACCAACCCTAGGACTGATTGCCAGACCAATGTTCCATTTCAGTATTCCTGACGTGCCTTTGTTGATCCTAGGTTTCCTGAACACGAGCTCTACAAGCTGCTGACGTTGTACTATGCTGAAAGGAGCGCACTTTCCAAATGCTCGCAGCGAATCGACGAGATCGTCGAAACCATTCGGCAGCTAGAGGCTACAGTGTGGAGCATGGGTCGAGGGCAGGTTTCCGCGTATGATAGGTCAGTCTTGGCCGATTCCATTCTTCTATTACAGCTCCTAACGAACGCAACGAGACTAACGAGCTTGGGATTTCAATCAACGCAACATCTCTATTCCTTGCCATAGGTGTGGAGATAACACGTCTATTGAGAAAAGTCACGAGTACGAAATCGCCACTTACGAGAAATATCAGGCACAACAGCTGGGCCAAGAGTTGCGATTGATGGAAGACGTGCTGCGTGGAGAATACGCCACAAAAAACCACGCGACGCAAGTTCTCAAAACCCAAGTGGAGCAGCTGGTGAACAAGATATTGATACCTTTCCGTGCCATTCCTAAGAATGATCCAGTGCCGCAGATCGGTAATTGTCATTTTGATCGTATTGCTGGATATTTTCATCAATATACTCTACACTTGTTCATGCATCAGAGCTCGAGAAATTCTCTCGACAGGAAAACACAGATGGGCACGTGAACAGGAAGACGCCAAAGAAACCCTGAGAGTGATTATTTCGATCTTGTTCTGTTTCGTGCGGAAACCCTTCGAAGATTCTGCTTACGTTAAGCAGATTCGGCATTGGTTGAAATCAGCGGTCGCTGTGCTCTTGAGGATGGCTTCGTTGGAGGATCATTTCTTCGTCGTGTCCCACGTACTGAGGTGCATTTCGTTTCCATTTACCCGCCATTGACTGAATCGTGAAAGTACTCGAAGTAGGGTGTAATCGATTGAGTTGAATTTGCAATTGTGCCATCCGTTCTCCAGATGTCCTCCTGGGATTCACAAGTGGGCGATTGACTTGGTGCAAATCCCTCCGGTTGAGAACTGGTCGAGGACTCAGGATTGGTCGTCTTTCGATTTCAAGCCGGGTCAAGTGTTCGACTACGCGATGTTGGTTCTGAGTCTCATATGCAACGCAGTCAAAGAACGTGAGAACTTCCTGAGCTGCCTGAAAGTGATGGCCGAGGACACTCCGAGCGATTCGTGGTGCATCCTCGATAGCGACGGCGAAAACGACGCTACGGCGGAAAGCATCATCCTCGACTGGAACGAGTCCGACATCGTAGAGCTGCTGCATCAGATTCCGTTCCGCGAAATATTCAAGTACATGTACCTGGTCGACATAGTCTATGACAGCGAGAGGTCGAACGAGGAACAAATCCTCAAGCTCATCTCGTTCTCAACTCATCTGGTGAACATCCTACACCAAGGCCTACGAGCGTACCACAGTGTCAGGTATCGGAACCTCACGAAAAGAATCAGCCGTCTCATCCGTCATTGCGTCGAGTACCTCTCAGATCACTGGGAAGCATTCCTCGCGAACAAGGCACGAACCAACGAGCTCATCATGATCCAAGTGGAATACGATCAGTTCCTGCTTCGATCTGTGAATTCGATCTTCTACTCTGAGTCTCTCGGCGCCTGGCAATTTATGGCAGCGCTCCCCTATAAGAATGTATCTCACGGCATCATGTGGCAGCTCCTGTGGCTTCTTCACAACAACTATCGGGAAGACGTTCAGCTGGTCGACATGAGAGTTCATGAAATCGCGAAGCAATTGCAAGCGCATAACAAACTAGAGGAGAAGATAGATCAAATGGATGAAGACGAGGTGTTCTATCTACTGACTACATTCACCAACATGGCGATATCCCGCGAGAAAGTGAACAGGGCCTTCATCCACACCGTAGTCGTTGAAGTATTCAACATCTCGTACATTCACGTGAGGCTCCGCCAGGCTCATTCGAAAGTTGGACGCGAACTACTCTCGCGCTTAGTGAGCAAACACCCGTTCGTTGTGTCGGTGCTCCTCGACCAAATTCACCAGCACATCGAACAAATCGGGAACATGGCCTGTTATTTATTCAGCGAAGTCGACATCTCGGCTTGGATACCGGAGGACGAAGACCTGAATATTTTGTCCGAGTTCCTCGTCGACGGCAATCTCTCGAGTCCTCAAAACACTCTGGCGCGGCAAATTCTTCTAAACATGAACTACGGGTACGACGAGCAGAATCGACAGCTGTTCCTCCCTGAGCAATACCATCAAAAAGTGAGCCTGATCCTGCTCGGTGCCTATAAGGCACACTACCTACCGTTCGACAGAACCGGCTACGCCTACAAGCAATTCAAGTACATTTCCGACTACGCTTTGGGCACCAAACAGCCTGCAACGCCCGACGGCTTCATTCAGTATTTATGGGACGTGTTGTTCAGACTGCACCTCCACGTATTCGATTATCCGCATCCTGCTCAATGGCGATTGATAACCGACGACGATCCGCCTATCGGAATCGCCCATTCGCTCGAGAATACCGACGGACTCGAGATACTCCGAACCGGAGTCCTCGAAGGAATGCCGCCGGCTCTCTACATCGCCTTGATGATTTGTTCTGTGGGTCACTACAGGGAAGACATCGCCAGCAAAGGAATACAGCTCATCGTGGAGCTCACTCTCAAGGAACAGTTCACTGCGGCCGTCGAGGCGCTGAGCCGAGTATCGACGGTGTTCATCTCGAAACCCGATCTCCTAGTGACGAACCACAGGTTCCTGAGTGCGATGGAGGCCATCATCCAGGCTGACAACACGTACGCGGCCATGGTGAAGAACTTAGTGGAGAGTGTTTTCCCCGGCGACGTTCTCGGACAACTCGCGCGAGCCATCATCCTCCAAGTGCGGAAGGCCAAAGCTTGGAGTTTGCAAAGCAAGTGCATCCTAATGTGGCTGAAGATCCTCGTCAGTCTTCCAGAGATGTCCATCAAGAAAGGTTCAAAAGCGAAAGCGAGAGACAGCGTCTTCTTCCTGCTCGACGCTCTCGTCCAGCTTGCCTATTGCGAGTTGGGCTGCATCGAAGATGTGTTCTCGTTCTTCCAGGAATCTGTGGCCAACGTTGCTCCCTCGAGCTCTTCGTCGGGCTCGGTTGTGCGTTCCGTCATGAGTTACGTCTGGTGGGGCTCAGGATCGAGTTGGCCGATACTGGTTCCTCTGCCCTCCGCCGCCAAGTTTCCGTGGTTCGCGTGGGCCGCGCTAGTGGCTGAGAGCCGAGTGGAGCAGAACAAGGAACCCTGGAGGTACCTTCTCAAAGAGATGACTTCAAACTCGAAAATGAAGACGGAGAACGCCCTCAAAATCGTCTCGGGCTACGTCAAGAGTACGCCAAGTCAAGAATTCCTGCTGATATATCGATGGGCGCAGCAGGGTATCGATACAGAGATGGATCATCCGGCACTGCCTCTGATATGGCAACAGTTTTTCCTGCTCTACCTCCAGAGAGCCCCGGCGAGCGGGAGTGTAGGCTTCCGACTCTTCGAGAACACTTATCATCCTCTGCTGAAGCAGATCAAGAAGAAGTTGAATGACGTCGCGGAATTCTATCACCAGAGACACAGTAATCTTGCGAAAAACCTCCAAGAACAGCCGTTGATCGATCACACCAAAGAGACGGGACGTGTTCTCATGCGGATGAGCGAAGTCTGCCAGCTGTTCAGCAAACTGATGAAGTACTTCAGAACTCTGTACCTGTGGTTGGAGCAGCCTCGTTTACACGATCCGAATGTGTCGTTGTTGACTTTACCGGAACACTACAACCCAGAGCTCCTGAAGATACTACTTTGCGGCAACCCCGCCCTTTGGGATGATCTAGTCCACAAGGAGGTGGTGGAAGATTATCTGAACCGTCTCACAGAGAGGAGATCGGCTTTCAGAGCAAAGAAGGCCCTTCAGTCACCTCGGACCGAGCCGAAGACGATCGAACAACGTATTCTCCATCGCTTGAAGTGCTACGAAGACATCACGGAGCCTCCCCCCATTCCTATAATCAAACTCGTCATAGCCGAGGTCACTAAAGATTCCCTCCTCCGCGGCGACAGGCTTCTAAACGACGTCAAAGTCGAATTGAGGACGATGCTGGGGCACGCCAGAGCCTTCAACGCCCAAAGTATCCATTTGAACAATCTGAATGCCACTTACAAGGAGCTCTTGCAGAAATTGTATTCCAATGAGGACCGCTCCATACAGCTCTATATGGCCTGTTCTCTGGGACCGAAATGCAAGCAGCATGCGAGACTCGAGTTCAAATTCCATGAGGCTCAGAAAAACAAATTCGTAGACAAGGAACTGACGGAAAACCGCATCGAGTGGAACACCGTTTTGTCAGATCTTCGAAGCCCCGCATCCTCTGGCGTCATCAACGCTTGTACGTTCATCGAATCCTGCATCACCCAACTGGTAAACTGCCTACGATTGCACGCAGACATCGTTCCTCAACTCCGAGTGACCGGTGGGAAGCTGTTTGCGGACCTCGTCCAGTTCATGGATAAGGAGTCGTTAGAGCATACACCGACTCGGCAGTTCCTCACCCAGTGCCTCGAGGTTCTGGGTCAGGCGGTCATCTGCCCCGATCCCAATCAGGCAATGCCTCTGCTCGAATTAGTTCTTCGGAATCCACATCTGGTCAGCTATCTTTCTCCTTACTTTGCACCGGCCGTTTGTCAGCCAGCCCGGTACGCCGAAATGTACAACAGGTTATGCTATAGTTTGGGCCCTGCTCTCTACGAAACCCAGTTCATACTCCTGAGCAAGTTCGACATGGGATCCTACCTGCGAGCGACTCCTACGAGCGCGTTGGACCGTCAGAGCTTGATTGGAACACTGGAAGTGGCATTGCAAAGTATAGGCAGAAAGACCGAGCGAGATAACGCTCTGAACAGAATCGCGGCTCTGTACGTTAACCAGATGAAAGATCTGTTGGCAGTCAACGACTTCGAGCACTACTTCCATATTTTAAACATGCTCCTGAACGGCGTGCGCCACAACAACATTCCGTTGGAGAGTTTCGAAGCGTTCTTCGAATCCTTGGGATACGGGTCGATCCTGAACGGTGATCTCCCCATACATTGCGGGGCGCCGGGGGAAGAGCGTGCAGTGGAAAGCATCCGAATGATCTCCAACTCGTTCAAGAGTTTCAGGAACGAGGATCCCTCGGCCCTCCGCAACGGCATCTACTGCCTCTGCGAGAACTACATGGAGCCGATGGCACACCTCAATGCTCTGATGGGGAGTTTGTACATAATTCACGCTGCACAAAGTCTGGCTCAGATCATGCCAAGTGCTTCCGATACAGATGAGGCTCTGGAGGCGATATTTGAACTTTACGAACCCTGGCTGGGAACACTGCAACTTGGACAACAAATTCTACTGCCGTGGTTGCCGGGTGAAAACGAGAAAGCTTCCATCATGCTAGAAAGCTACACGCGCCTTCTCGTTCACACTCAGAACATCTTGATGAGAATTCAGCGGACGACCTTGAATACCATCTGGCAACGCTACTTCACGAGCTACGTGTGGAACAACACCGCAGTCTACGTCAGCACGTTATACTATCAGAAAATACTACAGCTTCCCTGGGAAGCTTTCGTGCCCACCGTGCAGGATCTGCGGCTGATGACCAGACTCTTGGAACCGAAATACGTCGACCACCTTCCGTTCCTGAACGAGTTGTTCCTCCGTGTCGATTGGCGTTACCTCCTCGTCGACGTTGCGCCCCGGGGCGGCCATGAAACCAAAACTGAGATTTATTCTCGCTTCAGTGAGCTGCTCCTGAAAACTGCGTGGAATCAACAGATCATCAAAACGAAGCGGATCCAGGAAATCTGTGGTGCTTTGGCGGAAGTGGACTGGAGCTGCATCTCGGTGGCTCTGGTCAGAGATTTTCTGCTCCTTTTCGGTCTGAGCTGTGATCCTCTATGTGCTCTGCTGCCAGACGAGGATTCCCAAGACGACGCTCTACTGAACTTCATGCAACAGGTCTGCTGCATGAAAACCACCAATGCGTCGTATTCCACTCTGGAGAAACAAGCAGCTTACTTCAACACGGCCGCCCGATTGGTCCAAAAATGCGCAGATACTCCTGGAACAAGGGATCTAGTCAAAAATCACCAGTGTGTGTCTCAGATTGTGCCGAAGCATTTCGCCCGGGTGGCGAACCTGATCGATAAAAATCAGCTGGACTACAATCAGCAAAGTATTGTGTTGGTCCGAGAGGTGCTCTCGGTTCTCAACGTGGTTGAGAGTATAGAGTGGGCCCAGGTTCTGACCGACGGCGTCGTGGAATGGGTCGAAGCGAATCCCGGTTCCGATCTTATCCTCCCCTGTCTCAGGGAGGCGATGACTCTCAACAATCAGCAATTAGTTCCCAGAATCGCCGAGGCTTGCATTGTGGCGTATTCCAAGTCGGAAGTGGAGATGTTCTCGTCAGACGGGGGCTGGCACACCATCCTGAGCTCACTGCCGTTCCCATCTTCGAACGTTGACGAGCTGCTGCAAGCATGCGTTGAAAACAGCGCATTTCTGACACTCTACGCCTACATTTTGCAAAAACTCCCCCAGTGCGGAACGCTCGAAAACGAACTCATCTTGCTGGCGCGGATCGTAGAGTGGGTTGTGGGCACTGTTCCGACGAACGACGATTCCGAACCCAAGATACTGCTGCTCTGGGAGAAGCTGCTGCTGTTGTGTTTGAGACAATTACAGTGCGACGGAGACGTTCGCATCGTCTACCGACATCTGCAACTCTTCGTAGAAAATCTTGTTCAGAGCAGCGAGGACAAAATCAGCGGCGGAATTCTGGGAGCCATCGGATTCGGGAGACGATCGCCGTTTTCACTGACGTTCAGGTTCAATTGCCGAGTTATGGCAGCTATAATTGCTCAGCACCTCACTGAAGACGGACTCGTTCAGTTAACCAGAAATCCCGCGAACAAAGAGCACAAAGCGCATCGTTTAGCTCAAGAAGCTATATCGAAGGTTAGTGGTTCGGTTCGTTGTGGTCAATTTCCGCAGGCAGAGATTAACGCACCCATACAGAACCGATCGGGATATGGTACGAAGCAGACGCTCACAAGCACTCAATCAATTGCAGGTGAAGGCTATGCAGGGCAATAAACTGTATGCAGAACTGCACAATGAGGTGAACACCGCTATCAATATGGTGACCTCGATGACTTTGGAAGAATCTCAAGATGTCGTCAAACAATTGGTGAACTTTTTCTACCCAACCGTCGCGTATCTCAAAGTTCTGTTCTTCGGGGTGCTCTGAGTGTTCGAGATAGAGCCGGGCGATGATGGAGTATTCATACTACTGGTAGTATCATCTGAGATGAACATCTCAGAAAACGTCAGTTGGGACACAAAGTCTTGTGCCCAGATCGATCATAGAATTCGTCACAGGAGTACTCGAGACCTCTCTACAACAAACTATTTCTGAAGCCTTCTGTCATGATTTTCACGAGGGAATCCTCAGCCATACGCGTTGGCGATCATGGGACTTCTTGTATCACACGAATGACAGTTTCGAGGGGAGTTGAGGTTGTACACTTGTTATTCTGGAGTTGGATTGTTACTAGGTGAAATAAAGTTACGGTACACGTCGGATGCAGTCGAGTTCTGAGGTGGTTAGTCGTTATGTTTTATTGACGGAAAGGTCTTTCCGATCTTTCCCACAAGAAGGTGTTGAGCTGGTATCGATCGCGTACGGCGTGGAACTCAAGTCGAAGAAAGCCTCCTAAAATCTCGTTGTTTGGAGAGCACAGCCAAGCGATAAACCGAACAATACAGAAATGGAGTCATGTATCCCCGATCATTTCGCAGGAATCAGTAGTAGAAATGTACACAGTGTAAAGTTTCATCCCAGTACCTATGCATGTCGTCATCACTAGCTCCAGAGCATCGTGGCCTCAGGTTGTCCCCGGCTTCGAGGGATTTGTGTCACCGTATACTGACAAGCTTCAAGGTTGTCCAGCCTCCTCCGAAGCGATTAACACTCAACGGCGCAGACATACACAGAGATACGAACCGAGAAATCGAACCACGTATACTATCATACTGGTGGGGGACCCAAAAAAGTACGGAGCGTTACATCACTACAACAACGTCGGCATACACCAATCAACCTGCGCGTCAAAACAGAGAGCGAACATCGGATTTCCTAGCGAGAGGAGTCCTCTTTGCGGAGCTGCGTCCGTTTTCAAAAATCTCCGGAATCGGGGATCCCGGGCCTTCGCAGCCAAAGTCTACAGCGTCTTTACAAGAAACAGCATATTTTTTCGCAGCCAGGTTCGACGGGTAAACAGGCTCTCGATCGTCCCCGTCTCGATCCATCTTGTCTGACCGTCTTGGGTAATAGGAAGCTAGACAACCTTCACGGGTCACCGTTTGAGGGTGAACTTCGGCCGGATGCCCAAGAGTTGTGGGATCCATTCGAACCGTTCCGCGAGAGCTTTGACGATACTTCCGGGGATTCGTTGATGTTCTGCTATCAGATCCTCGATGGCTAATTTCGTCTGAAACAAGTGTGCTCTGCGTTCAGATCGATGACGTGGAATACTTTATCGGCGGCGAAAAGCGCCGAGGGTACTGTCACGCATCACATTCCATATATTTGTGTTCCTATTGGCCGAACTCACCTTCTCGACCAGCTGCTCGGTTGTTAGCGACCCGTCGAACGGAATGGGCTTCCCGATAATCGTGCTGTAAGCGAGAAAAACAGCGCCTCATTTTATCATTCCCCTGAGGTCCCTCCCTAAGAAACCTTTTTGTGAGGGCTTCTTCGTCGATCATGCTGACCGCGATCCAAAAACTTGGCTTCTTGGCATGGAAGAGCTGCGTTAGACAAACAAAGACAATAGTCCGGACCAAACACCGAACAATCAACTGCTCTCTCCGACGACTAGAGCCGTTCTCGATTTCGAGTGATCCAGAGACATTCGTTGCGGCAGAGATTTCTAACCCAGTCATTGGTCTAGTAACAGGCGCTATGATTACTCGGCTTTGCGACGAAACACAGGTGCCGCGGCAGCGGGAGCATCTGAGTTCTCGAGGCGGCATTCTGAGTCCCGATCAAATCAACTATATTCGGTCCTTCTCAATAAGCTTCTAGGAACATCGTTCAAACCGTGTGAACACACTTGGCCTGTAGTATACGAACACTCCTCCCGAACTCACCGTAGTTTCACAGGGAATCCTCCATATATCGGAACGAGAGGCAACCTGGTTTTCTCGTAAACTTTGAGGAAGAACGCTGTAATTCACGAGCGCACAATCATGATCAGATCGGAGTGAAACGCTGAGATGCATCGAGCGAGCGCACTTTGGGGGCGGGAGAATTCAATGCTGCTCTCCTCCCATGTTTCTCATTGCTAGCTCTGATCTTCTGATACTTACACATGGGATATGGAAATGTGCGGTAGGCTTCTCGTATGTTCTGAGTGAATACTGGTATGATCGGCACTTGAGCCCCCTGAGCCACCTTCGCGAACCCACAGCGTTTCCGCCACAATAGCCTGAGAATACAAGAAAGAACTCGGATGAGGAAGCTCGCCCTGATTCTGTCGAGGAAGCGACCAATAACTGTTCAATAAGGTGAATGCATTCCGCAAGATGGGCAATTAGCTTACTGGTACTTATGAGTGCCGAACAGAGCTTCAAATGAGCCTCCGGGTGAAATGCCGAGAATATTGCCACCTTTGAGTACATCTACACAACTCTGCACGGAGCCTGGTGTAACTTTGAACACCTATTGGAAGGGAAGACAGCATGAGGCCATGATTGTGGCTCACGTGGCGATCAGAGAAAACAACGGAACGACACCAGGATAAATCAAACTCACTTCCATCAACAATCGGAAACCAGGCAGATTCTCTAGGAAGCGATCTCCAACGCCTCGCATCAGACGTTTCTTATACAAGTGCATACCAGCTACCATGTAATAGTAATCGATGGGAATCGTCCCGTGATAATAGATAACTAGTGCAGGGCCCGTCGATGGAATATTTTCCAGTCCACAGAGCTCATAACCTGAAAATAATAACGAGACGTGAAGACAGGAAGCTGCGGCGCGTTCTGAACGGGAGAAGCAGAGTCTCCCAAGATCAACATGCGCAGAATAAGATCCACTGAGGCATACGAACCGTAATAAATTCGAGCGTGGCACCACCAAATGAGCGACAGAAGCGTTCGCGCGCCATTCCAAAAATCGTGTTGGGCTTGTTCACGGAGCATGTGACGGAATCGGTAGATGTAGAGGAGACTGATCGATATGTAAAGTAGCACATAAATCAATCCCGGCAAGAGGAATGTTATCTGGAGAAAAACATTACCCTCAGTCAAATCTCGGGGGCTTGCATAGGCCAATGACATGCCATGAGCTCAACACAAAGCGACGGTCGCCGAAGTTTCGGTGTCGGTGGACACACATCGAGGTAGTACACTCGAAACTTGTCGAGTGTCGGAGCGAAATCAAAAACACGCGAAAGTATCGAAGATTCTGTCAATCTAACCATGAGAGGCTTGAAGAGCCACCACATCCACGACCAATACTCGACATCGAGAAGATTGGAGAGATGAGAGTACACGTTTTCGGAGAACGTTGAGGACACAGTGCTGTAAGCATCCATCTGAAAAGGGGTCCGGATATTTAGGAAGCTTCTCCACCTGCTGCTCCTGGATTTGGCGAGGGAAGAGAGTCACGCTCAAGCATCAGAACTCTGCTTTCTTCCGAAGATGTCTGTCGATGAAGGCTCTCGAAATCACTCGACCTTACAATTAACAAACAGAATGTGCGAACATAGTCATCGAAAGAGTCCATTGTTGGGACAGACACCACCACAGACACTCCAACGGTAGTCAAGTTCTGGAGGAACTAATTGTGATCCACAATTTACAGAATGGGTCGCACAGGTGCGTTGTTCGCTCTCCACTGCTAACACATCGAGATCCTGCATCCGACGCCAATAGACGTCGCCGTCGTTTGCGTAGGAAACTTACCTTTGGCACTCGTTTCCGTTGACAGTCCTCTCTGACCACGAGCACGACGACCCGAACATTTACGCAGGCAACATGTTCAATCAGAACTAGAATTCACGATGGTTTTCCTGGAGCGCGGAACTCGGAAACATTAATGAAGCGCTGAACAGCTCTGATTTCAGAAGCTCTGGGAGTCGCGATGAAGTGAAGTTTGAAGGATTGCCAGACAAACTGAATGGGCAATTATTCCTGCTAGAGTGCGGTCGAATGACGGGAAGAGAAAGACAGTGCTTCGGAACAAAGTAGGAATCGAGCACTCTGCACCCTGGACGCGCTCGAAAAGCTGCACCAGCAGTGTGGCGGTGGCGATGGCGATGCTGATGATTGTTTTCATCAGCTGTGTATATGCGAGTGGTGGTGGTGGGTTACATGCAATGGGAAGGTCTCAGCGAGTAGATACAGACCTAGGGTCGGAAAGTACGACGAAACAACGACCGCGAACTGAAACGACGCTGCAGCCTTGGCCGAGGCGGAGCGACTCAAGAACAAATGGGAAAGGAAACATCAGCCGAGGCGAACGATCAATAGAATTGATGTTGACACCGTAGGAGTTCGCGAACATCACTAGAAGCTCGCCGATGTCAAAGCGCTGTAATCACGCTGAGCGAACACAAAGTGCTTGCTGAGAAAATGGAATGAATCATGCTTAGAACCGGAAAGATTCGCGGCACAGATTTCTGTGGAGGAAATAGCTCCGCATCATGCAGAACGAATTGCTTTTCGATCCATGGAGTGAAAATCTCCGTTCGAAGAGAAATCACTACCCCTTGAAGTTTGAATGATTGGACCTCCTCGAATGACGGCAAACAAATTCAGTTTCATCATCTCGTTTATTTAGTTTCGGAATTCAATCCAGCCCAAACTTCACTAGCTGATTGGATGATCAAAAAATCACGAGTCCTCCAGGATAGGGATTCTGCTGGCCGTAGCTACAACACATCGAGCAACAACGGTTTTGGTTCGCTTCAATCTCCCTAATACTATTTGAAACGATTCGGTACGAATCAAGCGTTGGCTCCGCCCGACGGTTCGGACGAAGACAGTGAGGATGTTCAGCCCGAAGCAGTGACGTCGAGAATTGAAGTCAAAAGACGGATCAAGGAGAAGGGCAAGAGTTACAGAATTTCATTCCGGTCGCAGAAACACGATATGCGACGTTCACCGCGGGCTGTGATTGTGCTCACCGACGGAGAACGATACTTTCACCGTAAACACGGAAGGACATCCGAACAGCGAACAAGTCTCAACAATCGTCGAACCCGTTTATCCCCGCAAGAATTATGCACAAATAACCGTGTATCAAAGTCTGGTTTCCCGCTATATGAGTCCCTAAGTATCCAGGGGTTCTGTAGAAGCTGGTATGGTGCATTTCGTAGGTGAGGCCTAAACTTGTCGAGTACCGTCTTCTGGTAATCAGGAGCTTTCGAGCTCCCCGTCACGTTTCCGGCGGAAATTCCGCAGCTATGTACAGCTCTCAAGTGGACAAAGGACCACGACGGAGAAATCGTGCTGAGGATTCGACCCGGAGTCGTCGTATCGATATGATCATCAGCTACCTGGCACGTATGGTAAATAATACAGGAGACGCCTGCCGCGGCTTACCTTTCCGATGTTTTGAGAAAGCCTCATGTTTTTAAATTTAAAGTTGGATGAGCTCGAAGACGTTGAAAGCGCCGAGTGAGCTAGGGCTCTGATCAATGTCGCTGTTCAGGAAATTGTGTTCTCCTACAACTCTTCGTGATATGTGCGAGCCAGGCTCTCGAAGAGCTTCCCACAGAAATCGAGATATTCCATGCATTGCTTGATGATGACGTACTCCCTGGCGAATGAAAGGGTGAAGTCAAATTCCGTTCCGGCTCTCACCCCTCATAGGTCTCCAACCTCGATGCTCCCTTGGCTGGACTCACCACTGGTAACGATCGTTACGGCCAGGAGGTCTCTTCTCGCGGAACGAGGATTCGACAACCTCTAGGCCATCAGAAGCTGGGGCTTCCAGACCGAGCTGATCTCGCATTTCACTGAGATCAGCCAAGAGATTCCTCAGAATCGCTCTGGCTGCTCCGAACGCCTCCCTCTTGGCGGTGGACGCCTCGTCGACTTCATCCTCACATTCGTATACCAGTTGCAGGGCTTTGTGGAACTTCAGGATGTTCACTTCGACGTGCAAGAGGCATTGCTTGAGTTGAGAGACGTCCGTATCTGATGCAGAACATTCTGGCAGCCAATCATAGGAGTGAGAATGCAGTTGATCCACAATACTTCCGGGACTGTCCAAACTGTCATCGGTCTCATTCCACCACTTCTTAATCCACGAGTTTGACTTGGCCGCGGTTTCTTGCCGCGCCCAGCGGCACCTTTCTCCTATTTGTCTGAGCGCCATTCGGAAGCGGTCAGCGAGTGAGAACCCGTCGCAGCCGTCGATTGACATCTCTACTCGGAGGTATTTACGATTTGGAGTCTCGATAATCCGCAGATCTATTCTCTCACTGTTTAGTGGTTGTCCTCGACGTTCAGTCTCTCCCGGCCAACTCAGTCCAATCTCACTGGGAACTCTTGAACCCTACCACTACTACAAGACGCGGACTGATAAACGTGCGATTTCATTGAATAACCGGGAACACTCATGAAGCGGATGTTTACTGAACCATTGGGCGTGACCTCGTTACCATCGCGACTTGAACCACGAGAGAGCGTTCTCAAACCGGACTGCGCACGCCACGGGTTTTCCAACAGCAGACAGCCCGTCAGCTAGCCGGTTGATTCGCGTAGATTTGTTGGGGCCTCACGACGTCATAAAACACGGCTCTGAACCGAGTTCGGCAAATATGCAAGCCCGTAAAGTGACTTTTACGGCATTTTAGCAATGCTCCGATAGCATTCCGGGTCGAGCTGCGTTTCCCACAGCTGTCTCACACTTCGTCTGGCAGTTCACTAGAGCTCCCAACAATCGGATCTCACCGCTACAACGGATTCCTCCTGAGCTTTCACGAATCCATCAGCGAGACCGAGACGGATTCCGACTGCAGACGATTTTTCTTCGTATGCTTGACTACGACCGATGCTGCCGCGGACGGAGCATAAAAGCTGTGGAGATATCTTGAGCCAGCGACTTCACAAGGGCAAAACCATCAGTGTTTCCAAAACGTCACGCCCACGAGTCTAAGATGGCACTCTTACGGATTCAGCTCTGGCTCCGACTCGCCGTGATTTGCGGCACATAGGTCGACCATGAGAAATCCGGAATATCGATAAGTAACGCTCCCGGCAGACCTTTCTGAGGGAGGAAGTCAGATAGTCTGGCCGGAAAGCCAGGGACTCTTGGGTGGTTCGCTCTGCAACGGTTATGAAATGAGCCGAACAATGATTTCTCGATGGCATTCGGGTTCGAGTGCTTGAATCTCTTATTCAGAGCTAATGATGACCAGAATCGGAGGCTGACCGTGATTGGGGTCGATCGATCCCCATGCTCTTCCAGAAGCAGGTGCCTCTTTCGCGCTTCGGGATACACTTCCCCGGAGTCATTCTGTCCGGACTCATTCTGGCCTACGAAGCTGTGAGAATCCGTTTCAGTCGTGTGATTCGACAATGTTGTGACCTCGCCCCCACGAATCGCTCTCGATCGTGATCGGCCTTCGACGAACGTCATCTAACGGCACGACGGTGCCTCAACGATGCTTGGCTTACGACGGCCGCAAAAACCTCAAATACCTCTGAGAATTTCAGCACAACGACGTTTTCCCCTCAAGCACCGAGGCATGAGTCTGGCCCCGGATGGAGGACTCTTCGCCCTCATCTGGACTCGTGGGCCCGAGTCTGCGACCCCTACTGGTGACCAAGAAGGATGCCACCTGATCAGAGGGTACCGTGTTGAAAGAGGTTGCCCCCTGATTGGATGGAATACGGTGCGGGTCCTCTTCCCGGCAGCGTCTCCTCCTCCCTAGAATGGTGTTCCGTGATTCTTCACGACACGATGTTTCCTGTATAGCCCCAGAAATGACTATCCTTCTTATGGGGGAAAGGAGGTCCCGGATACGATCTCCTCGGAAGTCTCGTAGCCCACCGGTTGAGTTCCCGCGAGCAGCGCGAGGGGAACAAATGGGACGAGGGAGGAGAATTTCTGTCTCCACGGATCACTGAAGCAGCCATTGAGGTCGAAGGGATGTCAAAACTGAAGGTATTAGAGACGGGTCGGTATTGCGAGGAAAGAGCTTCAGAGGAGCACAGTTTGAGCGAATTGAAGATTCGAAAATGGCAGGACACCGGCAGCGAGATTTAATTGTAAGCATTGGCTTTATGCTTCGGTAGGAAATGGAAATCACTGCGAACAGGTCCCAGGAGCATCTCGGATATTTTTATCCAGTCGCGACACGACGGCGAGGCCATGAGCGTTTCCAATTCGTCTCGTCCTCGGTACAGCGGAGGTCTGTCGTTGATCCTCTGGGGCAATATCTCTAACAGCCCCACGGGAATGTACCTTAAACGAAGGTTACGATGAATGAGCCATAGAAAATCACATCTCAAATCTGTGGAGCTATCGACGTATTCATGATGATGTCAAGGGTTTCGTTGCATGCTGGACGCAATCAGCACCGCTTGTGAACTGTTGCAAACTCGGGGATAAGAGCTGCTCGATGCACTTCCGATATCGAATGCGAAGTGCTGAACGGCTTAAATCAGTCGAAAGTACCTGTAGAGGAAGGAAAGCCACTCCAGGAGGAATCGCCGCGTCCTCTCGACTCCTTCAGTGTCGCTCCCCCAATGATCCAGTCCGTAATTCGCGAACTTCTTCAGAATATCCAACCGTTCATTGGACGAGATGTCCCAGTGTCGCCGTTCTTTTATTTCCGTGAACAACCATGGTTTAATCAGAGCTCCCCTGTTGAGAAGATAGCGAGGATGATGAATAGATCGACTTTGATAATGATCATGAGCAACTGGCCACTCTGAACTCTGAAAACTCACCTCGCCAGAAGTACCCCATCTACCCCGTATTCGTTGACAGATCGCTCGTAGTCCTCATAACTCAGTACGTCACCACTCCCAAAGATCGCGATTTCAGGATGAGAGTGCGTGGCACACTCTCGTATGTAATCCCAGTTTGCCAGTTTTGTATATCGTTGTTCTCGAGACCGCCCATGCACCTGCAAAAGGAGAGATAAGCACGAAAAACAGGACAGAAACACCACGCAAAACCACGCTGAGATCCCGATTGGAGAAACTCACCGTGAAAAGAGAAATCCTGCTCAGCCACGGCTTAAGATCCTGAATGATTTTATGAGCAATATTTTTGTCTTCCTGAACCGCTGCGCGCATTTTCATAGTGAGGGGAAGGTTCGATGCTTCAGTAACAGCGTAAACGATCTCGTTCACTCTGTTCTGACGCGTCATGAGACCGGATCCAGAGCCCTGGAAGTTGGATGAAAGCGTTGCGACTTTGATTCCTTGAGCAACATTGAAGAATTCCAGTACAGGAATATCATGGCGGTGTGAACCAGGCTTCACCTTCCTGTAGATGAAGTCTATGGGGCAACCCATGTTGAGATCGATGAAGTCCAATTCACATTTCTCTTCCAGTAGCTGAGCACAACGGGATAAAACGTCTGCATATCCTCCACAAAGCTGCCGAGGGTTGACCATTTTAGAAATATCTAGCGAGAAGCGCTGGTGATTGAATCTCAGTAGAAAAACGTTTGGAAACGGCATATGTTTCGAGGCCGCAATACTTGGAGGGAGCTCCATACTTGCACTCCGAAAACATCCTCCGAGGAATGCCGTCTCAGCAAGGCCCACTCCGACATCTGTCCTTGCAGGATGTTAGTTGCCATCGCCATTTCGCCACAAGTGATATCCGCTCCCATTTCTTTGCAGATTCGCCGAAACGGGAGATTTCCAACGGTGGTCAAGGGGGCAAGATAAAGTTTGTTCCTGATTCGAGGGCGAAACGATCGGCATTAGAAACGTGTAGAATAGGAGAGAAAACAAGAGCGAATCCCGTTCATGATTGCCTGGACTCAGATAAAGATCACAGCGATCTTGGTACATGGGACTACGCAACGCTGAATGCCTCAAAATACAGCTAGTTGTATCCCACGAAGAGGCAAGAGTTGGAAGAGGCAAACTTGGGAAGGCAAGAGAAAAACAGGTTGAAAGAGCGAACCTGAAATCTACAGTTTTCCTCTCTTCGAGCCGCAGTTTGATTCTTTCACTGTCCTCCGCTGTGTCGTCTTTATAACTCAGGAATCGTTTGGACGTTATCATTTTCAGGGGCTCTTCGGTTTTCTTGAAGTCATAGTCACGTTTTCGGAGTTTCACTTGCAGCTCTCGCGATAACATGTTCTTCTCGATTTCTGAGTCGACGCCTGCAGTGCGATGGGGGCCTTTTACCATCTAGCTGTCGATGCTAGTCAAAATGCGACTACTGACTACCTGACCACTGAAGAGAAGGCATCCCCAACGAACCTTTATGAACTTCCTCGTTCGTTTGATTGGCACCGTCTTTCAGGTGCTGACCGCTGAATCTGCACGTCATAGAATAACGACATCGCCCATATTTTTCGAATAAGTAACAGCGGTCTCCTATATCAGCTTCTTTAGTTTCGAGATATTTTTGCGTGTCATGGCTGTATATGCAATTCTCATGCGGACATGTGCCTGCTATGAACTTGAAGCAAAGCTTTGAAGATTTTTCGGCACTTTGGTGGTGGGGGCGTGACTTATTCTGTCCTGGAATCATGACAGGAGCAACTAATCAGTGAAGAACTCTTTCTGCAATGAAGAACAAGCATGCACGTAGCGCCGTCTTCATAGCGAATGATGAGCCAAGATCCGCGAGCTGACCTTTCACTTTTTTACGCGGCTGACCGCCGTCGTCCCCATTGAGCTTATGCTTAACCGCATCCGACACGAAGTTGAGATCAAGTTCACGCTGCTTATCCGCCACGACGAACCTGGAAATGAGGTATGTTTCCATTTCATGCTTCGAGGCCCGAAACAGCTACGTGACTCGCTCCCAGTAGCCAATTAGTGGAGCCTGATCTCGAATCTCAGTGGGCCGCAACAGAAGTGATTCCGAACATGTGTGAAATACTATACGATAGAATGACATTCGGAAGAAGGGTTCGAGAATTGGAACACGAGTTTAGAATAAACACCGACGTACTCTTTCTTGATGGGAGCAACGCCTCTTTGAGACGGCTCTTGTTCGATAGCTTCCATGGCAGTATTCACGAATAATGGGGAGATCTTGCAGAGTGCACAGTTGAAAATCTTCTCATATTCAACAAGGATGTTTACGGAAGCCGCACAACGTGCTTTGCCACCCAGCTGTTTACGCTGCGCGCTTTTCGAATCCTCGCGCCGAGTCGTCCACGCTTTCCACGAGACGAATCACAAGTTTTTCCCGGATTCCCTGTGGGGTGAATGAAACCATCCGAGAGAAATAGTCCGGGCCTTCCGCTATCTCCAAACCAGAGTAATTTTGCTCTCGGAAGCCCTGGCTGGTACTTTCACGCAGTATTTTGAACACGTTGGCGCGGATGGCTTTTCGCGCTCAGCGCCATACCCTTCGCACTTCAGTGAACATCGACGATCTAACCTTCTTCCCCGAGAAACATCTCAAGAACATCTCATTCGGAGGAGGAGAGATGTGAGAGTACATACAGGAAGAAACAAGCCTGGGAGTGCGAAAGCTGACTGTGAATTTGTTTCTATGCTACCGCCGTACTAATGGCTAATGCGCCAGACGCGTTTCATCGTGACATTGCACGGGATGGATTTGGAATGAACATTATAAGTGCTGCGACGATTGATTTGAGACGCATTGAAGTATTTATCGTGAGGCCCAGAGAGAATTCTCAAGAGCATACCAAAGTACTGTTTCTTCAGGATGGCCTCGAGGGGCGATAGAGTGATGCGAGGAAATCCCTCTCTCAACTTATAAGATAGGTTTATCGAGGGCGCGATTCGCTTTAGGATAGGGAGGAGCATGTGATATTCTATACTATAAGCGGCCCAGGGGAGCATCGAACATTACATAGGAGAGAAGACAGGGTACCCGGGGGTATGACAGGTCACATTTCGTCCCAAAGACATTTCGGCTCCTGGACATGTTGGCCTCGAGACATCTCGACTCCGAGACTTTTTGGCTGCAAGACATCTTGGCCCCAAGACTTTCCGGACCTAGCATGCCGTGCACGGAAATTTTGGCATCTAACGGCGGCGGTCATATGCGCCCATGTGTATAGAGACAATGCGTTGCTCCTAGGATTCCGTGCACATATTTCATTCTTCAACCTCGGTCGACGTCTTCCCGAAAATGAGGCTCTCTGCAACCGTAGACCCACTCATGACCCGTTTATTCCAACTGAGGCCGTGCGCTGTCACGGGCAGCCGTTGAGTTAGATTAACCAGGTCTTCAGTCCCAATGAATCTGACCATATCCACTAACCACAATAACTGACAGGGGCCCTCCGCGAAATGAAGAGATTTCTCTGGGGGTGGAAGGTGAATGGAGGATCAATGATGATGAATTAATGAACATCAGCTGGAATTCGAAGTTCGCGAGCGAGATCGGGGCGAGCTGTCCAAGCCCGAATATTCTTTGAGCCGTAATTTCTTTGGGCTGAAAAGTCTGGGCCCGAAATGTCATGTACCGCCCCGTTAGACAGACGAGATGGAATTGTACGTAAAACTTCGTAGCAGTCCTGCACCATTAGACGCTTGAAACTCGGATGGGCTGTGATGTGGACCTGTGGATTAGTCCGCGGACGGAATTAAGCCTGATGGGAGAGCCTCCCGAGATTTCAGGGTGTTCCTAGTTCCCGGCCGCGACCAGGTCATCCTAGCTCCCGCTCTCGTTCAGGTAATCCTGGTTCACGGTCCCAACCAGTTGATCCTGTCTTCCGGCTCAAACCAGGTGATCCTGGTTCCCGATCCCGAGAACGATTCCCATAATCTGAAACGTCCGGATACTTTGAAGGCCGGGTTTCTGAAATGCCCGACCATCGCATTCTCCGGTCTGCGGCGGGTATCTTCGCCGGCACCCTGCTGCTTGAAGAGCGCCGCGATGCCCGTAAAATAAGCTGACCACACGAACCGCGCAACCCGCATGTTAGCCTGCGTTCCCCGCATGGAGTCTTACTTTCAAATGTTACCGCCAACGAGTTCAGGCTTGTCCACAAATCTGAATCGTCATGTTCCCAAAAACTGCTTCCCAAAAATCTGAGGACGTCACTTGCGGAAGTTTAGTTTCACGAAACCCTTCCACGAAATCCGCAATTCGACGTTGTAGAGAGCACATGCCCGGCATCGTACGCGTGCGCGCCAGTCAGGCCGCTGTCAGCTGTTGACTTCTTGGGCTGCATTGCCTGACGACGTCCCGGAATCGCGAATACTGAAAACCACCGGTGAGTCTTTCTTGAGGGCCATCAGATTAGATCTCAGCTTTTCCTCGGGAACATGACTTTCAAGAAGTAGATGAAAACTCTCAGGGGGCGCCGGGTCCGAACGGATGGATGTAAACAGAGGCCGACTCATTCGCAACCATTCTCCATTTAGCCAGCAGTGGCGCCGAGTCGGCCTTCTCCCTTGAGTAAAATTTTCAGATCCAGAAGTGCGGCGGCGAATCTTCCAGCGGAGTGGTGTCTGTCATGGGTGGACAAGCAAAGACTGACATTCAGGAGTCCCTGAGATGCCTTGGTTATCCGCGACAGGACGAGAATTTCATCAAGACGGTCTCAACGAATCAAGTGGAATTCTCAGTGCTCGTATCATGGCTTTCGAACGAGCTCAGTTGCGCCACAGAAGGTTCTGTCGATAAAGTGAATTCTCTCCAAGAAGTTGATAATGTAGATTCCTTCAATCTTGAAGTTTCTTCTCTCCTCACCGCTTTGCACTGTCCCTACAAGGATCTCGTTATTGGTGACTTGAACCAGAGATTCAAATCCCAGCGGAACAGAGTAATGCTTTTGGAGTTTCTCTCATCGGAGGTTCAGGCAGCCAGGATTGTTAAGAAATCCGCAGATTCCAAGCGTATGAAACGTGAACAGAGGGGATCGCCGCAGAGTCGCAACGCTCTCTTATTAGTGAAAAGCCTCAGCTTGCCCATTCCGCGCCAGAAAATCAACATAGAGGCATTCTTCACTGAATTGGAACATCAGATCACGGCCCTCCAACCGAGTCCACCAACTTTGCTGATTTCGAAGGAGCTCGGTCCTGCCGAATGGAATAAACTGCGATGCGTCTACCAGAAGCTCCTTAATGACTTTACGATTCGGCGGATGGCTCTCCTGAAGCGCTTGGATGTCACAATACAATCTTTCGGTTGGTCCTCACGCATGAAGGACAAACAGGCTCAGATCACCCAGGTCTTCATGCCTTGTCGTCAGGGCCTCCTCGTCGAACCATCCGTTCAACTGGGCGATATCCTCGCCGCTCGACCGGATGTCCTCTTTGTCGATAAAACCTCATGCGCCAAAGTACGGGAGAAGACCCAGACTGCGTTGGCCAGAGTTATCATGGGATCTGTTCCTGATCGAGGTGGCAGAGCAGCGGACATGGCTCCTCCACCCCCCGAAATGCCGTCGTGGTCGAAGCGGCAAGCTCCCCTCAACAATCCAGGAGGTATGGGTCGAGGGGGTTACGGTCGCGGGGGGCAAAGCGGGCGTTCAGGTCAGAATCCGAGTCATGGGCAACCACAGAATCGAGGAGCAGATGGCAGCTATCACCAGAGAGGTGGTGGACGAGAGTTCAGGCGGGGCAGACACAACGAGGACGCTGGTGACAGAAACCAAAGAAGTATTCAGCGACAAGGAGGCGACGGTTACGCTCAGCAAGAAGCTTACGGATACGATCCCTACTACCAAGGGGGCGGGGTTGAGGGTGGCAGTTACTTCGATAACGGTCGAGGTCGGAGAGACCACAGACAGCAGCACGGGGAGTACAACACCGGACGCGTTTCTGATGCTGGTTGGCAGGAGCACCGGCACGGTGGCCAACGAGGCGCCTACAGAGGGTCGTATCGTGGTGGACGAGGGTACGACCAGCGTAACTGAACTCGGCCGTGAGGTCCAATGTAATAAAACTATTCATTAATTCATGATCTTTGCTCATTTTGATAGTACACGTGAACTGAGTTCAATCTCAGACACAGTCGCTGAAAGCATGTCTCTTGCGCCGCCTGTTCATGGCACTACGGGATGCTTGGAGACCGCGGTGCAACTTTCTCAGCTTGCAATGGATCTTTTATTTCTCTGCAGGTGATCATGAGTCTGCAAGTGTTGAATTTTCACAATATCGGTGGATTGCCTGATGAGGATCCAGAGTCCACGGAGACGAAGTTTGAGAAATATGGGGCGTACCACAAAACCAATATTGTCTTCATGTTGGATCTGACTAGTGAAATGTTGCGGGAGAGTCACTTTACGGATAGGAATCACGGAACGGTTCCCTTGGCATACGCTTGTCTGCTCGCCATGAGGTGAGTCCTCTGAGCTTGACAAAGTCTCTGACAACGCGTTGGAAAAAAATCTTGGAATGAGCTGGACAGGCTCCAACGGATCGGTGAGCTGCATTCATGGATCCTCTGCGCTTCAGAACTGCCATCTTCGACATGATCAAGCATTCAACGCTTGGTGGTGGGGGAAGAGACCGTGTGGCCATCCTGGGGCTCCTGCACAACAGAACTGTCGTTCTCCTCGAAATGCAACTGCCGTCGGCGAAAACATTGGAGGTTGGTTTCTTATAGCAGCACCGGAACTAATTCAGAGTGGAGCACTTCCATTGTAGCGTGAATGTCGAGTAACCTTTTTTTTCTGGTTCATTGATAGATCGTCGACAGTTTTCTGAAAACACTGCGAGAAACGAGAAAGGTTGAGGGAAACCACATAAACCTCGAGAAAGCATTCGACATTGCGTTCACGTTCCTCAGAGGCCTTCAGGGTGACGGACAGATTTTCATTTGCACAGTGAATGATGATCCCTGCGAGAAAACAAAGAAGCAACGAGGAGTTTCCGAGGAGACAGTTAGTGTGGGCCTATACGATTCTCACTGTCTGCTGCAGAAATCGAAGATGGCTTCTCGGGCGGAATAAGGTTGGATCCGAAGAATCGACGTACTCAGGGTTGCGCTCATTTTCTCCACAGATTGTGCTGAGCAAGGCCGCTGACCTGACCACCAATCACGACATCTCGATCAAGTTGTTGGCGGTTCCTCGGTCCGAGGAAGACAGCGAAGACACCTTCGACATGTCCAAGTTCTGGCGAAATGTTGTCTCCGATCAGAACTCGGACGAACACGCAGTTCTCGATTCCCTTTCTGATCTGGCTCAACACATCAAAGCCCTGACCCGGCCGACAGCTATCACGGTTCCCAGTGGGAGGTTGGGATTTCCTCGATTGTGTATCTTTGGACTTTTTTGTGGACTTTCAATCCAATCAATCTTTCGGAGGGCTAGTTTTGGGATTGGGGTGATACTGGTCTTCACAGTCGAGGTCTCATTCCAGCAAACTCAAATTAAGAATGAGATGTGCTCCAGAAAACAGCAGGAAGGAAATGGTTATGAACGTGAACCTCTACGCCCTCTCACGCTCGAAGGACTTCGTTCCGAGCAAGTCTTTCAAAGTTGATGTAGATGACGGGCGATTTTTAGCCGAAGCCAGAGTGCGAGACGGGAAAATTTTACATCCGGCTCCGGATAGGTTCGAAGGTCGGCTGGAAGGCGATGCTTGTAAGTTCACGTTCTCTCTTGTGACGATCATTCCGCGCATGGTGGACGACGCTCAAGGACTCGGAATTCTATCATGGATCTTCCAGCCAGCTATGATGAGGAGGGGGACTTCGAGCTCAACGAAAAAAGCTCGAGTTCCTCCGCGACGGAAACGAGTGAAGGTGAATACAGGAAGATGAGAGCGCTCCACTTCCTCGACACGTATCTAAAGCAGTGGAGTCTGGATGAGCTGAAGCAAGTCATAAGTCACGGCAGCCCGCGTACCGTGGACATTCTCGGCTTCATTCCTCAGAATGCGATCAACACAGAATTCCGCGGGCAGAGTCCGCAATACATGGTCAGTTTCTCAGCTTCCCCTTCCCTGCATTTGCCGGGAAACTCAATTTAAGAGTGCTCGCTCGCTCTGTGATTCTGATCGTTGCCTCCCCCTTTGCAGACACTGGCCAAGGGAAGTGAGACTGAGGCTGAACAGTGGTGGAGCACTATCTGGCATTGCTGTCATAAACTCGACGTTGCGTGCCTCGCTGTGCTCTACCTCAGAGAAACTAACTCTCCAAAACAAATCCTGCTCAATGCTCATCCTGTCTACCACGACGCTCAGAAGTCTGTCCGACTGCCGAACGGATTCTACATCCACTATTTACCTTTTCGCGATCGCGTGTACGTTGAGGTGAGGCCGCCGATTTCAATGGAGCGACCGAGACCGGAAAAAGAAGCGACGCTGAGTATCGAAGCCTGCCTCAACCACGTTTCGAAGAAATTCGAGCCCGTCAAAAATAAGAAATCTGACCGGCAATGGAGAGTTTTGGAAGCTCTCGCCCTCGACAAAGCTCCTCCGGACTTCACAGAGCCTGAACCCGTCTACCCAAAAGAAATTTCTGGGCACTTGAAGACACTGCGAGCCCTTTGTACCACTCAGGTTACGACTGCCGGACCCAAATCCAAGAAACCAAGGAAGTGAGCCTCGGAACAGAGCTCATCAAGGTTCGCGTTTGTCTTATGTCGGAACGGATTGGTAAATCCCAAGAAAAATCATGTTTTTATAAATGTCCTCCGAGTGAATATCATTCGTCTCATCAGAGTTCAGTTTCGTTCGCGGCGGAATTCTCGCGATGAACCGGCTGTATGTCAGGATTATCTTTAGCTCAATGACTTGGAAGAATTCAGCTTCGTTAATCTCTTTCGCTTTTTTTTATTATTTGCTTGCCGAAACGTTCTGCGTGATGTTTCTGGTGGAACGCTTGAGGCATTTCCAATGAGAACGAGCACTATGACGAATTTGAGGATCGAATTGTGGCGATCTCCTCTCTGGCAACGAAACTCTCAATAGAACTAACAAACGGAGCTGTTTCTCTGTCACGTGAAAGTCAGGGTTTGAATAAGAATGGAGCGCTCCGACGCCTCGGCGTTGATCTGGATTCGAGTCGATCATTCTGATGACTCGAGAGGCAACCTATGGAACGCATGAGAGCAACACATGAAATGAGAAACATCGTGTCGGAGGAAAAAATAGAACAATCTCTAAACGGAAGTGAGTATCTTCGCGGGTCCACCGTTCCGACGCCTCTGTATTATACCGCTGACCACAGTCAAGTCTACTCGGATGGTATAACATAAGAACTGAACATGGCGACCGAAATAGAGGAAGTAGAGTCTCTGCTGAGACGCAGGAAAGCGTTACAGATCAGGCGTTCGAACATTATATTATCACACACTTACAATCGTTCTGGAATGCTGGAGCGTGTCTTGATCTCGACACAGCATCGTTCAAGTCTTCGCTTTGGTGGCATCAGATCGAGGTAAATTTCATCATATCCATTGGACTCAAAGTGAGCTTGAACCACTCTCATCGGTTCCAGAACACGTCGCCTAGGAATCAATCTGCTATTCCTCAAGAACGTCGATAAGCAATAAGAGCTCCGCAAATCGAAGGTTCCAAATTGACGATCAAGCGGTTTGTTAAGAACCATAGGAAGCTTCTTTGTTGTTTTTCTTGTAACGCGCTAAGTGGCGCACTTAGAGACCGTTCACCAAAATGAGCCTTTCTGTCTCTCACTTCATGCCCAAATATTGTACAGCCGAGGCCCTTAGACAACGTATTTCCACAGCGCAGTTCATATTTACATACTTAAATCGATAGTCTCCAATTCTCTCGATGAGACCGTTGCTCTCAATGAACAGACCGACTCAGAAGTTCTCTCGAGTTCCAGGAATTCTCCTCTTTGCGAGCAGAGTATGAAGCCGAAGATAACTATTAGGATCTCTCACACGAGTTTTCCTCCTAAGCGTCGTTATGTACATGATTATTTCTTCACGGTACCATCGACTCAATCCACCATCCGCGTCGGATTGTGATTTCTCATCCGGCTTGTGAACATGGTATCGCCCGCTGAAGAGCCTCAAGTTGACCTCCGGGACGACGATCTTCTTTTCGGCGCATAGTCCTCATCCTCTTCATCGTCTTCGTCGTCATCCTCTTCATCACGGCTCTCACCGAATCGGGAGGTTCTCTTGCGTTTCCGACTGCTGGTTTTCTTCTGAGGTGGAGAAGATTTGCGTTTGGATTTACTCCCTTTCCGCGCTCTGGGTTTACCATAATCTTCGTCATCGTCATCGTCGTCATCTTCTTCGTCATAATCATCTTCCTCTTTTTCATGGTCGTCGTCCTCAGCGTCATCGCTCCCGTCTCCATCATCCTCATCTTTGTCTCCCTCATCCTTCTTCTTATCCTGTTTCCTGTCACCACTTCGGCGATCGTTCCCATCAGCATCGCCCTTGTCACTGGCCTCATCTTCATGGGAGTCGTCTGCGCCTCCCCGACCGCCTCCACCGGCATGACCGCTGCCACCTGGGGGATCAGACGATTCAGGAGTTTTCTTCGTAGGTTCATCGTCGGGGTTGTCATCGTCATCTTCATCTCCATCCTGCTCTTCGTCTTCTGCGTCCATCTCTCCATCGACAATACTAGCATTATCCTCATCGTCGTCCTCGTCTCCGTCCTCCTCTTCATCGTCGTCTCCCTCCTCTTCCTCTTCATCTTCTTCGTCCATGTTTTCGATCTGAGGTTTCCCCTTCGACCAACCTGACGATTCTTCGGTTTCTTCCAAGATAGTGTCTTTGAGCGAAATCAGACTTTCAAGTCCGACCTGGGTCAAGATCTCGCAGAACATCACAGATAAGGACTGAGCGGCCGTCACTTCATCGCTCCGAGGGTTGTTGTAAACCATACAGTTGGCAATTATCTGGAAAACGTCGCTCACAAATCCAGCATTGTCACGATACTTGACGTCATTGAGTTTGCCTTGGAGCGTTCCGAAATCCATGGGTTTCTTGATGACGTTGTAATAGTTTGGAGCATCCTTCCGAGTCACCCTATCGAGGAAAGGCCACGAATGCTCAGACCTGACGAGCAGTTTGACGACGTCGCAGCAAACCATGTAATCGAAGGAATCGACATCGGCCACTGTTCCTAGGTCGTATTTGTGGATGTTGTTGCGACTCCTAACTTTGACTTTCGTTAAAGGCGGACTCCCACGTCGGCCTTTCCTTCCCTTAACGCAAGGAGGGCACTTCCATTTCCCACGGGGGAGTCTCTTAAGATCGATACAGTCGAGATGGAAAGATTTCGGACAGAAATCACACAGGATCAATTCTCCCGGGGATTCACAAATGTTGCAGACCTCTTGATTGAGGTCCTCCTCTTCTTCGTCTTCATCTTCGTTATCCTCGTCGTTCTCATCCTCTTCCTCATCGTTATCCTCGTTATCTTCCTCATCCTCTTCCTGAAACCACATTACACGATTGAAATGCGTTACATGCACACATGACCGGCAGTTATCAACCGCAGTCTGATACATATATCATCTTACCTCGGAAGAAACTTCTACTGGAGCTCTCGTTCGCTTGCGTGGACTCAATTGAGTCGGCGTGCACTGTGAGCAGAACCAATCTCCCTGAGGTATCTCCGACATTGGGGGCTTCAAGCAGTATATATGGTAACCTCTGTCGCATCCATCGCAGAGCAGCATTTGCTCTGGATTACTTTTCTTCCGACAGACTCGGCACGCGGCGTTCGAAACTGATCGCATCCACATGACACTGCGTTCCAAGCTGTACATCAGAAGAAACACGCGTGGCAAGTTGAGCACGCTTTGAGTCGTTATCCTTCCACTCGACGAAGTCGATGAAGATGCATCGTCATCTGAGACGGCGTGCCCAACAGATCCATTACGCGCCGTTGCGTCCCCATGGCTCCCATTCTGCAATTAAGGATGAATTCATTTTCTCCCGCCCGACTTCTTGATTTCTGCTGGCGAAAGTGCAGCAACCTGGATGGATTCAGTTTTTTAGGAACATCACGATAATGGAGCTCGGAATACCGTACCGTGTGCTCCATGGAGTGTCCGTTTCCTTGTAACCATGAAGGACGTAGCTCCTTTAGCCAGGCGTCGAAATTCTCCTTGACCAACGGAACGGCCTCCGCCACCACTTCTTTGGGTTTTTTCACCCTCGTAGGTGGCTCAGCCGAGCCTAGAGGAGCCATCAGAACCTTCTTTTCCACAGCGTGGCCGACCATCGTCAAGGCTCGAGAAAGATAACTAAGAGTTGCTTTCACATTGGGCTCTTTCTTGAGCTCATTGATTTCCTCCGGTTTGCTCAAGCCAGAGACCAGATAGAGGATTTTGACCAAATCCTCCCGCCATCCTTCTCTGTCGACATCTTTGAGGTGACCAAGCCCGCCACTGTAGAGACGCTCTTCCAACTCGAGGAGCAGTTCGCGGAAACTCAACTCCAACGCGAAGCTCGGAGTAACACCGTAGAGGTTGCTGTTTTTGATCTGGGCCGAGGGCATTTTAGTTTTCCGGGTATTTTCAAAGTTCCTATTCAAGATGTGCAGAGGACACTTCTCGATAGCCCAATAGAGATTCTCGAGTTGGGCCTGTAGGGTTTTCTTCAAGGGGTTCTCGCGAATACCGCGACTGTCCAACGCACCTATGAGGTTGTCGAGTTGTTCCTTAGACGAAATCAGTCTCCAATTGTCCCTCGTAAGCGATCTATTATGCACAAGACATGAACTCTGATCGCCGGTGCACGTGAACGGGCCGTGTTCGGTTTTGACACGAATTTCTCCCTCTTTGGGGTCCTTCATTGAAGTCAGCGTTGAAAGCGAGGTGCATTCGGCAGAGATGTTCTGCATGAACTGCTTCATGAAAGCGAGCGTGGGGGTGGTTATCTTCTCTTTAGGAGTTCCTCCCTCGATGCATGCCCCACCGATGTGTGTTACATCGTCTTCAACGATTACAGCGGGGATCGAGTACGCCACGTAATATCGCCGATAAGCGCGGTCTTCTCCGAGGGGAACCATCATGAGTTTCTCTCGAGAATTTCGGATCCTTTCTTGGAGTTCAGCCTCTCTCCGTTCGAACTCTCTCGGCGATATAGTTGGCTTGGCTTCAGAGTTGTTTTTGTTCAGTATTCTCAGCTTGCGAAGCGCCGATTTCGAGCTCTTGTACGTCTCCGAAGCTTCCTCAATCATGTCTCGCACTCCGTCAGTGCATAACAACTGCTCGACAATGAGCCTCAATAACTTCAGCTGATCGGAGGCTCCTAATTCGAACAAACTGCCTTTCCTCAGGGCTTCCAGGATTTTCGGGTTCTCTATTCGAAAGGCCAGTCCTGGGTCTTCAGCAGGGTCCATGTTGCCAACTTTCTTGATGTTACCTGGTGCTCCACTCGACTCTATGTGGAGACGGAGTACTTCCGAAAGCGTGAAGCTGTCAAGCGTCAACTGAGTCAGAGAGAAACCGAAAGCTTGTCGAATGCCCCGCATCGTGAAAGCGGCATCACGCTGCGCAGAATAAATGGGTTCAGGCCGGTACTCCGAAGGTCTAGTCTCGTCGTAGTTGAAGTTATTCTCAACGACTTTCAATTTGAAGAGGTTCGTAAGCAGAATCTGGAAGATGTCAACCAGAGGACCGAGAACATCGGTTTCGGTAACAGCCCTTTCCAAGATGTCGAATGTGATTCCAGAGGAGAAATAGTCCTTGACACGGAGTTCCTGTTGGAAAGCAGCGAAGAACTCGAGTACGCAGAACGCATCGGAAAGAGCTTTTTGAGGTATGCCACAATCGAACGATGTTATCGCCGGCAAGTCTTTCAAGCCGTCCAGAGTGAGATCTTCTCTTGGCCGCGACCATGCAGCCATGAACTGCTGTCTGATGAGATTCGCTTCCTTGCGCGCGGCTTTCTTCTCAGAATCGTCCTTTGAAATCGGTTTAGCCTTGTTCTCTTTGTTGCTCTCCTCTGGAATTCGAGAAAAAAAAACACATGTGGCATCGAAAAGAGCGTGCTGGGCCAGTTCGACACTCGGGATCATATCATATTAAACTGTGGTGGACGGCCCGACCAGGTAGAACAACGTCGCTGCGGCAAGCTACTTACTAGCAATCGAATTCTTCTTTTTTTCCTTGTTCTCCTTCTTCTCTTTCTTCTCCTTTTTCACCTTTTCTTTGACCTCCTTCTTCAAGGCCTTGCTCAAGCGTTTCGATGGACTTATCACGAATTCTGGCTCCTTCCCGATATGGATATCCGCATACTTGGTCTCGGCCAATTTATACTTCTCTGCGATCGAGCTGATAACCCGGAGGACGGTGCCCTGCTGCTCAGTGGCCATCTTCAGATAAACTCGGAGCCTGTCTCGTGTGAAAGTCCTTTTGCGGAAAATATCCTTCCCCGGTACTTCGAAGGTTTCTCCGCTATCGATGTCTTGAACGTCATACTTGATTTTGAGAACGTCGTTGCTCTCCCTCTTCTTTCCCTTCGGGGTGTCTCCTTTCTGCTCTAGAGGAACCAAGGACGTCGCATGAATCCGCGCGAGTTTTCCCAACCTCCTGTAGAGAGAAACAATGCTCCGTCGCAGAGTGCTGTAGCCGTGAAAATGATTCATGTGGTCCAGATTAGTCGGGGCGTTGGACACACCAGCCTGTCGAAGGCGACAGAATAACTCACCGGCGACCGTTGATCACGTAATCGAGCTCTTCACCGACGAAGAAGCGATCTTTCACAAAATTGAATACGTCATCAAGGAGGTCCGCGAACCGTCCCCGACTGGTGAGGTTGGTGATGAAGAGGACAGGCTTCCGGAGAGCACTCGGGAAGGCTCGCACCATCTCCCTGCCAGCTTCCTCACTCTCTTGCGCATCTTGGAACGTCAAACCGGATTTGCCGGTCAGGGAGCAGGTCCAAACGAGTGAGTTACAGAGGATGACCCGGGCGAAGTAGTCGCTGCAATAGAAAAGTAATACGTACTTCAGATTTGGATCGACGCAACTATGTCACCGTGCCAGTGAAGAGTTGAATGACGACTCCCAAGAGTTCGCGCAGAACACGCTGCACGTCAACGTAAAACCATCCATCATTAGATCAGCCGTTTGTGCTCGCACGAGTTCTATCACCCGTCCTGCACAGCTCAGCGACGACAATCCATGCGACTTGTTCCAGTCGAACTCAATGTCAATCTCCAACTTGCAGGTAGCTTCAACAGCGATGGCGACAACAACAACAACAATAACAGCGACGACGACGACAACAACGACTTAGGTGTCATCGCAGATCAGTATGCTGCGTTCACAGATTATGTGCAGCATGACCAACCAGTCTCTAACGCTCTTCAGTAGAATCGCGGCACCCCGCGGTGGCATATGTGGAATGGCGCCTTCCACAGAGAACCATCTATATGTCGTGCCGGTTACCAACCTCCTCCGAAGCCTCAGTCAAGTTGGCACTTCCGGCGACAATGCAAAACACTGTCCCGCAGACCTTCATAGACCACAGCAGCTTCGCCGCGTAGCGAACACACTCGCTGCGCTTGCAAGTTAGGCGTAGCGTAGAAACACGCGAAATTCTGAATTAGCCGGCTGAGCAGAGGAGACGAGTTCGATTCAGCAATAAGATACAACTTACTCGTAGTCGGTGAAGACCTCATTGGTCACCTGGTTGTAGAAAACCTCGTCGTCGGGCTTGAGATCCTTCGGTGGAGCGATTCTCTCAAACTCCTCTTTCTTCAGAATTGGCATCACGAATATTGGTTTCCGGCTGTTGCGAGGCACCGAGTCGTCGTTCCCAGCCGTTCTCAGCAAGTTTCGAAGCGTCCTGCTTCCTTTCGGTCGTTATGCATCACAACACACTGAACGAATGAGCGATGGAAGCAATTTTCATCGATATTGCCAACTTTCTCGAGCAAAACACACAAATCGGCGATGCCACAGGGTGGCCAGACTTGCGCTACCAAGGCGCCAATGTCGAAGTCTGCTTCATCGGGTTAGCCGTATCGCGCGTCATGAATGTCCGCTCCTCACTAAAACTACAATAGAGGGTTGTGGTACGCTGCACGCGCGCGATCATTTCAGACACGAGTTCTCCTCAGGAGCCGTGAACGACTGCATTTCTCCGATTCTCTAATGGGAGCTTTCTCTCTGAAATCTCATCAAAGAGCCTGATTGTCAATGATGACTGAGATAGCTGTTACAAGGAGTCCCAAAGTCTAAAGTTTGAATCAGGGACAGACTGAGGACCTCTCATTTCGCTCCAGGGCGAGATTGGTCGGATCTCATGGACCGCCTCCCTCTGCCATCCATTATTTCCCCGGGCGAACTTGTTCCCTCCAATGAAAGGTGTCCGGAATCGTTCAGAGCGATTCTTCAGCTCAACGAGACTCCGTAGAGTCGAAAAAGTGACACTGAGGTATGCTCGATTCTCTTGTGGTACACCTGGGTACCACAAAACTGGCGGGCTATTTTCTCTGTTGGAAGCCGCCTCGTCTTTCCAGCTTCCTGCGAGGTCTCATGTTGGAACAGCATTGGGTCAGACGCGATGGCTGTTCCGCTCCGGGAAAAGGAACCAGATGAGGTTCCTCATGGATTCAGGCGAGGCGCCCCGGAGCAGAATAAGGAGATCAAGTTTTGCGCGCCAAAATCATCATCTCGGAGCGCCGAGCCACGGCTCGTCTCAGCCTCGATGAGCAAACCCTCGAGGTTCGATCTCGGGATTGCCCCATCGGAGAACGGACTAACGGTATCCCGTTCTCAGGGAACGAGTCTCTCCGTTAAAAGAGAACTTGGGGGAGATGGGGCAAAATAGAGCCTGGAACGCGCGGTACGCCAATCCTTCCCCCCTTCCCCCGCTGCCAGACTCTGAAGACACTGATCGCTGCTGACAGTAAACGAGGTCGCGGGCGGCTCTGGGCCATGACCTGGAGGACAAATACAGACTGACTGCTGATTCGCGAGTAGGGCCCACTTCGGAGACCTTACTTTACAGATTTTCGCTCTAGGTTCTACGTTTCCTTCTTGCCTATCCGTACATCCACTTGATGTTTCGCGGTGCTCCCGACTCCACAGAATCTCGGACTTGGAGCACGAGACGTAGAGAACGTAACTGGCTCCCACCTATCAGAGAGCCTTCTGGGAGTTCACTCGAATATTGTTTGTCGGTCAGAGTGTGTAGGAATGCTAGGCCTTCCACTGATTCAGAGTCTCAACTGCGGGTCCTGACGCCACAAGGAGGTTATTGTCGTGAACAGTGAGATGGCTCGAGTTAGCTTCGAGAGCTAGTGAGCCTGGTTCTTTCAGCATTGTGATTGGAGGTCCTCGTCTATCAATTTCATTCAAGATCCCCTAATCTTCTAAGTCTTTTAGAGGCGGCACTTCGGCCTTCCACAGGTCTTTTCTGGTTTGACTGTCGCTCCTAACCGACGTGGTCAGACGGGGCGGCCAGAACGCCTCTGCTAACGACCTTGACGCACTCCCCGGTCACTCATTCAGCTTGGAACCTCGATTCGCATCGTCATCTTAAGCAACATCATATTTCGATCATATCAAGGAGAAAATCGAGCAAGAACGGCGCCGATGATCGGGACTCGATGTGAGATTGATTCTTAAAGACGAGCACGGCCACAACAACAGTGTTTGGAAAATATCCGATCGCGATGATGTCCCAAATAGGGGTCGCAGACCCGGACTCAGAGTCGCGAGTCCACGAGTCCAGACGAGGGCGCTAAATCCTGTATTCGAAGCCAGATTCATGTCTCGGTATTCGCGTGAAACACGTCATTGTGCTGATATTTTCGGAGGTATTTGAAAATACTCAACGGGACTCGTGGACTCGGACTTGTGGATTTCTGCAACTCCCAGTCCCGAAGTTCACGGGCGGTCTTCTGAAGCGGACCAAATGATTCAAGAGGTCCGAAAACCTCTCCCTGCACGGCAAATGAGTTCGTGACTTGGGAGGACATTCAAAAAATCCCGCGCTAGCTGCCGGTCAGAGACGCTCAGGCAATAGATACTTGGAAGCTCGTCTGGGAAGCCTCCCGTTGAGCTCCGACGGCGGAGTGTTCGATCAGCTGGAATAACTGGCAGCTTTCATCGTCAGGGAAACTCCATTGACTCGGTTTCAGAAGCTTGCATGCTTGAGCATCCCGAATCCCGAGCCACGTGGTGGCTCAGCAAGAAAACAAGAGAGGGTCAAAACTGAAAAAAACACTGGAGCGGTGTAAAATCAAAGAAAGATAACCAAGTGGCACCTCTGTTCCACCAAATTCTTCTTTTCTTGCACTGGGTTCCGACTTGAATGACGCTGAGCGCCCGATGCGATTCTCAGCCACACATCAAACGCGGCATTCGAATTCGATAGGTGGACATGTTCGATAGTTCCGGTGGGTTATCGAGGATCGATTCAGAGGAATGCCGCCGCTAGATTGAGGAAATAGAGAGAACCTTTCCTTAACCGAGTTGGATGTTGTCAGAACAGACCGACCACTCCGATACCCACGCGCGACACTTCACGGAAGTTTCGCGACCAGGTGACCGCATCCGAATCAGCTCCGTTCTCGACAGAGAAGTGAGTCCTGCATTGCGGCAGCACTTGCCGATAGGTCATTCCTGCGCAATGCTAAAGAGGATTTCGATTCATTCAAGCTACTCGCGCGGCGATGCGAACAGCGGTCGTTCTGATACAATGGCTGGTCCCGGCGAAAATTCGTCAGCATCGAATTTTCGCTCGATTTGTTTTCTACCCGTCTCTGGTGTACAACATTCTCATGAAATCATTCACTGATCGGCGATGGTGAGTTTGACGGTAGCGGTGAGAGGGGTAGCTTCTTGTTTGTTCTCTGTACGAGCTCAGCGGATCCAACAGGTACGATAGGATTGATGATACTGTCGTTTTGGGAGCGTTGCCTTTTCGCTCGGTGGCCGAGGAACTGGTCAAAAAAGAAAACGTGAAAGCTGTAGTCAGCATGAACGAGGACTTCGAGCTCAAGTGAGTCAGGATCGAATTTCTTGATAGTGATTCCGACGCTCCGATGAAACGGTCGCGCTCCCAATGACATTGAATCTCGTCGCAGATGGCTGACTCCTGGGAGGGACGGGTGGAGGAACCTCGGGGTGGAATTCCTACAGCTCCCCACGCAGGACATCTTCGCAGCTCCCGAACCTGAAAAACTTCGCGAAGGAGTCGATTTTATTGAGAAGTACCGGAAGCGAAGCTCGTCTGTTTACGTCCACTGTAAAGCCGGTCGCACACGGAGTGCGACCCTGGTCGGCTGCTATCTCATGGAAAGACATGGCTACGGACCTGAAGCAAGTTTCGAGGAAATGCAAAGGCGCAGACCGCACGTACTGCTCGAGGAACCTCAGTGGAAAGCTCTTCATGCGCATTTTGAACGCTATGTCAAACCAAGGTCAAGAACAGACGAGCCTCAATGAGCATGGCTGTCTCAAACTGCAGAAAATCCGGAAAACAGGAGCAACTGCTCCCTAGAAGCATCAGAACGATCTTTTCGCTTATTTATCCAGTGTTCAATCATCATTGATGCGTCAATGAACCTCCTCTCATTTGTCCTCATGTGGTGGGCCAGCGACCGGGATTCTGCTCCGGGAGGATCAAGTTCTTCTCCTGGGGTACTGTCTGGCGAAATCGGAAGAATATCGGGTCTTCGGTCCGGCACGTCATCCTGGGTGGTGGGAGCTTCGGAGCCGGGGCTTTAGAGGAAGTCTCGCTCGAAACGTTCGGTTGGAAATATTTTGCTAAGATAGAACCAACGCTGACCTCATGCCATGCTGTATCTGTTCCGCGGACTATCGGTGATTGAGAGAGGGAATCAGTATAAAGCCTCAGAAGTTGTCCAGCCTTGAGGAGATGTCTGATTTATAAATATCCGTTCCGAAATCATTCTCGGCACCTTGCACACCTTCCGGCTCCCGCTCCTGAAAATCAGTGTCGGTATTGTGGGACCGGAATAGATTTCCCAAATCGAGAATGAAGGTTTGAGGTTTGACGAATCAGGATTTATTGACAGGGAAATTCGTGAAACAGCCAAATTGATTCCCCAGTTTCCGCACGTGTTGAGGTTGGAACGAAGTTTCCGAAAGTCCCAATAGCTTCTCTGCCAACGGTTTCATGACGATTCCTGGATGAGGATGAGAATGCTATCGTCAGCAATTTCCCGGAGATGAAAATTCCTTGCGGAATCGAGTGAATGGGATCTCACTGTGGCTTATTTGCACGCCCGTGTGGAATGAGAAGGGAAAGGGAAGCACTGGATCAATCTAGGTCCTTCATACAGTTGACGTGATTCAAATATCAACCCCGAAAAGTCAAGCTATGCGGATTGTGGCTCCATATCGGAAATTCGACACGGCATGATATTGACCGCTCAGGGACCTCACCTGTACAGAGGATGATGCTCTTGTTCGTGAGGAACGCGATGGCTTCCTTAACTTTTTCAAGACACTCCTCTGCGAGAAAAGGCGGATCGGCCAAAACGACGTCAAAAGCTCGTTCAAGCTCTGCCGGAATGTCCTTGGGCGATTTGTAATCGTAGAAAACGAACTCTTCTCCATACAAGTCACCGAACCTGCATGGTTGATCCAAATATTACGAGAGCCTCAGATCTGTTTTTCAGTACTTCAAACACTCCGTGGATCGAGAATCACCTGCGGTCGAATTCTAGAAGCATCAGCTTTTCGGCTGGCAAGCGCGTCTTGTGCAGTTCTCTGAATGCGGTTGGTGAAGAAAGACAGCAGATCCGATTTCCTTGAGAGCGCGCCAAAGTTGCGAGAGTTCTAGCGGTGTCGTCCGTGTACCAGAACTGGCTCAGTTGCTGCAGTTTCAAACGATTTCCATTGGAGGAAAATAGCTACTCTGGGTGAATTGAGACGGTCGACGAAAAAGTCCGAGTCCAAAATGCGCTATACGCACCCAGTTCTCTTCAACTTTCTCTTCTTGTTGCTCTGCATAGAACTCTCGAAGAGCTTTCATCGCTTCAGGGGAGAGGCCCACGTCATCGTCAGAATCACTGAAAGGACGAATTTCATCATTTTCAATCACGTTGCTCATAGAGGAGGCATCGACTCATCTAGCATCATACGAGACAGCGATTGTCACATGTGTGTCCGCGGTCCTTCCAGCGAACGGAACTCTTCTTCCAGCCCCAGAAACGATTCATCGTGGTCGGCCTCTCCTGCTTCCTTGCCGGATCGCACAGGCTCCTTTGATGCGGCCACTGCCGCAGACTTCAGAGAGATCAGCAAGATTGCGCAGGGTGAATCATGGATATCGTGGCGTCTGACTGAGCCGGACGGAGGTCTCTGATCTTCTCACCCCATGTTTTCCGGATATGTTCCAGGCGTGTTATAAGCGTCGGTTCGTTCTTGACTCCACTACCCCCACACTAAGAGCTCTCTGTCGCAGATGGATCAGATGGTTCGCCGAGTTTTCCTCAGGATATAGGAGCGATCTGACTTCGACACTTGACGGACGGGAATGAGATCTTTCACTCGGGGATGATAGCCATGCTGGTCGCTGGCTTGCTCGGAAGACCGGCGCTCTCTATTCGCCGATTACGAATTGCAAGGGCTTTCACCGCGGGCTGGCGTTAAGCGTTCCAGCTCTTAAAGGACGGGCAGGCCATGCGGCGAGCTATCCTGGATGACGCGGGAACTCATCACTCTCCACGCCCTAAACGACGGAAAAACTTGTGTACATCGAGCCGACAACGGTAGCGGCGTTAACTATATAGCACAGGCACAAACAAAGACAGACAGACAAAGAGAAGAAAAACTTCAGTGCGGAGGAATAGGACTCTGATCGGTTCGCGTACCTGTTGCGAGCGTGAGCTCGTGTGCATAGTCGAAAACTCAAAAGGATGGTTAACAAGAGGAAGAAATATAACGCTCGCTTCGCCCCGGTAAGCGATTTCGTCGATTCAGGTCTGTTCGTATCAATGTAGGACTGCTAAAACACCATTGGCGCCCAGTGAAAAGTTTCGACTGTTCGGAATGCTTCCTTCTCGCGACTTCCGCCGAAAGCGCATTCCCGGAAGATTTGCTGTCTGTTGAGGACCTATCTTGAGATCGACGATACGTTTTTACAGGCGCGAATAAAGAAGATCATGCAGAAGGACGAGGAAATCGGGAAAGTCGCAGCTGCCGTTCCAGTTATCATTTGTAAGGGACAAACCTCAATGTTAAATGAGCTTGGATGTGGGCTTGGCTGGAGTTTGGGCGCGTCGGTCAGCTGTAGGCGGAACCCAGACATTCGTTCAACCCCGTCAGTGCCTATAGGAAACCAACGACATAGCTTTCAAACAGAGCCTACTTCATCGACGTCCAGTAGAGCCTCGTATCCGACCGATTTTGAGAAGTTTTCTGAGTGCTACTGTGGGGCGATGATATTCTGGAAGAGAGAAAGCCAGTATCGTTGAAGTGGAATTCCCCAAATAATCGTTCCCCCACGCTGAGAAATTGATTTCCTCTGACGAATGTTGATGATTTTGCAGCCAGAGCATTGGAGCTGTTCGTGCAGTCTCTCGTCAGGAAAGCAGAAGGAGTGACCCGCTCGAGGAATGCTCGAACATTGACTCCGGCCCATTTGTGAGTTTTCAGATATGACACGAGATTGCAGGAGTGAACGGTTTCTGTTTTCATGCGTTCAGTTGGCGATGGCTCAATATGACCGCCGGGCGTATGACCTTTCGTTGACAGTTTTGTTCTCATCATCCCAATCCTGAAACAACAAACTCTCCATTCAGGAAGGCGAGCATCCTAGCAGATCCGCGGCTTAGTTTTTTGCGCGAAACGGTAGCTAATGTCCCTGATGTGAACCAAGAGGAAGATGGGGAGCCTAGTGGATCAACGCACAATACATCCCAAGGGACTGCTTCACCCTCGACGAAGCCCCTTCCGCAGAGGGCTCGGACCTCGTCAAGGTCGGTTCCTTACGACGTTGGTTTCCAGATCCCGTCGAAAAACCGTGCCATCATCACGGGACATTCTCAGGTTTTGCATATCGTCATACCACTGATGATCTGAATGGGAACAGTTCCTGTTTGTTTTGCAGTGGAGCCAGGCGGAACAACGGCGAAAGCTCCGAATCATCATCAGAGCAGAACACGTGTGCGCAAGAAACTGATCCCTGCAGCATGCTACCCTCATATATCCCACCCTCTGTTCCAGCCCCCCCACCACAGTTCGGCATGGGTGTCTTCCAACCACAGATGCATTCCCAATACCCTTCTACCTACTCATCGCAGACGTCACAAAGCTCATCGTATCCGCCGACGAATTTCGCGAGCAACCTCCCAAACAGCTACGGTGTGTTTGGGAACACATACCCGATGACACCGGCAGTACCATGCCAAGGAGAGGATGATGACTACGATACCTGAAAACGAAGCGAGTTAATTTTCCGAGCCTCAGTTACGGCTAATCAAAACAGATGCGTCGCGCGCGACTCGGACCGTCACCTAGGCAACTGTGAATCTGAATCCATTTAAGGGACCCACGTTCAAATCGCGCTCTCTTTGCTCATGTATTGAAGCTTCTTGTTAGTTGAGAACGGAGAATCTTGTAGATAAGGAGATGGTATGTAGTTCAACGGAGACAGCCATCCAAACGACTCGATGTAGATAAGCTGTGTAAATATAAACGAGAACAGATCCATCAGGACCATTGTAAATTTCGGATCTCTTCCGTCTTGAAGAAATTTGTAAAGCTGCCACTCCGCGTACCATTTGTGGACAACTCGAAAGTACCTCATTGAGTAGTTCAACACCACACCCGGATTGAGTGGAAGGAATAGAGAAAGATATTCTCAACGATTTCGCTAACAATAAAAGATGAAAAACAATGTCTCATGCGCTAGCTTTGTGACTAGAGCACTCTGAAATCAAAATTCATCCAGATGAAGGTCGAAATTTCCGAATCCCAGAGGATCGCGAAGCCGCCCGAGTTGTTGTGGCGTGATTCTCAATTTTTGAGCTCCGCCTCGTTAATTCGACGCTTCGAGTTCGCCCTCCACTAGAATTCGGCCTACAAATTGTCCCGCGTTAGATCAGGAGGCCTCCGGAGACTTTTCAGAAGCTTCAGGTTCCTTGCCCGTCGATTCGTCTTCGCTCTTCCCGAGGAATCCTCTGGCCGACCTTCGCAGGGAGTGGAAGCAAAGGTGCCTGCATTTGTAATCGTCGGTCATACCAAGTCTCTCGCGGTTGCCAATTGTTCAGCCACGATTCAGCTCGAGGGAGGAGCGGATTCTTGCATGTTTGGTTATGAATTACGCCGCCCTCTCTGCCTCATATTGAACTTATGCTTCTTGTATTCGACGAAAGGATTTGGGGAAGATGCATCCCACGGTCACCGGTTGCTTTTGTTTACACCTGTAGCCACCCTCTCTCTAAGATGGTTTCCGTGAAAACAGCTGATTGCACGGAGTCGGCCGCTGATGGCTCACGCGAAGCTTCCTGCCGTGGGGAGTCATCCTTCTCTGAATCGGAAGAATCCCAAGAATGTGGCCTGACTGCTCGTAATGTTCCACGTGACCACTTCTTTCATTCCTGACTCCCAGCCGTGTCCTGAGAGCGCCTGAAACCGGTCTAGCTGACAGCAGTCCAGCCGACTTCGACGGCCATACAATCGAAGTAATCATCGTGAGACCTTGATGTTGAATCTGCTAAGCTAGCACGGATATGTACATCCACCATTGTTTGCTAGGTCAGCTACTCTTCCCCTGGGACATCTGGTGATATTCCCGATTTGGAGCGATTCTTAGAGTATTTTCCCTTCGTTGTCCGTCTCTAGAGTGCCCTTCACCCTGAAGATCCAAGGCACTACAGCCACAGATGCTTGTTCTGTGGGCTGTTTGTCGATCCATTGGCGATACATATTTCGTGATGATCCCTGGCGGAAATGCCTCGAGATTCTTCAGCTTCCTTCAGCGCCCTGTGCCACCGTCCCGCACGTTACTGGCAAGGAGCGTTCGGCCTATGCGAGGTGTAAGGTCTCATATGCAGGGCTACTTTCCGAAACTGGCCTGATCAGTGAGCACAAGTCGGAGACTTCTCGACTGCGTAATGGAACCCCAGTTCTGTCTGGGAGAGCTAATCTCGCGAGAGCTCCATGGGCGCTTGAGCCGATGACAGAAGGAACCGGATCACGAATTCGGTCATGTTCAGAGCATCATCGCCCGTCAGGGACTCGAAACGAATGAAGGAACTTCTTTCTCTAAAGTTTTCATCTCGATCCTGTGCGACAGATTTGCTCTTGCGGCGTCGCTGTCAGTTGTTGAACGACGCCAGTGCAGCGCTGGAGGAGGATACAATCTATTGTCTGGACCTTGCTAATTTCCATCTCTCCACTGCCTCGTGGGCTTTCCGCCTGCTTGGCAGTCTCGCGGCGAGCTTTACTCGGGTAACTGTGGAAAGTCGATGTGTCTTCTCTCGTTGAAAACTCTCAAGATCGTGGGTTGGGAGAGACGAAGCGTTTCCTGGACACGCAACCACCCCTATTTCGACTTGACCGTGAGCTGTCTAGTCGTCGAAAGGATGAGTTCGCTCGTATAACACTGTCTCGCCTTATTTCGCAGATAGAGTCGAAAACTGCAACTATGATGTCGTTTCTGAAGAGCGTTCTCATCATCTGCGCGGGGTTCGTTTTATTCATAGCCTTCCGCACAATACTGTTGAAGGCTGACGCGGAGCCTTTTAAAAGCGAAGCTTTAGCTACAAGCTTCCCGGACTCGATCGCAGACGGTCTCTCCGATGCGATCCGTTTCGCTACGATTTCCTATGATCGCAACTCCGGAAAAGAGTTGAATCACACTGCTTTCCGTGGACTGCATCAATACATCTTCAACAGTGAGTTTACGTAGTTTGAAGTCCTCCAATCCCATTTAATTTCACGATGCTCCTCTCTTTGCTTAGCCCTGAGCTTGCTAGTAGAAGCTTGACGTGAGTTTTACGACTGCAGGATACCCCGGAATTTTCAAACAGCCACCGGCGTGGGTCACGCACACAATCGTCTCGACCTACAGCATCTTGGTCCATGTAGAGGGTCAGAATCCTGAATTGAAACCCTATATGCTTTGTGCGCATTTAGACGTGGTCCCAGTGGACGAGAAGCTCTGGACGCACCCACCGTTCGGAGGCTTCGCGGACGAGACCTACGTCTGGGGTCGAGGAGCTCTCGATAATAAGCATAATGTCATGGTGAGTCGATTTTCGGTGTAGGTTGCGCTGAATCTCATTCCATAGAAAGCTGATCCTCTGACCATTCGATTCTCGATTTACCAGGCTATCCTTGAAGCTCTGGCTCTGCGCATCGAGCGCAAGGAGATTCCTAGAAGGGGATTCTACATAGCGCTGGGTCACGACGAGGAGATTCGTGGGGTTGATGGCGCGAAAGTCATCGCGGAAGTTCTGGTGGCGAAAAAAGTGGAACTTGAATTCATATTGGATGAGGGGCTCGTCATACTCAGGAGCGGCATTCCAGGGATCGTCCAGCCTATTGCTCTGTGTGTTGTTGGTTTCGAATGGGCATTCGATGGCGCCGACGCTGAGAGAGATATCAATCGTTCAAAGTATTTGCCCGAATTCGCAGGATTGGAGTCGCTGAGAAGGGTTATCTGACCGTTAAGGTCAAGTGCGCGGACGCTGCGAAGCACTCGTCGATACCTTCACATGAAACAGCCATCACAACCCTGGCCAGAGCTCTAACTAGGTGAGCGTCGCGATTCGCAAGATCGAACTACAACTGTGATTGACGAAAGTCTCTCGAGTCACTGATACCCAATTCATCCGAGCAGATTCACCAGCAATGCTCATCCCGCTCACATGACGGATTTGCAAGAGTCTCTGTTGAAAGAAGTCGGGCCTTTTGCCCGGTTCCCCTTCGATGTAGTCTACCTCAACATGTGGCTGTTCAAACCTCTAGCATCCTATCAGATGGCCAAGATGGACGCCATTGCCGCGCAAATGCGCACAACCTCCGCTGTGACTGTAATCCGAGGTGGGTATTCTCTGTCAACTGATAGTACGTGAGCACGGTATGATCAGTGTTGCGCGGAATCATGAATAGGACCTGAGGGCCATAATCATCATTGTAATCATAATTATGATTTTTCCCGACACTGCGCACGATCCGACATTCGGTTCAGACCTAATGTTCCTTCTCGCCATTCCAGGTGGTTCGAAAGAAAACGTTATTCCAAACGAAGCCGAAGCCTTAGTGAACCATAGGATTCTCCCGGGTTATTCAACAAACGATGTTCTCGATATCGATCGTGATTTAGTGAGAGATATTCCGGGCATATCTGTCGAGATCCATAAGGTGAACCCTTCGTAGTGATCCAGAATCTCCAGGCCTGTATGGAATCAGCGCGAACTAGTCATTCGTTCCCAGGGAAGTTTCTCGAAGTCTAACGTTTCGTGTCTCTTCCATGCCACCAGGAATCGCGCAACGAAGCGATACCGGCTTCGCCATATGAGGGAAGCTCTTTCGGCTTCCAAACGCTCAAAACAACCACCCGTCAAATATACCCCGAAGCGCTGGTAGCTCCGAGCCTCATGGTGGCCAACACCGACACAAAACATTACTTCGAAGCCAATCTGACGAGGAACATATACCGGTAACCGAGCGAAAGCTTCAAATAATTCCGTTATGCCATGAGGAGCTTGGAAGAGGTGTTGCCAAAGGTTGCCTCACATACGACATCCATACTCCAGATATTCCCCGGTGCCTTTGACGTTTGCCGACACGACAACGATCCACGGAAATAATGAGAAGATTTCAAAGCTCAGCTTCCAGCGAATGGCTGACTTTTATCTTCAACTCATTCGCAACTGTGACGACGAAACAGCTGACGGGGCAACGACGAAACGCACAGATCTTTAAATTATCGAGGACTATCTCATCGATAGCATAGAGTAGGAATTGCTCAACGTTTTCGTCCAGGAGCGGTTCTCAGAGCTTGCTGAGAGCGGTCGGGCTGGGCAGAGTTGCCTCTGCGGACAGCGCCGTACCGTTGTGATTATCAGTGATCCTGAGCTCGTTGGAGTGGTCAGAAGCTCCACGGTGATCCCGGTCTGAGTAAAGGAGCTCAGATGACGAATCAGAATCTTCACGGGAATTCCCCATCACAGTCGACTTCCAGAAAGTAAAGTTCGATGTACTCATCGCAGGCATGCCGATGCTGAAAGGAGGGTCGAACGGAATAAACGAATGACCTACGATATATTTCCCCGGTAGGATCTCATTCATTGGCACCCTCTCCTGTATTTCTCCTAATATCAGCATCCCCCTGAATGCATACCACTCGTCGAGGGTTCATATTCGGAAAGGACTCATACTAGAACGTCTGCATCCCTTAGTACGTTTGCTCGCGCGTCAGAAAGGGCTCAAGTTGGGTATCACTCGGTGATTTCCGAGGTCGCAAATCACGATTCAGTAGTCATTTCCCTTTTCAAACGATCAGGAGTTTTTTTTTTTTGGAAATGGCTGCGAGTACATCCAACATTCTTCGAAACGGATGATGTGTTTGCGACAGGCCCAGTATCCCAGTGTTATAATCACCCGAGGAAATACTTCGGAACGGTGAGTTCTCACAGGAGCCATATGAGAGATAAGGTTCAGGAGTTATTCGTATCCGTCGTGCTGGATACACCTCACAGCTCTCAAGTTGGTCCTTGACTTCATTCGAAAGGTTGTTGTGGTATCATGACGTAGATAGAGCTGAGTGAACTGAGGATTCTCGGGGCGTCACGTCATCTCTCAGATGCAGTGAAGCGTCGACAGCGAACGACACAACAGTGGTAGGAGGCGAATCTAGGTGATCAATACTGGGTGCATCTCGAAGCTAGACTCCCTGCACCACAGTCCGGAGTCTGGAGCTGGGCATCCGATTCTCAGTTGAAAGTTTGTCTCTCTCCACAGGGAGTTGGTATACCTGTGGTAGGAGCCTCCGTGGACCTGGAGGTCATGGAGTTGATCCACGGACATCGGAAACTTTTGCCCGATCCGCAAGACAGAGAAGCTTTACCAAACTCCTGAGTAGAATTCGCTTTTCTCACGTAGTCGTTTCTCCCAAAAAGAGTCAGTTCGGAACCCTTCCTCTCTATCCCTCTTCTTTTGAGGCCTTGGTCAATGGCGTACATTTTTACCATCTGGAGAGCGGAGTTCCATGTCTTGTTGAAGAAATTGTGTATGCATAGATAACAGCTGGATCATGACGTGGTTATGAACGTTTAGCCGTGAAGGTTCTGAAGACAGGCCGTGCCAGCTAGCCACCCGAGCCGCCAGGAACCTTCGCCAACCGGAAGTTAGTTCCTTGAGCTTCGAAAGCTTCTTGGATTGTTGGGGGCAAATGCCCGTGAGTTCACCTGGGCGGAAATCAGAGGCTGATGCAATATTCAAACATTCATGAACAGTCAACCGCGGAAATCGAGTAGAGAGTTCCCCGGGGAGGATCACTTTTACCTCCTCCAGTTACCGGCGCTTGACCCGCGGAGATAAGAGAAGGACTTGAAAACGCGAACAGGATAAACTCTCTTCATGAAAAAAAAAAAAAAAAGTTATCGTGCTTGTGTCCGACATGAGTATGAAAGCCGTCGGAACTGAAACTGTGATCTTCAAGCGGCTTCCGACCTCTAGATTCTACTGTTTGAGCTCGTGGGAAGCTGCCACGGCCCCCGAAGGAAGATGTGCCGTCCCCCTTGGAGCCGTAGATTCCCACTTCGGAAACCACTACCCCACAGGACTGAGTACAGTCGGGAGGGGGAAGTGGCTCCAGTTTTCTCGGACAGCCCGACGCAAACTCAGGAGAACCACTCCAGGTCTCAAAGTTTCTCGGGAGAAATTCTGATAAGCTCATCATCTCTCCCGGGAGACATCCCATGATTCCGAGCGAGTTCGTTCCGATCATTCGAGGCCCTTAAGGAGCCCTTCTCGGCTACGCTCATATCAGAGGCATCTCGTCATCTTTCTTGGGGGATACTTGGGATCTGCAGGCTCTGTGCTCCTTGACGCAACTTCAGGGCGTCAAGGAGCTCGGTTGCATATTCGCTCCGAATAATCCGTCGGACCACATCAAGTAGGGAACCTCTTTCATGCGGTTCTGTCGTCAACCTGATTGACACCTGAGCTGGTTTCGGGAGGTTGTTTCCCAGGAAATCACAGCGCTCGACATGCAGGCCGGCGGAAGGTAGATCTAGACCGAGGCAACCTGCATGTGAGAGTTTTTGGGAACAGATTTCGTTCCATCACGATGAAGAAGCAGCTTAGAATCACTCAGGGAATCTCGACCCGGTTCGAACGGGATTGGGAGATTTCGTCTCTGCTCAGATAGCCGGATCGGATCCCACTCCTTCGATACCTCGCTATCTAACTCGTCCTCGAAGAAGCTCCTCCGAGTGCTGCCCGTTGGGATGAAGGAAACCCCGCCCCTTCACCGATCCCCTCGTTGGGAACGCCGAGAGTCACATGTTCGTGAAGTCGATAGGTGCTCCTGCAACGATGTCGACATCGATTTTGTCACAACGTTTCAGAGCGTCTCCAAGGAAACCCCGCACTCGCTGTAATCCTCAGAGCGTTCATCCGTATACGATGTCCTCACGTACAATCCGCTTGTGCTCCACCTGTTGACCTCCCGGACGTGAAATAGCGCGGATGATGGTCGTCGAAATCTGATTCCCTACACAGGAGTTCTTGCGAAAGTTCGAGATAACGTAAGGAATGTACATAGGCGATGAACTCACGTTATCGAAACTCAATTTTCACTATCAACGAGGCTTTGCATGACATGAGTCCCACGAAACTTCAGGCGGAACCTTGGGCTGTTATGGCGAGCATTTTGCCATCGGTTTTCTTCGCAACCACAGCTTTTGCGTTGTTCTTGGCTTTCCGCACTGCGCTACTGAAAGCCAACGCAAGGTTTCCCAGTGATAGAGCGCTGGAGAAAAATTTCCCGATCACGATTTCGGAAGGCCTTGCCGGTGCCATTCGTTTCGCAACGATTTCCTACGATCACTCCTCGACCAAGAGCTCGAACCACACAGCATTTTCGGGACTCCGCGAATACATCTTCAAGAGTAAGCTAGAATCGGACTTCCTCAGCGCGATGCTGCGTGAGCTTAACATGTTTTTAAGATCCCCGCAAGAGATTCATGTGCTGAGGCTTCGCTGCGTTCCCAGGGTATCCGAAAATTTTCAAGAAGCCACCGGAGTGGATTTCGCACAGAGCGATTGCGGAACACAGTATCCTCATCCACGTATACGGCCAGGATCCAAAATTGAAACCGTACATGCTGTGCGCGCATTTGGACGTGGTCTCAGCTGATGAAAAGCTTTGGACGCATCCCCCCTTCGATGGCTACACGGACGACGTTTATGTTTGGGGACGCGGGACTCTTGACGACAAGCACAGGGTCATGGTGAGAGACACGTGGAGGGGGAAGTGCCACTGCCCTTCTCGAGCGCGTGTAGGATGGCGTAACTTTTCTTTCATCGATCCCCAGGCTATACTCGAGGCGCTGAAACTGCGGATCGAGCGCAAAGAGCCCCCGAGGAGGGGATTTTTCATCGCACTTGGTCATGATAAAGAAGTTCATGGTCTTGGGGGCGCTAAAACCATAGCCAAATACTTGGTTACTCTAAAAGCGAAACTAGAGTTCATCCTGGATGAGGGTCAAGCCATTCTGAAGGATGCTGTACCTGGAGTAGCAGAGCCAGTGGCAATGTGAGTTAGGGTTGAATTATTCAGCACAAAGACTCGGCGGACTTTCAAAGGAAACAGCGCTTCTCAAAGAAGAGATGCTCATCACAGGATCGGAGTCGCGGAAAAAGGATACCTCACGGTCAAAGTGAAGTGCGTGGATGCAGCAAAACATGCGTCGATTCCATCTCGGGAAACTGCGATCACGACCCTTTCCAGAGCCCTTTCAAGGTAAGAGATTATTCGAAACGGTACAGGATTCGAGTTTGATCAGGGATCCGATCGACGACATCTCGGTTGATTCGGATCTCGGGTCAGCGCAATCTCCTTTTGCAGGTTTACAGGTGATACTCATCCGGCGCACTTGACGGAGCTCCAGGAATCCTTGCTGGAGGAAGCGGCGCCTTATGCGAGATTCCCCTACGATATTGCGTACTCCAATATGTGGTTGTTCAAGCCTTTGGTTGCCCATATGATGGCCAAAAATGACATCATTTCTGCACAGATGCGAACCACCTCAGCTGTAACTGTGATCCATGGCGAGTCTCAGTGATTTGAATGTACATATTTCGGTTCACTTGAGGGCAGGCGCGATCTCTAATGAACTTCATTCGTCCACTAGGCGGCTCGAAAGAAAACGTGATACCGAATAAGGCCGAGGCCCTGATAAACCACCGCATACTGCCAGGTTACTCGATTAACGAGGTCGTCGCGTTTGACAGAGAACTTGTGAAAGATATCCCCAACGTATCAGTGGATATCTACAAACTGGAATACAAGGTAGCTTTGAATACTAAGTCGGAGTAATCTGCCCAAAAAAACCGGAGCTGCGGAGTTCGGGCGTCTGTCCTCAGCCATCATCCATCAATCGATTGATCCATGGGTAGATGCATGACTAGATTGATGAACTATGCAGCCTTGCTATGAAAATTGATAAACTCAGCCATCAGCGACTCATCTATGTATCTGCCCAGTCCCTGGACTGAACGCTAGCTAGTGAGCTGAAGGGATGGGAGGTCAGGATGATGGATGCTTGAACTTCCTAACTCTAGTGATGACCCAGTGGTACTCGTGTTGAACTGACCGACGGTCTCATCCACGAATCAGGACATACGCTCTGAGCCAGCAGCCGCTTCTCCTTACGGGAGAGACTCGTTCGGATTCAACCAGATAAAGCGAGCCACGAAGAAGATATTCCCCGAAGCGATCGTGGCTCCCAGTCTCATGGTGGCTAACACGGATACGAGACATTATTTCCAAGCGAATCTGAGCGAAAACATTTACCGGTACTACAGGAAATGAATATATTTCCACTGAGATTGCTGCACCCAACATCTCACTCCGGCTTTCCATGTCGGAACCAGGATGAACACAACTACTATTATTTCTTGCAGCTTCACTCCGGTTCTGCTGAGCTTCTCAGACGTTTCAACGGTCCACAGCAATAACGAAAAAATATCGAAACTCAACTACCGTCGATTGGCCGACTTCTACTTGCAGCTGCTGTACAACTGTGACGAGAGCATGCCGAGCGAGACCAGACCTGGCCGGACGGAGCTCTAGACAGAATCTGAGACTCATTGATACTCTGAACGACTATCTGACATCATCGGTTGGACCCATAGCGTCTAACGGGATGTTTAGGTCAATGAGCTAGGATTTCAATTTGGAACGAGTGGAATTGTTTGAATATTGGTGTCTGTGCGCTTGAAGCTACTTACGTGGGATCTCATCGAGATAGGCATGAATCATCTGACATCCTCCCTGCTCGTTCGGTTGGTTGATAATCTCACTGGCTTTGAGGAGTGCAGTCTCCGACCATGATCAACTAAGCCGAACGCTGCTAGCTGAATGGTGGGAGTTGTGTTAAACTTTCCGACGCACCTGGCCCTCAGACCTTGGAAGTGAAAGTTTGCCGAATCAGTGTACTGATTACCTTTCATTGCTAATGCACGTTACTTGACTCGGAGGGGATGGAATAAATCTGGCGGAATCTCGATCAGAATCTTGCTGCATTTTTAGATCCTGCTCTCGCATCCCCGTAACGACTCACAAAACGCTGTGGCTTGCCGCGATCCAGGACGGTCAAGCGGCGGTTGCCTCACTGAGGTTATGGCATTCAAGTTGGCGATCTTCGATACTTGATCTTCGTTCGACAAACGAACCAGTAGCACGTGACTTTCATTGAAAAATTGAGCGAAATAGGCTGTTTCATTCGCTCGTATCCCGGCAGGAATGGTTTCCCTGATCTCAATGCGACCATTCAGCTTCTGAGACTCCGAAAAAAAAGAATTTCGCTCCCAAGGCAATGGTCGTTCAACAATCGAATTTTCCACCTCTCGGGTTCTCATTCTAGAGGCAGTCGTGGAGAAGCGATTCGAAGACATGAGGCCATTCTTCATGTGGACCAACGAACTCTCTGTTTGCTCAATGTTGTAGCTGGGGCCAAGTGCGATGCGGGCCGTTTTGAGCTTATTTGCGACAACCGCACCGCTCTGCTAGACGCAGGAAGAGATGCGACCCAGATAGGAGCCGTTGAGTAAACTTGACGAGCTGATGGGATGATCAAACAAAAACCATCTGTTCACACATCCGTTTCTTATAACTTGATCCGAACGGCGCGAATCAAGGTCAAGTTTACGTGGCCTTCGACTCTCACGGACGTTGACCAAGGAAATCTATTGGCGAAGTGCCCATACCACTCCTCGACTCCACAGCTCCAAGATCATCAGCTCTCAATGCTATGGATCTCATGATCAAGTCGATCGTGAGCAATCCTGCGATCCAGGGCACCCCGTGTTCCGACCGGCTACTTTCGGATCGCGACAATGTTTTCAAAAGTGAGTTTCCGCCTTGTCAGAGAACATCGGTGACTTCTAAAAGCAGCATCTTGGGCTCTGAAGTTGCGAGCTGTCCCTCGTATTGATTTCGATGCGGAAATCGTTCCAAGTGATGGATGCGTCAGGGAAGTTTCCATCGGGAATGGCATCGGGAAACCTCGCTGACCTCGGGAGTTTCGACCAGTGTCTGGCGGGAGCCACGAAGGACAGCCAGTATTGTACTGTGATCCTCAAGCCTCGCAACGCGTCGCTCCTGTATCGTCTTGCGGTGTTCAACCGACGAGTCGACTTCCGTCACGCTTCATTCCTGATAGGCTCATGCGCTCCCTTGGAGTGTACGGGTGGTCAGGTGCAAGCCGTGTATCAGTCCGGTGAGCTTCCATGCGATTTGGAGAGTAGTTCTTTGAGGTTGCGATTTCAAAGAAAAGCACTCCTCGAGGCCATTTCATCGTGCTCTTGCAGCTTTCAGTGACTGGTTCAACGCTTCCGTCGATTCCTGCCAGTCCTCTAATACGCCTCTGAACGTCTTCCAACAAACTTCTCTGCTGCTCCTTGGGTGCTGGATTCTCTTTCTGCTCATCGGTCTCGTCCTGATGGGCCCGTCCGCTTCTGCAACGGCGCGTAGATCGTGCTCATCGTTAGATGTATTCAAAGCTGTAGCAATCCTCTGGGTACTCCTGGGACATACCTACGCGATCGTCGAGCCCCATATAGTCGGTTCGTAGACCTCCATCGTTCATCGGTTACCCTGCGGGGAACTGTAGGCTCGGAACTGAATGATTGCGGCTGATCGCTGTCTTTCCAACTCACAGGCTTGTCGCTCCGGTATTATGAAATGCGCAACGGCCTGTTGTTCTGCTTCATTTCTAATGCTCACGTATCGGTAGAAATATTCTTCTGCGTGACGGGAATCCTCATCGCCAAGAAGAACGTTCGACGGTCTTTATCTATGGCCGTGATGGGTGAGCCTTAGTTTTCGAGATCCTCCCACATGTGGGGGATTCCTGCACAGTTCCCCACGGAGGTCTTCCATTCCCTTTCCGGAGTTATTCTGCTCCGTCACAACAAGGGGCTCGCAGTAACGGTCGCGGGTGAAATTGAGGAATCTCAAGAACATCAAAATCAAGGGTCCACAGTGGGATTTGAACGGCCGGAAAAAAATCGAGACCCGGTTTTGCGACCCCCAATCATTAGATAAGGTCACGTCGCCTGGGATAAACCGTATTGGGTTCCTATCAATTCGAAACTCCACAAATTTTCGAAGGTGTGCTCATCCGTTATGTCAGAGTCACTCTGCCTGCTTTGCTGACATTGATAATGGCTCCGCTCTTCCCGATCTTCTGCAACGGTCCCGCTAGTTTCCTGATTATGAAACAGAGATTCCTCGACTGCATCCACAACTGGTGGACCATCCCGACACATACTAATAATTTTCGACGGCTGCGCCACGGAGTCAGTATTCTACCGTCATAACCAAAAGTTTCTAGTGTCATCTTTCTCAAATACTTCTGAGACCATTGTCGGAGAGTTTTGAGAACCTGAACTGACTCTGAGTATTTACTTCAAGTGTCTCCCACATCTGTGGTACATCAGCGCAGACTTCCAGATCTTTCTCGTTGTTTGGACCATCCATAGTTTGGTTGTCAGGTGTGTGTCCAAACATGTGTATAGTAGCCTGCTCGCCGAGCGGCACGCGTTCGCCTACTCGATTGAATGACATAATATCTCCCGTCGCAGAAAAAGGCATCGCATGATTATCCTCGGCGTCATCGGGGCCGCGTCCTCCGCATACGTTGCCCTGGAGAGCCTCGTGTACCAGTACGCTCCGACGGTCATGTCCGGGAACACTATTGAAGACGTTTGGAGAGTTTCAACGGAGGTTTATCAGCGCCCCTCGTGCCATGTTCCTTCCGTTGTCATCGGCTATATAGCTGGATGCCTACAGAACAGTAAAATGCTCGATGGCAGGAAGCTGTTCAAGAATCGTACAGAGTTGTACGTGTTTTCTTCATTCGCAATGCTCTACTCTGTCCTGGGGAGTCATCCATGGATAAGTGGCTCCTGGGACTACGCAAAACGTCCGATCTATCCGGCTCTATACGCGGCGCTTCATCGACCGCTCACGGCAATCAGCATCGCAACGATTTACCTTCTGCAAGAGCACAGGCCTTGCTGCAATAAATCAGTCATCGGTAGGTGGATCGCGACGTAGTGGAACCAAAACCTCTCACGACAGGGTGAATAGAGAAATCTGAACATAACGCTCGCTCCGACGGACAGAGTCTCGTCACGATGAATTCAATTTCCGATCCCACATGTGATTGTGGCGGGGAGCAGGTTCGCCCCTGCTGCTTACCGGGGATTTCACATGATTATGGGTTCCTCAGGTACCAAAGACCAAGAAGCGTTGCTGCCTGCAGAAGGTCTCCGCCCAGCAAATCATCTCTTGACACCGTTGGCGCCGATTTGCGTGATACTTTCGCGATTCACCTTCAGTATCTATCTGACTCACATGTTCGTGTTCATGTGTACATCTGCTACGACCAGGGAGCGGCTCCCCCTCTCACACAGTGAATATCTAAAACGATACGTGATTCACGTTCTGCTTAGCGGCGGAACAGGGGCCGTATTCTACTTCGTTGTAGAGCATCCCATCCTACTCGTCTTGAGTTTCATCTACAGACGACCACTGAAGAATCGATTCACCAGGGCAGAGCTCACATCGTCTTGAAATCAGGAAGAGGCATAGCCGCCAGAGAGCGCGGCTCTGCTCAATGGAATAAATTATGTCTTGGATGCAATAGTACTAAATGTTGTTGGATGTTCGGGAATTTCGGCTGGCTTACTAGTGCTGGATAGGCGCTACCTCGGTGTCCTCCTGGGGCTGTACTCTATCCCGAACTGATCGCGGAGTCTTTGGGTAAACAAAGTGGCGTTGAGCTGTTTCCCGGGGAGGAACCTGGAGGACCACGGCAAGGCCGCCCCTCAAGGCCCGAACGATACACTGAGACGGGCAAGAAAATTTTTCGGAGCGTCCGAAACCTGACGCCATTGGGTCCACGGCAGGGTCAGGGGAGCTCATTAGAGGACTCGAACGCTCCAAACCCCGCGAACCCGGTTACGATTCGGCCGGGTTCTTCCACAGATCCTTGAATATAAGCTCATGAGGGAGAGCGGTGTGTGTTACTTCGCAGTTTCAAAAATCAGATTTCGAACTGGTACATGGCTTGATTGCTGCCTGCCATGCCGGCTGTCGGAAGAAACTCGTATCGAGTAGAATTCTGTGGGAACCCTACGAAATATAGCGCTCTGGAGGTCTCCTTCTGGATCAACGGCACTCGGTATGCGCGTCGTCACGGGACCCTTGCTATCGATTCGGTTGCGGAACTGGCCCACGAACGATCGTCAAATAGCGAAGTTATCTCCCTGAGTACCCCGAAAGTACGTTGTCCGGGTTCCGTTGTTCGAGGGTCGAGGGTGAGCCAACGGTTGTCTGATGCATCCGGATTTGCGAAATGCACGTGAGCCGTTCATTCAGCAGACATGAGCAAGTCTAACGGGACAAGAGCTTGCGATCATCATCGTTTATGCGTGATCGCCTGAATCTAGAAAGTTAACAAGGTCAGCGAGATAATCGGAATTTCAACTCGGACTCCCTTGTCGGTGCCGTATAACTTTCGCTTTGTTTTGTCGACTACACAACAGTGATTCCATCTGCGTTATTTACCTGCCAGCGTGAGAAGATTGCTTAACCGAAAGTGAGAGAAGCGAGAAGTATTACATTTGGGAAGAGGTTCCGTGGTGCGCAGCATTTCGCGCAGCTAAGACCGCAGCGGACGTCAGTTGGCCGACGACTTTCGGATCGACGCAATAGTTTCACCGGAAACGTACCGAAATGTTTCGTGCCTCAATCTCACTACTACTGTTCGTGTTATTGTTATCAGGTATCCGAGTTTGACCTGGAGTCACGAAATCTCTCGAAGTATCGGCTACCCAATGTTATACCTAATTGATCTCGTTCAGGCAACCGAGCATCAGGCCGTTCCAGCAGCGGTTCGTCAGAATCGGAAGAGGACGCTAGCAGTGAAGAAGGTTGATAGTTTGTTGTGCATATGAAAATGTGTTCCAGAGTGTGTCGGATTCATGAGTTCCGCCCAATGACTGATTTTTTGTATCATTCGGCTTCACCAGATGTGCGTATGAAAGGTCATGGATGCCCGTTTTTCCCTGAACAGTGCGCGAGACACTGCTTCAAGCTCGGCCAGAAGACCTACGCGTGTGGAGGGGCCCTCTCAATGACGTGCGCATGCTGACCATTGAAGCGGAGCAGCGTTGGTAATCGGAACCGCTCGAATCGCGAAATTCCATCCGAATCAGTCATGATATATACTTGTGGTTGTGAATCGCTAGTGACGTCAACTACGAGTTGCTCAACGTCGCAGAGTGCTACTCACGCTCGGGGAAAGGCACCAAGCTTGAAATCTCGGACTAATGGGACCCCTCCTTGAAAAAGCGCCCGGAGCGGCATTCCGAACTCAATCGCTCATCGCTAGTTTCGTGAAATCAAGAGATCCCTCTGCCGTTCGGAGAACGGCTCGAATGGAAGGAGCCAAAGTGTTTCGGACAGAAGTCGACGTGTCTTCTGAAGGATTCAGAATTCATTGAAGCATGAAAGTGAAATAATAAAGGATTTATTCTTCAAACTCTATGACGATGATCCCAAATCACATTTCAGAACGCAGCGTGGGAATATCGCTCTCTATAGGACATTTCAATGTCATCCGACTTCCGTCGGAGCCGTCGGCCGATAGGTTCGAGGTCGTTGTAGCAGATAGGGAATACTCTGGGGATCATTTGGAAATGGGAATTAGAATCGAAAAGTGGTAGGGAACATGATTGCTATCAGTGCGATCAAGGAGAGCAACCGCCGAACTCATTTGATCTGGATCCTTAGATGATCAGGGCTCGTTGAAAATGGAACTCACTTGTCAACAGCTCCTTCGGCTTCTGTTTTCGTGAGCGCAGTTGTTGCCATAACGGAAAGGACAGCTTTGTTCCGGACACAGTTTTTATGAGTCGCGGCGAAATCCGTCAGCGAAGTCTCTCCCTGCAGGAACGCAGTCAGGAACGAGCAGTGGAGTAGGTTGGCAGCTCGCACCTAAAATTGAACGAGATCGTTGTGAATGTCATCAATGGCACCTTGAGACAGGAAGAGCCGGCGAGGACTCCTCGCTACACTCACCTCCGAACAAGCTACGTGCTCTGGGTTTTTGAAATCGAGTTTTGCACGACAAAAGTCGAACATGTGAATCATTTCGTGAGCGAGATTCGACTGGATGGCGGCTTGACTCAACGATGCGTTCTGACAGATGACGATCTGTAACAAGCGTTCTTCTTCTATTATTGGTTATGATACGGATGGAATTCCCGTCCATCGATTGACATCAGTGGGGAAAAGTCATAGTCACGCCTTCAGAGGCGGCTTGAGATTAGGAAACCGTTCAATGAGCACAATCGATCGGCGCTATTAAGAGAGACGATTCAAACAGAAACCTCGATGCTAGGAGTACCAACCTGATTCATTTCAGCGTCGAATCCCCCTGTAACTGCATAATGACATGGTTCGCAGGAGATATGCCGTCGAATATCGACTTCGCAACCCGCTTGTCGCAACGCGAACAGCATCGTTTTGACCAGGGGAGAAGTATCCAGGCACCTCTGAACAGCCGCTTCGCACCTTGGGAAACGAAAATTGCTGTGAGAGGTTTTGTTGAAGGGGATTCGAACGATCCACACTTCGATATTATCACGCGGAAAGCAGACAGAGGCTTCCGACTTACCTTAATCTTCGAATCGTTGGATCGCCAGAGAATATGACTGCCAGAAATTTCTTTAGGTTTGTGTCCTGATTCTGTCTCCTTTCGGGATAATAGTCGAAGCCGCTCATACCTGGGGGAGCTTCCGTGGTTTGGACCATCTGAATGAGGAGTCCCAATATTAAAAAACGAGGCTCTGAGCTTGTCCGAGCACAATCCGCGCTCAAAACAAAGCATCCAAGCCGAACTCTGTCGTGTTCAGGTTGAGTCAGCACTTCATAGCATCTCTAACACCTCAGGGCACCTTATGTATCGCTAAAGCCTGACGACGATCAATCGGGATGAAGGCTCAGCAAGCCTGAAGACGGGGAATGGAAGAATCGAATAAGTTCCTTGGACCAATGATGTTTTATTCATTTCGACGAAATTTCTTTTTCAAGTTTTTTTTTCATAGTTTACTGTTTTTTTACTATTGTTGTGTTCTTTCGCTTCTCGCTGTCATTCACCTTCATCGATAGTTAAATTTCTGATAATGTACAACGATGTACAATGTTAGCTGTGAGCGGCAGGGACTGCAGCAAAACATCCTCAAACAAATGACCGAATTGTTGAACAAGCGCCACTTGCACGTGGGGTTGGAACGAACCGGAGTCAGTCCATCAGTTCCTTCGCTGCGTCATTCTGCCCGCTCGTTTCACGTTCAGCTTCTCCGTCGACTTCACCATGATTGCCGACGATCCTCTTGATGGCATTATCATTAGGAAATCATTGAGCGCTTCCGGTCGCGCTTGCCGATCGATATTTAAAGTATGTATAGTGCGGTGGCTTGCCGGCGGGACCCGTCAGCTGCGGCTCTTTTCTGCAACCGTCAAGCATCCACGTGTCCGTGTGTTGCCGTTGCTGAGTCGTGCAGTTAGCGTCGAGCCACTTGTCGTGCCAGTTCTGGAAGCGGTGTTTGAGTCTGCAGGATGTTATCCGAGCTTCCCGGAAAGCTTTCTCCCTTGATATCTGATTGTAGAGCAGCCCGGAATTCTGTATGACGAATACTGACTTGAATTTCGTGAGTTCGAGCTTACAGATAGCGCCTTCTTCGACTCGAGGTTTCTTGAATTCCTTGATTTCAACCCCGGTCTGAGCATTGCGTCGTTTGCGAGCGTTTCGCGGTAGGAACACTGGCTTCTTGAGCAAGCGTTCCCGTACCTCATCGCAGTCGTCAATGGATTTATCGATGAAGGCCGCCCATTTCTCGATATCACCCGCCGTCGAATTGTTTTCGTTCGACTCGTTGGTCTCAGTGTCTATAGCCTCGAAGGTTACCTTGGCTTCTGAGTGGTAGATGAGTACCTTGTAGCAGTTTTCATTCTCCATGAACTTCTCGCCAAGGGCTTGGTAGTGATTCTCCTGAGCTGCTCGTAGAGCAGCTGTACTGCATGCTCCACCGGCGAAACCCGCCTTCTTGTATTGCTGGATACAGTTCGTACATTTTATCGATGTCTCGTCTGTAACCAGGTGCTGGAGTTGGCGGGTGGCGTTCTGGACAACTTTGTCGATGGTGAACGCGTGGTAGGCGTTGATGCCGAACAGCTCACGCAGTTGATCTTCGAACTGCGAACTGTCCAGCTGTCCGTCGAGCAACTGCTTTATCATCTCAATGAATGTGTTGAAGTAGTCTTCAACCGGCACCTGCTGTTGTGGCTTCAATCGGAGAGCAACCGCCACGGAGTCTTTGCGATTGGATTTGTCTTTCTCTTCGTCGTCGAGCAGTTTTTGAGCGTACTTGTTGATTGTGGCCAATCTCTCGCACAAAATGTGATGCAACCGCAAGAAGAGATACCAATGACTGTCTCCCATGAAAAGCGTATAGGTTTCGTCGGCCGTCTTGTTCTCGAGGAACATGGGGGTAGCCAATTCGTCGCTGGCGATCGGGCCCAGATCACCGACGGTCTCCTGCTCTGACCCCTCGTCGTCGGACATCTCCTCTGCTTTGAGGCTGAGGATTTCAGGTAGAACCTTCCGCACGAGCCATTTGATGCGCTGCTTATCCTCTTTGTTGACTCCGGATTGTCTCCGGACATAGTGAATGATGAGATTTGAAGCTTCCTTGACCATCTCCCAGTTGGAGGGATAGTAGAGCTGGAAGTGGGAGCCCGGGGGAGGATTTTCTTTCTGGCAGTGCTCCTCGTAGGCGGTCTCAATGTCGTTGAGAAGATTCTTTGAGCGGATGGTTTTCGAGTCGGTCTGCTTGAAAGTCATGCCCTGGTGGTCCAGGGAACGCAGGTAGTACTTGTCCATCTGCTCCCGCCAGAGGTTATTGAATGCCTTCTGAGCCTCCCGCCATTCTTCCTCTTTGCTTCTCAAGCGTTTCAGTACGACCGCCACAACGACGACGGGATTCTTCTTCAGACCTTCGATGACATCGCCGGCCTTATCTCCGTAGATGCGACGAATGGCGCGCTGATGAATTGTGGAAGACGTTCCTCCTAGACAGTCATCCAGGCGAAAACGAGACCTTTCCTCGAGGCTCATGCGGTTGATCTTCTTCTGAACAGCTTCGAGCACTCGAATGGTGGCAAGGTTCGCTTCGATTACGATGTCCAGCTCGAAGCGTTCGTCTTCGCATCTATAGATGTGCTCCTCGAATTGGGTTTTCTTTGAACTCACAAATGTTGAATCTTCACTCCACGATGGAAAACTGACCCATGTGTCGTTCAGCACCTCTCGGCACAGATTTGTACGCCCCGAGCATTTGGGCTGTACGTAATTCTTCGGCATCCCTCGGTAGGATGCGCCATACCGCTTGCAGGCAGTGAAATCGATTTCCTCCGGCGGCATGATTCTCGGGTGATTCGGGGAATTATTATTGTTCTGATTATTGTTGTTGTTATTATTGTTTGATTGACGCTCGCTGCCGGTGCCGATCTGAGTTTCGACGACAGGAGAGAAATCTTTGAAGCCTATAAAATCCTTGAACCATTTGAACAAATCTGGGAACTTCCCAAGGAAAGGTGTCACCAGATGTACCAGCTCAGACTTCGAGACCACTTCCTGATTGTAGAGGTTGAGGCATCGAAGGAAGTTCTCGTAGACTTCAGGGTTGCGCAACGCTTTTCGAACTTTTTCGAAGAACGCGTACTCGTTGAGAGTGCCGTGTTTGCCGGCATCGTTGATCGTAATTTCACCCTTCGAGAATTTGGTCCGCTTCGCTGCAATGCCGGTGGTCGCCGAATTCAGTGGGGGATTGTTCCTTACGGGTTTGCTCGCTGCCTGGGGTGGTGCCTGAGGCGGCGCCGAACGTGGTGTTTTTTCCACGGGCATGAGATTTTGCATGTTGTGAGCATAAAGAGCCTGTGTCGTCACTTTGCTGAACTCAATCGACGACGACGTTGGACCTCCGTTAGCATCAGGTAGAAATTTTCCAAACTCTTGCAATAGATCTTCCTGATCCTCGAACAAAGCCGCAACCTGCTGGTAAACCTCAGATTCTGACAGAGAGCCCGACGATTCTCGACTCTTCTGGTCCTTCTGGTAAGTGTGGAGAATATCGAGGAATCTCTTGTACACATCGGGCTGACCCGCGAAGCGGTTTTTGATCTTGTTCACGTAATTTATAGCATGATTGAACTCGACCGGAGCTTGAGGAGGGCTCTTTGGAGGTATATTCGGAGTTGGCGGTCCATTCGGATGAATGGTATGACACACATTACTGCCGGGAATGGAGATGTTTACTTGCTCATTGCCTTGAAGCTCGATCTTGTAGCCGGGCGGCAAAAACGTGTTGAAGCCCACGATGAGTTCCGGGTGGCCTCTGAACAGATTGGAAACCCGCTGAATCACACCGGGTGTGTCGATGCTTTGAGACTTGAACTCTTTCATGATGTCGAGAAAGTCGTTGTAGACGTGAGGTTGGCTGCCAAACTTCAGCTTGACGAGATCGAGGTATGATAACGCATCTTCAACTTTCAGCCTCTGGAACTGGCCTCCTTGGCCTCCACTTGGTGACGGAGGTGCACCCTGACTCGAACTAGCACGATTTCCTGAGCCATATTCTTCTCGAGGAGCACCTCGACCCGGGCCTCCAGTGCCGACCGACATCCGCTGCTGGCCGTACCCTGCATTCATGGCTGCACAGCCTATTTGTTTGAGCTGCCAACTGTTTAGTGTTCTTTTTGGTTGTCCTGACACTTGAAAACTTCTCGTATTTCCACTGTTATACAGAAACGAAATCGAGTCGAAGTGCAGCGACCTAAACCGTCGTTGTGATCGCCATCTTGTAAACAGAGTCTAGCTGGGGAAGCCATGAAAGGTTGCCTGAGCATTTGAAGCCTGCTGACGTCATAGTTTGCCGCCATTTTTCTTGCTGTTGCTTGCTGCGTCCTATTCCGTTCACATATCATCGTTTCCCCCGTCTGAGTATTCTCAGAAGATCTCGGGAAGCACAAAGCTGATCGAGGAGATTTTGGAGCGCTCCATCTCGGAAAAACTCCAAAGCCGGAAGTGACGGCGACTCTCCACCCGGGCAGATAGCGCCACCATATTTTCTGAGTTCTCTCTCGGAGCGGTCAGCTGTTATTACGTTTTACGCACTTCACAGAATAATTAGAACTCTCGTTGGGCGAATCGAGATCTGATTCGAACGCAATTCTGAAGGAAAGGAATACGGACAGAATAATTCGTCCCTACTAGGTTCGCTTGGAACCGAGTGACCTGCTGCCTTGGGAGAGGGTCGCCGTCAGCGTCCGAAAAAATAAGGAGTTCTCATGCACGATCACGTCGGGAATATCTCCTAGAGGTATGGGAACGACTGAGATGGTTGTCAGACACCGGAGACACGTATGACCGACGCGTATCTCGAACAGGCACATGGAGTGTAGTGGAGAGTGAATATACGGAGAACTGTTGGTGCGTCTTTGAATCCAAGTTCTCAGATCAGTAGAGCTGTGGAATCGTATCACCCCACGGATCCTACCTTTTCACGTTGCGAGGGCTCAGGAATCTCAAAATCGAATTTCTTTCAAATGCACACTATGACCTTTTCCAGGCAGCCATTACGGTGCAGACACTTGGCGCCAATTTCAAATATTTCGGCCTCATGAACCACCAGACTTCGGCCTTAATGTTAGCTGGGCGATGCCGCGACTAAGCAATGCTGAAAGTTTGGTATGAGTTCAGGTATAAGTTCTGGAAGATGCGGCTTGAAGTTCGACCCTGAAGTTTCCTCTTGAGACATATGAGGGGCTGACAACGTGGGGCGGCGGGAGCGGCAGGTCCCAGGTCGATCGGTGCAGAGTTGAGCCAAGAGGAGTATTCTATGAGAATTTCAGCCGGAGACTGAACCGGCATCGTGAAAGTCTTGTGTGCAGGCTATATCGAGACCTGGAGATGACTCGGCCCTATCACTCGTCGTGTGAGATATTCCGCTCAACGAATCTCCATCTGCGTCATGATATGCTGGGAGGGAACGACGAAATTCTTGGATCCCGTCGCTGCGGTCGCTTCTGTGAGGAATCATTCCTTCGTGAGCTTCTTTCTTCTAGCCGGTTCCGGAGCACACTAGGCAGATGTGTGATACTCGAAGGATCTGTGCTCTGACGAAGAGAGCTGTGAGAAAGTCGAAGCGAACGATCGGAATAGTGCATGTGTGATTTCTCGAGCTCTGGTTGGCTGGCTGGTTGACTGCATGTAGCCGAAACGAGCAGTTAGGCACCATAATTTGTACCGCGCGTGCGCGGAGACGGTCTGGAGCGGGTCTCTGACGGTAACATTACCTCCGCCGCAAGAAGGCGCTGTCGTCGACGTCCCCAGGTGATTTGACCGAGCCGGATGTATTCTCGCTATCATGGAGTTCAGCCGCTGCCCAGGCTTGGAGGATTTAGGAGACTCTCGCGATCCAACTGCGCCCATCCACAGAGGAATCTATTCGACGCGAATTCCTAGAATGTCGACTCACATCGCGGGTGAAGTACGATGATGACACTCCAGCTGGCACATTCCAACGACAATCGAACGTCGGACTCTTAGACATTCATCCTGTAGTCTTGAAAACTCGAACCACGACCGAATTCAGATCATTTCTTCTCTGCTCCAGCAACAGTGTGGCAGATTTCAGAGGGTGATTCCCATGAGCATCTCGTCGGAAGATAAACTTTCCCCTGTTGTTCTTGGCTCTCGAGTGCTACCCAGATTCAATGGGTAGTGTTCCGGGAGCTGCCAGCGGGTACGGTTGCGTGGGCCGTGATTAAACTGGGAACATGCTTTTTTTCATGGGCGACCATGCTGAGGATAACTTAGGAGCTTTGCCAACACATGAGCTCAGTATACACTGACAAGGGAACGGCGGAAAAATGATTGTTTTTTCCTGTGAAGACATGCCTAGTCGAGCGTTCTCCCATCGACATTCGAAAAGGTCTGGCGTTAGAAGTTGCGAGATGTCTGCTGTTTCCGAAAAATGTGATATTCATGCTGCAGCGAATCCATGCACCGGAGATGCTCGGGTGCAACCTCGGGAATAAGGATAGTGATCAGGGGGAGGGATGAGGAGACGAAGTTCCAGGCGGATCGGACGCAAAAATATCGACTCGAGCCCACGCTATATTCCTCGTGAGGAACATACCTTGACGCGACTCAGAAATCATCGGCGTCGACCCCGCATGGGAAAACGTCGATCGGAACGGGGAGTTCTTCTCGGAAAAAACCGGCTGGGCTGAAGATAGGACGAGCTCTCGCGGATAGATCGGGTATAATGGGAGCCTCGGCTGAATGTTATCAGCGAAAATTCAAATTTGACCGGAGAGGAGCACACACCGCAGGTGGCTGGAACGAGGTGCTCCAAGGATTGCTTTCAGAATAAGTGCAGTGAGATTGAGTTCCACTTGAGCGCTCATGAAGCTTCGAGACGTATAACGGATTCACTTTCAGGTTTGTCCACGTCGATGTGGCGTTTTGGGCAGAGACTCGAGTTAAGATTCATTCGGGATTCTTTCTTCAAACCACTGTCCGCGCGAGAGCTTGAACCAGGTCGCTCCTGCATGGAGGCACCGCTCTATTGATTCATGGGTGACTTTGAAGCAGTGCACTGCTGGAGGAGACGCGTTTAAGGTTGGTCACCGCGGTTCCCTCTGAAGCAAGGGCTTGCAATAAGTCGCCCGGGGCGGATTTCCAAATACTTTGGAGAACGCGTCCGTCTACGCAGGCTGACTCCGATCACCCTCCATAGAGAAAGGAGAAGGGGTCCATAGCAATCAAGGAGGCTGCGAATGGGACAGCCTGCGATGAATTTATCGAATGTCATGTCACATCGCGGTCGCCAAGAATCAGTCAAAAGGGCGATTGTGGATCGAACTGCATAGCTGTGCGCAGAAGAAATGCACACGTTTCCAAGTGGAACGAACCCTCTCATCACGGCGGGAAATTCTCCATTGATCATCCTGATATGGTGTTGATTCTCTGGCGGGAGCAAGTAGCGTTCAAGAGGTTATCGAGCTAGAGCGATCGCCCCTACCATTAATTTTCCGTCGAACTTTCGGACTCCGCATCCGAGGCTGTCATCCCTCGGTGGCGACCGAGTTTCCAATTGGTGATCCCCTTCCGCTTTGCTCGCCCTCAATAGACCCCATCGAATCATCAGTATGAATACCTGACCGGGCCCGACCTCGATGAAGACTACGCCCCCCCCCCGTATCCGCAACACCTGAATACGCCACTGCCACGCACTCGCGGCGGATGAACGATTTCTGGGAAATTCTCTAACCGGGTCATCATGGAAGGGTATTTGCAGAGAGAAGCGAACTCAGGAGCTTCTCTGATGTCGACGAGACCGAATCAGATCGAGCTGCGCAGAATGGTATGCCCACATGTCGACCTGGTCTTGAAGTTCAATCGGAAAAAAACTAGGCTGCGAGTCTTCACTCGCGAACGGATCCCACCTCGCGCCACCGCGAGACGCGCAGGTCCACTGCCGCTCGGCTATTCCAGTGAAGGATCTCTCGAAGTATGGTTTCGGGCGGTGGCTCCTCGTGCATCAGCTCACCCTGCCCTCATTTTTCATTGTACATTTCAGACTGTTCCTAATAGTCTTCAGCCCGTGACTGCTGGCTGTCAGATAGCATACACCTAACGCTCCCCGTAGAATCAGGAGGCTCCGTGGTTCCCGTGAAGAGTAGTTCCGAAGAAAAACGTCAAACGCTGTTATCAGACACCGATCGTTAAGGGTGAGACTTGATCGAGGTACACTGAATGACTCCAGTTGGAGCCATCCGCAGCCGAATGGTAGGTTGAAGTTTTCCGGTGAGTGAGAAAGCTTCACGCAGGAATCATGGAACGATCAGTATCGAGGAGGGCCTAGTTGAGCGCTGCAATTTGGAGGGAGATGTCGTAGCGGTCATTTCTCATACGATCGCTCGCCATCGTTGAGCCTACTTTTAGGTTTTACGGAGCGTTAGCATGCTCTATCGGAAGCGGACGGACAATGTCAACATGAGAGTACCTCACAGAGCGCCCCGGCACGGAGTGATCCTAGCTTCAGCGGGAGGTCTTTAGGAAATGTACTGGTTTGTTTGTAGTGTGGCTGTCGTTGTGGATTTGGCGGTTGGTTGTCTATCTGTTTCGACAGAGTTCTGAGAGGTGTGTGCGCTCCTTTATCGGAGCGAGTAGAACCCTTGAGGATGGGTTACCTCAAGTACATCGAGGTTGAAAACTTCAAATCATACAGAGGCCGTCAGATAATTGGACCTCTGAAACCATTCACCGCCATCATCGGCCCCAATGGTTCGGGCAAGTCTAACTTCATGGATGCTATAAGCTTCGTTCTCGGTGAAAAACAGAAACAACTTCGTGTGAAGCGGTTCTCGGATCTTATTCACGGTGCTCCGATTGGTAAGTTTGGAAGGTCTTGCTAACTAGAGCTCGTGCGATCTCTCGAAATTCCCGAGGATAACATGCCAGCGCCTTCGATTTAGATTTGACAGAAACTTGCAACTTGTTCGACCACTCGAGTCAACTCATTCTTTCCCGAACTTGCCCCCGAATCAGATTCCACAGAGGATAAGGATACTGAAGGCTTCCTTCAAGCTCAACAGCCCTCGAGTTCAGTTCAGCTAACGTTCCTGGGGTTTACTCGTGAATTGTCTGTTTTGGCGGGTACCGTGTGCGAGCACAGGTGATACGGTTCAACTCCTGAATTTCTACCCCAAATTGGTTCATTCGCATAAGATGTTGATTCCATCTCTCGATGAAGTTCGAACTCATTTGTTCTCAGATCCTGTTTGTTCTCATTTGTTCCAAGATCATCTCAGACGTGTTCCCCACATATCTCGGTGGCGTAAGCCAGTTCCCGTCCAGGGATAGATATCATCCTCGAGGTGAATCTATGTCCTCCGGTTCGTGCTCTGAGTGCAGACGTTTTCGAGTCGAGTGCGATACTCATAATAATCATATGGAGCTGTACACGAAACCTTCTCGTCGAGGATCGAATCAACAGACGTTTAGACTTGGGGGATCAACGATTCTGGCACGTCCGTTCTTTTTTCGTCAAGCCCATTGGTCCCTGAATGGGAGCCGACATCTGATCAAGTTCTGTGGAAAGCATGAGCCTCGATGTTTCCCGGAAGACAGTTCACCGGAAGGCCCATGCATTGGGCATGAGTCGCGAACAGCTTTTATTCATCGAAATCGTGTCGGTTTACCTTTTACGGCGCGGCCAATGAGTCTCACTCTACTCGTTGGCATGGAGGGAAAACCTTATCGTTTTCTAATGACTAAGAATCCGAAGGTTCCCACTCATGATCTTATTATCTAGTATCGCGCCAGCTGGCACGTCGATCCGGTCTCCGTGATTGGCGATGATTATAACGGTTCCTCGCAGAATGACATCCTTTCCGAATGTCACGTCGCCCGACACTGTCAGATGATCCAGTTCAAGGATGTCAGGGATCGACTTGAATCGATTCAGGAACTCGCGGACCTGTGAAAATTCCCTATCAGTGATTGTTCGCTGCTTTCATAGTCATCGGACCTGAAAATGGACGCCAGACTCTTGAGTTCACCTTTGAGAAATGCGCGTCGCCAAGCTTCACCAGAGGAACACTTCCGAATGACCTCTGGGGAGACATGATCAGGGAGCCGTTCTTCATGTTGTATAAGTTCGACATGGCCATCAAGAGATCGGATGTTTTCTTGACTGGAAGAAACCTCGAACGAGGTACCCTGATTCCCAGAGCTGAACGGAAATGGTTTATGGCTGATCCGGCGGCCGTCTCGAGTTGGATGACATTGACATGATTGGATAAAGTTTTCGGATTCACAATAATCTGGAAAACGGCCCGATTCTCGTAAGGAACCGGATATCCACCCAACTCCTGGATTCTACCAATTTACCTCGTTGAGTCCGACCCGCTGAGCTCCTCTGTCAATCTCACCTCAAGTTCCAAGCCGCTTTTTTCAACAATCTCTTTGATCTCGTCCAGTCTTATCCAGAGGTTGTTCGTGTTGAAAATTCTGAATTTTGTGATTGATTTGAACTCTTCCACGTGATCGGGAGGTACTTGAGCGATCTCCAGAAGTCTGACGTGGTTCTCGTATTGAATGAGGGTGCCACCTGCGGAGTGAGCATTCGAGACTCTTGGTTTCGGATCCATATTTTGATGATCGCCAGAGTCATCGATTGAGCGGTCGATCCTTGCCTTTGACGTCAGCCCGCGTCTTATCGGTAACTTCCATCACGAAGCCAGGTTTTGCGGGAGACTTAAGGAGGAAGTCTAGGATATTCATATCCACGGAAGCGCCCAAGTTGTCGATGTTGGAAATGAAAACATACTCGCGACCTTCATCGAGGAAGTGCTGCAGCAAGCCAGAATGAAGGAAGGATTCGTAGAAGTCTCCGTGACCTGAAAAGGAGTTAAATCCTCGGCTTTAACCTCAGCTGGTGATTTCTCCTTTGATTTGAGAATCCAACATATCTGAGGCACACACGAGGGTGATCAAATTAGGTCGGGGATTTCCGTTGCGTCCCTTTTCTATAAAGAATGTCTGTGATTTGGATTCCTTCCCCCCCGATCGATGACCAAGAGGATGAAACGAAAGGATGGAAATGTAAACAGTTCGAGTTCGTTCGCATGTCATTCGGATGCCGCTCAACCGTCCTCTGGTCCGAGAGAAGCGGTTCGGAGCTCGAGAAATGGCGAGCGATCGTGTCAATCTAAAACAATCGCTTACACCCTGACTGAATGACGAGGAGAGAGAAGAGGGAAAAAGTTTCTGATCTAATCTGAACACCCTGTGGATCTCCCTCGGGCTCCATGATAGAATCGGGGGCACTCATAGTTTATGGACCTGGTGGATAAAACGCTTCCACATTCTCGTCCTGGCAAGACTTCGGGATTGGCATCAAGGTTTCCTTGCTGATACGAGGGAAACGTGACTGTTGGAAGCTATAGATCTGCACTTTGAATCCCTTGTATTTCCGTAGAATCTGTCTCGTGTCGTTTTCTGTGTTGAATGAGTTCATCAGCACCAGTGGAACTTGGCAATCGTATTTCTCGTTGAAATGCTGGGAACAAATACCGGCCCATGTGAATTATCCAGTCAATTTCTTGTCTGCTGATGCCGGAAATATCCGTGGTTCCAAATATAGATTCGTACTCTGTCACAATGCGGGGGGACTCACCTCGATTTGTTGAACTGTCAAGTCAAGGAACGTCAAGTCGTTTCGTACCGGAATGACGCTCTTGGGTCCCTGGCATCCCATTGACGTTCCAAGTCCCCCGTTCAATTTGACAACGACTAGTTTCGCCAGCATTGATTTAACCTCTTCATCGGACGGGGTGCTCAAGGAGTCGTACTCTCTGATCGTGTCTTTCGGGAGCGGCTCTATCTGATCCCAATCGATTTGGGGGGTTGCCGACAGGTATCGTTCGAACAGACGTTGGAATCGTCGGAGTTCATCCTCTACAGTGGAAGGGTGACTCCCGTCCTTCTGATTTTTTGGGCAAGTGCCCAACAACGACTCGATCTCGTTGAGCATGTTAACCAGGGCATCCTTCTTGGTTAGCTGTTTGAATTGAGAAACCTCTGAGATTTTACGAGGTCCTCCGGTCCTCCTGCCGCCTAGCATCTGAAAAAGTTTATTTCTGGTTTTTTTTTTTTTGGCCTTGGCTTACGATACGCACGCGATGACATCGGGAGCAGGACCGAAAAAGGTCACCGAGGGTTCTTTCATGCCAACCACAGGCTTTCTGGAGGCCTACCGAAAGTGGAATCGAGCAGCTGTCAAGCTTTAGCGTGAGAGCGCGATGGCAGTATCTGCGCGACAACCGATGAGACTGCCAGTGGACGAATCGACGCACGTACAGCTGACAAATAGTTCTCGCTTTCCGCACAAGCGGCTGCCGTACATCAATCCTAACACGATCATACTCACATTGTGAGGAAGTTATGGTGACGAAGAACCGAAAGTTAAAGGACCTCAATGCGCGGCAAAGAGAGCAGTCTCGTTGTTGACGCCACTACGACAGTGGTCCCCCTCAACGTTCATAGTTGGTTCGCTGGTTCTTGATATCGCTCTCGACCTCTCCGCACAGTCTTTGTTGGGCTTATCATTCGGCGGCGTTTTGAGTACTTACAGTAGGTGGAACAGCGAAACAAGGAGATCATCGAGAAGGTCACTCTGCCGCAAGATGGGAAAGAATGGAAGGAGTCAGTGGGTAGATATGGTTGCTCGAACGCTCGCGCATTCGGTCACTCGACCTTGAGTGATTGGACAAGATTGCTCCTCGCGGTCGATCCCGAACAGCAACCTGCTCCATGGCGAGAGCGATTTCCGAAGCGATGTTGCATCTAGCTTGACGTTCCTGAGTTGCGCAGAATGCAAGTGTCCTAGAATGTCCCGAATATTCTTCCCGAGGAACGCCGGGTCCGTGTCTGAGTCATGAAAATAGAGTTAGCACCTGGTACATTCTCTTTCGGTGCAATCGATGAATGTTTCGCATTTTCTTGTGCTCGTTTGGGGAATCTCGAAGTTGGCGATGCTCAGTAGCTCGGATGAGATGGACAGAAGTGCAGCTTCCGCTGATATGAGTCGCTTAGAAAACCTGATGGAAAACGAGGCCTTAGACCTCATCTTCGAATTTAGACATAATCATGATTATCGATAATAATGGAACATTTATCGTCATAGGCCAACCTGTGGCGTCCCGGGCCCACGTCAAAGCAGTGTACGAACACGATGACGGGTCGGAGTTGCAATTCACGCGGATGGTGACAGGATCAACATCCGAGTACTTCATCAATGGCAACACCTGCTCTTCCGAGCACTACCTTCAGAAACTCGAAGTGCTCGGCATCAACGTGAAAGCCAAGAACTTCCTAGTGTTCCAGGGTGCCGTTGAGAGCATCGCAATGAAAAACCCCAAGGAGAGGACAGTCCTATTCGAGGAGATCAGTCGATCAGGTACAGCTCATTCCGCTCATCTGCTCCTTTTGTCGCGGCTTGGACCTCCTGGCTCAGGATAAATGTGTTATATCGGGATTCTCGGGAGGGATCCCTGTTTAATCGAATAACGGAATCTGGATCGAAAGATGGCGATTTCGGAAGACTTCACTGAGAAATTTTGTTGAATTCAGGCGACCATCGGGCTGAGTACGAGCGTTGTAAGAAAGAGATGATGGCGGCCGAAGAAGAAACACAATGTACGTATCAGAAGAAGAAGGGAATCGCCGCTGAGCGCAAGGAAGCCCAGATGGAGAAGCAGGAGGCGGAAAAGTATCAAAAACTGAAAGTAAGCCGTTTGCGGTTTTCTGTTCGTTTGCTCCGGTCTACTTTGAATCGCGTTCATTTCTCGAGCATTTGCGATCCTATATGAAGCGGTCCGAGCCGAAGAGGTGATGATTCCTATCCGTATCGGGATAAGTTTCTGAATCTTGTGGTGGGGGCAACCCACAGCAAGCTTGCTCTCTGTGGATCAATCCGAATAATTTTCGCAGCTTGACTTGCATCCCCTCTAACCACGATTTCTACGACTCCGCTTTCTAGGAAGACGTTGGAACGAAACAAATCAATTTGCATCTCTTTCGGCTGTTTCATCAAGAGCGAGAAAGTCATGAAAGCGCGGAAGACCTCGAGAAAAGGAACGCGCAACTCGCGGAGGTCAACAAGAAGAAGGAGAGAATCGAGAATGAACTGCGCGAGAAGAAGAAAGATGTGAGCGCGTCTTCCTGCTCCGTTCCACTCCCAGGTCACAGTGATATCCAGATATATTTCTCACCGACCGGAGATAACAATTGGTTTGCCAATTTTCAGGTGGGGAAAGCTCAACGAGAGCTTGCGAAAGTTGAACAGACCTTCAGAGACGCGGACGTCGAACTCAATAAGCGGAAGCCTGCCTATATCCGAGCGAAGGAGAAAACTGCTCATACCCAGAAGAAACTAGATGCGGCCAAGAAGTCCCTGGATGCCGCCACCAAAACTCACAAGTTCGTAACCTCGAGTACCTTAGATCCGTCTGATCTTGACGAATCATTTCACAGTCTAGGAGTGCTTCCCTCTTAATCTGAGCTCGACTAAGAATTGTTTCCAAAATTCCAGGAGCCATCAAGGTGAAATCGAGGAACTCGAACTGGAGCTGGCGCAAGTAGAGCGGAAAATCGATGCTTTCGATCAGGAGAGTATCGAAACCGCGCAGAAGAAAGGCCGCGACGTGTCTCTCGAGGAGAGTCAGGTCAAGGAATATAATCGATTGAAAGAAAAAGCCGGGAAAATGGCTTCAGCCGCCTTACAGGAGTACGACTCAGTCGCTCGCGATCAAAAAACAGACCAGGATCATCTCGACAACGAGCTGCGCAAGCGCAACGAATGTGAGGCGAAGCTGAAGCAGAAAAAGTCGGAGCTGGAAGAAAATCAGCGTCGAGTCAACAAATTGATCGATTACATTAAAACCAGTGAGATCTCGCTACACGACCTCAAGTAGGTTTTTTCTTCCGAACGAGTTCTGAACTGACTCGGCCTCCTTGCTGAACTCGGCGGTGCGGGCTCTGACTGATAAGCAAGTTTCTCTCCCACAGAGAAGAAGAACGCAAACTCCGAGTCGAGGTCGTTGAAGCCAAAAGACGACATCAGGAGCTCAGTCAGAAATTCGAAGAGGTCTGCTCCTCACTGGGAGATGCTAAAGTAGACAAGCACGAGGACGCCCGACGAAAACGGAAGTCGGAAATCGTCGAACACTTCAAAGAGCTCTTCCCGGGCGTCCACGACCGTCTTGTGAACCTCTGCCATCCTATACACAAGAAGTACAATGTGGCTTTGACGAAAGTTTTGGGCCGGAACATGGAAGCCATCGTGGTTGATACCGAGAAGACCGGCCGAGCTTGCATCCAATACCTTAAAGAACAGATGCTTGAAGCTGAGACATTCCTGCCCCTGGACTACATCGATTGCAAGGCTCTCAAAGAACGCTTGCGCGAATTCAAGGACGTTCCCAACGTGAAACTCCTCTACGATGTTTTGAAATACGAACCGCTCTCAATCAAGAAAGCTGTTCTCTACGCAACCAATAATGCTCTGGTTTGTGAAACAGCTGAGGACGCCGCCAAAGTAGCTTTCCAATCGCCAGACGGTAAGCGGTACGATGCCGTGGCTCTTGACGGGACCTATTACCAAAAGAACGGCTTCATATCTGGCGGAAGCTCGGATCTCGCCAAGAGAGCCAAGCGTTGGGACGACAAGGACTTCCACAAGTTGAAAGGTAGGCGTTTCCGTCGCGGCACCATTGAGTCTGGAGCAAGAACGGCGATGGACGGAGCCGCCGCAGCTGAATCGCGATCGCATCTGTACCTTGTAATCATTTCTCACCTAATTCCTGTTCCGGAATCCAATCGTTCTTTCAGATCAAAAAGAAAAGCTTCAGGAAGAGCTCCGTGAAGCAATGAAAACTGCGCGTAAAGAAAGCGATCTGACAACGATCGAGTCCCAGATAAAGGGACTCGAGACCCGCATCAAATATTCGAAAACCGACAAAGAAGGCACCGAGAAGAAGGTCACATCGTCCCTAAGGATAGAGATAGAGAAACTCGAGAAGGACTACGCCACCTTTGAGCCACGCATCAAACAGCTCGAGCAGAGCATGCGAGAGCGTGAAGTACGAATCAACGAAATCAAAGCGAAACAAAACACCGTTGAAGACGACGTATTCAGAGATTTCTGCGCTCAGATCGGTGTCGCAAACATCCGCGAGTATGAGGAGCGAGAGCTTCACGCCAGTCAAGAGCGCGAGAAGCAGAGGGCCGATCTCGAGAACCAGAAAAACAGGTGAGACCTCACCCGGAGGAGGGATTAGAAATTAACGGCCAAACTCCCTCGGTGCACAGGCTTGCGTGGGATGACTAATAAACCTGTATTCGATTGTTTGCAGGGTTGCGTCGCACCTTGAATATGAACGCACGAAAGACACGTTAGCTCTGGTGAACAAGTGGACAGGGACAGTAGATCTGGATCAACAAGAACTGGAAAATCTGAAAGAGATCGAGCAGAAGCAGAAGGAGCTGATCGAGCAACAGATGAACCTGATTGCGCAGCTGAAAATTGAACGAGGAGTGAAGAAGAGCAAGGTTGATGAAATCGAAGAAGAGGTCGCTGAGATCCGAAAACGACTGACGAGTCAACAGAAGGAAGTGACCGCTGTGCAAAAAGGTGTAACTCAGGCTGAAACCAAGCTCGAGCAGAAACGCAGTGAGAGACACACACTTCTCCAAAGTTGCAAGCTCGAGGGAATTCGGATCCCCCTAATCCTGGGCAGCATGGATGACATCGTCCTACAGGAGGAAGACGAAAACCCCGCCAATCAGGGAAACCTAATGCAGCAGATGTACGAAAGGGAAGCAGCTCTCAAAATCGACTACAGTCATCTGTCGGAAGAACAACAAGAAGTCGACACTCCGGAGGAAGTTCGAAAAATCACCTCCAGAATGGAGAAAGAAATCAACGACATGAGCAACATATTGCAGAGAATTCAGGCGCCAAACTTCAAAGCTTTGGAGAAGTGAGTTTGACTTCGGATAATTTTTGACCATCGATGGCAGTTTTCGTTTTTCAATCTTTATTGGGTCACAATCACGAGTGGAGAAAATATTCAGAACGTCGCATCCATATACGGCTTGAGCATCAGCTATCGGTTCTACAGTCCACCTTCTCTTCACAGACTAGACAGTGTCAAAGAACGTTTGAAAGACACCGACACGGAGTTTGAGCATGCGAGGAAGAAGGTCCGGAAAGCAAAGTCGAACTTTGAACTGGTGAAGCGAGAGCGCTTCCAGAGATTCAACACGTGTTTCGAACATGTTTCGAATTGCATAGACGATATTTATAAATCGCTGACGAATAATCCCTCGGCGCAAGCCTTCCTGGGTCCGGAAAATCCGGAAGAACCATATTTAGAAGGTGAGTTCATGACGAGCAGGAGAAGTTCCGACGTCGTGACTTCATTCGGTTCACAATCGTTCGGCACATCAAGGGTTCACAATTTGCTGATTGAGGAGTGTTCGCGGAGGATTGGATTGAAAGAAAATCCTTTTTTTCGTTTGCTGATTCGCTCTCCTTTGCAATCCAGGCATCAACTACAACTGCGTGGCACCTGGGAAAAGATTTCAACCGATGTCGAATCTGTCGGGAGGAGAGAAAACTGTCGCCGCCCTGGCCCTACTTTTTGCAATTCATTCCTATCAACCAGCTCCCTTCTTCGTACTCGACGAAATCGACGCAGCCCTGGACAACACCAACATAGGGAAGGTGGCTCGCTTCATCCGGGAGAAAACTCAAACATCGTTCCAGTGCATTGTCATTTCGCTGAAAGAAGAATTCTATGGGCATGCTGATTGCCTCGTAGGCATTTGTCCCGACCCTGGAGAGTGTACAATATCGAGAATATACACCATTGACCTCTCGAACCACGAAGATACATTTACCTAGAGAATAGCCTGGGGAGATAGAGGCATGGTATCAAACATGTCCGACCATCTTTAATGATCCCAACAACAGTGTACATACGAACAAGAGCCAAATGACTTACGTGCGAAACATGGTAATTATTCGAGTGGACGAGTGAAAGGTCCTTGTATTCGATCCTTGTATCTATTCTGAAATCACTTCTCTATATGCGTATATATATGTAAGATTAGATAACTGATTATTAGGTCGACAAGCGAATAAATACATCTGGGTAGAGCAATACGAAGATTCGTGTGATTCATATTATAATTTACTATCCGGTCTTCGGCCGAATACGCTGGCATACCAGTCCCTGGCTTTGAGAATCCACTGCTGACAGACAGACACCGCCTTCCATGTAGTGCCATTACTCATGAGACCTTCAGGAGTGGCCACTGACACATGTGAGCATGGTCAGATCGATCTCGGAATCACCTTCCTAGACCCCGGGGACTGTGGTGAGATCGACCCCGGAGCCACCTTCTGAAACTGCCGAGAATATGAACACGTCGATCCCAGAATCCCTTCTTAGGCTCTGAGGAGTGTACTTAGTCTGGTGCACCTTATCCTCAGAATTCGCATACCGGTGATAGTATGGAGGGGGTAAGAGTTAGGGTAAATGGTGAGGAGGTAGGTGGGGAGGGGCAGGCTTGCCTATGTCCTTCTTATGAGTCGCCGTACGACATGCCGTTGATTCCACGTCGATCCGATCAATCCCGGAGGAGTTGATTGAGGACGAACAAACAAACAATTCAACAGACCACCAAACAAACAGACCCTGGATTTTCATGTATATATATAGTTAATGAAGCTCTAAAAGATGATCATGGTTCAACTCGTCAGTTGATGATTGACTGTCACATCCGATGTGATGAATTGAAGTTTTGGGTCCTCTCGCAGCGGAAGCTGATCACCGAATCCGTCTCACCATCCAGCTCGTGTTTGTTCAGATCGGCGTTCGAATGTGTCCGTATGAGCATGGACAACTGTCGTAATCGTCGCTGGGCGTCACATACCCACTCGCGTCAACCGGTATGCGACTATCAGCCACTCCAAACCTCTCGAAAATCCACTCGCCGGTATTCTACCTAAGCTTCACACTCTTCTTGTGCGAGCACATTGAGCTCAATTTCACAGCTGTTCCACGAGATAGATGCGTCGAACATGAGCGACGAGAAGTCGCTTCAAATGATCGCATAAGAGAAGCTTTGGTAGAAAAGAGGGAAGATTTTGCAACTCGGATCTTCATCCTTGGCCATTCATGCATTAGACTCGGTTTTTTCCCTCGATCACAGCCTGAGCTTTCAAGATACGGTGTCGAAAAAGCGTCGCACTGTCCCTTCCTCGGGAGAATTCTCTTATTCCAGGAGCCTTGTCCGTACACTCTGAAACAATCGGGACAAGCACTCGGTGACTCTTCCAGGGGCAACGGCCACTCGCAAGTGAGATTGATGGATACAAACCTGTGGCAGGGTCCTACGAAGCTCCGCAGAACTGTCTGGTGAACAACAGGCTATTTCGTCTCACAATCTATAGATGAAGCTGGGAGAGAGCTGCGAAGACTTTCCTCGCTGCTGTCCAACATGGCCAACGGTGAAGAGCAGCGAGAGGTAAACGAAGCTCGGAATACTGCTCAACGCAAACAGTTTTGCAGTGCATTGCTCCAGAGTCAGCTGTCCCATGAAGCTTGCATGTTTATGGAAGTCTATGGAGCCGGGTAATGCATGAAGTCCCTGGCCCTGTTCATAAGCCTCCTAGATATTTCCCTCTCCAGTCGTATTCTGAGCGATTCATCCAATATCTGAAGGTGTTCATAGCGTTTTGCTCGGAAGTCCACGTCTCATTCCGGTCCTCATTGCTTGTCTGGAGATAATCGTCGGGAAACCCGTGAATCTTCACATACTCCAACGTGGCTGTCAACGACTTCCAGCCTGTGGTGTTGTGAGTTTCAACCAGCGCACTCAGTGTGCTCGTGAATAAACTATCGCTCCGAGAGGTGAGGGTCAGCAGGTATGAAGCCGTCTTCTTTCAACGCAGTCGAATGATGGAAATGCTCTCAGCTTCCGAGTGAATGCAAAAAGTCAGTGCCATGAGCCCCCGGGAACGCCGGTTCGAGATTTGTTTCTGGGGAAATCGAAGCCCTCCGGAGAACATGAGCCTACGGAAGGAATCCCAATCAGTTCAAACATATCCGCGTGGAATGCTTCAGGATGAGCAAATCGTTTCCGAAATGATGATAGTTTCGTGATGGCGGTCCTCCCTCGGGAGAGGTTCCTGAAGAAGCCGCCCGTCCGATATCAGTTGCCGATATGGAAGAAACTCCTACGAAGCTAGGTTTTGCGGACAGAACAGCCTCGGTGACATGACCTGATATATTGTAGTTCAGATGTTCCACGCTCCTTCCGCTATCACTCTCTCGACGAAGCCGGCTGAGAGTAATAGGTGGGTGAAACAATGTCATAGACAGCTTTGGAAGCAGAGAGTAATTCCCTCCTAGGAGTCATGATTCACTAGGAACGTCCAGCATCGTGAGGCCTCATTGTCTGGGAAAATGTCACGGAGTTTGCGTATACATACATCCAACTTCTCTCGTTACATCAGTCTCGAAGGTCTGTTGTGGGCGGAGAATCTATGCGTCGCCCAAGTCATTAAAATGTTGATCGTTGCCCCGTGGTCATCAGAGGAGTTCTCCAATGTGGAGTTAATCACCTGCTGTTGGTGTCTTCTCCAATGATAGAGAGAACTTTGGGAGCAGATATCGCGTCGATGGGAGGCTGACAGCAGACGGACTTTGGAGAAAACCAGCGGTTGTCGGAGGAGATTCAAGAAGCATGTCTATCTCGAAGCTCCCGCACTCGGAGGAGAGCTCCGCGTTTCGAAGAATTTCTCCAACAATGGAACGAGAAGCAGTGGTTCGCCAGCGAGCGTCTGTTCTTGGCAAGGAATATATGGAATGCTAATGCCACATTCTGCCAAGCTCTGAATTCGATTGTGATTGAGCCGCCCATCCCAACCCCATATTACATCCTGTGTGACATACCTTGGACGAAGTCAGTTCTGATTAAATTCGTCCTCCGGGGAGAGCGAGGAAATATCTGCGGCGATTCCTTTGCATAAATCATCATATTCACGAAGACGATATGTGGTGTACGCTGCATACACGTTGCGGGGCTCCAATTCGGAACCAGGCACGTATTCGCGTCAGCGCCTCCAAGAAACAATGGTGGCGATACGGACCCTCTAACTGCGTTTTTGAGCTCTGCGAGACTCCGATAGCTCATGGGGAGATCCAGGTTCGTCTCGAGATCGCCTCAGGGAAACAGAGTTGCAGCTAGCGTCACGTCTCTGTAGAATTTCCCCCATGATCAGAATCTGTTGCTTCCTCCAACTAATTATCTGAGGGAGCTTGAGGGACTCTGCCGGATTCGGAGACGGAGGATTCTCGGAGAGCTATGAATCGTTCACTCACGCCTCCGGAAGCGACACTGCGGGACGAAAAAGTGGGAAGTTCATATTCGGAGAATGGAGAAGCTTCTCGCTCCTTGATATTGTCCTTGGGGATTCACCAACATTCTAAGAGGCTGTCTTATCCCACGCAGCCATAGCTCGACGCTCTTGAAGGGACGAACGCCCTTTGGAAAGCTGCCTTGCATAAGATACTTACCTCGTCCACAGACGCTTAAAAAGTCGGGACTTCACCTGATTAATCCGGCATTGAAGCTTGGTCAATTAGCAGGAACAAAGTGTGCTTCTGTACACTGAGCCCTTGCGGACGTGGGAACGGTGTTAACAGAACAATCGGTTCCTTCCTTCCTGTTTGCCTCTTTTTTTCCGATGAGCCCACATCTGCGTGAACTTCCATCCGACCTATGACCGCGCGTTCGGCGATAGCTCTCTATTCTCTTTTGCCGTTCTCTCGGTTTTCAGAGCCCGCGACGGTGAATTTCCTCGGCGGTGAGATGGATTGCCCAGGCCTTGGGTTTCCGCAAGAGGTAAGTCACCAGTGGATCCGGAGGAATTCGGGAGTGTTTCACTGGCCATGAGAAAAAGCTGGAGCCAACACCAGCGTGCGGAGTGGCCGAGCGCTCGATGAACTCGGCGAGAATTCATGGATTTCCCTGGCAAGATAACACTGGAACAAGCATGTTCGTTGTTGTATCAAAACGTTCTCGCGGATCTCCAGGAAGCACGGCACAGGACTTTGCTCCTCGAAAATCTTAGCAGCCGGAAAATTTATTCCCCGGAGCCTTGATGCCTCTATGGAAGCGAAAATACCGATGCCGACCCTGAGACGGTCACCACCCAACATTAAAGCACAGATGGTTTGATGAAATACAGCAGAATATTGGCTGCCCCTCACGGGCTGATCAGACGCTCGACGACGGAGAAAGATTGCGAGTCCTCTTCCATATCGATGAGCGAGACCGTAATGGCTGCGTTCAACGCATCGAACGGCCTGCTGTTTCATGTCTGCGGGACTCATTCGAAACAGTTTAATTGATCCCGCAGTAACCAACCGAAGCTCCATGTCCTCCATTCCCGATCCTGCATTGGGGCCAGCGTTTGTGATCGCTTCTCCCCACCAGCGCACCCAGGGGTGCCATGGCCACCTCGAAGCCTTTCTTTCGACCCACTGTAGGATCATCAGCTCTATAACACCCCCCCCCCTCCCCCCCTCTATTCTGACTGTTCGCCCACTCCCAACATACAACGGAGCAGCCTTCCTTCGCAAGTTCAACAGAATTCTTCCAAAACAGCGAAACAGTCCCGGAAATGCTCCATTACAATCGGAAGTGGAAGAATTGCGAACAGTATCGAGTCACGAGCAGTCCGAAGATAGGAAAACCTCAGGTGGGGAGACGCTGTATGCCCAGAACAAGTGATTTGAATCAACGATCCCCATTCGGCGACGACGGAGCCTCGGAGCCTCAGGCTCAGAAGCTGTTCATAGAATGCCAATACGCTGTGTGAACGGTACTTATCGATGGTGATGGCAAGCGCGCAACAAGTTGGAGTGTTACCTAGGAGGACTACAAAAGCAATGGAGGTTTTGTGGACGGTCCGATGTGGCCCCTGGGAGGACCATTGTAGTCTGGTTCCTTATGTATTCATCCGTTGGTTACCAAAGTTCACCTACCGCCGGATTCCATGATCGATTTCACCGACTTGCTTCAGTCGGCTTTCGTCCCTCATTCCAAATGATACAGTATTCTGTCGATTCCCCGGTTGAGATCTCGGAAATCGTACTAGGTTGTGGAACACCGCCCTATGGTTCCCTCGTCGATGGTTGCGAATCCGGACTATATACAAGGGATCGTCAACTTTTTCTTCCCGATCGATTCTCTCGAGTCAGTGGCAATGAAAGACTCCTCGGAATCGGGAGGTTCTCGGCTCCCGCGTCTAGGCGCGAATTGCCTCAGATCTCAGATGTTTCACCCGAACACTGAAGTTGATGGAATTTCGCATCTATCGAAACATTTTATACTTCCAATCTTTACTCGGAGGAGATGGGATGGATTTGAGCGCCTCATTGCCTGACGTAACGTCGTTTGACACCTGGAAGACGGAACATTCGGGGAGGCCGACTACCTAGAAATAGTTGATACTTTTCGTCGGCAAGAAGACACTGAATCATTGATGGAAGTTGTATCGTTTTATTCGCAACACGGCTAGACGGGATTTTGAGGAGAAACTCAAGATTGTTGAGATCAGTTCTCGCCTGGGCAAAATCTCTCTGACAACGAGAACCAGTTGCTGTGATCCGCCTTGCGATATCGTGAACGTCGTCCTACACGCTCTCCGATGTGTTACATCAGTATCTGCTCGCTGATGGTGATAAACGCCAGAAGAAGCAGTCTAGGAAGTATTACACTATCAAGTTACGATTTCCTACCATGGTTGCGATCGGAGACCTAAGATAGTTTGAGTGTTGATGGATTCGAAAAGTCTGTCGGCTCGCCACTACATTTGGCCCGAGCTAGTTCGGACCACAAATCAGAGTGGGACATCTCGCAAATTTCCCGATTCCTCGAAGACGACGCGGGGCAACATCTTTGAGGTGCATCGTAGTGCCTAGCACCTCTGATATGTTTACAAACTAAAGTTTCTGTTGGTAAAGCGGGTCACGTCAAGCTCTCAAAACTCGATGCGGGCTCTGGCGGAGTGTTCCTGAACCCGTATCGACAACGATCTTCTCATATGCTCGTTGACCGACTGTTCGACGTGCTTGCCTACGTGCCCGCCGATCTGAGCGTTCACCTTCCGTCGTGCTTGCCTAATCGAACTATTTCTTCATACGACGAGTGAACCGTTGCTCGAAAACTGCATCTTTTCTTTCTAACGCTCTTTGCATTGCTTCCCGTTCTATATTGGATACGGATTCGCTACGTGATTCATGGATCAACAAATCAATTCTTTCATCGATTGACGTTGATTAACATCGGAGCTCGTCGCAAGATTCGAAAGCTCAGGGACAGGGTGCCACTCGGGGAGGGGGGGGGGATCATACTTTTTTCCGGTTTCTGTGAGTGACGCATGTCTCGGCGTCCTGGGCTCTCAAAAGATCCAATCCAGAGAGGGGGTATTGAAACTACATCTGACAATTTTCTCGATGTTGGTGGCCTCTTCTTGGGACTTCTTCTTGGATCACTTCAGGGATACCTGCCTTTTGTTTGCTGTTCCGAGGACATTGAACACGTTGTCTAACCAAGTCTACCGGGTGTCTTCTATGATGGGTGCAGCTACCTCTGCTTCCAGATCTGCGGGAGGACCGAATCGTTTGCCGCGCATTCCGAAGAACGAACCTGGTTGACAATATTTCCATGAAAACGTTTGTACTGGCAGGATGAGCCGGGACTTTCGGATCTCGGCGCTAGGATTCCAATTTCATGCTTCGGGAGGCGTCGATGATTTCCCGACTTCTCCAGTGATCATCATTCACTCCATCCGCCCTCCTTGCAACGCTCAAGCGCCAGGTATCAATTCTAGCTCGCGCGGCCTGAACCCGCCCATTCAGTTCAGTGCATCGGAAAACACTCACCTCTCTTTCCAGCCATGATTTGTCTTCGAAGCTCGGCTATGATTGTGTTGATATCTCCGTTCGTGCCCTTGAGTTTTTTACCTCTCATCGCGTGGAATGGACTCGCCTTTTTCCCTCGCATTGCGTGGAAAGCTCTCTTCATGTCCAAATCTCGCAGAGCGTTAACATCTCTCCAGTCGACAAGGCTGTCGTCAGCGGGGCCTTCGATGTACTGAGCCTCTGAACCTAGTACTAGCAGACCGGCTGCCGCGACCAAGGCAATGACGCACCAAGAGCCACAATGCATGGCCTCTGAAAACAACAGTCTGCCTCCTAATTCGTCGATTTCCGAACGCCCGGCGGTCGTGGATGCCGACGGGACTTGTCACCTCGACGGAGCAAAAATCAAATACAGAATATCGAGCCCTGCAATAGCGACCGTTCTGAGACTACAATAGATTCTCAGTCCATCATAGACCGTTCTCCCCTATGAGGATGGATATTCTCTCCCGAAAAAGATCCCGTAAATACGAGAGCAGGACGACGTCTGATTTGTTATCACTGACGAGCGAGGTCAGACTTCGAGGCACGGGTTCTTCGATGCGCGAAAAATAAACGAGCCGAGGGTACGGTATTTTTAATCAGGACTATTCTCCAACAGAAAATAAATAGGAAAGCTGCGAATGATCGTGATTGCCTCGAAACTTTCCAAGATTGGCCGTCGTAGGTTTAAGATCGCCCTCAATGCCTGCAGCCGTGTTCGGCTGTATTCTCGTCGAGTCAGAAATTCGGCCGATCATTCAGAGCTCAAAACAAATACTGTGCCGATGTTATCGCTGCTCATGTCAAGACGTCAACATTGACGAGGCTTCGGAGCTCGGAATCGAAATTAAAATCAAGTCCCCGTTAATGGATCCCATTAGCTGAGCAAGACGCCACCGGGGCTTCAGAGCCGCAAAATAATAACATTGACGAGCTTGAGCCTGATTATCGTTCCGGAGATCACCTTGTGCTCTCGTGGTGAGTAACGGCAGTGACGTGGATGAACCCAGCCCCGATTCGTACTGCTCTAGTAGAGCGTTCGCCAGGTCTGCGCCACTTCCGCACCCGAAATGAAATCCTCAATCCTCCTAAATAAATTATCTAGTTTCAAGTTTCGGTCTCGCGGGGAAGCTCTTTCGACTGGGGCAAGGCGGAGACAACCATTCGCAGGTATCAATAGGACCCCGACGGAGGGCGCGTGGACAGACTCCCATTTGTTCACACTCTTCCATGCTCCCTCGGCTACACGAGGGCCCTCCACGAGAACAAGAGAGATAACATCGCGAGTGAAAGTCCGTAGCACACTCTGGATACTCCAGCGTGTCAGTCGCGTCTTGATTTCTTCCCGAGAATGTTTCTGTGTGAGAAAACTATAGGAGAATACCGTTCGACTCGGGAGTGGGATTTTGGAACTCTCGTAGAGAGCGTGAAAAAGCAGCAAACTTCCCAAAATCGCCGTGAATTTTTCGAGACTTCCTCACAGGAGTCGCCTGAGCCAGAGCTGGGCTAAGTTTAAGACTCGAGTTGGCACACACGGAATCTTGATTCGGCTCCCCTGCTTGAGCCACTTTTAAATTTCTTCGGAGAATACTATGAGTCGAGAGGGAGAGCACTCAACAGCGTCACCGGACACTTCAGTTTGAAGACATTTCAAATTTAGTCTGAGCCGAAATCCCGATAGAATAACGCTGCGGATGTTAAGAATGTGAAGGCCTCCGACTTAATCCACCTGCGCCCCTGAGGCGAAACACGTTGAGAACGGAAAAATCGAAGAAGGAGAGCGATCCTGAAGTAACGCCCACTTGTCTCAATCTTCTCCACACCGTGCAGACGGAAGCCACTCAAATATGACGTAGCTGACCACCGAAACGAATAGCGCCGTATTCCGGCTCCGCTAAGGTCCCTTCGATGAAGTCGGGGATTGGCGTTCCCTCCGTACTCTGCTTCCGTTTGAGTACTGTTAGTCTCGCACTCCATGTGGGTGGAAGGAACAAAGACACCAGCTCAAACCGCTCCGAGCGACGGTACCCGCGCTTCGCGCGTCCGGGTCGAGGATCCCCGTTCCCATTCCAGTGCGTACCGGTCTATTTCCCAGACCCTTGTATCATTCCGCTGGCCCCTCAGCCTTTCAAGCTCGAGCCTTAAACGAGAATCATCTCTTCAGATCCCATACAGGCTTGGAGGTGCCAGGCTCGAGAGGTTTCGAACAATATAAAGTTTGCCGCCATCGCTTCCGTGTTATGATGAAAAAAGACGCAAGATTCGGCTTCGATCATGGTACGGGACCGTTATAAGGTCTCTTGTTGCATAGCCGGAGGAGTGAACGAACTTCAAAGAAGAAGGTCATTCCTATTCTCGTCAGGCTTGATACCCCAGAGGAGAATACCGCGCGGAGCAGCATTTTGATTCGAGATATCCGCTTTTACGAAAACGATCAGATATTACCGATGACGCAATGACCGCGCTTGAACCGTGCGCGATTCGCTCTCGGGGCCGCGCATGAGGAGATCGACTGAAAGGCTTAGTCGAGAAGCAATTAACCCAAAATAATTGATGAAATTTTTTTCAAAGCGATTCGCCCCGAAGTCACTTCATTATCCGCGCTCGCCCTCTGGAGCAGCTAGCCCGAAATTTCGGCGCTCGTCCACTGCGCGTCAGACCCCTCCATGATTCGAGCTCAATGTTGGGAATCGGCGATGGGCTGCTTGTCCGAAATGCAATCCTCTCGCTTTGTTGGATGCGTGTCTCCTATCCGACTGCGAAAGCTGTTCTCTGTTGCATTGGATCGAATACGATTGTGCGTTACCCCAGCGGATTCGTTGCTCAGACCGTGGATGCCGACAGGGCAGAGAATACCAGACTCGTCACCAATGAGGAGTTTCGGGTTATTCCGTCGCGACGGGACTCGTCAGAGGCGAATCGTGAAGACACTTTGCACTCCCACGTCTTAACGGGCCTCAACTGTTTTGATTACTTCCGTAGTCCGGCTAATCCCGGCGCCGAGTTTCATGAATGGAGGAGCGAAAGAAGGAGAAGCGTCGAGCAAGCGTGCGTCGACCAGCTCAACTCATCAACGTCATTCATCCAGCGAGATTCGGAAGCTGATGAGTTCGGAAAGTCCAGCCGAGCAACGCATCCCTCCGGAAGTTGCGAACCAAAAGTAATCGAGAGCGCTGTTTCCTCCGATCTATTGATTCGATTGTGGTGCGCGAGAGGTTGCTTGCAACGGTGTACCCGGCGCGCGAGCCGCTGTCACAGTTGCTTCGAACGACGGCGTTGAAAGCTTGTTGGGCTCCACGGAGAGAAATCCTTCGAATTCACATTCAGTCAGCGCTGCGCCTGCCTGCCAGTACGCCCGACCCGCTATGTGCCACCCGGCCCCCCAACAACTCGACACTAAATGAGCTTAACGATCAACTCCGTCGCGTTTGCACTTGAGGAGACTGCGGCACCTCCCAATAGGGGAATTCTGACGGGTAGCCGAAGACGGAGCGGAGTTTTGAGTCGGATTGCCCTCTGTTGTTGCGATCCTCCTCGGCCTCGTTTAGTTTTCTCTTCAATGAATATGACATGGATCGATGTGTGTTTCCGAGGTGATAGTCACTGTCTCGAGGCTGGCATCTTCTGAAGCTGAATCTAAATGAGGAGTCCTCAACTCCAGCTATGAGGCGTCGCTGGTCCTCAAGCCGTCAGAGAGGAGGAGCGGGCAGGGTTTTTCACTGGATGGTCATCTTGAGCTCGCCGAGAGGGGAATCTGGGCGATACTGATACGATTCGAAGTAACTGGTCGAGCGAGCAAACAGATTGGCAACCACTCCGAGGCTCCCGGGAGAGAAGCACAACTCGTGGAAGTCAGAAAATAGACGGAAAAACATCTTTGTACAGTTCGGCACCCGACCAGTGGCCTGCCATCGGCCGGATTCGGCAGCTCGGCCGCCGATTCTCTCTCGAACACCGAAACCTTCTCTGAAGCTCTAATAGCCTAAAGACTTTATGTCGCTGAGGGTTTCCCGAGGTTCGATCAGAGGTTGACCCAATACTGCACAACTGTTTCGATGCTTGAATCGGGTGAAAGTGGATGTTTTCGCACAAACATTCGCCAGACAGTGGACTGTTTCGAATATAGGAGCCCGTAATGGGATGCGATTGTGGTTCTGTGACCTCACCTGGAAGCGAGACCGATTGTAACCGCAAGAACTAATCGTACGATTCCGGCGAAAGCGACTTCCCTCGTCTGAGTGAGCAACATGCGCATATCCGTACATCGCATGGGGTCGATCGCCGCGCCTGTTATTAGCGACCGTTAACTTTCAACTGCCAAGCTCACCCAGGCAAACCTTTTATCGAACGTCGTATTCCATTCATTAGATTGTTTGCTGAAGAGTGCGTGCTCGTTCTCATCTCGCGTGCGAGATCATCACTCAGCTGTGCAGATGAAATTTCGCGAACGAATCCGCTTCTCCGAGCTCGAGTGATAATATTTGACCAAGAAGACTCCCTTGGTCGAATCCATGGATCGCAGGGTCCCGTTCTCCACTTTCGCAGACACCGATCGTATTGCATCGGTTCGGCTAACGATCCTGAATTTTCCACCCCGATGGGGTGCTCATCACCGAGCGTCGGCGCCGGTACTGACTCAACGAGACGGTCTCTCGAGCACACCTTTCGGGCCGTGAGCGTGGCTCAGGCTCGACGGACATCAAACTCATAGTTGCTCGAGAATGCGTCTCCTGATTCCAAGCTCCATATCTTGCAAACAATTCCTAAAAGAACCCCGCGTCCACGAGTGTTCAACAACTTTTTTAATGAAAATGCGAGGGACTCGACTCAGTGGAGGATTGGCCTCCCTTCTCGAAAAGGGCCACCAATGCTCAGTGAAACCGGGAGAACCGTTGCTGTCAGCTGCGAATTCCACGTCCCGCCGGTCAACGTTCATCACTCGTCGACCAAGTGTATCGCCTTCGCCCAGGAGGAGGTTTCGGGAACTCTTGGCTCGTTAACTTAGAGTATTCACCCCATGAGGAACTCTTGTGTTAATCACTATAAGTCTTTCATGTTATCGAAGGCGAATGTGCAAATACTCGAACGATCGAGACCCGTTATGGGAGGGAATCGAAGGAACAAAGCGTGGGGAAACGTTTCCTGGGAAACAAGTTCTATAATGTGGGGATGAAAATAGCGCGATGGGACTCGGGACGCCGAAGAGTCAATTCCGCTGGCTGCACATGTCTGCCAGATGCCTTGAAAGGTTACCGATTCTTCTGAGAGTTCACCGTCCCCTATATGCTCTCGGGGAAAAGGTGCCATATGCTGTGGGAATAGATAGCCGATACCGAATGGTTACTCTCTATGGAAGGAGAAGCTCCAAAGAAGGCTGTTGAGCGGACGGTCAATTGTTTGGATTTGTTGCAATAGCTTAGAGTTCGCTGCCTCAATGGATTTTTCGACGGTCCTCCTGGTCGCTCAGCAGACTCGTTCGTTCCTTCGCTCGCTGTCAATCGTCATTGAGGTGTCTGCCAGCGTGGATGACAACCTCCATGCCGGCGCGGCGGTGACACATTGGACGCATTAGCTCCAGCTAGCGGCGCTAAGCAGCTGGCAAGGCAAGCATCGTTTCTTACAACCTATAAGTGCGTTATCCTCCCCGAGCGCATCCAACAGTCTTCATTGTTTTAGGTCGACCCAGATTCAGTGCTCGGTGCTCCCGGACGTTTTCTCAGAGGAGCAACCTCGGAGGAAAGAGGGCCCCTGACTCGCAGCATGACCAATGTATGTATGTGGACCTCCCACGCACAGTGCTCCCTCATGCTTGTCATAATTCGCTCTCAGGTTCTGGAACACTTATGCGGAGAACTCAATTTCCTTGCCAGGAATCGCGTCGCTCTTTGCGTCACTCGGAGCCACTCTGTTTCGATGACACGAGCGTCGAGAACGGGTGACCTGTAGCACCTTCTCTGGCCACTGATGTGGGCTCGCGTGGGAATTCCTCAGCAAAAGGGGATTGCAGCGGAGCCAGAGAACTATTCCCGGCTTGTGTTCTGTATCGAGACTTTATGAAGCTGCCTGAAGTTTCGTCACCCGAAACACACCTCGCTCTCATAAGACGAGATTAGCGAAGTTGGAAATACCTCCCTAAATTGATGCATGGTCATGAGGAAACTCTATGCTCACAGCTTGCTACACACACGGCCGGAGCTGACGCGACCATAAAACACACGCCGACAAAAGTTGCGGAAATTGGTATCTGACCGCTGCGCTCATTCGGCGGCATCAAAGCTCAGTGCGTTCGAGTGCAGCTTAGAAAATTTCATTCTGAAAACTGTTTTCAGGCGCGCTTCTCAGCTGCGGATCCTAATCGCAAGAGCCGAAGTTTGCACGCTTATATTCGCGATAAAATCGGCACTCATCCCTATTCGCGCACGGTTGGCTGAAGCAGAGCTCCCGGAACCCAGGTGTGAATGGATGTATCACGGCCGCACTCCGAGCGAGCAATCCCCACGGTCAATTGAGTTGCGCCAAACAAATGAACATCTACAGCTGATGCGAGGAGCGTATCCGCTTTTCGCCGAACAGTTCGCTCGATCAAAGAAGTTCGAAGGAGTGCTCTGATGCCGATTTGGCACAGTTTCCCGGGACCACCTGGCTCCTGACCCTTTCGCGTTCTCAAGCCCTCAGGTGACGGGGTGTCGGGTGATAGTATTTGGCACTGCTCCGGACTTTTGGATGCAGCTATGGGATTGCACAATCACACGAGCTCTCGAAGCCGACCAGATCCGCGAACTACGGACTGATCCGGCTTCCGGATCGTCTCGTTTTTTTTATGATGTTTCGTTTGGCACGCATCTCGTTCGTAGTCAGCACGGCTCTGGAGGGACGACAGCATCAACTGAATGTGTTTCTTCACTCTCCCGTGTTGGCGTCCCCACTCTGAAGTGAGGGAATGAACGAAAAACCATCGAGTTCCATCGGAATGAGAACTGAAGGGTCTGCTCTGAACGGGTAATCGAAATAGAGCAACGAATTTCCGACTGGTTTCCAATGGCATTACAACTCTCAGAGGAATCTCCGCTTGGAATGCCGCGCAACCTGCCAACGGAGGAAGTTCGATTACAATGCGAAGCCGAGCTTCTCGTCGTCTTCATGCTCGGATTGGCTTTGGTCTACTTCTCTATTCAAGGTTATTAATCTTTGCTACCAAAAACACACATCCGGAATCCGCAGGGGAGCCAAACTCGGATCAGGCCAGCACAATATCGGGTTCCCTGATACGAGCGAGAAAAGTTTTGATCGGTCCGTTGATATCCGTTGAAAAATTCGGTCCACGGGTTTCTTCTTGACATGTCTTACTCGCAACAACGTCTGGATCCTCAAGTGATCCTAGCAGTCTAAACGACAGGTGCAGATCTAGATGGCCATGGTGAACTCCTGTCGAGCGAGAGGTGGGGGGACTGCATGCGAGTTCTTTCCTTCTCGCTCACGGTTGCTGAGCTCCTTGAGCAAATGCCTAGCTCTTCCGTTGGGAAATGCACCGGCGAGAACGTTCGTCGGGAACGCCTTCTCCGTGAGAACCGTTCATTGGGACGGGATATCGTCCTCTAGCTTGTGGATCACGTCAAGCGTTGCGGGAACGAACATTCATAGCATCACATCCCAGCTTGAGACACTGTGTCCGCCACTCAACTGACTCAGGACGATCGAAGCCGTTGAGGCATAGGTTCTCGAGAGATATCTTGGAACGCCTCCTCGAGAGCACTCTCTCGAAGTACCAGGTGGCGTTGCAAATCCAGCCGACAAACGGAGGTTCCGACCCTTCGGCTGAGGTACTGTTTCGTCCTACGTTGAGACATGCGTCGATAGGAAAGAACGAGGCTTAGAACAGGGGAGCCTTGGGGCATTGCTCCAATTTCTAGTGGCTCGAGCCATGGGAAGACTAACATAGCTCGCCGATGATGCAAAAAGGAATATCCAGTATTGTTCGCGGCTGTGATGGACTTCGCTCCGCGTTCGCTCTCTTGTCCACTGTGTGTCTAACTTTTTATTCAGTTACCACACTCGAAGGTGTCTCGCTCAGCCGAGGCTAATGCGCAGTATCAACAAGCCCGTACCACTGGCTCGGCGTATGGCATGCATTCGGGAACTCAGCGTTTTACGTAAGTCCTCTCACTGCAAACCTCCCAAACACACCGCGATCCCCTCAACACATTAAGGCCAGGTTGAACTCCTGAAGAGCGAGCGACTACGAAGAGCTCAGAAAGCATCACAGTACGCATAAGAGCTGTGAGTGGGCTCTCAGTAACCAAGCTGGCAACAACTGGATCAGCTCATAACAAACGACGCGGCGACGAGTTCCATAAAGTTTGAATGTGGCTGGGGGTCATGAATCTCCGCCTGAACAGCCTTCGTCGTCACAGTGAGCGTCTTTTTGCAGTTGTCGCTCACGTTCTGACCTCGGAGACGATTCCGTCATCCCGCCCAGCTTCAACTGCCTTGCAGCCTGGTCAATAAACGGAGCATAAAACCAAAACAATCAAAGGGGGAACACGGTCACTCTGGAGTGGGCTCCAGTCCGGCAGCCGGCTGATCCCGCTGGTCGACACACTCTACACGACTCGATACGCTGAGCGAAGATCTTCACTGAAACACTGATAGGAGTCGGTATGCGTCATTCACTGTCCCATTCTTCGGTATCGGCGGCAAGAGAAATGCGACACCTAGAAAATATTCATCATCCGGGAAGATTTTCAGTCTGGGCCTCGAGCCCGGAACGCTGGTTCAGCACCTCCCTGGAGTGTTATGGCGGACCAGGATTACAGGTCTGCCGTATTGGCTGAATCTGCAGTAATCTATCCGCACACTCCGCAGCTCAAGAAGCGAGGAAACGCCAGATTAAATCGAGCAGCAAATTCACTCTGCGGTTATCTCAGAACGAATTGAGGCAGGGACACAGTCCCTGTTCGACAGAAGCCGGCTCGGGTCCTCGAGTGGGAATCGCATAAAGTCTCCTCTCATTCGTGCACCGTATCGAACTTTGCGCGGGAAGGGGAACCGATTTTTCCAACGTTCGCCGAGTGACTCGAGTCCGGTAAAGATAGAATCAGGTGTCAGCGACAATTACGTGGCCATGATCTCCATGGTTGAAGTGGTGCTCAAAATGGCGCCGCCAACGACATTATGTAATTCCGTGTGCGTAGGTGAGCATAACGAAGAGCGCTTTTCCCGGGTTACATATCAGCAGGGCAATAAAACAGCGCTCAATTAGACGCCGTAATCCACGGCAGATAGAAAATATTTCCGTTTAGGGTTCACGAGCGAGCGTGGATGATTCCCTCTACGGATTTGATTCTCGAGCCTTTTCTCTCACACGGATTGGAAATCGTGATGTTGAACTCGAGTTTGGATCGTGGGAAGGGAGGAACCGTATCGGACTCTGCCTTGTGCCCACGAACTTTCGGTCATTTCAGCGAAGCTTGTGTAAGAGCCGTCGAGCAATCTCCATTTATTTTGGCAATGATTGTGGACACAGCCTTGCCTGCGTGCGGAAGTACACGCCCCGTGAACCACTTCTCGGGTCATTCGGGGAAGTTGCTTGAGTTTGAAAAGTGAATCAAACAGAGTCGTGTCCTTCCCATGACTTAGATCTGTAGACCCCGCATGAGATAGTCAACTACACGTTTCGCATTCGAGAATCAAAAGAATCTCTCCCCCGGAGATCGTTCTTGTACTTATTAGTGTCGTATGTCACAACGAGAGGGAAAGCAAAGAACTGGGGAACAGCCAGTTTCTCCTGTTGATCTTCCCAGAAGAACCCTTCCTTTGAAGTGCGCTCCCTGTTCTCATGGAATTCCCTGCTCATATATTTCACCGAGTCGGAAGGTTTCGATTCAGAATCGAACCTTCCGGAATTCTTCGGTCTCAGAGAGAATGAAAAGCCACGGTTCGATGAGCAACGGAACAATATGCATCGGATCGATCGGGCCGCGCGAAAATGAATCGTCGTCATTCGAATCTTTGTATGAAACGATTCCGAGAGCTGGTCGGATGCTCTTCCTCCTCCGCAGGAGATATTCAAGCAGGATGAAATCGATTTCTCGGGCAAGTCGTCGATTTCGGGGAAGTAAACGATGCCGGTCGCCCCTCTCTTCCTGTCATGGATTGTTCCCTCGTCGGACAGAGTTTCTCCGCCACGGCCTTTCCGTCGAACTCGGGTGAAAACACTAGGACGGTCACGCTACACTCACATCTTTAGAGAACAGGCGTTTCTTGCGGCACGCTCACTCCTCGCAAGCAAGATGGTGTGCCTCGCAGATTTCCTCCCTCTTCTAACGTGTGCATACATCCCGATGTTCATGTGGTTAGCTATCGGAGTGGGTTCGAGCCGAAAGGAACGCGAACGAAGCCGCTTAACAAGTTCGGTGACGAGGAGAGGAAGATTCAGAGCAATGTCTACGAATTAATGTCAACCATGAGCCGCTCTGTTTCTCTGTGCAGGTGGGAAGCGATGAAAAGCAGGCCTTCGATCATAGAACTCGCATCAAGAAAGCTCATCTCGGCGAGAGCCGACAGGACTTCGAGACTGTTCGGACGGAAGTGTTCCCTCCAACGAAGGGATAGAATCGCTGCCTGAAGTCGACGCGATGCGATTAGGGATTCTTGCTCGCTCCCACGTAGATCCGAAAACATTAGCCTCGACGCGGCGTTTCGAGGATGGACGAGCAGCGTACACTCAGTATCTACTCCAAAGTCCTGGACACACCGGCTGCGGCGCTCGGCTCACCGGAACGTGAAAATGGGGCTCAGTTTCATTGAATTTCTCACACACGTGAAGAAGAGGGAATGTACAATATGAACCATATGTCTCATCATCCGTCTGAGTGAGAGAGTCCAGCTCCAGCTCGAATGCCAGCTCAGCCTGCAACGATCTTCCGGCAATAATTGTCCGATTGATCGCCCTTGGTCCTATAATGATGATAGAACACTCGAAAAGTTGCCATCAACTGACGAAGCGTTCTTCGTGAAGCATGTGGGGCCTCTATCGTGTAGAAAATGGAGAATCCCGTCCACTCTCCGGGTGCATTGCTTCCCATCTGCTGACTGGGGTGAACGGACGGGACGGGACGCTGACATGTCGAGTCCGTTCCCAATAGTGGGCAAACTTCAGAGTGCTACGGCGCTATTTCGAGGGATTACGAGGCTCGGGCAACAAAAGCACATTCCGGAATGACACGGGATTCGCCGCGGCGTCGCCCTCGGCGATGTCCTAATGCGGATATTCCTGCGCGAATGAGCGCGCTCAACAGATCGCACACGAGAGTGAGCTGAGTTTCGCGGGAATCCGTCACGCGTTATGGTTGCGGGAAGCGCCTTAGAGAAGGAAACTAGGGTCTCACAGCGGAACCGTGGCCAACAATAGTCCTGGCGTTCGGAACTAATTTTCCGAGACAAAGGAGACCGCAGGTGTCTGAGTGACCCTTCAGGTGAGGAGGCGCCATCAATCACTCGCCGTGAAGAGTCAATCCCGGTCGTCCGCTCGCGAGGAAACACGTGCATTCCTCCGAGGATATGGGGCATGATCCCTCGAGCGTGTGCTGATAGGGTTCAATTCCTCAAACGAACCTACACCGGCATGCCATAGGGCGCCTCGAGAGGGCTGCTAGATTGGTTCACATTCTTCTAGCGATCTATCCGGCGAAGAACACTCGGAAAAAGCCGCGAAAATTCAACATTATCACTCCCGGAACGAAGTCGACTGAGGCTGTGGACAGCTGATGAAATTTATACTTACCGTCAGTGGTTGACGCGGAGCGGAGTGCAGACCTTTCTCCGAATGAGAGTTTCACCCGTCGACGGTAGCAAATTGTTTATCTCGACGCTGCTTTAGCTTTGAGGAACCTTCCGGTGGGCGCCTATACTTTATCTAGGCGCTCCAGTGACGTCACGTTATTCCGCCCCGAAGGGAGAGCCCTCACTGAGGCCACGCCTTTGCCCCGCGAGGCGGCAAAGTTCTCACTCGTTCTTCACTCAAACGTTGGCCGCTAAAAGATAGAGTCCAGACTTCAGCAGTACCGTTCGTAGAGTGAAAGTGTCATCTACCCGAACTTCTTGTGTCCAATAACGTAGTAAACTTCTTTTGACACGGAATCGATCCGCTGTTAGACGTCATTTCCGCTTTCCGGAGGAAGTTCTGTCCAGGCTCCCGTGTCGCCAAACAGGACAACTTCATGTATTCTCTGGAGTCGTGAAGATTCCCCACGTTGCTCAGTACCTCGATAGAATGGAGAACTATCGTATATTGGGAGTGAACTCGGTTCGGCTTCACCGAGATTCTAAGGCGGCCGGCATTCCACCTGCGCTCCAAACTACCGGAAGCATCTTCCGTGTTGGGGATAGTGCCTACTTGGGAATCCAACATTCGGAAAACGACGTCATCCCATTCTTTGCGGGACATCATCTACTGCGGGATCCAGATCATTGGCGGTGTTGCGAACTAAATTCGACTCTGGGCGACTCAGAAATGATGATCGGTATCGAAGATCGGGCCTCGAAGAACTAGCGAAGTCGAGTCATCTGAATGCTATCGACGCAATAGTTTCAACTGATGTTCTGCTCCAACACAGGATGCTTAAATGGAACGGATCGATATAGCATATGATCCGAAGCTCATCGATCAGAGGGTGATGATGAGATCCTCCCGGACCACCGGCAGTTATAGTGACGGAACTCTTCCGAGCGAGAGCCGCTGAAGCTGGGAAGGCAAATTCTACGGGGTCTTGCCGAGGCCCATCTATGGTGCATGGCCGCGTTAAAATATTTGGCAGAATAATATCAACAATTATCGCTGCAACTCGTTTCGAATAAGGAATCTTGATAGCCAGCTCTCTGTCGCGTAATTCCCATTGGGAATATCTTCCCTCCCCGCCCCGCCGATCAACTCTAAGGAACCTGAGCCTCCAGTGGGATGCCGGTTTCAGCTGGAGGCTCTTGTGGCTTCGGATAGAACCAATGTGACCTTTCGAAGCGAGTTTGAAACCCCGGTTATGAAAGCACGGCGACCTCCGTATAAAATTCGTTAGACTCGGGCACCAGATACAGTTCTGCTCCCGTTGTGCTTTCTCGTTGAGAGAATCGGAGCTTCAGGAACAAAAAGCGATGGAGACATCCGAACTATCGAGGTAGCGCTGGGGTCGGCGGTCCGGAGTTACTGTTTGCAGTTCCTGTAGGGTCGAAGCCCTCTCCGGCTTCAGCCCCTCTGTGATGCTGCTGCATTCCAACTCTAACGTCACGCATTGCTTCAGGAATGAAACGAAAAATTAAGTGTATCAGCTTCTGTCAATCTGAAATGTGCCGGAGTTCTTTTTTGTTGTCCTGGGTCTTGCCTCCTATAGATTTTCTGAAACTCGAGGGTTCCTCGGTTTCCGATATTTAACCATCGCAATTGTCGGACTTGGCTGACATTTAATGCGACCAGCAATCCGTAACCGAGAATTTCCAGTGGCGAAAAGTCCTTCCTGTTTTCCAACGTCCCGCAGTATGAGAGTTTGCTTGCCAATGTCGCGATTCCCAAGCAGAAGAATTGAATTCCAGCTGATGTATCGTGATTGGAGACCTGTGGGATACTGGCCCAGATCGTTTCGACGAAATTCGCCCGATTCAACTCATATTCTAATAAGCTTCCCTCCTGTAGGCACTAGCTCCCAGAAGCTAGGGAATCGCTCGCTTCACAATTACAAGCAAGGCTCCGTGGTTGTGACAAATAAGGATGGGAAACATATGAATTCCTAGACTGACTTCAATTCTTAGTCTCTATTTTCTCTCATCCCCAGAACTCTTCAATCTCTTCGGGCCGCATGGAGAGCACTTTGGCTGTTTCTCCTCTCTCTCATCTTCGTCCAATCTGGAAACGGTCCGAAGGGATTCCCAAATGCCTGCCACTCTCTTTAGCGGAAGTCTGAGTCTCGCTGGGAGATCCCTCCCGCACCGCCGAAACTTCGTCTAGCCCAAGTTAGATTGACGGGCTCCGGAATTCGGAGAAGACCAGATCATTTCGGACGACAGATTTTCGCCTCATCTCTCGAATATCTTTGTTTCTATTTTCGCTCATCCTTGACTATCGAGGCAGTGCCACGCTGAGCGGCACACTTCGGGAGGCGCCTGATAACGGCGTCTTGGCCAGAGAGAAAATTTTTTCGAAACATTTTCTGGTTTTTCCCTCCAGTGGGCGACTAGAGCCTAGCGGATAACGATGGGATGCGGTTCCTATAACCTGTCTCAATCGTTCCGATGAGCTGAAGCAATACTATTGACTTGTGTTGAATCTCCTCAATTCTTGCTTCGGACCTCGTCGAAGCGAAATCTCTGTAGATAGGAGGTTTTCAGGGTACTGATCGTAACGAGTTTCTGTTGTGAATGTCTCGGGCTGGGTCATGATCTAAATGCTGACCCTTTCAGTTGCTTTGTTCCGATAGACTGGGATAGACGTTCTAACAATTCAAGGAAATGGGGCAAGAGTTTCAAGTTCGGCGTTCTTCACAAGTTGTCGATGAATACGCTACTTGGACTCGACTCGGGAAGCCTGAAGTATCAGCCCACCGATTCGAAACGAGAAGCAACTAACACCCCATTCCAACAAGAGTCGAAAACCATGTCTTCCTCTGAATTGAGCGCGGTGCTCCAGGAGCGGCCGATTTCCACATGAAGTCTCGGACTCAGGAACACATATGCGAATGTCAATCTTGTCTCTCCTACCAACAGAACGGTGAGACCTCAACAAGACCGAAGTTCGCAATCGTAGCGCGCTCCCGCAAGCAGAGCTGGAAGCGGCGCTCACTCAGTGCTCCGCTTCTATCTCTCTGAGGAAATGCTTCTCCGACTTGTAGTCTCTCAGGGTTTCCTCGAGCTGAGGGACGTCGTTTTGGCGTTTGCCATTCTACCCTTTGAGTCTCGTGTGCTGTTGAGGCGTACGAGGTATCACACCTTTGGAATGGAACTGTTCATTGGAGGTGAATGAAAACTGGAGAGACATTGCTGGTCTCGCAGCATGGGTGAATGCCCGAGGCCTATACCAGACAGGAATCCGAGAGCTTGCGGTGCATCCACAAAATAATTCCGAGAGAGGCAGATGAGTGGGACGGACTCGAGCCCTCCTTCACTGACTTTTCGTGACGATTGAGCTCAGTGGGAGACTCGAACCAGGGGTCTCATCGAAGCTGAAAACAATTTTGCAGAGTCCATTCGCCTTCTGAATCCTCAAAGATTCATGATGAATTTTCAACCTCCCTAGCGCTCCGGGTGCAAAACTTCCGCAATCACTGAAATAACGCTCATGTTTTATTGGCGAATTACCACGCAGCATGTCAGCTCCCACCCTCTCGCGGCTATCCGGCTTACAAGTTCTCAGATCATTATCCGGGGCTCGAAGAACTAATCGTTCGAGACCCAGCCATAGCCAGGTTGGAAATCGTGTTCTGAAATGACACCTCAGCCTCATTTGAAGAGTGGAGTCAGTGGAGTCCATTTGAAGAGTCGAGTGTCGCGTCGACTGCAAGAAATCATTGCAACTTGATCCGCAACTCTCCCCGTACAGCAGTCCGAGTGAGACCTGCGTAATCATTCGCTGAATGACCCTCGCGCCAAGCATATTATTGGACGGAAGCCTTCCAGAAGCACTGACAGAATGCCACCCACATACCGAAAAGTTCTAGAGGGGATTCTGGACAGTGCCTCACGAATCGGTGACGGCTATGAAATTTGCTCTGATACGTCGAGGCCGTCTTGCTGATTACTCCTCCGTCCTGACTGTGGTCGTCTCCAGTCGAAAACAAAGAGCTCCCAGAGTTCAAAATCATTCGCCAAGCGCACTGGAGTGAGCGAGAGGCCTCATTATTTCTGATGAGTAGGCTTGGCACACTGGGAGTGAACGTGAGAATGAAAGGACGCGTTTTTCGCGCACCCATCGATGAGCTACAACTGCAGCCTCTCCAGAAAAGCCAGCGCCTCTGAACATGACAATCCAGCCTCGAGCATCACAAGGGAGAGAAGGCTCGCTGCTGAGACTCTCTCGATTGCCTCGTAGCACCGGAACGTTTAAAGCAGCGCGAATCAGCTGAATGAACGGTAATCAGGCTTTTGGACAGCTTTCGTAGGGAAGAAGAACCTGGCCCGCAATGCCGAAAAGGAAATGAGAGGAATTTCCAGCCAAGAAAGATATGAGTCCCCCGAAATACCGCAGATAACTCGCCTTCTTTTCGTTTTTCCTCAAAAGACCGGATCAGATAACGCAGTTGTCAGATAACGAACTGGATAAAGCTCGGTACGCAACGAGTCTACAGCTCCCTCGAGATCCAGGTCTTCAGTTCCTTACCTTTCAAACCTGTTGGATTGGCTTGCATCTATTCCGATCTTACATATACGCATGCTCCCTCTCATTTCAGGGGTGGACTGCTCTGTATTCACAGATCATTTTTGGTTTTCGATTTCTCATCGTCTTAGGATATCCTTCGTCCTCCTCAGGTCCTTGGGTTTGGTGTCTGGGTGAAGTCCTAGTCGTACGGTGAATTCCTGCTGGGAGTATTTTCCTTCCTCACATTCCAGTTCGAGAGCTGTTCTCCCTCCCAGTAGGCAACATCAACCGCAGCCAAGACTCCCCGATGCGAAATCCCTGTGGCTCGTTATATGATAGGTTCGTTATCCGCCGAGTTCTCTACCTGAGAAGTCCGTTATGGAAAAAGTCCGCTATATGCAAAGTTCATCATCTGATGAGTACTTCATCTGCTGGATCTTAGGGTAGCCAAGGAAGATAATTTCCCTGCTCGAATATTCTCGATCGCGAGGAGGAGACTTCGAACAAGATCAAAAGAATATCTGAAGTGGGTCATCGTACTACAGCGAACGTTGAGTGACGTCATCCAGAACGCGTTGTCCCACGTATTCCAGCGAGGACACCACGCAAACGTATTCTTGACCGATAATAAGGACCATGGGACGTTTCAAGGAAGAGTTCAATGGAATTTGCGACGTGACTCAGCTCTATCCATTGAGGGAGAGCATAATTCTATTCCGCCTCGACTTCCCTACGCGAGCGATCTTGTAGCAGTGATCGCGGGCGGGTCCGACTGCGACACCGAGGCCCCCGAACACAGTCCCTTCTTCTCAACACTTCCCCTCTAAGGGAACTACTATAATCACTTCTCATTAACTGGCGATGATCGACTATGCCGGACTCCGCTGGTCTTGCAGAGGACGTAGCTTGAAAAGGAGTTCAGAGCAAACAGCTGTTTCACAGGGAACTCAGCGGCACAAACATATGGTGTCATACTCTGAATTACCAAGTTATTTCCGTGAACTATCGAAGTTCTGAAAGGAGTCTGTTCCTGCCATGTAGGGTAAAAGTACCAGTTATGGGCCACTTACCAGTTTTGGGCCACCCACCAGTTTTGGACCACCTACTGACCAGTTATCGGCCTCAAGGGCGGTGAACTTTTCCACAAGGGGACCATTTCTTGTCTACTGCAGAGTCAACGGGAAGGTGTGGGGCCTTGAAGGGAGAGCTCCGGTCCTCATCAGCGAACCGCCTATGAATTCGAATTCGTCCTTACTACATATAATCCGCTTCGTCTGTCAGTTTGGCCGCACTCCTTGTCGAATATATGGGGGTGATTCCAGGACCAATCTGATCATACTTTTCCAAAGCCGGAGGGGTGATTCCGGGATCCATCTGACCATATTCCTTGGAGTCTCCGGAGGTTATTCCCGGGTCGAATCTGACCATACGTCCCGGAACCTGAAGAGGTGATTACGGCGTCGACCTGACCACTTTTTTCAAAGTGGAGGTAATCACTCTGATCGAGGAAGATGGGAGGGAGGAAATCATCAGATCGTTACACGATTCACCTCGTCACGAAGGAGAGGCGCTTCCTCCCCACGAAAAGCCTCCGGTTGGAGCAGTACTTCGATATCCAGCGATGGACCATTACTGGTCAGTATTTGACCCATAACTAGTGGGTGGCCAAAAACTGGTAAGTGGCCCATAACTGGTACTTTTACCCTACCCTCGAGCATTCTGATCGCATAGAGGAATGTGATATCATCGGGCCCAGCCCAAATCGTCGTTTGAAGTGAACCTGGGATACAGCCTCTATTGGGAGAACTCACTCTCCGTATACGGAGGTATCTGCTGTTTCGATTCTTGATACATTTCATGCCGACGCGGGCTTGACCGGGCGGCCGATACCCGCCCGAACAAAAAACCCGGTCCGCTCTAGCGTACCTAGCGCCAACGAAGACGGACTCCACACGGAGCTCTGCTGTGTCTATCGACGACTCCACATGATTGTGTTCAGATCGACATCGCCTCTCAAAAGAACTCAACTGTGAGGTTCCTGCACAGAGATGGGGCGGATAGCTGAGGCACAGGGTGTTGGGAACCCGAATCTCTTCTGATATCCATTCCGGTGCAGAATTTTGTCTACATCTACGACGGTGTTTCAGCACATTCCGGATTCCGGGAGATTCTCTTCATTCTCTCAGAAACGTTCATACTCCGCTCATTACAACAATCACTTTTATTGTTCTCAGCCAGTGTTCCGCCTGAAGCGAGGTGTATCCCATCGGAGTTACGTGCTACGTCCATTTTTTCGACGCCCGGACATTAGCCGAGTACGACACTGTAGTTTTTTCTACGCATATTGAGTTTGGAGACCTCGATACACCCCGTAACCGCGAGGTGAGGAATGATGACCTTGTAAGGTAGCGAACCTCTCGTTGTCTCTCCGTTTCCGTGGTACGGGAGACTAGGCTCTCTCGGAATGTACCAATGAAACGAGCTCCCGAAATGCTTCCGTGAAGGCTGTGAAATAGGCGCCTCGTTCTCGTTAATACTTCTCTTAGCATCATCTCAGCTGCATATGCGACAGTTTTCGGGCTGGAAAGTGTGTCAACGAACTTCGGCCGGCAAGCACACAACCGCCGAAACGTAGGGCCCACAAAAACTTTAATTTCCTCCGATCGCAGCTCCTGTCTCGACGGGCAGACAGTCTAGAGGTGATTGAAACTGATTGAATGCGCCAAACTCACCTCAGAGCCAGCAGTTCACGATCGACGAATCCAGCCTTCTCCTTGTCTGAGGAACACAAGAGCAAACGATCATCATAAATCAGCCCGGCGTTCTTCTTTTCTTTCCCTCTATATTTTTCGCACATTGGAGTGGGGCCGAAAACGTCTTCTGGTTGTGCTCCCGCGCCGAGACAATCATCGAGCGGAGCTGACATTATCGGAGTAAGCTAGCTGCGATGGGGTATTTCCCAGGAGCTTCCCCCCCCCCTTCCCGTGCGGAGGGCGTCAACTGCCCCAAGCCCCGAGGCTGTAGCTGGTGAAATAAGGTATATTCCCGAGCGCCAGTTTTTTTTCTCCGATCCCAACTCAGAAGCATGGCCGAAGAGGCCGGCCAACATGCCGAGATCAGCAAAGATCACAGACATCCTCTATCAAAACAAAGGTGGCTGCCTCCCGTTCACCGGCTCAGAATTTGATCGCGCATAGTACGAAGTGTTATTTCCGACTGAGTCCAGGTGCGTGAAGCAGTCTAGTGCGTGCTGCTCGCACCCCACATTGCGAGATGACGGCTCTATTCCGACGAATGAGCGCGCTGCTCGTTCAGCCGAAGGGCTCCTTGCTACGCTTTTCCACTGCGGTCGAGAAAACTACGACGAAAACTGTGGAAGCAAGCGAAAAACCGAAAACCAAGATACGCGTCAAGCAGAACTTCACCAATGTTGAAGGCCTTAAAGAGTTTTTCGACGAGGATAATTTCATGGAAGAGAGAGTGCGAGCGGGACGTAGTTGGAATCTTGACGAGCTCCGAATCAAATCGAACTCTGATCTTCACAAACTCTGGTACGTCCTCTACAAAGAGTACAACATGCTGCTGACGTTGGAAGCGGCAGCGAAGGATGAATACGAAGTAATGCCCAATGAAGAACGGATCGATCGTGTACAGATATCGATGGAGAATCTCGAGTTCGTCGTGCGCGAGCGTAACAAGGCGTACTTCGATTTGGAGGTAGGAGAGACTGGCGAGCAGCCGGTCTACTCGTGCCTGAACTGGATGGGTTTGGCGACACGGCGTTCGGCGAGCCAGCACTTCATGCCACAGAGGTATAACAAAACCTTCAATGAAAGAAATCCGTTGCCTTTCAACGATAATGGTCAGAAGTGGTTCCTGAACCACTACAGGGAGCAGAGGACGAGACTAAAACGCCGTGCTGCGAATCGCGAAAGGCGCCATGTTACCAATTTTATCAAGCGCAATCCCATGATCGACCCGGATATCTTGAAGGAACGTTACCCTAGTGTAGAAGTTGACAGAATCGTGGAGTCTCTACGGGCCAGAGGAGACATCTAGAAATTCTTCAGAACCCAATAAACTAGTTGTCGATCAACTTATTTCGCTCTCCTTTGTCGTCTCACTCGGTGGGTCCGTCCACCGAGCTCTGATCAGAGTGGAAACGTTCGTATCTCTGGCAGTGCTCCCTGCAATCCGCGAGCTTGAATTTCCATGCTAGTCCGCTTCGATCCGCGGAAGCCGAACAAAACTCCTCGACCGTGGTCAAAACGATGCCTAGTGAAGCGGATTTGCACGGAAAGTCAAAGGCATTGGAGACTACGGGCGTGACCGGGATTCCGTCTCCGATGGGATGGAGCGAGGCTATCATTCACTATCCTGGAGGGTGGCAAACGGCTACGGATGCTTGATCTACTCCCATGAGCCGAACGAAAGTCCCGAGAGAGGGAGAATCAGTGCTCCCGGTGAACTGCAAGATGAAATTCGTTTCAGAGCTTATCGCGAATCTCATTGGACAGGTCTAGCTCGAAACATCAGCATAAGTATTTATGAGCTACAATCCTTCTGATAAAACCCGCTCATCCGCAATTTTCATAAAACGAGCCTTCAATTGTGAGAGGGGCCGGCTTCGAGGGTCAGCTCTGCATCATGCTGTACATCGAGAACTCTCTTGGCTTTGAACTACGACGAGCAGCGAGTTCGTGACGAGGCAAACGGAGCTCTGGGCCCGAGAAGAAACCGCTTTTCGAACGAACATATAGCGAGGCGACTTGAAAAACGGAATGGAAGTCGTTTTGAAGTATCATCCAGGGTCAGCATGTTGTTTGGCCTGGCCGTCGGTCACTCAAGTCGGGCCGCGCCGCAACGCTTTCTGGGTTTGCGTTGACCCGTTCCAGCGGGTTGTGGTGGGAGAGCCGGTGGAACGTCCAGACGGTAGCAGACTTTCCATATCCAAATATGTGCCCGAGTCATCGTACTCTGCTCAACATGATAAGGACTTACCGAACCCACGCGTCACACCTATTGTCGTTCGATCATTTCTGTGGCATGACAGGACACAAGCTCGCAGAGCTCACGATGCTTTCGGATATCTTGTCGAGAAGATCATACATGTGCAAACGACATCATGATAGATTCCAGCAGCGAAGTTCTCTCACTCATTGCAGTCGATTGGTCTGCATGGCATTCTCGTGATCGCAGATGATAGGAGTTCCATGCTCCCGGTGAGCCATCCCTAAAAGGAGAGCTCCCCAGGGGCTCAGAAGAAGAACCGTTGGGAAGCAATCGAGATCGACGAACACGACTCGTCTGCAGGAACGTGAACAGAACGGGTTGTGATTGTTTTTCTCGGCGGCCGAAGTTCATAAACCCATTGAAGTGTTTCGCATCGGACAGCCCGCTGCTATTCATCGAATGGAGGAGATTTAGGACGCCAGAAAAAGATAAACATTGCAACAACGAGACCAACACCGCGTGGACAGCATCGTTCCACCATCATAGAGTTGTGTTCACGACCCGTCGATTTGATCGTTTTCCGATTGGCGGGCTGACTTTTTGACGGGTCGACTACACTACAGAGAGCCGGCTCACCTCAATCAGCAGCGGTAGATGGATCTATGCAGGAACTAATTGCGGCACAATTCTTAACCTTCTCCTCTCACGTCTTCTAGCCCCATTGAGAACAGCCGGGCTCGCATTGTAGTTCACGCGACAGTGCATCGACCAGGTGAACCCTCCGTCCGAACCGCCATCCACTCCACAATAGCGGTTGAATGTTGTTTTGTGGATCAGAACAATTTTCGGAGTTGTTTATAACGGCTGTTGCGGATTCGACCGCGAGACATCACACTGTGAAATCCCCCCCCCCCCTCTCCCCCACACTTCTAGTGTCCGAGTATTCTTGGAGGGTAGTTCTGGCAGTTCGCGTTGCAAAAGGAACCGCAATTGCGGCTGAGAGAAAGCGTTGCCGAGTCGCTCACTGCGCTCCAGTCCACGTGCTTTCGGTCCGAAGTGAAACAAGGCTCATTAAGGCCACTGATGATGACGGCTAGACCGGCAATCACTACGGAGAAGTAGAAATCGTGTTTTCCTATCGCTGTTTCTTTCGAGCTCTTCTAGAAGATGGAAAGCGATCGACAGTTGCGAGAGAACCGCTGTCCGAGGAGGTCGTTGACCGCAACGTGTGCCGCGAAAACTCTGAAGAAAGAGGTACAGCCCTTTCGTTCGTGACTTCTCGCTGCTACGTTCGATGGTTACAGTTACACCAAGCTGTATGTATGTGCGAGAAGCCCTGGGAAGGGAGGAAAAGAACCGCAAGGCCAGAAAATAAAAGGAAAGCATGAAGCTAGAATTTTCAGTTCGGAAGTTCCATCGCCATGAAAGTGTTGGTGCTCGGAGCAGCTCTTGTGTGCGCTTGCGCGGCGCATAGTCAGCAGTACGTCAATCGTATCAAACAGAGGAACTCGCATCTCAGCCATCCACCAGCGGCACAGAATCCCCCTGTTCCCGATTTATACGCTTCGGGATCGCAGAGCCAGTACACCCAACTCTACGGCGGAGTGTCCCAGGATAGTTATCAGCAGTTATACGGAGGATCGAAACAGCAGCGCGGGAGCGGCGGAGGCTACGGAAGGCCGGAACCAGAAGAAGATGAGTATCAACCGGGCTACGGCCAAGAGGTTCCCACTCGAGCCCCTCCATCGAGGAGACCGGTTTCCTATCCGCGGCCCACCCCAAGCCAAGTAAGGACCACCCGTCAGCCGTGGAGCCACCAACAAACCATCCAGCACCGCCAGCCGAACCCGGCGTATCAACCCCAACAACCCCCCACCACTCGCCGGCCAATTTCCTATCCCCGTCCTGCGGCCCGCACAACCACAACTCGACGTCCCAGCGGATACCCCGGCTCCGATCCGGAAGATTTGGAAACTCCCGGTTACGGACAACCGCCGAAGCCAGTCCAGCAACCCTACAATCCCCAGCCCGCATATCCCCAGCCGACACCCCAGAAGAAGCCTTCCAACGGAGGCTACGGTAATGATCTCGACGATCTGGAACAACCTGGTTACGGCGGTCGTCAACCGACAACCGCACCGAAACAGCCTTCCGGGGGAGGTTACGGAAACGCTGACCTCGACGACATCGAAACCAGTGGATATGGAGGACCCGCCCGCCAGAGCCAAGACGTTTACGGAAGCCAACAGCTCTATCCGGCGGAATCTCAAGTAGTTCCCAAACGGAGATCTTCGTCTGGTTACAACGTCGCCCGGGAACTGCCGAACCCTGAAGCTTTGGCGCAGGGGAGCTTCTTCGAAGCCCGCTCGAATCCCGACTACTTCCCCCAAACGCAATGGAACGCTCCTCCAGTCGCCGCGGCGCCGGCTCTGGAACTGCAGCCTGTGCAACAACCGCTGGGTTACCTCGTGGTGGATCATGCGACCCAATGGTGATCCCGTGAAGAGCACCAGATGATCTCCGGGCAAATCTCATTGCTAAGAAATGCCTGTAACTGTAATTTATTGCAGCCTCTCTAGCTGTCTCCGAAGACGAGATCTTCCTCAATCGGAATGAATAAACATTCTTTATGCTTTCTCCTGAATTCCGAGTCTTTGGAGGGGAAGGAGTGACTTCGGAACATACATAAGAATCTCGAGAGTGGCCAGTCAGAGAGATATCCGTTTAATTCGTCAAAAGCATCGCAGCCTCTCGATACTTTCTATTCATCCGCCGGTGACACCAGATACGTCTTGCAAAACATATCTGACAGACTAATGTTTATTTACAGGATGCGCAGGAATAAATACGGCGAGTGGCAGTGTGAGGGATGAAGATACTCCGATCGTGGAACGCGCCCCCCTCTCAATTTCTACCCTTGAGAGTCCAACTCGGCGGCTGGAATCATTCGAACCAGGAATGTGCTAGTTGCCCCGAGTGAATCGATGCCCGCTATGGACTCATCCGAGGACATAGTTCAGCAATGGCGAAATCGTCCGCCGAATGACTGCTCGAACGCGGCTCCGTGCCCACGTGACCGAGATGGGATCCTTCTCGTGAGGCGTTCGCATGTCGTGTCCGTGGGCTCCGTTTCGAATTGAGATCACGGTGATTCCTTCCGTCCCCGTCAAGATACCTCCATCGTACCACGGATCTCTCTGATTATTCCTGGAGTCGAAAGACGAATCAATGGGGGGTTTTGTGGAGCGAGAGAGCACTTGGTGCGATGTTATCGTCGATCTCGCAAGACGTTCTTTGACACATATAGAGAGCTACTCACGTCACGACGATATTGTCCACAGAGCTCAATCCGGTGGCGCCGCCGTATATTCTCTTCAGACGTTGATCGTCGGGCCACACACCGAATTTGTTCAAACATTTTCGTTGCACTTTCTTCAGATCCCACGATTTCGGGTTGAACATGTCTTCCATTCCGTCCGAACATACCGGCATGATGAGCTCCGTGCAAGCCTGGAGGTCATGAAATTTTTCGAGTCCGATGCTCGGTCCGCATTTTGTTCTCTTTCTAGCTAATTGGGGTGACTGATCTGCTCATTCAATTCTCTGACCTGAAAGCCCCAGCCTGCGTTGTTACGCAAGGTGTTATCCAACGAATAACACACGACTTCGCCGGTATGATTGTAGAGCACGGACACGGCTTTGTGCGCCGCTCTCATCAGATCGCGGTCGCTTTGTTGGTGATTCCAAAGTTTATTGCACGCCTCCTGCAAAGAGAACGGATTCCCGAACGTCATCAGATCTCCTTCCCCGCGGACATTCCGAACGTATCAAAACCTCTTCCTACTCACTTTCACCGGATATGCGGGTAATTTCCCGAACAAGTCCGTCTCATACGGAAAGTCGAGCATCGATATCGTTCTAAATGATTCTTTCAGCCATCGGAACAGGTTGGAAATGTTGTCTCCGCGCACCGGTTGACACGTGTTGAAAGCATCAGCTAATTGAGCCATGCCGTCTCCTGTGATTTCGCAACGAATCAAGCTTCCGTCACAGATTGTAATTTTTTCGCTTGATCTCGGGCGCCTGTCTCTCGATCCGCTCGCGGGCGAATCGTGACAACTTACTTGACATCGCCATGGTCTGCAAAACGTTCCAAATCCGACGGATGCTCTGGATACAGGTTTCTGACTCGCTCTTGAAGACTGCAGTGACGGCTTTCAGGAACTTCCCGCATGGAACTTCGCCACTGTAGTAGCCGATGGGGGCACTGGACGCATAGGCTCTGGAAACGCGTCCCCACTGAGAATATTGGATCCGCCTGAATCACTTTCGAAGATTGTTACCGTGAATGGAATCGTTCTCACAGTTTAGCGATATGTGGATATTTCACTCTCATCCAAACGGACAGCATCCCGGAGTATCCGGCGCCCCATACGACGATCTCACTCTTGGCCGCTCCGGTGTGGTTCGCTTTGAGGTGTGAGAGGATTGCTGCGTAGTCGGCCAGAGCCTGCTCCGTCGACAGGTAACCTCGGCGCTCAGACCCCTAGAATAGATCCAGCATCGCTTTGAGTGATCTCCCCGTTGAGCGCTCCCCGTTTTTGGCCGTCGACGCAACAGGGCTGCAGCCTCCAGCCGGCTGATGGAGTCTCACAACAACAGGTCACGGTTTTTATAAGGCTCTCTCCTTACATAAAACGATGCATCTCCATAGGGCAGAGAATCTCCGTAATACCGATGCTCCGCAAAAACAACAAGGGCTCTGAACTCTTTCGCCCAGGTGAACATCAAACCCTGCGGACAAGAATCATCTGTGAGTTCCCTCAAGAAACCTCGGACTTCCTGGCCTACGAACTCGTCTTACCGATTGTCGAGCGTGCAGCTCGACATTCATTTCTCCTCCGCAGTAGAAAAAAATCGGTCCTCCGGCCTGGAACGCTTTGTCAGATATCAAGTACTTCTGACGGAAGGTATCCCGTTTGTGGAAGCCGAAGTGATCCACGCGCTGCTCGAAGTACTGCACAGAAAGATCCGATAGATCGTCGCATCTCACATCGATCGCTAGAATGAGAGCCACTAGTGCACTGATATGGGCAATCGACATGATAGCTGGAATACACTTCAATCAGGCTCAAACGTGATGGATGAACATCAGAAGAAATGCATTGGCACAGAATCCAGCGTCCAGACACGAGCTTCGACAGAAGTGAGGTTTGCCACCCGGCAAGCATTCAGTTCTAGAAAAAGCGGGCCCGAGGCACAGCAAGAGAGAGAATATTTTAGAAAGGGGATCGGGGAACAAACATTTAGTCGACAGAGCGTGAAAACGGTGCTCGAACATCGCAAACATTCGGGAGAATTCGTAGACCAGTGTCCGCGTGGATCTGATCTTGAGACTCAGGATAAGAATTTAAGAATCTAAGCAATCTATACAACTGCGGAAGCAGAAACGGCAAGTAATGCCGAGTACCGAGAGGAGCAGCGCGGTCTCCAATGTACCGACAGGATTCGTCGAAGGGGTTCGTAATCTGCAGAGAATAGCGGAGCCGGAACGCCTGATTGTGAAGTTTGTTACCAACCAATGTTTTAGAAATTAACGCTTCCGCATACTGAGGCAGACCGATCCCGCGGGCTGATCGTGAACCGAGAGTACACGCTCAAAACCGTTGCGGAAGATCGATGCGCCTCTCTACAGAGAGCTCTCAACAGCTCATCTATGAGGGAGGCCATCTGCTATTTCAATAAAATTGTGTGGGATCAGCACTCAGGGAGAGCGGGACCGGTGAGTTGCTGCCGGATGAAGGAATACACCCCTCTTGCAGAAGCGTTGTGCAAAAGTTAATTTCAATAGAATTGAACTCAGGATTCTCGAACCGGGGAAGATTGTCTCGATTCAGGTCCGGACTCCTGATATCAAAATGAAGGAAAGGGCTGAAATTTCGAGGAGAGGAATCCTCGGGCTCAGTTGAATCCGTTATTTCGCGAAATATTGTGAGTATGACATGATTTTCCTGAGAAAAAACTAGCCGGAGGAACAACGTCTCGCGAATCCACTGGTCTTCAGCGCATGTTCTTTATTCAGATCTCATAGTTGCCTCCTAATGTTGGGACAACGAATCGGAAACGTAGCAGAACCGAGCAATACACAGAATAAGATCAGAGTGAAGAAAACGATTCCATCGACTTGACAAAGCAACGCTCCACATTCTTCAACTCTATCTGCTTGTTTTCCATCGGAAGTCCCAGAAGCGGAAGTGGAGCTTTCACAGACTTCTAGAATCGCTGACATGTCGAACAACAAGGGAACGAAGAAAGTTTTCTGAGAGAATTGGATTGAGGTTATCTCGACGGGAACATCCAATGTCCAGCAGAGCGTGACTTCAGCCGTAGGCAAACGAACGTTCACCAGAAGTCATTTAGGTGGAATTTTTGATTTTCACTTCCGATAATGGCGAGCATCACGCCCACGGGCTCAAACGAAAGGCATAATAACACAGTCGAAAATCACAGACAAACAAAAGCGGCGGAGCTGATCCATAATCCTCTTCCACATCTCGAAACATCTTGAGAAAGCCTTTCTCGAGAGTCTACCACTTTCTTGAGCAAAGCGGACCACTATGAACAAGGGCGCGTGCGCAGCTTCTGTGCCACGTGAGGCCGCAGGCGAACACTGCGCATCCCGCCGATGTTCCAGAGAAAAATCTCCCAAGTACGATTCATTCCGCCGAGAGGTTTCCACGTCGATTATTTTACCTAGAGTATCGATCCTTCCGACAAATTGCTCCTCATTACAACGGGCATGAAACAATATCACCACGTGCTTCAAGCACAGAACCATATGAAGGACAAGGGAAATTGCGTCTTCGCCAAATCCTCCTGAGAAACGGGTATAAAAGACCCATGAGGAGCGAAAGTTAACAATGCGATCACGTGGATTCTACGATCTTTGCATCGAGACAATGCATTCGTCACGACTGGAAAGTCGATCGCAAAGTGACGCGTTGCCCCCCCCCCCCCGCGCAGCACCCCTCAAGCGTTTATCGCTGGGTTGTAAATGAGGGAGGGATATCCATGATTCCGAGTCACAAGTACCATGAACCTGTGAAAGCGGAAAGGACATTTGAGACGATGACTGGAATACTCCTTGACCAATCCAAGCTCCCCTGAGCGATGGTTCGAAGAATGGAGGATTCTATGAGATACTCACAGACATCCGACGAATGGTACCAAGGTATAGATGAGCTGGCACACAAAAAACACCACGAAGCTCGATTTCGATTGAGTCATTGTAAGTATCAGCTGAAAGCAGGCAGACCAGAGTCATTATCGGTCAGGATTAATCTTGGTATCACCGAGAGTCGATGTGTACACGATGAAGGCAGCGGAGTCATTGTGTCCTTTCTGTTGCCTCTCGATCTTAATTAGCAGGAATAATCAGATGTACTTCGGCGTCCAACCTCGGCGTTTCAGACAACCCAATCTAATCAGTTGGAGACTATTTTTATGGCAGATACTTGAGCCGTGTGGGAGATCGGGTCCGTCAACTCACCTTCCACGAGCGGTTGGCGATGATATGTGATATTTTTCCCAAGGCACATATGAGAGCAAAAACGGGAGCAATTTCTGACTTCTCTAGGAGTTGGCAAATATGGGAGCGCAGGGCAGCGATAGCGAGGATCGGCATGGCCATCAGTGTCAAAGCTGCGATTTTGAAATTAGAATTGCGGTATTGCTAGGAAAAGAAACGGCGTTTTCGGCCTCCATGGCATCCCTCCAAGAACTCACCTCCGTAGTAGAAGATCAAAGAGAAGGCAGTGTACAGCAAAGACATATAGCTCACGGCAAGGCAGGCGAAGCCGAGGACTCCCACCGAGGGGTCCAACGGTCTAACGTATCGCGTCAATGCCATGTTTATGATCAGGCACAACAAGTATGAAACACCGAGCGCTATTGAAGATGAAGTTACAAACAGCGCCGAGTCCCAGGTGTAAGCTTTTGACAAGTACGCGGCTTGCATCTCACTGAAAACTGGATCGAAGGGTCCCTCAGCAGGTCGAAGTTTTGAGGATCGACCAGACTTCCCATCTGATTTCGGAAGAGAATCGATCGGAACCAGGATGGCTTACAGTCGAAATAGAATGGTAGCGTCGAGAGGATCGTGATCAAGACAACGAGCTGGGCTCCAGCTCTGCAGCATCGTTCTCGCGAAAAACACATTATACTCTCGCGGAAGCTCACAAACCCCATGGAGCATCTGATCCGTTGCTTGACCGAGTGAGACTCGAAGCCCTCAGCGTTGCTGTCCGAGAAGAATGAGCACGACACGATTGCTATCATGAGGAAGCCTATCGCCCACAGTTCGAAAGATACAGGGTTCATCTGGAAAAATCGATGCCAAGGTTTCTCGGTCGGGGAAGATGAGGCTGCACGATCAATTATTTCCGAGGGGATCGAACGTCAACGGTTCCCACCTTCGGCAAGACGAATATATCGAGTAGATGGGCGACCGCTTCGGGAAAAAGTAAGCAAAATTGGTAGCAAACGAATCTCCAGCGGCGTGCATTGCCCATGGATGTGGTTCCGATGTGAGTGCACGCAATCGTGGACATCAGTATCTCGCCACCTGAAACGGTGCGATTCGTACCCGGTGCAGACATGCGATTTTCCTCTTGTAGTGAAAGTTTCCCGGTACGGAAAGATCGAGAGCGAGAATAACTCCAGAGAGAGTCATGAGGAGAGGGCGGGAGAATTCTTGCGTGTGGGACGCATGTCGGGCATTGCGGACCACTACATGGAGGTCGTTGCGTCTTCACCCGCGGACCGAGCAAGCTTGAAACGCTACCTGAGATGATTAGGGGAACGGATGCTATGAAGATGTAGAAGGTGTCAGCATCGACGAAGTAGATTGTGACGTAGATCATCACATGGGCGAGCCACGAAGTGATGAGACAAAACAGAGCGGCATGTTTCAATCCATACTTCACGAGATATTGACTCAACAAAAGAACCAAAATCGACCCTGCGAAACGACAACAAGAGTTTGCGTCGAAATTTATCCTTCGTTCCTGCTCGACTTCGTTTCTGAGAGGAGCTCTCAAGGCGAGAAAATATTATTCCGTAGACTTATACGGGGCTCCCTCTATTCCCTCAGGATTTTGTCGGCGTCTGCTTCAAAAGTCAGGTGATGCGGAAGTTGGTGCGGAAACTTTACCTGCGGCATACTCAACTCCCAGACGAGCATCAATCAGGGAATCTGACGCTTTTTTGAGATCATCCGTCTTGACATCTTCCAATCTGAACAATTCCTCGCATTGGCTCACGTTCAAGGAGAGCACGGTGAGGCATTGCTTGATACGGAACACCTGAAATATAACCCGATCGCCCGAATCAAATTTGAGTTGCGAAAGAGACTGTGGGAAATCTGTAGTTATTTTTTCTCTCTCTTCCTTTCCTCCTCGCAAGCAGCTCTCACCTGCTTGAGATTCACTCGCGATAACGACGACGCTATCAAGTAAAGGAACAAGACGTGTTCCATCCTTGGGAATCCTCGGCGTCGCGGTTCTATCCGGACTAGTGTTACTGAATCGCTCTGAAATGGAATCGGATGAGATTGCGCGGGAGCGTGGAGACGTAGAGATATTTCGTGGATTCCCGCTGCTCGCGAGCAGTCCTGCATAGAGGATATCGTCAATCATGAAACGGAGAAATTATAAGCTCACAGGGTCCGCTCCCGCCTCGCTGGAAGCGTCCTCGAAGTCGTAATCCTCCTCTTCCCCGCTGCCAAATAGGTTGGCAAAAGTAATTTGACTTGCTACGCTGCTCCTTTTCATTCGACGAAAGCTTCCCAAATCAGGACCTTCCGAAGATGAGCAGCTCGGTGCCCCTTTATTGTCTGCTGTCGAAGACCAGGGCAGTTTCGTTCCATCGGTGGGAATCGATGGAGCGGACGGAAAACTCATGGCTGCTCCGTGAGGCTCACGATTTCTTCTACGCGCGTGTTCGCTTTCAGAACATATCTGTTGGATGAAGAACCACGACGGATTTCAGATGACAATCGGCAGCTCTTTTCTACATTGTTCTGTCGGGAGAGAGCGTTACGTATTATCGAGACCTCAGAAACTCCTCTAGAACTACCGAATGAGTGGATCGGTCGAATCCACCAACCGGCACCAGTTCTCAAGGCACTCCTTCCGCCTGGAATCAAGGGCTCAAGTTCACTCCAAATTCCCTGCCGACGACCGGATCCGGGTAAGAGTCAAGGAACCTCAGTTGCGAGGTCGGTTTGTATGATACCTGACACCACGGGGGCGGAATAAGCTGAGAAGATTACGGGTATCTTCATACCTTTATTTCGGTGCTTGAACGGTCACTGCGGCGAATTCCTATTGGCGCTCTGTAAAAACAACCAAACCACCACTTTACTGTGAAACGACGCCGATCACGGCGCGCCCAAGCAACGACTCACATATCGATCACTAAGCCCTGTGCTGTTGGCGCTCGTACCGCTAATGCCTGCCAAGCTTGACGTGATTCGAGATGAAGTTCGTTTCTGGAAGCCCAAATCCAACGCATCGACAGACGATGTGTTTCCAATCAGGAAGCCAATCGTTTCGAACAGCTCTCCCAGCATCCGTTCATTGGGATAGCGCGGCTTCAGAGTGTCTGTGCGGGTTTTGAAATTTCGCAGATTTGATCAGGCGACTCTGGTGAAAGCAGGATCCGAGGAAGGGAACGAACGATACGGGCGACGAGCTCATGCACTCTCAACTAGAGGAGGCATGGTTGATGGCAGCGACCGCAGCAGTTCGGCCGGCGCCCTAACATTCGTTCGGTCGGACCGTCTATTGCGCATCTGAATGTGATGTTAGTTGAATCCGCTTTCTGGCGTCGCTCCTGAGATAGACCGCTTTTACGGGATCGATCGCGCCCTTCTGTCGCTGTGGAAGATTCTGACCGTATTTTTGGACTATTCACGTTCCCGTGCGCCTGGATGATCGATCGTCCGTTCTGTCGAGTATCTGAGACTTCTGTTACTGAGCCGATCTCTCCGGAGAAATCTGCGGACCGGTTAAGGCAGGATTGGTGCCGTTTTCAACGAAAAGAACCAAACGTTCATCCGAGAACGGCACGTGCGCGCTCCCATGGGAGCCGCGAGATGTGAACGTGAAAAGCCAACTGAGATGGTCGATTCCGGACTCCGTCCCCGCGAGCTTGTGGTAGGCGTCTGGCGCGCCACGAGTGTTCGCTCTGAAGAAAGCCGGCGCAGTCGGAGAGCATGATCGGAAGCAACGGAGCGCTGATCGTTCCGAGCGTGCCGTCAGTTCTCCTGCGTCTCGACCACTCGCTTGAGAATCTCGTTCAATTCCTTGCCGATGAATCATTCAGCATGACATCTGATTATGTATAATGATCCGTTATTCTATGTCTACGAGGCCATTTAGTTAGCTATTTAAAGTTTCACAAGACGATTCCGACCGCCGGTTCCGTTAAAGCTAGTGCGACGTCAGGCTCACTACGTGGCCCTCCTGGTTGAGATCCAGGAATCTTGTGGCTTTCTCTGGCTTCCCGGGAGCACTGCTGGGACTTGTCTTGGGATCAAAGTTCGCCATCGAGGACTCGGATATCGAGTGCGCAGCCGCATATTTTCAAAGGAGCGGAGCCCCGACACATCTTGCGGCCAAGGCCGGAGTTTGCTCAGTGGTTCTGAACTGATGAATCATCCGCGCGAATTTCTTCGCTACCTGCCGGGCTTCTTGCCGGTCCTTGCTTCGCATGTGACGCTCAGACATGCAGTGGATTCCGGACAGGAAACACTTCCGGGGTCCCGTTGCGAAGTCAGGACGGATTCAGCGAACCTGAGTTCATCCGAACTCGTTCCATGGAAGCCGGTGTCTCTAGCCCATAGAGCTTTTCTGCCAGATATTTTCTTGTCTCATCCGTCATTATCGAGTTTTAGAGAGTGCTCGTAGAGAAGTAACGGCGCACGATTTGATTCATAGCTGAATCGAATTCATTACCTTCCTAATTTGCATAACTAAAGCTCACACCTTGTACAGATTTCACTGACCGAGGATGTCACGACTTATACGGAGCAAACTAGAGGAGTGGAATCACATCAGGTAATCCCGGGGTTGAACTCCCGTGTCGCACTCAGAATCTAGAATCTCACTCTGGAATCCGAATAATGAGTGTTGTGTTTGATTCTTGTAGGAATGTTCGATGGTGAATATGTGGCGAGAGCTGAACTCGCGAACACCGGTTCGCTACAGGTGGGGGTGGATCTTGATGGAGAGAGATGGAGAAGAGTTGCTATCGATTTTCTTCGTAATCGTAGAACCGTCGAGTGGCAGTTTTTCGTCGAAAACGCTCAGATGAAGAGTTCCAAGCTCATCAATCCGCTGCCCGCTTCGCCGCCAGCCGCATTTCAAACGAACCACTAGCGACGGGTCTTCGACCAAACTTTGCTCATCGTCAGCTGTGGCTTGGAAAATCTTAAAACGGAGGAGCGTGGTTAGGTCCAGTGAGATCCCGATTCTTCCGTAGGACTGATTCGTGCAACTCGGGGCTTCCTTCAACGTCTGCAATGGTGAGTGACAAAATGCAGCATTCATTGCGGCAGATTCAGGACGAGAGATTTTCCTGCAAAGCTGTCACAGGGTTTGATGGACGGATTGTCGCAGTTCTCCGTCCTATCCAAGCTCGAGCGATCAGGTCGATGACACAGCTTGAACAGTCGCCGCAGAAACGCAGGGAGCGGAGGAAAGCCAGTGACGCTGTCTGTGAGCTCCTGATGGGTTTCGTTGTCGAGACAGAGGCTCTCAGCGTCAGCTGTTCGGGCGACGCCAAACGCTGCCAAAACATGTCCGGTTTCCATCTCCCATTGACGGTATAAAATGCGTTACAGGTCGATATCGGCCCAACTGCTCTTCCTATGCTAGCTGGTGAGTTAATAGTTCTGCTCTTGTTCCCAACGTATTCTCGTTTTCTTTTCCGATGACGAATCCCGATGGATTCGCCTCATAATCGATCTTATAACAGTTGGAAACCTCTCATTCCTGACCGAAACGATTGCTCTCAGTGAATATATCATCGCTCTCCATTAGAATGCCCCCGGGGGTGGAAGTTCAATCCACTAGAACATTCGGTTCCCGCGTGGTTTCAATACGGTTCCAACAACGTTGTTGTTCTTTGTTTCCAGCTGGTCAAACCGCTACCTCGGACAACGTTAATGATGGTCCGATAAAACGTCGGAGCAACTACGGACGCCTCCCTCCCGCTCAGAGTTCCACGGAAAGCTCAGGTCGCTCTCGAGGAGGTTATAAACCTTACCGAGGCCGAAGGAATGACCGACCACACAAGAATCACAGCACTGATGACCAGCCTCGCCAGAATGAGGAGTGTGCAAGTGGACCGGATCGAGATGTGTCTCGAGATAACTTGAACGACTCTCTTCAGAAAAGAGGGACATTGCACGAGAATCGAGTTCCAGTTTCTGGAGCAAGGACAAGGAATGGATCCCGGCCGAGAGGTTTTCGCGGCAGTTTCCGCGGAAACCGCACCTTCCGAACCCCGACAGACTCGGCAGTATCATCAGATCCCACTACACAGAACGATGGGGAGATACAGGCCAGACAGAGTCAACGTTCAAGAGGTTCTCGTAACTGGCCTCGGGTTCCAAGAGCTTCGACCGAGCTGAGAAATGATCGAAACGATGCTCAACCCCAAAACGATGACGCAAAGGCACCTCAGATGGGCCGCGATGTGGACGAGCCTGTAGCTCTCAGTGCAACCAGAGAACGACCGCAAAGATACTCCACCGGTAGAGGACGCAATCGTAATTTCGGGAACAGAAGAGGAGAACTTTTCGCACAGGTAGCCCCTCAAATCACCGAGGTCGATCGAGCTGTGATACACGCACAAAGTCCATTTGAGTCTGCGACAGCCGCAAATGAGCTCAGGCCGGCGGAGCTACCTCAGAAGCAGTTCTCGCCTGAAGAGATCGCTCAGTTGAGGACTCGAGAGATCGCACAGTTCAACCGGCGTTTCCCGAGATCCGTCTCCCAGGCTGAGCACACGTACCTTTTTACCTTCTCTCCCACTGACCCCGACTGGGTCTTCGACGTGCGGAACATACGCTTGAAAGTGAGTGCCAATCGAAGATCTCGCGCGAAAGGAGTTTGTAAGCCACGAGAGTTCGCCTCAGAATTTGACGTTTTCGATTAACGCTCCAAAATCCGAACCTCCCGCAGGTAAATTTCCCCACTGAATATCCGTCCCTGCCACTGTCCATCGTCGTCGTGAATACAGATGACGTTTTACCTCCACTGCTCGTGGAAGATGTCGATAATGCCATTGTCGGATGGATAAAGTTCTACCACAAGCCCGGCGAACTGTCGTTCAGACCATTTCTCCGCTGGATTGACCGGAACCTACAAGAAATTTTCGTTGAAAGCTTGCGGAAGATCAAAAAGCTGCAAGAGCGTCTATCCGTTGTGGTGGTGGACCAGGAGAACTTGAATCCGTGTGTCGGCGGAAGCTCTTCGGAGCCCGAATCTGTGAACGAAAGCCTGAATTTGGGAGGCCAGCCTCTGAAGGCATGGCCGATGAAGGCTCTGCCGAAGAAGCAGAAGCGCCTGGAAGAGCTCGATGAGTTGTTCGATGATGCAGTCAGACCCAAGCCTGAAGGTAATTTATTTATTCCCCGCGCCCAGATGTACGTATGTGTCCCGGACTACGGGATCGCCTGAGACCACGACCGTTTTATTTTTCTTCGCAGTACAAAAAGTTCCGAATCAGAGCCCGGTGGGAACGAATCAGCTCTTGAAAATCTTCAACAACTATGATCCCCACACACCTCCCCGACGTGGAATCGAGGTCAAGTTCCGGCACGTGGACTTCTCCGAGTCTGTGTCTTTCGTTGTTTGCGACAGATTGCTTGTGTCAGTGCAGTGCAAGAAGTGCAAAAAGATTGCAGACTTCCAACTGCTGCCCGGGAGACGCTCTGTTTCTCATTGTGCAAAATGTCAAACGAAGCTGGAAGCCTGTTTCGGTCCCGCGATACTCCTACAATTCAACCCCTTGCTCGGATACCTCGAGTTGAAGGAATGCACGATCCGGGACGTCGCTCTGTCGAGATGTCATTTCTACGCTGATTGTCTGAACTGCAGTAAACTGAGCCCATTGGAGGGCGTTCATTTGGGACAGCGCGGGTCTTCCCACTGCCAGAACTGCAACGTCAAGATGACATTTGTCATGGATTCCTTCAAGTACATGGACTTGTGCGCCGTCGAAGCTAATATCAAAGCATCCAACCTCAAGAAGGCCAACAAGGACAGCGCCATCCAAGCCGGGAAGCCACTGCCGTCCAACGGGGCTTGTAAACACTACAAGAAAAGTTTTCGCTGGTTTAGGTGAGAACGGTTCGGATTTGTGGTGCGAGCTTCTTCGTTTCCCGCCGACGGCTCATACCGTGCCAGATGCCCCGCGCCGCGGTCGGTTGCACCCACCGCCGCAATCGATCCCTAATAGCTGACCGATTTCGATCCATCATCCTTCCAGATTTCCTTGCTGTGGTAAGGCATATCCCTGTGATACGTGTCACGACACTGCCGAGGACCACGAAGCTGAATTCGCCTCCCGGATGATCTGCGGCTTCTGTGCGAAGGAGCAACCTTTCTCGAACGACAAGCCGTGCTCCCAGTGCTCCAATTTGATCACGGGGCGACGAACAGCTCACTGGGAAGGTGGGAAGGGTTGTCGCAGTCAGTTGAAGATGAGCTCGTAAGTGTCCCAAGCCATCTATCCAGAATAGCAATCGATCCGTCTGATACGCTTCATCGGAGCCTAAGATGATTCACCTCTGCTTTCAGGAATGACACGAAAAAGTTCGCGGGCATGAACAAGACAGTGTCTCGGAAGTCCACTGTGAAAACAAAATAGAGGGCGTTGGCCGAAATTAGGTGAACTCATTCGGATCAGAATCGGCAAGGTCACAAAACCAATGAATAAATTCGATAAGATGGCGTGTCAACTCGAGAAAACTTCTTCTGAGCGCGTTCTGATAGTTTCGAACCCTTCTGCTGTCGTCGTTGCCGATCATTGATCGCATCAGAGGAGCAATGTGCGATCGACTTGCCACGGGATGATTAACGATGATTCATTCGTCAATGCCTTCTGTACATTTGATCCTGATTCGAAACGCCGTGAAAGCAGGCCGACGTCTCGAGCTTAGGGCGCAGCCTATGAACTTTTAAGGTGGCCTTCCAAACGCCTCGTTAGACAGAATCAAGAACGTTCATTAAGAACGAAGACAGCGACGAGGGGATCGGAGATTTTCCACAAGTGCTCCGGATGACCCCGCCGTCGACTTGGCTGTCACCAAAAAGAACGATTCTGCAGAAACCTGAGGCTGGCGAATCGAAAGATTTAAGCCTCGGTGGAATCACTAGTGTCTCGTTTGTGACTGGGATCTTCTGGTCCCCCAATCTATTGTGCCGGAGAGGCCGCGTCAGAAAATCAAGGTCCGAAACCAGAACAATTCCGTCGAATCCACCATTCATGTCCGGATGAACAGCTATGCCTCCAAAGGTGATCGTTGCGAGAGTCCGGTGCTCCTACCAAGTTGGGTCAGTCGGTGAACGGAGAATACGTAACTGGTTCAACCCGTGATACATTTCGTACTCCGAGATACCGTCGCGAGGGAGATTATCGAACGGATCTTCGGAAGTTGCCCGTAACTGGATTCCATAACTCCTCGTTGTCCTGTTTCGAATGAAGGGGAGTCGAACAAGAAATAGAACCGTAAAGGGGTACTGGGACATCATAACGGTTTTTTTCACCCTGAAATCCGGCACATAAGGAACCTTAGTTCTCCGAAAATGTGCCCGAGAACCCAATCACATAAGCGGCAGATAGCAAAGCCTTCAGATAACGAACCTGCCAGATTGCGGAGCCTCCAGATCACGAACCTGGCAGACTGCGAACCCATAGGATTACGAACTTGGCAGATAGCGTACCCTCCACATAACGAAACCACCAGATAACGAACCACGCAGATTTGGTGTCTTTTCTTAGCGATTCGGGGAACCTCGATCTCTGGAGGGGACTCCCGAATACTAAGATTTCCCATGCCGTGAGCCGTCACCCGAGGTGAATCGAATTGCAGGGCACAGGAAGTCCCAGTGTTGAGTTGGTTCTCCCCATAGAGATTCTCCGAGGTTCGCCGAATCACATCCGAACAACACAAAATCTGCGTTCGTTGTCTGAAAACTTCGCAATCTGCCTTGTTCGTCAGCTGAAAAATTTGCTGTCTGCCAAGTTCGTTATGTGTCGGGCTTGGTATCCGCCAGGTTCGTAATCTGAAAGGTTCGCTTGCTGCCACGTTCGTCTTCTGGAGGGTTCGCCATCTGCCAGGTTCGTAATCTTGTGGGTTCGCAGTCTGCCCACAACTGCTTGTCTGTATCTGCAGAGTTCTCTACATACCTGATTAGGGAATTCACGAAAAATCAATTCCCACGTGAGGTATGTCATTGTTTTCCTGATGGGTGTCTCACATACACGGGGACCTCTCTGGCTGTACCCGTTCCTGTTTCACGGAATTTCACGGATCGCCTGTCTCGTAATCGCCTTCAGTCTCGATTTCTTCGATGGAGCCGGAATCGATACTTAGCTTGAGCCGAGCTTCGTTGAGTCGCTGAGAGCCTGGTGGAATCGCTCCCTCAGTGCCGAAGCAAAGTATTCCATTTTCCCCCGTACGATTCAGGGCTATTGCCAGATGTGCTGACAAGCGTCCAATTCCTTCCGGTCCAACACAGCTGCTACTGGCGTCCGTATCGCTTGCACATGCCGGGATGCCAACGCTCCATCTTCAGTGACTCAGAAGGTTTCCATTTATGACCATCAGTTTGGGTTGCCGGTCATCCCATTTCCATCTCCTTCGAGCTTCTCTCTGTCGGGTTCTGATGCCGAGTGCTTCCCCATCTCGGCCTCGTCTAGCTCTGAGTTTATGAGCTGCTTTCTCTTCTGCCTAGAAGCGCGACGGTAATACGAGGAGTAGTTCTAGAGAAATTGGTCAGCGGCGACAGTGTTCTCAGTGATTTTTCGAGAGCTGGAGCGAACACGAGCGGTGTTCCGGGAGGGATGACCTTCCGACGACGGTGAATTCGTGGAGATCACGCAAACTTTCAAACTGCTTCGTTTTCGAAGAACTGCGAACAACGGACTTGATTCCTTTGCGCTACGTCCCCAAGACATCGCGACTGTCTCAGGCGGACCTAGTGCGGGATTACGAAGCGATCCTAGCCGCCATGACTGAGGAAACCGTCCTATGAATGGTCATAGTCGTAGGCCCTTTGCTTGAGGAAGCATGCGTCGGAGGGGAGTTCAAGTTACCAGTTCGCATCCTATGCGCGGTTCCAGAAACTTTTCCGATAGGAGCTCACACATCATTCCGGAGGAAGAGGGTGGCTCGGAGTTCGAACGAACTGATGTTCAGAGAGAGACTGAGCACCGGAATCTCTGAGCCTGATACCGAAGCTATCGTTCAAGCGGATTTTCAGAGAGCCACTTGAGAAAATTCGATGATTCATTTCGAACTACAATACCAGAATCTCTGATTCTGAGCTAGCGATGACCAGAATCGGAGGCTGCCCGTGATTGGGTCGATCGATTCCCATCCTCTTCCGCTCCTCTTCCAGAAGCAGGTGCTTCTATCACGCTTTGGAATATACTTTCCCGGACCCATTCCGTCCAGACTTAGTCTGGCTCACAAAGCTGCGAGAGTCCAGATGCGAGTCAAGTCATTCGACTTTATTGCGACCTCGTCCCCTCGAATCGCTCCCGATCGTGATCGTCATTCGACGACCGTCATCTAACGGCGCCTCAGGTGAATGCAGGCAGGCGGTTGGACACTCGAACCTTTGCAGACACGACGATGCCTCAACGATGCATGGCTTACGACGGCCGCAAGGAACTCGGATACCTCCGAGAATATCGACACAACTATGGGCCTCACGAGAATACACAGACAGCAATCTGACGTCGAATATAAGATTTCACGCTCTCATCTTGACTCGTGGACTCGCGAGTCCGAGTTTACGACCCCTGCTCGTGATGCACGATCAAGACCCAGCTCTGGGCGACTTCATAGCTTAGAATGGCTGAGCTCATCTGGGCCCTCGTTTACTTCCAAGAGTTCGACCCCGTGTTGAGAACTCACTGCGATCAGTTTTGTCTTCTGATCTTTGGATGAGTAAAATTTCAATGAAAACACAAAAGAAACAGCAAATCTGCACCGACCTCGCTCGAATCCTATGTCGTGGTAGCATTGTCAGTAACACAGTTTGGACTTCGAGACGTCCAGTCACACTTCGTCTTCCGGACATTGTCTCGTCCTGCTTCGAAGCTCACCTTGTCCATCATCGACATGACTACCAGGCTTGTCAGAGCAATCAGCATAGCACGGGTGATTCTTCTCATGTTTGTTGATTTCAGAGGAGTGACTCAGGGGCGGTCGTTTATGTTTGCAAAATAATGATTGTCGTGTTATGGAGAATCGCGTCTACCACATCAATACCTGAATCGGGAGGATGGTGTCCCACTCAAACGGTATTTTCGTTGAACAGAAGCAACGTCATCGGTCATCACAGGTTCCAGTTGTTATCCGCACCAAACACCTTCATCTCCTTATCTATGACGCTCGGCTCAACTCTCGTTCACAATGTTTTCAATAATCAGGACACCAATGCTGTCATACTCCATTGCGCGCTGCTCTCTCGAGCTTCTTCATCGGGGCACCGTACGTGCGAGGTCGACAACGGATTGCCCACTCATCCTTTCTCTACTTCCTCACTTTCTCTGGTGGCGCCCAATTTTACATAGATAACCGTGGGACCGGTCTTGTCTAAGGGCATCGAGTCGAAGCATGATGCCATTCGAGCTTCTTCTTTGGGCTCGCGATCAGATCTGCATAATTGGCAGAGCAAATATACTGGGTTCTTCGACAGAACTGAATTTCACGATTTCCTCGGGATCCGAGCGGAATATTCCGAGCGGCCATCGCCTCCGGTGCCATCCGCAATACTCAAGACCGTTACCAATGAAGATTGGAGCGATGGAACGAGCATTTCGGCAAGCTTTCGGCGTTGACGCGCCGGCAGTCAGATTTCTTCAAGTTGATGCGCCGCTCCATTTTCGGACCCTTGGTGACTGACAATGTGCAACGCAGTCAGCGCCATTTTAGGACCATGTCTCAAAGCGTGGATTCAAACCATAGATTGCCACGTCAATGGGGTATCGGTCGTTTTTCGAAAATATGCTTTGTTTTCTTAGGAACAGAAGAATGACTGTCACTGTGCCTCTAGGGCTTGATCGAGCGTCGTTGTTCCTAAACCTATCAGCAGGGAGGCTTTTCTTGCGAAAAAGCCGCCACTTTGGTCGTTGCACGCGAAACTGGTGAACCATCCCTGGGTCTAAAACGGGAGTCTTGCCAAGTTTTACCCAGTTTCGGGGAAATGCCAGGCTTGCACAGGTCGAGACACGGGCGGAGCTGAATCCAGCCGGCTGGATTAACAAGATTTCCGATGTTTTGTGGGAAATATGTTCTTCGAAGGTCCTTCCATTGATGAATCCTCCAAGCTTCTGCCGTCTATCGTGAAGGCCTCTGTTCAGCACAGTGATGTTGTATCCGATGCTCTCGGGAGTTGCCGAAGAATCTGTGAAAGCTCTTGACTGGGCACGGTCATCTTGGGATGAACATTACGGCGCGAGCGACGTTCGAGCGCAATGCACTCCGGCGCAGACTGGGAGAGATCGAGCTCTCGTTGGTAATCGGAACGGTCATGAACGCTCCAAACCTCACGAACGCATGCAGATCCGTGAGTTATATCAGCGATGCATACCGTCCAGGCGTTCATGCGAGATTGCGAGTCGGACCCGCTTGGGGCCAGTCGGTTCGGCTCGACACCGTATATGAAATGTTATATCTCCTCCTCGCATGGCCCAAATAATTACGTCGGAGTAGAAGTTTATTGCTTCGAGCTCCAGCCGGACGCGATCCGGAACAAAATATCCAATAGGAACAAAATATCCCTATATATAGTAAGGAGATGATCTGATCTTGGATCATTCGACGATTCTAAATGCTGCTACATGGGGAATTTGATCTTCGATGTCCTGTGCGTGCGATATTAACCTCTAGCTTGTGGCCGATCCGATCACGGGTGAGAAAAAGTTCCCGTCCCCCCGGTCGGCTACCCGGATATCCACATCATCGACACCTCCTTCTTCCAGAAGTATCCGAACTGTTCGTAGACGCTGTCGTCACTTTGGTTGCCAGGTATTTCGGGGCCTTGCGAATCGGCGGTTTCAGTTTGTGTAGAACGCAGGTTACGATAGCTGAAGGAGTGAAACTTCAACCTATTGGGAACTGGTTACCCTGCCAATGTCCTCAGACATTCCTCTACAAGGGCGACAAGGACAACGATGATCGTGGTTCAGCTCGCAGCTATCACTCTGTATGCTCCTCTCGCCTGCCTCAGCTGAGCAGATTTTCAGTGAGCGAACGTCCTTCATCGGTATGGGCGGGTAGGCTGTCAGCGGACTAGAAAACCTCGTTACTCCTTAATCTGACTAGGAGCCACGTTTGCCCAATCGATCTCCGCTCTTAATTAGGTACTTAGCTTAAGCCATCGGGCTTACATTACAAGATATCACTGCAACGAGGACTAAAACCAGAGAAAGACACAGAAGAAGAAGGTAGACAGAGGAGCTTTATTTTCCAGTGAGCAGTGAGCGGATGGGTTTCGGAAACAGTGAGATTCAGTACTCGTCACAGTGAGCTTCGTAGAAACGGCAACGACCACGTTCGAATCCTATGGTGCGACAGCATTCATCAGTAACATGGTTCGGGCTGCGGCACGTCCAGTCACAGTTTGTCTTCCGGACGTTGTTCCGCCCTGCTTCGACGCTCATCTTGCCTGTCATCGAAACGACTGCCAGGAATGCCAGAGCAATCAGCATGAGTTGAGTGAAGACCTTCATGTCGGTTGCTTCGAGAGGAGTCAGTGAGACATAGACATCGAGGTAAGAGGAGCAATGATAACTGTGTACTGTAGAACCGTTTCTGCATACTTTTATACTCGAATCGAGAGGATGGTTTGGTCCGAGAACGCCATGTCTATTGAACAGGAGAAACGTCATCAGTCGTCATAGTTGTCGCGTATTGCGTTCGAGGCCACGCGTCCGAGGCGTTCATCCACGGTTCTTATCTTCTCATCTGCAGCGCTCTAGCATGCCTCTCGCTCGCAACGTTTATAGTTATCACGATACCTATTCTGTCACACTGCGTAGTTACGTCATACTCCAAGGCACCATGTTATGTCAGGAACAGTGTTTCATCTTCTATCAGCTCAATGAATATGCAGGGTCAACAGTGGACTCTCCCCTCATGGACACCGGTCCATTCCCCGGGGAAACTACGGCGTCACGTGATCCTGATCGAGCTTCTTCTGTTATCCCGAGAATCTATATCTAAGGAATCGGTGGCAGGGTTGCACAAGCCATGACTGCCGAGACTTCAGAATTTCCCCCTCGAATTCATCTCCGCTTCTCTCCAAGAAATAATTGATCTGTGATTTTTCTGCCAGTGTATTCTGTCGAGTGGACTCTCTACTATGGATAGCATTCCCCCCGGAGAACCCACGGCGTCGCGAAATGCTTGGCTGCTCCTGGAATCGTTCGATTCGAAACCTCTTGGCGCCGGTTTGAGTTTCTCGACAACCTCTCACCTGTGGAACGCTCTCCGTCAAGTCTAGCTAACACATGTTCTCTTGGAGTAATACTCTGAAAAGTCCCCGTGGGGACGCTTCCTTAAACCCATCGTGGAAACCTTGGAAAATTTATCGAATCTCATCGACAATTCTTCGGATCCGAATAACAGGTTGGATATCTTCGGGATGAATTTCCCAAGAAAGAGCAGCTCGATGAAATATCGATAGGGGATTCTCAGATGGACCCCAACGGAGCCTGAAGAGGGCGTTCCGTTCGAAAAAGACACGCTTAAGGAGCTTCTCTTCACGAGCGTGTGAGTCCGTTCACGTCTTTTGGGTTCAGCTCCAAATGAATCAATCGAGACTTCGGAGTTCCGACAATTAGGCCTTCAAGCCTCTTGCCTGTCACACGTATCTTCGGCTTTCGGATGCGTTCATCCCCGTGTTTTACTCTGAACAGCGATCTTCTCCAGTTGAAGCCGACGAAGGAGTTCGCGCGCTAAAACTTAAAAGATAGCAAACTCCCGGTCGTCTGGAATGTCAACGGGACGGTGACCCTATGATTGAATGGAAAAAGTCAATCGTTTCACCAGGGCGATTTTCCGAGCCAAACGGGGAGCCCTGCTCCCGAAAGTTCTGACTGAGGGGTACATAGATCACTCCGGGCCGTACACCGAACGGGAAGCTGGTTGCCGAGAGTCATTGCCTCACTTGTTTCAACAACTGATTCTATCGAGACGGAGAACGGACTGCAGGTTCCGGAAATATCCAAAGCCTGTTTGTTTGGGATCAAGGAAAATCAGCGAATCCTCTCGCAGCATCAACAGCGACCTGTTCATTGAATGCTTTTCAAGAAGCGGCAAAGCACGCTGGATTTGTGATTCAATTTATGCGCCGATCGGTGGAAGCAGCGTACCTTCCTCGTGCGCAGCCGAACGTTCTTGAATACACATCGCTGCCCTCGCTCTCCGGTTCTTCCACGGAAAAACTGTCCGAGTCAGACCGAAGGAGGGAAGACTGAACTACTTCCGCTTGCTGGTCTTGACAAAAGGAGCACGAGGAAGCCCGTAAATTGGAGTTCACGGCACGATGCCACAGGTCATCTAGGTCTCTGGAGTCGGTCAATTTTATTCTGTTTGCAACACTCACCAGCATGATAATATCAAAGTCTGACATAATCGTCCGGGATGAAACAAGCGAGTCCGCAAGCACAGCAAAGAGCACACCAGAAGAAGATGATATTCAGAAGGATGACAAGTAGAAACATCACCCCGAAGAAAATCAGGACCGCAAGCGGGATCTGAATCCACAGCGAGAGTTCTGTGGGATGAATGGGGAATTCAGCGATTGGACCTACGGAATTACACTTCCGACTTGCATTACAAATCCGCTACATCGAAATCACGATTGCAGCCTCTTTTTCGATAACTTACGCGAGAACCAATCATGAAACGTTATACCCACTTTCTTCGGCGGGACTGGGATAGGTCTGATTCTTGCCGGATTCGTGATCGATTCTGATCTTGAGGTTGTGGTGAAGACTGAGAGGGAGCCTCGAGCGGAGGTCTCGGCTGAATTTACGGTTACCGCTGCGTTCGTGGGAAGGTCGGAGGCATCTCTCGAAGCGGGAACGCTGGCTGAGGAGTTCCCTAATGACAGCGGGGCCGCGAAGGAGCACACCACCAAAACGCACAGAACTATGATTCGTTGCTTCATGATTCGACTCCAGCTACCACCAATTCGAATAACATCTCTACTCTTTGCAACCCCACGGAACGGTCGCGGTGTCAATCCTGGGATCTATTCCCTTAATCCTTCCAGAGCGCAGCTTTCGACAAATGACTTTCGATATTTCGCTCAAACCGAACAGGCTGGCTAGGGATAATTCCAATCATAAATCGCGTGAACCAGTCGACGAAAGTATCCAGTGACGAATTCATTCAGCCGCGGGAACCACAAGAACACCTATTTCGATACTCATCTTCCGCTATGCCCTTTGAATCCCCTCCTCGTCCTCTTCGCTCCAAAGTGTCCATAACACCATGTCAAAAATTATGACGCCAGCAAATACAACGTTAAAACAATTGATTTATTCTATGATTGTGGATCGAGCAGTTCCATGGAGTCGCTAACCACGGGTTCAGAAACAGATTACTCCTCCACTCTGCTTCCTCGATCCGCCATTTCTGTCCCACCCTCATTTCCAGTACAAACCTCTAGAGTCTGGACCATCAGCAGAAAAGTTCGATTCGAAACATTTCCAAGTTGAAAATCTTGTCATCAGAGTTGCATGAAGTCGAGACTGTCGTGCGTTTCACTTGTATCAAGCTTAGTTTTTCTTCTCTTTTAGGTACTATTGACATTGATTCTACCAAGAGTTTCCCACGGCTCCGATACGCGTTCGATTCAAGTCTATATTTTGTCAGTCGGTCTCGTCTTCAGTTGAAAAAAAAGGGGACTTCTCAGACCTGGTTCGAGATCGATCGATCGATTTTCCGAGTATCCACACATTCAATTATGATAACGATAAAATGATCTACATCCTCCTTCACGGAACATCGAAGTTGCTATCAGCTGTCCAACCTTATTGGCAGCATTCAGGAATAAGTCGATCGATCGACCGATTGAACAATGCAACAGATACCCTAAACAGTGGAAGGTTGAAAGCCTCGTTGATGATGCCCTATTCGGTCCACTGCTGAATCCTTTCGTTCCATTTTCATACTGATCTACGCAATTCACGTGAGAATTACACATCAACGGACTGTGAATCCTTCCATTTCGAATAGCGTTTCACTCCTTCGGAGACAATTAGGATTGTTATTGATAAGAATAGCATTTAGTATTCGACGAGAAAAATGAAATATTCAAAAATTCAAATGACCCAAAGGAGGGGGACTGGGTTGTGCCCAACATGCATCTAGCAAAATATATTCATCTCAGCTCACGGCCTCTTTGATCTCTTCTCATTCTTGTGATAATTTAAAACGTTCCGGTACGTTCTCACCAAGCTTAGAAAATCACTGTCGTCGCTCCTTCACTTTCTGTTCATCTGCGAGTCCCATCACGATTGCAGAAGGGGGAGAGGGAGTAGTAATTTTGATTTGCGACGAGCTCACCGCTTCCTTACAGAGAGGAAAATTCACGGGTATTCTGATAGCTCCTCGAATAACATTCGAGCAGAGGAATGGCGTAATCGTCCCAGGGCCCTCCCTCACTATCACTTCCGGCTGAAACTCTAGTTTGAACGCTTAAGTTCCTCTCTCTCCCTCTCTCCGCGGAACCCGGCTCGTGACCCATGTGTGTTGTTTTTTCGTTCATCCATAATGTATGAGGGAGTGTGTGCGCCACACTCCTTTAGGAACATGTATCTTCCATTTGATTTTGCTACCGTCGTGGATCTATCGTTCGCTCATCCATTTGGAGAAAACATGCGGCATCCCGCGACGCCTCATGCGATTGCCGAGCTCCGAAGTTGCGTTTGTGTTCTGAGGACGAGATATGTACAGAGTTCTATTCTTTGTCGTATGTGTCTCGTTTATCATCTGAATTGGCAAGTCAGCAAGGAGAGAAACGACGAACTAGTTCGAACAAGCTTATATCACTGGAAGTCTTTCGTTTTCCATGAATATTTAGTATCAGAGGGTGACCTGAGAATCAACAACATTTTATTCCTTGTTGTATATACATGTATGACGCACGGTGTCCCCAATCGCAATGCTTCTGTTCATAATTCACACAGACGTTTCTGTTCATATATATATTTCTTTATCGCAAGGGATATTCCGAACACATTCTTAAGAAAACTGTTGCTGAGCGTTGTGTTGAATGGACCTATATTCTCAATCGAAAAAATGGGGAAACCGTGCTCTCGATCGATCGCTTCGACTGACTGTTGTTTACTGCTCGACATGGCTAGTGGCCGATCTTTCAAAGGACTGTATCAATAGATTCATGGATCTGCAGAGAACTCGATTGGCCTCTCGATGCGAATACGACCCTCGAGCGGAGGTGGTCAGACAGCGACGAAGACAACTCATACCTCACATAACAAACTATATTGGCTTTTCACTGCTTTGAATATATTCATTGTGGAACTTTCGCTGCCCTTCCACGACCACTGTGGTCTTTGTTGTGTTGTTTCAAGAGCTACTAGGGACTCTTCTCTCACAATTGACTCAGATTGCTAGCTTTTTGTAAGTATGTTGGTGAAGTTGTTTAGCCATGGATGTTCGATTCCTCACAAACGTTTTTCTGTATGTTCTGCTGGGATTCAGGTGATCCCCAGCAGTGATATTCTCGTATCATAGAGCGGAGAAGCAAAGAGGAAAGATTGATTGATTGATTTCCACATGTGTGGGCGAATTGATTGGTATTTTCGAAGTATGAACTCTTCGAGTCGCTCACAAACTTCGAAGCGACGAAATCTTGAGTACATCGACTGGTGTAGAGAGGTGGTATCCGTCACTTCGATCGGGGTCTTCGCATAAGGTAGAAAGTATCCGTGATCGGTTCTCAATCTGTCTGTAGGAATAAGGAATCGAGTTACGGCTACCTGGCGCCTCGTCTCCTAACAGCGCGACGCATCCTCCTGCCTTGCGATAGTGTTGCATTGAACGGGTTTTCAGCATTGGGAGCACTACAAGGGAAAAATAACGTTATTCAACCATCTGAGAGGCCAAGGGGTCAATACATGTTAGTAAGTTCCATGCTATTCGTTGCGGCAGTGTCCACTCACGGGAAACTTAATGCGGGACCAAGAGTAGGGGCAGCGTTGCCGAACTGGAAAGGAGCTGCACCCTGGCCCGGAGAGCCGAACTGGAAGGAGGCTGCAGGTGTTGTCGCCGCAGCGGCACCGAAGTTGAACATTTCGCTGGGTCCAGGAGTAGCTGCAGGTGTTGGAGCTGCGGCCGTAGCAGCCGAACCGAATTGGAAAGGCGTACCCCCACCGGGAACAGCCGAAGTGTTCGTCGCAGGTGCCGGGGCTGAAGTGTTGGCGCTGGTTGCCCCGAAGGAGAACAATCCCCCGGAAGATGGGACCGCCGCAGTGGATGCTCCTCCCGCAGAAAACGAAAACGGAGTCGCTGAGCCAGGGGCGGCAGGTGTGGGGTTCGGATTGAATTGAAAAACACTGTTGGTGGCTGGCGGGGCTGTCGAATTCGTGTTGGACACGCCGAATGCTGGAGCCGTGGACGGGAGCGTGCCGCTTCCGAAAACGCTTGGTCCATTCGAGACAGTCGTTAGTGGGTTACTTCCGAAAGTGAAGTTCGGCGCCGGGCTAGCGGCTGTCGTGGTCGTTGGTGCCGTTGGTCCGAAGCTGAATCCTGAGAGACGGCCGGTCGATGAGGTTGAGTTGCCGAATACAAATGGTGAGGCCGAGTTTTGAGTTTCCGTCGTGTTCGCGGTCGCTGGAGGGTTGCCTACGGAAAAGTGAGCGAGAATGAGTCAAAACCCTCCGACCAACCATCCTTGGGGAGTTGTTATTTATTCCCATTGAGAATATGTTCATTCTGTGGAGAAACGTGGACAGGTGAACTCACCGAACGTGAACATTGAATTGGACGCTGAGGGAACGGTGGTGGTTGCGGTCACAGCCGGAGTTGCTGCGGTGCCGGTCGAAGCAGGACTGGTAAAAGAGAAGTTCGTCGAAGCTGTAGGTTGCGACGTGGTTGCAGTTGTCATGGTGGTGTTGGCTCCAAACATGGACGTTGTCGGGCCTGGTCCGAACAAGCCCCCGGAGGTAGCCGGAGTTTTGGCGGCTGTCGAGAAACCTCCGAAATTGAACGTTGACGCCGGAGCACTCGTTGTCGCTGGAGCACTTGAAGCTGGTGTGCTCGCGCCGAAATTGAAGGTAGCGGCAGATGGTTGTGCAGGTGCAGTCGCCGCCGCAGTGGTGCCCATGCCGAAAGCGAATGTCTTCGGGGCAGCTGCTGTGGTTGTTGACGCGGTACTTGCTGCCGATGCAGTCGACGGCGTTCCGAAAGCTACGATTGAGAGGACAAACATTAGATCCGCTCAAGAGGAGGGGGAGACACTGAGTTCATGCTGCACTTTCTCGAACGTATGTACTCACAGAATAATCCTGCTGGCGCGGCATCATTCTTGGTCGTCTGTCCTGCGGCCCAACTCGTGGTGATGCTACCGAAGCTCGCAGATGAAGCCACATTCGGTACAGTTGTTGTCACCGCGCTCGAAGCTGGTGTCGTAATTGACGATGCAATGGCGGGCGCAATCGACACCGGCTCGGTCGTTGGTGACACCGTCGCCGGGGTACCGAAAGAGAATCCCACTATTCCAGTTGGTTTGGAAGTGCTGTTCACTTGCTCACTGGTGTTCTTCTCTTCCACAGGTTTGGCAGCGAATACGCCAAACTTGAAACCATTTGGAACCGTCGAGCTTTTGTCGCTGGCTCCGTTTTCCGCGTTTTTCTTGCCGAAAACAGGTGCTGCGGCCTCAGCGCTGACGTTTTTGTTTTCGGCGGATGCAGGAACTCCGAACTTGAACGCAGTGGTCGTTGCCGAGGGCGTGCTGGTTGAATCTTGCGCAGCCACCGTGCCGGGTTTAGGAGTTTCACACGCAACGCATTTCGTCTTGTTCAATTCGTTCCGAATCATACAAGTATCACAACTCCATCCAGGGGCCATCTTTATCATGGCGCTGAGTGGTGATTTTACTGTCGATACGGGAGGGCTGTTCGGAACCGTTGGAGTAGGTGCCTTGGCAGTGGGATTCGGGGTTTCGCACGACAAACACTTCGAGGCATCGGCGTTGTTATCCACATAGCAAGTTTTGCACGACCACTGCCCGGCAGGCTTCTTGAAGCGATCTCCCCATTGGTCGCCGACAGTCGTGCCGGAAGGTTTTGCGGCGGCCTTGCCGGTTTCCGCCCCGGACCTAGCAGTGCCACAGGCAGGACAACTCGAAATGTCCGACTGGTGATTCAGCAAGCAAGTTGAGCAATCCCAACTCGACGAGGGCTTCTTGAACTTATCACCCCAACTATCGGCGACGTTCGTGACAAACCCAACAGTCGTTACAGATGTCGACGGTGCTTTCAAGTCACAGTTTTGACAGGCCCCGTTGGGATTCTTGACTCGACATTTGGGACATTCCCAGAGGTTCGTTCTCGTAGAGCCTGAGGCTGGGAAGGCTTCCAGAGTGTCTTTGCGCTTCTCGGTTCTCCCAATGACATCCATCACGCTGCCAGTGCTGAGAACCTCGGGAACAGCTATTTTAGCGGGTTCGGGCGCTTTCGTTTTCAAGGTAAATGCACCGCTGGAAATCATCATAGACCCTCCTACTGCTAGTCCACCAGATCGGTTCGGAGGATCTTTTTTCAGGTGTAACGGGTCTTTGAAAGCGAATTCCTCTTTACAATGAAGAGTCTTCGTCGGCTTGTCAAGATCTACGGGAGCAGCGAAGGTAAAAGCTTCGGCAGCGTCGCTGGTCGGACACGCTGACGGCATCGGCAGTTGTTGTTTCTCGAAAGGTTTATTGCTGAAGTCAGCCAACGAGGTCAACGGTGAGCGGATCGATGACGTCTTGTGGCCATCTTGCGACGATGAGACACTGATCGCCTGTGTTTTCATGGGGAACGAAAAGCTCGGGAGATCTTTGATTGGTAGAGGCGCCGATGGCAGATCAGGTGCCGTTGGTGGAGGTTCTTCTTCCACTGGGATCTTTCGACTTAGATGCTGCTGGATAGTTTTGGCGGATTTCATTTTCCCGCCAGCCGAGCTCGCCCTGTCCGAGTCCAAAGTGTCGAGAGCCGCGCCAGTCGCTCTCGGAGCTTGAGTTATGACGGGAACGTTCGACGCGCTCGGAGGTTGAGCAGCTCCGTCTATATCGATCGGGTAGTCGGACGACGGCAGAACCGGCGTCACGTTGCTCCCGATACGAGCGGGCTGTACACTGCTCCGACACGAGCTCAGCGGCGGGGGCGCCGAAGATTGCCGCAGAGAAGCAATTGATTCGAGTGCCTCCTTCCGACGCGCTTCACTATTCTGCGTCAGGATATTCTCAGGACGACCCAGAGGAATCTTCTTAGCGTTCTGTACAGGGGTGTTCATCCGCTCCAGAGCTTCGATGAGCCGTTTGGCGGCGGAACTACTCTCGGGCACGTTGACGTTCGAGGTTGGCTTAGTTCGTTTCGCAGCCATCTGGTAGGGACTTGGCGAGAAAAGGTTGAGTTTTCTGTGGGCAGCTGCACCACCGTATGTCGTCTTTCCTTCGTAGAAAATACTCCTGTTCAAGCTTCGTTCTGGTCTATGCAACGAAGAAGACAAACTCCTCGTTCCCGAAGCACTCGAGCCCGCAAGTGGAAGACTTGCATTTAACGTTGAAGACAGGGCCCGGGAGGGTCTCGAGAACAGGGAGAAATTCAAGGAGGGCGACGCCGTCACCGCTGAAAGTGAGGTGCGGAATTCGTTAGTCTCCGGCTCAGTGTTCGCTGGGGTCGGATTCGAGGGCGCGGGTCCCGCTAACACTTTCAACTCCCAGGAGGGGATAGATCCGGAAACTCTAAAATCAGGCGGATAGAATGAATGAAACTCACAAGTCTCTGCTACGATGGAAGTCTGATCCACACTGATGCTAACGTCGCGAGTTTTCGACTCTTTGGTATTCTGTATAGGTCGATTTCTTCTCTGGTTGTTTCTCGTGTCCGTTGCCGAGGGAGTTTCCGCGTTTGCTGGGGTAGTGATGGATAAGGACGAGCATCCTGAAGTAGACGAATCTGAACCATCATCGAAATCAGGTTCTATCTGAGCGGCTGTTGTCGACGCGGCCTTCGACGCCACTGGAGACAACCTACCCATGGGTTCTGAGGAAAATATATGATTAGACATCAAAGAGGAAGTTGTTGTTCACTGGGCCCTTTGAATAGTGATAATGACGTCGTAATGTGAGCGCGAAGTTCATCTTACCTCTCCGCGATACTTCATTAGGTCGAGCTCGTTTGGGATTCCGCTCCCCGTTGCTCAGGCCGGATCCCACAGCCTGGTGGTGGCCAGAAGTCGTCTGCTGGTGTCTATCCTGTGAAGTTTCCGAGGTGCCCTCGCTAGCCCAAGACGGCAAAAGCCACCGGGCAACCTCACTGACCGAATCCATCATAGTTCGCCGGCGCTGCAAAATATCTGCTTCAGACAGGTTTCGATGCCCTTATGATCAGTATATCTGGAATTGCTCCAAGCTACGAAATTCGTCGAGATTCATCGGAGCGAGGACTTCGCAACCCAGTCCCACGAGCTTGGTCTAAGTCCCGGAGTGGGGAACACGTATCGGGCGTGCTGTTCCGGATCATCCGGTGCGTTTCCCGATTACCCGCTTGCCAGCCGATTGATGACTGCTCGGTACGGGAATGCAAGCCGGTGGATGCTGTGTCAACTGCATACGACACCCGCATGCCCGACTCGATGCGTTTACAACATCTCTGAGGAGCTGACCACATTCGATCGCACTTGTCTCGTCTTCGGGCATCAGCCGAGCAAGCGCATGTTCCATATCAGCTTCCGGATTCCCATTACCGAATGCGCTGATTGGTACTATCTCAGCATCAGAAAGGTATCTCACGAAAGGAATCGGAGAGGAGCTACGAAACACACCGCTGCGAGGCCGGAATTCCTGTTCAATTCTTGCACAGTGGCAACCAGACGGTCGACGTACCTACACAAATGCCTCTCGACTGCTAAGATCGGTCATTGAACCGTCTACGAGGTAGCGTGATCGTCGAAGAGGCGTGCGGGAAGCTCTGATAACCTCACAATGTGACTGGTAATCAGCTGGTGCTTACCCTCCGTAGCATAGAATGCAGGTTGGAGAATCTTCCAACCCTCTACAACCACCGGTTTGAGACAACAACGTGGGTGAACGTAATCATGGTGAACGAGGCCCTGTGACTCAGAGTTTCTAAGGAAGCTGCTGCTGATAGCGGAGATACGAAACTTAGTATCGCTCAATCAGAACGAGGCCAGGAACGCGGACTCTTCGTCTCGAGTCCTCTCGAGTCACTTCAAACGCGTCTAGCTCAAGCACAGTCAGCTCGGGAAGCTAGAGTTCCCTTAACTAGAAACAGCCATGCGAGGCGACCTCGACGGTGATCGTCGACCAAGATTGTTGCCCGACGATCTCTAGGGGGATTTCACGCACTCACCTTATTGTTCCGAGGAACCGCCGGTTCCGGCTGAAGAGAATTGCGCCTCTCGGCCATGCTGTAGTCAACCCTAGTTATAACAAGGCGGGACCATGCCCGGGAAAGTTTGCACCGCGGCCTCGAGGTCGAGTGAGCGACCTCGTTGTCGACACAATAGGTCTCACAATCGGCACTTCGGGCAGATTGCCACACACCGAAGTTTGATCGCTCTTTCTACGTTTTAATCAACAGTACGATTATAAAGAAGCCTCCTCACACACATGCATGCAAACACGACAATGGCGGTCAAAAAGCGGGATCACTGTAACGTACCACGACTGTGCCAAAATAGTACCACAAAAGGAAGCGAATTCCACATTTCAACCGCGAGTCTTTCCCGATCTGAGACTGTTCCAGCGATTGTCCCGAGCACGATGCACATGGTATCCTGTTCAGAATTTGGTCTGGTCGAGCGACGCATTCACCGAGGTGAATTTTCACTTCGGAACCAAGGCTTCCTACCGAAACGAATCACGCCAATCGCGAATGCATCCATTCAACGCTGGACTCCTGATGGCGCCAACTTCACAAGCTGATTCAAGGAGCTCTTTTGGGTAGGAACATTCATTCGACAACCGACCAGTCTCAAATCTGGAAGGAATCGGCTTCTTGACGGGGAAATGCTGAGCCAGTGGGAGAAGCTCAGCTTCAACACAGGAATCTCTCGTTTTGGGTTGTCGAGAGTCCTCCAATGGATGAGCGCCACAATGAATATTCGCGGATTCCATCACAAGCAAAGCCATGGGTGCAATTGGCGCTGACCCCTTAGATATGGGATCTTCGGATTCGGACTCGCATTGAATGTTCAAGTGCTAGATGATATCGGAACTTCCGCGCGAAGCTGCAAAGATTTTGAGTAGATCCTCCGGAGCCCTGCGATCTCACGAGGATGAAGTTCTCCTGGCTTCATCAGCTCTGAGAGGCGAGAGAAGTTGAGTATCGAGAAACAGATCCGAGCTTTCAACTTGAGTGCTAAATTTCCGAAATAGGGCTTCGCTTGCATGACCCCTACACTTGATGCCGAGCGGTCTATGGTATTCTCACACAGGAGCGAAAGTGTGCCAAAACCGCGAGAAAAGTGAATCCAATCAGTCCCGAGAGAAATGTGGCCAACTCCTACTCTGCGGGCTCTCGGAGGCTTCAATCTCGAGTTTTTGCAGCGAAGATTCATCTTCGTCGGCGTCCGAGGCACCATATATGGATCCCTCAGCTCTAGTAACTCTGTCAGATGGCTCAGAATAACGATGTGCGATATCGATACCACTCAAATGTATGCAGCGAACTGTCATGGGCTTTAAGTAGCTTCGCGAACAGAAACTCGGCATGTGCACACGGAACTTGACACATCCCAGGATGTGTTTGCCGCCAGCTGTTCGCCCGCAGTGACTTTCGGGCCTCATAATGTTGATTTCTCACCTGGCCACACCTCTCACCGGAGCTGCTTCCCGGAGTGATAGTCTTGTGATGTTGTGTGCATGATCGTGTTCAGAGACGGTGCTGACTCTGGTGAATTGCCGTTTCCGTTTGGCTGCTAAGGCCTGAGCTCCGCGCTCTCCATTCGTTAGCAAAATTACTTAGCGCTGTTTAAGCTCTGAGAAATGATGTGCTAGATCTGTTATGACAGAGTTTCTTCCAGTTATCCAATCTTGAGTAAGCAATAGTACCCGCCCAATCCGCGCTACTGTGGATACATTTGGGTATCATCGACCCCCGTCAATACGGTAGACCACAGAAATGAGAAGTCAACTAACTCGATCGATAGGATGGAGTTCAGAAGAAGAGCTGCATCGTATCTGTTGTTGCGAACGAAGTCTTGGAGCTCGTGCGTCCAGCGTGTGTCTGAAACACGTTCGACTGCGCCAGTTGTGCTGGTGAGAGTATCCCATGAGTGGGTGGTTGGGTACCCTCGACTCCGGAAAATGTGATGGATTGTATTGTGGGGAAAGCTGCGTGAACCCCAGCCGATATCCTGGCCCGCTTTTGCTTCCGAGATCCTCCTGCGTGAACCCCAGCCGATATCCTGGCCCGCTTTTGCTTCCGAGATCCTCCTTCTTGGGCTCACTAGTCGCAAGGTTCAGGCTCATTACGCCCGCTAGACCTTAGCCTCGGAGTACGTAAGCCCTTCGCTCATCTGAACGGAAATAAATTCAGAGGGAATGATTGCCGCGTCCAGGACCACATAACGTGTGCATGATTTTTCTTTCGCGAGTTATGTTTGAAGTGCTGTCAAACATGATAACGCAATATGGAGAGCGTCTGACTAGATCCATGACTCTTTTGCCTGCATGGCTGCCGAGGATTGCGATGAATTCATTCTACATCTGCAGAAGAGATAGGAGATCGAAATCACCTCGCTCTGGGAGGTCTCCGAAAGACTGTCGCCCAAAATGAGATCATGCTTCGCGGGAAATCGCCTCGATCAATCTGGTTGAGCGCTGATTCGTCGTTTTCCGGATGGCCGGTTTGCTTGCGACGTCATCGAATTGCTAGATTCTGCTCTACAAGAAACTTCACTACCTCCAGAAGTCGAAGGAGAATTTGCTCACCTTTATTGAGTGCTTCAATTCGTCGTTGATACTCTGCTCTGTCAATTATGGTTCCGTGTTTCAAACGGAACGTGTTTCAAACGGACTCACAGGGTGACCAGAAATGACGTGACCTTTTTTCTTCAACCGAGCCGTAAGTCTCGCTGTAGCATGAAGGATAACGAAGCTGATGACGTCCGTCGATCCCTCACTCAGCGCGCACGGGCTCCGAAGTGTTGGCATTTTTTTCTCAACGATGACAAAAAAGCGTTGCCTTATTTCGGAATCATTCCAGTGGAATTATGCCCAGTGTCACATCGTTCGCTTGAGTGATGTTTCCAAATCAACAGTGTCGAAAGCAATCCGCTGATTTCGCGAGTTTTGCCATCACTGAGATTGTGCGGGGCGAGGCATAAAACCCACCGTGAACAGTCCCAGGAATCGGAACATCCTTAAGAAGATACTTCAACGGCATCCCCGAAAATCCCTGCGGAGAAGTGGTGGTGAGCTCAACCTCAAACGCGAATCATTGCGCAGAATAACGAAAAACACTCTCGGCCTCAAGACCTTCAAGCTGAGAGGAGGCCAGCGACTGGCCGAAGATAACAAGCGTATGAGACTGCAACGATGCCGTGCTCGTGTCAAAGGGGCCGCTGGTTCGGCATGGGAAACTATCCTGTTCACTGACGAGGAGTTGTTCGCGATCGGAAAGTCTCTCAATCTCCAGAACGATCGCATTTGCTGTTCGGAGCCGCGTCCAACCTCTCGGATGGTGGAACACCGGCGAAATTCACTATCAGTCGTGGTTTGGGCCGGAATTTGTGCCACAGTATTCCGATCGGAATTCGCCATGGAGACTCTTATTCATTCAGACACCCTTGGTTTTTGTGCAGTCAGGAGTGAAAATCGACGCTAAGGTGTTCCGCCGTGGTATTTTGGGAGCAACTGTCGCTCCGCGGGCGCGGGAACATTTCGGTGAAGGTCGCTGGATTTTCCAGCAGGATTGCGCGCTCGCTCATCGCTCGAAGGGAACTCAGCAGTGGTGTCAGGCTCATTTCCCAGACTCTATCACGTGCTCTGAGTGGCCTGGGTATTCTCCTGATCTGTTTTCAATTGGTTTCAGTATTTGGTCCATTCTACAAGCGAGGACTCGCGATAAACCGCACGAGACTCTAGACGCCCTGCAGCGCTCTCTTCGCCGGGAGCGGGATCGATTATCTTAGGAAGAGTTCCGGCCAATAGCCGCCAACTTCAAGGAAGGTTTGAGCCTTTGTATCTGAGCCCGAGGCGACCATTCCGGAACCCTTGAAAGAGAGTTCATCGATCGATCGCGGCTAGCTCCAACCTGCGACAAAATACTTTCCCTGTTTATCAATGGAAGGCGGGAGAACCTCCATCTGTCATCTTGAGTCCGTAATTTATTCTTGGCAAGTGTGTGAAATCGCTGTGAATTTTGATGATGCACGAGTTTCAGACCTTTGGGAGAGTTCCCGTGATTTGTGCCGGCGATACATAAGATATTCGAGGGCGGAATCTTGCAAAGCTTCTCCTGCGCAGGTCTCTGCGGGGACAGAATCCGGAAACCGTCTTACCGTTCATGGAACCGAGGGGAAACGACCGAAAATCAATGGTGCAAGTACAAAAAGTACGAGATCTCCGAGCTCAGCTTCTCTCGACTGATCACGGCCGGCCACCTGGAGTTAGCGCCACACCAGAGCTCTGGGTAAGACGAGATAGGTCCTCTTTTCGAATGCAAGAAGATGAGCCCGGGCTTGCCCATGGGGGCCGATCTCCGATTAAATGCACAATCCTCAAATCAAACTTTTGCCGCTCGACGTTTCAAAATATAGTTTCTGCAAGTTCAAAGATCCATTCGGAACTAGCACACGATGAGTAACAGAAAATATCCAACTTATTTCTGGCCTCCGAGAACACGGGTGTCGTCAGGATGAGACTTGCATAAGCGCACACGCTCGTCAGCACTGAGAGCGCGCCTGAGAAGCCCATGTGAGCTGAATCGGCCAGCCACCGGATTCCGTAAGCGTTTCTATGACTGGCGAAAGTGAAAACTCCGAAATCGTGTAATCCAGCGTTCCACATCCTGCGAATTCTCTTCCGTTTCTCGCGCAAGAGTCGGCCAGTTCGGTCCGCCAGGCTGATCAAGACCACAGGCGGGACAACGGAATGAGTGCCCCACAATATCAAATTGAACAACACTTCACATCTTGAGTACGTAGCCACTGATTCTAGGAGGCAAAGCATAATCGCGGACGAGGCCAGGACCCAATCATGCAGACCGTTCAAGCGCAAGTTTACGAATTCGAGCAGCTGACAGTCCTGTTTGTATGACTCTAAGCGATTGTCAGCGTAACGAGTTTCCAGCTGAAAGTTTGTTTCCGTGAGTAGTAGAGTCAGGATGTAGTACATTAACAGAGGCGGCAGAATGAAGAACGTCGATGTCAGAATTTCACTGATTACAATCACGTATGGAGAACCTGCGAGCTCCCTGAGATGGATGTACCATTGTACCGCGAGGTAGAGTACATAGAAGGATCCGACAGCGATCTCAGGAGCACTAATGTTCCGATCTGTCGTTTCGAAGAAGACACGAAGTGTTTCCCAGTTGCGTAGTACCCATCGCCTTGAAATGAATGTGCTCGCGAACCCTGTGTAGAATGAAAGGGCAAAGAACAGAGTGCTTAGTGGTTCGTGGTAAGCCATGCACCAGCTGAAGAAAGGGTAGATCATACTGAAAATTCCCATCATGGGGAAGACTACGTAGTCGAGAACTTTCCATCGGAGTCCGCGCACTAAGCAGTACACCGAAACAACTTTCATTCGGAACAATCAGGCGTCTATGAGCGTGACCCTCTCCGTTGGAGTGCTCGTCGAGAATCGAAACACGCTTGTGAAGTTCTTCGATTGTGTGAAGCGGTGGTCGACGTCATGAGCGCCCATCCCATTTTTCCAACCTGGCAACGAGCTTCGTTCATCGTATCAATAGCTAATCATTGTTAGCACACTTTAGGAAATATCCCGCCAGCGTGCTTATGAAATGAGAACGCAACCTGTATGTAAGCATGTATATTTATTGACCATTCGTCGCCATAGTAACTTATCGATAATGAGGGGGTGATGTTCCAGCCGATCGGTGTGGCGTCTCGTCTCCTTCGTTAATAGCTGGGAAGATTATTCTTTCCTCACTCCACTAGCATCCGTTCTTCGAACCAGCTTGAATGCGGACGACGGGAGCGACCCCGGGAAAATCAACTTGATTGTGATCCTCGCGTCTCAAGTTCCCAGCAGAGTCTCTGCTCTTGAATCCGATTTCCACATCGGAACCATTCGTCGAATCCGACGTGTATGTTGCCTCCCAGAGTGTGTCCCCTGCGACCGTTAGGTCCCCTCGGCCGCTCTCGGGGCTTGTCTTCATCAAGTCCGAGTGTCTTCTGCGTAAGGCATTCAACGGGCATTCAACGAGCGCGCTCCTCACTTTCCAGGATCTTGTGTTTGAGAGTTTGAAACCTCCACCGAGCCGCATCTTGGCCGGAATGACCTGGTTTGTGATCATTCCGCTAAAGCATTCGTTGGCAGGCGTCTCAGTGTCGTATTGGCTTGTGCGTATATTCCTGTTGTCAGCTCAGTCGTTTCGTCTCCGTAGTTCTTGTGGGCACCCAAAATAGCCTAAGCCGTACAACTCGCGTTTCCTATAATAAAATGTCTCTGCCCCCAAACCTCTCCCCTCCTACGACTCCTCGCTTCTGTTCTGGAATTTGGTTGACACGTTCGCTCCCTTCATCATTGTCGGTATAGCTTTCGGGAACTGATGTCGCTCATCCACTGCAAGCAGGTGAGTTTACTTTTCGCCTTCCCGGCCTCGAGTGTAGACCAGCCCAACTCTCCATCAATGCGTTTACGAGCGATGTTTGACTTCGAGAGCCCGTGCTGCCATCGTCCAGCTCTCCGCTGAGGATTCTAGAGTCTTCTCTCCAGTTCTGGACATGATAGTTTATACGCTCATGTGTGTCAGCGCTGACACCGCAGTGCTTCCCCACAGAATTACCAGTCAGTTCTGAGCTGTTAGATTTCCAAAAAGACTTCTGAGTTTGCACTGCTTCGGCTTATCGGCGTGATTCCCAGGCTTTTTCAGTAATTCAACACCGGCAGAGTTCTATCCTTTCGTCACCGAAGTTCGGCACCGTGTGGAGTAATTTCTCCGTGTCTCTCCTGGATTGTCCAATCAGGACTAAGCCATCCGCGATGTATTGTACTCCAATCATGAAGTTTTCCGGTTTCCGTTCCCTAAATATGTTACCCGATACACGTACTTCGGATTAAACTGCTGACTGCTGCGACAATGCGGTGGAGAATCATCGGCTTCGGGTTCGGGTGGTCTCTTCTTCTAATTATACCGCGGGTTTCACATCAACCCCTCCCTCGTAGCTCTCCAGCTCGTAGTTTTTCTCAGTGAACTCGGAAGGCTTCTGCTCTTCGATTCCCAACTTTTCGGCGAACCGGGCGACGATCCTGTTCGCCGTCTCTGTGTGACCCGGGCGTAGACACTCCAGCGCGGATAATTCGGCGCGGTACAATAATTCGATTCGGTTATAAGATAATTCGGTGCGGACGATTCGGCGCAGACAACTTGGCGCAGAAAACTTGGCGCGGACCACTTAGCGTGAGCGTCCAAGCTACCGATAAACCTATCTTCTTATGGGACAGGTTGAGTTTCGGGGACCCATTGCGCTCAGAGGCGGAAACCGGAAGGCAACAGTTATGTGGGGGAACCGTTACCTGAGCGATAATTCACCGAATGAAGAATTTGATATTTGGGGGACTCCAAGGTAATCTCGTTAAGACAGCTGGGCATTCGCTCCTACATGACCAAAGAGTTTTCAGACTCAGAGGATGTACCCCGGAATCCTGAAGATTAGGAACACCTCCGATAATGAATCCCTCAGGTGGAGAATCTCACAGATGGAAAGCCCCCGTGATCAACTCAAATTGGCATTCTGACGTGAGAAATTGAGGCAAAAAAAAATTAAAATCCGGCGAAATCGGCGCGATCGGGGGCATCCTTGAACTGCGTAGACCACTACCTCAGTAAAATAAGAGGTTCCTGATCTGGGGAGTTCAAGGGTTCATCGGATGCCGAAAACTTCGCTTTCAGCTACGTCGGCTCCATGAAAAAAACAGTTGTCCGCAAGACTCCGCGGTGGTCCCTTTGGTGGCTTCTCAGAAAGCACCCAGGAAACACCTCGTCATACCTCGTCGCCATATCACCAGGTCAGATTCCCAGTCCAGTGTAGTGTGCTCTGTGTAACGCAGGGGCAAAATACATCGGCTTGATCTCGCGAGAGAATCCTGCGTCGCGAGCTCGATGAGCGGGGTACGCGAATATCTCTGTTCCCAGACCGATGACATCTGGTCTTGTCAAGTAGCCGTTGTCGTCAAGAGCTTTAGTCAGGCAGATGCCCCTCATACCCAAGAGGGAGAATTCGGCATGATCTTCCTCTTCGATTCCCCGCTAAACTTCTCTTATTGATGTGTGTAAAGCGCCGCGGCGGCCGAATCCCCCCTTCCTGGAGGGTTCAGCCATAATGAAACAACCGACATTTCCTCCCAGGGAATTTCCTGTGTACTCAGAACGGATTCATCTCCTGGCCACTTTTGTACTCCCCGTTACCGACCCGTGGGTCGGCTTCCTCAATATTCAACAGAAGATTGACCTCATTGGCATCTCCGTTTCTTTTCTCAAGGCCATGTTTTAACCTCAGGACGCATTCCTTCCCAGGCTCCGGTGCGGAGTTCCGTTCCTAGTTTACTCAAACTCATCGGTGGTGGAGTCCTGTATCCAACTTCAATTCTTGGAGTGGAATAAGAGGGAATTCGTTGTGAACCGTTGATATTTGATGTGAACTTATTCAAGTTCACGAGTCTGGCGAACTTCCTGGGACGAGCTGTTCGGCTTCTGTTGAAGGTTCGCTCGTATTAGGGAGCTGTAAAGAGTTGCTGGCGCTCTTCTGAGTGATCATGAACGAACATGGGCGAGCTGGATACATCTGTGAATGCGGGAATGAATTCAACATTTCAGGTCCAATTTTTCTCTAGTTCCCGTTGGTATATGACCTCAACTCCGTGACTACGTTTCCCTGAGGGGGGAGTTGTCGGCTCCAGGAGGCCACATGACGCCGTTCCACCTCAACGGAGGCTTGGTCCTCGATAATTCTGCCTAGGCTCACCTGATGAGAGGAAGACTTTCGCGACGAATTTCTCGACGCAACCGTCGCTCGTCAGCGTCAAGTGTCCCTCAATCCGAGAACTCGTCGCAGGAACGGTTTCGCCCATTGGGATGTGCTTTAAAATCTACTCCTGATTCCTCAGACGTTCTCTGCGCATCAGCGAGGGCGGGATAGGAGAAAATCAATACGATAGATCGATGCGAACAAGTCGTGGCGTTCGCTCCGCGATGTGCTTGCTGATTGTAGATGGGACTCGAGGACGACGAATCGGTACACCTGATCTTGTCGGCACATCCAACCTCTCCTCATCTATGATTTCGGGCTTCAATCCGGACGGTAAATATGGACACAGTGGGGAGTCTGACCCCTATCGATCAATTTGTGGTCGGAAGGCCTCCGAGTGTCGAAGAAATCATGGTCATGTTCATAACTTCATTTTTCAGGTTACGTATATCCGCCATGGGCGGAGTACGCCGGTGACCTCTATCCAACAGTCTCGTCTGCAACCAGCTGGAAGTCTATTGCTGGTCTGAACATGTGTTCAGAACGCTGCCGAAGACAGACAGACCTTGCATTTCCTCTATGGAGATAGTTTTCCCCCAGCGAACCAATGATCCAGTTTCTGACCTGCCTCGTGGGATACGAGGCTTCTCAAAAAAGAGGGTCTGGCCCCGGATCCCATGAAACGGACTTGATTCCCAAAGAAGGACTCAGCGGCAGTTTCAGCCCCCTAACGCGCCCTTTTTTCGTTTCGATGGCTGAACATGGAGAAACTTGGCATGGTCATACCTCGCAAACGGCTCGAGATTCAGCGTTCCGCGACAGTTTCTGGGGAAGGGGCTTCGCTACCCCTGAAAGTAATTCCACCTTCTTCCATCCGGACAACAGCAGTTCCATCCATCAGCCGAACTAATCAATGTGACCTCGACCGAAAAATCCGAGAGGAGCCGAGCTGAGAAACAAAGTCGGGTTTCCAAGCTGCGCCTTTCGGTACACAGTCAACGATCATAGAAATGAGCAGAAGCCACTGAGGCTCCGGCTGATGAACAATCTGTTTAACACCCCGCGATCTCTCTGATGGGTTCGAGACTCTTTCATTCCGAGCTCTTAATCTCCGATTGAAAGGGGGACGAACGAGGCTCGAGCAACATTGCAGTGCTTTGAAATCCTCAGCCGATTTGAGTATTTCATGATTTCAGTGAAGCCTCCACATGGAAACCAGTGAGGAATCGCCGCTGCAGACCAGAGATTTCGAGTTTGTCTAGTCTGTAGCGCGATAATTACGGGGTGATGAAGACGAATTGGATCGGTTCATCTTTCGTGGGATACAATGTGAAGATTCGGTAGTTGTTCTCCTCCTTGGAGTGTAGTGCATATGCGGCTTCCTTCGAGTTTGAAGATTATGACTTCGTCGACAAGTTCCCTTCCTTGTGGCCCTTCTTTGTCCGGAAATCCGTTGAACTTACAGAGCACGGAACGAGACATCATAAGAATAGTTCGGTCAGGGATTGTACTCACGAAGTAGACCACGTCTACGTCTACTTCTCTTTGTTGTTTCTTTGACTTCGAACTCCGTTGAACGTAGATCATGGACCGTCCAATGGAGGGTTACGGATAGTCGCCAATGCATCAAGCAGACGAAGAGAAACCGAGAGGTCCAATTATGAGAGAGTTCTCCGTCTGCCCGATCATTCATCGGAGACCTCCATCTCCATGTGAGACAGTTTCTCGGAAGGAAACATAGAGGTGCATCGTCTGCGAGATATCAGGGTATCATCATGCTCTGTTTTTCTCCGACCCAAGGCAATATTTTCGTAGCCATGTGTCTGTGGGAGCTCCGACCGGGGCCGCGACGGTATATAACGCCGTTCGGCCGTTGGTTCCGTTGACTTCCGCGGAGCCATGTGTCCCGATGCCCGACCGAACTCCGCTGAGTGAAACTCCATAGAATTTCGCGACTGGCTTCACGCGACCTCCTCTGATCGGAATCACGGGTGTCTAAATCCAATCGTCGGACTCGCCGCAGCGATGAGTATAGCACTGGGTGCTGCTATTACAGCTGCTCCTGGTTCCGGATGAGTTCTATGCGCTTTGACGATGAAGGGGGAGTCGAGAATGAAGGTGGCACCCTCCACAATACGGTTCTCCCGCCGTTACCCGATTCGATGCGAACAAATCCTGGCATTTGCCTCGCGATGCGTTTGTGGACTCAAGGCGTGACTCGGAGGCGAAGGCATTCATGTCGATGGTCGACATTCGGAACGGGTGAATCGCACGCAATCGTGAAAAGACAGACCAGTGGTCTTATCGCCATACCTAGGTCTTCGGAGGTTCGATCAGATTCCTTTACAGGCAGGGGAAACGTGTTCTAAACTCCGAGGCGAGCTCGGCGAGTGAGCGAGACAAAGATCCGAGAATAGAATCTCAAAACGCTCCGAGGTGTACACGGCAACGCGAGAGGCAGTCACTAGGTGCATGACGTTGGGAAGGTCTTTTTGACCACAGGAAACGAACAAGAGTATCGATGAATATGTGTACCGAACTCGGTCCCACGGTCGCCGTTCGATCCCCTTGTGATCGTCCTGCACAAAGGAGTGTAAGCTACTCCTTCGCTCTGCGCTTGCGGTGCTTGCAACATTGAGAAACCCTTGTCTTCCTGGAAGACTATTTTCCGCAATCCTTGGAACGGGGGAGAATTCTGATAGCTGCATCTGATTTTTCGCTCTCCTGAGAAACCATCATCTGCCTCAGATCAGGAAACGATCTTTATAAGCGGTGACCCCTAAGAGTTGATCGAGTCCATCCGTCGGTTCAGTTCGAATATCTCGGTTCCGAATGTCAAGTTTAGGCTCCGGCTCATCCTAACTCTTGGCATAAATTTTGCCGCCTGCTAATGGAGCTTCTCAAAATTGGAACGTAACAAGACTCATCTATGATCATCCATGGCACAAAGGGGGCTGTCGAACCATGACATCCTGTCTATCGGGCGATCCGTCACGAACGACTGACTCCGAGGATTCTATGGAAGCAGCTCTTGAGGCGAGGAAGTTTACGTTCCAATGTAATGTAATCGAGGCGCTCACGTTTGGCAAGCTTTGCGCGAGTTGTCTTAGTTTCTCTGAAGGTTTCGTCGGAGAACTCTATTTCATCACAGGCAGTGGCGAAGCCAGAATTTTCCCTGGAGGGAGAGCCGAATCTTGTCCGTCCACTCACCCTCCGAGCGTTTCGTAACACAACGAACAGACCTCTCCTTTATCTCTCGAACTATTCATGGGGAATCTATGAAATCAGTCTATTCATGGAGTCCAATGGGAACGGTAGGATCGCCTTGTCAACAGCAACACGGGAGTTATCGCTCGACTTGAAAGCTCAGAAGCGAGGCGTTGAGGTTCTCGTTGCTCATGTAATTCAGGATAGATGATCTTTGATGATCGCATCTACTGCGTTATATTATACATTGCTCGGTTTCGGAGGCTGGAGATCAAAATGTTGTTTCAAAAGCTTGACTTAGAATGTATGAGCCCAGAAGTTCTGGCGGGCGGGGAGGGGAGCTAAGGCCTGCTCAGGCCCCCCGGTCACTGATCACAGGTACGCACCAGTTGCGTACCGATCTTCGACGATGCCAGAGACGTACCCTCGGCCTGATGCCCGATGTGGGCCCGATCAGTCTGACTATCCCTCGGACGGGCTCTTCGTTCATACGGGATACCCTGCATGCTGGAGCCCTCTGGTCTCATGCCCGACGACGGAAGGCGGCCTGACGGCCTCACGCTCATTCCTTTCTCCAGGGGGAGGGCCCTTGTGTGGGATGCAACGGTGACCGACTCTCTGAGCCCTTCCCTGGTCGGTCCCGGTGCGTCCCGCGCAGGGTCCGCCGTTGCGAGGGCGGAGGCAGCAAAAATCAACAAGTATGCCGCGTTGACGAGCGGGTACCAGTTCTCGCCGTTCGCATTCGAGACTATGGGTGGTCCCGGCTCCCACACCAGGACCCTGATTGCCCAGGTTGGGGAGGCCCTCGAGCGGGCAACGGGAGACAGAAGACTGGGGCGCTTCTTGGCTCAGCGCCTCTCCTTGGATGTTCAGCGGGGCAACGCGACGTCGGTGCTGGGCAGCATGAGCCGCTGGCTGGAGCCTAGTTGGCGGGGGACCTGAGATCCCCGACGTACACTGAGGGCTCATCTTTGGGCTAATCGATGGAAGAGATAAATAAATTATCCGGGGCTAAATTGAGAGAATGAACGGAGCGGTCGGCTCAGATCCTAACCGGGAATTCTTCTCACCTCGGGTTGGTCTGACTATTATTTAACCAAGAGTAGACTTCACTTTGTAGAGATCGTGACAAAACCTTCGGTTGATACGATCATATCCGTGGGAAAATAGCGGCGAAAACCTAGAGAGCCGGTCAGGTAAGTCATCCTCTTTCTTCAAAACGCGAGCCCTGACAGCTCATTATGACATTCGTTTCTTTGAGTTTCTGTGGCTCCCCAAGAGGATTTCCCTAGGAACAGATCACCTGTTCTCGCAATGCTACTAGCGAGATTATGGAGAATTCGAACTGAAACTGTCCAGCCTGTGAAGTGTTTCCACGATGAGTTCTCCGATGTTGCGTTCAGGAGGTCGTGATTCGGTGTGCGCATGCAGCCCGGCATTCTGGGTGTCTCTCCAGCTTCCCCACGCAGGTTCATCGGAAGAAGATCGGAGTAAATCGACAGCGCGGAAGTCATTTCGAACGTTCATTTTGTTCCAAACTGTCATAGAAGGCAATCCTGAACCGACCGATCATCCCACAGAGTTAGTGAGTACTCGTCTCCCAAAAGCACTTCAAAGCAAAGATAGCGATGATTCGGATTCGAATCCAGACTGCGAAGCGGCACGGGCATCTTGACGCCCCTGTAGCCTTGATGTCCGGAGCGCACCGCACTTCCTCATCGTACGCTACTGGTCCGCCCCGGCCATCATGGAGGCTGGCTACGATACTGAGTATTTCACACTCAAATGAAGGATCAGCCGCATCTCATTCCGAAGTGGGTTCTGAGCCAGAATGATGTGCACGACGTTGGCTTATTCATGTGAACTATTCTACAGTCAGGCTGCTAGCCATTCTCGCGAGTCACGAACGTCGCTGTGCGGTCGTTCTGTTCGTCGCAACTCACTATCTACGGGATGAAAGTACGAATTGAAGCGACGGAAACTGCCAAGCCCTCTCATAAACAGAGAAGGCAAGAGTGGTGGCTCATCAATGGCTCCATTTATTAGAGTGTTTTCCCCGCAGGCTCTCCTCATGGCTCCTATTTACAACGTGATCCAATCATCAGAATCACATGGGAAAACCTCCGCCTCTCTTGCCCATACCACCATTCATTTGTCTCATCATGTTCTGTATTCCTGAGAATCCACCCATCTGTTGCAGCACTCGTGGATCGATCATCTTCGCCATTTCAGCACTTAGTTTGTTCATGTGAGCAGGATTGACGTTTTTCGCGAGATCGTTCCCCTTGAAAAGTCCTTTCATGCCTCCCATCTTTTTCACCATGCCAGCAAACTTTGTATATTGATTCAACAATTCGTGAACCTCGAAGGTGGTGCAACCCGCTCCACGTGCAACCCTGGAAGAAGTTGTCGATTGAGCGAAAGAAAATATCGTATAGGTTAATCAGGCTCTTCTCAGTTGCCTTGGTTCGGTTCAATCGTCTGGCCTACTAATCAGAAAAGTAAATGTGCAGGTTATGAAGGTATGAACGATAAACTTGCCTGGTTATTCTAGTTTGCTGTTTGGCGAACATCCTAGCGCCCTCTCGATTGTCCAATTCATCATCAGTCATGGAATCCATGATAGTCATGAGACGTTTCAGGCGGCTCATCGATTCTTGCTCGTTGCCTTTCGTCATGAAGTCAGCGCTGAAACCTGGGATGGCATGGGATCTTTATAAATCATGCACGGGCATCTCGATTAACAGAAAATTTCACCGGAGTATGATACGAACCTGGAATCATGCCCATGAGCTGGTTGAAAGGACCCATCTTCATGATGTTCTGGAACTGTTCGTACATGTCTCTCAGGGTGAATTCCCCGTGCTTCAACTTCTCGATGAGTTCGTGATTTTCATCAAGTTTCAGTTCGTTCACTTTGTCGATCAAACCCTCTATGTCACCGAGGCCGAGGAGTTTCTGTATGAACGGTTTTACCCGGAACGGTTCGAAATCGTCGATGTGCTCCCCTGTACCGATGAAGATGACGGGAGATTTCGTCGCAGCAACAGCACTGAGGGCTCCACCTCCCTTCGCATGACCGTCTAACTTTGTGATGATAACCGAAGCGACATCGACTTTCTCTTTGAAGGCTCTGGCTTGAAGTTCGCAAGCCTGACCGATAGACGCATCCATAACGAAAATAACGTTATCCGGGGATACTGCATTGGAAACCTCGAGCATTTCTTCGAATAACGAATCTTCCTGCTTGTGTCGTCCTGAGGTGTCAACAATTATGATCTCGAAATGCTCAGCCTTGAACTTGGCCACGCCGTCAGCGGCAATGACTACCGGATCAACTTCTGTGTAGCTTCCGTAGAACGGAATGCGAGCCTGAGGAACGGAATCGCGAACTTAAGGGTTTGTTCTACAACTCAGAGAGCGGTGTCCGAACTCTTCAGAGCCTCACACTACTCCTGTCGTGGTTCTCAATTTGAGTGAAGTCTCACCAGCATTTGGTGCGACATAATTCGACAACCCCTAGAATCTCATCCCAGCATCGCGAAACGACAAGGGATGTGAAACGTTGGCGAATGTATTCTAGAGGAGCGGAACATACCTTCGTCGCGTTCTGTTTAAGTTGATCAAACGCGCCGGCTCGGAACGTATCCGCGCACACCAGCGCCGTCTTCCAACCTTTCTTCATGTAATAGTATGCTAGTTTTGTACATGTTGTAGTTTTTCCAGAACCTTGGAGACCAACAAACATGATGATATTACTCCTTCCTTTCTGAGGCGTCCACGCCTTCACTCCGGGGTCCACAAGTTTCACCAGCTCTTTGAATACTGCCGATTGCACAACTTTGCGCCGGTTCAGACCTAGAGAAACGAATGCAAAATAGCAGTGCCGTTATTGAGTGAGATCTCGTTGACCTTGACCGGATCAGGCTTTCTGCTTTCGAGGAATCGCAATTCAGATGAAAATTTCTTACCGACTGCCATTTCTTCGATGTCGATCGCAGCCCTGACATTGTCGCGGAGCTGCTTTACCAAACGAACGTTGATGTCCGATTCTAATAAAGCAGCACATATTTCCTTGAGCATGGAATCGAGAACCTTGAACGGAACCAAAAGAGGTTATCTCTCCGATGAGAACCGTTCACAACAGGGGAATATTTACGCCACACAATAATATCCCGGAAATAATTTTGGAAAATTTCGTTCACCTCTTGGTTTATAACCGTCGCGGTGGACAAGTTCCGGAGGGCGCCGGTGATGCGCCGTCCCAGATCCGCCAACACCATCTTGCTTTATCTGGAATCAATACCTTCGGGTGAATCGCCTGTGGCTACGCGAACCCACGATCTCGTCAGCATTATCCGCGATCTGTGACACGACCTGACAATCGCCTCGTTGAGGCAAGCTCTCATCTGAGCGCAACGACTCCGCTATTTCACTCATTCCGTGCTTTGATTTTTGCTGGAGAGGATTTGACCACTGATTTCCTCGCCGCAGCGAGCAAAGCATCGAAAGAAACCCGATAGTCCCCTGAGCTCACGCCTGAGTGTCCCGAATGCACGTTACCCGGAAACTCAATGACACGACAGACATCATTCCGTCAAGTCGTACTCGTCCCATGAGGGACGCTCTACTTTTCGGGAACTTCAGCGCAGGGATCGCCCTGTGACAGAAGAGCAACCCCGAAACGTGCATTGCTTTGATCGCAAACTTTCAACAGCTGTTCTCTAGCTGGGAAGACGTCAGTCCATCGGATCTCGGCTGCCATGCGCACTTGATCACAGCAGCTGCTTTGTACAGGTATTGCACTACTCACAAGTGGATCTTCCGTCGGCGAAACCTGAAGCTCAATCCTCCCTTCAGCAAAGTTCGAAACGCAACTTCAAAACACAACGCCGCTACTCGTCGCATGGATACACACACATACACACTTGCAGAACTGTTCTCAAGTGATGATTTGGAAGATTTGGATGAACGCATTACAGAGGAATAACAACAGGGCTGCGGGGAGTCATATCGGAAACTATGTTTGCTAGGAAATTTCCCCGATACTCTATCCGATCGCATAATCGGAAAATCGCTTTCTCCTCCCGTGAATCGCTGCTGGTTTCTGAGAATTCGGGTTGAGCGTGATGTGTGTTCGCGGGAAGCAACTCGATTGGTGTCCCACATAGGAGGCAGGCGCGTCATCATCGTCCAACGAATTCTCCGTGAATAGACGAGGCAGCCAACGCAGGCGATCACCATTTTCACCGCAACTGCGACATCTCCATTAAGAAAGAGTGGGAATACCGTTCGAAGGACCTCATCGGACTGCGGGATCGATTGGGTCTGGTGCCTACGAAGCTGCTTGAAAGCGGTAAGTTCCTCGAAGCGCAACTACGTCGGCGTTGAGACGCTCAATACTCAACGCGTACCCTCCGTTTTCTCTGGCGAAGTGTTTACGCTCCTGAAACGGTGATGGGTTCTCAAACTTTCCGCGACTTGTATGATCCATACGCCTGTGGATCGAACTGGCTCGGTTTTCATCATCCAGGGAGGGTAGGCCCGAGCGTTTATATGACGATTGCAGCACCATAATTTCGACTTGAGACTCGATGGGTTCAGCTAGAGGCGGCAGATGAAATGCCGGAACCTGAATGTGCACTCCATCTGGTCATCTGTCAGGGCGTACCGAGCGAAGACGGTGCGTGGAGGGATGATTCGAAGGGCAGTGTAGAAGTCTGCTGGTTTTACACTATGGTACTCGCCGAACAGAATCCCTTTTGAAACGTATCCGGAGTGAGTGAGAGAAAGTTATACTCTCTCTCTCGACTGTGATACCCACGAGTTTGTTGGCTGCATCAAGTTCGAGAACTTCTTAATCGGAGCTTGCAGTGGATCCACTTAGAACACCTAGACAAACGATCGCAGTTTGAGATGTAATAACACAGGAGTCCGAATCAGAGGCTTCGAACTGCGAATCCTCGTTACCTGTTGGTTGAATGTATTAAGCTCAGTTGGTGCTCCTACGTCACATCAGGCGTTTCCGACACAACCTGTATTCCTCGGAACCTCGATTTCGCTTGGAACATTTAGGAATTCCGCAAAGAGTCACAGTATAGGAGCCTGAGACTCCCTGCATTGCTCCCATGTATCGCTCCTTGCTGTTCGCTCTGAATCGGTCCCGGAGGCGTCAGCTTCAGGAAGTTCAGCTGATTCGATGTTATTTGAGCGAAGTCCTTTGCCCGATTGCGGTGCGGTGGAATCCGCTCGAACGGACTTCATCGACACATGACCATTTTTGGCCTATCGAGTCGACTATCCAATCATCCGGACTCCACTTAACATAGGAATAGATAGCGAAATCCAAATGAGGGCCTGGTTTGATCCTGCGGTGCTCTCGATAAGCGAATCACACTGCACAACACAATATCTGCGTCTTCTCGTTTCGATGCGAAGTTCAAGGAAAGGCTTTTCGGAGTCGATCGCAAGAAAATGTGAATGCGACATGATCACATTCAGATCAGTACCGAGGTTCGCAAGCCTGCGAGCCCTCCGGGCCACGGAAGAGGCTGGAGAACGCTTTTTCACCTCATATTCTATCCTATTCTTCTTCTTCTATTCTTGACATGAGAGCCAGAGAATAACACTTGATTCCTCGCTCCAATTTTCCGGGGCAAATGATTCGTGTTTGGATTTCCGAGATACATCAAGTCCCAACAATCGTTGGATTCTCGTGGTTTTGTAGTCGATTCCCGTGGGAATACAAGCGATCCCAGATGAGAACTCTCAAACCGTGATCGAGCTTTGCTCATTCGAACAGAAATAAACAATCGCAACAAAACGGCGCGTGGAGTTCCATCCATCGCTGTGACAAGCGGGCAGATCTCGTGGACACCCTCCGCGAGAGCGTCGAACGCCCGAACGCGGAGCTCACATCTCGAGAGTTTGAATCAGATCCTCTTCCGCGAGTCGTTCTTTTCGACTCAAGGCTTCCGCATCATTCGATGAGTTCGTAGAGCTCCCCACTCGACGGGTCTGGGACCATGAAACAAGAGTGCGCCTAGAGTAGTCCGAACGTCGCGAATTCTCTTCGAACGAAGTCTCACGAGCTCTTCCTTCCCCGACCTCCGTAGTTAGTCCCCTTCTAACCCCAACCTCCTTGCCCCGGAAGCGGTGCAAATACAGCAACTAGCCAATCTGATTTCCCGAGGGGGGTTTCGAAGGAAAGGGGCCCAACCTGGGGTGCGAGTCTTCGGAAGATGCGTTCTGTCAGCTTGCGTAAAGGTCATCCTTGAACATTGAGAGTGAACCATAAACGGACACGTGAGGCTGCCGCCTCGATAAAGAGCCTTCCTTGAGCGGAGACTTCTACTTCGTGGAAATTGGTTTTTGCCGAAAAGCCGGAAGCAATAGCCGTGAAAAACGAGGAAACGGTGGGTCCAGTTTTTGACGCTCGCGCTTGGGTTTTTACGAGACGTCACGTTGAGCATCGATGCTCCAAAGAATCCCCCGGATACTACATTCGGAAGAAATCATTCTCCAGACTTCTCTTCAAGTCAACGATGGATCATAACCAGAGCACAAAGTTACATTTGGAGTCTCACTGCACCCAAGCGCAGGATCGAAAATTATGTCGTCGTGGTTCGAATCTAACTTTTAATATTCCTTGCAGACTTCGTTCTCATCAAAAATCGCATTTGTTCTGAGTTTACCCGATGATAACCTATGAATTAGAGTATCGGTAATGTGCGTCCAGTTAGGTCGTCCGTCAAGATCAGTAGGAAGTCGGTCATGATTCACATCGTAATTCGTGAGAGCACAGCAACGATCAGCTTTCTGTTCGAGAAGGATCAGTTTAACTTTTTTCTGAAAATCTGTTCCGGAGAAGCCCTAGAACTTTTCCTTCTCCGGTGCAGTCATTCTCTGTTTTTCTTTTCGTTACGTGATTCAGAAAGAGGGCCTCGGTTTATCCATGTGCAAGTATCTTGAGGTGCCAAATTTTGGAGAGGCACAACATCCAATCTATCGTGGTGTTGTTTCGATGGAAACGTGATTATCGCGATCGAGCCCCAATAATCCGCTGAGATCACAGCAAAGAACCTCAGAAAATAGAAATGTGATCCGAGTGATTCCCATCGCATCATCATCCGAATGATCGGTGCCGAATTTGTCACTCAAACGTTGCAATCCTTCCGTCAAGCAGTATATTGTGGAGGGTGAAAACCACTGCCAAAGTGGATTCATCGAGAGTTATCTGGTTCAGGAATCATTGAGCCTGCGGAGTCAGCTGAGTTTATCTTCAGCTGGCCAGATGCTCCGTGTCTTGGAGGCGCTTTATTGACATTTTCCCGCCGGCGACGGTGATTATTCGCAGTTCGACATTCTTCCGCTGCAGTTCGTTAGGGTCGGTCCTGGAGTAATCGTGTGGTTCGAACCGACCAACGTTATTCACATGGTAACGAACGCGTTAATACTCGAAAAGTCGACTCTGGCGATTCCTCTCGAGTCTGACTCCATGAGCAGAGCTCACGCCAGAAGAATTAATCGATCGTAGGGTCCTTTAATCAGGACGATGTTTGAATTGCCATTACCTCATCGGCATCACCGATCGATCACCGATTATCTGACTCCTGAGGATCGCTCCGGGCTCGGGAGGAAAGGGCTCTTGTGCGCTCATTCTCAGTCATTACGGTAATCAGCGGTCAACGAATCTCTCCCCGCCCTGTTTAGTGTTTTCGTCAAGAAATGACTCTCCATCCTCCTTGTCGAATCGAGGTCCCTCTCGGGGCCACCTTGATCTCGGACTCCCGTCACATTCTTCGACGTATGAAGGTTTACCCTTCTCTTCGTTCGTCAGGCAGTCTCTTGATTCACAATGAATTCCGAACGACTTCCCCCAACTCTCGCTGGTTCTTGTTCTCGCGCATTCGGTGCCTCCCCATTATTGTCGATGGTATCCAGACCTCTAAAGCTTCAGTTTCAGACAGCAATTTTTCCAATACGCAAGAGCATCTCATTTCTCGATTACCGTGAGCTGATGGATGATTGTCGACGATGTGCGGAGCTTGACGTCGAGGCTCCCCACGCTTGGCGAGGCTGTGGCTTCAACACCCATGTTCTCGTTCTTCGTCTTGATCCAAATATCGCTTTCTATCTTTCTAGGTCTTCGGGCTACTGTACGGCAGCGGTCGGTCAGAAACTGATCTTACCGATCAATCTGTTATTCAGATCGTGTCACTTTAAATCTATCAATGTTCCGTGGAAGAGGAAGAGGTGGCCAATGGTCGGGTGGGAACCGTGGTCGTGGGGGGCAGAACAATAAACACCGACCACAAAACAACATGCAAAACAACAACAATTCCAACAACAAACAGAAACAAATGAACAGGGCTCCTGCCCCTTTGCCACAGAAACCACAGGCACAACAATCGCAGCAGAAAACCCCGCAACAATCACCACAACAGCAACAGAAGGGTCCTACACAACCGCCACAACAGCCACAACAACAACCACAGCAAAAAACTCCACAGCAGCAGAAGACTCCGCAGCAACAGCAGCAGCAAAAGACTCCACTACAGCAGCAGCAACAACAGCAGCAAAAGACTCCACAAACACAAAAAACACCACAGCAACAGACACAGAAGCCCCAACAACAGCAGCTACAACAACAAACTACACCTCAACCACAGCAGCAGAGAAAGACATCGTTACCAAGCAAAGACAGCAGTGAAAAGCAACAGACACCCAATGAGATTCCGAAGGACAACAAAGCGAAAACACAGGCTCCCCCTAAGCCCTCCCCTCAGATTGGCAACCAGAGCCACAGTCAACAACAAAAGTTTCCGCCGCAACAACATTCGCGATCAGCGCCACAGCAGCACCAAACGGGCACTCCGTTGAAAGCGCCGTCCCAAGGACAGCAGCAAACGAACGCAGTCAACAACAATGGCGATGACGACCACCTGAGCAAGACGAAATTGTTCATTGCTACGGTCAAACAAGGAATCAGTGATCAGGAGTTCCGGGAACTTTTCACGAAGTTCGGGAACGTCACCGACCTTTTCCTCCACAAGCAGAAGTGGTTTGGACTGGTCACATTCGAAAAACACGAAGAAGCTGAAGCCGCGCGGAAGCACTACATGAATTCGAACATTCTCAAACTGAAGTGGGCTCAGGACAGTAACAGAGAAACTCCGTTGATCCTCAATCAATCCGCGGACCAAGTTCCAGTGAAAAAGGATTCCAGTTCCAAATGTAGGCTTTTCATCGGAAACTTGACGCCCGACATTAACGAAGACGGTATGAGGAACCTCCTCGAACCGTTCGGCACGCTCGTCGAGTTGTTCGTACCTCCCGGAAAGGGTTTTGCCTTTGCCCGGTACGAAACGAGGGCCAATGCCGAAGCTGCCAAAAGTGCCCTGGATGGCGAGCTCTTCTTTAACCGCCAGTTGCAAGTCCGCTTTGCCAGTCAAGGAGCAGTTTTGAAGGTTCGGAACTTAAGCCCGTTCGTGAGCAACGAGCTCCTGCACCAAGCATTCGAGCCGTTTGGTGAGCTTGAAAGAGCAACGGTGTTCGTTGACGAAAGAGGAAAATCTCTCGGTGAGGGAATTTTGGAGTTTTCCCGGAAACCTGTCGCTCTGGCTGTGATGCGTAAAGCTCAACTGGAATGCCTCTTGTTGACAACGTCGCCGCTGCCGGTTATCATCGAGCCCATGGAAGTAAAGGACGATGAAGACGGTTATTCAGAGAGAACGATCAACAAGCAGTCTACCGGGTACTTGAAGGAACGCGAGAAAGGTCCTCGCTTTGCGGAGCGCGGGAGTTTCGAGTCGGAGTTCGCCATGAAATGGAAAGAACTCCTCGCTCTGGAGAAGTTGAAGAAAGAGCAACTCGACAGAGAGATCCAGCAAGAGAAGCAACGTCTCATGGAAGAGATGGATATCATGAAATACGATTACGACGTAGAAGCGTTGAAGCGACGCTTGAAAGCGCTCGAGGGCCGCCACGACGAGTTCGAAAACAGAAAGCTCGCCGCTGAGAAGAACAACAAGCAACGCGAAGACGAGCTGCGTCTCCTGAGGAAGAACATCGCCAAGAGGCAAGCTGAAATCCTTGGCTACACGTATGAGGATGAAGACGCGAACCAGGCGCCACAAGCTGTGGATCCGAAGAGTTCGGCTGCGCCTGATGCGCACAACGTGCCTCAGCAGCTCCTGAGTGGTCATCCTGTGGCTGACGCGGTGCTCGGAGCTGCTCTCCTGCCTCCTCCTGGCCCTCCGGGAGAACAGCAACCGTCTGCGATGGCTGAGAATTTCTTGAAAAATTGGAATTCAATTACCAAAGGCGTTGCTGTCGGATCAGATGATTCAGCGAAAAATGTGCAACAACCGCAGCAGTCCCCAACTTCAGCGCAGCTGGCGTCTCACAAGATACAGAACACAAATATGCCTGCGTACATGTCCTACATGGGACAGCCAGCGAACGGTAAACGTGTTAGCGACATGATGCCACCTGGTCAGAAACGACGCCGTTTCTGAAACCTCGGACGCTCGGCTTCAGTTTAAAACTATCATACCTTAACTCAGAATATTTGTGCCACGTGTCCAATGTGTACATATTCAGCAAGTATTGTTCAATACTTCGCAAACTTGGTAGAACTTCCGCGTATTTGTCGTGACCGGCGTCGTGGGTCGAACCTAGACAGAGAAGAGATATTCTGTCGATTTGTAGTTCGGTCGTCACGTTACGACGGCGACCAAATGGCTCAGTCGAATTCGAGCTCCCCGAAGACGAAGAAACTCTCCAAAACATATTGAACAGATTAAAGTAGCCGATCAAGTTGCATCCAAATGTCTATTTATGACCATAAGAAGATCGAAAATATATGAGTAATTTTCTGTGCTGAACGAACAAGTCTCGTTGTTACTAGGTCAATTCCAATTTGATAGACAACCGTTTTTGTGATAATCGAAAACTCGTGTTGCTATCTAGCCAAAGTTTTTCGATAACAGGATCCTATCTGATTCGCTGAAAATCTCTGAAAGAACTTGGCCCGGTCCTGAACGAAGGGTTCCGTAATTAACAACCCCAGTCCAAGTAAGCTGTTCGAACTCCGGAAGTTTCCACGCAGATCATCTGGTTTTTACATTAGACTTTGAGAAGCCACGTGGTAATCATCGCGAAATGTGTATGGCGCCATCGAGCTTTGAGCTCGAATCATCCACGACTGATAAGAAGCCCCGAGATGCGTTTTACATAAAAACATCTCAGGATTGCCTCTATGAGTTGCCGAGAGTTGAATTTTGATGTAGCGAAACGTATTCTGCAGTCGGGATCCGATTGCTTAGACAGGAACGTGATGTTTCAGGTAAGAATAACTTTTTCTGTCTCTCCTCATTTTACCTGATTGTCGAAAGATCATTGGAGTCGTTGAATTCGAAGGAGCCTCGAGATGCATCGAGCATCAACGAGGCTTCGTCGTCTCAGTCGCTGTGATACCCGTCCCCATCCCGGTTTTTTTCGGGTGCTCACGAACGCGGATTGATTTACATGAAGTACACATGAATGTTTGCAAGCTGCAACCCTAAGTTCGAGGGCACAGGGGCGGACCGATGATGCCGGTCGAGACCAACACAGAGCGCCGTTGCCCATTATGGCTCTAAATCTGCGCGACAGGTTTCAATGGCCCTCAAATTGGAGAGTTGACAGGGACTTGAAATTTGAGAGGACGTTTCGCGGTGTAGGGAGGGTTTAGATCCCACGCTGTGTCGTTGCTCATCCCAGGATTCGTGATCTTTTGAAGAATCCTAAAACTGGCCGCCTTGCTCGGGGCGTTCCCGGTGCCCCTGGACCTCGATGAACTGTGCAATGAAGCCGTTCGGTCTTTGCCTTCCTCGCAAACCTCTCATTCCTCGGAATCCTTCATTCCGGGTCGACTGAAAGAAATCGCGATCATAGCAGAAGTATTTCCAACCTGTCTTGCTCGATCTAACACCGATCGTAGATCAGCTGTGGTCAGCTCGGTAATTTTCTGGGATCGAATCGAGAACGAATGAGCTAGCACCTCGAGCTGCTCTCCCCTGAATCCTGAAAGCGTCCATGTGCGACTCGCGATTCCATCGGTCCAGTCGGCAAAACGACCGAGTGGTTCGCGCCGTTTATGATTCGGTAGCCAAAACCGGGTTTGCGCTCCCTCGAGCGGAACGCCTGCATGGGATCGGGAACATCGCCCATCGAGAGGTATGCAAACTGAATGCTTCCAACTCCACCCCCACGGGATTAGATGAGAGTCTCTGCACATAACTGACGGACTACTCCCTGAGGGACACAGTAGGCCTAGGATCGGACGACTTGTAGCACTCCCGACGGGCGGACAAAAAGAGTTTCAAATCTGGTGATATTATCGAGCATTGAAGGAGGTGTCATCTGATCTCGGAGAGGTATCGAGAGGCTTCTCCCGCGTCACAAGCGATCCAGCCGTTCACAGGGTTCCCGCTTCCATTTCGGAAGCCCCGTGGAGCCCCCGTTTCTTGCGAGCGTCGAGGAATCGCAGTCTGTCCTTCTGTTCGATGCAGAATGAGCCCTGATCGGCCAGAGATTAAACTTGAGCCGGATAAGACCCTGGCTGCGATCGCTTGCGAGGGAAAACTACTAAAAAGAACTATTCACCGTCCCATTGACGTCACAGCGGCCATATTAAGTCAGGGATTCTCATAACACAAAGTCGATTCGCTTGGGAACTGAATTCAGCCCCCAGTACTCGGTTCTCAGATACCCTGAGGGAAAGGAATACTTCAGTTCCACTGGTCGGGGACGAAAAGGAGGCACGAAGGGATCCGGAGAGTCTCCGTCGCAAAGGGGGACACTGGAACCGAGTCCATTTGGTTTTCGATTGCTAAATGGACCAACTTTCCTAGTCACAAGCGTTCAACAAGCGCTGCACGCGACCGCGAACCCGTGACTTACAGCCGGGCAGAACTCCGCGAAGCATGTCCTCAGTGAATATCAATGGGGAGGACAGAAACAACGAGGTCGACAGGTTGGCGGAGGAGGTTACTCGTTCGATGACGCATTATTTCTTCTGTTCGTCGGTTGAGGCCAACAGGACCAGGTACGTATGTTCCCAAGTGAGCGCTTCCGATCGATGCCCTCGAACAGCTAGGAACATCAGGTGCCGGATGTGCTAGGGAAGAGACTTTCCAGTCGGGATTGTCCTTGAGTCCCCCCTTCCTGACAACCCTGCGCGCGGAAATCTTGCGATCGTACGAAAGATTGAGTTTTCCGTCAGCTGCTTTCCATTCCCTGAAACCCTCACCAGCGGCCGTCGTCGCTTTTGGTACCAGATCAATGAAATCTCTGAAGCGTTCTTCTCCGACGCATCCAAGCTCGAATGAGCTCGGGCCGGAATCTCGGGCGAAATCAAGCTTTGTTATGCAGCTCGGACGTTGTTATTCAGGTCACTGTGTAGTTCCCATTCCGACCCAATCCTTCCCGGCGCGGTCATCTTCTGTCGACCATCCCTATGGGGATTTCTCTATGGGGAGCCCACTCAGTCTTCCACCCAGAATCCTAGCTGGTGAGATGGGCTAGGTTGAGACGCAGCGCACTTGAGACGCGACTTCGTTGATGGAGATCGATCCTCATTGGACCCAAGTTGGTTTCGTGGAGGTATCGGGTCATGAGGACTCATCACTCGGAAAGGCTCGCAGTCACGAGTCGATAGGAAGTAGCGGGAAGAGGAGAAAGACAATGAATTCCGTGGAGTTCTCTTGAAGTCCTCTCCAAGAAACTGAGTAAGTCGCAATACTTGAGTCGCAGCTCGAGCTTGGGTCGGGACCTCATCTCTCGAATCGAGAGCATGAAGATTCGCCACTGATGCGGAGGATGTTCGGCAGAACACTCAGTTGGAGTTAATCATTTGCTCAACACAGTTTGAATGAGTACGGCATTCAATTCACCCCTGAGAAGAGCGCACACGGTGTGAATAATGATGGCATCACATCGGAGGCTTGGCATGTGTTCTTGTCATCAGGGATCGAACATCTCTATCTCATGGATGACAGGAAGACGTTGTCCTGCTGACGCTGGAATGTTCACGAGGCGTGAGCAATCTCTGGAAAACGAGTCCTGGGAAAGCAGGATGTATCGATACACTGCGACTTGTCCAGCTCCCGGAAGTTCGGGTGTACGTCCGAAACCGATGCCGCTCGAACTCGTCGGGATCATGAACGACATGAGCGGAGATGGTCCGGCTCCGGAGCCATCTCCCCCAAGTCTGTCCAGCAATGTTAATCCTTTCTGAAGAGCTCGGTCGACGTTCTCAACTTCGCACATCGCAGCATTCAGATCTCTTCTCCGTGACGCAGAACTGGAATGCTCCTCCGAAACGCCTTCTCCCATCTCTTAAAGGCGGAACCACGTAGCCCGAATATTCGTAATGAAATTACGGTTGAGCGCACTAGGTCGAACTGTGATGGGACTTTCGTCGCGAGTCGCCGGCAGGGTCACATGAGCTCGTAAATAAAAGTCTGAGACACAGTATCCATGAGTCGCCAGTGAAAGCCTACGGAGAAGATATCCAACTCACATGCCTGTTTCCGTTTATGACTTAGTTGGGCATGATTCTGATTCGGAAGTCAGAATCAGAAGCGATTTCTATCATGTCCGACATGAATTCATAAGGCCCGTCCCTTGATTTCCGGTCCAAGCAAAAAAATATGGTGATCTCTCTCTCTCCCTAATGATTCATATTCGCTTGAGGGAATCCCTTTGTGGATTCATAGGTTTTGGAACGAAACATCAGGCCTGTTCTGGGACGTCATGGAACAATCTCGGAATTGTCTTGACTCTCTCTAGAGGAGATCAGAGGAGCAATATTGAAGAAATCGATCGGCAAGAGGCAGTTCCGGAGCAAATCTCGGAGAATCGTTGCGAATTCCGACGTCGACTACTCTATCACCTCTTCCGTAAAGTTCGTGATTAGAGCTGACGTCGGACATCGTAAGAACGTCTGACAGCCACGTTCGGGAGTATTTCCATCAGCAAGTAGTTGGTTATCATCTCCGAGGGTCTTCTTTCACACGAATGCCTTCCGTTATCTGATATTTCATCGACGTTCTTATTTCATGAAAGATGCAGTCGAGTCGGCTGCAAATCCGGTGGCAACTTCGAATTTTGATCCACCGGAGCACCTTTTCTAAATTTCTGTGTCGAATCAGTTCTGCTGATCACTCCTCATTGGAGCTGTTCGATTCGTAGAGTTGGATGAGCGTCGAACATAGAAAACAAGAATTACAGAGTCGATGACCATCACCGGAAATGAAATTCCGTTCATGAAACCGATTCCTCATTTCAGGTGGCTCACTGCCGAGGACCGACAGCTCAGGTTTGTGCGGAACATCACTCCATTAGGCGTAGATTCGACATAGCTCGCATGCTCGCTTGTTCAACGAAATCAGCAGGTCATTTGAATAAACTCATCGTGACGCTAAGAATCCTGGTCCCAATCATTTTTGATCCTCTAGGAGACTGAACGAAGATCGGGCGCCCAACCCGTCGGAATTGCTCGGCGAACGCTCTCCGTCCAGGGAGCGACAGCCGAACGTTCCAATTAACTTTTGATTAGGTTGCAAGGGAGGGCTAGATTCCTCGGAGGTGCGAAGAAGAGTTCGTGCCCTCCGGAAAACGCTCTCGTACACGGGGTCGAAGGTTTCGCATGCAGGGTGTTCGTAGTGCCTGGAGAAGAAGGGAAGAACCAACCAACCAACCAAGGGAACATCCGTACGCTCCCGGCAGTTGCACCCGTCCTTGGGCTGAGAAGTAACGGCACAGAGAGCATAAACGTAGGAATAGGAAGAACGCATGCATTTCCTCGCGCTTTCCCTGTTGGGTCTAGGTGGCTGACTGGTCGGCGGCGGGTGCGGCGGGGACGCCGAGGAGTGACAGTGAGAAAGCCATATTCTTCACCTCAACCGCTCTCAGGATGCGAGCGTTTGTGTGTTCTCCTGCGAGTCAGCTCCTGCTGTTGGCCATGGCCGTGGCGAGTGAGTGTGGCTGCAGAACTCTCTCCTGCTGTCGCTCCTCAACGCATGCGTGACCCTCTCGCACACTCGAGCCACACTCCAACGACCGTAGAGGCTCGCTGCCTCGCTTGCTTGCCTGCTTGTTCGTTTGGTCGTTCGTGGTTGGGTGTTTTTTACTTGGAACTTGGAAGCCGATGTATGATCTGTTACTTGGTGACCGGAGGGACGAGAAGACAGCCCGGCGGAAAGATAAGAAGGCCCTCCGAGAAACTGACGATTGACGCTACAGTCGTAACTGTCTGGCAAGTCGGTTGTCTGTTTGCCGCCACGGAGCGCAAGAACCTTCGAGCATCCTGAACAAGTTTTGGAACTGTGGGTTCGAGTGCGTCTGGATCAGTTAACACTGCCCTCGATTCTCTCATAAGTCGACTGTGCGGGTGTGCGAGCGAGCGGCAGATTGACTGTCAGCCACTTCGATCGGCTAATCGGCAGATTGACGGTCGCACTGACTGACTGGAAACGCTGATACAAACTCTGCGCCGCTATCGGCTCTCGTGCTGCCTATGCCATCGGATTCGTCGTGCCTGCATACCTGCTGATCGCATCGGAAGAACAATGCTCTCGACTCTTGTCTGTGTGTAATGATCGGCGAGCAAGACTTTGAACCTTACATCGTAGTTGAGATAGCTGCTGCAAATCTGCTTGTGGGTGAACATGAAGATGGCTGGATCTGAGGAAGACACGATCAGGGTGTGTGAGGCATACTGCGAAAAGCACGAGGTGCAGCGCCTCCTCAAGGAATGCATCGTGCAACTGTGCATGCAGAAACCCAATAACCCGGTGGCCTTCCTCAGGGATTACTTCACAAAACTCGAAAAGGTTCGTTCCCTTGTTTTCAGCCGAGTTTTCGAGGAGCGAATCAGCTCCTCTCGGGGGGGGGGAGGTCTGGAGTTCCGAGACAGGGGAGAACTGCGGAAGGCGAATTGTCAACAATTCAGATTCACTGCTTGGATCAGAAACGAACGTCAGACTGAGGTTTCTTGAACTCGAGAACGATTATCGAAGTCACTGTCGAGATGACAAGAGGAAGAAAGTTCAGATCTAGGAAAAAATGACCGCTCCGACAGCGGCGGAGAAGTGAGAGTCAGTGAATTATCGTGGGGGAGAGTTTTCATTTTGGTTTTCCCGACCAGTCGATGATAAAACGTTCGGTTGAATGGAGGACGAGGCGGTCAAGAGCCTCCCCCGCCTCCGAGCCTGACGGAAAGCCTGGTTCCAAGGCTGAAGCTTGCATGCGTGAATCCGCGTTCGGCGGCTGACAATGAGTGCCATCCGCTCTGTCTGGGAAGCAGCAAACCGGCGCAGCGTGCGAACAATCAACGCAACCAGCAATGCGATGACAATGCGAACAACGAGAATATTCCCCATGAATTCGATTCGAGTTCATCGACTGCCATTGTGATGCAGCCGACTAAGGTTGAACGCATATTTCCTGACCGTGCCAACGCTGCCACGGTGCTTGCCAGTCGAGAGGCGGTTAACGCCGTTGTGCCACTGCTCGTCGTCACTGCGGCCGCTGCAGGAGACCGCGACGCCAAACACTACGGTAGGCAGCAGCGACGCTAGTATCGGCAGTGACAGAACTCGTCGGCCGAACCGAGCAGCGTAAAACGAAGCGAATCAGAGTTTGCCCGCTCTGTTTGACTGAGGGCTACCAGCCTGCCGTTTGGCTGCCGAGGTCCCTTTCTCCCCTTTCCTGCTCCGCTCTGTCTGACCTACAAAGCGATACCAGCGGCGGCAGCGGCGGCGGCGGCAGCAGCAGCTCCAAGCAAGATGGCGGCGTAGTTCCTTCTACGACAACGGAGACTACAAGGGACAGACAAGAAAACGTTCTCTGCAACTTGGACGACGACGAATCAGCGAATGGCTGACGCTGTCGCTGCTCGTTCCGTTGTGCTTCAAACGTGGCCAACGTCGTCGGCGACGACAAACCAGTCTGGTAGCTGAGTGCACCGCTTGTCCAGGGCCGCGACAGCAGCAGCAGCCGCCGCAGGACTGGTACTAGCTGCAACAAATTCAAGCATCAACAGAAGCTGCAGCGGCTGCGGAGACCAGGTGCTACAGAACCATCACTCGAAAGGCCGCCTCCGGTGTCACGGGCGCCGCCGCCGACGCCGCTGCTGTGTGATTGCAGCTCCACTAGTTTCATGCAAACGAGGGGATAAGGAGGAGATGTGTTTGCAAGTAAGTTACTTAATTTTCTGGCTTGAGCAATGTCGCCATGAGGCTTCGCTTCGAGAGCAGCCGTTATTTCGTCTCGGAGATACGCAGACAGATGGGGATTGATGGACGGACGGAGAACCGACTGGATGGATGGATTGGCGTTTTCCATGGAGTACTCGTTCGGGAAGCACACTCGAGCGTGATGCGTTGCGTCTTTTCTGATCTCCGGGCACCGAGACGTGTTTGTGGCGGGGACTGTGTATGTGCGGCTAATTATTAATGCGACAATACATAGTTATTACCTAGTTAGTGTATCGCAGGCACCGTAGAACCGGCAGTGCGTTGCGAACCCGCGCCGAAGGTTATGCGGCCACATATTGAGCGGTCGGTCCAGTCCTGATCGACCGGTCTAGCCTGAGCAGCAGGTGATCCGATCGCTTGCCTCCTCTCATAATCACGAGATTCTGCTCGTCCCTCCATTCCCAGTATTCGAGCCCCTCGGTCTCCGTTCCCTCCTCCTCGCGGAAATTGTTTCCTGAGCGTGCCGTCGGGATCGTGATGGCGCACCTCGGAATATTTCGTTGAGGAGCTTTTTTGGGGGAGGGGGGGGGGGTCGTGTCTCGGGAGTCTTCACTCGGACCTTGACGATCAGAATCGGGCAATGAATGGTGGACGAACAGCGAAAGGAGACGGGTCAAGGCTCAACTGGCCGACTCGGGAATAACCCCGTTGAGAGGTTGTTGGACTCTTCGCCATCCTGAGAGGCTCGCTCTTCATGGGAGGGCAACACCGGGTCAGACCGCCGTGCACCGGAATCTTCTGGTCGCGACATCGCCGCCGTCGTCCTTCGCCACGCCCCATTTCCCTGGGAAACCGACGAGACATCATACTGACGCTGTGGTCCCCTCCTCTGGGGGTCCGGCAACCTGACGGTTGTTGATGGTGTTAAAAGTGGTGGTTGTGGTGAAGCTGTTGATGATGATGACGACGACGACGAAGACGATGGGGAGAAGGAGGAATCCGAAGAGACTGTTACCCAGTGAGTTAGCGAGCGAGCAAACCAGTCAACGAGTGAGCCAGGTTATTTTGAGCCCTAACGGCTGCGGCGGTGGCGGCAGCAGCAGTTGTGGCAGGGAGCTCTCAAAGAAGAAGGCCCTGCGACCAGTGAGTGAATCAAGCAGCTAGAGATTCAGTCAGTCAGTCAGGCAGGCAGGCAGCTAAGCGGACGAGCGAGCGAGCTAGCTTTTGGCCAGGCCACAGCCTGCAGATGCGAGGAAGCGAGCAAGAGAAGAGCAGTATCCTCCCTCAATGTGCTGCACCAGGCCATGGGCGAGTGAAGAAGTAGCAAGCGATCGAGCAGACAGACGAGAAGTCAGGCAGCCGGACAAGCATCACGTCCGTCCGTCAGGCAGTCAGCCTTTTAGTCAGTCAACTTACCCAGCTGAGGAGGCAGGCACCAGTCTGTTTGTGATTTGGTCCAAGACATTCGATCAGCTGAGAAGACACTCCGTTCGACTGTTCTACCGTGTTCGTTGTGTCGTCGTTAGTACTTTGCGTTCGAGTACTCTCCCGCCGATTGTGAAGTTGTTCTCTACGTGATCGCTTCTCCTGTTGAATCGATCGGTCTGCCACCATCAACCAACAACGGTTCTGCTCTCACATCGTATCTTCTCCAAACCGAAGGATTCGACAGCCGCCGATAAAGAGGCAGACTTCGTACCGCTGATCCGTCTGACGAGGGCTCTACGTTAGTCGTCGTCCTCCTTATCGCGAGAACACATGGCCGTATGTAAAGCCTAATTTTTGTCGTTGTTTCTGTGTCTGGGATCGTTGAGCTCCTCAATCCTGGCTGGCAGTCGGAACCGAGTTCACCGCCTCTGCTCGGGCTCCAACCCCGATCCGATCTTTTTGGGTAAATTTGCTATAGCTGCAGACGCTCTCCCCAGGATGCTGTTTCCGGTAATGCTCCTGGAACGTCATTGCTCAGCCGACTGGGTGGCCTGAACGGCCAGCCAGCTTGCTGGCCTGATCTGTGATTTCATTGTACGCTGCACGCAGCCCGCGGGCAGCGGAACAACCAGGAGTTGGTCAGCCACCAACAACAACATCAGTAGCAGCCGCAGGTCGATGTGTGTGGTGGTTTGTGTAAAAAGTTTGTTGTTATTCAAGAGGCGGCTTGGAACGGTATTTTGGGCTGAGAGCCCGTGAGTTCGCTCGGAGAAACCGGATGCCTGCCTGCCGGCCCGCCTAGCCGCACACATGGATGAGGCTCTGGTGGCCAGCACGAGCGGCTCGGCAAGCTTGTATGGCCGGTGCCGGGCTCAGCTCGGAAGCAAGCTTGCCCGCCTTGCTGCCCGCAAACGGCAACATTATGTCTTTGCCACGAGAATCTCTTCCAGAAAGAGAGCACCTCGAGGCAGCCGGCTCTGCTGGGGGCCCAGCAAGGTTGTTCCGAGGGTCGTTTAGGATCGCCCATGTCTTCAATTGCAATCTGGGCAGCTCTCCGCGGGAGAGCCGTACTCTCATTCGGATTTTCTCTGCGTACGGGTAGGACATCGCGATGGGCATCTTCGGTGTTCGGACCTGAGAGAAGCTCAAAACCCCGTCCTTCCGAGTCTAGTTTGGGCCTGAGCACGCCGCACGTGATAGGAGCACCCGTGACCCGATCGCTGAGCAGTTCCGAGATCGGCCGTTGTGGTGACGACGACGACGACATTCTCTATCGACTCCATCGCTTCCGCTCAGAGCACTAGAAGCGACAAGGATTTCAACCCGGGATCGCTGTACTCAGTGGTCTGTTCCGTGAGACAGCACATGCGTTTGGATCGGATTGGGATACACCCGCGGCGAAATTTCCGTGTAGAACAGAAGGGACCAGACAATCTGAACCCTGGCGACTGCGCCGGCTCTGATCGATGAAGATTTGATCGCTATCGAAGCCCCTGCTCGGAATGTGCTGTCTCTAATGTAAATAATGGATGTGCTGCACGTCGTCTGACAAGCCGGCGGTCACACGTTCATGTGACACCGTTGACAGAAGGGAGCTTCCTTGGAGAGGCAGTTATTTAAAAATTTGATTCCGGCCCGAGAACAATACCTCGGGAACGAATCGATTCGTTGTGTCGTCAACTGGGATAAAACAATTCTGTGAAGTGGCTCCCCGTGGCGAAGTCCCTGGAAGAGAACCGAGTCCTGACAGTGAAGCTAGTGAGTGCTTGTTTGTTAGCCTCCGAGCCGTCTAACTGCTCCGATGCTTCTCGGTGGATGCCGACTTGTTGCTCCGCCTCTGGTTCGAGGTGTCCGTCCAGACGTGACCGCACACCTCGCTGTAACAGCGTCTTGTCCTGTCACTCAGCGTGACACAGCCTTCCCAGTGAGCGGGCGTCTTGTGACTAGATATAGCCCTTGTTTCGGTGCTGCAGGCAAAACCGAACGCTCGTTTGCCCGCTTATGTCGTCGATACGTGCGAGCCGAGGGCTGTTGCGGCTTTAGCCCGGATCAGCCGCCGTGACTCAGGTCCCTCTAGTAGCTATACGGCGGTGTCAACAGCTGGCTTTCATTAGCCGATGTGATCCTACCTCGTATTAACAGGAGCTAAACTTCAATGTTACAGGAGACTGCAATGAAAAGTAAGGGCTGCCTGACCACATCGGGGTCAGGTGACCAGTCCGGCGAAGAGGCTTTGTCACCGCTCCCGCAACCTCCAGCCAGAAGTCGCCGTGGTGCCGTTTCCGCTGAGACTTATAACGAAGAAGACGCAGCAAATTATGTCAAAAAGGTTAGTAGATCGCCCTCCCGGGCCCCGAGTCTCTCGACAATTCCACAGCTCGCCATCGGATGCCCACCCAGCCCGAACTCACGAAACCAATCGGAAATAGTTCTCAAACACAGTCGAGGTCCTCGAGGAACTCCCGAGCATTGAGCGCCCACTCTGCGCGTCCCTCCGCATCTGTGGGTTCCGCCATCACTATAAAGCTCCCGTTCCGAATCAATACACCCTCACGTGTTCAGCCCGCTCACAGTCCCCGTCCCAGAGACCGAAGCTAAAATTGAACTCGGAGATCGAATCAGCGTCGAGTCTGTAATGGGATTCTGGTTGCTCGGATTCTTCTAGTGTGCGAGTGGGGAACGCAGTCAGGTATTCAACTAGCGAACGCAGGAGCAAAGAAAAAATTAGGGCTCGCTGCCTGATTCGGAAGGAAATTTCAGACCAACGGCCAGAGGGTAAGGGGGGGGGGGGCAGCGGCGTTCCCTGATTCAATTACCTGGATGAGGCCGAGGGGATCGCTGGTATGACAGCGCCGCGAAGCATTCCGCCTGCTGAGCGCGAGCGGCCCCGGTTTCCAGATGAATATCCGGGAGATGCGCTGTTCTGACGATTGACATTCATCGTGAAGCTGGTTCGAATGTTTGACGCGCTTCGTTCCCGCTCGGATAGGGCGAAGTCGTGAGCTCGTCGCCTCTCGTTCTGCGGCGGCTGCTATCAAGCGGGCGAGCTTGGTTATCTCGCCAACTCATCCCGTTTTCTGTCTCACACCGCCTGGCTCGCGTCGTTTCCGTCAACAAAACACAGCGGACGTTTTCTAATCCAATCTTGTGTGCGGGACCGTTTGAGGCTGAACTGGGCAACTGTAACTGATAATGAGTCTGGCGCCTCCTCCCAATATGTGGCTCGAAAACAGCTGTAGGAGTAGACGCCAGAATGGATTCTGACTCCTGAACGCGCGTGCATTGCGAATCGATAGAGTTCCCGAATAGGTCACGAGTCACGAACTGCTCGAGTCGGAAGGCTTCTCCCGTTCGGTTCCGCCGTCGTGTCCCATCAGGTCTAAAACATTCCATTTTCTTTCTGGGAAACTAGGGTCACGCAGTTGAGAACCTCGATTGAAGCGGTCCAATTCATTTCAGAATGTTCCGAAGGACGAGAAAACTCGGGCCGCCCTGTCGAAGGCTATCGAGAAGAACGTCCTGTTCAGCCATTTGGACGAAACTGAGAAGAAGGACATTTTCGACGCCATGTTCCCAGTGGAGGCGAAGCCGAACGAAACCATCATCAAACAGGGTGACGACGGTGATAATTTCTACATCCTCGACTCTGGCACAGTTGACGTGAGTTTTCCCTAGCTTAGGAGCAACGAAGACGGCGAATCGCGTGCGATTGTCGTTCGCCGAAACGCACGATCACAACTCGGGATCGATCTCGCCGAGCGGTTTCAGCTTGGCTCCAGGTCCGATCCTCCGATGCGATTTGGCTCTGTAGTGTTCCAGGATTCCTTCGACGCCTGGGCTTAGTCAGTCACACGACCGACGCTAGGCGGAACTAGGTGCGCGTGATGTATCCAACAGCGTTCATCGCCGCATGACCGCAGGTTCGCGCGGATGAGCAGCAACCACTCGAACGCTCGGCAAGCCACGCTGCGCTGAGAGTAGGCCCGAAGTTGACATCGTTTTGCGTACTTACGGGCTTCCAGGCAGACCGGCGGGCGGGCGGGCGGCCAGGCAGACAGGCAGGTTAACTGACTGACTGAGCGACTCTTTCGTTGCACCAATGGCAGCCCACCTACCTACCTGCTCGTTCGCCTGCCCGCCTTTCTGCTGGCGGGTTATTACAACAAAGTGTCGGGACGTTTGTTTCAATAGTTGGTCTCCCCGAGCAGCAAGTCAGAATCGGCAGCGCTCCCCGTCTTTCCCACCCCGGCCGACTGGGACAGCTCTGAGATTCTCTTTCTCAACTTTCTGAGGCCTCGAGAATATTTCCTGTCTTGACCTCTGGCAACCGATCGAACGCTAGTGATCCATTGGTATGCCAACTCAGAACACGCAGGACAAACGTGGTGAATTTCCCGCGTGTCTGTTGCTACGAGAGACGGCAAACTGACACTTGTAGCTTGAAAGCTGTTTCGAGAACAGACCAGGCTTCAACTCCGAGCGTCCACGTGGATGGGGGACTCCGCTCGACGCTCCCCCCTTGGCAAGGCTGGTGATGCGCATTGGACGACGTTTTGTTGAGTTTGCCGCGCTCGAGCCTGGTCTGAATCCTCCCAGGGGTAGATTATGAGCGGTGGATAGATGGGACCCACCTCAGCATCGCTATCTAGTTGGCAGACTGCGGCCATTTCGGAATTCTCCGCTGCTTCCATGACATTTTCGGCTGGCGGTGCGGGCGATAATCGTTGTCATTAGAGTCAGCTACCTGGACACCGCTGAGCTCGGTCGGAGATGAGTGACGTCATGCCACATCGCGTTTCTATTACAGATATTCGTCAACGATCGGTTGGTGACGTCTTTGGTCGACGTGGGAAGCTTCGGAGAACTGGCCCTGATCTACGGCACGCCGCGTGCAGCCACTGTCAAGGCGAAAACAGACGTCAAGCTCTGGGCTATTGATCGAGATACCTACCGTCGGATCCTGATGGGCTCTACAATTCGTAAAAGGAAGATGTACGAAGCATTCCTTTCCAAAGTGAGTTGCTGCGTCTGTTTTTGGGTCCTGCTGTTGCTGCTGACCCGGAATCTCTCTCTGATGTTGAGTAATGACAGCAAGAAGGTATTCGAGCAAAAATAGTGGTCGTTGCCCCTCCCCAACCGGGACGCCGACCTGCGGCCCATCAGCTGAAATAGATGGCAGATAACTAACGTCTCGATACTCGTGTTTTTACTTTCGGCTCAGGTTTCTATTTTGGAATCACTTGATCAGTGGGAGCGGCTCACCGTTGCCGACGCTCTCGAACCGGTCACTTTCCAAGACGGTGACGTGATTATCGAGCAGGGCACCGCTGGTGACGATTTCTTCATTATCGAAGAAGGCCAGGCCGAAGTTTTGCAGCGCAGAGGACCCGGGGAACCCCAGGAAAAGGTGTCCGAGCTCGGGCCGTCCAACTACTTCGGTGAGTGGAGATCGCATGGGCGGGCTCGTTCCGAACCCCAGAAAGTCGAAGTTTTTGTCCCGACCGATAACTTCGCCCCCAATCCGAGGATAAGGAACGCCACTCTGGAAACGGATCTTCTCGTTGCAGGTGAGATCGCGTTGCTCCTGGATCGACCCAGAGCGGCTACCGTCGTGGCGCGCGGTCCTTTGAAATGCGTCAAGTTGGACAGGTCTCGATTCGAACGTGTTTTGGGCCCTTGTGGGGACATTCTCAAGAGGAATATGACCCACTACAATTCGCTGATATCGCTGTCCCTCTAGGAAAACCACAGATTCACGAACGGTAAACGTCACGGCTAAACGAGGGAGGAGAGCGGGAACAAATCATCTAATCTGAACACGACGACAAAAGTAGCGGATGAGGAGAACACTTTTTTTGAATGGAGAACACAAGCGCAGACCACAACGAATCTGGCAGAGGGGACGCGTTGCGAAAAAGGAGTAGAAACGATCCAAACCATGACGTCATAGAGCTACGAAGTTTGAGAACAACAAACAAAACAAAATCTCAGACGCCTTGCAAGTGAGTCAGTCAGCCAACCAGCCAGCCAGCCAGCCATTAAGCTAGCCTGGGAGAAGCCAAACCTTTTACTGCGATCCAGAAACCGAAATCACGCCATGGCCCGGTGTCACGCCAGCAGCCGATTGCTTCGGCCGTTCATCTCACTCACGCAAACGAGCAGAGAAACAACCGTTCATTAACTTAAAGGCATTTTACGAGTCGTTTTCGTATAAGGGAAAAATCAATTGAGCGTCGATCGGTTGCTGGCGAAAATCGTTTTCGGCTGTGAACCTTTGCCGAGGTGTCTGCGGACGCACCGCGACGAAGCTCCAGACGCATCGACCACAGCTGCTCGTCGACCCCCTCCCGAGGGGACGTCTCTCGTTCGTGCAACTTATCATGCCGGGATAGCCAGCTAGCTGCATAGTTGTTGTTGCAGATCGCGACGTCTGCGAGCTGCAACCTGCAGACCCCCTAGCGCACTCCGTCGTCGTCCGCTTCAGTGAACCGAATGCTGTCAAACAACTGTCGAGCAATCTTCCTTCAGAATTGGACCGAGGGTCCAACTGGGACGAGAAGCGGCCTGCAGTGGGGTGCTCTAGGAGACAAAATCGAGAGCAAACCACAAATAACCAGAGACATGAACGAACGAAGAGAACAAGAAATAAACGGATTGCCGATAACGGCTCAAGTTTCCGCAGGAGCTCCTTTCGAATGCGCTGACGAGTGAACGTGGAAAGCTAGGCTTGATCGCGGTGGTTATGTCGTACCAATGACGGTGAAATGTGGATGGCGATGATGACGATGACGACTATACATGATTTCAATTATTATTACCACGATGATGATTGAGCCACGATGCTTGAAGAATGCGGGGATGCGCTTTGAACCGATTCCGGCCGACAGTGCCGTATTTATTTCTAGTGTCCTAGATGATACCTGCGCTCTGTGGAAGCGGTCGGTGACTTTCTATCTCTCGATCGAAGAAAGCCGTCTGATGATTATGATTACAACTATGATGATAAGAGTGATTGAGTAAAGTAAACGGTCTGTTTGTTCGTGAGTTGGTTGGTTGACGGACGGCCGATATTTCCCCAACCGAGGAATGAATCCTTGAGCAGAAACAAATCAGCGCAAACGATGGAAACCACAAAAGCGAGCCAGCCCACACGGTCACTCATGGTCACGGACACGTCCATTTGATAGCCTGTCATTGCACATGGAAACATCGGATTTCAGCTGTACGTCCTCTCCGATTTTCTTCACTGCCCCCCCTCCCCTCATCCCTGACTCGTTTCAAGCCCCTCTTTCGCAAGAATCCAGGAACTCTCATTCCGTTGCCAAAATTTTGGAAGTGATCATGAACGGCGAGAAAGAAACCGTTGCAGCAGAAGCCGAGACAACTAGAACGGAATGAACAAACAACATCGAGAGAAGCGACGCGAGATCCCAGCGCCGGCGGCCAGAGCTGCGATGGATTCGAACTTTTGTTTTATCGAAGCTCAGCGGGATGTGCCGACCTTAGACCTTGTCGAACGATCCGTCGGACGCCTCTCTGCGAGATCTCGTTTCGGAGATAGAATGCGTTGTTTCTCCCAACAGCGATCTGGGAGGTACATTGCGTCAAATGATTCATCGTTTTTGATTGTAACGAAGTTTTTATCGATGCCCTAAAGTTGCCGCCGCCGCTCGTGTCGCCGGAGCCTCCACCGCTATAATTGTTGGGGCTTCGATAGTTTTCGTTCCCGTCTCTTCAATATCACACAGTACTCTTCACGCCTGCAATGCTCGTGGTCGTTGTGTGCTGAAGGTGATTATGATGACTGATCGAGTAGTGTCCACGTTTCCCTGGGGAGGAATTTAGTTGTTCCTTTGAATGAAGTTACGAAAGAACGCCATCACTAGGAGCAGGTGAAGTCAAACACAGCTTGAGCACTTTGAGTGACTGTCTCCATCTGATTGTACATACCCAATGAACAGACGAGGAAACGAGGGAAATGAGAAATGATACAGCAGCAAAAGAATAAACAAGTCAAGCCATCGATGTAGATGTTGTCAGGATGAAATTACCCCGAACACGATTATGAATTGGCAGTAACTTAAATAAATCAAACTCGTTCAGAGCTAAACATTTAGAGTCTGTATCTTATTTGAGCGCTCCGTTCTTCGGAGCATGTGTGCCTGAATAGGCTGCGACGTCCAAAGAAAATATTTCGTCCTCTTGGTGAAACCAGTCAGACGTTCTTCTCGCATTTCTTCTAGTCCTCAAGGTGCGGCGATTATTTCGCGTTCGGAACTACCGCTGACGTATCTAGTTCCACGCTTGCGGACAGTGAGCAGCGAACCCGCGATCACTTCGAAACAAAGTCGCAAATCTAATGAATTGTTGTCGATAGATGGTTTCTCTCCTAATTGATAGGTAGTCACAGGACGGGAAATGATGGTCTGCGACGACGCGCAACGACGCTATGTTCCAGAAGGAATATCCACGCTAGTGGTTACTGAATGAAATCTGCCGCCTGCTTTATGAGAGGATTGCAGTTGAATCCTATCGCTCCGAACAAGTGATCAGGAATTAAGATCGTCGCGCCCCAATCATTAAGGTTTGAGAAAGAAACAAAATATTATCGACGCTGCATTGTTTTGACAGCTCTTGTTCGTTCATGCTCCTGGATAAACAAAGCCAATATCATAATACCAGCCGGCCCTTGGCCGACTCCAGGAGTCGGCCGCGCTGTGCGCGGTTGGACGGCGTTCCGTGGCATCGAAGCACTTTTCACTCTCTTCACTGGGTCAGCATCATGGTTTTGAAAAGTATGGTTAGATTGGTCTCGTGATCAACCCTACAGATTCGGAGAAATATGTTCAGATTGGTCCCGGAATCACCTCTCCAGATTTGAGAAGTAATGGTCAGATTGGTCCCGGAATGACTCCTCCAGAGTTGGAAAGTAATGCTCAGATTGGTCCCAGAATCACCCCTCCAGAGTTGGAAAGTAATGCTCAGATTGGTCCCAGAATCACCCCTCCCGAGTTGGGAAGTAATGGCCAGATTGGTCCCGGGATCACCTCTCCAGACTTGGGAAGTAGTGTTCAGATTTGTCCCGGAATCACCCCTCCAGAGTTGGAAAGTAATGCTCAGATTGGTCCCGGAATCACCCCTCCAGAGTTGGAAAGTAATAGCCAGATTGGTCCCGGAATCACCTCTCCAGATTTGGGAAGTAATGGTCAGATTGGTCCCGGAATGACTCCTCCAGAGTTGGAAAGTAATGCTCAGATTGGTCCCAGAATCACCCCTCCAGACTTGGGAAGTAATGCTGAGATTGGTCCCGGAATCACCTCTCCAAAAATGGGAAGTAATGGCCAGATTGGTCCCGGGATCACCCCTCCAGACTTGGGAAGTAGTGTTCAGATTTGTCCCGGAATCACCCCTCCAGAGTTGAGAAGTAATGCTCAGATTGGTCGACGAATCACCCCTCAAGAGTTAGAAAGTATGGGCCAGATTGGTCCCGGAATCACCCCTCCAGGCTTGGGAGGTAATGGTCAGATTGGTCTCGGAATCACCCCTCCAGACTTGGGAAGTAGTGTTTAGATTGGTCCCGGAATCAGCCCTCCAGAGTTGAGAAGTAATGCTCAGATTGGTCCCGGAATCACCTCTCCAGACTTGGAAAGTAATGGTCAGATTGGTCGCGGAATCACCCCTCCAGAGTTGGAAAGTAATGGCCAGATTGGTCCCGGAATCACCCCTCCAGGCTCGGGAAGCAATGGTCAGATTGGTCTCGGAAGCACCTCTCCAGGCTCGGGAAGTAATGGTCAGATTGGTCTCGGAATCACCCCTCCAGAGTTGGAAAGTAATGGCCAGATTGGTCCCGGAATGACTCCTCCAGGCTTGGGAAGTAGTGTTCAGACTGGTCCCGGAATCACCCCTCCAGAGTTGGAAAGTAATGGCCAGATTGGTCCCGGAATGACTCCTCCAGGCTTGGGAAGTAGTGTTCAGACTGGTCCCGGAATCACCCCTCCAGAGTTGGGAAGTGATGCTCAGATTGGTCCCGAAATCACCCCTCCAGAGTTGGAAAGTAATGGTCAGATCGGTTCCGGAATCACCCCTCCACGTTTTGAGAAGTATGTTCTGATTCGTTCTAGAATCACCCCTCCAGCTTTTGAAAAGTATAGTCAGACTCGTACCGGAATCACCTCTCCAGACTCGGGAGAGTATGTTCAGATTGGTCCCAGAATCACCTCCATATGCTCCAGAAAAAGTGCGGACAAACTTACAAACTGACAAACTTACAGACGAAGCCGATTATGTATAGTAAGGATAAGGATGGGAGTTCTCAAAACCTGATTCGATTGACGGTCGAGCATGACCACGAAAACCGAGAACTTATTGGGTTCTACTACCGGAAGCTATCCGAAGAAGTTGAGACCATACGGGATGAGGCTAGAGAAGACGGATTTTAGAGAAGATCCACTCTCGACCTGTACCGAGCATCAGGAAGTCAAGGACCACAACCTCCCACTCATATGACAACAGTAGAGGATCCCCTCTGCTAGCCCTAGCGAGAGCTGGAACCCTCCCAGCAAAATGTCGTAATGTTTTCTTCCAAGCAGCCCCAGACACAGTCTGCGACCGATGTGGAGTTTGCCCCGAAACAATGGCCCATGTGAGCTTCGGATGCAATGAATTCTGCTACACCAATGATCAACTCGTCCCTCTCCGCGGCCAGTGAGCGGAATAATACATCGGTGAACACGACAAAGCGACTCTCGAAGTGTGGGAACGCAACAACGGAGGATCCACTCGCCATCGAATTGGAGGGTTGATCGATGAATACTCAAATCAGATCCGATAAACCATGAAACATGAATATTTTCCAGCGACAGATGCTCGATTGCGACTTCCAACTTCGATACTTATTCGCAGCACTGTGAACACTTTGATCCGCGGAGCGCTCGACGGGTCGCGATTCCCGGCTGTCATCGCATCGCACGAGTATTTTCAGAGTTGGAGAGAAATGACGCGAGCTGTCCGTTCTCTTCCGGTTCCGCACTGCGCCGGGCTGTCGCTGAAGGTAAAGAAATCTGTGCCGTCGCTATCCATGAGAGGGGACCGCGCTCAGTCGCTAAGCGACACTTCAACGGCCCCGCCCGACGCCTCCGAGCGAGCGTACCGGCGGCAGTTGTTCCAGATGAGCTCGGACGACGAGCTATTTCCTGCGCCAGGCAAGCGCTGATGCGGCAGTGAGCAATCTTTCGAGCTTTACGAAGATCGAGAAAAAGTCGGTGAGGCGACAGCAGGCTGCGTCGCGTCGCCAACACCGAGAGCGAGGAGACCTACCGGGACGACACCGGGATAGAGCGTCCCTCTACAGCGACGAATGTAGAAGCCGAATGACCCAGCGGCACATTCCGCTGACGTTACTTTCGGAAATCTGTTTCTAGATGCCAGAGATGGAAACGATATAGATTCCTAACGCAACCTCCGCTCTCCAGAAAACGGAAGCTCTGGACCAAGCCTCCGCTAAACAGCCAGTCCGCTGGTGAGGCTTGAAAACCGCGAAAGAGGCTTCGGAAAACTCTGGATGTCCTGAAGTGTCGCGGGACGACTCCTCCTGAGAGATTGTTGTTCTCGCTCTCAGGGTTTGGTGTCCGAGTCCGTTATGTGATGAGTGCACGGCTGGACAAGACTCAGGGACGATTAGAGCCGATAACCGATCGAGATCATGGGGCCGGTCTGCTCACCGACCATGCACCAACATTGGTTTGGAGATTTTGCATGGCCGCTCATATCAGGGTGGGATCGAAACGGAAGTAATTTATGGCTCTGATCTGAAAGAGAACGTTTCTCCTGGTCGTCGTTCTCAATGGGCGTACTCCGAGTGTATCTCTCGGGCTTCGGCAGCTTCGCTGGACGAATGTTCCCGTAGATATACACTGTCGCGGGCGCAGCGAGGCTAAGCCTCACAGAATTCCTGCAGCCCCCTCCTGGATGTGGTTCAGGTCCTCTCTCCGCAGTGTTTCTCCCCGCGACAGAATTCCTCCACGGCGGAGTTTTACGTCATGCGGCAAACCCTGATAGAGGTATCACGATAAAACTCCTGGCTGACCTTCTTTGGTATCGATTTTCGGTGCTCCTTCACTTGTGTGCGCCCGGAAGCCCCTCACACGCTCCGGAGAACCCTCGTCTGATTGCGTCCAAATATCCATGAGTTGATATTGCGGGGCAAAATTAGAATATTGATTGTTTTACATAAATAGTATTTTTATTTTCGTTATCAATCAATGCTCGTAATGATCGTATAAAACAGTTCGTATTTCCAGTATGGTCCCCCTTGATAATTGTGGGCTGTTGAATGATATCATGTTGATGCATTAAATTCTGTGTAACTGTGATGTATTTTATTCCTTCCTGGTGCGACGGATCGGAGACTTCCCCTGACTACCGGTGGGTTGTTGTGAGAGGGGAGCTATCGGGGCATGTCGGATCAATCATTTTGGTACAAACGAACTCTCGACTGAAAGAGTGAATGTTTGTCGGAACGAATGTCGATGCTCGCGTCTTCCGCCGACTTCTATTTTCGTCGTCAGAATTCTTTCCACGGAGCCCCTCGAGCGAGTTGCGCCCACGGGCGGTTAACAGGGGTGAGGCTTTTTGAATGTTCCGTTCCGTGGTCATTGAATCCGAGCTCAGGAGCTCTTCAACAGATGCTTCCTCGCTCGATCGATCGGTAAGTCGCTCCTCGCCTTCTCAGTGATACTTCAATTTGAAAACTCTGCTTGTCGTCATTCATCGATTCGTTGTGTCTCAACTATACTGAAAATTCGGAAAGACTACGATTAGATTGTGGGACTGAGTCGGAGGTGACAAGGAGACTCAGAGTCGACACGATTAGGCTTCTTGTTGGCAGCGCACAGTGGGACTCGCGTTTTAGAGAGTGTAGGAAATAGGGAGTCACCACATGATTGGTGTGTGTGTGTGTGTTTTCACTCAACGCTACGTGCCTTCAATGGCGCGGGAGGAAAAACGCCGTGGAGCTACCGTTCGGGAGACGCCCGACTCCGCAGCCAACGTGAATCGAGAGAAAGTAGAGGATCTTACAAACAAAGAAACAAAAATAACGCTTTTGGAGGAACGGAAATATAACGAAACACGAACGAATTGCAGAATATTTCACGAGCTTTTATTTACATCCGACACGTTGGAGTACTAATCGTCTGAGTATTATCGATATTAGCTTTCATTGTTCTCGATTCATAACAAAAAATGACAAACAAAATAAAATTCGATTATGAGCTGTTTTCCAACAGCTCATTGCTGCTCCGTACCCTCTCACAACTGAGGAGAATATGGATATCCAAAAAAGTATACAAGTTTATTATTTTCCGTTCGGCTAGTCGCACGTTCGTTAGATTGTTCGTTCTACACGGTTCCGTTGATTTCAGCGTTTGTGTGTTTTCATTCAGTTTTCTCGATACGCAACCGTTTCCAATACTTACAGTGAGCGGTGGACGACGACAGGTGGGGATTGGGTGCGAGGATCGAGAACTCTATTCGGAATCTCAAGGACAGAGGGGAATAGGCCAGAGTCGAAACCGCGCACGACTCAGTTAATGGTACATGGAGGGCTGAGATGGATAGTTGATAGTGAATGATCAGATGGATGACTCGATGGACTCTGTATGAAGTGTAGGCTGCTCGGTCCGAAACATCAAATTTGTTTCTTTGGCTGTGGCTTCAGAATCCGTGAAGCGCTTGTTCTGATTGGGATTGATAATGTAGATTTGTCTAGGTAGTCAGTGGTTCGACAACTTTGCCAAATCCATTTCGAAGTCGAAGAGCGCTTGATGAATTTTGTTCACAACGTAGAGTTGCTGGACTTTGTCGTGAGTACGAATCCGTTCTCCGATGTAGTTGACGAAGTGGTCAATGAAGTCTTTCTCCGGATCCTTTTCGCATCCACTGTCTTGATCCGAATTGCTATTCCTGAAAAAGGCGAACGAAACTTGAGTTTGGATTGAAGACGAGTCGCCAGCTTTGAGAATCCGGAGAGCGAATCTGCGGTGGTAGAGAAAAAGCATCCGTAGAGCAACTTACTTCCGTTTCTTCGCGGGCGCTGCGGGAGCTTGCGTGTCGCAGGGTTCGGACCGCTTCTGGATTTTCTGGAGTGGTGCGGTGTTCTCTTTATGAGAATTTAGAGAGTGATGCGATTGAGCATCGGCGCCGGACGAAGTGGATGCAGCGTCATCACGGTCCATGTCCTGGTCATGTTCGTGATGATCGTCGTCCTGATCGTCTTCGATATGTGTTTCGGCGACCATGAAGTCCGCTGCAATGATTTCGTCCTTGTCTGATCCGGGCTCGGTGACGTGGCTCGTGTTGAGGCCTCGGCCCATCGCGACCTGATGCAGCGCTGCCGTGTACAACTGTGCGGCGTCGGCAAAATTTATGGTTGTGATCGGCGATGCCGATCCTGGCGACGTGGGCGCCTGCGGTTTCGGCGAAGACTGTACAGTTATATTGGCGGCTGAATAGTTCTTGCACAACATTCCGTGAAGAACGTCGAAGAACTTCCAAGTCGGCTGGAAAGGATCGCCTCGAGCTTGGCGGACCATAACTTCATTCAGGATACGCTTGTAACGGTCCCGAATATGCGTCCACTTCTTCACCATCTGAGGCCCGGTCATGCCGTATCTTGCTCCGATCTCAGCCCATCTGCAGCAAGGAGAGGAAGTCTGTTAGAGAACTCCACGCCGGGGAAGAATGGGCGTCGAGCTCGACGACCAGCGCGACGTCATCGAGATACGCGATTGTATTGAAGAAAGGCTGGGCGTGCGGATTTGCACTTACCGGGCGTCCTTGATGTGGCTGTCTCGGTAGAGGCGATGGTATTTGTCGAATAAATAAGGGGTGGCCTTGACCAGGTCGATGAAATCCTCAACAGAATAATACTTCTCCGGGTTCCCGACGAAATCTTTCTCTTTTGTCAGTTTCAACGGAGTCTGGTTGCCTTCGTTCAAAGGAATCAGCGACAGAGTTCCGTTGAAGCTCGAGTTGAGCGAGGCGTTGAGACTGTTTTCGAGTTTGGTTTTGGAGTCGCTGGTGTCCACGACGGGTTTCGGTTCCATCGTGAGACCGGGAAACGCTAGTCCCAATTGTTTCGCCAGGTTCGGGAGGATCTGCAACGGGAAATTCACGAACTTGAGTGAGCTGCCGCCGCAGGTCATGAGAGTTGGCTAGCGTTCGGCCACCGCCGGCAGCGGATGCCGACAGAGCGTCAAAACGAAACAAACGCCGACAGGCGCGAGTCCGTTCTCGGTAGAGAGACGGATCGAGTGGGGATCGCGCGCGTACACCGTGTGTTGGTAGTTTTCGCAGATCTGAGAGCGGGCGGCACTGCAGGTGAGTAAACTGCACCACGTAGAGCTTCTAAGAGGTGGGATGTCGTCGGTGGCGGCCAGGCATCGTTGTTGTTGTCGAGAGTTGACTCAGAAAGCGTTCAGGTGTCGCGTTCTTCCAGCCAGTCGAGAGAGAGAGAGCGAGCGTCGATTCTAGAGAGTCGAACCGTGGGTCGGGCGCTCGCTCGCTCGCTCGCCCGCCCGCCGGGTCGGTCCGTCGGACGGCCGGTTTGTCAGAGCTCGTCTGTTTGTCCCGCCCGCCGTGGTCGAGCCGGCCACGGTCGGAACGACTTTCGTCAGGCTGACCGAACGAGCGACGGCTACCGGTGCGTTGGTCGAATAAGGGTTCAGCAAAAGGACACGAAGCGATGTCCTGCTCAGCCGGTCGGTCTCTGGCTGGCTCGGTCTCACCGGAGTCTGTCTACTACCTACTTCTGGCTCTGAGCCGACGGATCGTCATGGGCCCCCTTCCTCCGCTTGCGGCGCCGTACTCGTCTTCCCCGAACTCGAGCGCCGAACCGAACAACAATCCAACTCGACTGCGAGTTGGCGGCTCGGCTGGAAGAAGCGACCGTGACGGTATAACGAGCGCGGACGGAGAAGACGCCGCCCGAACGACAGCCGCAGTGAGCGCCCTAACCCTCCTCGGAACCCAACGATATTAGGTTCGCGGCGGTAGGGAAGCAAGCAACTAAGCAAGCGTTTCAGAGTATGGGCGACGGGCCGCTTTTCTCGTCGTCGACGGCTTGCTCGCCGGTCGGCCGGCTGGTCCGGACTCTAAGAGAGCGTGGTGATGGCGTACCAGAAGAGGAAGGCCTCCCGTCCTCTGCCGAACAGCAAGCGGTCTCTGTCACGCAGACGCTGCTGGGGCCAGGGCCGTAGCCGGTGCCAGCAGCCGCGTTTCTGGTTTCTAAACGCCAAGAGTTCGCTGCCAGCAAGCACAACAACAACCTCTACGACAACGACGACTTCCTCTACCGAACAGCGGACGGTCGGGCGCAAGCCGCGCGACCAACCTCTGCCGGTCGCTTGATTGGCCGACCATCCGACCGACGGTCGGGTCCCCGCCGAATCAACGCAACGAACCTGACGCGGCGGCAGCGGCTCGATCTATTATTAGCCAACTACAACTAGAAGCTCGGTGCCTCGACGGCTTTCAACTACGGATTCTGTTTGTCGTAAGGCTTAGCCAAAAATGTTTGAAACGACGACCTGAACGCCACCGAAGCCGCGAGCCCTGTCTTCGTCGTAACGCGCATCCGACTTCGAGAGCAAATATCGAAACGCGGGACGCGCCCGACTTCGGAAGAGCGAGCTTTCCGGATGGCGGGTGCCGAATCTTCGCTCCATGAGAGTCCTCGAAGATGCGCGACGCGGAACAGGAGGAGGAAACCCGTGACTCACTCGTACCCACCATGTGTTCGGAACTTCTCGGACGCGGTCAGCTCACGCAAGAAGATAGCCCGGGGATCTCGTCTGCTGCGGTCGAAAGCTCACACCGAACAAACATTTATCGCTGAAGCCGCGACCGCAGAAGCGAAACATTTAGCCGTAATGACCTTCGACGGGAGGCTCCGCATGTTCCGGTCAGCTCGAAATTCCGCCTCGAATTTCACTGAGCAAGGCGAACAAAATGAGCTCCAAACACGGCGCCGCTCCTGTACACTGAGCGCGTCCTCAACCACTTACTCCGCGAGCGTATGCAGGGTGAAATGCGTGCGCCAGAACGAAATACGCCCGCTCGCCCGACCGACCGATCGGCCTTACTCGGAGGCTGTTTGCAGTCCGCTGATTGGCTAAGGCCGTGCGCGGCGAGATCGTGATGCATTGCTTCGGGCTGCGACTCGAGCTCCGTGTTGACGGGCTCGAGCCCAACCGCGGAGCCCTCGGGTCGGCGGATGAACAGATGGCGGGACGGGACACCAAAGGGAGGATGAAAAACCGAGCGCGCGAGCGAGCGAGCAACTCGCCGAGTGAGCCAGGCAACGAGCGAGCTCCCTCATGAACGAACAAGAGGGACTCTGCGTGCTGGAACACCTGGCTGGTCGCCTACCGCTGCCGTTTCCATCATGATGGCCTTAGCACGCTCTGCCAAATCCTCAGAAAGGGAGGAGGGGAGGTGAAGCACCGATGAGAAACGCTTGCGCGATTTTTGCATCGCCGCACAGCTCAGAGGCTGCGCATAAAACCCGAAACGGGGGGCCGCGTGCAAACTCCCCTCGACTCCCTTGAGATCCCCGTGGAAGATCCCCTCTGGACCCGTGGCGAGGACATCCGCGGCGCGATATCTTCGACCAGAACCCCCGAAGCTCCAATAGTCCAACGAGGTCCACACCGAAAGTCTCCAGGTTTCCATGAAATTCGTATTCGTGAGGTAGCGACGTGAGGGATCACTCTCCTCACGAGGCAAACAGTTCTTCGGGCCGGAGCGCCTCTCTCGAAGAACGGGCGGGGGGTGAAAAACCCTGTCACGACGTGGGAGCAGTCCTTACCTCACTGAGAGCGTTGGACGAAGAACGATCTGTGTCCGACATCTTGCCACCGCTAGTTTGGTCCGAAATCGCGTCCAGAGAATATTTCACAGCACAACAATGCACCCGATGCACGCTCCGACTGTGACTGCTCGATCCGGCTCAAGTTTTTCTGCTTTCTCACTCTCCGCAAACAGTCGCGGTGAGCGGCTCTAAGAGTTTCAGCACGGATCCCACCCGGCGCGTGAGGAATCTCCGTGCGGCAATTCATTGTATCTTGCGCATACCGGGGGAGCCGATACGGCCAGAACCGAATCGAGCATCGGAGGTCTTAATCGTCTCTGTTGAGCCGGAGCCTGAAAACGCGGCCATTCACCCGTGCTCCCGACTGACTCGCAGTGAGTTCGAGCTCGCTCGGGATGAGCCCTCGTCGGCCCCTTCCCTCCTCCGCCCCTCTGAGGTCCCCGATGAGGGAACCGACTTCGAGGTTGGCTGATGCACTCGACTCCGGCGCGGCGATCCAACGGAAATCCAACCGACCGACGGAACGAACGAACGACCGGCCTATACGGTCCGTGTTGCGAATGACGCCGTGGCGCGGGTTTAGTAACAAAGGGAAGACTTGTTGAGCAGAAACGAATCGCGATCGAACACACGAGCTGAATTTGATAGGAGCAATCCGACACCTCGAGCAGTTTCGAATGTTGCCGGCTTCCGTAGTTGCGAATTTCATCATCGAGCTTACATTCGAGTTCGGGCTGCCGGCTGGCTGTCGCGAAGCGGCACTCGGTTTTTCTGAATGAATTTCGCCCGAACAATCGACGTATTCGCTCCGATGATGTCGTCGATGTTCGAAATGTCTCGAAATGAATCGTCGGATCAGGTGACGACGAGGGTGGCGAGGCCTTCCTCCAAAATCTATTTGGAGAGAAACAAATTCCGAGCTGCCGTCGGGACCGGAGGCGATTTCGGGGGCAGCGGAGGAACTCAGACGACGGGGTTAGGATTTCGCGCCGATGAACAGATTGCGGGAGCTCCTGGCGACGGCGATCGTGACAGCGGCAGACCGACACGCTTTCAACAACGACGACTTCAGCGGCGCAAGCAGAGGAACGAAAAAAGCACCGCCTCGGCGAGGAGGGAGATCGTCGCATCTGTCGTTGTGCAAAAACCTGCTTGCCGCTCTCACTGTGTACAGTGGTTGCTGCCGGTTTCGACCGCTTGTCAGGGACTAACTCTGGGAACTCGAACTGGTCCGGTGTTAAGGCCTCCGTCAGTTGATGATGATCATCGTCGTCGCCGCCAGCCTCGTTATTCTGTCGCCGCTGGCAGCCGTTTGTTGTATTGTATGCGGCGTTCCTCTTCGGACGGACCGATTCCAGAAAACCAACCGCCGACGATCGACGTTCATGCGAGCTTCCCCCGCTTTCTGGTTTCCGCCTCTTCGGACGGATCATCGGCCGTGGCTTGAACCCTCTCCGACGAAGAATCTCGGCCCTAGAGCGCATTTTTCTCCCGATGCCGTCGGTGAGACGGTTCCCTTTCTTCTAGAAACCCCGCACAAGAGGAAATCTCGGAAGCGCAGTTCTTGAGCGCGGCCTGGAACTTGGTTCAACGAGGCAGCCGTTCCGGGTCGGTCGACGACCGGTTCGCGGACGAGCATTCATCGATCGTCAAAATCTCCTCCAGGGTCTGGAAGCTAACAAGTTTTCGCAACGCTTCAGAATGTGAGCGGAGGCAATCGCATCACCGCTATCTCATTAAGTTCGAGGATTCCGCTGCCGTGCGAAGCTTCTAGAGTTGAGCCGGCCGACTCTTCCTCGCTGCCCTTTCGAAAACGAATCGACCGACCGACCGACCGACGAACGAATGAGCGGCTGACGGGCGAACGCGCGAGAAGATGATGTTGACCGTTACTAAAACGGTCGTCGGTTTGCGTGTGGGCTTTGCTCAGAACCCGGTGCCGCCTGTGTTCCTGCTCGCTTCCTTGCTGTCAGTCCTGCCTGCCGACCCGCCTTCCCGCCACCGCCCGGGGCATCGGCCCGCTGTGGCATGACTGCGGTCGGTCGGTCCGTCGAGCGGGCGGCGGCGGGAATCTTCTCACCCGTCTTGTTGCGCACTCGACGCCCGCGCCAGCGCCGAGGTGTCCTGGCCTTTCACTGGCCTACCGACACCGAGCTAAAACACCCTCCTCGGCACCTATCCGCCGGCTGACGGACGGATCCACCGGCTGAATGGGTGGTCGTGCAGGACCCGTGTGCATTACCCATCTCCGTGCTCCTCGATTCCCAGCAGCTCCTCTTCTTCTATCCCCCTTGACTGTACTCCCCGCCATGACCCGAAATAACTTGCACGCCATGACGCCGGCCAGCATGAAGGAAAAGTCGACTGGCAAGCAGCTCGATTCAATGCGGCCGGCCGTCGGTCGGTCGGTCGGTCTCTCCGTCCAGTGGCGGTCTTTCGGTTCCTGTTTTCGTTCGTTCGCTCGCTCGCTCGTCAGTCGGCCTCCAAGGATGGAGTAGAATTAGCAGCTCCTTTCTAGCTCCTCGAACAGTTCGGTCCACGCAACTCATCACCCGACTTGGATTCTGCGCCACCGCACACTCGGCGTTCCCGGCCGAAATATCTCCCGACCTTCATTCCACGCCGATTGTCGAGGCAGCTCTCCGCGAATATGCACGAAGTGAGTTGCACGCTCGATTCCCGCGGACGACGCTTCGCCGAGCGGACAGGGCGCGTCGCTGCCGGCGGCGGGTATTTTTTCAAGTGTTCGCTTTCCTGACGTTCCAATATGCACGAGGAAGCGTCACTGGCGCGGAGGCAGCACCGAGCGAGAAGGAGGCACCCTCATGTTCTCGGATGTCCAACACAACGCTTCTAGACGATGACAACCCTGAAGACGGAAGATGTTCGCCTGAGCTTTCTGAGCAGCTTGCTTCCCCCGCCGCATCGGTCGTCTCGGATTTCGGTATTCAGTTGGACGATACCGGACGAAAGAACGACCGAGCGTCGCGGCATCCACGAACTCTTCGAGCGAGTAAGCGTCCTCTGCTGGATTCCTGGCCGGGCGGCCGGATGGCGAAAAAAGGAAGAGAGAAAGCAAGCAATGAGGCGTTGATTGCGATCCCCTCCCGCACCTAGCAGCCGCCCCACCTCCCTCCTGACGAGCTCCGTTCCCAGCGTCCTTCCTGGCGAGCACGCTCTATCTGCTGACGACGACGCTCCTTTCGGAGGAGCGGCGTCGTCCTCAGAGAGAGAGCGCCAGACAGCCGGCCGACCGACCGGCCGGCCTGCTCGCTCGCTAGAGCGGTGTACGGAGAAGTAGATGCCGCGACCGGGATCAGCGGTAAAAGGAGAGCGGCGAGCAACTCTCCTTGGCTGGAGAGCGGCAGGCAAGCGGGCGGCTGTCTGTCCCCATCGAAGTCCCGCGATACCCCGCCGTGTTCCCCCTGTTTTTTCTCTCCGTCTCTCTCCATGTCTTTCTGCTGCTGCGGCTCGAAGGTCGCTCTCCCCGCACGCAGGCAACGTATGACTCACCCACTCCCGCCAACCCCACCCGCCGCCGCCGGTCGTCCGCCCGGTAGCCCAACTGGCCGCTCGCGGGAAACGGCACAGCGTCGGTGACCGCTTCCAGAGGAGGAGTTTCCGACCCGCGCGAAGCTCTTCCCGCTCCTGAGCCCGGGGTTTACTCCCGAAGGGGGGCGATCCCAAGACTCCAGCAGACGTTCCGGCATGGGGAGATCGACGCAGCGCCAGAGAACCCGGGCATCGGGCGTCACCGCCGCGGATCTTCAGGAGAGGACCACGGCGGCTCGGAGGCCGCATCGAGGTCGCAGATGGCCACGTCAGAGGGAGCCGTCCCGTCGGTCGATACTCTGTCGGTCGATTGAAGCGCCCGGACCGCGAACGAACGAAAATCTTCAGAAGGCGCTGTAAGTTCTGAAACTAAGGAGCGATCGTCGTCGCGAGGCGGAGGAGCGGCCGACTCGAGCTGCGCCAATTCTGTGTGTATTGTAGTCTCGAACATCCGTCCGTCCGTCAGAGCGACCGACCCCACCGACATGCCGCCGCTAACAGACAGCGGGAGCGGCCGCAGATCCCAAATGCAGTGAACGAGAGCGAGCTACCGGTAGGCTGAAAGAACGAGTGCGCCAGCTCGGTGACTGACTGGATGGTAGGCAGTCGGTCGGTCGGGCGGGCTGGCTGGCTAGCGGGTGAGTAAGCGAACTCCGAGCTCCGCGAGAAGCTTGAGGCCACGCTCAACGGAAACGCCGCTCGCTCGCTCCCTCAGTCTCTGTGCATTCTCTCCGAACATCTGGACCGAATCCATCCGAGAGAAGCAAGCGTAGAGGCGCCTCGGTGGACGATTTTCGGTGCTTTCTTTTCGAAACAGAGACCGGCAGCCAACCTGCGACCGCAGCAGAAACTAAGTCCAAACAGGCAACGGTCGACAGGACCCAGACGACGGGCGACATTCTTCAACAGCAGAAGAAAAAGCGCTGGGAACGACGTTCTCGTTTGCCGAACAATGATGACAGTCTCGCAGATCGACTGACAAAACCCCGACTGGTCGACCCCCGATCCGACGGACAGGCGCGCGGACTGACAAACGGACGCTCCGCATTGTGTGCTCGAACACCCGAGTCCGACGCGGACGGCCATACGTGAAGGTCACGTAACCTCAATGTATCCTCAAGATCCCTGAAGAACAACTGAGCGCGCGGTTCGCCGAGCCCCGAACACGAAGTCCAGTCAGATGACGGTGGATCGACGTTTTCTCGGCGTCACGCTAACAATACGTGCTCGGTGACGCGTAGCGTGAACCCAGCTCCCTGGTTCACGCCGAGTGAGCTAAGAGTGTCAAGGGGCTTCCTGGCACGCTGCTGACTAGAAGAAACTCGTCGCATACGGTTACCGTTGCGTCGTGCAGAGCTCAACAGGGTCGGATGGTTCCCTGGATTGCCAGAGCTCAGCTCCGGAGTTTCCACTCCGAGTGACAACCACTAAGTCTTGATCGGTTTGAATCTCAACATTCTTGCAGCGCGAATCCGTCGAAATCGTGCCGCACGTACCGAACGCAGTAGGAGAGAACGCTGACGCCGCAAGCCTGCGTCGGTTGTACGAGAGCTAGGGGACTCCAGCGCTCGCGCATACCTAGTTGTCAACGAACATTCACTCGTCTGCATGAAGAACGTTTGTCTCACATCTTAACGAACGATGGTGGCAACGCACTTAGGTCATCGAACAAAGGCTCCGTGCACGCGGTAGCGTCCCAAAAGCATCCGCACGCCGTAGCACCCGCTCGCGCTCCACAAACCCGCAGTCCTGGGCTACGTACTCCGTGGCGCTTGTCAATCGTTGACATTTGCTAACAAGTCTTCGCCGAAACAAATCGTAAAGGCAACAGCATGACTCCACTTACCGGACTAATGGTGAGGTCGGGAAACATTCTACGTGTCGGCGGAGGACTTCGTCGACGTCGACGTAACTTGCGCAAGTCGACGTGATCGCCGATAGCGGCTGTCGTGTCTCAGCTGCTGCGATATTTTGATGCCCGCGACAACAACGAGGACAGCGACGACGACGACGACGACGACTGCGACAACAACAACGACGAAGACGTCGAGGGTGGCACTGGCAACGGCGTCAACGACCGATGGTATCTGACCACACCGGTGAGCCTAGTTGTTGCGAACGGGGCGCACTCGCGATGAGTGGCTTGCGATGTACAAAGCTGCGTAACTGGCGACGCTCCTGAACTGCCTGTTGGCAAAGTACGCGGGCAAGCGGTTTCGGTTGCCTTAACTGGCGGCGTGCTGGGAAGAAAGCGTGCGTGCTGCTCTGAGTACGCCGTCGACTCGAGGTTTCTCTACGGCGACCCGCGCCTCGGTCTCGGGGCTCCGTGAGTGGAGAGAATCTCGCTTCCCTCACTCTCGACCAACCGTCCGCCGGCTTAGAAGCAGCACCATGCGCGCTCGCTCGCCCGCCTGCTCGTTCGGCAGTAGTCAGCCTGATTCCCTTACTCTCCTGTCCATTGCCGCCGGACGGACAGACGGGCTAGCTGCTGACTGGCTGGCTGGCGACAGCGAGTGCATTGTAGCCCGAAGCAAGACTGTCTGTCGTTGCCTGCTTTCCGTAGCCTGCTTGCTTGCTCGCTTGCTGGCCGCCCGGCGGTACCGCTGTTTCCTTAGTCAGAGGGGGAGCCCGAATCGAGCAGGAGGGCGATCAGCCGCTCGGCCTGAATTCCCCCGGCCCAGCTTTGGCTCAACCGTGAGCTGTGGTTCTCGAAGGGCTCTGGCCTTCGCAACAATCTTCGGAAGGTCGCTCGCTCGCCCGCCCGCCCGCCTGCCCGAGCCAGACGGGAAGGACGGAACTTCGTCATCACAGCTAACGCTCAAGACGTTGACACGTTCCGGCAACCACCTCGAAGACCGAGGGGAGACTCGAATCGGAGGTTTTCTGGCCCTCAGAGGAACACACATAGTCCCGTTTCTCTGCCGACCCGACGGTCCCTCGGTGGTGCCGCTACCGTGCCGGGAGAAGAGCGAGCGATGCCCGAAATAGCTAAAACACAGACTCGCGGACGAATGAATAGTCAAAGAGAACGCAATCTACGAAGCAGAAGCTCCGGGAAAGGGTGGCTTCGGAAGCCCGACTTTTCGGAGACCGGCGTGCGGTCGAACGTCACCGACCAATCAGCTGAGCGCTAAAGACCCCCGTCTGCGGCCTCATTGTGGATCCTCGGCTCCATGGCAAGAAATGCGACATCCGAGACCCGAACTCCTCAGTCCACTAGTTCTAGTCCGAAGAGCGGCTGGACTTGTGGAACGGGCAAGGCTGTTCGCAGTGGGTCAATGTCATCAGCGCGCTCCGCCGATGGTTCACCGGGGCCGGTGTGCGAACCCTTTGGACATTTGGCGACTCGAATAAGCGCTTTTTCTTAGTCGTCCAACGGGTAAGCAAGCAAGCGAGCTATCGATGAATCCAGTCCCTGTCCCATCATCAATGTGTGTTCCTTTCTCTCCTGAAGGCTCACTGGCGTCATGGAGTTTCAGCTCCGGGCGACGCTCTCTCCGTATCCATCCCCCTCCTCCCGTTTCTCCCCTTTTCTGACCCCCAACCGATAGGATAGAGTGTGGGGAGGCTGCTGACACCGTTCGTCGAGGACGCCGGCAAGTCCCGAGTCCCATTTACCTCTTCCCATGACTTTTCCCGCAGATTTCGATCGTTCGGCTTCAGCTTCTAGAATACTCGACGAACGGATTTTACGTCAGCGTTCGACTTCACGGGCTCCCGAGCGCCTCACAGAACCGAGGATGGCTAGACTGCCGCACATGAGTCAGCCGTTCGTGGAAGCTCCCTCCGAGTTCTCCCCTCGAACGCAGGCTGGCTGGCTGGCAGTCGGTCGGCCGGCCGACCCGGCGGGCGGGCGGGCGGGCGGGCAGGCAGGCAGGCAAGCAAGCAAGCAAGCAGACAGACTCCGTTTACCGTCCCCCGTCCTCCTGAGTGTGGAGGACTCTCTTTCTCGCTGGATTGCTGATCATCAGCCAGCCAGCCGAACCAACCAGCCGCTCGTTGGTTCGCCTGGCCGCTGGCTGATCGGACGCCTGCGGGGACGCCGAACGAGAGGATCTGCTGCCTTTGCTGCTGCGGCGACTGCTGCAGCAGAGAACACGAGGAGGACAACGACGGGGACTTCGAGAGGCGTAGGCCTCCCCCAGCCTTCAGCCTGAACGTGACACATCCTCTACACCCCCAGACCACCGCCGAATACGATAACCACTCACAGCTGACCGATTGCATCCATCCCGACGTGCAAGACACTCGCGCGCGTAATTGTGGCCCGAATGTTCTTTCCAACTACCCCGCGTTGTTGCAGTTCAAGACCCAACCGCATGTCCAAAGGCCATGATCTCGGACCGGATCTCCCGGGCCGGTGTCTGGGCTCCACAAGAACCGAGGGAAGGGGGGGAAGGGGTGACAAGGGCCTCGGAGCTCAAATACCTGTAAACCCGACTTGTTGCCGATGCTCCGGGGAATCTTCGGCGGTGGGGAGCGCTCGCACGGAAAAGCGTCCCTCACTTCTCAGGACGTTTCTCGACGACCGTTACTCTCATGAAGCGTCAATTCAGTCCCGCTGCGGGGTAAAATCACAAGCCGTTGAAAACTACGTGGAAAGCGTCCATTAACAGGGATTCAGCAACGGTCTTAAACCCTTAGATTGTTTGTCAACACCGAAATTGTCTGCACGACGTCGATTCGGCCGTCGAGTGCGCGCTCACGGGCACGCGCAACGTCAGCCGGCAGCTATGTGGCCGCATATTTCTGTACCAGCGCATCTGTTCGGTCAGTTCGCTCATCCATAGGAACACGTGTTCACGAAATCTTCATTTCCATGCGATCTGTGACTTTGAATTGTCGAACGGAACGGTCACGTACACAGGAGCAATCACAGACGGAGCGCGGCCCGCCACCGACGAGCAGCGTTGAATCGGCGCGCTTCCGACGCCCTCTTAGGAAATACCAATCATCGCAACGGGGAGAGCCCTAACGGTAACCCGAGCTAGTCCGCGAGACTCGTCCACAGCGCATTCGAAGACAGCAGAAGGCTGCCGACGAGCGTACGCGTCTGTGCATACCGTTCGGAACGGACGCGTGCTCCCAATCGGTTATCATCGTAGTCAGTCAGTCAGTCACTTACTTCCCAATTATGAACTTATCCAGTCGGGTATACGTCTGTCCGGGCGCTGTTCGTGCGACCAGGCTCCCGAGCTATCAATGTGCACCGTTAGATGTAGTCCTAATCGTTCACTGGCCCGTGCCGTTAGTTGACTGACCGTTGTTGCTGGTGCTGTGGACGTCGTCGTCGTCGTCATGGATGACGTTGATGATGATAACAGCACGCGCCGTTCCGTCCTTCAAGCGTAACGGAATCAAGCACAGCAGCTCGAAATCATGCACCACTTTCCCTCCTCCCCCGCCGCCGCTCAACACCGAAATGCGTGCCAGCAGCTGCTGACCGACGCCGCACTCGCCGCCGTTTGGCTCCGAGGATTAATTTTGCAGTCGTGTGAGGTCACGAGGTACAGCGGCCAGCACGGATTCCAGATACCTTCGCTCCGATTTTCCGCACTCGGTTAAAATCGCAACATGCAACGCCTAAGCGCCTTTTCACGCGCGTTTTCGCCGCGGAAGCTTTCCGCTAGTTTTGACGTCGGACGATTGGTGTCCCGACGTCGGCTGCGCGCGTTCATCGAAAGGGTGCAAACGACCTCATCCCGCTAGAAATTCTTCCTCCGATCGAGCAACAACACACATCGTGGCAAACGTTTGAGCGGACCTCGGCTCACCTGTGTTCCGGTGGTCGTTAGTCCCGTCGTCGGGAATCGGTAGTTTCGTTGTTTACATCGAACTTTTTTAGCCGGCCCAAATAGTTTTCCGTCGAGGGAATTATTCCGGAATCGTTTTCCAATCTCCAGCGCTCGACTTCCGGAATTCGCCTCCGAATTCGACAGCGATCCCGCCCGATGAGTCGTCGGGGGGAGGGGCACGATGCTCACAATCGTTACAGAGCAGCCAATGACCTCTGCGGGACGGGCCGTCAGAGCCGAATCTCGGAGTTAACAGAGCCTTCATGTCCCATCTGTACATTTCGGCCAGCGTGCTGGGCGGTGTTCCGTTCGAGAGTTTTTTTTTTCACCGCGCCTCGCCGGAGAATGCAATGAAGACCAGTTGTGTGGACTCCTGCAGCTCTCTCAGGGTAAAACCCGCACGCTCACGGATGAAGAACATTGTAGCGACCTGCGGCGGCGGCGGCAGCAGCAGCAGGCCCACGGCGATCGATTCCGGCGTTGAGCAGCGGCAGTGAACAATGAGCAGCTTGGCGTTGAAGAGCGTGGCGTTAATAGCGCAATGCCAGAATGGCCTGAATCCGTCCGCCGGTCTGAACGGAACATCTGTCGCCGTCGTTCGCTTCTCATGCATCCCAATCTGGCCGTGCGCGCGGAGTTCGTTCGATCCGAACCAGTTTCAACGGCGGCCGTGCCAGCAGCAGCGGCCGCGAAAGCAGAGGATCGAACGGCCTACCTACCTACCGAGCGAGTGAGCGAGCGACCGGCCGGCCGGACAGCCAACAAACCAACGAAGCTATTGGGCCGCTTGGCCGGGGGGTGCTGTTGTTCTTCGCTACAGAACGCCGACAGAAGGCTCGGAAGTAGCTGCTGCCGGCGTTCGGGGTCAAGGCATCGACGCCCTGCCGAACTGGGCTCCATAGTTCGCTCGATTACCCTCTCTCTGTTTTTCTTTCAGTCAGTTCCTCACACGGTGAGATGGGCCGCCGCTCGACAGAACTTTCTCCGAGAGACGCGCCTTACAGAGCTTCATCTGCGGTGTTACGGCCGGATGCTGTGCGCTCCTCTTCGTCGTCGTCACTTCAAATACAGCTTGGGCTTCGGCCCCGCTCGCTCGCTCGTTCGTTCGATTGCTCATGAGAATCAACGAAACGCATGCGCCTGCCGCGTATGTTGCCCTGAGAGCGTGAGAGATCTCCCGACATCGTTTCGATAGCGATGCGCTCCGGCTGCAGCCTGCTTGGCAAGCTTAGTCATCGAACACGCGGCGTGCCAAGGAGCGGAAGTTCGGAACGGATTCGTTGAACGCTGCTGAGAACCTCCGCAGCGAGCCGAAAGACGTTGCCGTCCGCGAAGTGCTCGAGGAATCGTCCGGTTTGCTCACAGGAAGTTCGGCCGACGAGACCGGTCGCGAAGAAACTCCACGACTCTTCGTCAAGAACCTCTCATCATCGGGTCCTCCGTTTCGGCGGACAGCCACATGGCTCCTGGAACGAGTGTAGCCGCATGCTCCTGCCGGAGGACTTCGGGGAAGGACCGGCGATTCCAGAATCATGGACGCATGGAACTTTTCATGCCACCGGACGATCACGATTCCACTGTATTCGGATCGAATGAACTTCCTGATCGAGATCATGGACTGACGGTTCGATCAACCGCGGAACTTCCGCACGGAGTATCTCCCATAACGATCCACAGGTTCCTAAATCTAATCCAGTCGAGGGCATTGGTCAAAAATACATCCTCGGCAACCAACCCGATTGGGCATTCAAATGTTCCCAATCGAGTTGATCGCAATCGGGGATTCCGTTTGGCTGATTGCTCCGTACGCACCATGGGTTGGAGTGCATCTAATTTCGAATCACTTTCTCGGTTGTTTGCCGGGCAGCTCGGATTTTCAAGGAAAATACCTTCCACAAACTGAACCCATGTGCATTTGAGCCATCATTCATCCATCAAGAACGGTCGCCCCCTGTCTGCGGAAGAACCGTAGTTTGATAGCATGACGAGGAGTGGAGTCTTCTCCTTCAAGGAGAGGAACACCTTGAGAAATACTGATTTAGAGCTTCTCATCGGTTCCTTGGTCTCCTGAATCTTCAGTAGAGAGAGAGAGAGCACCAATGAGAAGCAGGTAGGTGGCGGGAAGCAAGTTCGCTGAAGCGCGTGAATATGAGCCCGTTGTTGCAGCTTCCTCTGATTGCAGCTGCCTGAAATCGTCGCAGGGGAAGCCCTGAAGTCGGAGTCTATTTCCTCGCGCTTTTTTGTGAGTCTGCCTCAACGAGTAGGGCGGCTTGGTGATAGGGTCAATCGGAACGTTGTGCAGGAAGATGTGTCGTGTCGCCCAGCAGATATACAAGTCTGTTCCGAGTTGATCGGTGTACCGAGAGTTCTCCCAAGATATTTCGGCTCCAAGAAAATCAGTTTGTTCAAATCGCGCATGCTGAGGTGGCTCCAAATCGATTAGGTTCTGAGGAATTGTGATGGTCGCGAGGGCTACCGGAGCTCGGTGCAGGAGACGGTCCCCACTCGCGAGGACTCCATCACGGCGAGATTTCAAACGTTCCGCTTCTACAACTTTCATTGACGGACAGATCTATCCAAACTTTCGGGATGGATTGCTATGGCGTATCACAGGCGACAATTTCCCGCGGCGTAGACGTGGAGGTGGTTCCCTGGTGTTGATATCTGTCAGCTTTTCGGTGAGCAACAGGTAATCACTCCAGAGGTGCAACCCCTCTCCGAGATACAGTATTCAGAACAGCATCATTGGAACGTGGTATTCGTTGAATCCTCCCGATGGCGTCCCTGAACTCAAGGATCATGTCAGCTCACCTGGAGGAGGAACAATACAAACACACGCATCGACTTCAGCTGTCGTCACCCCCACGGAACGTCAGAGAGGAGAGTATCTCCTGCCATCGGGTTGGGGGCCCGTGATCTTAGGTGCTGATTTGAAGCCAGATCAGCTCAATATATCCAGCTAAGGTTCTTATGATCAATCCTTCTTCTTCGAGGAACGGAAGAAGTGGTCAGGGACTACACGATAGTTTTCTGCGGTATGGGATGCTCGACGGAACGACGCCAAAGATGCTTCGGCTACAACAGGGGTCGGCAAGCTATTTTGGCTCAGGGCCCTGTCTCCTCAGAGCATCTTTGAACATGGTTGACAATCATCGAGACTGGCGTTCGGGGACTGTGATGACTTGTCAATTCCCGGCACAGGTACCCCGTACCCGGACAAGCATTTGGATTCCATCGACAATCGACGTTAGAATCAGCCGCATCCCCCCATCAGGAGTGATCGTCAGTGTGACAGCTGAAGTTTGGGCTACCAGTGTATTACGTGGTAGTGGACCGTTGACGATTCCAGATGAAACAACCGGTTTCCCTCTTGAGCCGTGGCCATAACTCGGGTCGGTATCGGCTTGTGGTCGAGTCCATCGCACTGGAGCTCAACAATTCGTAACTGACCTGGAATACACACTTAATGGAACGCTTCATGACTTTCTTTCTTTGAGGAGGCAGTTTCGTCAAACTCACAGCCGTGGCTCCACTCCTCCCCGTCTGTCCACGGCCGAAGCTCCGGTACCCTGATGCTCATGGGACTTATTGGCTTCCCGAATCGTCTCCCTCGTTTTCTCCATGGAAACTCGGACGCTGAATCGCCGTCGCAGTGGTGTGATGCCGAGTCTCACGCGGGCTCCGTTCCAGGTTTCTTTCTAATTCTTCCTTGATTTAACTCCACCCGTATCTGAGTTTGTTTTTGTTCCCTAGCTTCGTTTATTCCCATTCCCGTTAGAACGGCCCCATTTATTCTGGTGTATCTTGTTTCAAAGTATTCCAAGAGTTCACCCGTCCATGTCCATTTTGATGGGTTTTCATTCCCTCATGTTTTTTGCTTTCTTCCGAAGATCAAAGTTCCTCGTCCTGAATGAATGCGGGTGTTTATCAGAGGTATACTGTCTTTCCAGTATCGTCGTTCGGATTCTAGCAGTTCGTCGGGTGCTTTTGGCAAGATGTGACCACAGCCCTGGGATCGCTCTCCGGTGACTTTTCGAGAAATTTGCGAGAAACACTGGGGAGATGCGCGGGAGCATTCGGAACTGATTCGGGATTCTTTGGAATGATAAGACCTCACATCTTGGTTTTTCACGGGGACCTTCCGGGGTTTTCATTCGTACCGCATTGTCAAGTGTGTCGATCCTGTCCACGTGCTGGGGCGTTACTGGCAGGTTCCCAAGTTCCCCGCCCACGTGCTTAGAGGAACTCGGCCTTGACCGCATCAGGACTGACGATGCAGGAAGTCTCATTGTGCACTGTGGGGGGAGGCGAATGAGAGCAACCCCATTGATGATCTTCGGCAAAACTCTTCATCGAACTAACGTCCCGGTTCACGGATGAAGCGCTCAACCAGAAACTAAGGGGAGTCCACTCTAGTCAAACGGCTCGAGGCCATCGCAACTGACCCGTATCGAATTTCACGAAACCCAGATGGGTGGTTCCCGGGAGTAATTGCCCCGGGATCTCCAATTGTGAGCGCGACTATAAGTATACTGCATCTATTCCCAGTCGACGAGTCACCACGCAGAAGAACGGAAGTTTGCATCGATCGGGGTCTAGATCAGCATCCTGGGGCACGGTGAAGGTCCGGTCATGAGTAGTTTGATGTCATGTGCGCAGTACAAATCTCTATTGCCACAGATTTGTGACCAGTTTGAACTCCGCACCCTCTCGCTGAATCTCTGCCCTGTTCGGCCCGAAACGATTTGAGCCTTCTTCTTGGAAATCAGCAACGGATGCCCGTCTTCATATGCTTCATGTGGGACAAAGTATTATTGCTCTCTGCATTCAAAATCATGAATGAATTCATCGTGGACATCCACTTGCGATCAATCGAGGAGCTGCTCTGCATGATGTTCTAAGAAAGTTTGTGGCGGAAAACTCCCATATGGCGAGATTCTACAATGGGTTTTGAGGAGTGAGAAGTCGGTTCAGATCCATTTCCTTCGGATTCCGGAGAGTCAGTGACTCCAGAATAGATAAGCTCCGGATTTTAGAACCCGACTTTCTTCCTCGGATGGATCAAAACTGGCCGCGTGTTTCCCTTCTTTCAGTCTACCCAGGGAATTTACGGGACCCCGGTGACGCCCAGCTCATCCGATACTTCTGATGATTTCATGACGGAGGATCATGCGGGGAACGTCGTTAGCGAAAAGTATCGTTTGCGAGAGCCATGACCTATCATCTCGGTTCGAGATATTGTTTGGAAGAGGAGGCTTTTGCTATATCATGGAATCGCACCCATTCATGCGGAATGTGCAGAATAGGGAATTGCTTCGTTTGCATGAGCGCTCCTAGAGAAGGCCACATCTTCTCCTCGGAACATTCTTCCTCAATTGAAATTGGGCTCAGTTGTGGTTTTTGGAAGTCCCCGAAACAAGCCCAAAGTGACTTCTGTTATTCTTCCAACTACCAAGACGAATCCCGTCACATGAATGGGTCCACGGGAGTCAACTTCTCTCGTTCGTCTTTTCCGAACTATTCTCGGTTGAGCATCATCCAGAAATGCCCTCCAACTGAGCTTTGTTGAATCTTTGCTTGTGGGACTCATGGGCTTTCATCAGGTTCCAAACTAGATTATGCAGCGGTTTTCAACCCCGGTCGATCAGCTACTGATTCGCAAATCGAAATAATAAGGGCCAATAGTGAAAACAACAGACCAGTGATTATTCGAGAACTCACAAGCGTTTGCAAGCAATACACGCGTTTAGCCGCGATTCTTCCACAGTGAGTGTTAGTCAAAACTTCCCATCGCCTCGACAACTTTCCACGCGTCGCACGTCAGTTTTATTCGAGCTTGGATTCCTCCGTTCGGATGTCGCGCCATCTCCAATCGATGAACAGATATTACGGATCTCGGGGGAAACTCGAAGCAGATTTCATGATTTTCCGTTGAACGGAGACACAGAATTGGTTTCCCAGCTTCAGTTTAGCGGGAAATAATGCCTGGTTTTCAACCGGTGGACACTCTTTTTGCGATCCTCGGCTGCCCAACTAATACATCCAAGAAGGTTGAAGCCAATCAACCATGCATCATTTTTTTAGAACATTGAAAGTACAGGGAGGTTTTGAAGCACTATCCCTAATCCTGGAATATTACCAAGCTGAGATGGAGTGAAATTGTGCCTCAACTCGTGGAGATTCAAGTCTCCATCAGAGTCAGTCGGCCTACGGTTAGCCGGAGCTTTCTGCGGTTCGTGACCGCGGTTGCGAGATTTAATTTCTTGATTGGCCGCACACCGCGGTTTTCGCGGACTGCAGGTATAACCGAGGTCTCTTCCGCTTTTGAGACGTTGAAGAAGCCGGGAACTTAAGTGCACCTGTGGTATCGTTGACCGGGATTGTTAGGACTGACCGCTGGGATCCTTGAGCGCTCGACTTTCATTCGCTAGAGAGATTCCCAGCTTTTTCCGTTCCGAAGGACATGAAATATCAGGTGTGAACATCAGTGTGGATAGTGAGCGTGGAACGCTGTTCTATTCTTGATCAAGAAAAAGGGCTGTCCAATCCCATAAAGGTGCCTATTCCCCCTGATGAGCGAGAACACGACTGCATGTGTCCTGCTGTCTCCAGCGATCGAATTGTCCCATCTTGTGAGTCCCTCTCCCGGACGCTGATGGGATGCTCGACCATTCAACGAGTCAATCAGGTCGATGAGAGGCTGCTTATCAGTTCGAGCCTTGGATGACGCTACAACTCCCTTATCCAACGGCAGGATCATTGTGGGACTCCGGAACAGCAGCGACCGTCTGTCGAGCCCGGGGCGGAACCGCGATTTGATGCCCCTCACTAGGAGATTTTTCTCGAAGAGCGGAACAGAAAATTGATACGATTCGGGATCAATTTGACCTCCAGGCAGAATGAGAACGTGCCGCGTGAGTGCAGTCCTCATATGTAAGAAGCGCCTTCGCACCAACAAGGACCCACAAGGAAATGACTCACAAGGATCGGAAGATGTTCCAACTGATGGTCTTCGCCAGTTTCTCTGTCTCTTGAATGCTTTCGAGATCCATGGAGATTCCTGTACCCGATGAACAACTTTGAGTTCCGAAAGGTTGAGTCTCAACTATGACCTCTTGCCTCTTGCTGTACCTCTTCGAGTGACTTGGACTCGAACAAACATCGACGTACTGTCGGTAAGACGACCAAAACGAACGAACGAAGGAATAAATTCCAAACCCGTCAGAGGGTGATCCCGCCACCTCTTGGGCCTGGAGAAGGTTCGGGGTGCGTTGTATGAACGCCGTTCCAAGATTCAAGAGGGACTTCTCGATGCCCTGGCCGGGCGAAACGCTGCCCCAGATCCTGGGCCCAGCGCCTTGATGCCCGAGGCGAACCCCCTCGTCCCCCTGCTTATTCAGAATGGTATCTCAAGGAAGTACGTCTCCCTTGCTTCGATGTGGGGTTCGAAGATTTCAAAATACTCGCCTTCCATTTGCTCCCTACGTGTCGGAATCCGAGCTCGGAATCAAAAGTTCGCTTCGTTCAAGCTAGTTCTGGGCTGGAATGGTTTTCGCGCCAGCCAGTTTTCAACTCCCGGAATGTCATCGGAGCTGTGATCTGGATGCCCCCAAGGATCGCAATACGCATGATCCCGCATACGCTCGCTCAAAAGAATGGATTCTCACGGAGCCGGAACTATGTACCATTCCTAGAAAGCACTCCTCTGAAGGCTGCATCAGTCCCTCCAGCTTGAGCATCTCATGCATATTTCTACTCTCTCGTTGTGATGAGTTTGAATTCCGAAATCCTCATTGAAATGCTCTGTTATCCTCGAGCGGTACCCTGCACCTAATGCGAGTTCATCGCGGCTCTTACAGGACGAGCGACGTAGCAAGGTATACTGCCGCCCGAGGCGGGACTCGGGAAATTCGCAGGATGCCGCCCCTTTGCACCTTGTCCGATCAACACTCAGAAAACCACCGCACTGAGGCGGACTGACGCCCCAAGAAGAGTGCCGCCCGGAGCGGACCACCCGCTCTCCCCCAGGCGCGTACGCAGGATTCTTCTTTGAGGAGGGCTAACTTCTTTCTCTCCCTCTAGGAGGCGTCTGTGGCGCAGTCCGATGATTCTCATCTTATCTGATACATCCAAAATGGATGAGTCGCCAAAACTCCGCCATCCATTTGTCTGAGGGCAAGTTCCTTCACTTCCAGCTGATTTTATGACTCATTCCAGAATACCGGTCCAACCGCCTTAAACTGTATGCAAGAATGTCAAGCACTCCATGAGCGGTGAAAATAATGTCCAGGTACATGCTCATCGAGGTCGAGTCAATCAACCTATCTCGGGTCATATTCAGAGCCTCGAAGTTTGTATGTTCTTCGGAATCATACCATCGTTGCATCGTCCGAGATGTGCCTTGAAGACAAGGAGAACCGTCTGAACTGTATCTGAACGCCCTAGCGGCCTAAAGGGCAAGTGAAAGATCGTAAACCAACTCAAATTTTCGACTTGGATAGTATGCGTCTCAAGGCTTGGGAGCCTCATACTGCGTACGCCACTGCTTTCCTCACCACGCTACTGTACAAATTCGAATTCTTCCTCCACCGCTCTCACCTGATACGCCGTGGAGCTTGGAGCCGGAAGTTTCCGTGGAGAACCAAACCTTGATCCTTCTTTGGCATTCAGCGCTCAGTCTGAACTTCATGTGGGTCCCGTCTCCTCTCTCCTCTGCAGCCTCTTGAGCGGCCACATGGCCCTCAAATGGCCCAAGTGCCTCCTCCAGATACACCAAGGAACATTTTGTGGTATGTATCGCACAGCCAGGGTAGCTCTGCGGCATTCGTTTAAGACTTCCTCTCGCCCTCCAATTGCAAGCTGTGGCTCTTTTGAGCTCTCGGTTTTTTTCCGATTTTGCTTATTCTCGCGTTATTTTTCGACTCCTCAGGCTCAATCCTGAGTTGAGCAGGCGCTGATTAGGGCGTTTGTCACTTTTCAGTGTCCTGGAGGCGCGTTTACATGGGTTCGACCTAGGGGTTCAAGTGGATGGCTCCCCGTCCATTTGGAGTCCGTGAACTCGCTAGGATAAACGTTCATGTTGATTCCCTATTCTTTTCCGATCTATTCTCCCGCAGAATGATTCTTTCATGCGAGGCGCGTTGTCGGAAGAGACATTGGCCCGGTTCAAATACTCCAGACCGCATTGAAGTGATGGCAAGACCGTAGTTTCGACTCACGTCGCTGCCGCGGGCACCAATTAGCGACGTGAGTCGATGTACGACTGTATTGTGCCCGATGCGTGAAAATTTCAGAGGGGAGACCCTATGAAAAGAATGTAAGGTCTGAACCAGGTTGAACCTGGTCTTGCTAGAAAATACGCAGAAAGAAACGGCTAAAACGGCATCGAAAGCAGGAGGTTATCTTTCGATCGGGCTGAGGCTTCGAGGCGCACTATCGCTTGAAAGCTTTTCGCTGATTAGGCGAAAAAATGAACTGATTTTCTGGCAGAAGGGAACGTTGATTTTTCCGAACGTTTGTCACGAGGCGGCCAAGTCATCAATCATACAATCGTTGGTCTTATACTAGAAATTACAGCGCGAACGCGGCCGAACTGGTTCTGGAGCATCCTCGCTCTCCGGTAAGTCTCACATCCCTAAATAACGCTCACCAAAGCTCGAGCAAATCCTCAGTCGGCTCTCTAGCCACAGCCCGAGAGAATAATGGGCCCCAAAATCGATAATTATAGCTCCATTGAATTATAAATACCCGGCATATCGTTGCTCATTTGCGATCGTACGCATACGGGCTTCGTTGGGAGTGAGTCGTCGGAGTGGAAGAGGCGATGCTTAAATCTTTGCATCATATACAGTGTGACTGTGTCTCCCCTTGGGTACGGCGGTGAGCACCACCGCCCTCTCCGCTCCAGAACGAGATCGCCCGCCAAGATAGTCGGGGTTGCCAGAATTGTCGGTCTTCAGTTGTCGATGTATTCTTGCAGCGCATATGTTGCGACCACTCCGGAGGATGGTCTCGAAAGTGTCGAGCACGGCCGATATCAGAGTGTTCGTGGAGATTCTGAGAATCCTCTTAAGGCATGCGCGGGAGCATGGGAGCTCTTCGGAGTGCGGTGTGCTCGTTGACATTGGTTCGGCTCCGAAGTCTGGGAAAACTTGAAAACTTAACTCGGCAACGACGCTGAAGACGAAAGGAGGCCCTCGTACTAACTAAGCCACTGACTATTCGTTGAACGATGCAGATCCTCACTCTTCACGACTTGGCTCCTCTATGAACCCGAATTCCCAAATAGCGTGTTCACTTCCTGCCATTCGCGAAGCAATGCATGGATATCGCGAACAAATCATCTCAAAGTGCTTCAAGAAGGAGAGACAAGCAAACATCCGATCATTTTCCCGGACTTGACCGCGTAGCAATTTAAGCAGCAGGAGAAACTGATTTTCCACGAATGCTCATTCTCATTGATTTGCTCGCTTTCAGGATTGACAGTCGGGGCGAACTTGCTCCGAAGCCCATTTCGAGTGACTCTTCACGAACTCGGATATTGGATGAGAGTTCAATGCGCCGCTCCCAGGAATTCCAAGCTTGTGAGACTTGAATGCATTCGTAGAGCCAAGAGACGGATGTGTCTTAGGTGACCGTAGTCTGGATCCATCACGTCGCGTACACGGGATCCGCCCTTCGGCTCGATCAGCTTATCAGTGAACACTCTGTGGAAAGCGTGCGGCAGAGAATTTACTGAAGAGAGAAGAAATGTCAATAAGAGGAGGAATTTCGACCACTAGCGGATTATCTGTTGAATTTCGTTAGAGGCTCGTTTCCGTTGCAGTTTAACGACCCACATGGAATATCGTTAACGGTTCTGTCAGAGTCCCCACTGGCCCTGGTCTCGGTTTGACAGGTCTCGACGCGAAATTTAGTTGGAACGGAACTATCTATTCGTGACTATCGTGCACCTTGAGTCCCGCGGGTGAGTTGCAAGCAAGTCGCGTTTGAGGGCCTCTGCTTTTTCTATTCAACGCACCTACCCCCCCTTCCCCCCATCCTCCGCAGTATTTCAACGTTCGGACGAAAACATCGGATGACAACAGAACTACGTTCATTTTCCTTCCAATCGACATCAAATGTTGATAACTCGATAACAGGGCTAAAAACCGAGCAGAGCTTTTGGTTCGTGATGCACTCCACCAAGCTCATCTCGTGATGGGAGATCGGAGCAAATAGATTCCCTAACTCCACGAAACTGTTGAATCAAAGATGCCTGAAACCGAGCGGGATTCAAACCAATCGCGATATCACGCACAGAATGTTCACGGACCGTATCACTGACCAATCTCACTGGATTTTGCCCGTGGAAGAACATTCCCGTGGAACGCAGGGCTTTCTCTGAGAAATGCATGGATTGGATTGGATTTATTTCGATCTTCCATATGCACATATGGTCCCTTTATTCAGCATATTCAGCTCTTCCCTTCCAGCCGATTTCGGTGCATGGTCTTCATCGAGACATCGAGAAAATCAGCCAACGATAAATGGCCAACGATCTCTTCGTTTACCAACCTCTTCATCTCTAACGTGAGAGGCCGGATGTGTCATTATGGAAATATTAGCTACCATTATAAGGGGTGCTCAGGGCACACGCGCAGGGAATCAACGCGCTCCAGGAGGGTCAGCGGAATTTCCGAGGTGTTCTCAATTTTGCTGTTCAGACATCTTTGTCGCTCAACACGGACCGCTGCCGCGGCAGTAAATATTTGGAACATTCTTTCAGTTCACCCAGCAGTGAACTCTGAATTCCGAAAGTGGGCGACCGATGAGGTTGGAGCAGGCCGAATGAAGTTTTGTCGATTTCCATATGCTCGTTACAATAGCTCTTTTTCAATATCATTTCGAATCTATTGATTCGTGAAGAGGGATCGAGGAAGGAAGAGAGGACCGGATCCAATGGCTCCTCGGTTGTTCATGGCTTCTATGGACTCTCAAACGTTCGGTTCCGACACTCAACTGGCGTCTTCTCTCGGAATCCATAACTGGATACAGTTCTGGGGCATAGAGGCGGAGCCCAACTTGCACGCAGCCATCAAACTCACGCGACGTTCGTCGATCAGCCATGAGGCTCGGCGCGCGCTCAGTCTCCAGCGATGTCAATTCGCTCGAAGGCAAATGTTGCGCCGAATCGTTAATGTATTGTATCGCCTGTCTCACCCTCCTGACCGCTCGAGGCGTTGGTAAAAGACCGTCGGCTTCCCCACCTGATGTCAATGCCACGAAGTCGTCCGGGCTTGCCCATGATGGGGAACGCGACGTCACAGTCTCCATCAACAATCCCAACATGTCAGAATATTCATCGCTTTCCGGACTTCTCCAACCTGTCAGATGGAGTCCGCGCCCTGCAGGGCTTCCGACTCAGGGGCCACTAGCCATACAGGCCATGGCTCGTTATGAGCAGTTGGACTCACGCTGGATCACAGTCATCATCGCTGCTCCTCTCAGGTCTTAGCAGAGCATCACAACAGAGCGAGTGTTTCGACACTTGAGAGCGGCGGGATTTATCTGGCTCGTTCCGAAACCCGACTCCCAGCCCGTAGTTTCGAAAGCTCAGCTGAGTCACCATGAGATAGTGACGGTGGAATCCTGTCGGTCCAAACTTCCAGAACGCGTTCGGATTCTCAAGACGGTGCGAGAGGCCTAATCGTGCATGCGACTGAGGCGTCGATTGCTTTGGTGACGTTTAAGGTGAGTTTTATAGAGATGCCGTGTAGAAGCGCGTTCAAGAGTACTGGGTACAGTGGTGAACTAAAGCAATGTTTGGACAATCATTGACCTCCGCGGCTTTTTCGCCTCGATGCGCGTTCGAACCGGCATCACCAGAGAGCTTCTGACGTCCAGAACTGCTCCTCGACTTCAGAGGCTGTGAGCCGGCGAAGCTCGCTATCCGGTCCGCGCCGGAAGCCTCCGTGAGCATCCTTAGGCCATGGTGACATATGGCGACTTCCCTCGTGGTTGTGGGAACAGCTGATTCACACGAACCGCCTCGCTGTTTCAGGTTCAGGACTCTCATCTCCGCCCCCGAGATGAGTTTCACGAGCGACGAAGTGAACTTCTTGGTGTATCGCTACCTCCAAGAATCAGGTTTCTTCCACGCGGCGTATACCTTCGGTGAGTATCGCGTGGGGTCATTCTTGAAGATCTGAGGGTTGGGGAGTCAGAATAGAGAAGCGACGCGTGGAACCAGAGGGTGTCCAAAGTGAAGGGCTCCTGCAGCGATCTCTGTGGTTCATCATCCGACGGCGAATCTCGCCTTCCTGCGTCGCCTCTGATTGACTCGCCCGGGCGAGTTTGGAACCCTCTGACCCTGTCGTCGAACTGGAGTCGCGCCTACAACGTCCGGTGCTCTGTCGCATTCCCTTGGAATATGACCGGAACTCTTTTCCCGCATCTTCACTCGACCGAAGCAAATCAAAGTTCCATGTGGCATTCCAGGTATTGAGTCTCACATCTCTCAATCGAATATAAACGGAGCCCTAGTCCCCCCTGCCGCTTTGCTGTCGATCATCCAGAAAGGCCTCCAATACACAGAAGCCGAGATCTCGATTGGCGAAGATGGGTCCGAGCGCCTCATCGAGTCGTTGTCGCTCATCGATGCAGTGATGCCCGACGTGGTCGCCGCCAGGCAACAAGCAGCCCAACAGAAGGCGAAACCGGAAATCAACCCCCAGAACGGTGACAATAACAACGCCGCGACCAATGGCGACGTCAAGCGTAAGTCCCGGAATTCTAAAAGCTCTGCGAGTTCCTCGGATCGGACCAACTTGCATAAAACAATCAACGAACTGATTCTTCCAGCCCACATCGAACCACCCTCAGGATCAGCGAGTTCGAACGCGCCGGCTCCGATGGATACATCTACCAGGCCGCCAGCCCCAGCCAACAATGAAGAGAGCGGGCCCGTTGCGGCACCTGCTCCTGCAGGACCGCCAAGTGAGCCTAGCTGGGTCGGGATCCCCGGCATCAACACAATGGATATCCCGCCATCCAGAGCGACAACGTTGAAAGGTCATGATAGTGAAGTCTTCATCTGCGCGTGGAACCCGGCGTCCGATTTGCTGGCTTCTGGAAGTGGTGACTCCACGGCGCGCATCTGGAACCTCAACGAACCTCCCATTCCGGCTGCGAGCCAACAGCTTGTTCTAAGACATTGCATTCAAAGAGGAGGAACTGAGGTGCCGAGTAACAAAGATGTCACTTCGCTGGATTGGAATTCCGAAGGTACTCTGCTAGCGACCGGATCTTATGACGGTTTTGCTAGAATTTGGACCACAGAAGGAAGACTGGCATCCACACTCGGTCAACACAAAGGTCCCATCTTTGCATTGAAATGGAACAAGAAAGGCAATTATATTCTTTCTGCTGGCGTCGACAAAACGACCATCATATGGGACGCTTCGACCGGCAACTGTACTCAGCAGTTCGCTTTCCACACGGCTCCTGCCCTCGATGTGGATTGGCAAAGTAACATCAGTTTCGCCTCTTGCTCCACTGATCAGTGTATCCACGTCTGTAAGTTGGGCGTCGAGCAGCCGATCAAGACGTTCACGGGACACACGAACGAGGTGAACGCCATCAAGTGGGATCCTCAAGGTGTTCTTCTTGCTTCTTGTTCGGACGACATGACTCTCAAGATTTGGACTACCAGGGAGGCGCCGAACGGAGGTTTGGTGCATGATCTGCAAGCACACCACAAGGAAATTTACACAATCAAGTGGAGTCCTACAGGACCGCAAACGGCGAACCCCAACATGAATTTGGTTCTAGCCTCAGCGTCGTTTGATTCTACGGTGAGCCCATTCTCTGTTCAGCTGCGAATTATCGGTGCGAGAACGTTTCATGGACCAGTCCATCCCGTCCCCCGATCCTCTCGACCAGCAATGGCTCGAAGAAGTTGGGGAGGGGAAGCCAGAAATTCTCCTCCTGGATTTCGTTTGATGTTCGTTGACGTTCTAGGTTCGACTGTGGGAGGTCGAGAGGGGACACTGCCTGTACACTTTGACCAAACACTCCGAGCCCGTATACTCCGTGGCGTTTTCACCCGATGGTCGTTACCTTGCTTCCGGTTCGTTTGACAAATGTGTGCACATCTGGTCAACGGCAACTGGCCAGCTTATGCACTCATACAAGGGAACCGGTGGCATCTTCGAAGTCTGTTGGAACGCCAGAGGAGACAAAGTCGGCGCCAGCGCTTCCGACGGCTCAGTAAGTTCTTTTCGCTGATGGAATAGATTCTGGACCATTTGAGTCCAGGAATATTCGACGAACAGCATTCGTGGAGCATAAGCCTACTCTTACTTTCAGGTTTTTGTTCTGGACTTGCGGAGGATGTGAATTTCGGAGTTATGACGCTGAATCCGTTCGTAAACGTTCGATAGCATACTTAATGAGAGCGTTCTTAAAAACCTTAACCGTTTTGCAACAACATCAACATCGTGGTACCCGAGGAATTTTTCGATCACGTTATTCTCGGAACAAAACACGTGTTGATGGTGCCGGTTGTACACTTAAGAAGATATCCAGACGGGCAACACCCCACTGGATCCGTGTATATAGAACTGTTCCATCAAGACTTCGACCGGTACTTGGAGGTTCGAATGACAGGCAACGAGTCGCGGCTACCACGATGGACGACTGCTCAATCGAGAGTATCACTGTCAAGCTGTCAATATTGTTCCAATTTTATCATTGGACCGTCTTGTACTATGCTTATAAATCCTTTGAAAATCGTGGACACGCTGATCTCTTCAAGTAGAAATATTCAGAACTTTGCTGCGAGACCGAAAACGAGTTGGTGGAATGAAAATCGAGCTGCGTTGAATTGAATACGAAAGGATCCTGGAAGCCGGCGTTTTGGCTAGTCTCAATCTTAATTCTGCACACAGCATCCACTCGGCTTCCAGACTCCTTGCAGCCGTCGTTTGTCGAAGCAATGACGAAATCTTAGTCAGCGTTCCGATATCCACGAATCGGAGCGTAAATCTCTAATACCTAGCCGCAAGGATTTTCGAGAGTAGAGCTCTCGAGCAAGCAGGCTTTTGTGGTCGTGTCTTGGCCGCGTTTTCTCTCCGATGGTATGTCATCCCTTTTCCGAATTCGAGAAACGAAAACAACCCAGCAGGGAGGGCTTGTGGCTGTTTTTGTTCAGCAACAGCTCCACCATGAATCTCTTCAGGAAGCGGAAATCCTACGATTTGAGAAAAAATCAGTGTCGAAAACTTTTGTTGGTGCGTGATGGCGTGGTCTTAGAGCTAGATTTCAACAGACTGAGCGAAATCCGTTGGCCTGCTGTGGAATCACTTGCAGATTCCGGCATCAAGGTAGTTGATAAGGTGTTACAGCTTATTCGCTCCCATGATGCGCATCAAGTCATTGGTACTCGCCGAATTCTCTCTCCAGGTATTTCCCCTTGACCGGGGGACAGACACATTCGTCGGCGTCGCAGCCGACGGAAGTATCTTCACTCAATGCCGCGGAAAACGGACTTTTGCGAACTATTGGTTCTCAAGAAACTTCAACGATGTTATATTGACTCGGTGTCGGAGAATATTGAGGTTCACACCGGGTGCTCCGCCCCTGGAACCCTTGGTGGAGGGGAAGATCCCCAGGGACGAAGTGCGTGACTTCCAACTAGTTCTAAATCCTCGAGTTCTTGCTTGAAGTTGTGGTGAAGTTGACCTCTGAATCACGTTGTCTGACATAGTAGAAACATTTTTCCAGGTGATTGATATTTTTGTAGAGCAGAAAGCCGTGCTCCTACGGAGCGATGGCTCCTTCAAAATTTACTACCCAGACTCTCAAACGTATCAAACGAGCTCGAACATACGCGTCGTTGGGTCGTTGATAAGCACATACGGCACCTCTGGTCTCTGCCACGGATATAGATACGTCATGGGTGGGACCAAGGCATTCGTGAAATTCTCAGTGGGCCAAAACGGAATCTTCGACATCGAAACCATCTACGTGAACGCGACCGGTACCATCCGCTCCTTAGTGGTTGAACTAACCCGCTTCCGGATCGTCTTCGAACTGGAATCGGGCTCGGGCGATCTTGGACTCATGTCCATGAGTCCATACTGGAATGTTCCGGAGGTTTGTAAAATAACGCCGAAGTCCATACGAGACTCCAGAAGGCAAAGCCCAGAAACCTACGGGTTCTCGCCTTGACCGACAGAATTCCTCTGTAAAATTGTATATCTGTGAATTATGAGCGTTGCTGTGCTGTGCGGGAGCTGGAGTCATGATTCTGTGCACAAAGCAAAGCGGCAGGGTCAACGGCTCTCTGGTCACGCATCCATTGAAGCTTGAATAAAGCTCACGGCGAATGACGCCTGCATCATTTGCTCGCATTCCGGGAAAACAGACTCGCGGGAGACAATGTTCGAGCCGGATAGGATCAGGGAGTCGAAGCTTAAGATCCATACCTAATCTAGCTCGCAACACCCTCCCCTCAAAGATGCCGAACTGCTGCAGAGTTCGTGCTCGAGGTAGTATTTTTTCGTCTCTCGATTACCTGCTCAGCTCCGTGGGAATAACTCTCAGGATGGAGAACGATTCACAAGCGGCCCAAAAAGTTTACACATTTGTTGGGTTCTCGAAGAAGTCGTTCTGTTTTCGAGCGAAAATGAAAGAGTTCCCAGAGACCTTCATCTGTCAGGTGTGCAATTTCATCGCACCGAAAATTAGGACGCTGCCATGCGGTCATTGGACCTGTGACGTTTGTTTAAAGGGCTTGAAGTACAAGTGAGTAGCCATTCAGAACTTACTCTGCGTTCCATTGTTTTGACGAGGTCAATCTGATGCGAGAGCATCGTGACCAGGGACAAGAAGTTGCCGGGGAAGGTTTTCAAATGTGCGCTCTGCAAGCAAACCAGCCGAGAAGTGACCATGACGACCACAGTCCTCAAAAGCCATATTCAAAAGAAACCAGCAGTCTGCGCTCAGACAGGTTATTATCTCTTGAATTTTCGAAACGAACATTGGGAGTCTCCCTTTCCGTTCGAATTCAGGTCTCGTATTGAATTCGGAAGCAGATGAAATATCGGATCTTCCTCCATCTTCCAGGATGCGCGTTTTCGGGTGCGCTCCGTGACATCAAGAGGCACTCTCCGTTTTGCGCTACCCATTCGATCGTGCCTTGTGAAGGCTGCGGCAACACTCTCCAGCGGGCTGCCCTCTCGAGGCATCTCCGGGAGCAATGTACCGTCGACGCTCCATTGCCGGAACCCGGAAGTTCTTGAATGAGCCACGTATTTGATCATTTGATTGCAAGTATGAAGCTGAGAAGCAGTCGAGCTGGAGCGATAAATCGTGACACAATTGATGTGAATTGTAACCTCCGTGATGAGGATACTCGTTGATCCAGTAACGGGAACACAAGCAGAAGACGATCGCGGAGAAACTCAATGGCTTCGAGAAATCATATGTTCGACCGCATTTGAACGATTTCGGAAAGATGTGACCAGATTTGAACCATCGAGCGGATGAAGACTGAGTCTACGAGCAAGTAGCAACATTTTCAGATTTTGGGGAAACAAAGAAGTTCGATTTTCGAGCCTTCTGCGAGCTGATATTTGCATTCATGAGGGCGCAGAGTTGGCATTGGGATTTCATTTTTTTCTCTTTTTTTATCACGTCAGTCACTTCTGGCCCGTATGTTCACAGGGAAATTCGATCTTATATACAGTCAGATGAGCCTAGTAACATCACAAGGAGGTGATGCGCACGCCCCGCTCGGTGTTCACCATAGGGATATCTTTGAGGTCACACAGTGTGTTGCCGCCCGGGCTCGGGAATTGCGCTCCTCCGCTTTGTTCCGGAGTATAGTGCCACCTATCAGAGAGCTTTGATACGTGTCATATTTCTCCGATGCGGGTGCATGGAAATTTACAAAGAATCCTGGTGGTGTTCCTCAAGCGCAGTCCAGGGGGCGACCAATCATCCGCCGGCGGATGACAAATAGCCAAGGAAGACTCGTCAGGAACAGCAGCGCTGCGTTCATGAGGTACATCAATCGGTAGTCTCCCAAATGGTCTCGGAATAAGCCTGCAAGCATTTTTGTGAGCGAAAATTCGATGAGAAGCGGATCGCCATGCACGCTTCGCTCGTTTCCACTCGATGTAGGGTACTGATAGATTGAACATTCATCTTCATCAGAACTCACCGATCGCCGATGGCATTAGGAGGAACACCAAACCGCTGATTGTTCCTTGCATACCAAGACAGAAGGCGAGCCGTTCTAAGCCCAGGTAACGAGAGACCACGCTGACGTAGTAGGAGCTAGAAACGCCGAAGAATCCCCCGAAGATAGTGACCGCCACTATGAATGAAGTTAGGGACCGACAGACGCATAGAAGTAGGAGAAACACGCAAGACGTGAAGTATGATAGTGTGATCAGGGTATCGCGCTTGATGAGATTCCAATCAGCCAGAGCGGGCAGTAGGATACGACCTGGAAAATTGATCGGGGAAAAAAAGTTGGGAATCGGACTGCTTTGTTATTTGTGATGCAATAGAGTGACATGTGATCGAGAACCCGGAAACGAACCTATGAGATCCGAGACGGAGTAGCAACCGATGATCACTACAACATTCTCGACCGTGAGACCTTTCTGTGCGCCGTAATCTACGATTGTGGCTAAGAAGGTATCAAATAACCATTGAAACACGAGATTCACGAATAGGATCACGTAGAACATTGGCTCCCGGAAAACGCTCCACGCAAAGATCGAAGTTTTTGACCCTGGAATATTTTTCGGGAACAGTGAGCGGTCTGCTCTGACAGAGGCGGAATCGGAAGAATAATCTCTGCTCAAATAGTTCCTCGATCCTCACCGGTGTTTTTCGGATTCTTTGCCCACGGAGCAGTGTCCACGAATAGCGCTAGAGGGGCAATGCTCATCAGTATGACGCCGACGACGAGCATCGCGAATCTGAATCCATAGTGATTTTTCACGAAGTCGAATAACGATGGGAAGATAATCGAAGCCACCGGCGAAGCTGCGTGAGCGATCCCGATGGCTAGGCCTCTGTAGCGATCGAAATATTGAGATAGGAGCACGTTGGACGCCACGAGGATAGTTCCTGAACCGAATCCGTGCAGCCCTCCGAAGCCGAATGTCATCAGGAGAACGCTTGGAGCGATGGAACCGAGAACGAAGCCGAGACCATTGAGCAGAGCTCCCATGAACAGAATGGGTCTGAGAGGATACTTCTGAGCCAGAGGTCCGACCACGATGCCTGCGGAATGAATCCATGGTTCCCAATCGAGTCTGGACCACAATGCTCCCGCACGAATGTTGCGTCAGGGTGAGCTTACCGGAGAACAGCATCAAAAGGTTGACGATACTGCTCGGCCATGAAGCTTCTCCCTTGGGAATCTCGAATTCCTCGGCTATCGAGACCAGGAGCAGACCCGAGCATCTGAAGCCCACGGACGAAGCGCATATAGCGACGGTGCAGATCACGCAGACAAACCAGGATCGGGGACTGTCGAGAGCGGGTTTCTCCTCGGCCGCGGAGAAACCCTTTTCCTTGATGGTGGGCACCACCTGTGCCTCCGGAAGTCCTTCTTCGGCTGCGCTTTGGTCGACTGGTCCCCGACACATGCTCGGGATCTTTGACAGGCGGTCTGACAGAGCCGTTCACGAATTCTGGATACGATGTGAAGATGCTGCTTTTTGAAGTGAAGAATCCTCCCCCACAACGAGCGAGGAGAGAGCGAACGAGACAGCCCCATAAACGCCCGGCTATGGCGGAGAGCTTTTACGATGATACTCCAACTCCAAAAACTGATAACGAGTACGGCGCAGAGGAACGGCAACGTGCACTCGAATGCCGAAACCAAAGGAGTCGTATGTCGTAAAGCATGACGGTAGATTAATGATGCTAAAGGTCTGCTATCGTTGCATCAGTGGCTCGTGGACCGGTCCTTTGCAGTTCTGATCGGCGGAAGATTGCTTGATTGAAATGACTCATACTGACTTTCGCTCAGCTCGGATATCTGGCGCTGTCAAGCCGAGGCGGTGGATCAGCGAGCGACTGACTGGGTTCGGTTTCCGGGTTCGGTTCGTTAGAAGACGACCACTACTGAATTTTCACCTTGGAAGAGATTTGAACCCCACTCTTAGGATATCCCCCGGAGAAGCTTCCTCCCCCGGATGTCCAGGGACAGGAGTTGAGGTCCTAGTTGATCTTTGTCCACGTCGTGGGCGTTTCGCGAGCCGCCACCAAGGGGTTGCCGCACGGTAGGTGGTGCAACGGCCATGCCATCGGAACCCGTTGGCTTTCGCTCGATTCAATGGCACGAAGCCATCGAATGTGACAGCTTCCCAGCGTGCAGGTCTCGAGAGTTCTTGCTGATTCCGAGTTGATCGATAACCGACACGGACGAATCGGAACCCAAAGTCGCCCTATTTGCTGAAATCCTCCGAGCTCAGCACCCCGAGAATTTTCTACGAATGTTTCCTTCTCATTGTGAGTCGTCAATCCATGAACAGACTCCGAACAACTCAAACAAGATTGTCCCGTAGCTATGGATACAGACTCGTGGAAATGATCGATTCTTCGACCGTTCGTCTCCACGAAATATCTCCAGCATTCATCGAACTTGCTGGTGAGAGTCAATTCGAGAGCTCGATTCAATCAGCTCGAGCTGATATCGGTATCATTGGATGCTTAGTCATAATGAGCAACAAATAATGAATACGCCTCGTGTGAACTATTTTTTTCGTCCTTCGTAAATTCAGATCGTAATCCACGATCGGAGGGCTTCCACTTGTGATAGCTCCGTATCCTCTCGTTGAACAGTCGAACTTGAGCGTACGCCCCTGATTATACCCATTCTCCTCCAAACTCGAAAAATAGACGGAATGGATTATCAGAGACGGAGTTGAGTTTTTGACTCCATATCCAGAACCAAGGGCCTCTCAAAATTCTCCCAAAAATTGCGGTACCGTCACTGGAGCGCAACGGAGAAGGTATTGATGACTTGATCGATATTCTCGCATTCCGGACCACAGGTTCCCATCGAGGGCCGAGTAACCAACACCTGATATCGACCCCCAGGGTGGTCGGTCTCGACGAAAGTTCTGTCGTTCTGAGAACAGTTTTGGAGAAGGCAAGACTTCAGTAGAACCTTGATTACGTCAGCTGATTTGTGCAAAAAGGACTGACTTGATCGGGGATGGGACAGTTAAAGCTGATACATCCTCAATATTCCAATAAACCTTGGGGCCCCAAGTTTCCAATTTGACTGCCATGGGGGAAGGGGGCGTTGATTAGGGAGAGGGGCTGATTGGAAAGGGCCGTTTATCCATCCGACGGATAACTCCCTTGGCATCTCAATCACGAATCTAGCGGACATTTTTCTCAATGTAGTTAATCTCGCGGGCGGGGGCGGCTAACCGGAGAGATCTTCGTTTCCTCAACTGTTCCCGGTGAGGGAAGCGCTTTTTAGAGTGGGGGCATTCATTGGAACATTCACGTTGATTAAGGTTGCACCGTTCTCAGGCCGTCTGCTCGAGAATGAATGCCGATTGATGCGTCATCTCCCTCTGCAAAAGTCCTGGAAGTAGTGGAATCGACGACAATCGACAGCATCCCAGCCGTTGGGAGACTCCAAGAGTCCAGGTGAAGCCCCAAAACCTCGGATACGGGTTCGAATCCCAATATATCTGAACCTGAGTCGGCGAACGGAGTCTCTGTGGCGAACGGATTCAGAGGTTAAGCGCAATGGATATTCTGAAACTGCTCAACAGCATCGCGCATGTTGACAATGTTTTTGGCGGCATCGGAGAGGAAGCGCTCTCGCCTACCGCAACGCCTCCACTGGCCATGAATTCCCAAAAAGTATTCAGTGCGCCGTTGCCTTCGTCAAGGAGTACGTACGAGGCGGAGCCGATCGACGAAAGAATACTCCGGGAACTGGAACTTTTCAGAGCTGGCGAAGGACATGATAAGATCCTGAAATCGTGCTGCAACTGATTGCTCAGCCAACGTCAGTGAAGGCTGAGTGTGAGTTCAGCATCAGGAATCACGTTTGCTCAAATATTCGAAATTTCCTCAGCCCCAGAACATTCGACCACGTGGTGGTTCATCGGGCTCTCCATCTCGAAATGCTTTGATATGAAGTTGGAAGGAGCAACGAGACATGAAGATGATTTCGGAAACAAGAAAACTCAGTGGAGTTTGACAGAGTTCCAGATCATCACTTGTTTGGGGAGAGTTTCAGTAGGATACTGCGGAGGCATTCTCTCGATATGATGAAGCGCGAACCGCATGTTTCGAGGGATTGGTTCAGATCTGGACTTGGCTTGATCAACCCGTGATTTGGGTCGAGTGATTGCCACGATCTTCCACAAGCAGGTGCTTCTGTCCCACTTTCGAATAGACTTGACCGGACTCATTCCGTCCTGGAATATTCTGGCCCAAGAAGCTGTGAGGATCCGAATATCAGTCCTCCCTCCTCCTCCTCTGACTTCTAGTGAGTCTAACCAAGTGCGATCTGTTGACACATGTCGTTGATGTCGACTGTTCATTGTCGGGAGTTGTGGGAAACCGGCTATCGGGGATTGTGTCTCAGTGTGAATCGACTCTCAGCCTTAGATCAGTTCGGAAATTCTTGCGTTCGTGAACTTCCGAGGACGAAGTTCGCTGTCTCAGCCAATTCCTGTTCCCCCACACTCGACCGAAGGAAGTTCGACTCTTGCTCTCATAATAGTGATGCACCACAACGAGTCATTCGGGCAGTTACCCATCCATGAGTAGAGCTCGTACTCTGGAAATTCATCCATCCATCCGTCCGCCCATAAACATCAAGGCTATCGGTGGAAAAAAGGATGAGCAATGATCGAAAGTACGATATGTACCGACGAGTTTCGGACGTTGCGTGGTTTCTGTTGTGACTCACTGAGAAATATCGGTTGAAATTGCACGAGGCCGCCGCCTATCTGGAATCACTTGCAGGTTCTCTCGCCGAGCAGCGAAGCGATTTCGTCTAGAAAGCTATTTCTGGAGACAACATTTGAGCGCCGAGTACGGTCTCGCGTTCGAGAAACGGCAGGGGACATAAGAGATGATGCCAGGCGAAGAATGTCGAGCCACTGTTGACAGCTCAGGATGAAATGAGAAAAGTGATGTTTGCGATGATGGATCGTCTGTAACAAGAAATGGGAGACAGGTTCTAGCGTTTGACTGACCTCCACAAAAAGTTTGGCTTTCTCCAAGATCCAACATAGCTCGTGTATGGCCAGGCCGACGAGAAGTTGGCCAGAAGCTCGTCTTTTTCGCAAAAGTTTTGCGAAAGTGATGTCGATGTTGCTGAACAGTACATTTAGGGAAACAAGGGACTGCGCGATGTTACTGAGTATTCGAAATCAAGTGGGAGCGTTTGAACCGGTGCAGCTCCTCAACTACATCACCTAGTAGTGGAACGAGAGCATAACGCCGAATTCCGGCATGGCTTAGCGAATATCGCTGCCGGATATCTTCAAGCAAACTGAACCTGATCTTGACGCATCTCCGAGTTTCGACGACCCTGGAGGGATTGGTTGACCTGGCGGTCCTCAGTATTGGAAAAGAACGAGTGCAGGATTCAGATTTCGAGCCCTTCTCGGGAAGCTTTGCCGCGGTGGAATGCAAATATGACCACGAGATGACATGGTGCGACATGCTGTACGGCTCAGGAGAGCTCGGGAACGAATCAATCGTAGGATGGGGATAGCTAACCCTCTGTCACAGCTCATGCCGATGAACAATTGAGAGAGGAGGTGGGTGGGACAAGGGGGCAAAGGAAGAGCGTTCCTTTGCGGGTGGGCCTTGGGCGCAATGGAGGCCAGATCCGCCACTGCTCATCAGTGATGAGTTATCACTGGTAATGACGAAAACTCAGTCTGTCCGACCAAACTTCCAAATCATACTTCGAAATCGCCTTATGCTTTCGACATGCTCGTTTCAATCAAGCAGCCGTCTCATTTACCTGTTGGGAATCCAAGCTGGACAACCACGAGCTCACCAAATCATAGCTGGACAATGAGACACAGATGTTTCTGATCAGTATTGCATTTATTCTGTGGGAAGACATGCTCATTTCTCTCCTACAACCGCGTACAAGCGGATCGTCTGGAGGCGGAAAATACGACTTTGTGGATGGTGCGGCTCCAAACGAGCGAGATAGTGGCACCAGCATGAAGCCCTGTCTACCATTATTTTCTGTCCGGATGTCTTTTGATCGGAAATCGATCCTCGAGTTCGGATGTCTCGAGCTCGCGCTCGAGCAGTGAGGGTGACTGGTTTTCTTCGTCCTCGATGTGCGATGCATTCCGTCCGGAACGGAAGCAAATATCTTATTCGAGCACTTCCAATGAGCGTCCGACTTTGCGGCGATAGACAACACCCACCAAGGGCAGGCTCGTCAGGAACAGCAGGATGGCATTCATGACATACATTAAGCGATAGTCGTTCAACTGGTCTTTGAAGAAGCCTGCGGGAGAATGGTTTTTAGTGACGCTTATTCTTAGATGCGATATGACTGAAAAAAAAACTCAGGGTTCTCGCTGATGCGTCCCAGCATGCTCACCAATCGCTGCGGGCATGACGAGAAACACCAGGCCTCCAATTGTTCCCATCATGCCGAGGATGAAAGGCAGTCGGTCCGATCCTAGGTAACGAGCAATCATGCTGTAGAAGTATGAGTTGCAGAGGCCGAAAAAACCCCCGAGGACGGTAACGGTAGCAATGAAATGCCACAGTGACGAACAGATGCACAAGAGCAGCAGGAAAACACAGGAGAGGAAGTAGGAGAGTGTCAGGAGCGTATCCCGACCGAGCCACCCCCAGTCAGCCAGAGCAGGGAATAGTATCCTCCCTGGAAAGAATCCGAACGAGGTGACCTTATATTTCGTAGTGAGGCCATGTGTGCGGAGGCCTCCGACAGGAAGGTGAATTGTGCTAATTCTTCGATTTCAGGCGACGAACCTATGATATCAGAGATGGAATAACAGGCGAGAATCACCAAGACGTCTTCCATTAGCAGGCCTTTCTGAGAGCTGTAGTCGACGACAGTCGCCATAAACGAGTCGAAGCACCACGGAAATACGACGTTCGGAGCCAGGAGGACGTAAAACATCGGCTCGCGGAATATGCTCCACGCGAAGACTGCGCTTTTGTGTTCTTGGAAGTCACAAGCGTCCTTTACTCCTTTGCTTTCAATTGAACCTCCTCAAATATAGAGACCTCGAAACCAGCCAAGGAGAATCGAGTACCTGTCGTCTTGAAATTCTTCTCTGCCCAAGGGGCATCATTCACGAGTAGAGCCAAAGGGGCTGTACTTGTCAGAATGATGCCGACAGTCAGCATGGAGTATCTGAAGCCATAACGGTTCTGGACGAAGCTCATTAGAGGTGGAAAAATCATCGAAGCGAGGGGTGATGAAGAGTGAGCGATTCCAGAGGCCAACCCTCGGAACCGGTCGAAGTACTGCGTCAGTAGAGTATTACCAGCGACCATAAGAATTCCTAAGCCGGAACCATGCACAGCGCCGAAACATATGGTCATCAAGCCGAGATTGGGCGCAATAGAACCGAATAAGAAACCTAAGCCGGTCATGGTCATTCCTACGAACATCACAGGTTTCAACGGATATTTCTGCGCCACTGGTCCCACCACGATCCCTGGAAATTTTCACATGCTTTCTTTGAGAATGAGACCTTGTGCTGTCAACTCGAAGGCCGAGGACACGTGATACAACTCACCGGTGAAGTAGGTGAACATATTGGTGATACTGGATGGCCAAGCTGCTTGACCTTTCGAGATTCCGAATTCTGCAGAAATGGAAACCAGGAGCAGGCCAGAACATCTGAAACCCACTGAGCCATCACAGAACGCGATTGCGCAAACTGCGCAAACCACCCATGATCTCAATGTATCTGTGCGCTTCAAGTCGCTTGGAACGATCTTTCCGTCAATATTGTGAGCCGCGGTCACGTCTGGCAGGTCGTTTTCGGGCACAGACGAGTCGATTGTTCCTCTACACATGATCGGGTTCAGTACGAAGAAGATAGTCCGCCTGAGCTGCAGCGAACCACCTTACGCGTGTCCTCCGGGAGAACTTCTTTTACGTGAGCCGAAAGGGCGGCGGAGAGGAGGTAGCAACATCCAGCCTTGGGAGTTGACCAGCCCACGTGATGACCTTGCACGAGTGTGAGCTAATCTTCGATATTGTCTATGACTGTTAAGATAAGAAACGGTTGTTTCGGGAGAGCCACTCACTCTCGAATTGGGACTCAGTTTCATCCTAACTAACGGGAAGTTCTGTCGGCTTCCAGAGTTCTCCAAACAGTAGCGTAGCGACCTTCGGTGAAGATCGGGGCGGAACCACAATCTGATGCGCCTCATGGCAAAAAATTCTGAATCCGATGCCCCTCATGGCGGAGGATCCGATACCAAGTCCGCTCGAGGAAGATCCCGCCACCTTTAGGGTCTATGTTTCGGGACTGGGCTGGGCGATACGTTGCCCCAGACTCAAGGCGTTGATCCGATCACCGTTTCCTGTGCGGCGCTTTCAAGCTTCATCATAGAAAATGCTAGGATTTGGTCTTTTGGAAAAGACAGTCTTCCTTGGGAACAGCGGCTGAGTGGAGACAGCCATGGGCAAGTCTCCCACTGGTTCCGAATATATCGAAGAATATTGGGCACAGATCACCCAGAGCGACGAATGGATTGTCCCGGAAATCTCGTCCACTCCTGGGATACAAGTTTCGCAACTATACACAAGCTCAGAAAGTGACCCCTGGGGTGGAAGACCTGAGAGGCGATTTTGATTGAAGCCCAAAACCAAAGCATGGCTCCCAGGGGCAGCTTCTCGAGGCAGAATTCCTATCGATCGAACGTGATATCAGAAGAGGCAAGGAGAGATATTGTTTCTTCATCGTGATCCCTTCTTCATTCGGGGGTAGCTGGCCAACATGGCAAATTAACAGAAGAATGAATTCACGCTCTCTTCTCCACCCATTCCTGGCAATGAGATCCGAGCTGTCAGTACCGAATGCAAAAGCCTCGAATAGTTCGACACGGCCCCCATCTGAATGGTTCTCCTAGCATTCACGCAGTAGTAAGGCTCTATCAGCTGCTTTATTTGAGCCTCGTCTCCGCCCCCAACATCGAATACTTTCTCGTAGAAGCGGAGCGTTGCGGCTCGGCGGGCTCGCCAGGTCCTAACAGACCGAAAGCTTCAGTTGAAATCAAGCACAAGTTAAACATGTATATCCTTCGATGGAGCCAGACCTCCAAAGCTCAGCGCGGAGCAATGGCAACTTTCGATTTCGGACACAAGGTTTCAGCCGGCGCGGAATAGCAAAGTTATCAGCAGTGAAACGACGTTTCCGATACCCAACTCGGATCATCGTTGCCAGCCAATGAGCCCACCGCGGAGAACCGCGACCAGATGGGTCAGGAATCGGCTTTCCGGAGCCGGAAGCCGACATAGAAGCATGACGTAACCCCGACCCTCCACCTCCGGAAAGTGCGAGTAAACCCCACGACATCCAGTTGCTACGGCGGGAGCGATCTTGATACATCGACCCGAGATTCGAAGGTCCCGGCACGGGAATCAGAGAAACTGCTGACGGCGTTACTTCGGGGTCACGAGGCATATAATGCGTCGAGCTTGCTTATGTGCGGCAATCACTGGAATCGCCAAGGGATGATGAGATGCCTTGGTGATTGAAAATCGGATAACGGGGTAGCCGAATAGAGAGACAGTGATGGGACCATTTGTTCCGATTCCTGTACCGTCCGGTGCCCGACAGCCTTCGATGCTACCTCACTCGAACTCCGCAGGGGAGAAACTGAAAACTAGAAGCGATTAGGGCGTTGACTGGCTGATGAACGATCAAACTCATGTTTCAGAGTTGCCTCATATTTTGACGGGAGATGAAGAATGCGCTCCTAAAAAAGACATTCCTCCATGCAACAGCCTGACCCCGACACTAGTCCGCACAATGGCAGCCGGCTGGAAGCGCTTTCGACCGGTCTACCAGCCGTGAGATAGGCGATCTTGCGGCGAAATACGCATATTAACGATTAAATACCGGATAAGGCACCCGGGTGGAACTGAGCTGGCGAAACAGGTCGATTCCGTTCATCAACTTCTCCAGTTGTAGTCCCCATAAGATAAGCCTTCTGCTGCATTTTCGCTGATTTCCGGCGACGCGAGGGGGGTGCCGCATCTTTCCCGTGCAGCATCCATCGTCTTCCAAATCGAATTCCTACCCCGAATTAAAGTACACCTCGAAACCTATAAATTCAGGGGAAAGTGCATATCCAGAGGTGACTGTCTATATAGTGAATTTCACCCAATCCTATATTCGGGGAGGGAGGACGGGTGAGTTATTGAGCTGCTTGAATCGTTTCGGTGAATACTCATGATCGTTTGATTCGGACTGTCTCGCTTCCCCTCCCGGAAGCAAGCGTTATGCAATCAAGCTCTGGACGCATGGGAAATAATGATTGATTGGAGGAAGCTTTGTTTCTATCGCGATATAATTACTATTCGGAAGTCAGCCGCAGCAAACTGCGCAATAGCTGCGATACTGTCGGGCTGCATGTAGGTTACGTGAAAGGGATCAAACGAGCGAGCTGAAATGCCCTCCAATTATCCAGACCGAAAGTCGGCGAATTTCTTTCATACGCGTTTGCGAGTGTTGCCGCGTTACGTTGAGAGGAGTAAATAACGGCTCAACTTACCGAACGCGCACATGCATATTTTCTAAATGATCGTTCCTAAGCGACTCCTCAGAAATAGATAGGAAGAGAGATGGGAAATGATCTCTGGCGAAAGCTTCACAGTGTAGGGGCGATGTCGGAAGTATCTGGCTCCTGTTGGTTTTCACTCGTGGGTCTTCGAGTCGATGATGTTCGAGTGAAGGAACGGAGAATCACTCCAAAGACAGAGACGATGTTGAAATATTCAAGTCGAGGTTGCTCTGTTCCGAGGCGTGAGAATATGCGGGGAGCTTAATGTAACAATTCCCTCCATGCCTGTCTGCAGAACCGGTCCAAGGACAGAGGCTTTGACTCCTAAATTACCGAGGCGATATACCTGGTCAGTGATCCCCTTTCAAATACCACCTTCTTCACAGCTCTCCAGGACCGAATTTTACAAGATCAGTATTATCACCTTATTCATATCGTAAAAACCAATTGTGGGACTACCGTGAGCGACATCGGCAGCGGAACTAGGGAGTTTAGAAACTTCAATTGTGGATCCACACCCGAATTGAGGAGTCGTGCAAGTTGGTTATCTCTTGGGAACTTTAATCGTGGCTCACTCGTGACTTGACAGTTGACACCGGATCATCCTCATTTGCCGCCTCCTCGTTCCAAGAAGGGCGGTCTCTAGAAGTTCAGAGCCTTCTTTTTACACTACTTCCTTTACGAGCGCTTCGGGGCAGAGGTGACAACCTGTGCCGGCTGCAGTCAAGAGAAATTAGATCCGTCTGGAACGATCTAATTTAGTGTTCGAAAGAGGTTTACTACGTCTACATTACCGGAAGCGCTCGGAGCGGTTACGCCACTTGTGATTCTCTTCCTCCTTCAGTCGAGGCTGATCCGACCAACACCCATCCCAACGAACCACTGGCAAAAGAAATGATTCATACCGAGGTGTTATGATCCCAGTGATGACTGCCCAATGAATACATCCCACGCGACGTCTTAAGTATTGCACGGAACGCTCACAGGTGGTTCTTCACCTGGGATGTGCATGAGCTCAGACCTCTATATCTTAATGCCAACCGTTGTAAAGCAGTACTAAATGAATGAAACTTGCTGCTTATTCGGACCTTCGAGGAGATCCTTTGAACACCTCTGTCCGTTCATGTGTCGTTGAAAGTAGGTGAAAGTATATGAGGAAGCTATTAGAGCGGCCCAGGGTCGCTCCGCCCCTCGGAGTTCGCGAGAATGCGGCTGAATCTCCAATGTGCTGAGATATATTGTAGGTACCATGACTGGAATATCCGCTCAAGGAGAGTCGGCTCCTCCGTGAAGTTAGAGAATTTAACGCTCCGACGGGGCTCACGACGCCGCCAGGGATGTACCCAAACGACGCGCGTATTCTGGCGGGGCTCGAGGGCGATCTAATTTTGCTCCTGAAAGGGTCTCCATAAAAGAATTACATCAGCTTTAACCTTTGTCACCTATTGCCGCGAGTCATAAAATGATGTGATGAATTATATTCAAGAACTAGCAGCACGTTCAGAGGCTAAGTTCGCAGTAAATCTTCCAAGGAGGACCCTTGAAGATCTCCGCGTGTCGCCCTGACTCATCCTTTGAGCTCCTTACATGATATCCAACGTTCAGCCCCGAAAACGATCTTCTGTTCCGCGGACTCTGTTGTCCAATGATATTGTCCTGCGTCTTAGCGAGCAGAACTCGAGGATCTGGGCGAACGATACCAGGAACTTCAGGCAATCAGAATCCAGCATTTCTGACATTTAGAAATGAGGGAAGTACAGGAATTTTCGGTGAAACTCGGAAAACTTGAGCGGAATCCAGGCATATCTTTCGGAACCCAGGCAATTCTTGCAAAACCTGGGCAATCCATGTAAGGTCAAAGAATACGGCGATAATAGACGCAAAGTCGAAGATATGATTTGAGCCATCAGGATTGCGCCCGCGACCGGGAAGGAAACCTTTTCTACCCTTTCAGCGTTTCCGAACTCGACCCGCTTCACTTGTGTATCTCGTTCGAACCTGTGATCTGAGATTGCTATACTTCAAAACCAAACAGGGTTGGAGCTCGGCGGGGCTGACCGTATGGAAGTTTCTCTTCGCTGTAGAATCGAATTCGAATCTCATTCTCCACCCTGATCCCGTCGGCTGCCAGTGGCCGTCGGCTACTCTATGTACAATCCTCGGTTCTGTAAATACAATCATGAGAGGGGACACCGCAATCGGAGGTGTGCTTCTTACACCAGATAACTGAAGTTCCTCCCCATGAAGACAGCGTTCTCATACTCCCCGGGCCGAACGTAAGCAGTTCGTACTGCGAAGTTTTCGAGAGCCTCCTCGAGACAGCTAAATGCTCCATGGATCAACGGTCCAACATGATGGTATTCATGATTGACCTCTGAATCATCGTCATCTTCATCTTCAGGCTCTGTCTTATTGTTAGACGGCAAGAAGACTCATCCGAGAGTTGCACCGGAGATTCATCTCCGGAACATCTCGGCAAGTCCTCCTACTGATTCTCCGAGGGCTGTGATGATGTCATGACGAGAGAGCGCCGAATGTTGTTAGCCCTGACATACGACTCAGATTAAGCGAAACTCAGCTTCATCAAACTTGAAACTACCCGGAGCGGCATGGCAGGCGTTCGGGAAGCCAGTGCCCAACGGCACCCCGTGTGTTGTTTCCATGTGTTGCTTTGTTGTAGACGGCACCGCTCACCATCTCCGCCATTCGCTAGCGGAGCACACAGAAGACGGCCAGAGAATGCCGTCTATCAATGAGGCTGAGCGGGAAGATGTATATCCCGATGGCTGAGCTATCAACTATGTGTGCAATCATTACGAAAGACTGGAATCGCTGCCATATTCCTTCCGTGCTGGATATGCTCTCTTCTGTTACCCTCTGCCCTCGGCGCCGGAACAACTCAGTTGTCTTGCTGGTTGTTCTCAAACATACGCACTCCGAAACTGTTGCGTTCAGGCCCGAAACCAACGAGGAGGGTCTCGTCAGGAAGTGCTTTCGCTGATTCGAAGTATGGGGCACGCTCCTGATCTCGCCCGCCGATGAAAAGCCTGAACTCTTGAAGTGGAGTTCAAAATTTGATTTTCAAGCGAGGAAAATCCTATTTCCAGCTGTACCGGGAGCTGCCCTCGACGGAGAGCTTTTGAAAGAAATGTCGTTCGACGCTCTGGTGTAACTCCAGCGATTCTCGAGGTTTGGCGAGGTTTTTTGGCTTTTCTCTGGCATCTCGAGGCCAACTGAGTTCTCTTCGCAAGCGCAGACAGTGTAGAATTATTTTTCTCCCTCAGCCCAAAGAAGTTCGCATCTTGATCGAGATGTGATCGCCACCGTTTCCACGGTGCGAGGTTTCGTAAGAAATTATGCAAAATGCTCGATAGTAGCAACGTTATGTTTCCTGTAAGTTAATGTCGATAGCCGTATATAGAGATCAGGAACACGTTAGGTAAATGATAAGTCTGGGGAAGGAGAGTCCACTCTCATTATCCAATCAATTTTCCAAGGCAGCCACGAAGGGGGATTCTCCGGCGGTCAGAGGTATAGCCCGAATATTGACATTATCCGATTGCGTTTGGAGTTGGAGTGCTTCTAGTTTCATCCTCGCAGCGAGAACGGGTTGTTTCACGTGTTCAGTACTTCCTGGGTGATCGTGAAATGTTGACGCTCTTTTTTTAGCCAGTCGAGACGCAGTAGACAGGGTGGCGCTCGAACTGATTACTCTTGGGGAGAACGGAGAGAAATTTTACGATTGATTTCCTCGAGGACGCTCGTACACCGCCACTATGGGGGAGGTTTGGAATGATTCAGCGGCTCTCAATCTGAACATCAGAAACCCTAATTCCTTTTGAGGGCAAGAATTTCCCAGAAGAATGCCAGAATGCACAATGAATTAGTCGTTTTCAATACCTCAATTCTGGCAGATTCCTACAACGAATTCCAGGTACCGATCCGCGGGCCCGATTCACGCATGGCTATCAAGACAACGCTGAAAACCTCCTGGGATCTTCCAGGTTTCCATATTCCCGTGCACGGCTGATGCGAGCATCAGATCCGATGAATGATATTGGTTCGTCGATTGCGGAATTTCAACACGTCTTGTCCCCCAGTTATCCCTGAAGCAAATGACAGTGATGATCCTTTGTCATTTTGATGCACTTGATTCAAAGTTCATAGTACAGATTAGCATTCGGCTTTATCATCGAGCATATCACTCGCGAGATGAAGAGACTTTTCTAAAACAGGAATGTATGAGCCTGATAACGCTGATCAAGTGCTACGGATTCATGTCCACGTTTTCCAACGGAAGACGCTGTCGGTTGCTGTACACATCGGCAAGGGGACACGCAGCCTGGCAAGTCGCTGAATGCCAGCAAAGACAGCTCATGTTGGCTCAGGCAGGTTTTCCGACATGAAGCGGTGAATAATGACCGCTCCGAGATCCTCACGAAGCAGGATTCATCGGGCTCGAATCCTGAGCTCCAACGTATTGGATCGAACAAAACTTGAATTTCTGACAGTTCCACACACGATTGGTCACCATTCGGTTTCCCTGGAGTCCTCGGAGATTGAGGGCCGCGATTATCGATTGACTCTGGAAACATGACCATGAGCCCCAGTATCCCTATCAGATCTTGGAAGCCGTCGAAATTGATCAGGTGATCGGGAGGAATTATCAGCGGTCTATTCGCTGATCGTTCGTGCGGGATGCACTTTAGTGTCCGTTCCAGTATTAGGATGAGAAATTCCCCAAGGAGGTGGAGAGGTCAGCGGGAGAGTGAGCCCAATGACTTCCATCAACATATGTAAATATATCCGCTGACGACCCCAGCTGGGATTTACAGGGCGTTTTACACTTATTTGCAAAAAAAGGTGACATTTACAATGCCGACATGTCGGCAGCCGTGTCAGCAATATGGTATCGATGTGTACTCGAAAATTGAGAGCGACCGTCCAATCTTCACATGATCGAGTCGAGCCGAACTCCATTCGGACGAGTATACATGCTGATGCAGGCTGATTCTTATGATGCTGTTGCTGCGGGTGGCCATTTTTATCCCTGCGACGTGCGTGAAATGGCCATATCCACGTTCATGGGGAGTCCACGTTGATATGTAAAATAGGCAATGACGTAGGTTCAAGCTCACTCGCGTCAAGAGCAATTCCTCATATCCACATGCAGGCCCGCATGGAACGAGGGAGAATATATCACTCGTCTCCAGTCGCTCAAAAATCGTATAAGTATTGGAGTTGAGATTATCGTCTAACACGTTTTTAGAGAGACGCGATTCCGAATGTAAACATTCGAGTGACAGAAACACCCACAGTGATAACTACACCGGGAACGATTCTACGTGGTGTTTCCGTGGGAGATTCGTTTTTGGGTTCTCGGCAAAGAGTGGTTCCGAGAGATTCAGTGTCGTTTGGTTAAAGATTGAATTGTATCGGAAAAGGATCAGGACAACGACGCTGAGACTTGAAGAGTGAATGGGCAAGCAAGCATCAATTCGAAGTTGACCGCTCCTTTTATAGCGTCGCGGGAAACCCTCCGTTGTAATTGATTGTCGGATACAACATTCCTCCTTCTTCAGCGGGCTAACGTCCGAGCATGCGCCTGACGCCCGCGAGGATCCCGTGATCCTCAACGTTCTTCGCGACGCGCGCGGGCTGCGATCGTGCCGGACCTTGAGCTTGCACGAGCTCGTTTGGGGTAATAGGACTCATGCCATCCTCGACCGACGGAGCTGAAGAGCCTTCTTCGTTTTCCCGAAGCGAGGGACTCGGACACGGACCCGCATTGCACTCAGAGTCTCTGGCTAGTTCTGCGCCGGTGACACCTGGAATAGACTGGAATTCCCAATCAATAGCGCCATCTTTTCCGGTACTTCCGGTGAAGTTTGATGTTGAACGAAATGTTACAGAAGTGACGAAATACTTTGGGCACCCGGGCAATACGAACCGAGGTCGCTTCCTGTAAGAATGAACCCGTGACGGAGTTCCGGGGGGGGGGGGCTGTGGGTTCGATTTCAATGTTTCAAGCTACATGCTGAGCCGAGGTGGTCGTAGAGTTGCGGAGGCCCACCTCACCGTGAATATTCATTCTCCACCGTTCATAATCCATCCGACTTCGCCGCTGCGCGGAACCTCATGCGGGCTGTTTTCCTCGAAAACCCAATGCTCTGCTATTTCTAAGGTTCCCGAATCTCGTTTATCCACGGTCCATTGCGCCAAATGAAATGACAATTGATTGCCCTTGCAACTGAGTCACCCTCGAGGAAGAACTCTTGCCTGAAAGCTGTCGTATGCAATACTCTGCAAGGGTTACAATTCGATTTCTGTGAGCAAGCCTGGAACGAAGGGCGCCTTACTCGATGTGGGAGATGAATCCGGAAAGAAACGTCGCGCAGAACTTCGGCTCCGCGTGTGACTGTTGCGGTACAGGACAAGATCCCGACCCGTACCCGATGGGAGTTGCTTATTCCATGTTTTTTGTGGCCTTCCTTCGGGCCAGTCGTTTGAAGCTCCTCGCGCGCGTCTCATGGAGCTCGGGTCGCCCGCTACCTGAACGATGCCTTCATGGAGAAGTTAGATTTTTACCAGATAGCTTCTCCCTCTCGAGAGTTATCAGAGGGAACTCTTGCACCAGTGCTTATGGAACAGGCGCTCTCACTTTTGATTCGGAGCTCAGTGAACAGATTCGCGTATTTTTTTCGTTGAACATGATCCGTTAATATGAGCTCCTCTATGAGACGAGAGAGGATCTCGAGCCAGTTTGCGGGCTCATTGCAAAAGAGACTAGAAGAGGGATACCGTAGGCCCCAATGAATCGTATTGGTCGAATGAGTAAGCAGATGAGTTACGCTCAGTGTCAGCATTTCGGAATCTCTCTGCAGCCCTGAAAACGAAGTCGCGAGGGAGCGCGATTCAGAAATTCGTACTCTTTTATGCATCCAGGAAAGAGCGGTGACTCTGAAGACAGAGAGGACATGCTGTGGCGTAGCAGAATCGCTCAATACGTCATTTATTGCAAATATTCAATTTTTCAAATATTTTTGCTCGAGCAATTGAGGACTCATACCTATCAGAATTCAGTATAGAAAATGAGAACAGTTTCGGAAGTCCAGCAAGGAACAGGAATAAATATTCTAACAGAGATCGAAGTCGTTTGATCAAGAAATGATGCAAAGCTCCGTCAACTTCGTATTTACAGGCCGTGCATGAAGGGAAGCGGTTCTTGTTCTCGGTGTGCGACTGCCGGACTCATACTCAAGGGTAAAGTCGGTCTTTGCAGGACCGGGACGATTTGCCATCTACGTGAATACCCTCTAAGGAACCTCTAGCTCACTCAGTCGATTATGTAGTTGATGAAGTCGACACACCAATCGCGGACCTTCTGCCGATTTGCGCAACATTTCATAAAGGTCTCACCGCCATTGGTCGCCACATGGGCGCATTGGTTGCACATATTCTTGAGCGTTGAGTTTGTTCGGCAGTCGTGTATAGCATCGAAGACGGGACCCGTTCGCAGAGTCTGTGACCTTCTGCGGAACACTTTGATGGAGTCCTCGGGCGCTGAGTCGCGGAACGATGCCTCCTGTGTTGAATCGAGCGGCATGGCGATGCATACGACCCACGCAGCGACAAAGAGTACGAACGCGACCTTGTGGATCATCTGCGGAAAAAAAACTTTGATCCTGAGAGATTTCAGTTGGTCTAGTCGAAAAAATCCGACCGTTGCCCTGAAATGCCATGCTTTTTCGGAACATATAACCGCATCAATGATTTCAAGAAGCGAGTAGCGTCACCACACAACACTGGCTTTCTTTATACGTGATACTTCGCTGTCGTTCCTTCCATGATTACTCTGAGAGATGACTGTCTCGGGGCCGTCCTTGAAGGAGAGGCCCCGTCGCCCCAGTTTGTAACCGTTTCTGATGTCTAATCTTCCCAGAATAAACTTGACAATCAACTGTTCAGCCTTGAATCACATGATGTTTCCCGACACGTTACGTCACATCCCGAGGGAGTAGCAGTATTTTTTTGCGAAGCGTTGAAAGGAAGTTCTATGCAATCTGTCCCAAAAAATCGAGAAGTTTTTCCCATGAACTCGTCGCGACAATCACCGGTGAAAAGTGAAGCGGTTTCCGCTGAATGCCACACTTGAAAGGAAGAAGCCGAACGTCCTCTACGACTTCCAGCCTGGAGATCATGCATACTAGACAAGAGCGCGGTTACGTAAGAGCAGATCAAGATCATGGTCGAACGTCGCGCAGTGCCAACCACTCAATGTTGACCGGCGTGCGTAGTAGCCATTGCGTAAGCTTAAGGGCATCCCCAGAACGTGCTCTGTTTCTTATACGGCACCAATAAACAGAGCTTCCGGTCATGTTTGTGTGGGAAACAGGAAGGGCAGAATTCGGGCCAGATTCCTCAACTTCGCAAACTCAGAAATTGTCGATGGATATTCTCCGATCGGAACGGAAACAAGGAGGAGGAGTCCCTCAACGTCCGTTGAACATAAGCGGAGATGATTCGTCGAATTCGTAACCCGATCGCACCGGAATCCGTAACCGCCCATCTGCAGCTCAGCCCAGTACTTACTGTTGCGAGTCGAGTACAGGAAAAAAAATCCTGACTACTCTATTCGTCTTGAGATCCAGGATCTCGCTCAGAAAAGATAGGCTCCGAATCACTCTCCTACGTGCGATGCTCGCGAGGTTCGCTTGCTTAGGTATTTGAAAGATTCGAGGTGAAGAATATTCGTGCTGGAACGCGGTCGACTTGCTCAGACGCGATTCAGATCCATTCTCCGAAAACGTCCATCACCCAAATCCGAGAAAGGTTAGCTCACCTTGCAAAGAACAAATGGTTTGATGGACTGGCTCAGAGTAGATGGATTTCGCGTTCTTCGGTGTTTACAAACAGTGTCAAGTCTTCAGGTCGACCGAGCTTTTATTCGGCGTTCTCTCGCTGCTGTGGAGAGGATAGGATTACCCGGTGCCAGATGGAGCACTGTAGTCTCGGGCGAGACCCCTGGGACTTGACACCTTGGTCCCTCTTGAATAGAGGAGGAACACATTAAATGAAACGTATCGGCCAATATTCGATGACATTCGATCTGGGCACCAGCATCCTTCTCCGCCGGCAGATGGCCTACGAGTCCAATGACGCAACCATCGGACGATATTTGATTACATTGATCTCGCTGATCAAGCTATTGATGAGCAATTGGACTTGCCTCACGCTAAGCTCGTTCAGAAGCAGGTTATTCGAAGGCTGTGGAGTTCATATATCGGGTTCAGCGGTCACTTCCGGAAGCTCCAATCAGAGCAGAGTCTGTAGCTTCGAAACAGGGCGACGGCTCCGGCTCTCAGGACCTAAACGAACCTCGGAAGAGAATCCGCCAACCAAGCCAAGAAAACATAGGGGAAAGCTCTTCCGGCTGGGTTCCCGATGTTGGTGGTCTGTAAGGATAGACATCGTGCTCCACATCTATTCATATGACCGTTCGGACGGCGGAGTGTCCATGCTGCCTGAGCTTTCAGTTCTCGTGGCATTCATCGATGTATTCATGTATCCAGCAATGTATACGGATTCATAGGAGGTTCTCCAGGCCTTTGGTGATTAGATGCAGCTGCCAGGCTCTAGTGATGACGAGTTCATGACCTATACATGAGTTCTTTTTTGTGACGACGCTACTGAATGGAGAATACGCGGCTTGTTATCGCCGGGAAGCCATTTCGATTTCCGATAAGTATTCGTTGCAAGAGCTAAGTCAATGGGGGAGGACTGCTCCGTAAACTTGCATTTGACTTCTGGAAAGCTTTCTGGGAAACGCTTCCTCGAACGTTTCTCTCCCGGCAAACCGGGGAAGGAGAGAACGTGCGAAGATGGGTTTTCGAGTTCCCTGTTCCACTCTCGGACCTCGACATTTTTGCCCCGTGACCTGGGATAGGCCATCCCAACATATCCGAGTAGCGCCAATGAGAAGCTCTCTCCAATCATCGGTGAGACTCGAAGTATACATTTCATGACAAGACACAGCTGTTCCTCTTTGACTCATTTCCCTTCTTGGAATAGCCTTCGAGACGTTTGAATCCGAGAAACTTCAGTCGGACGAATGGAATCCGATAAATTATTCAAAGGGGACCTCTTGGCCGCTGTGGAGGGCTCTTTGAGCGAAACTCAATATTCTTGGCTTGCTTCCTCAGAGCCCTGTAACGCATGAAATTTCCCCGTACGCACGGAAAGTAAACATGGCGTGAAGCACGCTTGCATCTACTCCAGGATAATCTAACGAGATACTTGTCTTACGTAGCGAGTTTTCCACTTGACATCTCGCAATCACGTGGGCGACACGAACTCCCAGTCTATCGCTTGTAGTCAGTATTCTAATCACATATTTCGATTTTGAGGTCACCGAGCTTTCGAACGATCTCACTCGAATAACTCCCGTAGATGATGAAGAACAGACTAAGCTAGCCGCCGTGGAAAAGAGATCTGACGCGTTTAGAAGGTGCGAGGCAAGAGAACGGTATCAAGGTTGAATAAAATCTTAGTCAGCAGTGTGTACAAACACCGATTGAAGAGCTGGTTTCTTGCGTAATATCAAGCTTTCTACCATCATCGTCATTATCCTCTTGAACGGTGTCGAACTCAAGGTCGTTCCGCTGGACGCCTAGAGTGGACTGATATGTTCTCAACAGCATACTGGACCAAAACGTTGAATATGAAGGAAGAGCAGAACTACGCATCGCGCGTAGAATCGAGACGACTTCGCCGTACGGACCTTGCCCCGATGGTTGCAGTGTTCCGGTTGGAACACGTGTTGCACCTATCCGGAACGAGAGAAGCATGCTACACCCAATAGCTATCGCCTCGAGAACCTTAAAGGAATAGGCATGGAAGTGGCTCAAGGCTGAGTGAGCTTGGAATCAGCAATCGGAAGCGGATGTCTTAAACTCACAAGGAGCATCGATTTCGCGATGGAGTTCCGTGAGGAATGCTGTAACGATCAGTTAAGGAGGAACTTAAGCTGAGTGTGCCTTTCATTTGCATGATGCCACTCTTGAATAGAGGGTCACAGTACTTCACTTTCCACTATTGTAAAACATCGTTCTCTATAGTTGACCTTCTCCAAAAAAGGTTGATGAACTGTGATTTGGGGAGCGCGAGCCAGACCGGCTCGAGTTAGTGTGGCTGGGCAGAATGCGCTGACAGAGTGAGCGCGTGCATGGGTGAGAGACAACGAGTTTGGTGGATATGTGATGGATTCTTTTTGCGAATGATGTGGCCTTGATCATTCCAGACACTCGGTGCTATAGCGTCGTGGATTTCTCTACGAGGCGGCACTCTGTAAGACGTGTGCATATTATATTTTCTATCTCGTCACTGCATCTCGATGCGTCAGTTTTGTTGTCAGCAGAAGATAGCAGCGGAAAGACGAAAACAAGCCAAAAAGGAGCCATTTGAATGCGTACCGTACGGGTAGGTCATGTGGAAATTATGCTCCATCGATCCATGATGGCGGTTTTGGTTTCTCCGGACGCGATGGTTACCAGTCAGCCGGTTGGTTTGCATGGCTGCCGCAAAATATCCATCGCAGCAGAGATTCCGTGCATGCAGTTCTTAAGTCTCATGTCTGATTGCCCAGCCGTTGCCGAGGTTTCGGAAGAGCTCACTCGTCGGACGATTGCTTCCCCCGCAAATAACCTACGTGTTTTGAGACACCTCGTGTTGCACTGATTTACGGGATTCTCTCTTATGGATCGATAATTTTAGCGTTGTTCGTTCGCAAATGATTGTGGCGACTCGGAACAGAGCCAGCGTTGCATAGGTATGCTTGTTGTTCATCTTCACTATCAGAGCTTGGCTGGTTAGGCACAGCCCGCATCGCCGGTCGAAATCACGCGTAGCCTATCTTACTGCCATCCTGAGGAAAGCAGTTCGTTCTTGGTAGCGTTCCAAGATTCGAAGCGTGTAGTGTCCCGTCGGTCGTCACACAGGTATTCAATCTATCCGGCTGTGCATTTATCCATCCGGCGACGTGTCTCTTCAGCGCTTCATGGTCGCCGACATGGTAGAGGAGGCGACGTCGAGAGAACGAACTAAGAACAACGTGTCAGCTTCAGAAACATATTGGCCCGCCGCTGAAGGGGGTAAAAGCCCGTCTGCACGAGACAATCTTTAGCCCCGGTCCAAACGTGTACGTCCAGGCTCGGAAAACCTACACGAGTAGCGTAAATCGAAGCTCACCGGAACTCGACGCCTGATTACGGGAGCTTTCAAGATCTTGCAGGGAACATACGAAGCGAGAAGAACCCTGAGAGAACGCGATTAACAGTTCAGTGGAGCTTTCCATCCTCGGGACTGTCGCAAGTTCGTGAACGTGGTCGGAAGCCCGCGTCGAGCCTGGGAGAAGAATGTGACGGAATGCGTTCATTCGAGGACCTTGGAGACGTCCTTTCGCTCCTGTCCTCATTCGAACTCCTCTGTGTATAAATGTACAGCCCCGTACGTGTCGTGTGAGAGATTCGAGTCATCTGAACGCCCGCGGCCGCCCAGCATCTCTGCGGCTGCTTCAGCGCTCAACGTAGCAACCGAAGCAGGGGGCGCAGAGACGCCAGGAGCGGAGACGCCCATGGCTCCTGTCCGCCGTTTCCGCTGACAGCGATTGCAGCAGCCGCGGCAGCAGCAGAAGCAGAAGTGCTCCCGAACAACGACAGCACCTCCGTTGAGGTGGGAGTTTGGTCGTCGGCTGACTTGGTGTTCGGGGTGGGCTTTGCAGCCTCCAACGGCCGTCTCCCCGAGCTGTCTGACACGCAACGTCCCTTTTGCAAGCAGCAGGGTCGTTGCAAGTGCTCTCCAGCCGTCGTCATAGTGGCTACGGCAGCCTTCGACGTCGTCGCTGTTGCTGCCACTGCCACCTCCACTGCCATAATTGACCCACCACCACTGCCACAACTGCCATATTCATTCGCAACATAGATAGCAATCTTGAAAAAGGAACGACAGTTACTGTGAACCAACGTTGCTCAATAGATATCCAAGGAACCAGACGCAAGAGGGCAGAAACCCGGAATGAGTCAAGGCAGTCTCAACCGGAAACAACGGCGACCGCAGCAACAGAACTCAGGGGAACCTTAGCTGTGGCCGTGCCGATAAGAAAAACGCCCGCAAAGAAAGGTCAAGGCCAGCTGTGATCAAACGCTAAATCAGAAGTGCAACCCGAAAACTGCCAGCCACTGCAACCCCGGGTTCGAGCACTACGAAAACATGAACGACAGAAGGATTCGGCGTTGAGCGGAAGCGAGTGTCCATCCAGAACACGGATCCCCTACATAGTGTGCGTGAGTGGTGGTGCAAGGGTGCTCTCCTTGTCTGACGCCGACCGACGACGCGATCGAGAAGGACGCTGAACGATTCAGTACAGTTTTGACGATGATGCAGCGGTTGCAGATGCTACTTGGTCGACGATGATTGAACTCTGCCAATCGTTTCACCAAAGCACGTTTGTTGCCAACGATGACCATGTTCGAATCCTCGCGAGTTGGATCGTCGACCTAATAGGGTGAACCTCCGCACAAGGAGGTGATCATTTTAACTGCTCAAGTACAAGTAGAGAACGAAACGTTGCTCTCAGGAGGGACTCTCTGGCGGAGTCAGCACTCACTGTTGTAACTGCAAGCCAACTGACTCACTCAACAACCGATCTCAACAACTCGGAGACGAAGCGGATCGTTCAATTGATTGGTCGCTCGGTCGCCAGATCGATCGATTGAAAGAAGAGCGGTGCACCATGACGTACCAACACATTTTGCGTTCGTTTCCACGTTTACCGGGTGAAGTCTTACTCGAGTTCGAGCTTCCGCTCCCGAGAAACCTGACCTGTGTCATCTGCCAGGCCGTGTGTCCCGTGCTTTTCAGGTTCGTGTTCTTCCCTGATTCGAGTCGATTGATCTTCAGGAAGCGTCAAGCTGTGCGAACGCCTGTACTTGAATTCACATCATTGTTTCAGGTCGTCCTGCTCTCACAGTTTTTGCGGGCAATGCCGACTTCAGCTTCTGCCGTCGAATCGGTCGATGTTCTTATGCCCCATGGATGGCGTCGAAAGCAGAGCTGAGAAAATGTACAAGGATATGAATGTTTGGGCCGCTGTTAAAGATTTTCGGTCAGTACAACCCTCGTGACGCTTCATTTTCTGCATTGTTCCCTCCTCTCCGAGTCGGAGCCTCGAAGGAGAAGTGGAAGATGAGAATATGATCTCTTTCAGGATTCGTTGCAATTACTCTGCTCTCGGTTGCGGCTTCCTCGATACCCTCGAAGAGTTCGCCAAGGTAGGTTCTCACATTCATTGCATTATTCGAGGCACTTGATGATGTTCTCAGAGGTACGATTCCCGCTGAGAGGAGGGATACCTGTGGTACTTGGAGAGATAATGAAACGGGCCGCGCAACACTAACTCTTGAAATTATCAGAACCATCAATCGAGTTGCCCGTACCACAAGAAGACTTGTCCACTATGCCAAGAGGAATGCCTTTCGAAAGACTTGTTCGATCACTTGGGCTCAAAATGTGCCAAGAGGCCTCTAAGCTGTCCACTTTGCAATTTTAATTTTCATAGGTGAGTGAATACTCTGAGTCGAACGAAAGTTATGGATGAATGAACATTAATTCAGTAAGAACTTCGGTGAATTCAAAGAGATGCCGTTGTATTTCAGAGAGCTTCTGGAAGAACACATGAACGAATGTCCAATGAGGAAGATAGATTGTGATTACTGCCAACAGAAAGGCATTCTCGCTAGAGACGTGAGTTGAATCCCCATATTCGCTGCATTTTCTTTGACAACTCTGCCCTTCCCCTGGAGCCTATAACGTCGTTGGAGCATCAGGAGCGCGGCTATCCTTCAACTCAAACCTCTAGTGGCAATGAAAGACATGCATTGATTTGCAGATGCCCACCCATTTGGATGGCTGCGATCTCAAGCCTTGGTCTTGTACCTTGGCTGAATTCGGTTGTCCGTTCACCGGAACTTGCAAGCAACTCCTCGAACATCTTACATTTGAGGACCACGTAAGTCCATGGCTCTTCCTTGGCTCTGTTGCCGAAAGAATGCAATGCTTCCATTCGAACCTTCCCAGTTCTACGGAACAGACTCGGTCGGGTCTCGACTCGACCAGTTTCTTCAAAATTGGTCCATGTTTGAACTTATAGGTAACCTTGATCAATCAACGATTTCGGGATATCGCAATGACCAACCGAGATCAGCAGGAAGAGATCGCGCACTTGAATGTACAACTAGACCAGCTTACAAACATTGTGAAAGTAAGTGTGAGGCGTTCAGGAGGACAGAGAAGTAGCTGCGTGCCTCAATGTTGATGGGAGCTCGTTCTCAACCATGAATCATTCACTCAGGACGGCAACCGGCGGGTGGCCACAGCATTGCGCTCTATCGCGTGCGCACTCAACACACACAAAGAGGAAAATCGACGGCTGAAAGAACGGCTCGACGAAATGATTCTCATTATTGGTCGTAACACACAACAGCTTCACCAACAGAGCACAAGGAGGGTGAGTGAGAGGGAACTCGTCAATTCAGCGGGAACGCGAATGTCTCCATGGTGTCTGCGGTAGAATCTTCATCCAATCGAGCCTCCAGAAGGTTGCCCAGTGAGCGCGAATACTTGCATATTCTCGACTCGCAGCAATAAAAGGGCTGTTTTCGTTATCATCCACAGGACGGCCGTCATCCGTGCTATGTCGAAGTAACAACATCTAGACCTTCTTCGGGGGCAGACAGAGGCGATCGATACCACAAAAACTGACAAATAAGATGGCAATAAGTGTATCGAGAATAGGAGGCCCCGTACCATTTCTACAACCACAACTACAACTAGCCACAGGGAAGGACTACTCAGCAGAATTGGAAAAAACTTAATCGAGAGCAACAGCGAAGATCATCTTCATTCGAGTTACCGACGGAAAAAAATCTGGCTCACAGACGAACAAGCGACGAGAAGGAGGTTGCTCCTGGGGGAGTGACTCGTGTGATTGACTGACCTCTAGGATAGATTGGATTCTAGGAAACTTTGATGGCCTCGTTGTCGTCCAACGTCAACTCATTCGTTCCTGGGAAAGAACGCGATCACAGCAGGATTCGTCCCCCGCAAAGGTTGCGAGAAAGGGAAATCGCGGTGAAAAATTGATCTATTTAGAGAATCATGCACAGCGAACAAAGGAAGTCAATCATCGAAGACAAATTTTCGGCTGATCATCGGTACAATGGACTCATGTTCAGCTCCTGGTAGATTGGACACGATATCGGAGGGACGTTGTTTGCTTATGGAAGTGTTCGTGTGTGAGTGTTTTGACATGAGTTGAGAAAGAAACTCGGAAAACATTAGTTTAAAAGTAGAGTGTCTGCTATGCTCACCGTTCCCTGTTTGGCTAGGTCTCAACTCATACACTCGTTGCCATGTGACTGACTCACGGCGCGCGCACCTCTTGGTCAGTTTTCTTCTCCTATTTCTTGTTCTCATTCTAACTCTAAGGAAGCAAACAAACGAAAATCCGTTGAGTCGCGTTCTGCGATATGTAGGCCCAGTAAGCCAAAGATGATGAAAAATGTCGGAAAAGAAAGAAAGAATGAAAGCGAGCGAGCGAGCAAGCGAGGAAGGGACAGAGTACGGAGAGGCGAAACATCTGGAGGAGAATTGAAACAGTTTCCGCAGAAACGAATCAAGCAGTGAGAACGAACAAACTCTTTGTGGTGCAACAAGACAGTGACGGAAGAGCATCACCGATGCGGCTTCACAGGTACCGCAGCTGATGCCTCGTCGCTGCATGACTGAACCACCCAACACCCGCCCGTTTGCCCGCTTTTTCACTTGAAGTGAACCCCCCTCAAGGGATTGCAATTTTGGTTCTCTCTTTGATCTCAAGTTCAAATCTCACGTGGAAGTTCAAGTCCATCGTACAAAGAGTCAGATCAAGGTTTTTCACCCGGAGCGACCTGTAGAGCTCCTCACGTTCTCTGAGTTCTAACCTGTCACGGTAAGACTGGAGTTTCGTTTACCATCCCGGCTCAGTTTCGACTCTCCCGAGGTTTCCAGGAACTTCGGACTCACCTTTTACGTTGAGTTGATCCGGATTCCCGATTCCACAATTCTTCACGTATTGACGCAATCTGAGCCCTCAACAAAACCCTCCCAAGCGACGAAACGCGGGTTCTGTTCGCGGTTCGTCAGCAAAGCTACAGTCGTTTTGATAAAGCATGTCGTTTACTCTCTTCAAGGAAATCACGTACGTCTCTAGTCGACTGTGCGTGATTGTATATGCGCGCGTTGGGATGTATGTCGTTTAGTTTTCGGACTGTTCTCCTCAGTGGACGCAATCGTATCGAAGATGTCATCACACAATAAGAATAACAGGCTGACCGATCTATTTCGCCGACGACAGAGTCGCTGATCATTATGATGATAGTTCATGAAATATCATTCTGATGCGGCGATGAAGACGATATGCAAACAAGACAACAAATATGGCATAGAGACCTATTATTGAAAGAGAACAATATAATTACTATTGATGATATAAATGATATATCGACTTAGGACGACGAAGATGAGATGAACAATTTTGAGAGGCCGATGAGGATAAAATGACATCGCATGACTTCGTGGAGAGCTCGACTAGCATGAGAGTTTGCCTCTCTTCAGATATTCAACGTGTTCACACGTGTCCAGGGAGAGAAGATCAGTGAAAGTTGTTCAGTTGAGAGAGGATTTTCTAGAATTTTCGCTTCCGTATTACTGAGAAAGACTCAATCGAACTTCTATTCCGCCATCCCTCGCGGGAGAAGTGGATGGAGATAAACGCGCGAACGAAAGCTCACAGCTGCCTAATTGTACGGCATTGTTATTTCCCACTTATTTTTGTGATCACGCCGAATCGAGCTCGATTGGACGATGAGGAACACCGAAATGCTTTCAGGAGCACGTCACAAACTCCGTTGTTCAATGATTCCCCAACGTCAAGTGCCCGAGGTGAGGCTGATGTGCTGGAGAGAAAATTGAGAAGCCACAGCTTCGGGAATCAACATCAGCGAGCCGGATTCCCATGTGGTGACACCGACAAACATCCGGAAACGTTGTCTAATTTCGCACTAGTCACTATATTTCGTATTGCAACGACTCATCAAGACGAGGGATATTCGTGTTTGGGAACCTGAGGGTACTTTCGGACGTTTTCTTGAGGAACACTCGCCCAGGATGATATTCAAAACGCTATAAATCCATGGGAGAGTGCACCGGATAGTCGCTAAGCCGATGAAGAAAACTGAGAACAAAAAAAACAAAGCAGGAGCGGCCAGAGCAAGGATGCAAGCACAGACGTAGCCCTCGTCTAGCGAAGGGTAGGTAGTCTAGGGGAACCCTAACGAAAGAAATTTACGGAAGGCTGAACGCTAATTATTGTCTTGATCCCGAATCAAATGGCGGAAAACAACAGTGGAGGTATGGAAAACAACACATAAGCATGTTGACTGAGGATTTGTAAGCTGTGAGCGAAAAACGCCAATTTTTCTCGATCGACTTCGACCGGAGAATGAAACTCGTTGGGGAAAATGTGAATTCCTCAAATCTAGGGCTCGATCTAGTCCGGCGAAACAACAGAGCGACAGACATATTATGCAAAACTTGATTCAATGTATGATTCGGAATCGATGATTGGCCGACCGATCGACTGGCTGATTGACGAGACTCCATGGATCGCTTCGCTCGCCTCGTGCCAGCTTTATGACGCTGAAGCTCGGTAGCGGCGTGAACTGCCTCAGGAGCAGACAAGGCCAATTCTGGCAGTGGGGAGGAAACGGTGGGAGGACATTTTGATGGTTTGAGAAGCACCGTGAATGACTGGAGGACGGGAGAATTCATGAATTAATGTGGCGTTGGGTTTCCGAGCTGTTCGCGGACAAGACGACCTTCTCAGTTGCTCAATCAATTTTTGCTCTCCACTGATATCAGATACAACCGGATTGACGAGTCAACCAGCCAGCGGTCAGTCGGCCTGTTCATTGAGTTAACGCGGTTTATATGGAATCGAATTCAAACTGGTGAGAAGGCACTGAAGGAGCGCGCGTTTGACACGTCTCGCTGTTTGTTTGTAAATAAAGATCTACGAGTTGTTAACATCGCATCTGTCGAACTATGCCTTGTATTCCATCAGTATTCGCTTCATGAGTCAGTTGCTCTCTCCGGACTCGGTCTCAGAGTCCGAAGTTTTGATTCTCCCATGGAATCAAGCACTGAAGGTTCTGGAGGGATGAACTGAATCTCGTGTTCACTTAGCAACAGCTCCGCGGACTCGAAGCAGTGTACGACCTCGGATCTCTGCCGGTGTAGCGGGAAAATACTGATACGAGTTCGAACGAGACGAATGTGATTTTCTCTGATTTTTCTTCAGGCCACGTTGCGGCGTCGATTCATATATAGGAGGGCAGTCTTCAATGGACACCGAGGAATCTAACATCTGGGAGATTTAGGCAAGCGAACCGTGTGGCATAGGCACCTTCACTGAAATTGCGATTCGTGGTGGACGCGTTATCTCTCATTGCGACACCAGAAAAAAATCAAAGTCTCGTTGAGATGTGGGTAACAAGTTTCCAATACGATCGGATTCGTTTTCGGATCAAAGTTGAATTTTTCCCGTCACTGACCTCTAGACTGATGGTTCTAATGCTGGTGGTCAGCTGCACAAGCTCTCACGAGGGTGGCCTACGTGAGGTTTTTGTGGCGACTTCCTGCGGAAATTTTCGGCTGACGTTACTCCCATAGTTTGCGTGAGATAGATATTCCAGGGAAGATCCTCGAGGATTCATCGATTCACTGAACTGTCAGAATCTGGAAGCGAGGGATCATCGAAATCCCGCGTCTCGTTCACATAGTGTCAGGCCCACTGGAAGAGGATTCGCAGTATGTGACTAACTTGCGCCCTCGGACGAACCTGGGATGATTTCGTAAGTATGTACTCCGACGTTGTCTCAAATTCTTAGAGAAGCCCATAGGTCAGTGGGAACGTAGACGGGGCAATGTTCGCGTTTCGTAACGCTTCCGCCATCAACTTCCGGGGGAAATCCGGAGCGTAGGACAGCATAACCTCAGTGGCGGATTAACTCAGCAGGAGACTGAACTATGAGTAATCCAGGAGAACGAACAATGCTAACCTTGACGAAAGCAGCTATGTCGCCGGGACAACTAGCTTTCGTCAGCGGGTTTCTGATCCATATACCATTTCAAAGTCCATCCCGATTGCCCCTTCCAGTGAGTGATTCCGTATCTTCGCATTGGCATCTGTCGATTCATGGCCTCGCAGATGAAGCTTCGAAGGAACTGATGAGGAATCATCCTGTCATTCGAATCGTCAGTGCAAGATTTAGCGAAGAGATGATGAACTTTCGGAAACGAACAATGGAACGATTGTTGCGACGAGACCCTTTTGGCAGTATGCACGCTTCCAAGTTCATAGGCTTCCACGGTCCCACCAGGAAACCATCTCGTTCGTTATCATCACCATGTCCTTCGAAGTGGTTTTCCCAGCTCCCCGAAGAAAACTCGGATACTGGTGCTTGAGCCGCGGAGATAAGAAGGAATTTGGAAAACCAACTGGATAAACTCTCTTCATGCTAAGAAAAAAAGCTCTGGCTCCTCATTGAGACTCTGGATCGAATCCATCATTCTCATGAGCTCATGTCGGCCGTCAGATATGACTGACCGTGATTGAGCCTCCGCCTTTTCAGTCTGCAATAGTATGGTGTCGGAGGGCAATACAATGGAGTGGGGAATCGCCCGATGAGAAAGAACTAAGGTATGAAGGGCACTGCTGGCAAGAATCCAGGTGTTGAAACGAATGTGTCACTCCAAAGCCTGCAGCTCGGCCTCAGCCAGCAACGTGGCTTCGGGAGTACAATTTGATAGAGATTGTCGGCTGACACCTTCAGTCCAAACCGATGTTGTTGATTCCGAGGAATTTGCTCGGAATTGGTAGTGTGGAGGTTCTTTTCCGCAAGTTCCCTGTATATTCCAGATCCAGCTATGGAACACGAAAATCAGTCGAGCAACTTCGGGTCACCCGACAATTTTCGCGGTAAGCTCGCGGGCTCCCGCTATGAAATGCAGGCGTTGATCGTCGATTATGTCAACCTTGAATTTTTCGCTCAATTTTTCCATGGCTCATTAAGGGTCAAAGAACCCTCGCGAGAGATCCCATATTTGATGATGATGGGCTCTTCAAGATGCCAAAATACACAAGCTGGTCGGCATCGACATGTCGCACCTTCCATGGTAAATTTTCGGAAAAATTTGCTCCAATCCTTGCACCTGCCATAGCACCACTCAAAACGGCTCCTGTTGAACGCTCTATGATGTTTCTGGGAATCGTCCTCTGAGGTGGTCGTTCCAAATTCGGTATTGAATTCCTCCCCACGTCAAGAACCATATCTCGGTCAAACATCTGATGATTTCAACGAGTCTGCTTTCGGTTAATTGAAGGGATCAAGTGCAATGGTCTCAGGTTGACAGGATTCAGTTGACCGAAAGCATGAGTGAGCTTGAATTCAAGTTTGGAGTCGAGTGACAACATTTTTACCGTCATTTCAGGATTGCAGACGATCCTTTGCGACGTGTTAGACCTCTGCCAGAGGGGAGATTTCTGTGATTTTTTTGCGCGAGAAGCGTTCATGAAGTGAGCGTGAGTTTCAATTGTGGACACTTCCCGAGGCTTTCAAGAGGCTGATCATTCCCAGAAATGAAGAGAGAAATGGAGAAAGCTCTCCAAGACACGGCTGGCCGACAACGGTACCCCGTTATTTCGGGCTTTCCAGCGAACTGTCCGAGTTTGCCCGGGAGAACACTCGGCGATCTGATATTCCTCGGATATCCAGAAGAGAACATATACTAGGCAATCTGTGCAAAAGAACAGAAATTTACGCCGGTGGCTCGATATGGCGAAATTTGATATGATGAGACTTGCGGTCATCTAATGGTTTTAAAAATAACCCATTTTCCGTTCGTGGCTCCCCTAAAATTTATCGTGGAAACGTCAATATTCATCCGATGGGACTCATCGGGGTCGCGTTGGACGCGCGAAAGGAACCGGGTCATTCGCCAGGAAACCGATCGAAGTCAACTCATATCCTAAAAAAATGGAAAGCCATCGTATCAACCCCTTTTCCAAGGGACTGTCCGTTGGCTAATTTCGTTTCATTCGCTTCGCCTCGCATTTCCTCTCGTAAGTCCTCAACGAGGCGAAATTTCAGGTGACTTCTTCGGTGAAAATAACTCAGAAATGGGCAAATCATCCGAATATTGACCTGCAAGGTCGTTCTGATGATTATTATTGATCTCAACCGGAAATCACCCTCATTAAGTTTTCCGCCCTCGGTCGCCAGAATAACCCTTGACACCATGGGAATTATTGACACGATCGCTTGCCATTTTTCGAGGATATGAGATGACTTCGATTGGTTTCTTGGCGAATGACCGGCTTCCTTTCGCGCGTCCAACGCGACCCCTATGTGTCTGATCGACTCCATACTGAAGTTCTCACGATAACTTTTACGGGACCTCCAAAAAAGGAGGTGCTTCTCAAAATCATCTTCTGACCACAATTTCCATCATATCCATTTGAATTCTGAATCAGATTGACCGCTCCGATATCCTCTTTCGGTCACTTTTTGATTTCTGAACTGAGAAAGTCATGGCCGAAACAAGATCGGGCTCGAAAATTACTCTCTCAAAAAAGCCATTCTGTACAACCAAGCTCCACCAGCCGACGGGTCGAAGCGTCCAGTTGGATAATGGGAGAGTACGTGCCCCAGGTCTACGAATCTTCCCCATCTCAGCGGGCGTAGGTTCCCAATGTGGGAGAACGCATTCCCGGAGTTTCGAGCTTTCTCCGTCGCTTAGGTACACATTCATTCAAGATGAGATTCATCCAGAACCTTGTATCCGATAGAAAACTCGAAATCGGTCAATCCCCACTGAGCGCACAGCACCGTACGACAACTCCCAGGGAATCCCTTTTCGCGGTTTTCATACAGTCGGTGAACATATCACGACTTTCAAGGCATTCGAAATCGAAAATGTCCCAGCGTTCATGTCCTTACCGTGGCCGGCCACTAAACGGTAAGTTCCCTTCGTCATGATAGAGTCCGGGTTTCCGACTCAAACTCGCTGAAACATCGAATACGCTGAAGAAGTTAGTGAGTTTCGACAGGACAAATGGCTTCTCGGCTTTTTTGCCTCCCGAAGAATTTTCAAAACTTCGGGATCGCTTCTCGGACTCTGTCTCGTCCTTCAAAGGGAGTAAGAGACTCGAGAGTTTGGCCGTCGCGAAATGGCACCTAACCAGGGCTGGGTGGTACACGGCAGCAGCCACGTTGGTTCAGCATCCTATTGTGCGAATCCACCAATGGTAACTCGAGTTTCAATCAATGTGACTTCAGCGCCACAGTGCTACTGGAAATTCTCACAGAGTCACTGCAGCTGAGGGTGAATTTCAGATATGGAGGTTCGTACCTCGACGAGCAGCAGCGGGAGCAACTCAATCGGAGAGATAAAACGCCGAAGTCGACATTCTACGCGGACACAGAGCGCAGCGGAGACAGCAATTAGGACGTGCGTTTCTCATCAGAGAGGATTGTCAACAGATTTTCGAAATCTAGCGAGCAGAGGACCAGAGACAAGAGATTAGTAAGAGGAAGAGGGTCCAACGACCCAGCTAGGCGAATAGCGATGTCGGCAGCGGCAACGGCAGTGGCTGCGACGTCGACAGCAGCGAGGACGACATCGACGACGAGCAGAGCAGGCGGAGGAGGATTCAATAAGAGAAAGCCCGGAAGGCCGCGAGGTAAAATCCGTTTAATTGCCGACTTTCGATTCCAGTGGTGCGTTCTGCCTTCCTCTGCAAGAGTTACAATTTCCTGAACACAAGCGATTCGGTGTGCGTCTTCGCGTCCGACCTTCCGTACGACTTCCTCTAACGAATATTTGGGTATGTGACGCTTTTACTTTCTCGACAGTGCTCTACATCGAGATCTTCGTGAATACTCTACGGGATGTAACACAGTCCATAACTGTTTCATTCCGCAAATTGAAATTATCGTGTCTCGATTGAATTTCTCGGATATCCACGAGGCTCGATATTTCTCCTCAAGCTTCCGAGATGATCGGCCGGTGAGCTTGGAGAAGCTTGAACGAATTTGTCCGTTACGATCGCGCGCATTCCTCTAGGTTGGGGAAAGCTCTATCCATCCGGAAGCAGGCTTTTCGTCAGCAGGATCGAGTACAGAAAAGTTGCGTTTGCACCTCAGTTTACGCTCTCGGATCACGAAACTCGGACTGGCGACGACCGCCGTTTTGCTCAAGGCAACGGTGTTGTTTCGCGCTGCTTGGCATCCGCTGTGTAAATATTCTCTATAAACTCAAAGATAACTTCCGTAAGTGGCATTAGCGGCAGCGAAGTCTTCGTCGTCAGCAATCAGGAAGAAAAGATAACGAGGATGACGAGGATAGAAAGGAGCCCAAGAAGGTGTCGGCGAGGAATGAAAGAACGATGACGCAGTCGTCGCCCGTGTTACTGGGACGGCGTCAAATGTTTGTTCATCGACGTCTCGATCCCATGGTGGTTGTTGCCGCCCGCCCGCCTGACGCGCACACAAACGTACATAAAGGCTTCTAAAAAGATTCTTTCAGTCGTTCCCGTCTTCCTTAAACACAGATATCCGTCCAGAGTTACCCTCGAGCCTGTGTGCCGCCTCTCTGGCCCTACTGACAGTCCCTCTCCTTCTTCCCTTCAACTGCACGACGTTCCTATTTCTCAGGAAGTGAACCCGATCTGTCTTTCGTCGCCGCCGCGGCCGCTGCTGCTGGGGATCCTCCACACTCGATGGGCCTTCCTGGGTGCGGCTACCTCCCCTCCGTATATATGTGTGTGTGTGTGTGTGTAACGTTTGTCGTTGGCACACGAGCTCAGATGGACGGACAGATACACACGCATCGGCGCAGGTGGAAAACTCCAGCGAGCTGTGCAGGTAGCGAGCCAGCCAGCCAGCCAGCTGCCCGTGTCCCCTCTGGCAATGTGTACCCGGCTTCTTTCAACGGCCACCTGTGAAATTACCTTCATTGTGACACACATAGGGATCGGAAAAACGACGGAGATTGAGAGAAAGAAAGGAAGCCAAGACTCCGAGAGAGTCAGTCATCGGGTCGAACGACGTCCGGGCCAAGAAGTGAGCTCCGAAGAGGAGAGCGCACGATTAGTGAATCCGAAGATGTGCGGAACCAGGATTATCATCCGGATCGAGTGAGTCTGTGGACGGACTCTGAAGACCGACAGCAAACACGAACTGGAGAGCTCGTCATCAGAGCACGGTGGACTGAGGTGCAAATCTTTGGCGGGAACAGGATCGCTCCGATTTGAGTTTTTTCGTTGAGGACTATGTCGAGGTTTTTAACTTCAGAGACGCAACTTCTCTGAGCTGAAGAAAGCGTCCTTGAAAGGAACTCAAACGAACCACTCGCTTTCGCGCGGTCAATGCCTGGTTGGTCGAGCGCTTGTCTAGCTTACTGACCGTCTAACTTCAACATTCAAATAGCAAACAAGAGCACTTCGAAGAGCAAGTGGATGCGTTCCTCATTCTCCACTTCATTCACATTCCAAGACTCGTGTTCCGTTCGACCCCGAGTCCGTGGTCAGCTCATCTCCCGCTATTCAAATTTGAAAATGTCGGCTCAAATCGTGGTGCTCGGTGCCCATGTCGATGGAGTGGTGCTTCAAGTCTGTTCTCGAGACGGAGACCCGCCAGAGATCCCGCTGTGTCTGCTGGACTCGAGCAGACATCAAGTTGCGTACCGCACGTCAAAACAGAACAAGGTGTCCTTCGTTCACCTGCGTTTATTCGAAGCCATCCCGTCCTGTCTCTTAAATGACAGGGTTTGAAAAGCTATCTCCAGAAATAAAACCCCATGTCCAGAACTCCCAATGCGCACGCTAGTATTGAATTGAGAATCTCTCCGGAACGTCTCCGATGAACCGAGATAACAGAAGGTCTTCCCTCATTTTGCCCGCTAATATTCCTCCATCTGGAGTTGCTCACGTTCCGTGTACAATGACAGACCGCGTGCCCGGCAGAAACGGCGTCTCGTATCGTCCCTCTTGCTGTTTTCTCTGTCGATTTTCCCGCGAAGTTCGCCAATTTCCTCGATCCCCACTTCCGTGAGCCGCAGCTGTCGAGCTCTTTCTACATCGTATTCACCAAGCATTTGTATATTTTCGCCACGCACCAGAAGAATGCCTCGCGGAATATCTGCATAAAGCGTTCCGACATGGATTCGTTCGACAGTTTTGTGGAGAACCAGATTGTTGAACTGATCTATCGCGCGGAGCGTGCCGATCAAAATCTGGTCGTCGAGCAGTATCACCATGATGATCTTGTCCAAGGAGTCAAGGAGTGTCGACTTCTCGACAACCTCCGCGATTCCAGAGTCGAAAACGTTGGCGCCTGACATCTTTCTAGAGCTTCTGACCCTGGCGAACATCTTGCAGAACAGAACAGACCACTTGGTATGGTCCTGTCGACGGTCTAAAACCAAAACAAGATTCTCAACTCTTCCCCTCGCAGTGAACGTCATGCGTCACCGAGGAAACATCCACATCGGCGGGAGAAACTCAGGGATGCTAATCGGTCTCACTCGGTAATTCGTTCCCAGTTCTCGGTTGATTCCCCGAGGGAAGGATTCTGGTTCGGGGAGAATGACCGCGTTATCTTTCCGTTTGTCGGATTCCGCTGCTTAGATCGATGGGTTCATCCGCCGGGACAACCGGGCGCGTCCCGGTCGGAACCCGGTTATGATTGAAATCACAAGACAGCTTTGTTTGCCTTGGGAAACTAGAAGAGAAAACTTTTTAATAAGACGCAAGTAGTATTTACTCGCTGCTTGCACGCTCGGGTTTCTGCAAGTTATCTCCTGCGCCATTCAAGGCTCCCTCAGAATTCCAAAAAACTTGCATACCGCGTTTCTGCTCCTCCGTCCCCAAGAAAATGAAAAAAAAAACTCAAAGCTCCGGACGATCATGTGACAGTTCTTTTGCCCCGAAAGTTTCCATTCCCCACCGATTGCCGAGGACTGTTGGATATGAGCTCAGTTGGAGGACGCATCCAGAGTTCATGCGAGACTCCCGCAATCGTTTTGACTTGATATGTTCCTCAAATCGTTGGAGAAACCCGTGTTCCGGTTGATCTCTACTTGATGATGTTTTTCACCTCATATTCGTTCGAACCTGAGGCTCGCAGATCGTTGCCGACAACCATCGATTCCTCGGGGACGCAGTCGACTCGTAGACAGTCGGTGGTCGAGCTTAATCACAACCCCGGAGCAAACACTCTAAAATCCTCCCGCCGCAGCATTCGCAAACGAAGCCCGACCGGTTAGTAATTACGAGGGAAGGATCGTATTTCATTTTTTTTCGAAAACGCGGTGATTATAATGATCGTCACCAGCGAACGCTGTCTCCGAGGAATGAGGATATTCTTTTCAGCCGACAGTCGCCTGCGAAATAAGTCGAATCTAGAGCGGCGAGGTTCTTACTTTCGCTCCTCCTCATTTCCGAAAGTCACTCATGCTTCGGAGGAATAACAGGAACTCGATAACGGCTGCTGGAATCTGCGCTCTTCCGGACGACCTTCAGAAGTCAACATGTTTTCTATGCGAGTGAGAATCGAAACCAGCATCATGTGAGATCGCCTTTCAACGGTCCCCACGTGGCTTCTCCCCTGTGATAAGAGCTGAGAAATGGTTTTCTGCTCCGTGGGAAAAGGGCGCGATTTCCATTCGTTATCATGGAATCATTTTTCCGCGCAACGCTGGAGTTCCAACGCTTGCGTCGATGCGGAAATACTCACATGGGAGCCGAGAAACTCGCTCGAGGCGGGTCGAGCCCCCATCAACCTCGGCAACTGTTATACGAGCTGAGAAATTCACGCTGCCCACCCCTCGAATCGATTGCTGCCGATCGTTCGAATATCGACGGAAAACGGCACACTATTCCCCCAAAGTGGGTCGATATAAGATCATGAATTCCGGGAATCGTCCTAGTTTCTCATTGCCCATCGGAAAGAGAAGCCGATGTGCCAGACCACGGGGGACCAAGATAAGGTGGCATACCTGGATTCCCGGATGAGATCTTCAGAGAAAACCACCGCCTGTTCAGCACATGTGGGATCCGCGGAAAACGAGCCGCATGAAGCCCATGTTCCCTTTCCACCCGCGGAATAATTAGGACAGAAAACGGAGAGGACTTCCCTCGGCCAAGCTGTTCGGACCTCAATCTCTATCAGCCATATTTTCTTGCTACTTCGTCTCTGTTCAGTTTTGCTGGTAAGGACTAATTCCGAGCGATGCCGAGTCTCGGCGGGAGCCCAGACAAGGGTACAGATACGTGCGCCGGAATGGTTCGGCTTCGCGGTCTGCAGCGTGCATGTTGAGCCGGAGCATACCAATCGAACAGTTCCGAGTCTCGCGTACGCAGCTCCCTCGATCACTGTGGCAGGTCTCCCGATCCGGCATTGTGAGCTCTATCTCGCTCGTCGTCGAAGAACTTATTTCATCAGACAGTCAGGTGAAACCTCTGAAGAAGCTCTCTGTTGTGCATTGGAATTCTCGGATTGGCTCTGGCCTGTTGATTCGATGCGGTGTTGAGTTTCTTCCCCGCCAGAAGGGTCCTGAAACGGTCATCCTTGGCTTGACAATTGGTTCACCGCTGCCGGCATAGGGATTCCATCCCATCAACAGGCTGCTGTTTCCTCTCCCTGCTGTCGTCTCGCGGCGGTCTCTCTCCCATCCTTGGATACCTGGACCCTTTCCTTCGTTTTGTAGGAGCAACAGGAGAGCAGAAACAGTGGCTTTGCCAACCTGCCCGCTTGGCTGTCGGCCCGTTTGCCCAACCGACCAGTAGGTCGCTCCCGCTGGTTCGGTGGGTTCTTCGCTCGAAGGGCGGGGGGAAGGGGCTGGTTTCCTTGCCTGTGAGGCTAGCTAGCCAGCGAGCTATCCCCTAGTCGGCAGCCAGGCAGCCAGCTGGCCAGCCAGTTGGGGAGAAAGGGCCCTCGAGGAGGAGGGTCTGGCCCTTCCTCCCGAGCCTATTTCGTCGAGTCTCGTCGTAGAAGCCCCTCCAGACAGAGCCCTCCTATGATCGTGCACGCAAACTTGTGCTCCGTGCACCGGGCTCGAATCGCCCACGCTGCTCGCTGACGTTTCAACTCGGCTCCTCGAGCGTTCCCGTTCACAGAACTAGCTCCACGTCAACTCCATAGTGGTTCGATTCGTCTTCGGCGACCGTGAGTTTCACTTCTTCGTACATTGCGCACGAATTTTTTCTTTGCAGTTGTAGAATACCTTGATGATGAACTCGATCGCGCGTTCGTACATCGCGGGAATGATTTGAAGGTGTTTGGTATTGTTTACGTGCTAAGCGACTCATTTGGAGAGGTGGGAGGAATCTACTTCGTTCAACAATGAAGAGCAAGCGAGCGCGTTTTTTTTTCTGCAAACCGCTACGATAAGATCACTTCGTGGAAGCCGAAGATTCGTGCCGATATCAAAAAAGTTGGATTTCGATCTGAGTTCACATTGATTATGTGGTTCCTGTCCTGAAACTTGTTCGGTCAGGACGACTCTCTCTGACACATAGTGAGCTTTTGTAACAGGAAATTAGTTTCTCCATTCTTCTCGGAGCAATATGTTTTTTTTTCTCTCTCTCTCTCTCGCCGTCGTGCTGGTGGTGGTGGCAGTCCATATCATTCCCCGATGAATTCTCGTTCTCGGATGCTTTGTGCCGGCGGATCCTTCTTCATCGCCGACATCGGTGGGTGTCTAGTGGCTTCAACATTTTCCCCTGCATTTTCTGTTCCCTATTTTACGCGGTCTCGGAGCCTCCCGCCCCTCATTGTTCGTTTTTATCAAGGCTCGATTCTGTTCCGCCGGCTTTGAACTCGATTCCGAGGCCACCTGTTGTTCCTGAGGTCCTCAGCATGGTCGGACTCCACCGGCCGAAGTTTTGCGCTCCACCATCTTCCGAAACGTCGCCTATAATCTGCTCCTCTCGACACTCGAACCTTGGGACGACCCCAAGAAGTGCTCCAAACTCAGAGCCTTCAGGGTCTTCGGAAAACGCGTCGCTCGGATCCGAGAATGAGTCTCGGATCGCTCTGAATCTGAATCGCTCGAGACTGAGGTCTTTCTGCCATTGAGAGCGACGCTCCGGATTTCGGCGTCAACTCCTCGACACCGTATCCAAGTAGCTCGGTTTGCCCCCAATCTGTTCTGAATTTTCCCCGTTGCGCACTCCTCTCGCTCCCCTTCCGCCAGCGTGAATCGTTCGTTGTTCTCTGACGGCCCCTGGCAGTTAGTCGCGTTCATGATGAGTCGACCGACTCACTGGACGGACGGACGGACTCGGAGCAACTTTTTCCCCCGACGGATAGCGAGAGACGAGCAATTTTGCTTGAGCCGCTGCTGTTGCTGCTTCTCCTATCCTGAGCTGCTGCCTCGTTACCTGGGAATGGTTTTTTCCTAGTCAGACAGCAGCCACCACGGCCCCTCGCTGGAAAAGTACTTGAGTCAGAACGGGGATTAACTCTCGTCCTCCATTTTCTCCTCGATGCTCTCCCCGTGATGTTCTCCTTGATCTCCGTGCTGCTCCCCCGGTGCCCTCTCTCTCGTCCCATCTCGTGCCCCATTCCCCCTCGTTTGCGCGACGGCCGATTAGAAACAGCATAAGGTCGATTATTCCGAGTCGGACTCCTACGAGAACTCGACCAGCCGATCCCGCCGCCGCCGCTGAGAACTGGAACGACTCGAGAAGGAAGCGAAAAGCGATCGTGTCTATGATTCAACCACAGCTTTACGGCTCCGTCGACGCAGTATTTCCGGCTCTCGGCGCTACTTCTAATCGCAGCGGACAATGCTCCTGTGGGGGAGATTCCGCTGCTAGGGCTGCCGAAGCGAAGTGACCGTCGGCCGCACGGCAGTCAATTGGTCGCAGGCTTGAGAAAACTTGCCAACAAGCAACCAGCCACTTCGAGGGCCGGCAGAGAGGATCTGAGCGAAGCAGGGTGGGATGGGGAAAGCCGCCGCCGCCGTCAGCCGAAGGCAGGAACAGCGGCACGCTGGTGGAGACCGTGCGGGGGAGCAGACAGCCACAATGACTTGTGGCCTGCTCGGTCACTGGAGAGTGGGTGGCCTGGCCAGCTGCCCGACTGAGGGTTGATTGTTGATGGCTGGGCGACTCGACGCACGGGGGCTTCATGAAACTTGAAGCTTCCAGCGAGCTCTCCGCGTTCGCCGCTTCCTCTCTTCTTCCTCCTCCCCAGCAGGCTACTCCGATGGTCGAGCTTCTCCATTCCCAGCCGTAGTGGCGAGTCCGCCGCTTCTCAGATGTTCGCTCCAAGTATATACACGCGCTGCCTGTTTTCTCCTGCCGGTGAGAATTGGTGTTGCAAGCGCCGCCGACGCCAGGAGTAATGAGTTGGCCGTTCCGTGGTGGTGGGGCGTCGGAAAAATCGGGCGATCGGTGACAGAATCGATGGAAGGGTCAGCGGGAGCGTTAGGGAGTAGATAAGTCCGAGGCTTGGGATAAATTACGACAGCGCCGACGAAAGCCGCCACACGGAGGGAGACGAGCCGGGGCACGGGCGGACCCACAACCAGCCGTTGCCGTCGTTGAAAGTGGCTCAATCTTCCTTTTAATTAACTATGCTTAGAAGGGCGAACCACCACGGCCACAAGGACCATCCCGCGCCTGGTTCTGCCTGACTCCTGAACAAGGAAGGACCAACGACCACGAGGAAAGAACGTTATTCAAGGAGTGGTTTTCCAACTCCTCCTCTTCTTCGTCGTCGTCGGCTGCTCACATATTGCTCGAGGTTTCCGAGGGCTCTCCCTCCCCAATCTGTTCTCGCCGCCTCTTTTCAGAGACTTTCCTTCTGCTGAGCTGGCAGGCGAGCGAGCGAGCAAAGCGCCAGCAAAACGGGGCTCCTTTCAGAACCTCCGCCTCACGCTCTTTTTTGTCCACTTCGTTTGATTCTATAACGAGTTTCTTCTCTCTCAGAACGGACACTGTGAGAGAAGTTACCTCTTGGTCCAAATCCGCGCTGTCACGCTTCCGCGTTCGAGCCGCGCGTTCCAATCGTTCTCCCCCCTTATTTTTAGGCGTCGTAGGTGTTTCTACCCCCCTGAACCGCTATAGAATCCAATTCCTCACCTAAATCGGTAACAATTTTGCCTGTCGGCCTCCGGACCTGCGCGCGCTCCTCGGTCCGGAGCGTTTGAGGCAAGTCGTATGAGTTCTTTGTCTCAGAGCGGCCCGTCAACGGTCGAATTTGGCGGGGGATTGGGCCTGCTCTCATGTTATCGGATCGAGCTTCACGGCATGCCAAAAGCAAGTCGGTCAACGAATCCCGTCGTCGAGCAGGATCCACGAGACGCGACCGCACGACAGACCAACACGTGAGTCGTTTGCTGCGGCAAACGAGGCTGCGTTTTTTCATACGGAAGGGATAACACGGCGTGCCCGCGTCGGTGGGAGCTACGTAGCAGGGATGAAATGCCGCCGCCACCGCCGTTCCCACCGCCAACACCAAGCTACAACCGACACCACAAGCGGTACGAAGAATTTCAATATGTGTCTCCGTCCGTCGGCTGGTTTGTTGGTAGGTCCCGCCGCGGTCGGTCCCTACGCCTGGCTGCTTTGTTGGCGGCTTCTGGAGCCCGCTTGTTGTTGGCGGCAAAGTCGGCGTCACCAACCAAAAAAGTTTATAATCAGGGCAAGCTGTCTGACGTCACTGCTGCGAGCCCTCGTTCCAAACAGAGCCGCCGATCAAAGAACATTGAGAGCATTGAAAACGTGACAGTCGAGTGCGATGCGCTGCTGGCCGAGCAGCCGATCGGGCGGCCCCTGATGAGCTCACTCCATGAAGTCGCGCCAAAATCGAGCGCATGCGACTCCCGTTCGGACATGGTCCACGCTCCAGCTCCGAGCCGAACGAAGGAACATCGCGAGCTCCGGACTCGAGAAGTCGCCCGACGGAACAGGGGTACCGGGATGGTACCGTGCGCGGCATCCTCGGTGAGAACCTTCGGAACTTTTTGCCGCAGGGAGACTGCCACATCAACTTCGACAAACAACTTTCTGCGACTGATCGATCCATCAGTCAGTCAGTCAGTCAATCAGGCAGTTCGCGCCATTCATGCTATCGAACGGCCTCACGGACGTGGCGCCGTCGCCCGGGCAACAAATTGATATTGGAACGTCGCTCGTCGGCAGCGGCGGCTCTGTCTTTTCCTCTCGACGAACTCGCCGTCTGTCCTCCGGTCCGTACTCCCCTCCGCCAGGCCGTCTGACGGGACAGCTCTCAGTCGAACAATGAGCCCCTCCCTCCTGAACATCAGACAACAACTCCTAAGGAGCTTGTAATTTCCCAGTAATTAGAGAGACAGTCGGTCGCTTCGTCGGTCAGCCAGGGGAGCAGCGTCCGACCGACCGACCGGGCACGCTTGCGGGCGGCGGACGCGGGAAAGACACAGACCAGCACTGAGTGTTCCGTCGCCGTTAAATTAAATAGTGATTAAATGAGCGGCGGCGGCCAGCACCCTCTTACCTAGAGTTCCATGCTCGCTCCGCCACCCGTTCGATCCTTGGCCAACGACCGGTTGCACACCGAAGTCAACGAACCGATGAAGAGTGCGCATCGGCTCCATCCATTGCGGAGTATTTCCCGCAACCCGCAGACATGAGCGCGAGAAGGTGTTTCCGCAGCTCCGATACTTAAAACGCTTCCCAGCGTGAAATAGGTGGTTACGGACCAAGCCCAGAGGCAGGAATTCGTTTCCAAAACGATTCGCCATAGGATCGATCTGATATTGTGAACGCGAACGAGGCTTTATTTTTCCCCGCGGGGAGAGAGATGGCGAAGAGATATTGATTCGACGACCCCGCTCGACAATTATGCCCAACGTTACCTAAGCCCGTCGGGTGATGGCGGCGCCTACGGCCTGGGCCCTCGCGGTTGCTTTGTCTTCGGTAGAGAGTTAACCACTCTCCAGGGATTTGTGGTCGGAGCTTTCGGAGGGGAATTGCTGATTAAACGCCTCTGCCGTTGGCTCACCACGTGGAGTTGCAGCCCTGTTCATTCTGCCAGGCGGCTTGCCAGGCGGGGAATGGCCCCAAATCCGCGAGCAAGGCTTCCGTGAGTCGGCTGCCACGGTTCCAAGAGCGTTCTCATGCGTTGACAATCCGTTTACGTGGGACTCGAGCGAGTTCTGCGGATGACGACTCAGTTCTCCAGTCTAATGGCCACCGCCGTATCCACCGCCCGGTTCACGGATACGTACATATGTACATGAAGATGTGCTAGGTGTCTTCGTTGTTAGGTATGCGATGTAGACACGATTGTTGCGGCGAGCAAATCACGGATGAATAATTTGTTGATGATCCCGGCTGAAATCATTCACTGTGCGACGGATCGTGCACGGATTCGCTAATAGACTTCTGGATTCCGAATCCTTAGTCCTCGGAGCTCGCCGGGAGCGGCGAGCCCGCGGTCCGATCTCAGAAAACCTGCGACGGATGGCGGATCCGGAATGGTTCGAGGTTTCATGAAACCACGCTGAGCATTCCTGCTGGGGCGAGAGAGAGGAGAGAACGAAACAGAAAATATCGGGAGGATCCTGTAACGTGAGCCTTTGTGCCTCGGTAAGACTATCCTGAGCACGGAGCAAAGAAAAAACGGATAAACGCATATGCTGCCGTCGATGCGGCTGGGGCCGCTGCCGCGGGAAGCTTGTCGCTCGAAGAGAGAGGAAATTTGTGTGCTCAGTATTACAGCTTTTTTTTCCCGCCACCGACCCGCCTTCGTTCGCCCATCCGAAAACAGCCGGGTCAACAGCGGTTCTGAGATTGTTGATTTTGCTGCCGCTGCGGCCGTTCTTGCGGCCGCCGCCTAAATATATTGTTTGAGTCAACAAGCAAGCCCTCATCTCAAGCAGATACTGTTTTCAGCAGCTGCACTCGAACCAGACGACTTCCAATATTTCACTTCAGAAAGAAAATCGCCGGATCCGAACTCTGAAGAGGATGGTGAGCTCGAGCGCCCTCGGCTGGTGCGGTTTTTCCTCAGAGGAGCTCTCGGCGACGGAGATTATCCCGGCTTTGTCGATCTCGGTTCTGACCAAACGGAGGTGGAGCACCACGGGCGAATCGTGGCCAGACTGCCGTGAACCGTATTGCTACCAGAAACGGAACGAGTGGCTGAGAAGTCCACGGCGCGTCGCGTGTGCGGCTCGAAGCCAACGCCGACGGGGCTCGTTTCCGCGAGAACTCGACTGGCACGTACATATGTGCAACCCGGTGTGCGAAACGCCAACAGCCGGGTGAAAGTCAATCCGAGCATCTCCGGAAATAATTGGAGTGATACTCCATCGAGTACGACTGCGTGAGCGCCACGCTCGTCGACAACAAGAGGTTTCGAGGAGGTCGGAGCGATGAATTCAATCTCAAAGTCAATGGAACCTGCCTCACTGAGCAGCGGACGGCCTGCTCGTCGAGCGGGAAAGCAGCCGAACCGGCGTGCTCCGCCGGAGTTGATGGGAGTTATTTGAAAAGCACAAACAAGGTACTCGACGCGACATCTCTTTCAACAGGGTTTCAACATTTGCTATGTGCACGGACGGATCAATTCATGGAGAGATCCCGAGGATTTCGAGCGCATATGGAGGCGCTGACGGGTTGCCATTGATTGACGTGCGCCTACGTGCAATCGAACTCCGGGGAGGTGGAGGAGGAGGAGAGGGGCTACTATCTCCATGACTGATGAGAGCGTGTTCTCATCGAAAGAGCCGGCCTGGAGTATGCTTCCAGCGTTGGATCAAGATGAGCGATTATTGAGGGTGAGTCTTCGGATTGGAGCCATCTCGTTCGACTTGATGAACCACCCGATCGGCGAGTGACGATTGAAGACGATCGGAGACGACTTGATTTGACATCGTCGAGTGCTCCTTCCACGCATCTGTTTCGAGGTTGCTCCCCCCCCTCCCCCTGGTTGACCGCCATTCGGGCACTTGCGCTGGTCGTCACGACCGTTTGCTTGCTCAAATTGTCGAAATCAAAGTAGATCCCAGGAGGGAGCGAACGAATATGAAGAAGAGGGGGGGGGACGCGTATTACGTGCTGTATCCGGTGAATCTCTCGCCGTTGTTTTAGTGGCGAACAACGCCGGAGCACATTGTTGTTCGGCAGGCGAACGAACCGCGGCTTGCTCTGGAGGGCAGACGGGTATGGCGCTTCCCATGCGCTATTACGACTCCACTCCTCTTTTTTCTGAGGTAGTTCCTCTTCGTGTTTTCTTCCCGTACACTATTCCAGCGGGGAGAAACCCTTAGCATTCAAAAGACGGCTGCGGCCGTGGCACCACAGCAACAGCCAGCACCACCACCTGTGGTGAGACGGAGGGAACGAACAGGGAAGCAGAGAAGAGCCGAGCGTGCAAGCGGCGGCGGCGAAGCGACCAGTGGAACTGTGCGAACAAGATTGGAACAAGCAGCAACCAAGCCTCCGTGCTTTCTTCTTTTCGTTCTCCTCGCTGCTCATCCTGAACGAACTAGAGAACGAACGGCGGACGAGGAGGGGACGAGAGAAATACGACGACGAAAGAGAACGCAGAGAAAGCTGGCCGAGGGGAGGGGGCGGAACATCCTCCTCCTGATTCTGCGCTGCTTTTCAATTACTTTTCTTAGCGCCGCCACAGCGGCCAGCAACCGCTAGAGCGGCCGCATTGCTACCTCAACAGGACGACCAGACCTTCGGTCGCATGCCTCCTTGTTCTTCTGACGGCCAGTCGTGCCATCGGGAGAAGGACGGAGCCCGACAGAAAGCCCGAGCAGGACGCGACCCCAGGACCGGACCATGGGGGACACCGTCCGGAATTTCGGAGACGAGTTCGGCGGCCCGTTCTGAGAGTGATTCGAGCAACGATTCAAAGGAGAAACGAAAGTGGTTAAGAATCTTAGAGAAACTGCACTCTTCGTGGGTCCGCCACCCGATAGGAACGAGAGGAGAAAAGAGGGCCTAGGAGAGAATAAAAGGGAGGAGACGACGGAGCTTCCTCGCAAAACCGCTCCAGCGGCAGTGGGGTGGAGGCGGCTGTCGCGAACATCGTTGCAAGCTCCGTCGTCGGCTCTTTCTCCGCTTTGCGTCTCTGTTTTCTGCTTCTCTTATAAAAAGGAAGACTTGTGGTGGGTGAGTGGGCGCTCGGGTGGACGTCCCAGGGCAAGAGTGTGCGCGACTGTGTGTGTGTGTCTTCTAATCTGTCCGCAGTCGCACAATAGCCATCTGGTTCGAGGAGCAGCTGCATCGCCGCCTGGCTCGCTGGCTTGCAGGCATGGGAGCAATTTTTGACGAAGATCACATCACTCACGGAGCGTTCATTCCAATTCTGGATTCTCCGCCCACTGACCCGAATTCGCCCACTCATGAGAGCCCCTCGTGGTTTGCACCTCACTGAAGCCAGAGATGTCACCTTCCGGAAAAAGAGCCGAAGCGGAAGACGATCGTTCATTGACGTAGCTGCACACGCCGCCCTCTAGGACAATGTTGTTTGGCGGTCGCTCATTACCATCCTCCTCATCTTCTTCGCAGCTTCTCAGTCCCTCGATTTCGTCCCCGGTTCTCTCGGACTCGACGAAAAACGCTCGGCTGTCTCCTCGATCCCGCTACTTCCGTCGCGAAAGCTAGTTCGCTTGCCCGACGTATTGCGCGAACACCTCAGCCCCATGATCGGGAGAACGGGAAATATCCATGGGCGCGGATGGAAGTCAAGTTTTTCTTCCTCGGTTTTAATTACGAGCGAGCGGGGACACGGTGCGTGGCTCCAGGGCTGGGGAACCGTTGGAGCGAGGAGCGGAGGAAACAAGTGGCTTTGATAGGGTCCGCGCTGATCGGCTCGTTTGTTAGCCGACCTGTTAGCTTGTTCGTTTCCTCGCTCGCCAGCTGAAAATTGGTGCGTACTCGGTCAAAAAACGGCGAAAACGCTCGTCCTCGGTACGCGATTCCTCGCTGGCCCAAGTTTGGCTAGCTGAAGCCGCAGTATCTTCTGGTGGCCGTTGGAAAATTCCGCGGAGGAGTGTAGTGCCCGCTGTGTGATAAGGTGATGATCACTGAGTCTCCAGCCATCAAATCTGCCGACTCACCGAGCGGTCAACCGCGCCTCAGGTGAGTAGAAGTTTCACCTGAGCTTGGGTGCTGCATGTTGCTGACGGAAATGTGAAGCAGATGCTATGTAGGGAAAAACGACGGAGAGTCAAGATCCGGGACAGACGCTCAGGGGAAAAGAACCGGGAACGTCGGAGCAGCACAAAAACCTTGTCGTACCAAAGCCAGCTTCAACTAGTCATTCACAAATATTGCAGCATGGCGGTTCCGGCGCGACACTAATTGGCAGCATCGAACCGACGTGAACCAGGACTAGGATAAGCATCAACGAATCATTCTTTCGAACTCTCCCGGACTGTTTTTCGCTGAATCTGTGGAGCTTGGGAACGAGAATTGACTTCGGAGACGGGGGAACGTGCGCCGAGTCTCGGTGACCTAGAAATTCCTAACGTTTAACCTCTTATGATCACTGACACAATTTACAAACACGTGGTTCGTTGATATCAAGCAGCTCTCCGCCCGGAGAAATCTCGCGCACGTTTTTCTCGGGATACTCCATCCTGAAATGGGCAGCGCCGATACAGGGTTTAGAACGACGAGGAACATCCGGTCGGCACCGGCCGAGAGCATGCGACCAGAGTTGTCCGCGTCGAGATATTCTCAAAGTGAGGTCACTGGTCGGCTGAACGAATCCTCGAGCTGACTCTTCGACGCATCTGACTGCTCCCTTGCCGTTATTGCTTCATTAATGTAATCTAACAGATGAGCAAGTTTCTGTTGCTGTGGCGACCATCTGTGTTATTGCTGCAGTGAAAGAGCTTTGAGTCACGCGGCCGCGTACTCTCCTGTTGAACCATTCCCTGACTCAATAAATCTTTGTTTGTATGCTGTAGTGACAAACGGCACCGATTTCCTGAGTCCGGAGAGGCATGCCGCTCAACACGTCGCAAGCGCGCTTCAACGTCTTGGACACGCTGCAGCAAACGCATTACAACCAGGAATGGTAACGCGTTGGCTACATACCTGACTGTCCCTGGCAAGCGGCTGCGTGGCAGGACTTCCTGATAGGGCGGGCGCTGCGTTAGCTAGCTAGGTATGCGGCAGTGCTTGTTGGTATGAAGGCTTGACAGGGGTCGACAGGGCTCACTTTGCTCGCCTTTGGCAGCAGCGTGTACCTTTACCCGACCGGGGGGAAAGCGAGCGGCCGACTAACATCCGGCCGCAGACCTCTGCCGATGACAAGCTATTTAACGCGTTGAACAAAAAAAAGGGAAAACCCAGCTGATGGGAGCAAAGAAAAAGCCATGTGCATGCAGTTCAAAGGCCGCTTCATCACGAGGCTTTGCGTCGTCGTCGTCTTCGTTGCGGCGATGCCAGCCATCGGTGATCGAGGGTGGTCGGTCCGGGTTGCAATCTACTGTTGCTGATTCTGCCTTTACTGGTTTTACTGCGAGAATGAGGCCCAGAAGAAACCAGTTGCTCCGGTCGGTTGAACGGTCGGCCAACGGGCTACCTGATTCGACCGTACAATGGGCTCGTTGGGAATTGAGATGGCGGAGCATGACTCGGGGAGTAGCCGAAAGGGCTCTCCGTGGAGAGTCGGGAGGAAGTTATTTGGTGAAGCGCTGGGAAGTCGTTGGCGGGGAAGAATAGGGTCGCCGGAGGGGCAGCTACATGGCAGTGGGACGAGTGAAGCAGCAAGAGAAAAAAGGCCGAAGGAAGCCAACGTAGGCAACATAGGAGGCTTCACCAACGTCGATTCAAACGACAGGCGAACAACAACGACGACGCCACCAGAAGCGGATCAAAACACCCAATGCTCGGAGGGAGCGATTGGAGTAAGAACACTAACAGCACAAATCAATGAAAGGCGCAGCTTCACTCGTTTTGTGGGGTTTCACAAGTCTGTGCACTCCGCCCTTATTACCGCCGAGAGCCGGAGCGAAGCAGACGAACAGATTATGGAATATTTAAAGCGTTCTAGCATTCAGACGAATCCAGTTGGAACAACTCGATTCCGTTTCGTCGGGAGATCAGCTCCTCGATTCAATCTGAATATTGATCTGGACACCCTCGCCCGCCGCGTTTAGTGGTTCAATCGATCGTTCGATCGTCCCTGTATCTTCATGCGCTTCCCCATCGACGCACTCATTCAACTTCGGCGCGAGTCCACAAGAACTCGTTATAGGAGGGATAACGAGGTTGACATTCATCGTGCGTTGCATAAGCTGATCTACGATCGGAATCGCAAGAACTCATTCCATCGCGCCACTCGCCTTCATTCGCCATTCAGTTGAGAGTTGGCACTGATAGCAGGAGAGTGAGGAACAATCACAGAGAAACGCATGGAGGACACTCTAGCACACAAGCGAAAAATATAGGGTTCGGAATTACAGAGATCGAACATTCTTGCCGGACTCTTGGAACTGGGCCAAAAAACGAAGCCTTGTCCTGCATCCAAACACTTTTAACGATCCTGAAGTCTTTTTTTCGGGACTTTCGGTCCGGCAGTAAAGATAGCTGTACTCGAGCATAAATATAAATACACGTTCATTGTATCAAATATTGATACGAGAATAGGAGGACGGAGATCTTAAAATGACTCGTACAACAAGAGAGGAACGCTTTCGAGTCCGGATCGTAAAGAAGGGGAATCACTCGCACGATTGAGGATCCAGGATTCTTGGACTCGATCAGTGGGAGGGCACAAGACACGCTCAAGCCTCTCCTCCGAGGCTGGGCGTCCTGCGAGTCGTGCCGTGATTCATACTCGTGCAAATACGCATACTTTCGCCTTCTCGTCGTTACAACCGCTCAGCGCTGGCCATGAGATCAGAACGATTCCAATCTACGTACAATAATGCCTCTCGAGGTCTGTTCGGCGAAATTGCGGCGTGTTTTTGTTTCGGTGTTGTTGAGCTGATATTAGAACTTCGGAAAACTCGTATTGATAGAGGGGCGGAGTGCTGGGGGTCGGTGCCGCAAGAAGAAGCTCTCGCTGCCAGCGGTCCGATGCCATTCGACTATAAGAGGATAATTTCGAGTTGCTCGAGCGTCTGGTTCCGCTGTATGGCTGCTTCGGCCAGTTTATCCAAGGTGCATGTCCTCAGGCGGGAGACCCTGGCTCATCCAGAGAAACGCGTTTCCCCGACGGCGGATGCCTCGGGTTTGTTAGTGCAGCAACAGTGGCAGCGAAAACCTCTCTGCGTGGCAGACTGCTCGCTCCGATGTCTGCCGTGAGAAAGCACCGGCTGTTCACTTCTCTCGAAGCAACTCCTAGCTGCGCGTCCGTGTATGTGCGAGGGTTTTGCCGTAGGATGTGAGCCCGAGTTGCGCGCGTGGTTATAGTTTGTGGACGCGACATTGCAATATACAGGACGAACGTTCCGCAGCAAAGCTTCGCTGTGGCACCTGAATCAAATCCGTCGGAACCTGAAATCCTGATCGATATCGCACCGCGGTGTTCCGAATGGACAGTTCACCGGAGGAACACCCTCTGAAACAAATTCTTACAAACGTTCGTGATACAGGAATCCATCACGGAAGACCGTTTCGATCCCTCATCCACATCGCCAGCGCCTCGGATCTCATGCAGAGTCCTTGAGGTGAGTAGGTGCGCGTACGCTCTTTGATTATTCGATTCGTGTCGATCAGTTTGTCAATCTCATTCATGAGAGAGAGACAGAGGTCCCCTGGAAGCCTTTGGAGCCGTAACTTGCTCGTTCGACCATTTTGCTTGATTGCTCGATTTGTTTCAAGGTGGGAAGCTCGGTCCACTCCCGACTGTTGCTTCTGAGGACAGCAGCTGAACTTGCAGCGGACTCGGCCCGCAATCGACCGGAGCGGCTCAGCTCGACTCGGCGGGGGTGGCCTGTATCACACAGTGAGATAGCGAGCGACATCCAGGCCGCATCGGCCTGTCTCGAGTGGAAAAAGAAACATTCGATTCGGTTTTGCGTTTCGCCACTTTCTCCGCCGCTTTCCATATTTCCGGAGGAAGGCGGTCTCTTTCGAATCCATTTTGCTTCCGAGATCCGGCCAACGAAAACACGAGTGAGGACTTGGATGGCGGAGCCGCTCGCTCGATTCGAAATAAGTGGGGAAGTTCTTTGCGTAAGTCGTGTCGGTTTCACCTCTGGGCTCCGTCAATGGCTGGCTCAGACATGTGCTCTATCCTTACGTCATGGATTTCGGTCTCGTAATCCCGAATCCAATAAGCAGCTCAATCTCCGATGGCAGCCTCCTCGTAACGCGAACGACGGCCTCGCGCACGAACATGCCTGGACATGAATATCCGCGCAGAGACATTATTCAAGTGTCTACCCGCCCACGCAAGTGTTTCAGAACAGGCCGAAGGTAGGCAAGGGAAGAGTAGACAGAACGCTCACGTCAATGTCATCAAGTAAACCAGGCAGGCAGGCAGGCTGAGCGGCCGGCAAACAAACGACCATGTATCCAACGAAGCAACAAAGCGAGCCAATGAGGGCAGGCAGGAGGACAAGCGAGCGCCAGTCCACGGTCGGCTTTCGTTGAGAACCTGAAGCAGCGACCGCGGCGGCAGCGGGAACCCATCGATTGACTGCTGCTGCCGGGCCGGCTCGCCGGGCCACTCGCCGGCCCGGTCAATATCATTATCCTCCCTAGTGCTTCGCTACTCTGCAGATCAGATCCTGTGTCGCAGGACAGCGCTCTCGGCAGACACTTGTTGAAGGAGCAATTTGGATCTCTCCGGGAAATGACACCGTGCTATGAAAATGGAATGGATCACCGGAACCGAAACTCGGCCGTCCTTTCACAACGTTGCTTCCACCTGGTGCAGTCTCGAATTTTATCAAGTCGTTTTCCCTCCTCGGGCAATTATCCGACAACGCTTGTGCGGAGTATCGTCTCCGCTGCCAGTTCGATGGGAATGCATCGAGCAAGGCGGAGCGTTGCGGAACTCGTTCGCCCGACTCCGGCAACAACGGTTTTGCGCGTTCCTTCATGCAAACTCGATGTATGCTTGCTGAAGGGCGGAGAGTCGCAACGCAGAGACGGACGGACGGAGTGCGAGCTATCGTGTACGCCGACTGAGCGTGTTGAAGCCAGAATGCGTCCGAGTGGATGTTCGTGAATTATTCACTCCGAGCAGCAACCTGAGACTAATCCAGGGGCTTCATTGCGAGACTTGAGCCGTTCTTGCTGCAGCCACTGTGCTGCCGCGAGCGATCTCTGCGCAAGTGTCGACACGAATGAATGAGACTCTTTCGGGGCGCTTATTGAAAAGTACACAGTTCACATAAACCGCTCACAGCTCCATCAGAGTAAGCTCGATTTGGCGATGCCGGTTCATTGTGCTTCGAGCGACTTTTCGACTGGGTGTTTGAATCTACGATATCCAGAGCTTTGGAATATGAGTACTCGCTTCACTGTCGACGTTCAAACGATGACTGGCATGGTTCACGACTCGACTGGGAGAGTCACGAACAGGACATTTTCCCGCTCTACGAAGCTCATCTCTTCCGAAATGGGTCCGCGCGGCTGGAGGGTGTTTGCGAGAGAAGATCGTGAGTCAGTTCGCGGCTGTCGAGGAGGCCGGGCATCCGATCTCTGCTCCCCATCCAGTGGTGAGGATCCCGGAGCTTCGAGATCGACGCATGACCCCACCAACAGCAAAAGGAATCTCCACCTAACAGGACCGACGCTCCATCCAGTTCGTGAAACCTCGAACCAACAGCAGGAGAAATTTATTCCTTCCACCCCGTCCTCAATCGAGGGGAGAGGAGCGTCAATGGAGGAGCATGAAATAATCACTAGGCCATCCCAGGACGCTCGAACAGATCGATTGCTGTCCCCATTTAACGTACCCAACAGCGAACGGTCGGTGGCGGCGGTCGTCGTCGAACGAGCGACGGACGGACGGACGGCTCCTTTCAGTGTCCTCGAGGCAGTCTGGCTACACGTTCAGCCGAGAGGAATGTCCTCCGTTCAGCGCTAGAGTGTGGCGTGTGTGTCTTTTCCCTAAAAGCACACTCTCATTGAGAGGCAAATGGCTCTAATTGAGAACGAGTCAAGAGGCCTCTCGACTCAAACAATTCACTTCAGGCCTTCAGCTGGTCTGCAGCACTTTGCTCCTCGGTCCGATCCCGCCGCTCCGATCCCTTCTGAGCGAACTTCCGAATTTCCCCCAATCGCTGAGTCAATGATTCGAGAACCGAAACTCGTAGCCCCGGAGGACGCTACGATCAAAACATTCGTCCGATTCCAAAGCGCTGCCTCCAACTTAGACCCACTCAGTCAGGAACCTCCTGTCCACGGAGATATCATTGCGGGTCGCTACTGCCCGACCTTTTGTGAGTCTTCGCGGAACGCTCTTTTTGTAGATTGCTTGTTCGACTGTCCGTCGCCCGCGGATCGTTATGTCTGTAGACCGGTCCGGACCCTGACCGTTCACCTCCGGGACGCAGCAATTAGCTGATTGAGAGGATCTCCTGCTTTCTTCGAGAAGAAGAAATGGCACACTTGATCTTCGAACGTCGTGCGACGTCCTTTCCCTATCGGTACGGGTGCCCTGGTGCTTTCGGTACCGGCCGCTCAGCTCTTAGCCCTGACTTGGGTATTTGCGGGGTGGGTTGGAACGCAACTCGGTACGAAGGTAGCTCCCACCGCAGCTGCCCGACGCTCGCTGTTCCTTTAGTGGCTGTGACCGGATGAGTTGATGCAACAAGTTGATCCGCTGGGAAATAGAGCGGAGCGAACCAGACCAGCACTTATATGAACCAAGTTGGTTGGTTGGTCGGTCGGCCGGGTGGGTGGGCGGCCAAGCCGTAGAAAGCAAGCGAGCGATCGAGTCGTTCATTTCCGAGCAGCATCAGCCTTTCGTCGCTGCGCTCGTCGAATCGAGGAACCTGCAGAGCGCTCTTGTCAGCGAGCGAGCGTCCACGGTTGGAATTCGCGGAAACTCACTCGACTGATGATCATACGAATCGGCGCAATCCATTTTTCCGCCCACATTCCGCTAACATTGATCTCAAAGGAACGATGTCTCCGTCTGGTGGAATCTCGTGATGGCGATTGAACGTTCTCGCATCGAACGTTAATCCTTATCGTGGCTTGCGATGGTCTTCGGAGTTGAGACCGGACACGAGCTGAGAAATATTTGGATCGATGTGCGCATTAATCGTTGGAAACAAGGGCGCTCACCTCCAGCCAGACTCGTCCTCGCCAGCGACGGCGGGGGGAGAGGCGGAAGCTGGGTGGCGGTTAGTGGTGAAGAAGGAATAAGAAGACACGGTGCTGAGAGCAACTCCGGTAGTAGAGGAGAGGGATCTCTGCGGGGGAAGACGACAGGTATCAGAAGGGAGGTATGAGGGACGAGTGGAGCAGGAGGAACCCGAATAGACAGCACTCACTCGTGTCGGCGACGTCGTTGTCACGGTTCCTCTCTCCATGATCGTCAGTCCCAAGAGACCTCGCAAATGGATCAATTAAAACGAACAGCAGAGAACCCCTCTGTTTCCTCTCTCCTGTTCGTCTTTTCCAGTTTTTCCTCTCTGTGTCGCGAGCCCGTCCGACTGTCTATGCGATTGTCGCGCTCGGTATTTCGCTTCCCAGTCGCCGCCGAGATAGCGGGCTGAAAGTCTGTTCCGTCGACGAACTGGTCCTGTATACGTACAACAAGCGCTCAATACGCTCAGAGCAACGACCGAGCTACCAACAGGCCGGCAGCGGAGCGAGCCTCAAGGGGAGTCGCGTTCCTGCTTTGACACTGTGCTCGCAGATTTCCGAGATCGCTCGGTTGCCTGGCTGCGGGGTTGCCTGCAACCTAATTGGCACCACATGCAAGGGAAAGTGCGAGATGGCCCCCTCGTCGAATGCCGGCGCCACGGCAAGTTAGTCAGTCGGCTCAGCCATCGGACACGAGTATGGGAGTACACGGCCGAACTGTACGTCCTAGCAGCGGCAGCAAGACGGTGACAGCAGAATTCTTAGTCATCCAACAAGGCGGCAACATACAAGTTGACATCCAGGAACGTTGAGCCTCGTGGAGATTTCAAACAGTCTGTCGATGATAGAACCAAATCGTCTCGATCTTTCCGAACGAGAGGAATACGTTTGATCTGACGGCAATGTGTGCCTTCCTTTAAAGGACTCTGGATCATAGCTCAAGAGCCAGTTATACTGATAGAATCGACACCATAGTTCCGTCTCAGTGGTGCTCCGAATTCTTCAATGCGTTCGTCTCAGCTTGCTGAAAGCGCTACTCCAAACAACCGTCGAGGAAGATTCGTGAGAGAAGTGGCATAAAATTTCCGAGGGAATCGAAACACGATCAGAAGTCCATTCTCTCCGACACCAACCCTGAGCTCAAGCAGCACTCCCTATTTTGGCTCTTTGGAGTTGTGATTCTGGCTTTCTTTTTTCCCTTGGGCTGTCGATCTGGAGCGTCGACCGTCGAAAGGGCGGCATTTTTCCAATGAATTGCCGCCCCCGCACGAGCGCTTTTTGGGTGAACACTCCCTTGATGATGAAGAAACATTCGCGACTGCAAAATGAGCATGGCCCCGTTGCCACGGCTACTACGTTACGGAGCGGATTTTTTCCGCCCCAGAAATATGCCTGAAAATCATTTTCCTCGGCAAAATAACTGATATTCGCATGAGTTTGCCCAGGAGAAATCTATGTGGTCGCATTTTTCGGGGAGAAGATTCAGTCTTTTTGTAAATGGCTGCAGCGGAAGGCCGAGTATTCAGTTCATTTCGCACTCACCAATGAGAAAGCCCGATGACTGCGGATCCTTCGGGGATAGCCTTCGCCCGAAGCTTTCCGTAAGAGACTCGCGTGAGCTCGCAGAGAAGCAGCCGAGAGATTTTTTTTTCCAGCAAGTATTCTGGCTCACGCAGGCAGTGGTCGCCGGAGTTCCTTCTGGAGTTTTGTTCCTCTCAATTCCAGCTCGTCCCCAGGTCACGGTGAATAAGGAGTGTGTCAGAAGGTTCGAGGATGAGGAACGAAACATCCGAGCTCCAAGAGGCTTTTTACTCGGTACGCCATTGCTTTCTCCACTTGTTCTCTCGGTCTTCAACTGGTTCTTTCGTTCTCCCGTTCTATCTCTCGGTCGGCTGGCTTGACGGCCGAATCGAGAGCAAATTGGATGGTTGCTCAAATGGCTCGCTCCCACTCACTCTGTTTTTCGCTTCGTTGCTGTTCGCCTCCGACGTGGTGATGTCGCTCTTGCCTGCGGTGGGTCGCTTGGCTGATTTTCCGCTCCCTCATCCGTTCGTTCGGCTGCCCGCATGCTCGCACAAAGGTTTATCCACCCGTTCGTCTCTTCGACCATCAAACAACTAACTGGCCCGCCAGCAAGCGTCGCAAGAGAGGGGCGCAAGAGGCTGACACAATATATGTCAACAGATCACCCTCACTGGCTGCATGCCTGGTTGCCGAGCGTCCCGTCCCGCTGTTTGGCTCATTGGTTGCTCGGTTGACTTCCGTTTCCTCCTTGTCGTTCATTCCTTGCTCGTATCCTCTAGAGGAGGTAGGGAGCGGATCACGCTCTCCTTTTCGTGGATGCGAACGAGAGGGACGAGTCGGAAAGGATAGACGCGCTGTAAGACGAGGCAACGACCGCGCGAAAGAACCGATTCGTGTTCCGAGCCGACTGCAGAGTACACGACGGGGAACGAGGCGTAAGGCTGGGGATGCACTGACACATGAGCGGACAGACGAACGGCTTGCTTTGCTGGCGTCTTGTTCGCTTGCCTGCCTGCCTGCCTCGCTGTTCATGTGTCTGGTTAGCAAGCAGCGGAGCTCGGCGAAAGGAACTATGAATGAAAGGAACAGCTCACCATCATAAGCGTCGCTTTGTCTCTTCCTACGAGCGAATAGCCGAGAGGCGTCGTAGATTTGTGTGAAGAGGGGCCGTGGAATATATTAACAGCTCCTTCAGCACAATTGCCGCCACAACAGCCGGACGGGAGCCGGCGTTTACGGCTTGCCAACAATGTGGCAAGAAGTTGCTGGCTCGGACCTCAGAAATGCAATACGCCTGGTACATCGGCACGTGCACAGTGCACGGCACGTGGATGACCCTCGCGGGGTCCGTCCCGAGAGTCACATGCGTCGAGTTCCTCTCCCTGCGATTTGGTTCTGCTTGGGGATGTCGAACACGAAGGAACAGAGGAAACCTGGAGGGATTTATGAGGAGTTTGGAGGGGAGGGGGGGGGGTGGGGGTAGGGCTAATTTATGCCGTGCGGGGGCATCCTCATTGAGTTCCTCGGTGTCCTGAATACTGCAAGTCTTTCCTCGAGCGCCATTTTTTTATTGGAAGACAGACGGACAGATGGACCAACGGTTTGAGCCGCAGCCACAACCGGTCTACCTCGAAAGAAGTATTTTGGAGGAAGAACTATTCCGATCCACGATGTCTATGAACGATATGATCTCACCTCGATCCCCGCCAATAACTCCGTCTGCGCTCCTACCTCTCGGCGGACCGACTCGGGAAACGTCGTCGTTGACAGGAGCTACTCGATCGGCTGTTTCTTCAATCCTAGAAGGGGGGCGGAAACCAAAATGTTGGAGTGAAAAAGTTCTCTACACATATCGAGCTTATTTCCTCTGCTCGAACGTTTTTGCCTGGAGCAGCTCAGAGAACCCTCCAAAAGAGAGGCCGCCAGCGAGGGAGATGGAAAAACTAAAGTTTGACGTAACTCTATAGCCTTGCTCAGGGGTGTTCCGGCGGTTGCTGGCGGGTTGCTGGACGCCCCAGAGCAGGAGCCGGAGCAGAGAGCCTGAGTCAATTATAAAGAACATGCTCGAATGACTCACTCCTGGCTGGTTCTCCCGCGCTCTCTTCTTGTGACAAATCTCCGCCGTCTCTGTCTTCGCTTCTTTGGCGGCATCGACAGCAACTCGCTTTGGAGAATGCTGTTTGGCGCTCCGCGCGATCTGATCTAGATGTCCACAGCGTCGGACACGTTTCCATTTCTTCTTTGGGGGGTTGGCCCCCCTTGGAATGGCTGCTGCTACTGCCGCTCGTCGCGTTACGCTCGTTCAGTGCGGAACCGACTCGACGGCGTAGCTTAGTGCCTCCTCGTCATCAGTACCATTATTCTCCGGATGCCTCGAATTCGAGGTTTCGTGCGATCGGCCCAGACTCTTCTCTCAAACATCGCCAGTTTTTACTCGGTCTAAAATTTCGCAGAATTCGTCAAACTTATCCGTGCAAGTCGGTTCAATAAAGAGAGTCTCGATCTTTGCGATCTTGTCCACTCCTTTCGACGAGGTGCGTGTTGACCATTTATTCGGTCGTCCACCGTCTCGCCCGTTTGTGCGTCGTGCTGAGAAGGGGACGGGAGGGTTTGATTTCGAGGGTCCACGTGAGGACTGCTCGTGATTCGCTGTGGAGCGTCTCCCATCCTGCAAATGCGGAATCCCGGGAGTGGTCCGTCACCCGTCGTCCGATTCGACGATATCTTCTGTTGCGGACGAGGTCAACCCCGCGATGCAAGACACGAGCGAAGAAACGCAAAGCTAAGTTTATTCGATGCCCAGCCGGGTCGGCGGCCGAGTGGGCGACTCAGATATATACGGCTGCCTCAGGCAAACGGTTGAGCACGGGTCCGAGGCTCTGGCGATATGATGGCGATAGGGAAGAAAGATGTCTTCCTTATTTGTGCTCTCCAGCGGGTGCTCCTCACGCTCTCCGTCTTGTTACTGTTGCCACGGTAACCACAAATATGCAACCCATCATAGTCATTCGTTTCCCCCTCGTCTTCTCGCCTGCCCGTTTGTTCATTCATCGAACTATCTATCACTGCAATCATCTTCCGTTCGTTGCCTGGCTGCTCCGTCTAGCCATTGAGACAGAACACACCCATCCATCGACTCGGACAGAGAGTCAACTGGGCAACGGGGCGGGGAGCCAGCGGGCAGGCAAGTGGAGGGGGAGGGGACTCACCTGCGAGCACCGTTCGAGCAATGCGGACGGATGTCTCGGATCTGATTGAACTAAAGTGACTCCATAAAATGCTTCGATGCCCGTCTGAGTGGACTGACGGACGAGGTTTGACATTGACGGCCAGCGGACCAGCCACCGAGCAGCTCTTCGAGGCCAGGGTACCGATATTGGGTTGGCTACCTCCCTCGTGTTGGTCAGCCCCCCTCCGTTTGTTCATCCGGCTCTGTCGCCACGGCTTTGATCTGCTTTTCGTTGCGCCCGCATTTTGTTCTTTCGTATCTCTGCCTAAAAGCCTCGCGAGCCCGACGATTCGAGTCAGGAAGAAGGCCAGTCACTCAAATCAGTCGACGGTTCCGCCTCCGACCGGGATGTCGGGAACTTTCAGGACGGCGTTCCTCGAGCCGGGCTGAGCTCGAACCCGGGGCTGTTGCCTGACCCTGTGCTGATTCGACTGCCATCCGCATCTCCATCGCCCAGCTTCTCTCCGGTGCATTGGTCTCCTCAACGTCCCTTCCGCCGCGAGGTACGAAATCGAGAGGGGAGCGTTGGGAGGAGTCATCGATTCGCGCGCGCTTGCTGTTCATCTTCCTGAAACCGACTGTCTACGAGCCTGTCTACCTGTCTTCGTGGGTTCCTTCACCGAACGCACGTTCGTCCGGCCGCCGGTCGATCCTTCGTTCGGTGTTCGTTCGCTCTTCCCTCCTCCGTCCGGAGGTGTTATTCTAACGACAAGAGAGAACAACTGGGAGGAACGACCGGAGAATGAACGACGAGCCGAGAGTTGCTGACAGAGAGACATCGAGTATCCGTTCCTCCGCCGGTCGGTCGAGGGAGAACCTTCAGCCAGGAGGCCCTGCGAAAGGATTCCTCTCCCGCTCGTTTTGCTGCTTGCGCCGGCGACTGCTTTGATTCTGAAGCCGCCTCCGACGCTTCTCTCCGTGTATTTGTTAGGTAACGTTCCGTCCCCTTACTAACTCTCGGCCCGTCTACGAGGGAGACAAGAACGAACCGGGTGTTCGGTTTCCCGCTGGCGGGCGACTTCTCCGAGCCTCTCGACGAGCGGGCCGCTACCGCCGCCGCCTCGCTTCCTCCTGCGTAGGTTCAATCCCGCGTCCCCCTTCCGTTCGTTCGCAGTGCAGACACATATTTGGCGAATTTGCAAGTAGATTAAGCCTCTCGTTACTCTCTGAGCAGCTGACTGGCCGGTTGGCTGCCTGCCTGCCTACCGACCCGGGCGGCTTTCTTCTACGTTCGTTGCCTGCGTTCCCTTCAAGGATACAGGAGGAGGCAACCATCGTCAGCGAGCGACGACGACGAAGTGAAGAGGATGCTACAAGACGGCGCCGGCGGACACACACGGGCCGAATATGGCCGCTCGAGCCAACCGCCTCGTTTGCTGTTTGCTCATCTGCTTCCTTCCTCAGATATTGGGAGGAAAACGAACGAAACCGAACAACGCGACGACAAGCAGCCACAACAGGAATGACGGGTATCACGACGTTAACGAACCAACCTCCGAGAGATTCTCCATCCTCGCATGGCTCGTTGCGTCCATGCACGTCGCTCCACGTCACTTGGCACGTGCTGACGTTTCCCACATCCGCTCATTCGTGGAAGTTCGCTCGTTGAACGCTGTGGCTCTTGAAGTTTCCCTCGCGGCGGAATGTCCCTCCTACTTCTTAGGTGATTCGCGATCCATTTGGTTTTGATCTCCCAGTTTTTGCGTGGTCTGCGTGGCTACGGGAGGAAGAATGGGAGACTCGGGCAAGACGAATGAATCGCTGAAAAGGCACGAACGATGCCACTCGCTCGCAATCACCACCCGCAAAGGAGCGTTCGAGGTATGTTATCAACGTCTCATGCCCCATGTGGCTCATCTGGTTCGTTTCCGCGTTCCATATTTCCTCTCAACAATGCACTCACGAAATCTGTTGGATCGCAACTCGACACCGCCCGGACCTGCTCCACTGATAAGTATGTTACCCGCTCTTCGAGCTCGGCGGCCGCCCGGCTAGTCACGTAGGAGTCGTCAATCAATAACCTTAGCCAAATGTGATTAAATTACGGTGCAACACCGCGCCGACGGATCGCTCTCCGCACCCTTTGTTCCCCTCGGTTTCGATGCGGACGCAGTCATGAAAATTTTCCCATACCGTGCATTCAGCACAATCCCGGGAATTGATCGGTTGACGCGAAATTCAGATGTCGATGAAATGCGTCCAAATCAGCCACGAATCAGAGCTCAGTCTGCGATGGTCTCGGTCGCGCAGCCCCTGATTCCTATTTCCGTATAATTTGTGTCTGTGCGAAGCTGTACGACCCTGACTCAGAGGCGACCAGTTCCAGCAGATTCTCGTCTTTGTTAACGAAGGGTGCGGCACTTGCCCCGACGGCGCGCCGTCGCGGCTCGAGCGGATGAGCTCAATCCGAACGACAGGTCTCGAAACCGCCAAGAACTGTCCGACGCAGCCGACACTGCTTCCTTTCGGCTGCGCGGCTGAACGGTTATCCTCGTGCTCTGCGAGGGCTAACCTCTGGATGAGTGAATAAATGAATGAATGAATGGACGGGCGAGCCGTATCGCCTGCTCTGCCTAATTAATTGGCCGGGCTCTTTACGACCGTCAAGTTTTATGACGAACTTGTATGCCCGACATACTTGACTTTCGTGTGGATCCGAATGAATGCTTGAATGGTCACTTGGATGAATGAGCCGAGATGTGAGGTAGACGAGCCTTGCACTTCAGTGACGCGATTTGCTGCGACCGCCCTCCTCCTTTTCCATAACCAGACGAGCCCGCCAGATAACAGACGGCCGAATTACAGATAATAGCCGGCGCCGAAAGTGAGAAGCGAACATAAAATTCGTTGGAAACGGATTAAGCATGACCAGACGGCTCGTTCGAGGACGGTTCGGATCTGGCGGCCTTGGCTGCTTGAAGGTCCCCCATCTGTCGGACATCTCCCTCCAGGAACCAGGACCCCCTGCATACCTTCCCGCTCGACGGAACTCGGGAGTCTAAATCGCGGCAGGCTGTGACCAAGTACGATGAACCAGGCTCATTCATCCGCGGTGTGAGCATTGCATGAATGTTTCTCGCTTCATTCGCCGGAGCCGTAGCATCAGGGAAACATTGGAGGAGACCGCCATGTCGTGAGGGAGACTGTCGAATTCGAATCCTTCTGAGGATTGAAAGAGGAAAGAAACTCCAGCCGAGCCCTGGGCAAAGAAAGCAAAGCCTCACGAAGGAGCAGGAACAGCTAGCGAGCACGCAGAAGAGGTAAACACTAAGCAAGCAAGCGATTACAAGCACGGAGTCCCTCCTCCGCCGATTTGCCTGGCGGCCCGCTATGCTAGCGTCCCCGTTATTTTCACCACTCATTCTCCGAGTCCCACCGGACCGGAACTGTGAGCCCCAGATCCCTCTATTGTCAACTCGGCTGTTTATCTTCCATTGCGATGTTTTCCCATCAATAGGTGTTTCTTCCGGATTCGAGGCGTCTCGACGCTTCGCACACCCGACGCATGCCTTTCACAGGACGGTGAGACAAAACGGCTTCAGTAAGCCAAGGATCCCAAGCTGTGGAAAACGAGATCTCCCGAGGATGAACGAGTAGACAACTGTCCGAGGCGGAATATCTCATTTTTGTGATTGGTGCAGTTTCGAATGCAAATTACAATTGCATAGTCACAAAAGTGATGGTGTCGCTTGGAATGCCGCATTCTATTCTCGCTGTCCCATCCGAATCGTCGGGACTGTGCCCGCGGACCACGGGTAAGTTTCCCCAGTCGTCGCACTCCATCGAACTCTGAACTCATGCGCGGAGCTCACTCGATTCGTGTGGGCTACCCGCCTCGACGATATCAAACTAGGTACTACGCTACTCTCCGTAACCGAGGAATTGTCAGCGCTCACTTTCGCTGGAGGCTGGGTGGTGGATGACGTTTTTGCGACACTTCGTGGTTTCTGCAACTTCCCAATGATTCAGAAGCTGCGAGAAGGAGGCCGAGGAAAGCAAAAGTTTTTGCGACGCCCTCAGCTCTTCGTGACGGAGCTCCCGCCCGGTCGAAGCCGGAACAGGCTCATAGACCGTCGCCTACTCGGACATCGATCTTTTCCATTGTTACAAACCGTCAGAGTCGGTCTTCGTGAACAGTACGTGCACGCGGCGTGTTGCGCGGGTCTCTCACCGTGTTCATCCTGCATGGTATAGCGTGTACGTTGTTCCGTGTTGCGATTTTGTGACTTGCTCGCCGAGGACCCATCTGTCAGCTAGGTTCCCACAGCTGTTCCCAACCCATGTGGCATCGAACGCCAATCAGAATCACCTCGAGTGTCCTCGACGAGGAAAAGGCGGTTGAGAGGACTGGAGGGGGCGCTGACGACAGAGCAGCCTCACGTGAGGAGCAGCAGCGTCGCCGACAGCGGCACCAACACGAATCGTGTGATGTCGCTCCCGTTAATTGCGCGAACGAATGCAACTAGACCGGTTCCGTGGTTTGGGCCCACATTTCATTTTTGGACCCTACTTACAAGTGCCGCAGAAAGCTCGAGTTTTTTAGCGAGTTCGCCACTTAGCACAGCTTTCAGTGGAGGGACCGCGGAAGCATCTAGCCGCCGTTCACCCTCCCGCCGTTCCTCTCTTCATGTGCCTCCTTCCTGCCGTTCCTGGTTGAGTAGCGTGCACTAAATGATTACTCGTCGAGCGAGACCAGAAAGGAGGGTGAGGCAGCGGAAAGGAGGGGAAGAGACTATCCTCAAGGCCAATCATTGTCATCATGGGAATCATCATCAGCATCGTTGTCGTCATTCTTTCTGAAAGATGCGAATCATCGTTACCGAAAACGACGACGCCACGTGGTGGTTCGGCGCAAGTCGCTGAGCGAGCTGCCGCACCAAGGGAACGTTCGAGCCGACGAATTAACGAGGCGCACCAAACGTCCTGACGTCGGTTCGGTATCGATCCGGTCGCGATCGGGAACATTGCCATATCAGGGTCTGGAGATCTTTGCACCGCATGACCGATCGTCGGGCGGACGCACGCACGCAACCGACAAACGGGTTTAGTGACTCGCTCGTTGACTCGGCTACTGTTGGCAACAAAAACAACGAGACCAGCTTGCTTGTTCACTCCTTCGCCAGCGCACCCATCCCCCATTGTTGGCCGTCTAGCTGGAGCCTGTCATCTCCCCTCTCCTTTCGCCCTTGGCACGGATTGACCGAGCCAAAAAGACGGAAAGCTCAAGGCACGCAAATAACCGAGCGGCCAACCAACGAGCGGTCCCGGAGCAGATACCTCTTTTTTTCTGAAGGCTAACGAGTGCTCGGATTGCTCCGAAGAGCACTCGAACTCGGCGGGAAAGCACAACCGAGCCACCGACGGACCGACCGCCGAGAAGAAAGCAAGAAAACACCACGCCGCCGCCGCCGCCGCCAAGGAACTCAGACTACAGACCGTCGACGAGGATCCCCGAGTCATAGAGCGACTGATCCGCCGCCGAGAGAACGGACGACCGAATTCGGCCGACTAAGCAAGCGGACCCGAACTAAGTGGGCGCCGCACAAATACGGAAAGATTGCATCTGGTCGCTCGAGCCACCGGTTGAGTCGGTCGAGTCGGATCGCTTCTGTTCCAACCGACGCCCCAACTCAGGAACAGTGCCCAACGCGTCAGGAGACTTTTACCCGCACCACCTGGATGATAGTTGGAAGAATCAGGCGGTTAACTTATTCCCGAGGGCCGGGAAACTCGCTGAAGAGCCGCCCGTCGGGGAGGTATTCAGATTCCGAGACCAGGAGAAAATCGAACTGTAATGAGGAGTTGTCCGAGAAAGAGTAAAACGGGAGAAAAATGAGGAATAAAGTAGATTGGGAAGCTCGGGCAGAGTTCATCTCCGGCCGAGCCGGAGCGACCGAAAGCCCGGGAGCTCGAGCGCCTAAGTGATGGACAGATAGAGCCATCCGCTGAACGTCCGTCCATCTACTCATTCGTTCTTCCGCCGCGCAGCAGAAATTAGCAAGTGAAGAGAGTCTATTTAGCGGAATAACGAGATTTTTCTCTCTACTCTGCTACCGCCTTACTGCCTGACCGAGCCAGCGGAGCGCTTGCCGGTCCGTCTGCCGGTGGGTCGGCCGACCGGCCGGCCGGCCCGTTCGACCTTCTCCTCCCGAGGCCTTATCCACATTTCCTTGTTCTCTTTTGACCAAACCTGACCCTCTCCTCTGCTTCTTCGAGGAACTCGGTTCTTCATGATTTCCCGCTTCACAATTAAGGAATCGAGGGACAGAACAGGCGTCGCTTAGTAGGTGCTGTTCCTCTTGTTCTCTTCGCTAATGTTTAACCATGTAACGAGAACTTTCTCAAAGTGGACAATCAATTAGGAGCTCAACAACGCTTTCAGCAGCTATGCTTTGACTGTATTCCTCCCCCAAGCTCCAAGGGGTCTCGGTCCGGGTCAATCACTCCCGATCATCGAAATTATTCACAGCTGCTGGAATGGTGACCGTTTTGGATGGAGGGAAGACCTTCGAATTCGCCCAAAAAGTCTAATATTAAACGCACGTGCACAAAACGGAATGACTCCATATTGTTATGACTCGCGATTCACCGAATAGTTTGTCAACAGCTTGCACGTCCTTCCACATCGCTGCACATCTTGAGATTCCAAAACATGGCAATCTGCCCAACCGACCCAGTTCGGCAAGGTTGGGTGCAAGCCGTGTGGGCTGACGTATAGTTTGTCAACCGAATATAACAAGCTGAATGGGGTACGAAAATCCGGGGCCAACGAGACTTCAACCTTGATTTGACGGTGGTTCGTTGAGAAGCACGAACTTGCCACAGTCATTTCTCTGCATTTATCCCACAATCTTCGTCACACAGAGAAATTCTCTCCTTCACAGCGAAGAGAGACGGCGAGTCGTGGAAGTCGGAGTCCTGGGACCTCAAAGAACTTCCAAACAAAAAAACGAATCTCCCTACCTCGGGATGAGAAGCGGTTGGCGTTCCGTGACAACGTACTGTTTGATTGAGCACCGTGACCCATCACAGTGAGGACTCCTCGGTCGGTTCGTGATGCAGGCTCACATGGAACGCTCTCCGGATGGAAACACCAGATGTTGCAGCCTCAGTCATGGTGCCCAATGACGATGAGCCTGGGAGCCTGAGGCAACGTAGCTCCCCATATAACCGCCTTGTACGTCGGAAAACTTTCCGAGCATCGTTCAAACGTTTCTTCTGCGTACACGCAGCGATTATTTCGGGGGAACACCTTTGATGGTATGTTCCGTAGGTTTCCGTCCTATTGCGCTTTCCCGAATGCCCCTCGAGAACAGCCTCAAAAGCGGATTTTCCATCAAGATCCCGGATGAACTCTGCTGTGCGCGGGGCGAAATGCGATCGTTTGCAGTTACGCGGCCGTCGGTCGTCGGAGGATACATGGATCCCCCTATGTTCTCCTTTTCGTTGCATGGGCTTTCCGTGATTCTTATTGAATACGCCTTTAGCGGAGGCAACGACACAAAACGGCTCGGGATCGTGGGAATCCGCAGCTGGTGAACAGCAACTGAGAACAACAATTGCAACCACGGGACGTCCCCCCTTCTTTCCTCTTTCGTTTTCCTCGAGTCTTCCCCTCCATCCCTCTTCTTCCTCCGCCCTGACGTGGTTCTCCTCCGTCGGAATTCCTTTTTGCTTCTGTTCTTGCTGTTCCCGATTCCCATGCTCCGTCTCTTTCCTAGTCTCTACTTTTCTCTCCTTCATTTTCCCCTTTTCCATTTGGTTTGTTTGATCTGAACTCGCCCGCCAAAGCAACTGCCGTTTGCGAAGCAACTGCTAACCGAGGAAAGGGGAAACAAATGTCTTCCGGTGCCGGAGATGGATGGCCAGTCAGCTGAGCTCTCGCAATGAGAAGAGAGCAATAACTGAGTCCTGAGAAATTTCCCCTGGCCGGCCAAGAACGAATACCTTTCGGAGGACACGGAGCAATCGACGTGAATTCAGCGGCTGTTTCAGCTAATATCATATAGCGATGCATAAAACTCGTGTGGAGGATGTTTGCGGAAGGGAGGAATGATGGTAATGTTCGTTGTGGAGGGCCCCGTGCCCAAGAGAGAACATGAACGAGCGAAGCATTGAGCACCCACAAGGTTCAGATGCGAAGAATGCGGCCCCGGAACCAGAGGCGCGGATCAGACGGGCCCCAACGACGGCGGCGGCGGTCGCCGCGTTGTCATCGACAAAGTCATGCATATTCGCTCAAGCTGAAAATTCATACTAAACAATGCTCCTTCACTCTTCCTGATCTCCCGGGCAGCTCCTCCTCCTCTTGCTTTTCGCCGTTGTGATTTTTTGCCTCGGAGCCTGTTTTCCGTTGCTCTCGCCGAATCTTGTTCTCGTTGGTTCGGACCTCGGATGACGGGAGAGAAAACTCGTGGAAATCGAGCAACCGAAATGAATACCCCGCTGGATGAATGTCGCTTCCCTCGTGACAGGCTTGCTCGCACACCAATACATCGGTTTGATAGATCTAGAACTTGGATGGGATTCCAATGCCGAGCGCATCGGAGGAGACGGGGAGAACCTGTTGCCGTTGACTCCTTAGGAGAGTCTCCGGGCACTCACACGGTACTAACAACACTCATAAGAAAAACAAGCCGAGCGGTGTTCGGGAATTCCTCAAGGAGCAATCGGATCTCGAGGCAGAGTGAATCTCGTTGTCGAGTCCGCTGGAGGCTTTCAGATCCTGTGGGTTTGGCACAACAGAGACCTATCGAACAGCTCATCTATCAGATCTGAGTTTATGGAGATTTTCGCTGTCCTTCAGTAACAGGTATACGGCCGCCCGAACGGCAGCTGTCTCGAGTTGGCGGCAGGTACAGCGGAGGCTAGTTTCACTGAATTTGGGATGCAACGAACAAAATTCAATATTTTGTTTGTTTGATCTTAGCGGTAATTCATCTCAACGGCATTTTCAGTGGAATGATTCGAAGAAATGGTGCGTGCGAGCGCCACATGGTCGCTACATCGCTGTGTCGCAAGCTCGTTCTAATTGTCGAAGAGGCGCAAGTTTGAACCCGATTCCCCAGCATCGCGGCCAGCACGTGGTATTCGAGTTTCGATTCGACGCAGCGGTTGTTCTCGAGAACAGCGCGAGAAGAGGAGCAGACCACGAATCCATCGAAATACATCCGGTTGAGACTGAGAACCCCTACTTGGCGAGAAAGCTCTGAGCTCTACGGTGGTGCTCCGGAAGGGGCCAGAAATTGTTGATTGACGCGATTTCAACGTCGAGACGGGATACGCGTGATAATTCCACACGGAGAGTCGAATGATGACCCAGGCGAAAAAGCAAAGGTATGGTAGCAAACCAGACCGTTTCGTTCAACGCGAACGAGGCGAGTTTATTCCATCGAATATTTCCAGAGAGAACACTGCGCCAGAAGATTCATGAGCTGGAGACCGATTAGTGAATCGCTCCTGAGAGGAAAATCTACCCTTGAACATTCATGACATCGAGGGTGTTGACATCGAGAGAAAAGCCCTTAACCAAGGAACTCGGACACCCGATAATCCATGCCTGAGAGACGTTCCTCACTGGGGAATGTCGAGCGTTCCAGTGAAGATTGTGAGAATGTTCTTGATGATATCGCATTTTCATAGCCGGTGCGGAAGCTTGTATGATGGAAAGGCCGCTACTGATTCCGTTCATGAGAGCTTACCCGTTGTGCCCCCAATGAAATCCGGCGAAATGGTTCGGTGCTCGTGCCACAAAACATCCGGTATCACGAACGGATCCTGCTTGCAGCGACGTGTTCGCAACCACCCAAACGATTGGGTGTCCCGTGCACTGCCGCGAAGTAGAACATGAATCATGACGAAGTGTCGACACCGATTTTGGTATGATTTTCAGTACACACTGGAGAGCTCAAATCGTAATCTCGGATTATCTCCCAAACTGAACTCCGCTCGATCAGGCTCTCTCGTTCATCGTGCTCAATACCGATCGTCTAGCCGACTCGGTGATGCCACGGACCAAGACGCGCTGCGTATCCTCCAAACTGTCTCGGGAAGCTCTTCAGATTCTCTTCGTCGCCCGTCTCAGAAGTTCAAGTGGAGCCAAACCTGATTACTTGATCTGGAATCTCAAGACGCTTTTAGTAGAGCAGCTCGACAAAGACCACTCCAGTATGGACGCTTCGGCGAGCTATTATCGGGAACTAAAACGGAGAAACGAATGAGAGGAAGAGGAAAAAATCGAGGGGGCGAGAGGGTTTTAAAATCAATTATAGGCTGCCCATTCGTCCGCCTGCTCCTCCGTCAAACCGGCTAACTGTCCATCAGCGGTGCTGGCGGTTCTGTAAGTGACAAATCGAATGACGAGCCGCCGGAGTTGTCGACGACGGAATCGCGCCGTGAAAGACAACCTCACACGCGGGATGGTGTACTCACTCCAGTCGCTCTGTTGGCCGTACGCTTGAATGAGTCCCGCGATTTTGTTGGCGGCGCGAAATGAGACAGGGAGGGGGAATCGAGGAATCTTCGCGGATGTTGCTCACGCGGATGCCTCCGTCGCCAGGCTGGCGAATAGGGCCGAGGCAACTGCCTGGAGGAAGGCAGAATGCGAGCGAGCGAGCGAGCATGTGGCTGAGTGAGTGACTGGGAAGAAGTGAAAATAGTTTACTCTTCTTTCTAAGCTGCTGGCGTATGAATAAATAAGGAGCCACTTACCACCGCGGAGGGAGGAGAAACCATGAGCATGAAGAAGACGCACACATCAATTCCAGATTTGCCATCGTCCCGCTTCTTCTCCCCGTTGGTAGCCGCTACCGTCGCGACGACTAACACTCTGCTGAATGTGTCCGTCGCATCGACCAAAAAATGAACCGCGTCATCTATCACCACTGTCAAATTTCTTCATTCGTTGTTCGTCTGAATGATGAATGCTCATCCCTGAGCATACAAAGGCCTGAAACAGTTCCAGGGGACCTTGTACTTCCTGGTGTTCTTGGCGGGGCTCAGCCCCAGTGGGGATACATAAACGACGTCAGTCAACATGATCCGTTCGCGGAGATTGATCCAGAATTAACTGGTCACAAATTGTGACTCACAATCCTAAGGTGGCATCGTAGTCCTGAGGATCCGTTTGAGATTCCCTTGCCCACCACCCCTGCTCGCGCCACCACCTCTTTTTGAGCGATGATTCGCGAATCGAAGCGAGAAGCCCGATGGAGAGCTCCCCGAGAGTCCATGGTTGCATTGAAATTTATGAGTTGTGGTCAACAGGTATTAAGAGTTTGAGAATCACTGATGTGGACCATTCCGACCGCGGAGCACTTCTGCGGACTAGATCGCATTCCTTCAGAGATTGGACTGGTCATCGTGATGACTGTAATTACACTCGTAACCAGGGTCGGAGTCATCGGTTTTTACGGCGAATATCCCAGCCATAGATATTCCGGGGTCAACTGACATCAGCATCGGGCTCAGCGGTCTCGAAAATGACCGACCGAATTCACAAAGTTGAAAATATATCACAACAGAAGTCCTTCGTGAGACTACGACTGTGAGCATGACTGGAACCAAACTCATATTCTTGAACTTACGACTGCGACCATCTCTGCACGTCGCGCAGGTCTGGGGAATGATGATTATCGTAGGAGGCTTCGCGCAAACGGCGCAAGTCGCAGACGTTTCTAAAGACTGTGGAACCGCTTGAGGCGTTCGCGCACGGTTGTGTTTGTTGATCTCTTTCGAAGAGTTTCTGCCTGAATATGACACCTGAGAATAATTCATGTCCGTTCGTGAGGACTCAGAACGTTCCTATCTCCGGCTCCCGCGTTCCCGGTCCCGTCCTACCCGTGTGAGAGGGATACCCGCCCGGTCATCAAAGCACCTAGCCAACGAGTGAGAGAGAGCTGTTCAACGATCCCGAAGCCCGAGGCTGGTCGAACCCCAGCGGACCGGGGTCCAACAATGGTAGAAGCTGGTCAGTCAAGCAACGTATTCGCCTGCCCTGCGAAAGTTTCCGACGACTACGGTAAGCAGGGAGGTACCCTATCTAAGTACAGCTGGCCATTTTCTCGACACAGCGCTCCGTTGAAACATTATGCTCTTAGTCATAGAGTTCGTCGTCGGAGTCGATACTGGAGCGGTTTGAAAATAGGACTTTTGAGGTCCTCCGTAGAGATTCGAACCGATTTGGAAGTGATTCCTACAAAATGGATTCCCGTTCCCAGACCGGCGACGACGATAGGGGATTGAACGCTGGCTTCACAAGAGCTGGACGCGGAAGCGAATGTCGACGACAATCAGGTACCCGTTGACCGCGAGCGGAAAGCACGCGATCCCTCGTCCGCGTGCAGAGAAAACTGCGGATTCAATGCCTTTCAAATCGGGTCACCGCAAACATCCGAGGCAGCCCGGCAGCGGGAGGGCGGCGGAACGGCGATCGAAGCACGCATTCCTCATTCCGTAACGATTTTCCCGGGCGCACTTGAATCAGATTGTGTACCATATTCTCTCACTGGAGCTCTTCATCGGAGGAAAACGTTATCGGCTAAGGTGTTCCGCTTTTGTGAGAACTCGTCACACAGTCTCACGTAATCTCGGGTCAGGAGAGGAGAGAATCAGTGAAAACGTTCAGGAGCATATCCAGAGTCATCTAGATTTGCGCGGATTGGAAGCCATGCAAGTCTAGTCGAACGCATAACCGAGGCATCGCATGCAGAAACTGAGGTTCGAATCATCTGGTCGATGTTGCGGGTTCCAAGAATATTTTTCGAAGATCCCGATCTGGTTCGACCGTCTGATCGCTCCCCGGTGATTATCCTCGCGGAACTCGAGCGCGGCTCATTGGCAAGGGCTCGTTCCGAGCGTATTCGCTCGATTCTCAATGAAGGTGTGGGAACACGCTAAAGGAGCCCAGGAATGAACCGTCCGGTTCTCTCCACTACGTGGGAGAGGAACCGACTGGCTTCCCGTTTGGCTCTCTGAGTGACTGACTGACGAACGAACGAGCGAGCTAGCGAACGGGCTGCACAGAAGCTACGAGAGAGGATGTACGATGAATCCGCCTCAGGCAATTATACCTTCTAAGGATTTAGATATGTTTCGCGCTGCGTAACTCTCGTCGCCTCTCGCTCCGCTTCCCTCGACTCCACGTTCGCACCCCTTCGAACTCATCGTGGCCGTCTGCGTATCCCCGCCTCTATATTTTCCCTTTTGGGAATAACTGCGCTAAAAATTTACGTTTGAATGCGTTAGGCACGAGGCTACACCGAAAGCTGGAGTGTGAGCCAGGTAGCGGGAGACAGAATCACTGATAGAGGGGACGGAAGGGGGGGGGGCGATGGGCAGAGAGGAAACCTCCACTGCAGAACCTGCCTTCCGGCGCAGTAGGCAACGGCGAGCGATGGAAGCAACTTGGTGAGCTCGCTCGGTTAGCTGGCGGCCGAGGTAAACGGGCTGGCAGGATGTTCGGTCGGTCGGTCCGGTTAGTGGCTGAGCAGGGGAGCCCAATGAAGCCATCCAATATTAACACTTGCCTCCACAGCTATTCATGTTTCAGTAGGCAGGAAACCCCACAATGCGAGCCCTCGATGGCGTGCTCGGGTTAGCTGCTCGTCTGCTCGACAGCGTCTGCCAGGGTGATCGCTGAAAGCACTTTACAGGTTGCGCCTTCGCCCCTGTTGGCCCGGGTGAGGCACAAATGCCGAGTGAGGCTGAGTCAGAGGCCTGGGCCCCGTTGTTGAGCGATCTCGACCAACGAGTTCTGAACTGAAGTACCAAGCCGCCGAGATCCTCCGTTCCGGTCCCCGGGCGAGGAGCCGACGGAGCAATCCGGAAGTTCACGGGACCTGCAGGATCCGGGAGCCGAGGACGACGCCAATGCTCCTATGTCGCCGGACCTCAATCCGACACCCTCTTCTCCCACTCCTCGTTTCCATGATCCGATTTGGTCGGAAATGAGCCCGTCCGACCACAGCCGGCTCGATCTGCGGCCGTATCAAACGACGAACGATGGACAATCGTCACATGACCGTAAAAGCCTAGTCACTTATTCATTAGGCGTTCAGAGTACAATCAGCATCACCACGCTTGTTTGCGACTCGGGGCGCCCATCATCCAGCCCGGAACTTCTGTCAACTCGCTCACATTGTATCGGGAACCGCATTCAAACTTCGTGGAGGACACGTGTAACGTCGGGCTGGGACGAAACTCGACTCAGGAAGCTCATTGGAACGTCTCGGGAAACCTAATCGAATCGATCCGCTGCGCCAATGAACCCGAGCCGATCAGGAACAGGGCCATTTCATACACCTCGATGTCGATACAGTGTCGAGCCGAGCGTACCTGCTATTGATATGTTCGAGCACGCTCGGGCTGGCACAATCGCGAAATTCAGAGAGGCCCCGAAAAGATGGTGGCGTCTCACTCCCAAGCGCGCTGACGTTTCGGCGCCCAGCCAGTCGCTTGCTGAGCTGCTTTTCTTGCTCGGAACTTTTGTCTATTCAAGGGGGAAGTTTCCGTGCCTGAGCACTTTTATGCCAGATCTCATCCATGGGACGTGGGAGCTAGCTCAAACCCCAGCCCCGGCTCTTCGAGCTGATCTCTTCCGCTGCTCACCTCTTCGGTGGCTTCCGCGACTTCCAGGGCTGTGTTTCCGGGTGTCAACGGGAAGAGCGGGAGAGACGAAACAACGACAACAGCTCGCGACGTGTTATCAGCTCAAGCAACTTCGACATCCGCGTTCGGGGGACGAGCCGACAGACAGAGCTCAGAGGACGACGCATAGGCTGTGAAGCAACAACTTCGTCTCGTAGCCGCGCTCACCGAGATACCGCACGTACGTTCCGGCCACCAGGGCCGCAACAGTGATGCGCGCAGCACGAGGAAACGACTCCATCTCATAACCTTGGACGGTTTCATACCCGCAGCTTATTATCAGGGCTGTCACCATTTGTGCAGTCGTCGTAACTATGGCATTTGCGGAACGATGACATCACGTCGAATCGTCGTCGTGGAAGAGTCTGAAGGGGAACTATCCCCTTGACGGGACACTTCCCGGAAGAAACCCCTGGAGGTCCTCTCGGGCGGAACCGAAGCCTTCAATTCGGGGTCCGTGAAATACGCGACCCCGGTGCTGAACACGTGTACGGTGATGGAGCAGCTGCAAAGCACTTGTAAGCGAACGGGTTAGTGCGCGTGAAATATTCATCCCTTTGTTCTACGGATTGAACGCGGCGGCGGATGAGCCCCTGAATCAGCGGAACTCCTCGGATGGAGAAATCTTCCAGGAACGGCCGTGAGAACCACAGTTGCGAGAGATGCGTGCACGCCGACAGCTCATGGGCTTTTCTATTAGCAGCCAGCCACGCAGGCAAACGAGAGAACGGTCGGTCGGTCGCGCGGGCGAGCGGGCGGATGGGCGGACGCCGCCCTAGGCAAGCGTAGAAAAGAGGCGACGTCGGTCGTCGTTTGGAAGATCTTGTTGACCCAATGCGACTTGGTCGTAGCCAGCGAGCGGCCGGGCGAGGGAGCGCCGCCTGTTGCAAATAGCGAATAATATCTCAAGCTCAAACAGCCCGAGGCCGAACTCACACTCACGGGATCCGAGTCGTTTTCGACTTCGAGTCACTCGTTCGCTTACCAGAGGAGCGCGGAAACGAGAAGTCGTCCTGCTCGGTCGGTCGACTGACTGGTAGCTTTATTATAAAACGCTGAGCAATCGAAGTCTATCAAAGTTGAGCGAGTTGCAAATAATGCCGCGCGACCATCTCACCAAGAAGAAAGAGCCGGCGTGTGTGTGTGTGCTAGAGGAGGCCTCTGCGACGGCGTCAGGGGACGGACGGAAACTCCGAGCAAGAAGAGGAGCACCGCGCGCACGCGAGTGCCTGCTGTCGGATTCTATCATTTTGCTTCCCCTGTACTTCTTCGTAAGGACAAGTGACGCCGCTGCATCGGGCATAGACGGGCGGCCGGGAAAGACGGCGTCGCCGGCGTCGACAGGGTTTAGGAAAGGAAGAGATGGAAAAAGAGAGAAAACGGTGGAAAACGGCAGAAGCGCAGGCGCGGGATAGGGGCGCGGAACGGTGAAAGAGGAAACTCCTCGGAGACCGGCTGAAGTATGGAGTGGGCTGTCTGTCTGTCCGTCTGCCCGGCCGCTTGCCTGCTCGGCTTGGAGGGTGGGTGTGAGCAGAAGCAACTCTTTGGATTATCCCGGTCGCCTCTGAGCCCCTCTGAGGGCACAGGAGAGAAGGCGGCGACAACGCGTCTCCAGGAGCTCCGAGAAAGAAGCAACCGAGGCAAAGGCCCACAGCTCCCAGATGAATGCCGCCATGTCTTCTCCCAATCTCTCTCCTTTCAGTCTTTTGCTCATGTCGAGCAGCAGAGTCGTCTCACCATTGATCTCTCACGCACGTCAAGCGAGGCGGCTTTCGACAGTTCTGACGCCTCTGGCTTGAGTCTTCATTATACATCATCGCTCCTGGGAGTATCGAGAAATATCTACATCACAGGTTGAGATATGGATTTACCACACTCACACCTACCGCGTGGAGGCTGTTTGTTTCGTTGGTGCGACAGCGACAGCGACATGCTTGAGCGAACGGAAAACTGAGAGAATCAAATGACGAGACTCGAGTACACGTTCCAGAAACTCTTTATGAATATCACGAGTTTGCGCCGAGTATACTCAACAGCCAGCGATTCGAGAACGCTGATACTGACAGTCCATCTCGTTAGAGCGAACCCCTCGTGACGGGCGAACTCGGTCCGCTGTGACGGGAATTCGTGATGATGAAGACGACACCATTCTCCGTTCCCAGCCAGTGCCGTGCCCGTTCGAGAACAGACCCGACTCCAGTGAATACCTCAAGAATCGATGTAGAAATTCTTCTGAGTTATTCCGTCAGGAACAGTTTCATTCGAAGCAACGGTGCGCTGTATCATCTGCGGGGCTTCGGGAGCTGTTCCTTCGGAGAGGTCTCTCCTGCTCGATCGTCGCTTCTACTATCCCCGGGTTCCACAGAGACTTCGGGAACTTGAGTTCTACTTTTAACATTAGCGTAACGGCGGGTCAAACAGAAATACATTTCCCAGTCGTTACGGCGAAACTTCGCTGTGGGGTGCTGGCTGCCCTTATGAAGTGATATCGCTTCAAGTAGTGATCAGTCACGTATCGAAACTACAATCAGCTCTGGTTCCATCCTCATCCGTAAGTGGCTCTTGCATGTCCGGGGCCGGCAGCATCCGCGGATATCGGCCACTGAAACGTTTTTTGATTGACCGACAGAGCTGCCAATCGGAATGCATTGGTTCACAAATAGCGGTGACGCTTCCGTGTTGCCCTTGCACGTCGCTCACGTGAGAGAGATGTGCGCGTGTTCCCTTCACGCATCGTATAGCGCTGGCTGGATACTCGAAAGCGGGAATCCCTTGAAATGTTTAGGATGATAGCATCTTGTAATGATCATCATGAATTGGTATAGAACTGGAAAAGTGCCGCGTTGCATGGACAAACCCCTGTGACTCACGCTAAAATATCGCTTCAGAATAAGAGACGCATGGAAAGTGAAGCCGGATTCAGAAAACCCCTGTGAAGCGGTAGTGAGTGACTGCAGTGGGGAGCGCTCCGGCGGTTGCGTTCAGAACATTCAGGGGACCTAGTGCATTGAGACTCGAACAGGAGAAAAAACAAGGAAATCCCCTTCGATTAGCTGTAATCCTGACGGCCGCCCTCGTCGACTTCTGTTCGTTTCGCTAACAAGAGAAACGAACTCAGGCGGACGGAATCCGCTCTCACAATTCAGGTGCGCGTTGACGCCGAACCGACAAGCAACCCGCCCATTTATCCACCTAGCGATCGATCTGTCTGAGAGACGGTTATTCCTCCTGTTATCTCGATGTCTTTCGACCCAAGGCCATCGATCGAGATAGCTCATTCCCAATCACGAATGGACTTGTTTTTGTGGAAGAATATCGTCACAGCGGATTCCCCAGTACCATGGGCGGAAGTTCAGGAACTCTGGTACCAACGATGCTCCGTTTCTGAGTCAGCATGACCACTAAGGATCGAAACTCGAGTATTTCTCGCAGACGAGACAAGCTTGGACCCTCCGTGGAAGATGAAGACATTTCGTTGAGCCGAAATGTACACTTGGTCAGCAGACAGTGCACATGCCGCCAGTTGTTAAGGAGATGGTTTCGGCCAGGGTAAGCCAACATACTTCGGTTCAGCAAACAAATCTAGCACGACTCAACTAACCGAAACCAAACATGTCATTTTCTCCCCACTCTTCAGAAAACGGCGATGATGCCCCGCTGGAATAGTTTCCAGCAGAGCTGATCGGGCTCCAGGAGATGTTCCGGCCTCCTTTTCAGAAATCAAGTGAAAGGAAAACGTTCAAGGCGTTCGTTCTCAGATCTCAGCCGGTCGAGGCGCAAATATAAAACTCCCGATGGGACATGATAAGCAATACAACGATAGGCGGAAATCGGGATCTTGCGCGGAAAAAAAACATGGCGCTGAAGAAGTGGCTGAAATCTCAATCTGAGTCGGATACGATAAGCTTGCACTTCGTTTTCCCCGTCCACGAGGTCATTCGCCTCGGTTTCGATGGAGATTTTGCGGCAGCCAACGTTGTTTTCCGCCTTAATTCCGCCTCATGCGGGCTCCGCGAATCTTCCCATGAATACCCGTGAGAATCGCAAAAAATGTGGAGCTTTCGGCTTGAGCAGAACGTTGAGACAGTTCTCATTCCAGATTCGCCAAGCATGCGTTGCAGGCGGAAACAGCCGATGAATCGGAACGTGAGCTACCCCAGCCTTTTACTTTTTCTCACCTCAGAATTTCCATGCAGTGTCAGTCCAAGATCCCCCTACCCTCCGGCTTTAACATTCATCGTTCCATCACACAGCAACAAACAATGTCATGGAATTCGTTCAGCACTCACTCACGGGCCCACAGGTCGTCCCTTATGGGGACACTAAAATTCAATGAGCTCTTTAATTTCAACTGTTGCTCAGAGAGCTAACGGATAGTGAGTATTTGAGTTAGTTACCGAGCTCGCCATTCACGCGACCGATAAGCTTGAGCTTGAAGAAGCTCAATGTTGCGCCTAGGGGACGTGAACGAAGTCTCAGCCCCCGACCGGCCGCTCGAAGAGCTGGTTTGATGGTTGGATGAGACGGTAGTTGGTTCATTGGTGGCTTGGAAGCTGTCTTGTCCGTCGTTACTTTTGTTCGTTTCGGAAACACTCTCCCTCCCTTACTTTCTGTCTGATTCTTCTTGTTGTTTCCCCTTTTTCCTCTTCCTCTTTCGCGCTCCCCGCAAAGCGACGGCGGAGTTAAGGCGGCGATGTTCCCCCAGAGGTTTATTCCCGCCTCCAATAAAATAATATAACCGGCCGAGCCACCGCATCGCTCCTGTGCCGTCAGGATACCCGCACGGTACCGCCGCCGCCGCCGCTTGCCGTTGGATCTGAGCTGCCGTCGACGGATCCGAAACAACCCGCCGAAAGGGGAGTAAGGGGAAGAGATGAAGATACTCGCGAAGAAGACGAAAAATGTGGTAACAGCCCGCTCAGATGTCCTGCCGAACTCGGCAATCAATCGGTGAGTCTTTCTCCAAACGAGTCAAACGCCAGGCGGATTCGTCGCGACATACGCAATCCTGTTGAGACGCCGGCAACGAGAATCACGCTGCGCTTGCGATCGTCGAGTCCAGGAGCGATACCAAGATGCTTCAGAACAGGTGTTTCTATCGACACACTTTAAGATCGAATTCATGAGTGCGACCGATCGAGACCCATCTTTCGTGAGACCCAACTCTGCCAGGAGCCGCTGCTCGTTACTTTTCCGGCTGAACTCGGTACGGAACTGATTCGTGCGGAAACGACGAGACGACATCGTTTTTTGTTATCCTGTCGGCGGCAGTCTAAGGCGGGGTTAGTCCAGGAGCAATAGGAGCAAGCTATGGCCGATGCGACTCAAAAAAGCATGGGTTTTCCTTCCCCGCTTCCCGCCGACCTACCTCCGTACCGATTCCCTGCGCAGAAGGGCAGCGTGAGCGGATTGGGGAAATCAGAAGGACAGAAGGGTCGACAGAAGGGGGAACCAAGAAAGGAGCGGACGGGAATTGAAGCAACGGAGTCGCTTGTTGTCGTGGCAGCGGCGTTCGGATTTATCCCAAGAAGCAAGCGAAGCAAATCCCTGCTGGCGGCGCTGAGCTGAACCCGCTACCGGTGGATTCGCGTTGCCCGCTCTCCGTCTGCCGTTATACCCTGCCGCTTCTTCCCTTCGGCGCCCGTTCCCGGCGAGGGAGGCAAGGGGGGGGGGGGGGGGACTTCGCCCCGGCTCGGACGCTGGAGGCTGCTAACACTCGTTCCGAAGCTTTACCTCGGGTTGAACAAGTTACCTCGTGTTCGTCGGCCGCCAACGGCGTTGTGTTATTTAGCAACGTTCCCGTAGTCGGTCGGTTGGTTTGTAAACGATCTTCCGTTGCTTCCGCGTTTCTCAACAACTCATGCGCGAGGTCGGGAAGCGGAGGGAAGAATGAGGGAGCGCGACCGTGAACGGTCTCCGCGCATTTCTTCTCCAACGCCTCAAACAGGCTCCGTATTTATACGAAATCTCGTCCCATGCCCTTATCTCCGAGTGCGAGGATCCTGCGTCATGCCCGGGTAATCCCACATCACATAGAAATAAAGTCCAAAACACATAGTCGTCCTTTTCCTTTCGAGCGACCGTCACCCCTTCAGATCTCATGCTCTGATCTCGTTTTGCTCTGTAGAGGCATTTCCCGTGTTTGTTCTGAAGACGATTGTCGTTTGATCTTACGTTCCGGAATCACAGTTCGCGTCCCACTCTGGAACACACGGAATGGTGTGAGGAGTCTCCTTGGATAAACCCGTGAAGAGAGCAGAGCAACAAGTGCGCCCCGCATCGGTCTCAGCTTCAGTCACATGGCTAGGAGCCCGGACAGTTGAGACTTTCCGGCAACGGGTCGATTTCGATTGCGACGATTTTTCCGCAAAACCGGTATCGAAGAAAGAGTATGAATTGTGAGTAGAGTATGATCTCAATCTTGTTGGGAGGGACCGGCTCAGAAGAAAAGTAGCCCGATGATTCGGCAAAGACACAAGTCCCTTCGTGACCTTCCAACTTCAACTTGATATTGTAACGGGGTCCCTACTGGCTGAACTCTCGGCGATGAGAACAATAACACACGCGTCTGTCATGTTTGACAGAGAAACGGGCTGTACTGTGCGTTCCCCCGCCGACTGTTGAATCTCGAGTATCCTGCGGGAAACCTTCTGAGTCCACAGTTTGTGAGTGGTCATCTTTGGAACGCTACCTGGGAAGTGTATTTGACAACGAGAGAAAGAACGCTTCCTACCGCCGCCAAGGATGGCGGTTTCGCGAGGAAATATTCAAATTACATTTTCCAATCTATTAGACGCAGAGCGAAACGGCCGGTGCCGTCTATCTTGCAGCAAACTGACGAAAGAGGGACCGTTGCATGACAAGCCTCTACCCTAAGCGGCTGAAACCTGAGTCTGCGCTCGTTTCAAGCCCCTTGGTTACTCCCCCGTTCCTCTTCTGCGCCCCAGTCGCCTCCCGGTCCTTAGCCCCTCCCCGGCGTCGTCCGTCCACCGGTCCCGCTCTTCCATGACCAAGCGAATGTTGGTGAAGTCTATAATAAATTCCCGCCGCCAGTTGTGGAAAGTTGTTCGAGATTTGCAAGAAGAGAAACGGCGCGTCAGTCGACACAAAGCTTTTAGGGGCTTCGAAAGTTGCTCCGAGGCCGATTAGCTCGGCGGGTCGTTACGGCTCATTTGTTCGTTGCTCCAACTCGCCGCGTATAAGACGGAAGGAAGATCGTTGCGGTCTGGCCCATATAAAACTCCGTTATGTGGAGGGACCTGAGCTCGAGGTTTCATGTCGATGGAGACGTGATCGAGAGGTCTCAGAGATGAACCATCCGCTCCACGATCCGCTCTATCGGCGTCTATTGACAAAATTTCTGACCCTGAGCATGCGGGATGTCGAGTAAAATCGCGGAAAGCGACGACGCTGTACAAACTTTGTCGACAAAGTGCTATGCCGTGCCGTAACGCCTCCGTTCATATTCCTGGTTGGCCCAGAGCGGAGCCAAGCGGCGGGCGGAGAGCGCAGGAGGAAAGAAATGGGCGCTTCTCGGAGTGACTGCTTTGGAGTCCGTAACGTGAGCTCGCGGGAGGAAACTAATTGCTCACTGCTGACTGCGTAAGATAAACCGTGACGTCTCCGCTCCAGGAACGACTCACGGAGGAAAGCCGCGCAACTCCCACGACCGCTGACCGGGCCTGAGTGACGATGAATTTGAGGAATTAGAGAATCTTCTCCCTCATATCTGCATGAAATGTGGACGCGGCTCCGAGTGAGCTGAGGCTGGAACCGGAGCTGAGAAACCGGGATTATTCTTACTTGAGGAAATCCCGGGAGCGATCGGGGCCGACCCCAGTTTACAGGATGGCCCTGAATAGATTCTTCGGTATTCCACTCGAAAGCATCGGCGAAGAAAATATCCCTGGTTGTTGAACCCAACTTGACTTTCGCATTGGATGAGCGTGTCGAACAGCTGAAAAAACTACAATTTTCTCAAAACTCTTCCTCCCGAGAGATGATGGCGAACTGATGAGCAGGTGAACGGTTCTCTCACTGTGATTTGCACAATGAAGGGGAGCAGCGAGCCCGGGAAAACGAAAGGAAACGGAAGGCGTGATTCCACGGGAATGACAACTTAACGTCTCGTTCTGTTTTGCTCCCACTGCCCGTTCATCCGCCCGCGGTCGAGCGCAGCCGCCGACGAGCGAAACCAGTCTGTCGGGTAAACGGGCGAGTGGCAGCGAGCACGCTGGCAACGATTGAACGAGCGTACCAACCAAGGAAGGAGTGAGCGACTGGATGACTTGGGAGACCAAGCGGTAACACAATTTAGAGAACACAATTTCCTCGTCCCCAGTCGCTGTTTCTCGTCGCCGGCGTTGCCGCTTTCGTTGTCATCATCGTCTAATGGCCGGGGCCACCTGTAGAACGGCTGGGTGCGAAGTCGACGGCATCAAGTACGCTGTCGCGGAGCACTCACTCATCTCTAAATCTTTTTCAACCTCTACCTCCCCCGGAATCCTTGCGAGGAGAGTTTCCGATAAGCTCGACGTCGGATATCGTGGAAAACAGGGACCTGTGAGAATACTTCATGCAAAAGTCTCCTGTATCCGCGGGCTTCTGAACGGTTCCCTCACGGTCCTCGAAGCAGCTGAAGTTGACCGCTGCTCAAAGCGAACAACTAGCAGGGAAGTCCCCGCGGCTTGTCGGCTGTTCGTTGAGTCGGTGTTGAATTACTGGCCGCGTAGTTCAGACCCGAGGGATTCACACAGCCTCGATTTCGAATTGAAATTCAATCCCTGGCTGCCGTTGCTGCAGCTCCGCGTGCTGTTGGCACGCAGCTCCTGCCGCCAACGTCGACGACGACGCAAATCAAGATTCTTGTTGAGGTGTGTGTTGAGCCGAACTGTGGAGAACTTCAGAATTTCAGGGGAAGCTCCGATCTTCGCTCCCTCGTCTGCGGCTCCTCCTCATCGTTACAGCTCGGTTCCCCGTAGCTTCACGCCCGTCCCTGAACGAGTTCGAGTCGAACTTTTGTGCGGAATCCTCAACATTGTAGAGTCAAGATCGAGGCGCCTTTGCGTTAGTGAGAGCAGCCAGGCAGGTTTTTCCTCTATCATGAACACCTTCCTAATAACCGTCCGTGCGCCTCGGAAGCCCGCCGCGCTTCTCCCGGTCCTTGGTCGGTATGTGCCAGTCGGAACAAGTTTCTCACCGTGAATCCCAGAGCTCCGATCGCAACTGCGTCACCGCGTGCCGATCGGGTCGAGGCCGCCGTTTCGTTGGCAGGTATGCATGACTGCTCTCAGTTGGGTATTTCCTTGAAACAGATAATTGGAAACAATGATCATTCGCTCTGTCTGGAACTCGTGGGGAGCATCGTATCCTGGACATGTATTTCCGTATTACGGCTTACGGCGTCACGTAAAATTCCCGTAATTCCGTATTACGGGTTTCATTTTCCGTAACGCCGTAATACGGCGAAATTCCGTAATACGAAAATACATGTCTAATCGTAGCACGAGCATACCACACCGAGCCGCACCTTACCTGTTGCTGGGACGGGGGACCGCTTTGAAGGAGCCTCGTGCGTCGTGCCCAAGCTTTTGTAATCTTTCACCTTAGCTTTTCAGTTGGTCAATAGGTGATATAACTGAGATCAAGAGGTCGGATGAGGTTCCATGAACCGTAACAACAACGACGACGGCGACGATGACGGCATCGGCGGTGATGGTAATGACAGCGGCTGCGTCCCCTCGACCGCAACGGAAAAGCGAGCGGATTTTTGCCCCTAACTGGCTCTTTCGGAGCCGCCCACTAAGAATCTGAGACTCGAAAGATATCCAATTCGAGCTGATGGTTTTCCATCGACGTAAGACCTCTCTCCGCTCCTTGGGAATGAATACAGAATCGGAATCATTCACAAAGCCCAGTGAGCCTCACAAGTTCTCCCAAGCTGCTCCTTCATCTGAATAGAGCGGATCGAGAGCTCGTAACTCGTGTTCCGAGCACAAGAAGCCGAAACCTGGTATCCTCTTTATTCTTTCGACCGAAGAGCTGTTTACACAAAGTCATGACGTAAATGATGAATGGATGACGATGGACATGGCGGAAGAGTCCCGGACCTCCGAGCGTTTGCTGATAGCGATTTTCTCTCATATATCTGCGGCTGTCTTGTCTCATGAGCGATGTCGAAGACGACTGAGTGGACGGTTCTGATACCGTTCCTCTCGGAACAGTCAGTGGTTGATACTGCCGCAGTTTTCTAGCGTGCGGAGTCTCGACTTCGGCTCCGGTGGACTCGTTTCTGGACTCATGAAGTCGAGCTCGATCCAGTCGTGGTCGTGTATTTCGATGAAACGAGGAGATGTGATACGTGAAAAACAATGTTTCCTCATTAAAATCGCAAACGTGTCCTCGAACGACTGCAACCCGCATCAGCAGCTTCTTATCTCACTGACCGGAATTTGCAACCAGAATCAGAAAGCATTTTGTAGCGAGTCGCTGTCACGCTCATCAGTCAGCAGATTGATGATGATCTATCAGTTTCGCGGGGAAAGTCCCCTGTGAACTGCACGTGCGGGGAGCGACTTTTTCGAGCGGAGCACCGTCGAGCTCGTCCTCAAATCGTTCCGGTGAAAGGTTCTTCAGCAGTGAGCACCGAACGTAGCTTGCCAACATCCCTGCGGCTGCTCGCATTGAGGGAGTTTTTACTCTACTAGTGTTCTACGTCATCTCTCCGAAGAAAGCCAATCTGGAATTCGACCCTTTCTTCGAACAGGTTCGCCGCATAACAGCCGTGCGTGATGATCCAGGCGCTTGTTTAGGAAGGACTCTAACAGATCCTCCAAACGAGCCTCAAGTAAGTTGTGGCAACTTCCCCCGGCATGCTGAGTCCTATGAGGAGTCGATTCTCGAACCTTTCCGGGAACTTCAATCGATTCATGACATCCGACTTCGCTCACTCCCCCAAATATTGAAACCTCAGTGAAATGTTCTATGCAGATCTGATCTCGTGTCCATGTGTATAAAAACCGGGGATCTCTTTGTTTGTAAGCCCTCGATAAATAGTGCTCGCATCGACGCGATTTTCTTCCCCAATCCGGATCCACTGAGGAGTTGGACCTGCATCCTCATTCAACAGAAAATTGAGATTCACAGCATTCAAACGATGGACATGGGACTACTATGTCCCATCAGTAGAAATGTCCTCCGCGACGATGTTTGAAATATCGTTCCGTTGTTTTCACCTCCATTGTGCAAGATACGAGAGAACGATGAAGATCATTTTTGCCCAGCCAAGCGTGATGAACGATTTGAGTCATGACTTTCTCCCCTCTATCGCCGAGTGCTCCTCGAAAGACTGGTTGCGTCTTTTAAAAACTACAGGTTTGAGCCATGGATTTCAAGTGCGAAAATCGGTCGTGGAGGTCTTCAGGAGTTTTTCGAGTTTGATCGGAAACAGGGGGACGCAGACGAAAGAGTACCATGTCCAAAATCGAGCAGGACAGCGTGATGAAATGAAGTTGCCTCCATCATTTTGTCCATCCTAGGATGACAAGTACAGGGTATCGAGTGACGTTTTCCGCATGTAATATGCTTCAACAATTCCTTTTCGATGGCAGGTAACTCCAAGCATTTTCCAATACTTGCGAAGCATTCAAACATTCGTCTCTTGCCTTCGCTTTGTGTTTGATCTCTCTCCCCTCCCCTCTCACGCATAGGAACGGATGGTCACGCTAGTTGAAAATATGAATCGCTATCCCCCTTCAGGCCCGAGCAAGCTTCAGCAGACCAAGTACCCGCGTCATCAGAACGAGTTTTTGACTTCCGCGGTTTGCTTTCAGCTATCGATCCGCATGGAAGCTCTGAAATCGCACCATTCCTCTTTGAGGTATGACCAAAAGGAGGAAGAGCACAGAAATTCTCGACCCGAACTGACCCCTGGGTACAATCTCTTGGAAACCGATCTTGCATAAATACTCCACGAGAGAAGATATAAGGATGCGAACCAGACCTTTTTACGGTTTTGGACCTCCCAAAACCGAAATAGCTAGGTTCCGATGCACGAGAGCTCTTCTGTTATCTCACGCGTTCTTGGACGAAGCCGCCTCGACGTTTCTTTCCCGTGTCCTGGATGACTGGGGGAGAACATCTCGTCGAGCAACGGTGCAGAGGGAATCCACCGTGGAGTCAGCTAGCACCGGTGCGATTTCCCTAACGAGTGGTCTCTCGATCGGAAGTCCGAAATTGTCGGCCGGTTTTCAGGCTACCAGTGTCAAGTCCGCAGCTTTGTTCGACTCGCTGCTGAGAGCCCAAGCTCCCCTCAGATGCGCTATTCTGAAGACACTTGTCGAGCTAGATATCTTTAGCAAGGGGCTGTCTTGAGATGCAAGGTTGACAACCTCGAATATGCGGACTTGGTCCTGATTCGCTCGGCAAGACGAAACCACGAATCGATGTTGAAAAAGTAATCGTTTCTTTATGACACGAACCTACTTATGGCCTGTTCAGCGAATGTGTCATGGCATGCGGAAAGTATCTCGAAGCCCTTTCGATCGCGTCTCCTTGTCGAGGTTGCGATGAGCGGCTCGGACGGCCAGTCAATGCGAAAAGTCAGAAGCCGAAAGCTTCAATCACGTTACCTGTCATATGTCGTCAGCCATACCGGGTCTCAGGTGAAGCTCCAGAGCGGACCGACTGCGGTTGATGTCGATTTTCAGACGCGGTCTCACATTTGGATCCGCGGTTTTTATGGGAGGTTAGTGCGAACTCGAGAAGACCGACGAATAAATGACGACATTCGGGAGGAACGAAATTTCTTCCTGCCTCGACCTCCTAAGGACCTCAATTCCAAGTTCCTCGCGCGTTGGTTACCCATGACGCGGATTCTGTTTGAATCCGATGATGTCTCCTGATATTTCATGGACGGCTGGACCTCTTTTTCTTAGACGAATTTCGAAAGATGAATCCGGAGGATTCAGGGGAAGGGGGCAGTGTTGGCCATTGTTCCCAGTGTGAGCTACATGCGGGCTGTGGCGCAGTAATCTGGATAATTCAGTCTCATGTCAAGTTGTTTTATTGTGTGTTTGCTCGAGGCTCGGCTCAGAAGGACTTCTTTCGGGCGAACATTTCCGAACTTATCCAGTTGTCACTGATGCAACATTCCTGGCGAACCCAATAACTTTTCATGAGCTCGCTGATTTTCATTCTGCTCTGCTCGCCTCCCTGATTTTTTCACGCTCTCGCTTACTTCTGCTCTCGAGAATCGTTCCGCATCCCATCTCATGCGCTGCCCCGGTACCGCGCTCTTCCATCCTGTTGAAAAATCGGACGAGAGGGTCAAGAGAGGATCGTGTTCGAGGGTCTGGGCTGGTTCGAGCGAGGCACGACTTGCTGGCCATGTTTTAATTCCCGTTGTGGAGAAAAGTCGGCTCGGCCCCAACTCCTCGGGCTTAGCTGGTGAACCGTTGGTCATTCCCTCGACGTGTAAGATTCCCCCGGTTCGACGAAGGCAACAACCGGTTCTGCGATCGCTTTTCATCGATCGCTCCACTTCAATTTGATGACTCCACCTCTTCGGGAGAACAGTCCCAGTGGATTCACCCTTATGGTGAAAGTCACTGACCGCTTACGTCAGTCCCGGTTCGGTGCAGTAAGTTCCCATAGGATATTTGAACCGCGGGGACTCCTCTTCTGAGTCACGGGAACGAGGAAACTGGCTCAGATTTCACCGAAGTTCGAACATGCCGAGATCAACGTTCTGATCTCGCCCTCTCGTTCAGCTACAGCTTGTCGCGCTATCCAGTCATGGCAACTGCCACAGATGCCGGGACTTGAAGTACCATGACTCCGATGCCGATCAGCGACTCGGCGCGATAGGGAGGGAATGCGGGGGAGGAACGGCGGATTTGTTGGCGGATGCTTCTGCTGTTGTTGTTATAGTGGGAACAATAATTACATATTCCTACTTCAGCTGCAGCGAGACAGGTAAGCACCCTGGCAAGCCGGTTGGCAAGCCGGCTGGCAAGCCCACTGGCAACCCGACAGGCAGCCCGGTAGGCAGGCAATGGATAATGAAATTGCTATGAGAGTGAGCTCGGTAGAACTCCTCGGTGATTAGTCCCCTCTTCGGCTCACCGGTTGCTTGCCTACTTACTCGTTCGCTCGGCTTGCATGCTCGGATGGTAGGTTAGAAACTCGTTCGTTCGCTCGCTCCCGACTACACGCGTTCCTGTCTGCCAGCTCGCTCCATCGGTTGTTCGCTCGGCATTTCTGTCCGTCAGTCTGTCCGTCTCGCGATCGATCGGAAACCCGTCGCAACCCGCACCGGCAACTCTTTGCCTCTGGAGTCTCTCTTCCTAACTCGCCTCTCCGGCGGCTCGTCCCTATATCACCGTCTCCGGGATGATCCGCTCGGTCCACGAGAGCCCGGGAAGCGGTTAGAGTTGGTTGCTCCGGAGAGCGGTTTTGGATTTCACGGAGCAGCTTTCAAAGAGGAGAGACCGAAATAGACTTAGGGAAGAACGCTGCGCCCTTGTTGCTGGTATTGTTGGATAGCGACGTTGTTGAGTACATTAGTTGAAATTTTATCCCCGATACTCGGAAGCCCCCGCGCCCCATCGAGCCAGTCATACGGGCTGTATTACAAGCAGGCAACCGACGACGCTCCCACCATACCGATAGTCCATTTCTGCGTCTCTTCCGTTCGCCGCATTAGCTTTCAAAGGTTTTACAAAAGAGAGCGCGATCCGTCGACGGAGGAGCTCAAAGCCAGCTAGCGCGCTCGTGTTGCGCCGCCTCGGGTCTGCGAAACCGCCTACAAGACTCGTGATCAGCTATCGTTTGACGACTGCTGGCGGCTGGTCGCTGCGACTGCGTCATTTCTTGACAACTTCGCTCTGATCCTCAGCGGTGGCTCGGACGGCATGGACGGCGGGTCGAAAGGAATACTGGGTAAAACCTTGAGAGGCTCCTCACCGAGAGCGACGGTGGCAGAACTACGACAAGAGCCTGGCGACGTGCTGCGAATTTCATATATTCTTTTCGCAAGTGGTCGCGGGAGCGAGTGTCAATCTGGACCAAGGTTGTCGAGGTTGGGTTTTCTCTTCTATTATGTTTTCCTCCCTTCCCCTTTCTCCTTCACCTCCGCTCGGGTCTGATGGAGGTGATCCCGGAGCGCCTTACTTCAAGAGGACATGAACCTTCTCTTCCGGCCGAGTCAGCAGTGAGACGAAGCAAAAAGGACGGGAATAATGTCGAGGGCGAGCACTCACTCCTCTCACAGTGACAACGACGACGACAATTCCTTAAGTCGGTCCGGTCAGCCGAGCAGCAGGCACGAACGAGGCCCAGACATACGACAAAGCACGCGAACCCGCGGAGGCAAGCAGTCAGCCATCAAGCTTTGTCGCGTTCGTCGAGGAGCGTGGAATTTGCATAAAATCGAATAATTTTGCTATGAAACAATGTGTACTCACCCCTCGTTTTTCGCTCTCCCCACTCCCAGCCAGCCAGCCGTCCGCTCGCCCACAGCTGAGGCTTCTTTAGCTGCCACCGAACTGCGCGAAGAGTTTTGTCGGACAGGTGTTGACTCTTCCCGCGCCTCCGGTGCGCGATATATCACGACTCTCCGCGACGGAAATCGTGATCGTCACCGAGAGACCTACAAACACGAACTTCGGTTCATCATTAATTTTCTTCATCATTGCTCGTCCCAAGAATGGTCATGGGATTTGGTCTCGGACGCCGCAACCGACAGGTCGAGTCACTGAATCGACGAGTCCCGCTGCGAAGCAAGTTCACCGGGGCGGGGACGCGTGAATAATGATGGAAAACCCGGACGGGGATACTCGGAGCCAAGCGTTGAGAATATGCCACGTTGAAAAAAGACCAAGTCATCTTCTTGATTTCGAGAGAGAGCGCGAAACCTTAAACTAATGAACCCCACCTCGGGTCGAGTTACGTTGGGATTTCACCAACCGTGTTCCAGCACCGCCACCAGCGCCCGACCGAAACCACCCAGGTTATTATGCTCTCGCATCGAGTCTTGTGTGTACCAAACCAGCGATTCTCGGGCGAATAGGAAAATTTGATGAGAAGTCCGCCAAGTCTTCGGTTTGCGGAAAGTTTGGGACGTTCCCAACTCGACTGGCGATGCGGCATCCTGGGTTGTTTTCTCCGCCGATTTCGTCGGATTCGCTCGGAATGGCCTTTTCCCGACATTCCGCTCAATGTCCTGAAACCGCTCTGGAATCGTGAAGAGGAAAGGGCGAAGAATCCTGGGGGCAGAGGTCATGGACGAGTTTCTGTTCTCTACTCGGCAAATGATTCAAGTTGATCAGCAGGAGCACGAATCTAACGAGGTCAAAAGAAGAGGCTGAGCATGCTTCATCCATGCTGGACTTCTCTCAAGAACTAAGCATCCCCGGCTTCAACGAGCTCTCCGCAAAAGCCGTTAGCATTCAAAGCGTCCCCAAACACGAGAAGCGTGCGTGGAGCGTACCTGCACTTCAAGTTGGTCAGCTGATTACCTGGCACTCGGCAGCTCCCAGCATGTGTCTGGTGTGCAACTCGCTAGCAGCGCAAAAGGCGACCATGAAGTGCCCCGTTCCGTCTGCAACTCTGAAGTGCGAGGCATCTGGAAACAGCGAAGTTCGAGGAGTCAAGACCTAATTCTCCATGGTCGGCACAGATCGGCGGGAAGCGTCGAATTCAAAGCATAATTCGCTCCGGAGCTCCGTGAATTCGGCCACGATGTCCTATTCCTTGTGCTTGAACTTATAACTCTCACGAATCCGACGTATTTCCCCCGGAAAACTGATTAAGCTCGAATGGTTGTATTCGCCACTCGCATATGTTTTGTCATGCTGTCGATTCTTCGAAGCTTCGTAGAAGTTTTCGATTCCTACGTTGATCCGAGAGTGGGCGAGCCAGGCTTTAACCCGGAACCAGTGATAGACCGCGGGAGCTCTTCGAAGAAAGCTGGAGGGTCCGCTATTCGGCCACATTAAACGAAAAGTTCCAAATATTCGCTCAAGGCCCGAGCTTTTTCTCGTCCGCTCCGCCTTCATATTCTGTGTTGCGACTCTTGTTGATATAGAGGCAATATTATTTATATTGGCCAGTTCGCTCTCGACCTGCGGGGTTCTCAGAAACATCAATCGGCTTTCTTCTACCAATTCATCAATCCATCCCTCGTATGACTGCGGATCAGTCGAACAATCCATCAATTCATCAATCCACCCTGCGTCGTCCCGTCGGTCCGCGCTTCCCGAAACGTTGTTTATTTATTTTGTGCGTAGACGAGTGAAATGAGACGGAGCAAGATCTGCCTTCCCGACAACTCGTGTGTCCGTCGAGTGCGGACTCCAAATGCTGAAAGCTCGCTCACTGGAACATGGCTCGTCTTCGTGCGTTCTGACGAGCGCGCTCCTCAGGCAAGGTGTCCGCCCACCGTGAATACGAAGAGTTTGTTCTCATTCATTATTATTGACCCAGGGTCCCTGGTTGATCGAATCACGTTAAGCGTCGGCACAGATTTTTTTCCTTATTTTTTCTCCCTTGCCCCCTTCGTGTGTTCAGCCTTCCTCGATATCGGTCCATCATCTCACTATGTATGATTCGCTCCGTCAATGAATATTTCATGAACCTTACGCTTTGACTGTGACTCCACCTCGCTGTCATTCTTGCTCGCTCCCCGCTTGCTCGCTCAATCAATTGATCTATTTAGTCGTCGAAGGGATCGATGGCGATCGTGTCCCGGCAAGACATCCTGCTAACAAGTCGTTGTTCCAATGGCGCCTGTGATTCGTTCTCGGACTCGGCTCGATCGATGGCCAGAGCCAGTTTTGATTGGAAAACTCAGGGAGTCGTCCTGAGCGCACCTCGTCGTCACGCATGGTTCTTCTGTCGCTCCCGCGAGCTTTCACCGACTCCACCGAGGTCTCTGCGCGAACATCGAAATATCGAGGACAGTCGAGTTCCAACGTCGAGGAAGCCCCAACGATCAAGTAGACCGACCTGTTGAATGAGAACAGAAATTCGGAGCTCCATTGTCCTCTGCTCGAGTCCAATGCTCAAGATGGCTCGTCGATTCCCGACTGTGAGGACGGGTGGTTCGGTTTGTGATGAAGTTTCAGGCGTTATCTTTCGCAGATTGGTTCTACTTTACGAGAACGGTTCTTTTATCGGAGACTTGAATTGCAATCTGTTATTCCTTTGTGCGTCCGCAATATGGCGACCGGCGCTGTCAAAACAGAGTGTTGCGCACCGATAAAGTCTTTTGTTAAAGGAGCCCGTCTCAGACGTTGGCTCGACGTTCGCTCCGTCGATCCCAGCTAGCGTGGCTCCTGCCGCTCGTTCGATAGATTGTCACTCGCGTACTCATGCTGAACAACGTCAAACTATCCATGCGATCATGTGTGCGCCCCTGCTGACTCCAAGAGTCTCAACCGCCGAAAGTCCCAAGTGCCGCTGAACGAGCGTCCAGTTCCGAGCTGGACCCGTTTCAACCCGGCGCCTTTGGGCAGATCCTCGAGTGGTTGTCGGCGGCCGCAACTTTTTCCCGCGTGAAGTCGTCTCCGGGACTCTTAGACCTCCATCCTGTGGGCCAACGATATCGCGCTCTCGCATGATTCGGAATCGCCTCTCAACCATCGGCCAAATCTCCGTCTCGGTTGTCCAGGATTCGGAGAGGGGAAATTTCCTCGCGGTCTCGAGGAAAAACTCTGCGAAATCGGGAAGGGAAACTACCTTTGTTGGCGCTAAGTGGTAGGCGGAAACGGAGCGTGCGCTTAGGAAACGCCCAGATGGCGACGGAAGATGATCGTTGGTGGCATTGAGTAGGACATAATTGAGAGCGGGTGGATAACACTTCCATCCTCCTCCTCCTCGATCGTGCATCTCATCGCAACCCTCACGTTCCTCCTCATTCTTTGCGAGGAATTTCTCCTCAAACGCAGCACTCCGGCTAGCTCGTGTCGATTGCCGCCCGGTCAGCCGGCGAGCGAACCGCCGGGAAGCTGACTGCCTGCCTGGCTGGCTGGTTAGGTGGATGGATGGATGGATCGTTGGTTGGTTGGCGCTTAGCTGAAGAGCACTTGGACCGCGCGGATGGAGGATCGTCGCTCTTTGATCGCGTCACGTCTCCTTCCTATTCATTCGGCGGCGGCGGAGGAGTCTCTCTTCCTCGCTGGGGCCCACTCCCCGGTTCTCCTCTGAGCTTCAGCTCCATTCGTCCTTCTCCTCCTTCGCGCTGTTGCATCGCCGCTGCCGCCCCCGTCACCCCTCCACTCCTTGGCCCCAGGGCCCCTCTTGCTCCTTCCCATTCTACTTCTGCGGCTGCTGCTCCTTCCTAGTTGTTCTCGGCGCCGCAGCTTCGGGTCGCTTTTCATATTTCCTCCTCTCGTCTGATCCGCTCCGATACCTCATTGCGGGCGAAGAAGAATACAGCTCGAGAGGCTGCGAACTGTTCTCAAGGCGAAAGCGGCTGCTCGCGCGCCCTGGCTGATAGGAATCTTCTCCTCGCCTGGAGCTCACCGGGTCGTCCGGCTGCGCTTCGTCCGCGGGTCGACCCGATGGCGGCACTCTTTGCGTTTGCTCTAACCGATTGCGGTCACGGAGCTGGGTTCGTCGACACACCCCGTATTCCTCCCGAACGTTCGTCCGCCCCCCTGGAAGGTGTCAGTACGATGTTGCAATAACGTGTTGTCGATGATGCTGCCAGCCCCATCGGCGCTAACGGACAACTGGGGAGGGCGGTAGGCCTGTTCCCCCGTCCGCTGACTCGAACTTGCCCCAGCCAGCTCCCTCCCGGAGTAATGTTCTCGTTTGATGCAGTCGCAGGAAATCGTGAGACGCTACCTGGCAGCGCTGAACTCAGAGCCGGCTGTGTTAAGCTCCGCCGACATCGGAGTGGTCGATGGATCGATTCGGCCATATGCCCGTAGAATGGTCGGAGGACTCCCGTCGTCGTGGCATGTTCCACTGAGTTGAGTATTTTTGTATGAAAACCGAGGAAATCGTATCGACATTTGAGGAGGAACGCGCTGAAACTCCGCGGAGCGCATGAAGCTCGGAAAGCCGGGAAGCGTTCTGTTCGTCTCCTTTTTGATCTCGACGTTGGGCGGCTGCAAGAGAAGATCGTGATGAGATCCGATTTCATGGAGACCGTCCTTCACTTGCAGCTTGCGATAGCATCCCGCGGCGCAACGTCTTTTTTTGCGAAGGGTTCACGCTGGAAACTACCGTGGACCCGGTGTCCGGACGTTCCGCTCAGAAAGCTTCGGCGAACATTGAGTCATCCGAGCTTCGCGCTTGGACATTACCGACATCCCAGTCGATGTCAGCTGCGTAATACACGAACGACAGACGAGAACCGACTGCATCACGCAAAAGAGATTTTGGCAGAGATACAGGCAATCTGATTGATTGGACGACGTCACAGGCTCACAGAGCAAGCAATGGAGTTAACAAAGGTTGTCTTGCAGTTGTTTCCCGAGTCTTTTGAATATCGTCGGGCCGAGGAATGCACAAAGCGAACGAGAGCCCGAGACGACAGGAACGAGGGCGATGACAAGGGAGTCGTCGGCCCCTTTGAAAAGAATCCTATCGTCCGAGAGGAACGGTGCCACCACCTCGTAGCATTGCTCGTGGCACGCTCCCCCATAGAACAGACAATATGGACGCTCCGTAACTAGCTGGGAATCCGGATATTCCTTCACGGGTGCAGCAAATCGCATTCCATAACTAGCTGTGGAGCAGTCTCTCGCGCCTGCTGAGTGAATCAACATGTTTCTTCTCCGCGCTGAACTAATATGAGCGATCCGTCGCAGTCACAGCTGCAGATATTGCGTCCCTGCCTCAAGCAGACGAATCGAAAATCGCAGAGCCCGGGCAGCGTCTCCTTCCACCGCGACGATCGCTCTCTCGAGGCAAAGCCCATCCAATCCGTAGGTCTACCTATGGGTTGAAGCCGCTTTCCGGGAGTCGTTGCGACTGGAAAATTCAGTTCCAGGGTGGACAGTTGGAGACTCGTGTTGGTGCGCTAGAAGACTTGTCCAGAGCACCGGAAGCCTGGGAAGCTCACAGAAAGCGAACTGGAGTGGAAGCCCGACGATATCCTCGCATCTAATCAGCTGCTATAAAAGGACAGAGGCTCTATCTGATAGCTTTCCAAGCTCTGATGCTGTTTAGCCGGCGCCCATGATACCTCGGGTCCTCTGCCCCGCGTACTTTCGATTTAGTTATCGACAGATATCGCAATCGGTTTCATCGGATATTATTACCCGCCGATTCCTCCTCTGTCTCCGGTCGGTCGGTCATCCCTCGATTGGCAAGGGCCGGGAGTATGAGTGGCCACGAGTGAACGACCGACCGAGCATGATCTCCGACACAAGTCATATTGGATTCCTCTCCCCGCTCACTCTGCCGGCCCAGCTCCCGGACAGCCGGTTTTCAGCCACCTGTTGTCATCCCTAACAACAGGTGGCCTCGTTCCGATGATCCACGAACCGAGTCTTCGGAAGTGTTACGTAGCCGGAGCGGCCCTTGCCGTTCCCAACAGTCGACGTGCGGAAATAGTTCTGGAGCTCCGGTCCTACAATCGTAGGCTCAGATCAGAGTCCACTCGTCTCATGGGTCACGTCCTCCTGAGTCCCTCAAAGCGGTGGCTCAATTTCTCAGCTCACTCACTCGATCCGTGACGTGTCGTGTTCGTCTGTCACGCAGTCGGGCGGCCCGTTGTCCCCTCTTCAGTCCGTTTGTTTGTCGCTTGTTCGCGTGCTTTCAATCTTTCGCCTCCTCGACACTGCACATTAATCCTGAGGATAAGCAGATTAGCCTCCCTGCGTCGCTATGCTTTCGGGTTTCGTTCGCTGGTTAGTCGCTCCGTTGGGCCGCTCGGTCGTTCTCCCGGTCGCTTAGCCGGCCAGCTCGCCGACCCGCCGACCCAGCGACTAGTCAACTCGGCAGGCAGGCCACAAAACCATCCAATGCACACTTCCAGCGAGCCATGCGACAGGCTCACTCCTCTGCCGGTCGAGGCATTCGAACGAGCGCTCAGCGCCTCGTGGAGTCGCGAGCCGCCCTCGCACTCATCCACTCAGGCATGGCAAACCCCTAAATCATTGTTCAGGTTTACCTCATCCGTTGTCACTCACTGCCTCGCCAGCTGGCTTGTTCGCTCATAATGCGCATGTATTAACATGTCATTCAATCCTAATAAGGATAAAAGTTGACGTACTCGGGATTACTGAAACTCCTCATTGCTTAATAACTCTACGGCTAAGACCTCTTTGCCTCTCTTTCCCTCCTAAATATGTGCCGCTATCGTCGAGGGCCGCAGCCCCATCCACCACAACATTGTCGGCGACGACGACGTCGATGCCGGCGAGTGGATGCGGGAGGGACGAAGGGAGGTCGAGAAATTAGTCGGATCGTTGAGCTATGAAACGAAGCGGAGAATTTTCGCTTGTGTCGGAGTTCCCACTTGCAAACTGATCCGAACAACGCCGGTGACAGGGAACGACCGATGTGATGTGACGGCGGAAGTATATGAGCACGCGCCGAGGCGGTTCTCGAGCCGCTTGATTGGCGGGAACAGCGGATTCAGAATGTTTCGACGAAGCGTCTCATGTCTGAAGTTCCTGTCTAAATCTGGGGATGAGGAATGCTTGTCATGCGGCATCGGGGGACCATTACTCCGTATTTATCCTTCGACCCTCCAGCTTGCGGGTTCTCAGTCCGTTTCCCGGTGTTCTCCTCCGTTGTTGCTCGAGTCCTCGATCGTTCGCTCCACCTTTTTCAGCGTTCCTCGTGCGGATTCGCTCGCGTTGCCAAATTCCGCGGGGGGAAGGGGGGCGGGGCGAGTTACTCATACACCTGGTTTGCTTCTCCGTCGTGCGCCCCCTCGAACCCGGGACACAGGTCTTTGATCTGTCAACCCTCCCGTCAGTCGACCTCGGGAGAGGGCCTCCAAAGAGAACCGGAGGAACCAGAGACTCAGAGGCCATGCTGCTAGCTGTCGAATATTTTCACTAATTCGATGAGGAATCCACGATACGGGACTCGGTGGGGGAAGTTCCTGCGTGCCGAAACAGAAGGCTCGCACTGGAACTCGCGCCTTCGAGCCCCAAAATGTCCGCGACGATGAGACACTGGGGGCCCGGGTCGAATGGACGAGTTTTAACCCACATATATTAGACGGCGTAACGCAGTTCTGTCGATCGGTTGCTTCCACACAGACCGCGTGAATTTCTTCCCGAAAAGCGACGTGAAATTTACCGACGCAGATGAGCTCCCAGCGCTATTGCACACTTTTGGCAGACGACCCGGAAGAACATGAAACTGAAGGGCGACCAGGAGAGTGAGGATGCAGGGGCAGGGACGATGGCCGGGAACGGGTTGGCCAGGATGGCTGGTGCAACACGGGGCAGGAAGTCGGCGGGGGAGGTAGCTGAGAAGGCGCGGGGCGCTGAAAGGGACAGCGGGGAGCCGGCCCACAGAAGAGCCTGAGTGAGCTGAGAAGAGTGGCGAAAAAGATAGGCGGCGGAGAGAAGGGAGCGAAGCCGCCAAACCAACTCATTCCGTCGAGAGCATCATGGCTCAGCCATGTCACGAATTTTGATGCCACGTCGCAAGATGAGGTTGCTCGCCCGCCCGCCCGCCTGCCCAGTCACACTCTCTTGCTACGCCGTCAACGTCTTCTGAAGTTGAGCTATTGAAAATGAGACTGGTTGCTGTCGTTGTTGTGCCCTCCGTCGACGTGGCTGCCGCCGCCGCCGCCGCCACCGCTGATGACGATACCGCCACTGGGTTGTCCTTCACAGCCGACATTTTTGAACTCATGGTCCGAAGATGTTCATATTGTTAGTGCAGGAATTCCAACGATTCGGAGTTGTTTCTCCGGACCGAATCAGCGGAAGCATGACCTTCCGTCGAGGCTGTCGACGGTCCCAGCGAGACAGTGAGAGGGCATCGTCTCATTTGTTCAGAAGTAAGATGCTTCACCCTTGACGAGTCGGATCTTCATATCACAGGACGTAGATCAATTTCCCTCATTTCAACGGTTTTTCGCGACTATGCGCCGTCTCCTGAAAAGAAGAATCGATTTTAGGGGTCTCGGACTGGAATGTAGCAAGAAAACTCCCACTGGCCAACCCCCCTGCCCTGCGCCAGCCGATACGCATCTTGAGAACACTCAAATTTATGATATACCCCGCACTTCAGATGCCTGCTCCACTGTATCCATGGCGGAGAATGCATTGCAGTACTCCGACCAAGTGGAGGCACAGTCGACTGGGTTCAAAATATTCGGAAGAGCTCCCTGTGATGTAGATATTAAACAGAATTGGTTTGTCTCCAGCTCTCGACGAGACCGACCGGGCGAGCGCCTGGTCGAGACCCCCGCGAAGGAGTTCTCTGTTGGTGTTTGTCGGAGCAACGAATTGCTTTCTCTTTTCGAGTTCGTCCGTTGCATGCTGACAGCATTAAAGCGACCTGGCGTCCGTCGGCGCGCCTGTCCGGCCCGTTGGGTCGCCCGCCTGCCTCTGAATGAGTCTTTTTGTCCGGACTTCACGATTCCACCAGCGTCGCTTGAAATAAACCAGACTACGCTGCTGTTCCTGCCTGTCGCCATCGTCGTCGAGGCCGTCATTGACTCGGCTCGCGAGCGCACACCAGTTGAATGGAAGGGAAGACTACTGTGGAAACTCGCTTTGACGAACAAGTCAGAGATGTGACCGAGTAAACGCACACCGAGCGCGAGTGAGAACGTGCATGCATGCGCGTCTGTGAGTATTCATTTTTCTGCACCGGTTCATCTTCCCCTTCGCTCGGGTCGGCTTGTTGTGCTCTATCTTTATGCAGCACATTTGGGTACCTTGTTCAGTCACCAAACCGCCCGCCCGCCGCCGGCTCATTCAATCCACCGCCCTTCTTACACTAACTCGTTTGTTCGGACCCCTTGTCACCGGTGCTCCCCACGACGCGACGTCAACGGCGCATCCGACGAAGTATCAGCGACCGGATTCGGGAACGAGTCGGGCGGCTGGGATATAAATTACTGGCCTCACAAAAGGCGCCGACCTTTCGGAAACGCTACTCGTCGTTGTCTGCAGACCACCGTTGCAAGCAGCAGCAGCGACGGAGAAGATCGTCGGACGGATGAAATAAAGATATTTGTGTGGCCCGCCGCCGCCGCCTGTTTGCGTGCTCGGCCGTCGGGTACTGCGCCGGCATCCCCGCTCCGTCCCGGGTCGCGCGTCCCCTCCTCTCCCAGACACTCTTCTCTCATAAAATTTACGATGTCTCCGTGCCCCTCCTTCCTTTTGAGAGGACAGAGAGCTTGAATCGGCCGCCGACCCCTATTTTTCGCTCGAACAGCAATGTTGCGTATATAAAGAATTGATTCCCTCGACCCCACTCCGTCCGCCCTTTCAATCAAGTTATATATATCGATAGAAAGATACATACATATATATATACATACAATATGACTGTAGTGTACGGAGCCGTACACGTCCGGCTGGCTCATCAAAACCGAGCAGACGCGTGATTACTGCCATCATCGGTGGTGGGTGATATACGGAGTCGAGGCGTCTGATTCGAACATGTCGCTGGCCTACAGACGAACGCACACACACGCACGCTCGTGACAAGGTGCGCCGTCATCGTCGATGTACGCGCCTGCGACACAGGGGGAAGCTCCCTGACTGGCTCTCTCGCAGACGACGCACACACAACGAAGCGAGATCTAATCCTCAGATGGCGAACAGCGTTCGTTTCGGCATTGCTACAACCGGCGCCAGAAAGGGTCTCTCGTCGTCGTCTTTCCTTCCCTGCCGCATCTATGGAGCCAGCCTTGTTCCTCCAGGCGCTCCTCCTCACAGGGCTACTCCGACGCAGGAACACTCGGCGACGGCTCACTTCCCCCCCCCCCCCTCGTGCTCCGCGCCTGCTCCTTCGGATCCCCCACACATATCTCGCCAAGGTCTGGCTACGATCCAGGTACGCCGGCCGACAAAGTGACGGTGAGATGATACAAGGCGTCATACGAGCTCGCCGGGAGATGTTCGTTCGCAACCCCGAACGAGACCCGTGAACTTGAGCTGGCCGTTCGTCAAAACTTCTCCATGCAGATTCCCTCCGTTTCCGTGCATCAAACTTCTTTCATCCGACGCGTGGGTCCGTCCGCTGGAACTTTATTGAAGTTCGAGAATCCAGACGGGGGGCCATCGTTGAAATCCACTACGATCGTGTTGAACTCCGACGAGAGACAAATAGAGGATCAGTGGGAGGCTCACTCAGCGGTTGAATGAAAGAGAATACGGTAGGTCTGCTCAGTGTGGCACAGGAGTTGAGCCCACTGCTCCGGAGCCCCGGAGTCTCACTCGGTGAATTCGACATTTCTGTTTAATACTAGCCAATTGGATCCAGGCTGTGCGGGATCACTCACGCAATGAGTTCCCGACGGAACGGGTTTCCGAACGGCCCGATTGAAGAAAAATCTTGAGACGGGGAGGCTGGAAGGAATTCACGTTGTGCGATGAGCGCCGTACGGGAGGGCACTCCTTTGCTAACTTCTTACGGCGAACATCGATCGACGTATCTGCTTCGAAATCTGCGTATAGGAGAGGTCGGGCGATGACCGCTCCCCTCGGAAACTGTGCCAGGCTGAGCTTCCTCACCTTTCCAAGGCGGGAGTTCTCTTGGTCACAACAAGCGAAAGCTATCGGCGTCATTCAATGCCAACACATCCATATGGCTCTCATCTCCCGATAATGAAATCAAAAACAATGTTTCGTCCGATTTCGCTAGAGGAGGAGTGAGTTGAGTTTTCGGATTCTGTCAGAGGAGATACCCGATAGTGTCAGCCACCCAGCCAGCTAGCTGCTCCGCTCGAGAGTCGGAGAGCAAGCGCGTGAGGGAGCCGGGCGACTGGGCAGCCAGCAAGACGAGACGGGTTGGCGCTCGTGCGGGCTGAGACCGAGGATGATTACAAAAAAGAAGAGAACCTGCGAGAGATGAGCATTAAAAGTGCATATAATGAGTGGGTCTCAAATTGCAGTCACCTGAGGCCTCAATACTTCAATACCTTCTTCGCTCTATCCTCTGCCTCTTTTCTCATCAGACTCTCCACCAGGGCTTCTGCCTACCGATGCCCGCCCGATATTTCCCCATTGACGCACCTCTCGAGTTCCCGTTTTCCAGCACTCGTGTGTACTTGTGCACCTCCACCCGAACGAGCCGCGCCTTCGCAGTCGATCCGAACTGGTTTCACCTCAACATTCAGGCACAATGGAAAAACTGTCGTTGCCTTCGAGGCGTAGGCTGACCCGGGTCGAACTCTGGTGACATCTCGTCCCGGGAAACCCCGCTGTGGAGAATTTCTCCCTAATTAGGCGTTCGGGTGACCTTTCTCTCTCTCTCTCTCTCCCTCTCTCAGAGGGGGAAATCAATGAAATCTCTCGGATTTGTGTGACCTGGGAGCTCCGGACCCGGTTCGGGTTCGGCGCCAGAGAGTTGAACGTGTTCGACATCTTCCGATCGCTTTCTTGCTCTTCTGGTCCCTGCAAGCAATCGAACCAGGAGCTTAGTGAGCTCGCGAGCTATCCAAGCACTCTCCGCTTCGAGGAGTTAAGAACTACCTGTTCTGCCGTCCTGTTGCTAGCTTGCCCCTCGCTTCGCTGCTGCCTCACCCGGTCTCGTTGCCTGACTGCTTTCTTGCTTGTTAAGGTAGAACGGCGGAGGGGCTTATCCCTATCTATCTGGAAACGCCCGAAAGATTCGGTGGGTTCGTACATCTGCCGCTCTGCAGCTCGTTGGGCTGCCCTGCACTCTTCGGGGCGTAACCTACACCGTAGCTGTAACTGGCCGGCAAATTGATTTCGTGAAAAACTCAACAAGACTAGTTTCGAAGTGGGGCAGAGAGGCGATTCGAGGGAATCTCGTCACAACGGAGGGAGCGGAAGCCGTTCGTGGCAACGGGATTCTCTCGAAGCGACTCATCGCGGGCAGACCAAAGTCCTATTTCGCGTTGAGAAACCCGCCGTGACATTTCTCCTTGTACTGAAATTTCAGAGCAACAGGGTATTAATGGTTTCCGATCGTCGCTAATTCCCGCCTGACTTCAAATACAGATGAACGGAGTGAGCAGCGCCTCCTGGGATTATCGAACGTGACGTACCGTAGTAAAATCGGTTCCATCAGGGAAGCGCTTCATTAAATACCTCAAAATACCAGTCGCTCCCGAAAGTCTTGCTGCGTGCCCGTGTCCCACAAGACGAGAATACTGTCGAAAATGGAGTTGAGTCGAAGTCGAGATCGAAGGGAGGTGGTGCGGCAAAGTGGAGGAGCCGTGGGGAAAAAGCGGGAAAATAAGCCCGACGAAAGCGAAGCAATAAAACGAAACAATATCGATTTTATAACGAGAACGAACGAACGCGCAGCACGCAACGAGACATAGCTATCTACGAAATCAACTTAACACAGAGTATATGAAAGATATTTCATGGCCCTGGTCGTTCCTCTCCAGCCGTCCGTCGTATCTCTTCAAAGATCATGTGCGAAACAATACGCGAACCTCCTCCTTCCTTCAAGACCCATCTCCGACCATTCCCGCCAACAGTGCTGTCCACAGTCTGACGCGGCCCTGCAATAACATCGACTACAACCAGAGGACTCGGAAGTTTTCACTTTCTATTTCTGCCTGATTCAGTTCTTCCTTATCCCGTCCCAGTTTTTTATCTGGAGCCTCTTTGATCCTCTCGAGTTCTTTTCGCTGAATCCTTGTACTTCCGAAGAAACATCAACTGAAGGCCGTTCAGCATCGGCAAGAACAAAACCGAACAATCCCCATTACCCCCTAGATGTTCGCGGGAATCTCAACCACAGAAGGAGGGCTCGTATGGTACCGGCGGTCCTCATTCCCACCCCTAGCAGGGCAAAAACCAGACCGCGACCTCGGTGTTGCGCGTTTTACAGTTGCGAAGCCACGCAGCTTCCATGTTACGGACTTCGATGAGGTTTGTCGTTTCTTGTCATGGGATACTCGCCTCGTTGTCCTTGACTCCTGACTCTGACAGCGCGATTCCATTGTCTAGCTCCTCGAGCTTTCCTGGTCTGCCCACGCGACGTTCGGCGGGACATCGGTCGATCGGGAACAGTCTCGGCTCAACCCGGGACCAAGATTTTTCGTCCTCGAAGAGGAGTCGGTGGCATCACGCCTGGTAGGACCAGCTGAGAGGGTTGAACCCAGCCTCCTGAGCGGATCGATCACAACCGGGTTGGCGTGATTGACTGCTCGAAGCTTTTGTCTCTCCCCGCGAGGATTCTCCCCCTGGAAGAATGAATGGCAATTCAGAAGGTGTCGAGGGAGGCCGCGACGGACCAGGTAGCACGAGAGAGAGAAAGCCCCACGCGTCACTATGGCTCCCGAAATATTTCTGTTGGTCATGATTAGAGACGCCATATGAGCGGACATGTCCTCGTCCGTCCGCTTAGTCCGCTTTCTAGCTTTTCAGGGCAAATGTCCGTTTCCTTCGCGAACGACAGTAATCGTTGAGTTCGCAGGCACTTCATATGAAAGAGAGCGCTGTTCCGAATCCCGAGGGGTGTTGATTCAGCCAAAGAGACAGTTTAGCCGTTCGTCAACTGCGCTTCATAATATAAAGATAATATAATATTTCCGTAGTCAGGGACAAACTCTTATTCTTCCCTCCGGGACCTCGGATCAAATGGAGGGGTGTCGAGTTGACGGGTTGGATGCATCGATAAGTAAATGTGAATGACCAGGACTCGGTTAAGATACTATGGGTTCTGGAAAGGGAGGCTTCATACATCTTCGACTTTGTGCTTCCTGTTGGGGAGCGAAATCATATGCCGTCGGGAGCTCTCGATCTCGGGAAGATCTGGTTATGAAATGATGATTCCGCGGAAACGAGGAGAAGAACGCTCACTCGAAAATCGATGCGGAATCAAATCTCTATGTTTGGAAACTCATTGCTTGGTTCGCCAGGTTCTCACCTCTGATAATTGCTCTCCCCTGAGCTGGAAAGAATCGACTCCAACTGTAATTCGCCTGAATTCACATGCTCTACCTATGTGTTCCGCCTGCTCTGCGAGACGGTTCGTGAGCATTAGTAGATTTTGCCGAGCATTCATCGGGCACGAAGCGCGTCATTTGGGCGCCGGCGTCGGTTGGGCTCCGGAGTCGATTGGGCGCCGGCGTCGGTTGGGCGCTGGCGTCAATTGGGCTCCGCCTCGAAGGTGGACTCGAGCTTGGGAATATGGTGGCCCTTGGAATATGATTCATCGCGTTCGAAATTTGATGAATGTACAAGAATATCCACGGGAGGGAGATAATTCGCTGAGCTGAGCGGCTGGCCCGCTCAATGAAACCCGAAAGACTCGCAAATCTAGATTTCATCATCATCAACACATCGAAAGCGGAAAATGATCAAGGAGTGAAATTGTTCGGAAATGATCTCCGTGGCTCCCGTATTGAGCGGACGTATATTCGAATCCATGCTCAACGGGCGTTTTCCCTCCATTCGCGTACTTCCGATGAGGGTCCATTCCTTCCGCGGAACCCTCCAGCCAGCGAAGACTATCGACGCATTTTCAGCGCATTCCCATGTTTGACGAAGCCGACAGATCGTCCCTTCAATGACCCGGAAGGACACGCTCCCACATTGTATGAGTGGGCTCTTCGCGGACGCAGCTGAGTGTATTGTGGGTATGATGACAGCACACAGGGACGACCCTGCGCTGGGGCCCAATTGACGCTGGCGCCCAATTGACGCTGGCGCCCAACTGACGGCGGAGCCCAATCGACGCCGGCGCCCAATTGACTGCCCCAATTGGCGGCTGCTGCCCCACGCGCCACCAACTGCGCGTCTGGGAATCCCTCAATGCTGCCTCCCTTCATTTAAAGAATCTCGAGAGAGTCAAGATCTTCGTGTCTCGTTTCGAAGGCATAGCGGCCGAAATATTGGCCTTATGGACTCTTGCTCAAGATGCAGAGCTGCAAAATCGATCCGAAGCAGTTTCGGTAATTTTTGAGCTCCTGGAATTCATCGTGGCTTGATTCACGGTCGAAATCCATGGATGAGCGGCTATCCATCTTACTTTCGATCAAGAGCCAAATGAGGGCAGACCTCCCCGCCTGATTGGAGCAAATTTTCTCGAATAGCCCCGATTCCACTTGACTCTCGACTCTTCCGTCATGCACTCTCTCGCAATGCCGGAATCGAGTGATGTTTTTCTCCGTTGAAAAACATCCCCACGGATAATCTGACCTCCTCGTCAGATCAGCATGATGCGAGGTGACATTTACTGATCGAAATCAGGGAAAGAACATCGTCCGTGAAGAGATTCTCGCTTCACGGTGTCTCTGTCGCCTGGACGGAAGTCAAGCATGCTTCGCTGTCTCCCTGTCGACAACTTGGAACAATGGAGAATATTCATCGATCGCTCCATCAGCAGCTCTGTCTGTATGACAACGGAATCGCCCTGCTTCGATACATATATGACTGCCCGAAATCCCAGCTAATAAAACTCATCGTGTACTGAAAGGGCATGCTCAAATCGCGAAAATAACGGATGTCCGCTTCCACTGTCCGTTAGTGCCTCGGATGTCCGCCGGACACGTGTCCGCTTTTTGCGGAAAAAATGTCCGCTCATATGGCGTCCCTAGTCATGATCGATGAAGTTGCGGCTCTCTGTCTCGCGGTCTCCGACGACCAATCGCGCGAGCCCTCGTGAGACATTCCCAACGGCTCCTTTTGATGCTTTGCCGAAGAGTGAGCTGCCGTTCTGAGACTAGAGCCGCGAATTAGTGGCACTGAGCTCCCATCCCTGTGGGTCGATCGGAAAGGATGGACATCTCCAGTTTGGAGGGCCGCTCCTTACGCTTATCATCTTGCCCAACAGGATGCAATGTGAACTGAAGACAGGACTGTGTGTGACGCGCGAGGGCGAACGTGGTCCCTAGCACTCCAAGTTGCGGGACGGTCTAGACTCCTCGGGGTTTGGCCTCAAGCATGTTTGGCATTCAAGATTGAGTCCCCGTCCCTCCTGGTGTTCGCACGGAGCCAGGTCAAGTTCCAACTTGGGACGGTCGTGTCCGAGTCAATTCGTGTCGTCTTGCTGAAATCCTACCTGGTCCCTTCGGTTCAATTCATTCGTTCGCTTCGAATTTTCCATTCTCGTCTTAATCTCGGAAGGTGAGCGCCCAAGCTCAGAGCCCCACTCCGAGGGAGAAGGGCCGTCTCCCTGCTCCACCAGGAAGGATTGTCCGGCAGTTAGTTGGTGAGCTCGTTCTGTGCCATGCAAGTTGGCTGAGTGGTGAGACAAATGGCTCCTGTATATTCTTTGAGACGAGAATGATGACCCGAGCAGCAGCAGCATCACTCGACTAGAGCGCCTCAGTTAGAGTCTCGGTGTGCTGTCTGCCTCCCGTGTTCAATCCCGCCGTCCTCGCGAAACAAGACTCGACGCGTTCAACGAAGCGACTGTTACCGTAGGAGATACTCCGTAGGAGAACGGTGTGCGGTACGAGTCATTGGCTCGCTCCTCCGTAGCCTGTTTGTTCGGAAAACCCCAGCTACCGAACAGGTGATAGTTCGAAGATCCGTGACCGAGAAACTGGTCATCTAAGGACATCGGAGGACAACAACATCGGGATAACACGCTCGGAATCGCTCCCGATAATTTTCGTCTCGGTCTCGAGACGGAAATCATCAAAAGGCTGTTTGGAATATTGTCAAGAGGCTGTTCGGAGGGAAGCCACTTCACCGGCCTCGCTCTGCTGGGGGAACGATTCGTTCTTGTCACGACCATCATCAGCAACGAGTTGCTCCTCGAGACTCCGCCACACTTTCCATCCTGCCACAGGTAGCTGCGGCTCATATTTTCCGTCGGGAGTGGGCGCGACAGAGCGTCGGTTGCAGGTGCCCGATGCGACTCTTTCAATGTCTTCACGCTCCCCGGAGTTAGAAAAAAATTCGGGACCGTGGGGAGCAGTCAAAGTGCCTGGGAGACCGTTCGAATGGCCAACAATCAGGAACAATTTTGATCCTATTCCCCGTGAAGTTCGCCTGAGGAGCCGCAGTCCGAGCTAGAGTTCACAAGATCAATGAGCCTGCGAGCGTAACCTATAAATGCCGGAACAAGAATCAGCGGTTGTTCCTGTAGCGGAGGTCGAACTTTTTCGCTTGACTTGCGCCGTAGCGGATCAGATGCTCGTCCCTCGACTGCTCCCTCACTCCGTCTGAACGTCCGTGTGATCGGCCGCTCGTTTCCGCTCGGACGCACGACCACAATTAAGCGTCCCCCGACAGGCCTCGTCTGAGTTAGTCATCGTTCAATATTTGCTTCGGATCGACTCGATTTCCCTCGAATCAGTCGTCTCCGTTCTAACTGGCCGCTGACATAGTGAGGCTCTCGGGAGATTTGGGCCTGGCTGAGTGAGAGACGAGCTTGGGCCAAGTTCTCATATTGAATGAAGAATATGCACTCCTGGAAGTGATTTCTCCGCGGCGAAAAATTGATAGGAACTCGCTCCCGCATGCCATCGCTAGTCCCGAACGCAATCGATCGGGTGGTCGGGAATGGCTGGTTGTCGCAAGTTCCGAGAAGAGAACGAATTATGCCCAGCGTGGGACCCTGGAAGATGATTCGAAATCTTTCAACGTCGTGTCGATCTCTCATACGCGAACCGCTGCTTCGCCAACTTCTGTGGAATTCCGCTGCCAATTTAGTGGAAATCGATGAGCCCTGATAACAGATAAGCATTAATCAAACGTACCGGACACCGGATCGAATTATGCCGATCTACGGGACTTGTGGAGTCGGAACTCGGTCGGAGAACGAAGTGAGCGCTTTGTAAACGATATCGACTCTGGATCGCTCGAGCGTGAAGCGGGGAATCGACAACAGGAGCAACAGTTGGTTTGACAATGTCGAGAGATCCCGCAGCTTTCCTCAACTGTGCGACGACGAGAGCAACTTTGTACCTTTCTAAAAAGGTGGCGGTTGTCAGCAACAAGCCGTGCCGCCAGCCCGCTCGCATTCTTCTCCGCAGCACAAATAACACGCTCGGTGAAAGGAGTTCGGGAACCAGGGAGGAGACGGCCAAAGTGGTTCCATAAAGGAGACGAACTCATGAGGAAGCCTCGAGAGAGGAAAGATTCTCACTTCGAGATGAAACGAGGGAAGGGGCCGGGCGCTGGTTGGATTAGGCCGAAGTTGCGACCCATGTGGACGAAAACAAGGAGTCCGAGAAAAACGAAAAGAACAATCAGCGGCGAGGGAAGACGCAGTGTGTTCTGGGCTGAGCGATTGCAGGTGAGCTGAAGAAGCAGACAATGCGCCAACTTGGCAACGCAGCCCACATAATTGAACTTTTCTTGTGGTCTCGTACTTAGCTTCGCTCTGCGAGGCTGTGCCATTCCTCCGGATCAACTCCTCTGAACCTCCGAAGATTCCTCGACCATCCGGGCTGATTCCCTGTCTCTGGCCTGCGCGTCGCATTCGACGAATTCCGGCTCGGGATCGCGATGAGCTTGTGCGAGCAAATGGCAATGGCCCGTTGGACGCGACTTTCATCGAATCTGCCAGCAAGCTCGAGCGATGTCGCTGATGCACGGGAGCAACATCGGGAGAAAGAAGGAGATCAGGGAGAGCAGAGCTCGGGGGAAAAGAGAGAGAAGGGTCGGCGAAGGGAGCAGAGATCCTGAAATTTGATTTTTGCCCTGATCGCCCCAAGCAACGATTATGGAGGAATCAACCGAGGGAAAGATGCTGCACTAGAACCGATCGTACCCGTACCCGGATTAAGCGGAGAGTCAGATTTGCTGTGACTACGTGAGCGTGCCTGAATTTCCGAAACGTTCGAACAGCGGGGACGAGGGAGTCCTCGCGTTACTGCGGATAAATAGCTTCGTCGAGTTTCATTGAAGAGTCGCACAATATATTGGTGTTCCAGACTTCCATAGTTCTATGAGATGGGCTAGATCAATCGACTCATCGGAGACGAGGACCGTCTGAGTATGCGATAGCCGCGTCACATGTTTTTGATCTGCTGTGACTATTCGCATCCCGTCTCAGTGGAGGGTCGACTGCAAAGCTCTGTATTACATGCCAGGTTTCCAGAGCTCCGTGATATTATTAGGTAAGTCAAAAAGTTCGTAGCGTTTTTGATCCGACATTTTTGAAATTCCCGCGCTCCGCACAAGAGCCGCCTACTACAGTGGTTGTTCGTTTACGTTCTTAGGCGGGCTCTAGAGTTCCTACCGGTGTATCGTTTCAGACTTTATCGTCGAGTTCGTAAAATCAGGAAGAATTTGCGATGGAGGACCAAAAGCAGCATTTTCGACACATAATGTTGTTCTGCTACCGCGAAGGCTTGAATGCAGCGAAGACCACTCGAAGAATATCTGCAGTTTACGGGGAGAATGCTCTTCAAAGTTCTACGGTTAGAAAGTGGTTTACCCGTTTCAAGGCTGAAAACTTTAATCTTGAAGATGAGCCCAGATCAGGACGACCACAAGTTGTGGAACCCGATGAAATCATTAGCCTGGTAACTTCAAACCCCGGCCTGACCATCAAAGAAATTGAAGACTCGACGGGAGTTTCTCATGGAACCGTTTGGAATCGCCTCCATCAAGCTGGCTTCTCAAACAAGAGGAATATCTGGCTGCCTCATGACCTCACCGATCGCCAGCTCGAAAGACGTGTGGATACAAGCCACACTCTTCTCCGGAAGAATGCCAATGAACCATTTCTGAAGAGACTGATAACCGGCGATGAAAAGTGGATACTCTACAGGAACGCTACGCAAAGAAAAAGCTGGGTCCCCAAAGGTTCACGGGCCGCAGCCGTCCCCAAACCCGAAATTCATCAAAAAAAAGTGATGCTGAGCTGTTGGTGGGACTGCAAGGGCGTTGTGTTTTTCGAGCTGCTCCCGCCGGGTCAGACCATCACCACCGAAGTCTACTGCAGGCAGCTTGAGGATTTGAAGACCGCAGTAGCAACAAAGCGCCCAGAATTGGCGAACAGATGGGGCGTCGTTTTTCAACATGATAATGCGAGACCCCACGTAAGTTTGCGCTCTCGGCAGAAATTGGCGGAGTTTGACTGGGATGTGCTGCCACACCCAGCTTATAGTCCCGACCTTGCACCGTCAGACTATCACTTGTTCCGGTCTCTTCAAAACTCTCTTGATGGATAAATATTCGAATCTTTGGAGGGTATAAAAAATCACCTCAATCAGTTTTTTGGAAAGAAGGAAACCAAGTTCTGGGAGAAGGGAATCTTCGATTTACCTGACCGATGGGCGAAGGTCATAGAACAAAACGGCCAATATATCATTCAATAAAAAGACTCTTGTGTACAGGAATTCGGCTCTTGAAAAATAGGTAAAAAACGCTACGAACTTTTTGACTTACCTAATAGAATATCGGGTTGAGCAGCATTATCATCGATCGCAGGCATCGTTATCCGACTGGACAGATGAGACAAAGCTGATAACTACGATGTGAACCGAGATATTTCGTCGAAGTCTGCGCCGAGGACACCTGCGTTCGTTCTTTTGCGGAATTCGTGTCTCAGTGACGGCAGCTGGGGAATCGTCACAGGGGGGCCTGATTCCATCGGTGGTCGGGGCGAGCGTTCCACCAGGGATCGGGAAAACAAAGGGAGTTTGCCGACAATCAGTGAATCGGATCAGTTGGTCAGTCGAGAGAGTCGGAGAGTCGTCACGGAACTTACCGATGAGACATCCTTTGAGCGCTGCTGTGCACTCAACAGCATGGCCATGAAATCACTGCGAAATAGTGTTCGCCTGAATTTCCCTCTTCGCTGAGGTCTATTCATCTATGGAGTACCAGCCCGGTATTCGTCGCGTTTCGAATCTGTTTCTTGTGCTCTTATATCCGTGTGACAAACGTTGAATCACCAGAACATCGTTTCACAAGTGCGCGCAACGTGTTCTCGGTTCGAGGGGCAATCAGTTCCGCGACCATGTTGTACTAGGTATTACGATAACGCTCGCCAGGACCGCACCGGTCCGTCGAGCCTGGAACTCGCCTAGCTCCCATCAGCCTGACTTGGGCGACGCGGATACCTGTCGGAAAGGCGATAGATGTTTGAGGTGGATACTCCGAGGCATTTGAGCTTGTTTGTTCGCATTCGTGAATAGTGTTATGATTGAGAGGCGGTGGCGTTCAAAACGAAGGCGAGAGATAAGTGTTGGTTTGACGAAGTGCGGCTCGACATGAGGCCCACTTAGCTTCAATGCCTGCGTGCGTGGGTCGGGGGGTGGGTGTAGCAAGTGTAAGGAGTTTGTCATTCTCTGGCCTGGCGGGCTGAGTGAGTAGAAAGCCAGCCCGTGATCTCGCGGAATAGCCAGTAGGGTTGGTTTGTCCATCTTTCGAGCGTCTCTCAGATCTATGTTGTCTGTGCCAACAACCTCCATGTTTTCTTTGAGCTTCCTTGCGTTCGTGTCTAGAGGCATGTTTTCATCGAGCGAATGATGGCGATCCCGACCTGAACTTCGAGAATGGCTATTCGGAGCGGTGTGTGCTCAGCAGCAACTTCTTCCGGCGGCTTTCTATTCGCCAAAGCGAGGAATCGGCAGCCGACCGAGACACGATATACAGGTAAAGAATCTCGGACGACCGCGTTCGGATCTTCAGAAATACAACTTGAGAAGCGTTTTGCGCCGCTGACGAGCGCTCGAAAAACTATTATGGGAGCAGCAACGTCTTCGTGAACGGTTTTCGACAACTTGGAGCCTGAGAGGCGGAACACGAGCGAGTAGCAGCGCCAGGATTTGAGAGCAAACTGCTTGGACGCGGACGCCGGGGTATCGTCGAAGAGGGCAAGAGAGGATATTGCGAGGTAAGACGATGCAGAACGATGAGCGGGTGGACAAGCAAGCGAGCCACCGGGACGGAGACGACCCGAGCAGAGCAGCTGCATCGTGGAACAAGACCTGTAGCTGGAGCGCCCGGAGATTGCGCTGTTTGGCCAGCCTTTGAAGTTGACGAGGCCCTAGGATGTCCGTTCTCGTGCGCGTCAGGGGGGTGTGGACACGAACTCGCTCGTTGGGACGGCTGCGACCCGTATCAGTGCTCCGATTCACTAAACGGACCTATTCATCCGCTCTTCGGGGGAATATCGTTCCTCCGCGCTCACCGTCGTTGGTGTTCTGGAGGAAGAACGACATTCGTCGATAGATGATCAGTTGGGTGGTCGGGAGGCTCTCTAGCAAGAAGCTGTCGAACTTTCTTCCTTCTGACGAGCGATGCTTCCTCCGGGAAGTTCCGGAACTTCGGACGGGCTGCGGACCGCAGTCGATTCAGGAATTCCATGAGCTTTGATCAACACGTTAGGGTTGGATGCAGCATCGCGGCGGAACGACCATTATACAAGGTGATGTAGAGGATTAATGCTGATAACGCAACATTCTTGAGATGGGCCCGCAACAAGGACTTACTCGATGGACGGTCGTATTATGTCGCTCGGTGTACGGCGCTCAGCCGGACAATTATGTAAGAAACACCCGACCTGATCCCGAGAACAATCCCATACGTAAGCGCTCTTCACAGGCGTTCGATAACTTCATGAGAGACGTCCACTCCTCCTGGTCGAATGGATCCGCATAATTGAGTTTGCAATCATGAATGCATTCTTCAGGTTATGGCGAGGCTTACGGTACGAAGTATAATAACGGAGATGCTCGTTGTTCCGCCAAGTTTCGTTAACCAACCTCAATGGGCTGCTGTACACTGTGAAATTATTAATCGTTCAAAGTTATTTTTATCGTTTTTGCTCCGTCATTATCATCGTCTGAGCCGCGCTCCTCGTCACCGCCGCCGCCGCCGTCCAGACAGTAAGGCTTCAGTAATGACCGGATAGAGATCAAGTATCGTTTTCGAAGGAATTCAGGTTCCGATTCTCCAGTTGAAACCGGCGAGCTGACTGGCTGCTCCCCATCGGTAGGACGGCTGGCCGCTCTCTCGGCCCGCCCGGTCGGCCGTCGGTGCCAGCAGCGGCCTAGCCGACTCTCAAATCCTCCATTGGTCCTCATTAGAAAGGTTCCGTCCGAACCTGTTCTCTCTGCCCCCGTCGACGTCGTAAGCGTTGTCGTAGTTGTTGCAGCAGCAGCAGCAATCGTCGTAGCCGCCGTCCCGTCCTGGCTCGGTAGATTCGGAGCGGGGAACTGCTCCGCCGTTCCTAGTTACTTGGAGGAAGCCGAAACGACCGTACAGAAAAAAACTCACGGGACGAGTCGGACTATGAAGGGACGGACAGATGGACGAACGCACGGGGACCATACTCTCCGCCTGAGCCAGTTGGAGCTATTGGACGTTATGTAAACTAATCGAAAAGAGCGACGAGTTACGAAACGCTGGACGAGAATGAGAGCAGCTCCGCTGTCGTCGCCATCGTTGGAAGCGATGCCGCTCCGCCACTCATGCAGCGTCGTCAGGCCATGCTCGCCTCAAATTCAGCAAAAAGCTCTTTGTTGGATTTTAATCGATAATCAGAAAGTGCGCGCCTTCCCGCTCAGCTTTCGTAGCGCCCACCGTTCGCTGCATGTGACCGTTACGAAACGAGGGTTACCAACTGCAACGAAGACGACAACGCTGACTTCAGCGAATAAAGCTTGTTCGGCACTCCGCATTGAAATTGAGTTTACGCAAAGGCATTACAAACGATATCCGAATCTTCCTTTTGCGGATATCCGGAGTGCATCAGCTTGGCTTGAATTACCTAATCGGAGACACCTCGTGTGAAAAAATAAAATACGTAATTGAGCGAGACCGGCCAAGTACGATAGCCCCGATGGTCCACAACACAACAGTCCGCTCAACAGTGCTCTTCAGTTGGAGGAAAACTCAGTGCGCGGATCGAACTAAGCAGGGAGGCTTCTTGAAGAATCGCAGAATTCTAATGGGAAATCCACGTCCGCACATATCCGAAGAAATGAATGGATTCGGAATCGGATTTCTTTCATCTCCGCTTCTCGAAACGTTCCAAGACGAGTTCTGTCACAAGTGGTCGGAAGGATCTCAAACGGTCGTTGTTTCACATCGCAGAGCGAGAAGATCAAAGAAATGCACCCATATTATCCGAGTGAATAATTAGGCAGAGAGGAATACGGATCTGCTGAGGAAGCTCAGGCAGGTGCCAGAGATAATGTGGGAGAAATAGAAGCACGGAACGAAAGCCCCCGCTGCGCAGCTAATAAAGACAAAGGTGTCCTCTGCGAAGAAGGGTACAAATGGAAACTTGTGCGACAACGGTCAAAGAAGAAGAAGAGCAGAAACCGGACGCGCATCTGAGGGCTTGTAAGCGTGCATTACGATGTAGTATGCCATGATGCCCTGCGACCGCCTGCTCGCTGTTTGACTCGCTGCCTGCGTGTGTCTCGACCACTTGGCGAAGTGGACACATACCTTCGTTTCGAACGAAGAAGCTCCCTGTGTGGCACCCTGACCCTCATCTGGCTTCGAAGTTATTATTCCGAGGGTGGATTGTATTGCTCCGGTTTCGTGAAAGCTCTTGGAGAAACAACTATGGGTCGTCGGCAGCCGTGGCCCCCTCCTAAGGGCTATTCCACAACGGGATATGGTGCGTTTTTTTTCCTGGAAACACTCTGCGGGATTCTTCACCTCAAAAACTCACTGAACTTCTAGTAGGCTTCCAGAATCATGAAATTGGAGCGTAGTTTGGGAAAGGAGCCATAATTGTCGTTGGAAAATACATATGTGGACAGCGCAGTGAAACGGGCCCTCGTAGCGGCGGTGATTTTTCTCGCTTAGCCTCGAATATACTTGTAAATCACTTTCCGCCGTTTTTCAGCGGAAAATATTGGATTAGGTGGGGGAAAAATCATTAGCACCGATATCCGGGGGGGGGGGGGGGGGGGGAATGGCGCTGTCGTGAAGCAGGTGTCGCAAAAGGCTCAGGTTGCTTTCTGTATTCCTGAATTTGGGCTGGAAAGGACCTCGAGAGAACGTCGACTTCATTGAAGCCGAACGGGCTATAACCTTCGACTTTTGCGTCCCATGGCGGTAAGGTTGAAGCCACTTCCTGGCCGCCGCTGTCGCGCCCGGAGATCGGGCCTCAATCAAGAATCTAGGAAAAATTCGAACGCTCCTCGCCTTGTTCCGGCGGGGAAATGTCTCTCTGCACCAATCACCGGATGGGGATATCAGCATTCGAGATTCGCCCGCAGCAATACGGATTTTCTTGTTTCGACTCTGAATGCAGCAGTAGCTTGAGCAATAAATCTATCCATCGATGGAATGCTCGGAGTGGTTCAACGGAGCTTGTCGACGGTTGGAATCTCCTCCGCAGAGCACGGGCTTTGTGCAGTTCAGATGTTTCTATCATGAATATCATCTTTCGAGTGCTCAGATCTCTCACAGAGAACTCGTCGCGTTTCGACCGCACTGGACGACGACGTATGTCACTGGAACGATAGTGTTCTTGTGAGTACATGCGATTCTAGGATTCGAAGTTGGATGGACTGCAGGAATCGTTCCTCGTGCGAATTCTCCTTCTACCGTTGCGCGTCCTCGAGGCTTACCAAGCACTACGCCAAAAGACGGCAGCATCGACTAGATACATCTCATCGAGGCGCTTGGAGCCTCCATGTACTCTCGAATAGATGACGAACAACGTCGATTCGTGGGCGGCTGCACGAGGATTAACGGCGAGTCGTATTCAATGTTGTGGCTGGCGACGGCTTTGCAAGTGAGTGAAGGCAATACGAACGACATTGGATGCATTCGAAAGCGATCGACACCACCCGGAACGAGTTTCCCTTCCGAAGTAACAACATGGTTCTGCTGCTCACTCGGGCTTGCACGGCGTTCTACGAAATAATCGTACGACGCGAGCAGCTTGATGGCTGAGCTTCTCAGTGGATACAACCAGGGAAGATAGGGAGCAATATAGCGAATTGTGAGCGAAGCAAAAACAAGGGTCATCGTCCACACACACTCAAGAATAGCTCCAAGTACAAGGCAGTATGTATCATGACTCTTTTCTAATCATTTGTTCCTGAATTGCCGGGTGGAGGTTTTCGCTTCCATTATCCTAGTTTCTGGAAGTGGTAGCTGAGGAGTTACAACGTAGAGAAACGGAAAAACTCTTGGTTTTGTATTTCAACTGTTGGCTGCCTTAGAGCGATCTCCGAGGCTCACATAGCTTCCCCGTTCCCTCTTCTCTATCGGCAGCGGTCCTATCCGGCAGCTCGAATGTCTATAAATCTGTGTGTCTATCTTTCCGCTCTCGCATAATTCGGCTACAAGTTCATAAAACACTGCGATTCGAGATGGATGCTTCTGAAAGGAGCGTCGACGACCCGGAGGAGAACAACAACGAGACATGGGAGAAAGTGACAGGTCAGGCCTCGGACGCAGTCCCTCGCATCGAAAAAAGAGAAGTTCGCGAGCCAATACAAGCTCAAAGGAGATAGTTGGAGGGAGATTGAGGATGGAAGTGATATCACTTTTTTGGTGATATGTACAAGAATGTGAGGCGTGGTGCACGATTGACGAGCGACGGAATCTATCACTAGAGAGAGACCTGCGTCCCGGAGCACTGCTGGACTATGAGTTTGATAGACTTGGTCGCATAGAGTGACGCACGACCGGTCAGGGAGTGCCGAGTCCCATAAAAGTTCGTTCACAGAACATAGAATGAGTGTTCAACGTTTGCCGATCCTCGGGCTTTCGTGTAAGCACAGAGCTTGGAGATATTTGTTTCAGGTTCCGTTTTTTTCGAAAACGGTCACTTCCCTCCTGGGCTGACATCATTACCTTCTTCCCTCGCTACTTTACTCCAAAACGAGTAGAACCGAATCAATAGTGGGACTCCATCAGAACAGCTGGACTGTACGTTCTCTTATCATAGCGACGACGCAGGCCGGTGACGACGGCAGCACCGAGCGCTCTCTCCCGTCGTGCATGTCACACAGCTCGGCCAGTCTGGAGGAGAAATTCACCCCTCCCTAAGTCTACCCAACGGTCATATCTGATCCTGGACCTTCGCAGATTGGATTGGTCGTTTTCCTCGAACTGAGGAGTCATATTCATCGAATCGTATTCCCTCTCATCCTGCGGTTCGAGTGGAACTCTGCACACCGCAGTTATTCTAGTGGGCCGCCTCCGGAATGTATTGGAGCACGTTTCCATGAGCTTCCACGGTCAACTACCGGAACATAGAATGGGGAAACGATTCTCCTCAAGGAAGTCATTGGACGGGAGGATCCGCGGAAATCCCGTCCGCTGAGTGAGCAGCCCAGTAACGAGGGGATTCGCAGAGCCGTGCCCTGACTCGAGCACTCCCCAGACATTCTTCTGTTGATTTTGCCAAACCTAGGACACTGAGGCCAGGTTCGTTGGGCAGGCGGTCCGCTAGAGTGGCTTTGATGTGAGGATAGGCGATTGTTGTTCAAAGCTGTGAGTCGCGTACGCGCAAATGTTGTCCACAGCTCAAGCGTCTCTCTCGCCACCGGGCAGGAAGGCAGGCTGGCCGTCTGGCTGGCTCCGCTGGCAGCTCGGTAATTAAATTGTTTTAGCCAAACGTAAGCAGTTTGTTTACGGCCGATTGAACGGGAAGAGAAAGCGGTGGGACTGGCTCCGCAGCATACCGGCAACGAGTGAGCTCAAACTACCGACAGACTATGGCGTTGACAGTCGAGTCGAATGAGAGATTAGTTCGCTGGGAAAAACGCTGAGCTCTTTCGGTCTCTCAACTCAGCCCTCACGTCACCGTAGCTACTACCGCCGCTCGAGTTCGAGTCACCCCGCGCAACGATCGAGGGACCAACGAGGAGTACTACGTCCAGAGCGATTGAGCGATTCATTGAGTCGTCGGATTGAAGTCACACAGTCTTTCACGAAATGTGGAACACGGAGCATTCCAAAAATGGCCGACAGTGACATAGAGGGGGGGGGGGGGACGGCGGTCGCACCAGTTGCTCTGACGAGCCTCCTGCAAGAATGTGGGTTTGTTACAGAGCATCACACCGTAAAGACCCAGAGTCCTTCCGGTAGTAATTGCTGAAAGAAGAAATGCAGTCACTAGCGTCGAAGTTGGCGCGATTCTCGGGTATACGACGACGAGAACAAGAGCAGACTTGATCTACAGATCGAGAATTTCGGCGGAAATCCAGGGCTGTAGAAGATCTTGGCTGAAGAAGGATCTTACTGATGTCTTCCGCGAGAACGTGTTGTGTCTGCTGAGCGCCGTCGTTTCCGATGGTTATTCGTTCCGAAGCCCCTACCCAACAGAACCAATGAGATGGCCCAGTGTCCCCATGAATCGCGTTTCTTGAATAACAGATTCATACTATCGAAGTTGGCTCCCAGACTTCAGAGGCCCTTGAGCTCTGGGTGTTCGATTTTCTGCTGATTTCGATAACTCGCTCATCAGTCTCTCCGCCACCTGAATGGCCCAATCGATGTGGAAATTCGCAACGCACCGGCTCCACCTAGCTCAGTATCCGGATACGTCGTATCAATTCGCGAAATGCGGTGCCCTCCAAGGAAATCGCACATACATCGATTGATCCGACTTCACTGGAAGCGGTGTCTAAAGCAATCTACACCGGTACCCGATTTCCGAGATCTGACTGAAGCCAAAAAGGGACTCCTCCCGAAAATGGTGACTCCCCAACTCTGAGGTAACTGAAACCGAATCAGCTCGACGTCAGCAACGTTTCAGAACAGGACTTTGCCACAAGTTCAAACGAATGCAAATGAAGCTCGCGATATGTCATGAGTACGATCCAAGTATCCCCATTACCTGAATGTTCAGGCTGATGTTCATGAGTCTTGGAATCGAACGAGTGGAAGTTCAGAGGAGTCTCTGTTTCAGGGATTTGTAATAGGATTTGAGTATATGGCCGAAAAGGAACAATGAAAATCAACTACTTCAGAGCTAGAGAGTGAAATTCCTCGAAACGGCAACATGTTCCATTCGAAAAATGAGAGGTTCGGTATCCAGACCTATTTTACGTAGTTGTTGTCGTCATCCCCGGGCAGGGAACAAGTGGAGTGAGCTAAGAAGCCACTGAAAGCTTTTTTCTCTTCTGACGAACGAAGTTGCTGTCCTTAAAAGCCCTGATCTGAACGAAGCTAGCTGGCTCGCTCCGGTCGCTGCGAGAGAGCGAGCGCACACATGGAGTCCGCCAAAGAGCGTTTTCTTCTTTCTGATTTCTTCTCTTAGCAAGCCAGCCCTGTCTGCCATCTCGCTGTCTAAATTTGGTTCTGAGTTCGGAGTCGAACAATGAAAATGAAGACGACGCACAGAGAGACTTCAAGCAGAAAGAACTGTTCGTGTCTCGTCCCGTGTATCACTGGTACGTGCTCCCGGTCCTGTGCGGTCACGAATGCTTCAATTAGACGAATGCACTGCGATGCGACGAACTGTCCATCGACGACGCTCGAGTTTGTGGAGCTTTTTTTGCATGAGCTCATATGATTTCATCAAAACATGAAGAGCACCCCATCAGGTAGGTCAATGGATGTGAGAGACACTCACACAAGTTTCCGGCCACGAAGGACCGCCAATGCGAGTGCCCACGACCGACTTCGAAGAGGAAAGAAGATATAACCACCTCAAGATCTGGATCCAGACTCTCGGGGGCTCTCTTTGAGCAATCGACTCTCAAATCCAGCGACATGCCGTCGTCAGGGTAAGGTATCTTTCCATGCCCAATAGTGGAGCTCTTTCAACGCACTTCGAACGATGGGAGAAGCCCTGTTCCGGAAGCCTTCCAGGTTCTTCGGATCAAAGTAGCTCAACGACGGAATCACGGCCGACGAAAGTCACGGCGGCCAGACATAGTTTATCCCTGACATCGGACAGGGATACTAATCGATCGAATAGTTGTGCAACTTTCGACGGTTTTCCTGAGGCTGGCGGGAGAGGCTCTCCTCGATTCAATTAATTGAAGCTCCACGACAGTGTCGAATAGATCAATATAACTTCGCAGTAGCTTTTGATGACGATGACAATATTACTCCACGATAGCGTAGGCTCTCTTGTTCGGGCAGACTCATCAGGCGGAAAGTTTGTTGATCAGCCCACGGCAACATCATCACATCCAAGTTTATCGACCGGGGGACGTGGAAAGCCGCTCTCGAACAAAATTCGCTCGTCATCATGAAGTCTTGACCCCAGGTGGGCACAGCTAGGTTTTCGATTCTACTTTGCCATACCGATAGTGGAAACTCCTCGCGACCAACCCGGGGGATTTTCCACGGTGCGCCGGATCCTCGCAAACCACGGGCGATCCGTGGATCCGCGAGAAACTCACAGACTTGCCTATTGGTCGAAAAGCTCACTCATGAATTACGATGCATTTCGCCGAGCTCGAGGGCCGTGTCGTCGGCGACAAATGATCCTGACTGAAGAAAAGACGATCTATGGGGAATGTCTGAAAGCACTCATATCGAATTGGTTCCGCGAAGGGCTGCTGGGTCCCTCCTCAATGCCTGAAACAGAGACCGGATAAAGACAGCCGGCACAATGCGCAGAGAGCTCGACACCCGAAGAGCAAATTTATCTGACAACGAGCGAAACTTGATGCGGAAACGCTTGAGCCATCTTCATCTCACAGATTATTACGAGAAGATCGCTAACTCAGCCAAGCGTAGGATCCGAGGAAAACAATGAAATAAATAGGTCGCCACGCCGAAGCTCCGACACTCCGATACTTAGAAGAGATCCTCAGCTCAAACCCGCCTGGCTCTGAGCTTCGCTCTCTGCCACAAGCCGTCGTTTGACCCCAAATGAAGCTCATCGGTGACCTGTTGTTCATTCGAGGGACAGAGAATACGCTCCGGCTGGTTCACAGGGATCACACGGACTAAACTTGAGAATCGTGCACGTCGTAGCGGTAAGTGATCTAGAAGGCAGAGACGTTCTCCTCGAACACTGAACATCGCCTTCTCATGATTCTGATCCTCAGGTGAAGCGCGCGCTCCGCCAGACCGAAGCTCATTTGCGCATTTGTTGCTGTGGTCAAAGCTCGAGCATGTAATCTGATGATAGCTCATGCGAGTCCATCCTCTGATCTCTTGCGCTAGCATAACCTGTGCGCAGAACTTTCCACTTTGGGAACTGATCATTGTTTCGGAACAGCCGCCTGAATCTTCAGTTCCTTGCACCTCGCCACGTTTGCTCCGACGGAAGCTGGTGTTGTTTTGGAATTAAAACTTGTCCATATGATTAACGATCACGGCTCGACACTACTCACAGACAGTCGATTGCGTTCTCTGTCTCATTCTAGACTCGACAACAATCCGTGAATTTTGCATGGGGTGACTCGCTGAATGATTCCATTGTGAAAAGTTTGCTCCGGATCCATTCTTAGAATCCCGCAGATTTCTAGTGGAGGCGGCGTTTGTCTGTGGACAATATCGCTCCTTCCCTCCGCTGGATCTCACGTTACGGACGATATGCAGATTTGCTTCGTTTTGCCAACGTGCAGCCAGCCCACCGTGAAAGGGAGTCGAGACATAGATTCAGCCCGTAAACGCTACTGCTCACATCGATGCAATCTCAATCTGTCAGGTTGAATCTTGGAAAAAAAATCGTGAGCATTCGTATAATGGGTGATGTCTTCAACTCTGACGCAGGTCTCCCGGAGTCACAGCACTCGGTTTGTCTACAGATCGAATCCCATCATCCGGCAACGATCTCGCTCATTAGAAACAGGGAATCATCGGTGCAAACTACGACCGAAGCACCTTCGACGGATCGGGACACCTCCTGCCTCATCTGCTTTGAAAGGAGCCAATATGGCGGAAGCAGGGTCCAGAGATTGCTGGCTACTTTCGTCTCCTCGTGTTTTTTTTTTCTAATTGATGAACGGCATACGCGTCGGGAACCGTTTTCCGTCGCCGACCTCGAGCCGCCTGACCTGGTCTGCAAGTACCAAAGCCGGCGTCTGCGAGGGCGATATTCCGCTGATTCGTGCACGCGTTCTCACGGCTCGTTCGACCGTCCCAGGATTTCCGAGACCAGAGGTATCAGTCATATTTGTCATCGAGAAGAGACTCAGGTCACCGAGGCTTGCCTTCAGGAACCTTCGTAGTAGGGGATCCTCAGAAGTCTTCAGACGGTCCCGGATGTGCCCCGGCGTTTTCTCCACTAGCCATCGGTTCGCCGAACTGTCAGAGGGCGAAACCAGCGACGAGTGGGCCGTCGTCGTTCAAGGGTCTCATACAGGAGTGCGAGCGTCAGGGATCTCAGCCAGCCAGGAGAAGTTCGTGAGATCCCCGGAACGAAACTCATTCGAGCCACGGAACGTATCTCAGAGGCTTCGACGCAACTACGGGTAGAGGAGAACCGCTCGGAGTTTGTGATGCGTCGACAAGCGCCGTCCTTGTCGTCGGGAGATAACGAAGGGATATCGAAATATCCCCGCGGAACTTATAACGGGTGCAGCGTGGTTAGAAGTGAAGCTGCAGAAACAGGTTTGGATGCTCGGATATCGGCTGTTCCCCGGTGGAGATTCAGAAGTTTTCGTTCGGAATTTCCGAACCGTCCTCATCGTACCTTCCGGCCTTCCCTGCATGGATCTGGCTCCCCCGGACCAGGGCGACAATATATTGCCAATCTGGCGACTTCAGCGATGGCATCCTCGTAAGAAGTGCGGATGCCTGTTTTGCGCTCCTCTCGGAAAAAACTCCACTCAACATTTTCTGGGAAGATTTATCACTGGCGTGGAATAACCTGACGGCGAGTGAAATTTCTTCAGGGGGGTAACGCAAAAATCGGGCCAGCTCCTCGAACGTACTCCGACAGCTGTCGACCCCAAATTCATGTGAAAAACATGATTCTATGCTTTGGATTGGGTACGCCGACACTTCCGAGGTCTACGGCGGGCAACTTTGAGGTTTGAACACTGTAGCTGCACGCAAGTGCATAGAGCTGGCAAACAGATGCGGCGCTGTTTTTCAATGAAAGGATGCGAGATTACCCTCGAGTCAGGCGAACCACCGGAATTCGGTCAGCTCGAAAAGAATGTTCTGCTACAACGAGCTGGTAGTACCCACTATGCTCGAGTGGACTACAAAATCGAGCTCGACTTGACCTGAGATTTCCATTCCGACTGAGACCGTCTCGGTGAGACTCTTCCATGTGTCACGGATTCGAATAGGGCCCACTTCCATTTCTAACATTTATCCGAATCTCTTACCCAAGGAGCTGTTCACATGGGATCCCGCGGATATTTTGCTCAGCATCTGTAACTCTCATCTGAGTTCCTCCAAGACCATCTTTCTCTCAAGGTATCATCAAGGGATGCAATGAGATAATAGGAATCTGTCTGTAATAGGCGAGTTTCACTTCTGCGCTGGTCCAATAAGAGCAGGCTGGAATATGTAAGGCCGCGAGAAAAGCGAACAGTGTGGCTACGGAAACGATCGGGTTCCCGCAGAACCCGAGTCTGTAGCTCGGGCCATGGCTGGCCAATACCCGCTATCCCGAGCATCGTGGGTACCCGTGTGAAAAAAACGCATTCTTCCAACGTGCCCTTCGATAGTTCGAACCGAAGAGGGCGACCGAATTCGGTTTTAACAATGAAATGGGATGAGATCATCAAAGTACATTTCCCAAGCAGATATAAGTTTCCGTAAGTATTTCCGTAAGTACGAAGAACGGGAATTCTTAGCCTCAGAAGCCTTGGTGATGAACGAGAAAGTCCTCGAGTCAGATTGTTCATCGCCATTAGCTCCGAATGATTGCTTAGTCGTCATCACTTTTTCCTCTCACTCCCTTATGGTGCTAGATGGGCGGAAATGATGGAGTATACTCTTGTCCACCTCACTGTGCTGAATAATTACGGTCATGAGACTTTCTCGTCTATTTCAACTCGTCTCGATGGGAAGCACCTTTGATGCTTCTGAGGCTACGAATTTCTTTACTCCATACAGCGGAAATGGATGTCTGGTGCCGAGTCTCTTTCCACGAGGACATCGAGAAAAGGAAAATTCACGACTTTTCAAGCATTAGACTGGATTACAAGGCCGTGTGCACGAACGATTTTCTCCGCACGAAAACGCTGTCAACTGTTTCGCATTTGGACCTGGCTTGAATGGAACCCAGCGAGAAACGAATAAGCCCAAGTCACGTTCAGGCTGTACAGATGTCGGCGGAACAGCCTCGGAAATCTGGTGACGAATCTCAAGCAACCGACCGAACCTGACCCTAGAGGAAGCCAATTTTTCTCGTAAAAAAACGGGTTATTTCCAAACCGCCGCGATTTTCATGATATCCACTCAGACGTAGAACCAAAATTCTCTATCGATCCTTTTTTGTTCTTTGGACAATTCTAAGAAATGACAAAGGTACGGTAAAAACGGAGTCGCGTTTGAGAGTTCCCGACCCAAGAGAAGCCACCCCTCTACCACAAAGCTGTCAACCCGCCCATCAAAACGATCCATCTCTTTTGGTTCCTTGTCAGACCCCATCTGGAATATTACGCGCTCGATGGGGACGCCTGTCCATGTTGGGAACTCCGAGTAGTACAAAACGCTGCTGGATGAGTAGGGAGCTGAGCACTTTTCAAGAATTCCCACAACGCTTCCCCTCTACTTCCTTTTGGTTGGTTCGCGATTGTCCATACTCCCACGGGAAGCTCGGTGAGTTCCCATGTATCTGTAATGGTACAGCCTGTAACGAATCGGATAAAGTAAACAATTGGTAAGCAACTGGCGAGGAGGAAAGGGAATTGTGTATGAGAATTTTCTACTCAGAAATCGCCGTGAAAAGGATCAAGTTGATTAACTGTGGGCTCCACACGATACCAGGCGCCCGACATTTGAGGATCCGTTGCCATTGTTTCACTGCAACAAGGTCCTGCCCGAATGTAACGTTATATTCATTTCAAGCCTGGATTTACAAAAAAAATTATGAAAATAAATATTTTTTCGGTGCCTCTCGTACAACCAGTCATCCATGTATTCTAGGTTCCGCCATTGGATGATCCCGGCATCATGTCTAATCCATCCCTGCGCCCCAGACTGCGAATTCTCATAGGAAAATGGACACGTTGCTTTTTGTCGTCGACTTGCTAACAATTTTCATATTCAGCCTCTGTATCTCCAAGCGACCTAGTACTCATGATTGGAACTCATCGACCGCCTGGGTCAATGAATCCGAGTATGGGATATTACTGAATCATTGGAGACGACTTAAGTTCTGTGCATAACAAGTGGTTACCTCTCTTTATTCATAAAAACGCTTCGTCGAAAATTTTAATAATTTATGTCAGAGTTGGATAGCTATACAGTCAGGTGTGCATGGCAAACCTTGATTCGTAACGTAAGATATGAATCAACTCGATCATCACACACGGCTTGAAAACTCCACTGACCTAAGATGGAAGAACCTCAAAATCACATAAATATCAGTCCGATTCACATAGAAAAAGACGATGCCTCGAGGAAAACTCTCGAGAGCTTCAGATAAAACCAGTCACTCGGTTCAGCAAACACATCGGAATCGAGATGAGTCAGCGCTTTCAATAGAGTATGGATCTCGACAGATTATCTCCCATCCTCACAAACTGAAGAAAAGTGACCACTTCGCTTCAGTTCTGTGGTAGGTGTGGAACCAATCTCATGAGGATCGATCTATGCTAAGTTGGCATCCTTCGCCATCGAATAAAATATGCTGCTCTTCTCCTTGAGAAGGTTCGCTGGCGAATCGAATTCTTTAATGTATCCTTTGTCAAGCACCATGATTCTGCAATGGGAAATTCGCAGTGAGATATGCGGAGAGTGTCTTACTCAAATCAACTCCCGTCGGATTAACGACCGACTCGAAGTCTCCAAAAAAATTAGGCTCCTGACCTGTCGTAGTCCATGATGGTGTTGAGTCTGTGTGCAATCGTCATGATCGTACACTCCTGGAACTCCGTCCTGATGGTTTTCTGGATGAGTTCGTCTGTTTCCAAATCTACAGCGGCTGTTGCTTCGTCCAAAACGAGAACGCGAGTTTTTCTGAGCAGTGATCTCGCTAAGCAAATGAGCTGCCTTTGACCAACGCTGAGGTTCTCTCCACCCTCACTGACTTCGTGATCGAGTCCTTTCTCGACTGACACAACGAAAGTTTTCAGATGGGAATGCTCCAAAGCTTTCCAAATCTCTTCGTCAGAATTCTGCAATGACAGCCAAATCCAGGAGTTATTGTATAGCTTCATAGACGTCGGCTCTTGGAGAGCATCACATTACGGGGCGCTGCAAATAATCGAACGTCAGCGGAGAGAGGAAGAAACTCACTCGTCCGAAAGGATCCAAGTTGAGACGCAGCGTGCCGGAGAATAGTACCGGGTCTTGTGGGATGATTGTCAGTTTCTCACGAAGGTCGTGCAAGCCCATGTCGGTTATGTCCAGACCGTCGATGAAGATTTTACCCTTTGCGGGCTCAATAAGTCTGAACAGTGCCAATGTCAACGTAGACTTCCCGGCTCCCGTCCGACCTACGATACCAACTTTTTCTCCCGGCTTCACATGAGCGGTTATGTCTTTGATGACCAAGTCCAATCCATCTCTATATCGGGTAGCGTAGCGGTCGAAAACAATTTCCCCGCGCGGGGGCCAATCATCCGGCGGCTTTTTCCCTTCGACGCGCCACTCGGCCTGAAAGGCAGTGAGCTCGTAGCTCTGCGACACTCAGGTAATCTCACAGCTCGGACAGCTCGAACAAATACAGCAAGAGACCTAAGAACACGGGACTCCGCAATCGTTAACGTTCCAACATACCTTCCTGTGCTGTTATTCAATAAGTAAGTCAAAATGCATGGCAGGTGTCTTGTGAAACATGGATAATTTTAGGAGAGGGATTTCCTCTTCTCAACCAACCTCATTAGCGCTCTTAGTGTATTCGGCAATTCGTTCGACAGAGACAATATTCGTTTCTAGATCAGAACTCATTCTAACGAGCCAGTTCAGGACCGCCGTAACCGATAGCGCATAGGAGAGCATGAGACCGACTTTGCCACCATCCATTGTGTCCCTGTAGTATACTGCGAACAAGGCGGCTGCCAGGACGATCAAATTGCCGCAGAATTCGAGTCTGATCGCGAGCCATCTGTGGGAGAATGCTCAAGAGTGTATACGGGAAATGACGAGATGTTCTACTCGAACAATCGTTTGGGAAGCGATTCCGCCTAGCGGAGCACTTGTAAGAAGGCGCCCGAACGGGTAATTATTCCAAATACCTGTTCGATATTGTCGAAGGATAGTAGCATTGTTGATTCACGTCCACTCTCTTGTTCGACTCTTCCACGAAGAGATCTTCAGCCTGGTACGCTCTGATGGTGGTGACACCGGCGAGCGTTTCAGAGAAGTGCGAATATATCGGGGACCTCGTCACAGATTCCAGTCTTTTGAGCTGTCTCGAGCTTTTTATGTAGAAGACCTGTATAGCGTAGTACAATATGCCGATGGGCACTATGACGACCAAGAACACCGGAGCGTTGAAGGTGATGATGAATAAGGTCACGAGTACTTGAAGGAAACACATTATCCACGAGCGGAGCGTCTGAGGAATCGTAAGATCAACGGTGTCGATGTCCTTAGAGAACCGGTTCACGATCCGACCGAGAGGCGTCGTATCGAAGAAGCTCATCGGACTGCGCAAAACGTTGTAGAGGAGATTCGCATGAAGCTTCTTGGCTCCTTGTATCGAACCCACTGCCAAGGCGAGTGACGCGAACAGGATCGTGACTCCCTGACTGAGCCCGAGCACCCCATAGACCTGGAGACGCATGTTCCGTTGGGCGATATCTTGTGAGCCATCTGTAACACGAGCTCACCGGCGTTGAGTCTCAACTCTAAGGGTCATCCTTGGGGTAATTTTTGTGGGGAACGTGCGAACCGTCGAGAAAATAGTGTCGGACTCGAAGCTTACCTTCTAGGGGCCTGTCGTTCGCCCAGAAAGAGAGCCACACGTTGGCGAGCAGAGCGAAAACGTTCGAAATCAGGTTGAAGAACGCAACTGCCCCGACCCAAGTGTAACCCATCGCTGAGAAATACGTGAGGTAAATATTCCACTCGACTTTGCCGGTTTCAGCCATCTCGTTCTGAATGAGTGTTCTCCTCTGGGCGACCTGGGGAGAAGCGACAACTTATTTCGCTCCTTAGCTGTTGCGTCACACGATCGAGATCATCGATGTTACAGCCGAAGTCAGAGACACACACTCACTTCAGGAACCTCCTCGGTGCCCTTGGGGCTTTGTGTGACCGACACACTGCGAGAACGTCCCGCTGAATCGGACATAGAGGATGATCGTGAATACCGCCTAGAAACCGAACGGATGTATGCGACCTTGTTGGGGCTATCCTGACTTCCCGGCGGAGAAGAGCCCTCAACTTGCTTCACAATTTCTTCCATCATCTGGACCTGCGGATGTATTCGGTCAATATGAGTAGCAAGGAATCGATCAGGTCCTGAATCGCAATCAGCGGCAATGAGGAAATAGAGCTGGCAATCGAGCTCACCTTGTTGTCATCGATTTCTTCGCTTTCTGTCTCCTCTTGGATAAACTGCATGAGCACTTCAGCAAACGCGCCCTTCTTGGCGAGGAGCTCTTGATACGTGCCTTGCTCACGAATCTCGCCGTCGTCAACGACGACGATTTGATCGACGAACGGCAAGAACGAGATCCCATGCGTCACCAACACACGCGTCTTGCCTTTCAGGATACCCCGGTTGCCAACGACTTGATCGAAGATGTGTTTTCCGACATGAGAGTCGACGGCACTCAAGGGATCGTCGAGCAGGAAAACGTCTGCGTCTGAGTAGCATGCTCGAGCAATCGAGATTCGCTGCTTCTGACCTCCTGAAAGATTGATTCCCTTCTCTCCGATCTCGGTTTGGTCCCCACCTGGCAGAATTTCGAGGTCGGACTTGAGCGCACAGGCTTCAACAATCCTCTCGTATTTCCCGGCGTCAAGAGGCTTGTTGAACAAGATGTTGTCTTTCAGCGTGGCGTTCTGAATCCATGTTTGTTGTGCAACGTACGCTACCTTGCCTGCGAAAAAATAAGAATGTTTAGCCACTGAACGGATACGAGAACGCAACGCTTGGGGAGCCGATGATGGGCTATACCTCCCTCAGTGACTGAATTCTGTGATCGAAGTTTACCATTCAACTCGACGTCTCCCTCAACTTTCTCCATGTAGCCGAGTAGAGCGCTGAGCAGCGAGCTTTTCCCGGAGCCGACAGTGCCCACGACGGCAATCAACTTCCCCCGCTTGACTTCGAGGTTGATGTTCTTCAATGTGGGTTGGTCTCTCTCGGCCTTGCTCCACGCAAAAGATCCCCTCTCGATCGAAATGGCGGTCGGACTTGTTGAGGAGTCCGAACGACGGACGTAATGATCGAGCTCGTCGGAGCTCAAGAACTTGTTCATTCTTTTCACGCTGACGGCGGCCTGTACCATCAATGATATCAACATCGGCAAGATGCCTTCGAGAAAGAAGAATGCAAGATTGAATATCGAGTCTGTCGGCATTGTCGACCACGACCAATCCTTTCGACCATTGCTCTGAAAATGGAAAGAAATGCAAGAAACCTACTCATCGGGAACCGGAGGATGTGGAACAGTGTCAGAGAGACGAACGCCTTCTTTGGATCAAGAACGTTGTTGTCGTCGATAAGCACGTAGGTCAGGAAGGACACCAACGACACAAGAAAGGGGGCGCAGGTCCAGATGAAACTGATTCCTGCGTTCATGTAAGCCATTTCCTTCAACTTGGAGATTTCTTTCGAGCGAATGGCATTGATCAGATCTTGGAAGCTCAACTCCCAGGCGTACAGTTTGAGTACTTTCATGCCACTGAGGATTTCGTTCATTGAACGGATTCGTTCATCCTTAGATTTCATCTGATCGGTCTGAAAGCGCGAAGAAAATATGAGAATTGACGATAGCCGGTGATTCATCGTTCAAGCAACCTTAAACATAGTCATTAAGGCTTCTCCGTCTCTAACCTGAAGCTTCTTTTGGAGGTTCGCAAGAACTGCATTGAGGGGTATCATGAGAATCATGACTGCGAGACCTGACAGCACAGCAACGCCCAAGATTTCCCATAAGAAATAGACAGAAAGGGCGATTTGAAGCGGAGCTGACCAGATCATATTCACGAACGTCATCAATTCTAGGAATTTCTGAGCGTCATTGGACATAAGGTTGACGATTTCTCCTGTCGTCGTGGTTTTCTTGGCAGAGTTCGACAAAACTAGGGATTTCCTGGCAAGTCAAGATTTCAAGAGATGTAGATTCTTTCGATCGAACGACGATTCGGAAAGCGCAGCCACGGATTTACATTGGCTTGGACTCGAAACACCAAGAACTAGAACGAATAATGCACCTGTAGACTGCAGAGATGAGCGCAGTCCTCATGCGCATTCCGACAATATACATTCTGTGGAAGTACACGGAAAGTATGATGCTCTGTATGGTTGCCGCAATGAACATCAAAGCTGCGTACAGAAGGCCTTTCCATAGTTCTTGATCGCGATCTCTAATGAAATCGATCATGAGCTCGAGCAGCTTCGGCTGAACGAACTGGAGTACGTCGTAGAAAAACTTCATGCTCGCCCCAAGCACGAACATGGGCCAGTACGTCCTGGCAAGTGCGTTGACGATGTTTGGTAATTTCTGATTCTCCGAAACTTCCACGCTGGCTGATCTTGTAGGGCGGACTTTCGACGATGAAGGATGGCTATATGAGCCATTCGTTACTATATTGATTGAGCCTGTCGAAGATGAAAACATCGCGTTGAAGTCTCCATCCCTGAAAAATATGTAGCGGGAACTAGTGAATGTTCACAGCAACACGACCATCTGGAATAAAAGTAAACTTGCCGCCACAGTAACTGAATTATCCGAGCAAGCTTCGGGTGTTCGGTCAACTCACGTTTCTATGCCCTTGCTCCGGATTTCTTTCACCCAGTTCTTGTCGAACTCCTGAGCTATGTTGATCGATCGATCTTGGTGATTCAGAACCCACAGATGCGTCAACTCCAACGGTTGCTTGAAGCCTTTCACAGCTAGCTCCGTGAACCAAGAGAACAGCATCCTGGACGGAAAAGATGCCCCCTTCTCCGGGCATTCTCTCTGTAAATAAATAAGAGACAGCATTCATGAGGTTTGCGTTTTGCTCAGAAGAGGAGTCAACGATCGCTCGTTGTTCTCAGTTAGAATCCGGTGCTATTCCGAGCATTTGCCGTCTACTTACAGGAATCTGAAACCGTCGATAGTTGGACTTTCTCGTATTCTGTCACAACGTCACATTTTTCAATCGTGTACCCTCGATATTCCCAAGCCTCGCTTCAAACACCTAAGTCTACCCGCAGATGGCTGGAAGGCCTGGAGAAATTACCTCATCTTTGGGGATGGCTTTCTTTTTGTACACAGGGGCAGCGTCCGAGAAACAGTTGAGGATGACATTAACGGCCACCAACGGGTAATAGATCATGTAGCAAGAAAATATGACATTCGGCAGTTGGTTCTCCGCCAGGAACACCGGTCCGTCCTTGGGTTGGAAAAAACTTGAGTAAACGTGCCGCATAGAGATTCCGAGAATCGAATCGTAACTAGGGTTTGACAATTTTACGGCTCTTCCCATCTTCTGAGCGCATCATTCAAATTACTTACAAAAATCTGAAACTGCGGTGAATATAGAAACAATATGAACAAAAGAACGTGAATTGATCCGATCGCTGCCCGTACCAGAGGCTTCCGCTATTGTCAGAGCTATCAGGATGAGTCATATCGCTACTCTTACTCACACTGAATTGGTAACCGGCGAAATTCCGCAACAGAAGAGATCTATAAGTCATCAGACCGCAAAGGAATGCAAGGAACCAGAAGATGAAGATCACTCCGGAGCTTTGGAAACCTTTCCGTTTTTCCGCCAGGGTAAAGATGAGGGCCAGAAACTACATGAAAAAAGATTCGAGAGCGACGCTTAGGACAAGTACAGCAGATTTAGATCCAACGTCCAGTTAGCTTCGATCTCGGATGGATAGAGAATTCTCCATAGAACTTGACCGAATTCATCGTACCATTGTTGCTGTCTTGATAAACGGTGTGTAGAAATAGACGCTCGGTAATACGTCATCGTATTTCAATCCTTGAACTCCAGCGAAGACGAACTCTATTAGGCAAACGAGCAGACAGAGACTGGTTGTGACCTGGAAAGCGAGGCAGCAGAGCGTAAGAACCTGGGCCGTTGCTGAAACCATGAGAGACAAGATCCATCGCGATGTCCAGCTCTCAGAGCCATGAAGGCAGCCTCCTTCTCGGCGGGGGAAGGGAGTCGATTGGAAGCTACAGGGCTTCGAGCCGAAGCAGACAGTATCTCGACCACGGGCCGTGAAGTTGCCGCCGATCATCTACTCTTAGGGTGATGCTCAGTCGGTTTGGCGGTTTCGAGCGACCCGAGTCATCTTGTGGAGGGTCTAAACTAGACATGTATTTCCGTATTACGGATTACGGCGGGAGGGGTGGTGCAGCTGAATCTCTATCGGGTATCCAGTATGAAAAGAGCATTCTTATCGAAAGCTCTGATTCCCACTTCAAGTACTCACGCATTTGGTAATGTTCAGCCATGTCCACGGCGTGTAGCTGCGATGTGAATTGAGAAGATAATATGCTTCGAGGGGCGCGACTAGCCAAAGAAAAACGCACGGAATCCAAACCAGCACCGTGTTCTGAAAGCACACCGTCACGTCCGGCGCTGTTCCGTTGGTATACCACGTGAGATTGGAATCCTGTGAGCAGAGAAAACATCATCGTATCAGATGTCATTGAATATTATCGGCTATGAAAACTCCCGGACCGCAAACTTCCGATATTTCTCGAGAACAATCAGGGACGCTGTTGACGGGGAGCGGGTGAAACTCGATCGATCCAGCTCGGAACAAGAGACAAACAATAGAAATCAATATGTCTCCCAGAATGTTCTCTTAGAGCGTACATCGAGTTTGGGAGCGTGCGAACCGACGGAGAACGCCGGTAACGATTTTGCAAAGGAACAAGAAAATTGTTGCTCACCCAGAACGTTGAACCACAAAACTCATCCATCCCGCCTATATATGTTGCGATGCTAGGAGCTCATCAGTTCACTGGAAGCGAAAAGCCTAGTGAACACATTGTGAACAAAATATGGAAGAGACCATCGACAAACTTATGACCTTCCGCTTCGATTGTGAAATTTTCTGCAGTGTCGGAGCTGACAGCGAGTCGGCAAGAAGGCTCTCTCTGAGCTTTGAGAGTTTGCGCGTTCAGATTTCCCTGGTCTCTCGAGATCTAGTAAAAGCCCAAACCAATTCAGCGCGTTCTCCGAGATGCTCGTTTCGCTTAAACCACTCGATTCGCTCTCAGCTAGAACAAATGATGACGGCGAACTTGACTCAGAAAAGTCAGGAATCCCATACTATGATTCACTACGGAATTGTGGTTTCCTTTGGAGAATCTCCCACAAGTGTTCTGCGGAACTGTCTCAAGTGGAAGCAGTCACCGGTCAAGAATCCGTTGAAGAGTCAACTTTGCTGAGTCCCTCAGTCCCTGACGAACTATCAGGAGGTGGAGCTTGTCAGGATTTTCCTGGACATTCATCCCTCGAATGAAGCGAGGAACCATTTGAATTGAATGATATCCTGGGTATATTGGCAGTCAGCGGGTATCTGATATTCCTGCAGGCCTCCACAAAAGCACTGCAAGTCCACTGGTGACGTTCGGAAAATACAACGCTGGAACATCGCATCGCACGTTTACCACCCGCTCCAGAAGCTTGCAACACGACACAGGCAGGGTAATCATTGAATAGGAGACGTCCCCAGTTCTCGCGGGATCTTCGAAGCTCGTGCAGTCTCTTGTCGATCACTTGTCCAGGAAAGGCGTTGGATGGAAACAAAGGTGGGGGCAGAGCCATGGGAACGGAGACTCGGCGAACAGCCTGAGGTTCCTCGAACGGCGGCGGATAGATACACAGCCAAACCTCAGAGAAGGCTTCTAGGGCGCACACGGATTCGAACTCGAGAGCTCAGCATCTGATACATGAGTTGAGCAAGCGAGAGCTGACCTTGAACATCTTGACTCTTACTTCAGTGAAGAGGGGCTCAAAATGCCAACGTGATGTTTTCCGACAACTTGTTGATAAACTCTCACGTCGCTGCAGCATTGGCGGTTTGCATTAACGGAGCGATCGATATCTTGAGGGTCATTGGCGGAATTCGCTGTCACTCAGAAGTCGAAGTCACTGGCTGGACGACCTTAGTGTCTTGCAGCAGGGAAGCCACTGACGTATTTCGATCGCGCGAGTATGAATTCACACGGCATCACAATGCCATAAGCAGAGGGAGAGAGAGGGACAGAATCCAGAAACTTGTCGTTACAGGTAGTCATTACGATTCGAGGAGCTCAGCCGGTCGATGAAACCGCGCGGTGCTTGCAAAGCCGGTGTTTGCATCCGATCCACGGAAAAGCCATGCCAGTTCACTGACCTGACTGCAAGAGTGCTCACTCTCGGAATTAATGGAGTACGCGAAAAGCTCGACAAAGGCCGACGTATTCCTACCGCAACTCTTCGTCTACTCACTCAGTTGGAACCTTGGTGTCGCTGTCGTTGTTCTATTCATACTGTCCACTCTCCACTTACTCTTCTCTCGCGAGCCAAGCCACGAAGACTTGTTTATAAACAGAAGATTTTTCGTCTGCCGACTCGAATACACATCTGGCGCCGGAGGTCCGCTGTACGGCCGGTACTGACCGTGCCTTGATTGTTCTATTCGCTGTTCCTTCCCAGATTTCTTTAACTAAACGAATGCTCCGAATCCTAGATCGAATCGAACAAAGGGATCGGAAACCAGATGTCGTCGCTCTCAGACGGTGTACACGAGGCTGCTCGCCTTGATTGATGGAGGCAACATAGCGATTGTCTTCAGACCTGTCCATTCACGAAGTCGAGATCCCGCTCCATTTCGAGTGAGAGATTACATTATCTGATTCTCGAGTGCTTGATCCTACACCGTTGGCGAACTTGTCAGCATGATAGCAGGCGTTCAAGGGACATTCTTCGCATTCCCTCGTAACATTCTCAGGTAGCGGGTCCCTGCCTTCTGGATAGTTCATTAACAGCTGTTTTGGCGACGCGACCTCCCACTATTCAATTCCAACCTATATGTCGGAGGACCTCCTTCCCAGTAGCCTACGATGAGGGCAATCGATGCATCTGACTCGCTCCTTCGGCCATCTGAGCTCTCCAATGACCTTCGGACAGCGATAGAGAGCTGAGTAGCTGCCAAACTGCGTGGCGTCAAAACGGAGGAATATAGTTCAGAGCGCGGATTCGTTCTGCTGAAAGAGCTATTTGGATATGTGCAGGAAAAGCTGTGCGCCCAAGCGCTTCTTATTTGTGAACAAGGTCAGCGATCGCGTCGAAACTCGCCGCGCTCCCAGCGTCGTGTCGATGGAGAGTCTAATGCGTTTTCGCGCTTCAAGTTTCCAGCACCAGCAGGTGACCCATGATATACATCTCTGACAGAGATCTCCGCCACCACTTCATTCCCTGAGCACGTCGGCCATGAGACATTTTCGACAATATCGTTGTACTTTTCCCGAGGCCAGCTCCTGGGTCGTTCGGATTCATGCGGAGTCTTCCAGGCCCGATTTCGAGCTATTATCATCGAGAAGTTCAAGCCCACTATCAGAGCAGAGTCAGAGACGCGGTGCGGCTCAGTCGGTTTCTGCACGTGTTTGCGATTTCCAGCTGAACCTGTTATTTCTTGTTCTGCGATGGATCGAATGTGGATCAAGGAGTTTGCATTAGGTTCACAGCTGTTCCGATCGCGCACTAGAAGAATGGATGTGATGCCGACGTCGAATTTGAGATAGATTCCGATCGGAAGCCACGCGATATCTATGTCTCTATCCTCGAGTCCTCGACGCATCGCGCACTTTCCAATTTTCGTTGTATTCAATCTCGACAACATGTACAGTAGATGGCACCCAACTTTCTTGAGTGTTCCTTTGCCGACTGGTCCTAATCTTCGAAACCGTGACAGGACACAAAAAGTACTCGAGAATTTCTCACGATTATTCCACAAGAGGTTCAACTGGAGAGCGCGCGCTGCTCTCATTGTCAGACGCGTTCCACATTACGTGTGCACGGCTCAAATGAGTCTTTGATTCGAAGAGTGACCGGCCTGTTGCCAGAAAGCCGCTATGAAACAACTGTCGAGGCTTGAGAGGAGTTAAATACTCACAAATTATTATTATTCTGCTAGCGACGTTAGATTCGCCACATTCAGCACTCGGGGTGGTCGCAACGTCGGTCTCGTGAAGTATTGAAAAGTGGCTGGTTGGCCACAGGTCAGTGAGATCTTGTCCGTCGAAAAAACGAAACGCCACACAGAAACTCACACACTCGGTTTACAGCAAGACGTCACCCTCTTAAATGCAGGCTACCCTCTGACGAACGGTCAAACTCGCTGACTGCTTGACCGGCTTGCTGCTTGTGCGCTAAAAATCGCTCCGGTAGCGGCAGCAGCAGCGACGGCGGATAGTTGAGAAGGCGGCTTCAGGATTTCGAGCTCAAACGTCTTGTGATCCGGCTTTACGGGACGGCACGCTCGAATGGAGTTGACGACACATTTCCGGTGAGGAGCGCGCACCACTCACACTCTCAGCTGAAGGCTGAGCTCGAAAAGGTTTTCCTGACAGGATGATTTGACATCATCCCCTGTCTCCGATCGACTTTCATTGTGTGTCAAACGGAGAAACAACAGAGGCCGCGAATGCTCCGATCATCGTGTTTTGCAGTCGACTGGAGTTGATCAGCAGTTAAAGGATAGAACCATCCGAGTCGCTTCGGAGCTATATCAACGGTTTCGGAAGCTGCGAGCTCCGTTGCCCTCGTTTTGGAAAGGCGCAGAGGACCAACGGCCATTTTTCTCCCGGATAACGGGCCCTGGGCGCAGGGTCCGCTCAGGCCTCTGGTTGTTGACAGGAAGTCCGAGGAAGGAAAGTGCTCGCCGCAGTCCTTTGCTCTGTCGAGCAGGTTGGCATGCGCCCGCCGCATTGACACGGGCCTCAGGACTCGGTGGCAATGTTGGAAGCCCCACAACAGACGCGAACCTCCGCACTCCGTCTCCAGCACGAACCGTCACGTGCGTCGAACGACAAAGTTACTTCGCAGCTTGGATCTGAGCAATGGCCATATCGGCATAGTTTCAGACTGCGTTCTTCACCCGGCAGACGTACGGCGCATGCGCCCACGCTCGGAGAATACACAGATCGTTCATCGTTAGTTTAGTAGCGGTGTTATAGAGCGAGCACGATCATCTGCGAGGCTCTCCGCAATCGTCCCTCACACAGCTCCCGAGGATGGTCTGGCTATTCATCGGTGCGTGCCTAGTCGCGGCGGCATCTGCATTCGTGTGCCTTTCGCCGGAAGAACAAGCCGAAGTGGGAGAGGATATCACATTGTGCCTTCGTCGTGAGCTCGAGCTCAACGAGCCTTTCGCGCTTCTCAGTGCGAAGAAAGGAGGGCTCTTGTTCTCGGACGGACTCCTGTACAACGTACACAAGTTCCACAGCCGGATCGCGCCGGAGGTCGGCTGCACCGGTGGTCTTGTCGGTGTCGAACTCCTGCTGAGCTTCAACGAGACCAAGGTGCACTACACGTGGAAAACTCTCGGCTTGCCATTCAAAGGCGGTTCGTGGACGTATGTTCGACAGGCGACGGTCGCGGTTTCGTTGACATCGCCCATACATGGTAGGGTGCCTGTGACTTTCAAGGGGTTACGTATGACCGAATACTTCGCCCCCTCAGTTCGAGTGGACGGAATCCAACCGTTTTCGTGGCTCGCTTCTGAAATCGGAACCTTCGTCGCGACGAGCAGTAGCACGCTTCTGAAACAGTTCATGGAGAGAAACTATCAGAAGGTCTTCGAGAACTCGTTCGATAACTGTTTTCTCAAGTCCCGGGACCGCTAGGAATAAATTTGTTGCCTGTTGTTGAGCTCTCGGAGTGTGACGTCGATTTCATCTCCCTCTTTGTTTGTGCACGAGGCTTTGGATTACTGGGGAAACAAAACGGAGCGCTCACCCGAATCGGAATGGGAACAAGGCTTCGTATTCTGTCGGAATCGGGAAAGATTCTAGAGCTCCTAGACAAAAGCCATGTTTCAATATTCAGGGAGTTGATGGGAGTGACGTATCCTGGGAGTCCCCCTGGGCGATTTCCCTGCCGAACGCAGCAGGTTCCTGTGTCGAGAACAGATGCTCGCTCGCCGCTGCTACCGTCAGCGAGTGTTATTGCGGTTTCTTCTGCATAACTACATATTGGCTCGGTGGGACGATATTGGTGTTTCCAACGAACGCAAGTGGGAGATTAAGCTTCGAGAGATAGTCCACCTCCACTCTCTGATTGTGGTCATTTGCGACGCAGTTCGTTGTTCTGCTCCTCTGGAATAAGCCGCGAATACATCGCAACAGTGAGAGGATTAGCCATCTCAGTGACTAGCATATTTCTGCGAACTTTCGAAAGCGTGGACAAGAGCATCGACAAGATTCCGATTCGCACGGCGAGAACTGCGAGGATTCCGCCATCTAGAGGTGTGTCACAGCTTTCAAGACCACCATGCCAGCTGTCGAGTGGACTTTGATCGGTGCTCGTTTTATACAAACCATCCTGCTCACGCATCGAATCCAATCATTCCATTCACGACGTGGTCATACAACAGGGATCCGCTCATGCTCATCGAAACTACAAGTCGAACGTCTGATGACCGACACGCGATTCATTCTCACACATCGAGTGTACGTCCAGCTCCGGAGTGGTCTGTTTCCACAGGCTGTGGATCCCGGAGCTCCTCCGGAGTTTCCGTTGAGATGGGGACGTCGCTTCGCGCCCGAAACGCGCTGAAGAAGGCCAGTCCCTTCTTGAGAATCGATGCCACTGGCACGGGAAGAAGATGCGCCAAGCTCGGAATCGAAGTCTACTCGTCGAGCTCGAAAGCGCCAAGACTCGCGTTGGCAGTGGTGGGTCTCGGTCGTGATTACGTTGATTAAGCGAGAGGGAGAAATGTCATCCTGCCATTCGGGACGCGCTGACTAATTGGTCACTGTTCCTCGACGATGCCAGTGGATTCTCGCCTCAATATCTAGGCGTCTGTCAAGCACTCATACATCGAAGCATAATCGGCCAATTGGATGTTGTTAGCGTTTCAACGAAAGAGAAACCTCTACGAGCATCAGTCACCAAGCCGGTCAGTCAAGATGGGTGAAGCATGGATGAGTGAATCGCTGTCTATTTAGCCTATCACATCGCACACAGAGCCGGCTCGCTCTGTAACCCGGCCTTCACGACTGCGTAACCGATCGTAGGCTTTGCTTACTTTCTGTCTGCTAGCATGCATGAGCCGCAGTCCACCGTGGAAAACATCGCGACCATCTCGAGGACGGTGGAATAAAACTCCGCGGCACATGGGAGAGAGTGCTCGGAAAAGCTCCCGTCTAAGAGGACGAGGTCCTCCGCTGAACTTTATTCGATGCTTTGCCGAACTCATAAAACCGAACGTTACAAGTTATCTTCAAATCGAAGACGCTACCTTCGCTTTTCCCTGCGTCGCCTCAATCGAAGAGCTCATGCCGGTGCCTCGGTCGGTGTTGTGCCAATATATCGACCGTGGCCGAGTCTCTGCGATAAACAAATATAACGTCAGAATAATTTACAGAATATCTTCAGCATCAAGTTATCTGATTACTCATTGTAACGAACGTTCATATATTTATCGTTTATTGGACCGTATTTATCGGGGACCCCATTCGTCTTCAATTATTTTTGAGTCTTTTATTTCATGGACTTCTCCTCATCAGACATGCGATCAGCGACAACAAAATCTACACTCCGGTCGTTCCTTGACTACTTCTGCGAGAAACTTGTCCGAACTTGAAAAAAGTTCTCGAGAGGATCAATCGCTCTGTCTTCCAGTAAAAACCAGCGCGCATCATATCCGAAAAGACTCACCCGATGTTCCGAAATGTTTCTGATGGTTTTGGTCAACATACGAGGACTCAGAAGCCGTTGCCTGACTCGCTATCCGGATCTCTGAACGCATCTCATTGCGTGTAGATGGCCGATGCGATCCCCACTCCGACAGCGAAGATTAGAAAGCCGAAGAAGAAGCACATGAAGAAGATGGTTAAGACCGCCATCTCGATGTCAAAAAGCCTGCTTGCTTGGGCTTACAGCCAGAAGATTGCTTTTCGTTGGCAAGCCTCCTATGTATCTGAGCTACGGTCAGCCTCGGAGAAATGCACCCTGGCTGAGAGGGGACGTGCTGTTTGCCCGCTCAGTTTAATAAGACTTTCCACTTCCACCTGAGTTCATGGTGTTCTCAGCCCGTGCTCTTCGCGTCAAACGTTGGCGAACCGTCAGTGGTAGAAACATCGAGGCCCGAGCGAGATGGTTCGTGCGTTCGGGTATACCGAGTCTTTTCGGTAGTTTCTACGGTATGTGAAACCGTGCGTTTTGGCTCCATCATGACCGGGACCCTTAGCCCCCTGATCAGGTGTCTAAGTGGCTGTGATCTCCGAGAGATATTTTCAAGCTCGGATTTTCACTCCGAGCTCCTTCTATCTTTACGGCATCCGTCACGTCAGACAGTGAAAGTCCAGGATAATGCTCCATATTGTTCACGGATCTGCTAGTTATCGAGAGTCTCCTCCGAGTTTCGCGATACGGAGCCGCGAGGAATGTAGAGCCAATTTTTCGGGATGGATGCACACTGAGAAGCCCGATAAACTTTTTCGAATTTCATCGAAGTATACTCCCAGGACATCATCGGTGTCTAATTGAGAGGATTTTTGCTCCGTATTCATCTGACCCGATGTGTAGTGGATCAGAACAACGCAGTCTTGTCCATCTCATTTCGTTTGAAAACTGTTCTCTGATATGAGTCTTGGAGAGAGAAATAAGCGACGGGAAAGAGGTGGCTTCCGACACGGAAGTAGAGCAAGGTTTTAGGAGTATGCATCTCAAACTACTTGCCATTTCCATTGATGAGAACTCAGCACTCGTGGGATCATGGACTGGAAGGAGATTGAGTGTGCCGTAGCGCTCATCAATGGCTAGGGCACGAGAGTGTCTCGGGAACAGCGGACAGAACCTGAGGAATTCTCTTCCCGTCTTCTGAGAGACGGGCTACGCTCTATGTGGGCACACGGAGGGACAAACAGAACGCGCAAGATTGCGGAGGCTTCGAAGATTCGGAGGAAAGTCGAAGGTTTCAAAGGCGTCAGAGGAAATTCGCGGTGTACATGACACGGTGCGCTCGAATATACTGAGCACAAGATGTTGGTATTCTCCGCAGACGTCAACCGGACAGCTCGGTAGCTCATCGCCACTCAAACTATGGGCGTGCGTTTTTCTGTTTGAGGCGTCGGGTACTTGAAAGCTTTTCCAATCGTTGGCTACCACTTCAGTATTCAGAAAATCGAACCTTGCGCCGATTCTATTTGCTTCATGTCAACTCAGATAAGCTCCGCAGTCAGAGCCGATCTGATGGAGAGCGACTCTCCGCATGCCACGAATGCAGTCTGTGGACCAGCGGAGACGCGTCAGATAATTTTCATTTCTTTTGCCGAGGGAGCCAAACATGGAATTATCTTCTTCTCCCGTCGGAGTCTCCGTCAGAGCAGCACGTGCTCGGCGAATCCCAGCGAATGAAGACGGTGAGCAGCTCGAGCGATCTCGCAGCAGAAGCCGCAGGAAGAGTCAAGGCTGATGTGGGAGCGATGATCTCCACCAGCGAAAAAAGAGGAAAAAACTTTTTTAGAGCAAAGTATCCGAAACCGGAGGCCGACGAGGAGCTCCTCAGCCGATGAATCCAAAAAGCCTCAAGTCGCGCGCATTCCGTAAACGATGCGAGTGTGAGCCGATGCATTGATTTCTCTTCATGCGATTTGTTTCTCCAAAAGTTTATCTTCTGATGCTCGCAGTGTTTTCCCTGTGGACTCTTGTGGTCGCACAGAATAACCGAAGAAGTCTGTGGCGTTGCTTGCCGTCATTAACTCCGTAGCCAACCGCGAGTTGAATTTTTCTCTTCTCTTCTGTCGAGTCAGAAGCCAGAAAACATCTCGGCAGAAGCGGCACCCGTGCCGGTGGAGTTAAAGTGCAGTGCACAAAATTCGACGGGAGAGAAGGACCGGTCTGAGACAACGACGATGGATGACGGTGATGCCGAAGCGAGCGAGAGAAACAGGGAGAAGCTGAAGATGCCCCTGAGGGCTCCAGCCATTAGACCAGAGGAGCGGGCATTTCGGCTTCGTGAGAGGGTGTCGCGAATTTTCGAGACCCGGGGAAAATCAAGACTTCTGCGCGGAGCTCGGACGGGCCGTGGTCCGCTCGAGCTCTCGACCCCGGAGCGCAGCCCCTCGAGACACAGAGCCGCGAGCAGCACGCTCTTCTCCCGAGTCCGACTCCTGAGTCGTCTGGAATGGAGATCCGGGGTTCTGCGCCACTCTCTGTCGTGTCGAGATCTTCTGGCTTCAAGCAAAGTGCCGGTCGTCGGCGAGGGTGAAGCACGGACAAGATGGCGGCTCTCTAGCGTAGAACAAGCCAGAGAAACGCTTTTCGGTGCGAGTCGCCGAAAATAAAAAGCGACGAGTACAACCCCGCTCTCCAGCTCGGGGTCAAGGCCGAACTCGAGTCGCTGCGTTCCAGTTCAAGTTCGGTTGTGGCTGTGCGCTCGAGTGCTCTGAGCGACTCTGTCTGTGTGAGGTGGATACGGTGCTCTGGAACGCTGCGCTGAACCCGCGACTGGGAAAACATCGCTCATTGAGATAAAGCCCGGAGGGACAGACTGACAGACTGACTTGCTGGCGGACTTGGTAGAAATTCGCTCAGCAACTGATACGAGAATTTCTGCCCGAAGCTGAGAATGGCTACAGCTCTGCAGCTGTCCAGCGCGAGTGGGTTAGTTCAGACTGTGGTGAGTGCACTCGAAACGACCACTGACATCAGCAGTAGTAGCAGCGCCAGCAGCAGCAGCGAAAGCAACACAACCCACTTGGACGACCTCAATCTGCCACATGACACCAACAGGTGGGTGACGGCTGCGGGTGGGTGCGGAAAGGGTGACAATAATCTCACTCGAGTCCGTTCGAATGTCACAGTCGATTTCCCGTAAATTTGACAACGGCAGTAAATGACAGAGGTGGACAAGTGGAGGCAAACACATTTTGGGGATCAGCGTTCGCTTCTTTGGGATTCGCGAATCAAAATAAATTCCGGGACGCGCGGATTCGCGAGTTGAGGGTTTCCCCTCTCGACCGAATCACACTGACATGGGGAGCATCGTACGTTTCCCCAGCGATCAGCATACACGAAGTACATGAATCTCCAGCCGACTGATTCGTACCTCGGGAAAAGGGTTGACCTCAGCTCCTGAAGATGAGGGAGCTGGGCTTTCGGTGGGCACTTTCCACATCAAGAGCTGTGGTTCCGCGACCCCGCCGGTCCCGGACGACGATGGACGGGACCGCAATACAATAGCTCCTGAGGTCTATCTGGCCAGCCACGGGTCTGACGGAGCTGGAAACAAGGCGATCAAAGTAGGGGTAGGCATCGGACAGCATGTCAAGCTGTTACTCGAGAACTCGCCTCAGACTGTGCGGAACTCCTTTCATCCATGTATTTCGATTCGGTTGGAATGCTCTCGATGGGAAAGGTCTGTGAGAAAACTTCGGAGAAGTCCAAGTTTCCCAGATATTTCCCGATTGTTTGACGTGAATGAAAGAAAACGCTTAATTGGTTCGAGAACTCTCGAAACCTGAGATGGTAAGCATCGGAGCACATCCGACTGGTATCGTGGCCGTGGATAGTGGGAACGAAGCTTCTGTGATAGTTTTTCCGGCTTTCCAAATCTCGAAATCACCGGAGGATCTGATTTCCCACCTGTCTCTCGAGAGTGTGCTCAGTGAAAGCGGTGCTGTTCATTCCCTGAGCTCAGCTTCTAACACCTGCGCCATGGGAACAGAAGTCGTCGGCTCTTAAATGGCCAGAATCATGGCCGGTGTCTATGTTCATGTGCGGCAAAACTAGAGGACGTATCTCTTATCTTGTCCGTTCCACTGTAGCGTTCACGATCGGCGTCAAGAGCTCTCAGGATTCGAACGCTATTATACGAGCGATGTTCTTCACGTAACACTCGAGAAGGCAGCATAGATTCCTCAAGCTCATTTGAAATTCTGAGTAGCCTCGTTATTGAGACAAAGGAGAGAACGCGACGTGAAAAAATAGTCCGTGAAATCACTCAGCCTCTCACAGCAAACAGCTTTCAGCGCTCAAAAGAGCATGCGGCTCAGAAAAGAGCGAAATGCGGGACACCTGCTGTCAGAAACTTCTTGTAGCGCCCACTTCTGAGGTAATTGGTGCTGGTCTTGAGACATCCGGATCCCGATCCGATATTACGAGGGAAATTTTGAACAGTCAACAAAAGGACTGAGTGTACGGATGTTTTCATTAGTACTGGTAATCGATGAATCCATTCAATGAACGGTAACCTGACTATCATTAGTGGGTAACTATGATCGCATCGACCGGAAAACCCTTCCAAACGTTATGACCCCCATTAACCCTTCAACGTTGAACGCGCTCACGCACTTCTCCGCACGTCGGCCGACGATCCTAATAGGTCAGCAGGTGTTGGACCGATGAGATTTTACAGCGTGAACTATTCAAAATCCAGATTTATGGCCGAGTCTCATTTGGAACAGCATCAAATGTGATTGCTCGCAGGACTGGTGTGATGAATCTTCCAGAGCTAATTCATGCCGGTGCGTCAAGAGCGATGGCTGGATCGCGTATGCTCTGCTCCGGGCATAATGAAAGACAGTTCCTTGATGCAGAGTTGGTGGAAACGACTCGATTCATAGATTATTCAGTGAACGACTTGCCGGACATTTCCTGAGGAGCGAATGATCTTCACCTGGCGTCGCTTCCTATGTCATGTATATGGTGTGCTTTCATATTCGGAGCCTAGAACAGGAGCCTTCATTGCGATTTCAATGAAATATTCCGCGCGACAAGGGATCGACAGGTTTCGGTGGAGCGCTACGTGGGTCTCGTCAGGCGAAAAACTTCCTAGAGAACACCGCTGAATCCGGATAACACCAGAATATTCTTTTTCGTGTCATGAATCCCGTCGAACAAATGATTCCCGACACCTGTGGTTGCGTGTCCTGTTACCGAGAGCCAGGACACGGGGTTATTCTTCCGTACCGAAATCGTCGGGGAAACTTTATATCCGACTCCGGTTAACTCCATATCAGTCCAAAGGCAATACATCGGTGTCTCCGGGGCGCAGGTCAAGGTGAAGTCAAGCTGGATATAGATTCGTTCCATGAAGAGACTCCTCGGGTCAAAAAAGAATCCGAGAGGCCGCAATGCCTCCTGGGCTCCTCGCGAGACTGGATTCCATCATGACCAAAAGGAGCGGCTTGTCTCACGTTGGCTCCTCCGCCGTATTACGTTCCCTAGGTGAGCGTTCTGCTCATTGTCTTCCTTGAATATCTTTCTTCGACTCTCATCAGTGATCGGTGGGTCGCCCGGAAAGCTCGTGTTTTGAGCTCCTCCAAATGGAATCCTGGGCGCGCATTGGTTCAAATATCTCCTTTTAGAGCATCACTATGTCGTTCCGACGACACCGGTCGGGTAGAATTCTGCTGACACCTCCTGATTCAAATCTTGTCGCCTTGATGGAGCACATTGAATTGGAATATGTCCTCGGAACACGGATACCGAATCGCAAAAAGAAAGGGAAACGAGAGCTCCCGATAATTTCGAGGAGGAGGAAAACGCGCGGTACGAGACCGTCGCAGGAGACGGGGCAAGACAAACACGGGTGCGCACCCTAGTTATTATTAATTGCTCAGTAATTGATGCCATACCATAATTATTCAAATCTGGACGCGGCATCCGCGTATCCCTCTCCTCCGCCATCTGTCAATCGCTTTCCCCCGTCCGCCTGACTTTCTTTCGACTTGTCTGAGTGTCCGTAGTTAGTTATCAGACGGTTCATTTATCTTTCAGCAGGGACTATTACCACTACGGCGAACAGTATAGCTGCTAATATATTCTGTGCTTTTTTCTTGGCGTGATACATCAAATAACCCAGTAGTGGTACGACTCGGTATGAGAAAGCGTTTCTCTGCGAATGACTAGAGCTCAGCATTCAAGGCATCGGAATGAAGTCGTCGGCAAGAGGGTTGTCTCCGGTTTGGATCTTCAAATGCTGCAATCTTTGAGGATTCGAAAATGAAACTGATTCGAGACTTTTCCAAGGCCCGGTTCGCAGCATTTTGAATTCATTGTCGGAGTCGCAGAATCGATCAGACGCTGTACCGCGGCCGTCGAGAACAATTGAAGAACTTCATGCATCGATCAGTCGTATCGTTTAACCGACGAACTGGAGAAATGAGATGGAGGAACGCGCGACAAACCATAAATCATGTTCCATGAAGTTTCGCTCTGTCCATACCCGTTCGCACCTTTGACATACAGATGGCTACAAATTGAGCCTCTCGGTGTTGATAATAATAGAGGGACGATACGATTCCGCCTAACGCAAACGGGTTCTAGTCTAACCGAAGCGACGATTAATCACACGCCAGAGGCTCCACGCAGATGAGCAAACAATGAACCGTAGTTCGACCTGATCCTGGAATCAACTATCACTAGCACAGGGACAGGTGATTGTGGAGGAGCTCGGAACGATGACGATTCAAACTATCGCTTGATGAAAAATGAGCCGCAATGAGCTGACGCGACTCAGTTGCTCGTCAGCTCCATTTAGGCCTGTGAATACATACACATGAACTATCTGGAAGTCTCAGTGTCTTTGGCTCACACTTCGTGGCTGTCTCCGTGCAATAGCTGTTGTCCATTGAGCGAGATATCAACTGAGCACTTGTGAAAAGCGGAGGGGGTTCCAGTCAACCCAAACCCCTTTGATAGAGGAGAAGCAGCTCGTTCCAGGCACGTGCTCTGGCACTCCCCGGCTCGAACCTCAGAGAAAAATATTTGAGCGTGCACAACTGCCTCATCGCGTGGCTTCTTGACGAGCGAGGAGTCGTTCTCCCTGACGGGAACTGCACATCGGAAGAAACTTACTAATCGGAAGGGACTTGGCGTGATCTGGCCAAAGCGGGAGGCACGCTCGAATCTCCATCCAGGGATTCTGGATCGAGACAAAGTTGATCGAAATATGGGGAGACTGAAACAGCGTCCAGGTGGGATGATCGATCATCTCTAGAGATGGCGAAAGCTCGGTCAGACAACGCCGGCGGCATCAACTACCACTGGGAAAACCATGAGTCGATGAACAGTGTTTCAATGTAGTACATTGATCACGGCTGCAGCGCGCCGTGCCAGCGCTTTACCAGTTTAACCTATGACCTGCACGGCGACGACGGTGCTGATGATCACCATCATAGCTTGTGCGGAGGCGTCAGGACGGTTGGCGGTTGTGCAACGCGGGCCGCGACCATGTATAGGCACCTGAAAAATAACTGATTCGAATTTTGTTTCAAAAACCATAGAAAGGCGCCCAAGACGCGGATGGATCGATACGCACAGTGGGAACCAGACGAACAAATGCGGCACCATAGCGAATCAATCTCAAGGCTCTGATTCGCAGGCGGAGCTTGCTGGAAAAATCGCTCGCTGGATTTCTGGGCGTTCGATGCTCGTAGGAGCTGTGAGCGTCGCTCGCAGTTTCGGGGTTCCGCTCGAGTCTGTAGCCGAATACTTTCGAGGGAAGGCCTCCCCTTAAAGAAGGATCGTTTTGTCAGGTCCACTCTCGAGCACTGCGGAGCTCTTCCCGACTGAGAACGGGAGCGGCGTATCCCTCGATCGGAAGAGCATCAGGGAACAAAGTGAAATGAACCGCCTGACCGATACTTCGCCCACCCGGTGGATGGATAATTAATGGATGATGTTCCGAAATGTTTGCGTATGCGATTTTATGACCGCACCATCTTTGCGCGAAAGACGAGCAACCGCGGTTGTTCATTGCATGGACAGTAATGAGTGCATTACACTGTGATTCCGCTCTTCAGACCCTCTGAACGGTTGAATTTTCACCGTGGGGCGTTGAATAGCCGTCCGGAGGAAGGAATAGCTCGTCATAAACGGGACATAAGGAAGTTCACGCGCCCTTGATTTTCTCATTGAGGTCATACGGGGGCTGTTCTTGAATAGAAACTCGTTATATGTTCTGCGTTACGAAACTGTCCCCTTGTCGTTTTCCATGCTCTTCACCGATTGATCCAACGCGGCTGCGACAACGATAATGCAGGAAGGCAAGACAGTAGTCAGTGTGGGAGCCGTATCATATTCTGTCGTAGGCGTGACTGGGAAATAGCATGGTAGGCTTTCCGGAGAATCGATCCAAAAGCCTGGGGACGAGCAGCTCGGAAGACTCGCTAGATCTCGACATCCGTGGCCTCACACCAAGCCTCTGACGGAGCCTGAAAATTCAAGATTGCAGTGCCTCGCAATCCTATTTGCACTCGAAGGAAGCAAATCAGGGAGGTACTCAGTCGTCGACATGCGCATTCACCGGGTTTTCAGGACTGTTTCTCGAAGCATCCAGGTCCAGGCAGCACTCGGACGAGGAAGCGCCTCGGAACTTCTCTAGCACACCAAAGAATCGGAATATAAGACGTCGGAAAGACGGATTTCTCCGAGCAGTCGATCTGATCGTTCAAGTGTCAAACCAAGCTGTCAATTACATAATCGGGAGCTGAGTTGAAGGTGCGTGGAATCGCGCAGGCCGAAATTGAAGTTTTCTGCGAATCAACGCCCAAGTCTGATTTTTCAGCTCGCTCACGTTCCATTACTGTACTCCGTCAGCTTCTGATACAAAATTCGGGACCAAATTGGGCAGTTGATGAAACCTAATTGTCTTGCTGAGGTTTGAGCACCGCTCCACTATTGAGCCGCATTCACTTATTCTTCATGGATGGCACTTCTTGCTCTGAGATCATCGGGAACGATCCGACTTCGGAAAACGATACCGATAACCCTGTCGCTCGGGATGCCCACCGAGCTCTGCACAGAACGATGAGCTGTGGTGAGTCTCGGATAACGAGCTGAAGCCGCTTCGTCGGATCGAAGGCTCAAGCTCTCTCCCTCTTTCGGAAAGAAACTCTTCTCAAGGGACACTTCTGGTGGGGTCGAACCACGACGTACCGGGTTCCTACCGACTATCGAATCTTCCCTCGATTTCATTCCTTCTGGATAGAAGCGAGGGCTCTTGGTCGGCTGAGCCGTACGCGTTCCCTCAGATTCCGATGAGGACGTAAGTCGTTGAATTATTGACCGGTCGAATGATTTGAATTATAGAAGGGGTATGCTGAGATATTGTTCGAAGAAGCTCCGACCGTCGTTTGGATAGCGAGCGCTCCGCCGAAAATGGAAGGCGCGCGTTCGTTTGCAATCAGTTAAAGTTGTTGTCGTTGTTGCCGCTGTCGTTCGCCTATCGTAAATTAGCTACGGGCTTCATATGCTTCACGTCGACGGCTGTCCTCGAAATTCGGTGTCGATGGCCAGAAGTTTTTCTTTTCTACAGAACTTCTGCCCGCCCCGGTCGCTCGCTCGATCTGCCGCCGCGGCCGTCGCTCTTCGGCGCGCTCATCGGCCAGCTCTAATTACGGCGACTGGCGCTGACGATAGTTGTAGTTACTACTGGAGCTCATTTTTTCTCTCTGCTTGTTCCCTCTTGTATCGCGGAACGAGCTCGACTCGACTGAATATTGACGACCCGTGAAGCGAGCTCCCGAGAGATCGAATAGTCGAGCAAACGGGCAGGCACAGTGGTGAACCTTCCTGAAATGCTTGACGACCACACCTTCGTCGACGATGCAGTCCGTTGTTGGTCGTTTGTTTTCGGATTGGCGATTCTGATCTCGACTTGCGGTGTGTTACTCAGAGCGCTTGACCAACAAGTCGAGGTATGTGACTCCGTTGAGTGGCCTGCGCCTTGCTCATTGGATGCTCGTTGATCTTTCCATGAGTCCTTCTCGATTTCCGAAAGCGAGGGAACGGGACATAGATTATGCTGACGTGAGAACACCGCGTTAGATGCCGACTCGTATCTGGTTCCGATACTTGCAAGCTCTATGGGAATATACACTTTCTGAACGACCATAACGCATCGTCCGCAGTTTTCGCTATCACCGAAGCTTAGGATGGAGCCTTTTCCTCAAGATGGAGTCGTTTCCAGAGGACGCCTCTCTAGAGGAAATATGCTCCCTATGGAAGGAAACGATTCATCTCTCCGACCCTCCCCGATTAACTCGTTGGTATCATGTAAATCGCTGCAAAAACATCTGCTTTCGGCTTCAGGAGCCGCAGCAACTTGATCGCCCCTGAGGAGAAACAAGCTAGTCGGGCAGCTCACCTGTTTGATATGGTTCGGCTGGCTGTTTCCAAAGGAGTAAATTGTGACAATGAGAGGCTCGATATTAGCGCTGGTTATCTGGGACAGCTCAGTTTGACGTGGAAAGAAAAGAGTCGGGAAAAGAAATCGAAGAGAATAGCCAAAAACGCTCAATTATTGTAGTTTACCTCTGTAGGTAGGCGACTGTCTCGTCCGAAAGCGGAACGTCGCCCGAGGCTTTTACGACATGTCTCTTTCTTCTTCTCCATTCCCTTCGCTGATCGCCGAAATTTCATTGCGTTGCTCGGAGCGAAAAAGGTGTTTCCGTGAAGTGCTACTTGCGGAGCAATGCGTGCTGTCGACACATCCTGACTCTTGAGAGCTTCAAGTACCTCCCCGTCTCCGGCTGGTCAGGTGAGGAGGTGGGTCGACTTCGGGTCTGGGGACGAACTCCGGGTTTCGCCCGATAAGAAGCGCCTAATCGAGACAACGGCTCAGAATCGATAGAATCAGAACATGAGATAAGGACTGTTTCCTCTTTAGCGAGGGGACTCCGGAAGGAGAGAGCTCCGCGTCGACGATGCGCTTCAAGGCTTCCGCCAATATATGTATATCAACGTCCGAGTCTCTGAGAGAGTGATGCACCCTGCTTTTCCCTCATTATAACCCACGATCGAGCCCAGCTTCCGATCGCCACTTCGTAGTGTATCGAAAAGTTTTCGGTCGTTCGATTACCAGGCAGACACCCGACAATCGGAATAACGTTCCCTCTCTCTTCATCTATTTCAGGTGAGTTGTCAAACGCGGTCGAATCGAACATTGATCGTTTTCCGGCTTGGCATGAATCAACGCAGTCTCCAGAATGCGCCACGCCACTGTAGCCGCACTGACGGTAGCAACGGTCGCAGCCGCAACAACCGATGAAAATTTCGTCAAAACTGCATCACGACAGGTTTTGTTCGCGCCTCCTTCTGCCACCGAATCGCATAAAACAGAATTAATCCCACACGGACTTTATCTCCGATGAAGTTCGATTTGAATGCTGAAGGACTGACGGCGCTGACGATTAGGAAGGGTTGTGTTCTTCAGAATAATCCTCGAGTACTTCACGCGCGACTCGTTGGATAAGCTCCGTCTGATCCAAAGTTCCCGCGACTGGAATTCTCCAAACGTCTCAATCATAAATGTGACGCATCGAGACCACATCCAGCGTGAGCATTGTGTTGAGCTGCAGAACTAAAACACCCCCGGTTTCGAGGAGCTCATACGAGTCCACGGAGGTGACGTCACTTTTCCAACCTTCTCCCCTCAGCGACCACTCCGCTTCAACGAACTCCCCAGAGGCCTTGACGAGGGCAAAAACGATCGAAGTTCGGAACGCGTCAGTGTGTAAGCTTTCCGAATAGATCTTGAGGTGGGAAACCCTCGGCCAAAACTCTGCGCAAAATTTTTGCTGGACTTCTGCAATTTTCGAAGTTCGCCCACCACTGTCTCTTTGCTGGCGTTCTGAGCAATACAAAACCACGAACCACTACTGCGGTACCTGCGCGAGCCAACGGCCAAAAATTGAAAAGCCCAACGGAAAGCGATCTTGATGGCAGCGCTCACCGGTTTGGAAGTCATGTTGTCACTCAGTTTTTCGTCGGCTGTGTGCTTTGATGTAACATTGTGCCCGTCCAAGCGCTCGAACGAATCCTCATGGCAGCGCGTGCAGGTTCGCCAACGCAACGCGTCAAAATTGTCGCGCGCGCCAAGCTGCAGAGTTGCACTCAGACGTGCCCTGGAGCTTCCCATCCATACGAGAGCGGTGAGGGAAGCCCGGAAGCCTGACTTGTTTCGATAGCCCGATATGGAAGAATGTAAGGAAGCGAGCATGTAGATATGGGCGATATAGTGGAAGAAAAACTTCCCGGGCAACCAAAGAAAGATGAGAATGACCCCTGAATTTTTACCATCTTATCCTCATGATCATTCGCGGTCGAAGATTAAATGAATCGAAAGCGTCTTCGTGGGAGACTGGATTGACGCTTTTTCGCTTGCCTCTTCTTGGTTGCAAACAAACAAACCAACCAACCCGAAGATGTGAAATCGTGATAATGCCCAAGATTGGTCAGTTTTTTCTTGCGTTATATGTTCGTTCCCTGTGTACGGGCATGCAGCCGCGGCTCAGCGTCGAGTTCGGGGGGATTTTGAAAATAGTTTACCTTCCGAGCTTCGAATATGGTGACCTCTCAACCGATCCCATGAGCCTTCATCGAGCACCTCAAGCTGCTATCGAGACATGGGCACTGATGACGTTTCCAGAGTTTTAGAAAGGAAAACGTCGACTGCTTAGTAATCAGCAAACGCTGAAACGCATTGTATCAGTGCATACTGATAGGTCTCGAAGGAGCTTTTCTCATCATCTCGGGTTGTCGGGAAGCCATCCATCGATTCGTACCACAAATGCCTATCAGAGTTCAAAACCTCGCTTCATCCGTCGAGCCTGGGCTTTCCAGAATTTCTGACTGAAGCCGTCGTCGAACCTTCTGCTGGAATAGCTGTCACCCATCTGGAATCTGTGGAGGCGCTCATTCATTCAGGCTTTTCGTTAGATTGGAAAATTGATTGAAATACGGCTCGGTCCGGTGTTGTCGTCGTCGTAAGAGATCTCGTCCCCCGTCGATAGATAAGCGTTAATACGTTTACGACTGCCCGATCAGCAATCGTTGCTCAGGAAGTTTAAGGAGTGAGTTCGCGAAGTGAAATCACGCCGTTCACTACGTGGCTAGCCACAGATGCATCAGACTGCTGCTGGTCCATCGGCGCGTCGGGAAGCGATAAACCAGAGTTCCAGATTTATATCAAATCTTTTTTTCCCAATTCTCTCGTAAAGTTCTATTTTGATTGTATTCGGCAACATTCCTCATTCTGGAAACTTTCGCCCATGCGAGTGGTGCAGCGAGCCGCTCAAGGGTTTGACATCAAGCCAATAAGCTTATCGGAGAATTTAGCGACGGAGGCGTCGAGGGATTTTTCTGTTTCCAAGATGTCACGTGTTCCTGCTAGAACACTCGCAATTTAAGAGACGATTCCTGACACCCGTTCGCGCATTTGTGAGACCACGTGCTGTAGTGCATATCGTGGAAGTATTTTCTGGCAGCGAGCGGGCGAGATAATGTACGACTCGATACTCGCGCCAGCGATCTCCCGCTAGATCGCGGAGAAGGCTCTCCTGAATCCAATCATTTGGATCGGTTATAAGTTCTTCAATCGACTGATGCTATCCTGAACCGAGGCGAAACTGTCTACGCCAGCCAAAACGTGTTCTCCATTCAGGTGCAGCGGGAACGGACATGAAACGTTTTCCCGTATTAGGTCAGACTCGAAGTCGCATTCCGTGCAGTCTTGATCATGTGCCAGGAACTGTTGACGAGACTGCAGCCGACGAGACAGTGTTGTGCTTTCGAACTTGAGGCTGTCCGCGGGCGAACCTTCGAGCATGTTCCGGAGACCTCAATCTATCCATGGATCGGTGCTCGACAAATGTTTGCGACCGTTCAGATTCATGATCAAATGCGTCTGGTGAATCGTCGCCGGCACTGTTCCGGCTTCCAAGTTCACAGCCCAAGCCGTACGGTTATGGATCGATCGACGATTGTTTTCGACTCGGTGATGTTCCCGAAGACGGAATGACGAACGACCCGCTAACGAACGTCCAGAAAATTCCAACAGGCCAATAATCGCTGTCGCCGTTCCTGCTCGCTAACTTCTTCCTGACGCACAGTGCTCAGTACGTCTTCGCATCGGATGGCCGTTGTTACGACGGGACGCGGTGCAGCGCGGAGAAATACCGAGAGGAAGAATGCCATCGTAGCCTTCACAGACACTTGTACGCACACTTACGCGCGCACATTCGCATGGTCGACTCCGTTTCCTGCGTTACCGTTGACTCTGGAAGTTAATTAGTTTCTGGCGCGTTGAAAACGAAGCAAAGAACTTCGTTCGATCCAGAAGGTCGAGAAGCGCCCGGAACGAGCGCCAATTGTTGCACGAACGAACTGACAAATGCCAGAAGCTGCGCCGGCGGACGAATTGACCGATCAGCCGGCCACCTGCATCTTCTGAATGCTTCGCTCGACGTGGAGTCGAATTCTAGGAAGCAACGGAACGTTTCTGGATATTCTCTACGAGAAAATCAAATGTTCAGGATGAGCAATCGAAATCCAGAGCGAATCCCGCCACGAAGAAGAGTTCTGCGAGTGCAGCTCCCGTCTTCGACGTTTCCAAGGCGTCTCAGACAAGCCCTGAGCAGGAATGCAGAAATCTCGGCGCGAGGTACTTTCAAGCGCCAAAATCGAGCTCAATAATTCTGAAAGGAGCAAGAAGCTCGGGAGGGAGTCATCTCTCGCTCATGAGAGCCAGCCAAGCACTTGCTCTGAACAATGCGCAACTTCGAAGGGAGCGTAATTTCGTCAGAATGTCCGCACCGAAAAGTCCTACACCATAAAAGCAAGAAAAGCAGCTCAAAACGAAAAATCGAATCTCGAGCAGCAAGGTATAGATTCGAGACTTGGCTCGGTTCATGAGGAGCGCTCGTGAATTCTGTCGGCATGTTCGGTGGAATTCGATACTCGTCATGCAAACTGATTATCACGGAGAACTAGAATAAGATTCGACATGATTTTTTCGGTCGGATTTTCCAATTAAAACTCCCGCGGGCTGTGAAATGACAGCTCCTACTTTCGTACCTCGCGGGTATAAATCATAACCAGTTCGATATACTTCTATTCAAGATCTTTTTCGCACTCTGTACGCACCCCGCAGCTCCGTCATGTCCATCTACTTGAGAGATTCGTTGATTTTTCATAGCATCGTGATGCAGCACTCGTTTTGAAGGACTCTCGTCGTCGAGTATGTTCAACAGGAGACAAACTAGTCCATTTAAGATCGTCTTCTCATTGTTATGATCATATCCGTTGCTCTAGTATCTATGAGTGGGCTGGGAAGATGAGATCCAGAAAATGGAGACGATCGTTTTCATCTTTCTTCCTTGACTGGACGAAGCCTCATTCCACGAGAGCAGACAAAAAGGATTCCGCCGCTAGCGGAACAACAACGAAAAGCTCCACAAAGAAACGCAGCAACCTTGACATTGAGTTGTACGACGGACGGACTTAATCGTTATCTAACATTAGCGACGATATGATCAGAATTGTTCATTCTTCAGGCTCTTCCGTAAATTATTTTCTCCAACACTGGTTGATACACTGCTACGGCAAACAACTCGGGTCGATCGTGAATCGAGAAGAAGAGGAAACGAAGTATAGTTCCGCGAGCCGTATTGGAATTGAAATTCTCGGAATTCGTTTCCGCACAAGATACCTGTATCCATTCCAATCCAGTCTGACATCTATTTCTTTCATACTTCTCCTCATTGTGTCGTGAGCGGCTTCGAGAATTGTTGGCGCTCATTGTCGGCGATATACGCTGGCGATCTCGAAGAACCATCATCACTGGCCAGAACAAAGATGGCTCGCTATCAAACGCGTGTCAATTTGAGGAAGAGTCTGCTGTGGTTCGAGTGTGTAGTGATTCATTAACTTTCCTTCGGTATCCCCCTCTGAGCTCCCGATTTGACAGCCTGGATGACGAAAAAACCATGCTGGGAATGTGTCCAAAGATCGGAGCGGTGTGGACGCGATGCTCGGATCGCATCAGACTTCTCGTATAGTCTCAAGCGCCGCTCATGTGATAAGATGCTGTAAATCGCGGGCGTCTTCCTCAAATGGACGTGCAAGAATATCTGGAGCAGCGAGCAGAGTTTTCGATTGAGCGACCTAGCTGCACTAGACTAGCTAAAAAATGGAGGTTTTGTCGAACAGTCTCCTTGAGCTGAATCTATCAGAGACGAACTCGGCGATAAAGGCTTCCAAACTCAAGGCAACACCCACCATCAGTATGAACGACGGGATGAGATTCAGCTCGCTGATTGATAAACTCGTCCCTGTCCCGAGTTCCTGTCAGTAGCGTAGGAATATTCCTGATCGTGACCATGATTTTGTGACGCGAAATCTGGAGAAGTACTTCCATCGGCTACCATCCCTTCCAAGCATGTCTTTGCTCTTCTGTCTACTTCTCCAGTTGTTTCTTCCTGGGTCTTTTGGTTCTTTCGAGCGAAATCCACGCAGTTCCCTGGGTCATCCTAACAGATAACCTCTGCTATCTCTCGGAAGCACAAAAAACGCAGCAATGGATCTTGCCGTCTTCGGAAAGCACGACGATATATTGAACTTGTGAGTTTCCCTCTTTGCGCGCAGATGGAGCTCTAGAGTGGTTTCAGTTTCTTCTCGCTGCTCGACCCTCTCTCTCTCCTATTTCTGTACATTCATTAACCTGATTGAGAAGTGTGTGTTTCTCTGACGACAGTGTCCGAATCCGACGCAGAATCTTTGTCCAAGAAACGACTCATGAACTTGCCTGGGAGCAGCTGATATTCCTCTATTTATGATTTTCCCTTATTCTTTGTTCCTCGAGATGCATCGCGGGGTCACTCGAATGAGCCTTTGACGAATATGGAACACCACGCGGAATCTTCTCTTGTGTTGAGTAGGTTTGGTCGTGTTTAAGGTTCGGAACGCCATGACTAGAACTTCACTCAATGCGAGGGAAGACGTTTTCGCCGTCGTCGTCTAAATCATCCATGTCGTTGACGCTACCGTTGTCTTCCTTCTCATCACCATTATGAGCTTCGTCGTCAACGGGTTCTCGGCCTTGGCAACCTTCTGGTATTGGAGCTTCGACTGATTGTTTTCGGAACGGGCGCTGATGGAAATTGAATCATTATCCGTTCTTGACATAGGTATCTGGGTCGTTAGCGACCTATTCACCAAACAACACTGTTATGTTTCTGTAAGACTCTGGTCAGTTAGCTCGCCAGTCCGTTCGTTGTTCGTCGCGTCCACGTGTTCGAGCACGCATGCCAGTCAATCGGTCGGATGCAGGGAATGACGAACAGACCGAATGGCTGGCGACCATAAAGAGAAATATTTGGCTCGCAGGCAACTTCAATTAATGAACAAGGCGGATAATTGTTGGGTCTTACTCGCAGCTTTAATTGAGTCACTCCGGTCGGCAGCCATTCAACTATCTGTTTATCTGCTGCTCATCCATCGGAAACAGATCTCTTTCTCCAATCAGTCTCCTATATTGAAGCAGAAAAATCATCGCTGTGCACGCTCGGAGTTCCCAACTCGACGGAGCTCGTTGTTGTTCTCCAGAGGCAAATCGGGCGAAGGAGCGATAAGCGTACGCGCAATGTATTTCAAGTTGAATGAAGACAACACGATCCGAGGAAGAAGTACATTGCCGAAATAAATCGTCTCTTGTAACATATATAGATATGTTTTGCGATAACAGAAATCGATGATTGAAATTCTCCCCTTGATGTTGCAGTAATTGGATCTGGCCCTCTTGGCTGGCTTGCGTTGTCCGTACATTACCTCGTACGTTCGAACGTTGAGTAATTTCTGCAAAATTATTGTCCATTTTGAATAGAAGAGCCAAGCATGAGCTGTCGGGTAATTCTCCTAATGCTGAACATGCGAAGCAACAGTGCGGAAAAATGCCGGAGTTGCTCCGAACTTGCGACAGGCTCCAGTGATGGGGTGCCCCATACGAATGTAGATTCTAGGATATCGCCCCAGGCCGTCCAGGAACGTTCACAACTGATCACCTTGAGCCCCTCGACGGAACTCCTGCCGTGGTCACCATGGTGAATTCCAGTGCAGAAGTCGATTTATTAATCACAGTTTCAGTTCCTTCACTGACGACCGACGCGATCGCTAAATGGCGAACGAAGACGATCATTGTGATTGACAAGTGATGGCGACTCGAATGATCGCCTTCGATGATCACGAGCAACTCATCGCGCGTGGCCCTGATGAAGAAACATCCTGGTACAACACAGACGCGGTCACACACAGACATGAGTCTGCTGAGAATCTTCATCTTTCCTTCTCCGACCGGCCTCGTCGTCTGCATCAGCAACGGCTCGTGGAGGAGCCCTTGCGGGAGCAATAACTCCATGCCGCTTGGCGTCTCTTCAGGCTGCTGTTATTCAGTGAATATCTGGGAAGCCTCAATTGGAAGCAGCGGGAGGTTAGATGAGGATCCGACTGGGCAGGAAAGCCACTTTTGAAAAAGGCCAGCGTTCATAATGTGATGGACCGCAAACATCGCGTAACAGTAATGTAATCACATGCGCGTCACTCGAGGCAGCCGTCCATTGTATAAAAACAAGAAAATGATGAATAGTGTTGTGATTTCACACGCGACCCGAGAGCTTCACCGTTTTAGAATGCTCGGTTCGTTGCTATCTGCCGTATAGATGTGGAATCGGTCGATAATCGACTCCATGGGTTGGCGGCTTCGTCTCGTTCCTTCGTCGGATCCTTATCGTATCCGTTCGTCTCGTCCGGATCACTTGTCGTTGGTACTGACCCTTAGGACGGCGACAAGGACAGTCGGGAACGAGGCCTGGTAACAGGCCAAAAGCGATCGACTAACCGACCATCAGCGTCGACGTCCCGGTTAGCCACAACACTGACGATGCTCAGATGGCAACGGACACGAAGCCTGGAAATTACAGTTGGACCGAGTGACTCGGTAGCGATTCCGCCTGTTCCCGGTAGTCAAGTTCTGTCACGGGAAGAAGTCGCGCATGGTTCTCCTAATGAAAATATTCCTGGCTCAACGAAAGAGAGCTATCGTTAGATATTGATACGAGTTGTCATATAAATATCGGATTTAGCGACAGAATGTTTCCCGGACACGACAGGGATCAGAAAATAATGATCCGGACTGTGCGACATCACGGGAAAATCTGAATAAATCGCCTCGAAATTGCTCGCCATCTCTGCGATTTCCTCTCTCAGCTGAGTCACAGTTGATCGCTGTGGAACATGAGTGTCGCCATTCTGCGGAGTGCTCTGAAGTTTCCGACGATAAGATCCGAAGCGTTTCCTCACGGTTCGAGCGCAGTAAAGAGATTCGCTCGCACGATTCAGCTTCGAAAAGTGCGGTCATATATTACGCTGTCAGGCCACGGTGTGCTGTATGCCGGTTCGTCGTCATTATTGGCCATCGCCTCGGCTGCGAAATGACGCTAATTGAATCAGTTTTGAATGCCGTATATTTTCTGTGCAACAGTTGAGCGGAAACTCTCGGTATCGGCCCGACTTGGAAAGCGAACCAAACTCGCGCGCTAAGACCCCGCACTTCCCGTGGAGCGTCACGTACCGGAATCATCTCGCCACACTAGGAATCGCAAGGGCTGTGGACTGAAAACCCATGGCGGGAATCCATCTCATCTTGCGACGGAGACGTTGCCCGCGCAGAAGTCTTCCAGAAACTCGAAGGAAGTTGATTCCGGATGACACGATAAAATCTTCCAGAACTGGGGCTCGAAACAAGAGCGGTCAGAGACATGACAGGATTGACATTATTGAACGCCGCTTTATCATAAGGGTTTGACACCTTCTAGCCATGAGTGGGACAGCTCACTTTCCACGGCGGAACCAGTGACGCGTCCACCTCTCCGTCAATCCGTCCCACGGTCCGACCGGCTACCGGAACAGTCACTCACTCAGTTAGAGCTTGCAATTCCCCGTAGAGACGTGTCTCGTTCGCTGGAATCGCATTGAGACCGGCAATGAATTGATCAAATATTCGGGCTAACAGGGATCCGTCGTACGGAAAAGGTTTGGTCACCTATCCATTGAAACGTCAACAATCACCCCTATTATTACGTTTATTATCCTATCATCGACTCCAGGTTTGACCGACTCGCGCCTCTGGCCGCTGCTGTTGATATCGCGAAGGCCGAACGGTTACAGTCAGAAGTGTTGTTCCCTCCGGAAATCTCTCGGAGCCGATGAAACCCCTGCTCTTTGGTGCAAATTTTCTCTTCATCATTTGATTCATTCGTTCGTTTATCGGTCAGTCAGTCAACCAATCGAACAACTGATCGCTTCAGCAACAGTGACTGCGGCAGTCAGTGGCCCAGTCCATCGTGAGACATCGATGAGACAACTTGATCATTCGGGCTTTGCGCAAACCGACACGAGAACTATATTCCAAGCTGCTCCTGTTGCAACCAGCGTTTTTCCATACGTGTCATCGAATGTGTTATGTTCCGGTACGACTGCTCGGAACATATCATTTTACGATTTGATGAGTCAATCTGAGCATCAACTCTAACTATGACGCCATGTCGAAGTCCGTCCGCATTCTTTGGATCGCGCGGCAACAAAAGCTGGTCTTCGGAGATTCGTGAGACTTGGACTTTTCCTGAAGAAGCCGCTCCGTGCGTTCAGCGCTGAGTGAACCTGAGCGTCTCCCAAAAGGAGCCCTCGATGCTCGAATCCGTCTCCTAGAACCCTTAGAATCTCGCCACATCGGAACGTGCTTTACACTTGCTCCTTCGCTCGGTTACACTTTCGAGTTGGAACTGGACGAAGAATGACAGAGTAATAGGAACTGCAACAAACTGAAATCGAAGAAGGTCGATGATGGGGGAGCAGCTACGGAATGACTCCGCTTGGGTGTCACCCTCGATCTATTTTTCTTTTCTTCGCTGCTTGTGGGCTGCGTTACCAGGAATATTGCATGAAGTATCCCTGAGGCCCTTTGGGGTTGGCTAGAGCTGTCGACGCTATGCCTGGTTGAGATTGAACCGAGAAGCCCATGGAAGTGACTGCATTGTTCCCTACTGCGGTTATCCGCGAGGCGACGCCACTCTCAAGGGAGGTCAACTATAGGACCGCAAACATCGCTGCGTAGGTTATTGAGTAACCTCCGGCCTGGATTCTGCGAGCGTCGGATAAGAGACATGGAGGATGACTGAAAAGCTCGGCATTCTTGTGTTCAGCGTGGTCGAGCACAGGGAGAATCGAGAATCACGCACGGGAACTAGCCCGTGACAACCGAAGAGCGGCAAGACCAGACGAAGGTTGTCCAATCGCAAATGACCAGATCATTAGCCCAAAACGCTCGCGTTTTCGCTCACTAGCAACTGCGGCAGCTTCGCCGGCTGGAGTCCCCCGGAGCTGACTGCAATGGATATTCTCCTCAACACACAGCTCCTTTGCGTGACTGCCCGGGAGGCCAGCCGTATGGTTCTTTCAAGCCCTCTCTCGGTGACTCGATTGACTGCATTCGGCAGTGTCGATTTCCCTGGCATTTGACCAGTGTTTATCAATTTGTGTCGAGCATCAAGAAACAGGAAGAAGGAGAGAATCGCGCGTCCACGGTCGAACATTCTGAGAGCAAACACCACAGCGAGGCAACGGCAGCGGGAGCATCGGAAAAAACGTTGACTCTCAAGTACAGCGAGAGCCGCGAGACAAACCGCTGAGACAACCCGATCAATTGGTACGAACGGAGCTTCCCCAGCTGAAGATCCCACGGTTTCATGAGGGAAACGCATCGAAGCGCTAATCTTTCAGGTCTAAATCCTATTCACGCCCTGATTTAACCAACTGCCAGTCAATGAGTTCAGGTTCTACCACGGCGAAAATGCCCCGAGCATGAGCTGCGGTATCTTTTCGTTCGATGCGTGAAACGTGATCCAGACCTCCCAGGCAGACTTGGTGGTCCGATCGAACTGACCCGGCGTCCGAGCACTCGGCGAGCCATTGCAGATGTATCCACGAGCGGAAAAACACGAACACAAAAAGAGGAGAAGTGACTGTGCAATGCACGCTTGAGCGTCGCCGATTGGAGAAGAAACGTGAAAATACATTTGAAAACAACGGGCTGATTTCAAACTAATGTCTTACGTTTTTCTTTTCTCGTTTTGCTCCAGCTGACCTTTGCGGGAAGGAAAATTCAAACGTATCAATAATGTTGATTTGCGTAAAATTTGCTCCCCCTTGTCATACGTCTATGTGCGTCGTTTGTATCCCGAGAGGAAGACAATTAATTCGTGCTTGTGAATGCTTCTGTTCGCCTCTCACATCTGAGACACGTATACGAAAATATGCGCCGTGAAGAAAACTGGGGTTAGCCACGATTGGTGCAACGCTCTTGAAGGGGAGTTCGAGATCGGGTTCCGTCGAAGCTCATCTTGCAGAGTCGGCCGGGAATCTTCACAGGTTTGAAAACCATGTTAATTGCGTCATGGAAAACTCGTGACGATGATGATGATCATCATCGTCATCTTACCCTTGCCGCCCCCCTTCCGAAGAATAGCTGGGTATGCCCCTGGCTGCACTCTATCGTCGATGGAATAACTCGAATAAAAATCGTCCATGATAGTGAACTGACTCGCGGTCGGATTCATGTCCCATGTTCCAGCCCACAGGCAGACTCGAATGATCCACTGACTCCGGCGTTCTCAGAAACGACGGATGACAAGACACCCATTCTCATTCGGGGAGCTTCACTCATCGTTGAATAACTTCAGGTACCACGCGCCTAGGTTTGATGAGGAAGCGGTCATTTGAGGTAAAATCGAAGAAATCGTCTCACGTGCAAGAGGATCAAATAAGAATAAAGCAACGAATGAGTCACCCGCACAGCTAGTCAATGCCGGATTTAAACCTTCAGTCACGCTTGGCAGCTGGGGTCACCAGGATCCAGCCCGAGTTGATGCGGGTCTCCTTAGGGTCTTTGTGCATCGAATAATCACGAACATAATATCTGAAAACACTCCACTTCCATAAAGCCGGAATATGCATCGGGATAACGCTCCAATCGACTGTGGTTGTTTGCAAAAGTTTCCCTCTGCCAACTGTGGTTACTGTGTTCCATTATTGCCACGTAAAGCCAGGAGCGCAGTGGCGGGAGCAAAATCGTTGAAAGAAATCGCAAAATTTCGCCCACAATTTCACTCAATGACAAAGGACGAACGCAAAAAGAAAGCGATTGGATTATATATGCCAACCTGTCGACGATTCCGGTGACGCATTCAGTGCCATGGCTGCGGTCTTTTCAGCTGGTGAAATTGAGTGAAATCGACTATCTCCAAAACTGGTAGCAGGAAAAAATCCTCTGCTTTTCTCTCCACGCTGTGCGTCCGTGCCTTGGGGGCGTCTGTGACGTCCAGCGCTACCTGACCAGCACGAATAACACTACACAATACAATACGGGAGGGAACGAGATAAATATGGAAAATTTGAAAACTAGCAATTTCATTCAAGAGGCGCGAATCCGATCCCGAACTGGGCCGCTTGAACACACACTCGCGCGCAGGAACACATAATAAAATGGTTGCGTTTCAACCCGAAAAGATCCCACGGAAAGCATACCTCGAGGTGTATCTTCAAACAGACGGTTGACGAGCCGAACCTTAAGGTCAGACAAAAGAATAAATGGATGGAAGAATGAACTAATAGGCGGCCGGAGTGACAGAAGGATTGTCGGTCGAATCGGCTATCTTGATGGATGAATGCGAGCCATGTTCAGTTATAGTATAGCGCGAGCAACAATTATAATTCGCTTTGTTGTGAGTGCGTGCCAAGCTCACAGTGCAACCATGTCTGGCTCCATGATTCGCGTACGTGTGACGACAAAGTATCATATGCGTCAGAACGATACAATGCTCTTCGGTCGAACAAGGCTCTATAGTGAAGGCATTTCACCTCAAGCAGACTCACCGACAGACAACGACGACAAGAACTACAATACCGATGGTTTATGAGTAATCTAATTGCTGATCGTCTTGCCGCCATTTTCTATTTCTTTTCCAATGCTAGAATCCTATGGTTGTTCTCGTTAGCGTCGTCTCACAGGTCCCCACTCAGCTGTCATCCGCCGTGATGCTCGCAGAGACGGAGCGAAAGAAAAACGATGATCTGAAGTAGCATCATCTTTCATCTCGACAATGGTCTAAAGTTGGCGCAATTATCAGTAATGGTACATTTTATTACGAGCATTAATTTTTTCATAAGTTCATCTGAGGTCAAGGCGATGTATACAGTTTTATATATCAAACTCAACTCGTTCGCCGTTCTCCTAACCGCGGTAAGCAATGACAAGTCACCGATTGTCCGAGAGTTCGGAACGAGTTCGAGGCTCGGGAGTCTTGCGATATCGGGAAGGTGCGCTATATATGAGCGTGCATCGAGTGACACACTGTCAGTCGAAGGGGGTTTAAGTCCACCTTTATCCAATCAATCATATACCACGTTTACGTTGATCCGGGACTCGTTGTCATTTTTTGCCGGGACTGAAGCCAAGTCTCAGTACGGTGCAACCCCCTCCCTCACCGATCGATGTCGCATTTCGAGGCCCCCACGGAAATACTTCCTCGCGTTTCTTCCATCGTCCACTAGATCGGGCTGTGGTTGGAGCTCCTGACGGTTGAAGATCCCTTGACTTCTCTCGTGATTCGCATATTAATGTTAACGGCTTAACACCTGAACTCTTCGCACATGGGCCATAAATTCGCCGAAGTATGTAGCAACAGGGAGGGTCATTCATATCAATTTGGAGGGTTCCCGATCGGGTGAAGATTTTCAATTTCTGCCCCGTCGCTGCCATATTGGGATTCTCGAAAGGGCTAAAACCAGGCTGTGGTGCGCCCGGAGCGCTCGATTACGGTCTTCGTCTTATCTCTCTTCCAAACCAACGAACTCCCATTCATTCAAAGGGGAAGAACGGCATTCACTTTCGAGGAGGAGCTCGAGAAGATTCAGTACTCTGATTAGAAACGCACGTTCGGGAAACTATCGCGTTCGGAAGATGAGATCGAAAGATTCTATCGCAAGCTTGGAGCTCCGAAACCCCCTCTGGACCTCAGTTCATGCTGGTCCTGCTTGATTAGGCGGGTAAACATTCGCGCATGGCGCTGGATGTTTTCTGAAACGTTTCAAATCCTTCTGCGGGTCTGCCGCACCCCGAGGCATTGGGAGAAGTTTGATTCAACTCCGTTCCTTCTGCAGGTTCTCCGCTCTTTTTCAGAAGAATCCCATAAATAAATAAATAGAAGCGAAACTACACCAATCCAAGTGCCTGGACAGAATCTTCGCGACGGAGAATCGTACTGCCGAGAATACGAACTGAACCAAGTTCCATACAAGCGGTTCCGCAGATGCGAGATTCTATGCGGGTTTCACCAGCACGGATTCGGGTGTGTGCTTGTGAGCATTAGTCTCACCTACGGTTAGTTCTCCAGGGGAAGAATATGAGCCGCGATGAGCAGCGCGTAGTTCTCCCTTGGCCTAACGGAATATACATCTCGTTCGATTCGGGCGTGTTGGCATCACTGAACAAGTGACAGATCTACAAGCTGAAGCTTGTTTTATGTTTGTTCAATCGCGAACGACGCTTTTTTCTCCACCTTAACAAAACCTTCCACCCTTCGACGGAAAATCTCACAAGCTCAACACGTTCCACTCAACATTTGCGGCAACAATGACAAAAACTCTGAGACGCAGAATCTGCTCTTGTTTGTAACAGCTTTGCACAACAAAACTCATGCAAAAACTGTCGCATCGGGCGCGTTGTTTGTTATGTGATTTTGCTCTCTATCGTACGAGAGTTCGCATTTTTTCACTTTCGTTTCCTTTTTGGCATCCAGAGCAAAAACATCATCACTGTTCCACGTCTCTGCATAGTGACACCCTGTCCGCGGGGCAGTTTCTTCGAGCGGTTCAAGCCTGTGGACAGGAATCGCCGTTCCTCATTGGTACCTCTGAATAAACTAGTGTGGAGCGTTATTCAAAGCACGAAAAGCGAACGAAGGCAGAATTTTTCGTTTTAATGAATCGACCGTGGATAGAAAACGCGTTTAGCGCCTCAGTAGAGCACCAGAAGATTGGTCGACAGGTAAAAAAAAGCTACGGGTCTCTATTTACGCGGCGAAGTTCGCTGAACTCTCGGAGCCATCGAGGAAAACATGTTCGAAAGTGGAGGAAATAGAAATCTTCCCGAACCGAATAACGGCTCCGTCGAAAACTAACAACGGTCTCGAGGTTTTTTTTTTTTTTCTCTCAAGGCATGTATGTATTATTGCTCATGCATCTATGCAAGAATTTTGTGGAGTATGTATCTACGACAATGAGCAAGTGAAATGATTCGGTGTTCTGCAAAAGGGTATTGAGTTGCGAACGCTCGTTCCGAAGACGCAGCGTTTGTTCTGCCTTGAGGAAAGATCCTCTGGCTCATGAGAAGGTCGGTTCTCGTCAACGTGGGATCGCGATCAGTCAAGTTCGAGGCCTCTGACCAGATCCATTCGCCAGAGATCGCAAGCTGATTCGCAAGAGACAGCCAGAGAAGCTTCGTCTGGTTCCGTGTGTAGTCGACGAGTATGTACAGCATGGAGTGACTGTTGCCCGGATTCAATATATGTATTTCTCGAATGGACTGATGCTAGAAGCGGTTCTACCAGCATGGTAATTCAAAGTGTTAACGACCAAGACACGAATTGAAAAGAGAGATGAGATGTGCTCGCTCTTATGGCTTCAACGACTATCACAACGTAGCTCTTACAGGTGCGTTTGTCGGGATCGAATCCTGCGGACATCGCCGATGAGCTCGCCAGAGCTTTTGGAGGAATACGGTCAGAGGCATAAGCTCCTGGCCAAAACAGATTCTTTAGCCCCAAAAATGTAGCAGTCCGGCTCGATGCACAGGATAAGCTCGGGTGGAGCCTTGGTGAAAATCGCGAGCTCCGAGTCCTGAAATCCTCGTCCCGGGTTGTTCGCAGAGACTCATACAACAACACTATCTGACGCCGACCGGTCGATTGGAATCCAAGAAACGAACTCACAAGCACACCGGGATGGACGGGGGAACTCACGGAAAAAAAAAACAGAAGACAGGGCTCCGACGACGGAAGCACGGGGAGCAACTAGAGATAGATTTGCGGCCGAGAAAAAAATCAAACGAAGCAGAGAGTAACGCGAGGCAAGTCCAAGGAGACATGATGGCAAAAGTGGCTTGCTGTAGCTTCAACCTTTTTTTGTGTTGCGATGCTTTTGTTGTTCCGCATGTGTCAGTTCCCTTCTTTTCATTGATTCATTCATTCAATCACTCAGACACTCGCTCAGTCAGACACCGCGCCACAGAAAGGGATTGAGGGGCTAAATTGGGTGATTGATCGGAGCGCGCCTCGCGGGAAGAGAAGAACTCGGCCGCATGGATGATTGAAGTGATCCAATATTTGTCCATATTGAATTCGATTCACTTTTCCGCGCCGCGGAACAGAATCGGACCCGCTCGACCGTCTGGCTGCATCTCCGAGCATTCAACTGACTGACTGACCGAATCGCGAGCTACCTGATCGCCGAGTGGAATCTCCAATCGAGTCACAATGGGGAGACCCTCGACAGCGGCACTGACAAGGCGGAACAGCTCCGGGAGAGGAAAAGGAAACTGTCGGGTCTCCAAAACGGGCACAAGATCGGCGACGGCAGCAGGAAATGATGGACCGCAAGCAGAAAAGTAGAGGCAGAAGACAACTCCATCGGCTCGTTGTGTTGTTCGATGACGTTCGTGTTACCTCGTCGTCTGATCTTATCTCAGGGTCCCGACGATTGACCGTTCGCACCTTCGTTTGTCCAAGGGCTCGTTTGCGGACCGCGCGTCAGTCGTTCGCTGGTGTTCGACAAAGCCAGACACACAGTCAGTCGATCCGTTGAGTCATCAGTTCACACATTGACGGAGTCCCTCTGAGGCCATGCGTTTCCGTTGACAAATCAGTAGTCTTCATTTTCATTACAGTTTGGATCACCGCTCCTTTACCTCCTCCTGTACTTGAAACGTTGGGACGGCCCTTCGTTGGTTTCCCACTCGAGTTTGTTTTGCTCCCAGTGCGCTGAATCGATGCGTGATCTTCGCAGTGATCTCACATCAAGAACTTCTGTCCAGCGATCGTCGTTCAAGGCGGATTCCTTTTAGGCTTGAAAAGCCAATGTAAAACGGACCGCGGAATCTGTTTTGGCTTACTATTGAGTCTTGTGATCAGCGCAACCTTCCCGATCGTGACCATAATCATCTCCACTGAATCCGCATCATCGATGATAATGCTTGTTTCGTCACCAGGGTTTGAGCTTCTCGCGTCTTAATCAAGCCCAGTGGATTACCTGATCCCCGTAGGCCGTGCCCGTTGCGTCAGATCTGGGTGTCAGCCGAGTTCGTTTGTCTGAATTCATTGAGTCCTCAATTATTACTCTAGTCGTCGATCTGTTTTGATGCCGCCGCCTATGATTGATAGTCGTAAAGACGGATGCTCGGACTCACGCATGCACTGACTGATGAGCGGTGGTCACCATCAATCTGAATAGTTGGCGGTATATTCCAATCACCCTGAACAGGCAAGGGTCAAAATCCGTCTCCTAAAAGCGCCAATTCGGGCTTGTTCATTTTTCGCCCGTTTCTTTCTGGCTCACCGATGGCGACACCGGCTGTCCAATGAGCGAAAATCAATTCCCGATCTGAGGTGTCAACGGCGATTGATACGATTCGCCGTGGCGTGATTACACGCTTGCGCTGCACCGCATTCGGCAGCTCCTGGTTTCTGTCGCTTGCACACGATGAAGAAGGTATAAGCTGAAAACGACGGTTTCGGTCGGTTTCTGATTCTGAGCCGTCCCTCTTTCATCAGCTGACATGCGACGCGTAATGAGGAGCTCCGAAACTAACCGTGTTTCTGCGGTTTGAGGCGTGCGGAGGAACTGGCGTTGATCGCCCTTGAAACGATACGCTGAGTGTGTGACATGTAACGCGGACCGGTTGGATCATGTCAACCGTTATTGTGAGGATATGATCCAAACGGTCCGTATTCCTGTTTGAGGCGTTCTGCTGGTCGGTGATCCGGGGACCCTCCAACTAGATCGCTCACGGCACGGCGGCTGACTGCACAGTGCCCGAACCTCTGCGTCGTTTCTCCCTCCCTGGTACCACTCAGGAGGCCGACTCTATCGCGGACGGAAAGTAGAGAGAAAGCCAAGGGAACGCCACCGCGATGACACCTAACGATCCGGGACTCATCGATAGTAGCTCTGATCTCACTGCGGCCGACACTCCCTCTCTACTAAGTGGACTTCTCGCCGGGCTGACTGACTGCCTGCCTGCCTACATGCTTTGACTTCCCTTCTGCTAAAAACGATAGGCACACTCCTAGCCAGCTTTCGGGTCTCGTTCTCTGGTGGTAGGGTACTTTTTTAAGGGGCCCGTTATGAGAAATTTTCGGAAAACCGATACAGATGGATCTGACCGAAGCAAGAAATGTGGACCCATGTCGAAGGCACAACAGTACCATCACATGCTTAACGCAGCGGCTGAGACAAGAGAGAGAGAGAGAAAAACCGAATCATGTGCCGGGTACACGCGAACTCCATCAAATTCGTCAATCGGTCTCAGGGAGCTCCCACCGATGTCGGCGAAGCACGTCAGTTCTGGACGTTACCGATCAGAAGCCCACTCAGCACTCACTAGCTATTGATCTATGGGGGAGCTGGCTGTCGATGGTTCCCCTTCCTCCGGAAAAGTTTGTAAATCGCTGCGGTGCGCTTAAGTAAAATTAGAGGTTAGCTATGTCCACCGATTGCTGCAGAATGCATTTAGCCATTTGTTGAAAAATGAGAGCATCTACCAAGGAGCAGACGGACGGACCGACCGACCAACGGATCCTCCGGCTGAAAGGACGGATGGAAGTTGCATGTCAGCCAACAATGATAGCTTACCGACTGTCGGTTGGCCGCTCGAACGGTGCCTTGGTCGGCCGTCGGGGAGCTTCTTCGGGAGTGTTCGGCGGCAAGAGAAAAAATCTTTCGACGTATTCGATGGATTGCGAGTATCGACAAGGTGAGTTATGGCTCCGGTATCTTGAGATCTTCATCTAGATGGGTCACAGACACACGGACAAGTGTGATGGGCGCTCGGTCGCCAGCCAGAAAACACCAAAGCGTGGCCGGGCCGGGCCTGGCCTGGCGGGCGGCCCGTTGGCGCATACCGCTCGTAGTCACACGGAAACAACGATCTTCAGCAGCAGCGGCGATGTGAAGAATAATAATAATATTATCATCATCGACTAGAATCGCAAATCAGGCATGGTTCGTTAATGATCGGGTTCGACTTCTTGACCAAGCCTCTCCCGACAACCGTGGACGAGTAGACAATTGTGGGTGTTTATAGCTTCGCCCGTGAGAGATCGGCTGCGCAAGATCGAGTTGCATCGTGATGCTTCTCCTTTGACGTCGGAGGATTTCGTTGACATCGGGCTGTCTGAGCAGATTCCCGCTCGTTCAAGCTGACTTTCATCCCACGGTCATGAGGTCGGACAGAAAACACGAGACCGGACTCGGGGGAGCGCTCTGTGCAGAAGCGCGATGGCGTCCTCGTCATCCGACTGATATTTCAGCTCGCGAACACGGGTCGTGAATCGCAAAACACATGGCACACATGTGGCGAAATATTACAACAATAAACAACGATAATTGTGATTATCAGTATAACCATGTTATTATGACCCTCCTGGTCGGTCAGTCAGGGCGGTCCTTTGAACGAAAAATCCCCTCATCGGTAGCAACTCAGCCACGCTCACATCTTTCAGTATCTTCCCGAGAGAAATCGTCCTCCTTCTCTCTCATTCTCAGTATGATGACGCTGTCATCAACCGTCAAGACTTGATCGGGAAGGGTATCGGAAAACTCATCGCCTGAAACAATGAATGCTAATGAGCACGCAGCGAGCGCCGGCAACATTGAACTTGTGACGATGAGGGGTTCAACGTTGCTTCCTTGGAAGGAGCCGGCTGTTCATCAACGATGCTCCAATGGTGGGGCGATCTGAGCGGATTGCTGTGTGACGTGGAGGGATACCAAGATGCTGACATGGTGGAAGCTGCTGGCACGAGGTCGCTTTCTCGCGGCTTCGATTTCGATAGTGATTTCCAATGTGATTGATCGAAACGGTCCGACAACATCGATCGATTGGACTTCTGTTCTCCTCTGGATGCGCAGAGCTTCCATGGCGCTCGCCGATGCGCAAGAGAGATTGGGCTCACAGCGGGGTTCGAGTCTTACCTTCCAGAGGAGGCTGAGCGACTCTCCGGCGACTTGTTCTGAAAGTGGTCAAGAAACGATCTCGCAGATTCTTTTTTCTCTCATTTCTGCAATCTCATTCAGACTCAATGGTGAGACGGGTAGCCGAGCTGGCTGAGATCATTGCCTGTTATATTCAGTTCGGGGAAACCATTGCAACCTTCGAACGGAGCGAGGAAACGCGCTAACTACTCGCACATTCCGCTGATAGCGGACGCTGAATCTGCCGAGTAAATGCTTCCGGTCAGATTCGCGTTTCCGATGAATACTTTCTCCAAGCTCAACAAGTGGAGCGCTATGGACGTTCTGAAAGCGCGCTGGAATGTGTCTGGACGATTGTTACGGATGAATGCGCTCCCGTCACAACAAACGGCGTAGTTTCACGGTTGAGCAGAAGACCGACCATACAGATCACTGGCGGTGTCGACGTCGAGGAGGAAGCGAGAAATCACAGAATGCCCCCAATTCCGGTGTTCTGTTCATCGCATGGCTGGTCCAGTGAACGGACGGATTGTTTGTTGCCGAAGTCAAGGTGACGACGACGACGACCGCCGCGATCAGCCGTTGGACGGAAGAGCGGGCTTCGGTGTCGATGGTGGCAGCGACGAGCTCTCTCAGAAGATTACACCGAACGTCCACTTGAAGGGCACATGCACATACAAGTGAACGGCGAGTGCAGCTGACAACAACGTCAGAGACAACAGCGAATGAAAGCCGAATACCTCGGACCCCCTCACGGAGGAGAATGCCCCGGTACATGGCCGCCGGTTGATGCCGCGCTAATTGTCAATCGTACAGAGACACAGAGACGCACGGCGACCGATCGCGTTGCCATCGTCACTCTGCTTTCGTTTGTTACCTCAGCTGCTGTTCTTCCCCCGTTGTATATACATGGAACGTCGACGGCATTCCCGGAACTGCCGGATCTTCACTCCGAGAATCATGACGCAGATCTTCAGTTTTCAGCAGAACTCTCAGAGTAACGACTCCAGGAGAGCATGCGTCCCCCACTCACTAAAGTTCCTCTCCGTCTACAACGAAAACGCCTCCAACATCCCTGTGGGCACCTGAACATCCGAAATCGAACTCACACGTGTCAAAGCTGATCGCTGTCCCCCGCCTGGAGAGAATATCGGGAAATGGAATGATTCGCAGACGATGGCTCGATCTCTCGAGGCCTCAATGCGTCCAGGTAGCACTGAGTGAGACAGATCACGCTCCTGGATTCCGAATGTTTTGCCTAAAGATCCCTCGGTGCCCCGCGCGACTCAATTCAACAGGCCGATGGTCACACGGGTCCGCTGCGAAACTGATTTTCGAATGTCAGTGATTTCCATAATATTCTCCCACAGAAACGAGCGGAACGTCTCCGCCGGCAGCTCGATAATCCCGAGTTGCCGTCGACGATTCGATGTAAGCTGCCCCAGTGCACAGGGTGTGTCCAGCAAAGTACAGATATCGCGAAGCAGTTCAGTTCACTGACCACCGAGCTAAGGATGTGCGAAACTGATGCCATTTTATCATGTCTTGCTGCGGCGATCGAACTTCATCTGATTTCGCTGGATGGCTTCCTCTGAAGCGAGCCGGCTGTCACGTGCTGTTCGAAAACACTCGCCGCATGTTTCCGACAAGCTCAGATTGTTGGCGCCATGTTTGACAACGTTCGCGAGATCACTTGACCGGCGTTGTGAGCTTGACCAGAGCGAGCCATACCGGATTATTCGCTCCTATGCTGGGTCTCTGCATGGCTGCCGGTCCGATCACGATACGATCTGAACTTCCGAAGGTTGACTGTCAACTCGTTTGCGATGAGACGGCCCTTCTGAGCGAAAGTGGTCGGACGGGCCACTCGAACGGCTGGAGTAGGGGACGGTGCGTGAGATGTCGGTAATATGCTTCGGTTTGAACACCGAAATCATGGTAGCGCGCTCGTTAATTACCTGCGGGCAAACACGTTCCGTAACCAGGAGATGGTTCGGCGTCCGTTGGAAATTTCGATCTTTTGAGCGCGAAACGCCGTCGGGCAGTGACTCCACAGAAATTTCCGCGGTAAATGATCGGCGAGTGAATCAACAAACTCGGGTAGATAATATTCTACGTATAACTCTGTGGTCAATGATTCATGACTGAAATTTCGGGGAAGGAACTGCTCCCGGAAAAGCTCAACAGGAGCGAGAGGAGGAGCGCAAGGATCACTCTCGAATGAACTCCATGCTTCCACCGACTGGACGGCCGGAGGGTCAGCGCCGAGCTCCGAGCCTTAGCTGCTCGAGCATTCGGGAAACGCTGGCGGATTTCTGCACGTACCGGGAACCGCCACGCGGTCGAAACTTTGCGGAGCTTCAGAGCGAAAGAAAGCGCGAGTGGAAGTCCGTCGGAATTTTGCAAGGGAGGCGATTTTCACAAAAAAAAAAAACTTCCGGTGAAAATATGGGAAATCTATGGGAAGCCCCGAGTATGATGTGAGAAATCCGTTCGATTCACAGAAGGTAGGCGAATCGTGGATTTAGTTACGGAATCTACATGTGGCCGCTCGCGGGCCGATCGTGACGGGTGAAAACGACGTTTTTCTCTTCGATTTAACTAAAAGTTCGCCTCGGAAATGCCTGAGTGGTTTAGCGAGATGTGTTTTTCAATGTAAGTTTTTTTTTGCTCGGAATTATCCAAGGTCCCCTTGGACTGTTGCGGGCCAGCCGCGGAGCAAACAACCAGCGCAAGTCTCAAGTGTCGAGTCCGCAACGTTGAGCAGAACACGCAATCGCGCTTGAATTTTTGCATTATCGTTGGGCACATTTTTCCTCTCAGTTCTCGCGGTACTTTCTCTCGGTGACGCGAAAGGGTCCGAGTCGAATTGGGACATCGATCCGTGTCACAAAGATGTAAAACTCACATAAAAACTCTGGGGCCTCTCTGTGTTATGTCAAAATTGACGAAAAAAATCGGAAATCTCAGGACGAAATCATTTCGGAGCAGATCTCCGAGGACGTGTTCGGCATGTATCCTAGCAGGCTCCTGGAAGCGCAAAGCAAGCGCTCCGGCACTCCCTTCGGCTCGTTTTCCGGGAGAGATACCCGGCCCAGGGGGAATCGCGAATACATCGATCCCCTAGCGGGAAATCATTTTGTTCGATTCCTCGGAGGCTGATCTGAGACCAGTTGAAGCGCAGTTCCCGGAAAGCTCCGAGTGAACTCGAGTCCTGAAGGCGCGGACGGACTCGCGCCAGACTCGGCGCGATGCACACGAAAGAGCCTTCAACTTATGGCTGTCGAACGCCCCGTTCGTTTGAGAGGCTTTTAGAGTGAGCCAACCCCACACGCTCCTCTTCCCCTCTCGCTCGCGAAGGCTTCAGCAAGCGTCCATTCCATGGTCGCTCTCCTTGGTCGAGAAATGTTTGTGTTTTGCATAGGTGGTCCCGAAGTGTATGAAGTCCCGCCTTCGAAGTGGCAGAGCCACCTGGCGGCCGCGAAAAGCACTTCGGCTTCGACTGCCGGCATGTCTTCGGAACTTCAGTTGTCTGCCGGTTGCTGAGTGAGCGACTGTCTTCGTGTGGCGGGTGACAGTCGACGTCCCGTCTGATCAACTTGAAAAACCATCGACAGAGGAAGCCCACGGAGGCGCTTTGGTCTCCGGCGTCGAACTTGCTTGTGTTTTGCGAGAACTCCTGTGTTAGTCTCCAGCACCGTTGAGGCGTCTTAGAGGCGCGTTGACGTACCGCACGACAGTGTTGAAGTGCCACTCGACAGAGGACCTTACGCGCACTGGATACTTCCTCCGCTTGCCTGTGTAGAGCTTCCGTGTTGTATATACAATCGTGTACACCTGGAACTATCGTCAGTGTTTCATAGTTGTTAGTGCTACCGACCGAACGACAGAACTTCGAAGCTCCTGCACGTTCGACTCTGTCAACAACAGAACATCTCGGTGGAGCGCTCCCGCTGAAAGGTGCGTTTCCGAATTCGTGGATTCCTTCGAATGCGTCTCGGGTTCTCCACTGCGCGTTTGGAGCGTCGGAGAATTTGATCCTTTGTGCACGATCTGTCACAACGCCTCGTTCCTACGTGACTTGTGTCTTGACGGTTAGCGAGATTGGTCGTTACGTGGTCCTAAGCCGTTATTTATCACCGTGGCGATCGGCTTTGTCTCCAACTGACTCCTACCTCAAACCGATGAGCGCGGTGGACGTCCCAAGCTCTTACTGCGGACGGTCTGTAATTCTACCAGATCAATAGATCATGAAGAGTTGAGTTCAATGCACGTGCTCAAATAATGAGATTTACGCTGAACCCATCTTGGAACTACATGAACGTACACGGTCTCGATAGAGGTCATTCCATACCGGCTTCGATCCGTCAAAATGGGGGTGCTTCCTTTGACAGTCTGAAAATTTCATGAGCGACGCATTCAGACTGCGAAATGATGTTTCCGGGTCCGAGGCTTCCCGGTAGCCATTTCGGCACCGAGAATCTCATTTTGTGGTCTCAGTTGGCGACTCGTGCTCTTTGTCGCAGCTTTGAGTTCTCTTGACCCAGAATTATGGCGGACATTCGTCGCGCCTCGAAACGGTCACATGTTAATTCTGGAGAAACACAAAGCGATTGCCGGCGAAACCGGCGAATGAACGGCGCACACTAGCTCCTTCTGAGGCTTAACAAGGAATACATTTCCAATCAGTGGCAGATTACTTCTACCTTGTAGACTTCTTGAGAAACTGGAAACAGGAGAAACGAACACCCAAAGGACCAACGGGTCGCTTTTACATTGGCGCTGGGCTTAACCTCTGGCCACTTCGAATGCTAGATTGATCCATCGCTCCGATCTAACCGCATGAATTCCGAATGAATCGCCTCCACTCGTGAGTGTTTGAATCCACATACGTCTCGAGGAATCATTCAGTGCAACCCCCCCCCCCCCCCAAGGAAACTAGAATTCTGAGCCATCTACGCTCGATTGGGGACAAGGTCTGAGGAGTCAATTTGTTAACTACGGCAGTTGACGCGGTTGATTCGGGAGGAAGTTGAATATGGGAAGCTGGTGCGTTATTTTTCGCGGGGATCACCCTGCTCGATCTGTTATCTCCCGGAGCGTTTGACCATTAGGTGCCCTGATTGGTTCGGTGTCACTTGGCGCCGACATCGTTCCAAGTAACGTGTTTTCGTCTCGCATCACTTCGCTGTTAACGGTTGACCGTAGCTTAGAAGCGCAGCAAATAAAACTGAAATAGGAGCCCGCCACCATCGCGGTGATGACCATCATCATCACGAACCGTAATTGTGATTTTGTTCTCTCACTGCGCTGGCGATAGCGATCCTTTGAATCAACTGTTCGTTGCCTCAGTGAAGACATAAACGGAATGTCGGCCGACATCCGCTTATCTGCCGTATCTTCTACATAAGCAAAGTGCACCTCGATATATCATATTTTATGATTCCGCCCGAAATTATTCCATTCCAACTGCAGCGTTCTTGACCGAAGAGCGTTCGATCCGACGAGCCGTTTTGTTGATTCTGGAAGACGTCGGACTCATTTCACAGCTTTGCTATGAGTCCTAATCGATGGGACCGATCGCATTTTTGCTTTCAATGAAGCGAGCTGTGATCCCCGATGACAACTGCGCCGACCGATCGGAGATTTTGCCGAGCTCCACGGTTTGACGTAAGAGAATATTTGCGTCCGTGCCGCAGTTCTTCTGCGTACGTGTGTACGGCAAGCATCGGATGTGAGCTCATCCTAATCACATACGGCCGAACACTCACCACGCTAGGCGGACAGGCGCAGTGCACGTGAGCGAGTCTTAAACGCGCCAGACCCCCTGTTGGCAATCGATTCTTCTCCTGTCTGGCCGGCACAAAAATCTTCAAACATGCCTGACTGGCAGCGCAGAATCTTCTATGGACGAGCGCGAGAATTTATCAAGAGTCGCTTCCATCAGAGAGCTCGTCTCGATTTCGGAACGCCGTCCGTGGCTTCCAGTGTGCGTCAAATATATAAAAAAAATCGTTCACTCGATATTCATAGCGTGTTCGGCGAGCCCTTTCGGTGAATTTGATTGATCCCCTCCGTGTTTGGCTTTAATCAAGCAGCCTGGACTTCTAACAGGTCCTACATCCGAAATTGTCGGCGATGATGCATCCAATTCATATCTCGGCCTTTTTTCCGAGTCGAATCAACCTGGACAACAACACAAATTATGAGAATGATGACCGACTCGCTATTCTACGGCGATAAGCTCGCTTATGGTTGGTTATGCTTATCGCTTATCATGCGGTTCGACGAGCGTCAACCGCCCGTCGTCTCGGTTTTTCTCTGCTGTCAGAAAGCTGTAAAGCAATTCGATGTAGCCGCCCGCTTTGCTGTCGGTCCATGAGTCGCATCGCACGTCTATCTGCTTGGTGTTGCGCTCGCTATGAGGTTGAAGGAATCGGACGTAAATTCGCTTTCCGCTTCTATCAACTCGCGCGTCGCTTCGAGCCGTCTAAACAGAACCCGCTGTTGTCGTAGTAGTGTCGTTCCTCTTCTTTATTTCTGGCTTTTGATAACCTATAGAATGTACGTCTGTGAACTCCAGGGACAAAGACGTATCCAGATCCGTTGTTTTTCTCCCGATTCGCTGTAGTCTGTCTGGACGTTTCTCTTCAAGGGCTGCAGTGTCACATTGGAATTGGTAACAGCGAGAAAGCATAACGCACACAAACGGAGGCCTTGGACGGAGCCCTCGACAGAGAGAGAGCTCCTTCTGGACGGAAAACGGCTCCTGGACTTTATCCGTCCGAGGTGGCCCATGGACGACGTTGACCCCCACCACTGTCTCGAGTCCACCGAACGGCCCCAGCGCACGACGTGACAAGTCAACACTCACACCTGTTTCCCAAAAATGACTCCGTCGATTCATCGTCAGCTCTGCGGCGTCTCCAATATCTTTCGCTTCATCCTCCTCGAAAAAGTATTCTAATCTAGAACACAATTAATGGCGGCTTATTTGGCGTTATCATCGTTCGATGGTCCGAATAAGGAACTCTGCTCTGCTCTCCTCGCTTCTGAAGCGATCGCGTACTTTGCAGCTGTGTTCGGTTTGGATGAGAAAAATATCGCATCTGGGTGTCACCAGTCGGGCATATCCGTGCGCGTGATTCCTCCTTCGTCAGCGTACAGAATCTACAGCGTGCATTTCATTAGGAGATTTGGGATTTCCCAACTCCCAGCAGTCTCGTACCAGTCTCATAGCTCCGGTAGCCTCCACGAGGACCCGTAAGACGCCCGATATGCTACCTTCTCCCAAACGAACGAGTTTAGACTATTTTGCTCTGATTGCCAGATTCCAGAAAAACGTCGAGCTGAAACAGATGAGGCTTTTTTGGGGTCGTTGTAGATAGATTGTCGGATTCTCTAATCGTTTCGCTAACCAAGATAGTGAAAATATTGAAATAGGCTACTGTGGCCATTGGTCGAAGCTGGCCCATGATCGCGAAATCCCATTTCCTATTGAATCGATTCTTCGGTTTGCTTTCAATTATCACCACCGGATCTCGCTCGAGAAATATTGGTCATCATTTGCATTTTACATAACAAATACATTAGCCGTCCGAAGTTCATATCTCTGCGAGCGAGGAGAATATCGGAAAGAGTTTGGCCTCATGGAGTCAGTGGTTGTACATAGATAAAATGCAACGGCTGATGAATATTCAATGGTCTCGAGTGAAAACACGAGCTCACCATTCATTCTTAGATTGAACCGGAACGAAAATGGCTCTACTGATAAAGATGGCTGCGCGCTGAAACTCGCGTCTCTCTCGGAGGGATTTTTCCCCAATCCCGCATAATTATAAGTTTCGTTTACCATCAGCTGTGGACAGACCGAAGGCGAGCTGAAATTTGGAAAGTTTCCAGTGGCGGACTCTCCGATAGGCGGAGGAGGAGACTCATGTTGGACTATGAGCGACGGCGCTCCCAGTTAGGCAAGGGAATGCCCAGTTTCTCCTCGAAGACATCGAGGCGATCAGCGTTCAAAATCACTCTAGATGAATGTCTTCTTCGTATTGTGGACGATATTCATCGATTGCGACTACACGGCATCGGGAGAGCTTGCGAGACGGGTCTCGCATCGAGTGGCAATCGCAAACTCGTCGTCGATGTTGCGATGGGTGTCACCGAAAAAGAGCCTGGACAGGCGAAGCGATCGATGATTGTATGAAGGAACGAACGCCCAAGTTTGACGCGATCCGCTTCTGTGTTCCTCTCCATCCCATCGTCGACGCCGTCCTTTCTTCTTATCTCGGCCTCTTTCACTCGGTGGCTGAAGTCCGTTGCGCGTTTTTCTCCGCTCTTTCGGCGCATGGCTGTCCGGCTTTTTCGTCGTCATCTTCTTCAGCCTCGTCGTCGTCTATCGCTGAGCTCTTGCTACGGAGCCGAAGACTCCTCGTCCACGAACGACGAACATCGACTTCGATCATGGGAGAATCGGCAGCCAGCATCCTCGTCACACACCACGAGGAGAGTTTTGCATTTTACTCGCCAACGAAAATGCCGTTCGTTTCATTTTCGATTTTTTCAGTTCGTCCCCGTGCGAGATGAGTCTACGTTCATGGACGCACGTGCTGGGTCTCATCGACTCTTCGTCGCCTCGGTTTCACAGTGGCAAAAAAAGCGACAAGCTCGAGCTTTCCCGTCGTTAGCGTCCGCTGTTTAAGATTATCCAAGCCCTGAAGGAGTTCGGGACAGCTGCTGGATGATTTCCGCGCGTTCGTCCCCTCGCGTTTCCTCGGGAACGCGAAAAAACTGGTCGCGCCTGGTTGCCGTTTTGGGTGGTAACGAGGCCCGCTAGTCAACCCGGTAAAAACGAAGATGATCAAAAACGGCCAAAGGGTTCCTCCCGGATCGAATCAGTGGAAGAATCGACACAGTGTCACAGAGTAAATGACGCCGCTTATTAAAATGTGGCTACGCCGCCATAAACTGAAACGACTCCGCTGGAAACGAGAACCAGAGCGAGCTTGGAGAACACGACGGCAATTTAAGCTGAGCCCATTAATTCAAACGAGCAGCCAATGCAGAACAATTATAAATGTCCAGGGCGCAACCGCTAACCCGATCCTTCAGGAGCGGTAGATGCTACACTGATAATTCTCAATGAGCGACTCCTTACTCAATCTTACGTCACTGCGCTGGATCCGAGAACTCGATCGGCTCCGAGGATGCCGCTCTCGAACAGGGCAATCATTCGATCTATGGCCGAGCCGGGACACTCGACCGGACATCGGGGAGGAAGGATCCCCAAATATTTCGAGGAACAAAAACCAAGAGCTGGCCAATCGTTGACGAAGCGAAAGCCAGATTCGGGCAACGGATGAGCATACCTCGTGCCGAAGTTTTCGAGAGAACTATCTCTCTGCGAGCGCATCTCCCATCGGGAATTTGGGCTCAAAAAATTCGTTCTCGTCAGTTGGCATATCCATCTCGGCACCTTACCGGTCGGCCCGTCCGTCGTCCACCTGTCCTGACGACAACTACTGGACGAGAGTCATCTTCCCAAAAACGCGGCTCTGTTCACCAGCTCGTCGGGCTCGATCGGAGGATGGTGTTTTTAGACGGCTTATTAATATTCGGATTTTATTGTTGTTATTAGTTCCGATTTTGACTTCTTCGATCTCGCTCGCTCATTCGGTTTTTGTGCGACGGTCGCGGCGGCACGCTGTCAGCCGGGGGCCCATGCGATGATCAGACTTTCCAAAGTGCCAATGGGGTGTCACAGTCAGAGCAGAGGAGCAACGATCGCACCTGCACTGCGGATTGACTGACCGACCGACCGACCGAATGAGTGACGGCTGGCTGAACGTTACGAAGCGAAATCCACACCGCTCACGGTGTCGCAGCTCTTCGGCGGAGCCGTTTCTTTGCTTTCCTGCTCACCGCAGAACGATGTACACAGAACTCGATGGCGTCGAGACCTTCGTCCGCATCGCTGTTCAGCCGCTTCCTCCGGACGGGATCGTTCCGTTCCCTGCGACTCTGTGCGCCCGAGCACGGCTGCCTGAGCAATTCATTAAAGATTGATAAGATTGCATTTTCGGCGGTAACTCACGCTTTTCTCGATCGGAATTCCAGGTAAGATGCCGAAAGACGAGAACACTCATCGGTTCTCTGGAACGCTGCCACACCCCTCGGGTCGTCGAAACTGAGCTCATTCCGTCAAAGTACGTCGTGCAACTCGAATCAGATGAGTGGAGTCGAGCGGGCGGGTGGATCCACCGGAATTCGGACGATCGAGCGATCTCCTCAGTTCATCGTTTTGATAGATCTGCAAGCATCCCTGAGCCGATTACATAGTCGCCGCCACCGCCGTCGAGAAATCGCGAACGGTGACAGCGGCTGCCCAACCCTCTCTGTGTGATCCAATATTGAAAGAAAATCCATCCGTGGGTTTCGGCTACGAGCGCGTCATGAGTTAATTATACTGTAAATTATATCCTCCTTTCGGTATTCCTCGTTCCTCACAGAAATCCGGGCGAGCGATCCCTGATTCGATCCGTAGCTGTATTAGCGATTCATTACATTGCCACGGCTATATCCACGACCACCTCCTGACGACCTCCCCACGGCTCTGGGAAACTTTGAATCCAGTGACTACTCCATGCGCCGCGTCTCTCGAGAGGATCGTTTGCGCCGGGGCGAACTCGCTTCCGAATAGCAGCCGACATGTGAGAATGAATTGTTTCATAAACGGAGAGATGATGAACTAATGGGCGATTCCTCTCGCGTGCTCGCTCAAGCGTCCGCTCTCCGCGACCTATTGTGCACGGTCCGTTCGTGAGACTCTGGACGTGGACTATTGGATCCGTAGCCTCTTTTTTCGCCCGAATTCGGACGAACTCAAAATAAGAGGAAATCGGAATTCGCGAGCCAGAATCCTCTGCTGAAGCTCCGCCTCCTGCCACCGCGGCGGCTCGGCCTGCTTGTGCTCTTGATAGGAACAACGAGCTGTTGTGAAGTTGGCGCCAAACTCGTGGGTCTCTCCAGCTTCAACCGTGCGTCGTCCATTCGTGCTTTGCTTAGCTACCTACCCCCGAGGGCGGCAGATGTGATCTCTTTTCTCTCGCAGAAACCGGTTTTCCCTTTGCTCTGCTGGTCGGTCGGTCGGGTGGTCGGCGTAGGTTCCCCACTTCGCCCGGGCGCCTTCTTTCGTTCGTCGACGCGAACGGCTCCCATGCCTCGTGGAGGGACCAGCCTACATTCTTCCCTACCCCGGTGTGAAGGCGAGTCAGCCGCCTGCCTACCCTCGTTTTACTTCTTTGCACTCTTTCGCATTTGAACATTAGCCTACAATAAGGGTCGGCCGGCCCGACTCGAGGTGGCAAGCCATTACGGAGTACATCAGGCTGAACGACCGACTTCGGCTCCGGGGTAGCGGGCTCCACGAGCCGGCCCAGAGGAAGTCCAGGACTCCGAGCTCCGTTCTGAAAGGATTTCGAGGCGGCGGAATCGTCCCTGAGAAAGGGAGTTGAGACATGAGAAACATATCGCCGGTCTGGGGACACCTTCGGCATTCCCGGGAACGATCGAAGTCGGGACCGGGCCCTGGGCTCCGATCATTCGCGGTGGGTCGAAAACTTCGATTGCTTTGGTCGTCGCGTATCACCCACGCACGCACCGGCTGAGGTCATTTTGTCGCAGGCTCGTCGTGCCGCGATGCAAGCGTCTCCCAGAGTGAATTGCTCAATGAATAGCAAACGACCGGCGCCGATGACCAACCGAAAATGTTCAGCTTGGAGCAAATGATAAGACCGAAGTAACGATGCATGAATTTTGTCGATGTGTTCGCACAAGGAGACAAAATTATGAGCTGCAAGCCTGAGCCGAGGGGTTAAGCCGACAGGTGACCCGAAAAGTTCTCCATGAAGGACGCGTTCCAGGCGCATGCAATCGTGTTGGAACATCGAATCGCACCATGTTCTATTCTTCATACGTTTTCCTTCTCCCCTTTTTGAAAAATTGACCGCAGCGCGAGTTATTGATGATGCCTTAGACGAGATTACGGTACGGCACGGTACGGTCAGCGAGACCGGATGTCGATCGCGATCCTGCCGTGTGACCGTGAGCGAGTTCCATTGGATCCCAGAACTCGATTTGGCGCTTAACCCCTTTCGTAACGTCCAACGACAGAGCATTTGCGAAGAAATTCGAACTGCCCCTGTTGTTGGAGACTTTGCTCGAACGAAGCCTCGTACCTCACGGACCTTGATTGAACCCTTCGGAAACTCGCAGTGGCCGGTGATCAAATAATACGAGCGATACCATCTCGCTGATGGCACTCAACGCTCTCACCCAGTCAGTCTGTCACTCGTCCGACGTCGTTGCCGCTGAGCTACTAATGATAGATAGGTTGATCAGAGGATGGATGGAAAACCCTGGGCCGAGCGGAACTGTCGACTTCCCCGCCGTAATGGCGAGAAGTAAGGACCGTCCGCACACGCCGTGATTGCTAGAGCTCAGTATTTCGCAAATGGCTGCTAATGTTCTTGGCTGGGTGAGGTCAAATTTCTGTTGTTGATCACTGTGCCCATTTGCCGGCGCAGTCGTTCACCGCACTTCTCGATCTCCTGAGTTTCGGCCCGAGCGACGGACTGAGACTCCAAACCGATGTTTGGATTCGCCATGTCGAAATCATAGCTCGTAACGAGCGAATTGTTGGGAACCACCCGAAGATAATTACGTTACGAGTTTTGACTTCGATTTTTGGCCTCAGTAGATAGCTGTGTGTAACACTACATGTGTGCGTCTAAAAACGAGAGGGGAAACAAAAAAGTAAAAGGTGGGTCCGTGACACAATACAACCGCATCCGTGATGGGGTCGCTCACCCCGAAACTCTTCAATGGATTATATAGCCGCTGCGCCATCGGTGTTGCTGCATTGTCGTTTTGCTTTTGGCGTACTATGGCGCGATTAGCTCATCTATAGCGAACTCCTGATTGAAACAACAAATTCCCATTGACAACGACGGAGCCCGTAGCGGAAGACGCCGGTGTTGGACGCCACAATCGGCTTGACCTGACGTTTTTTCGCAAAACAACTTCGTGACGGCGATCCGTCATTCCCCGCTTACACTGATTGCGATTCGGGGAACGCGTTTCATCTGTGTCCATCGGATTCGGGACCGTGTTCAAAACTGCCAGAGGCCATGTTCTTGTGGAGAATGAACTCCCCAACGAGTGTGGGGAAGCTCCCAGTTCTCGGTTTCCGAACTCCTTGCGCGGCTCAGAGGCGAGGACATCGGGTTGGCAGGATTTCTCCCGGAAGTTCTTAAGAGAGACGCTTCATTCCTGGCTCAAGTCATCAAACGAACGAGTCGGGCGGCAAATCTGAAAACAAAAGTGTCACTCACGCTTCTCTTCGGCTCTGTGAAGAGTAGCCGAGACGGGATCGAAACTCCTCGGAGGAGATACGCGCGAAATACGCAAACCGCGTCAATGCGGATCCGTCGATAGCAACGTGATCGTTTCTCGGATGGAGAAGCGGGATGGCGGTGATCCTCCCCCTCCCGCTTCTGATCTGAGTCACCCGTTTGGAATAAATATGCCGACGAACAACGCGTAGGTCGTAATTGTCTTGTTCCGTGGCGATGAAAAGTACCATCGACGCAAAATGATTACGGCGTTAATCTATTAACGAGCCGCATTCAGTTTCCACGCGAGCAGGAATGAATTCTGCGCGAGTTCCCCCACGTGAACACTCGAGCAGCGGGGAACTGGAAGGATTCCTGGACGGAAGTGTTCATCTCAGATGTCAAGGTGATATCACGGCCGAAGATTGCTAGCTCGATGGCTTTCCCGACGCTCTCCCTTCTATTTCCTCCCGCTGGCTTGAGATCTGATCAATCAAATTCATGGATTACTCCTGGAATGTTCTCGATGCCGCAGTCGACGCAGCCCAGCGTTTTCGATTCGTCGCAATACTTTCGATCGACCGCATCCTCGTTAGCTCGACGGTTTCGATGCTGACCCAGCGATCCTCGCCGCCCTTGAAGACCAGCCTCGGTTTCAAGACTTTGCCCGGACCGTCCAGATGCAGCGCGGCCTGAAGTCAAAATTCAAGCAGCAGCACCCCCCCCCCCCCCTCTCCTGTCCCCCTTCAGGGTCTCGGACCTAAAGCATGAACTTGCACTCAAGCGGGTGTCCCACAGGACAAACCGCAGATAGGCGCGAAAAAACAGAGCTCGGACAAAACCGAGTACGTTGGAGCATTTAAACGGCCCGGTCAAGATCAAGTGATGACCGTTGGAGAGTTGTCGTGATCGTCAAGTGCTGACCGGCCGGCCAGCGAGCTGTCCGGCGAGCCTGATACATACTTGTATTCTCTCGGAGGACGGGCACCGCTGCAAAGACAAAGGCCCGCATATTCGTTGGAACAGAATTCAGAGCCGAGGAGCATTGTTTACGCCGAGAAAGCGACGCCGACCAAGCCCGGCTACAATACAGCATTTCTCAATTTGACATGCACAACCGAACCGTCGGTCGGTCGGTCGGTCGACTAACCAGGGAGCCAGGCAGATGACGACGATGAGAGAGGAAGAAGAATTAGGGGGGGCTGAGAGCAATTTTTCGCCCAAAAATTCAACCCAAAATCCAAACTGGTCTGAGAGCGCCGGTCTTCTTTGGAAGGAAACCGATCGAGCCAACGCTCGGCTAGCCGACGACAGAGGAATTCGCTTCATTTGCACCTGTCCTCCTGATGAGGATCGCCACCCGAGCGGCTGCTGCATGCGCATCGAAGCCACCGCAATCGTTGCGTGCACAGAGGTGCAACCAAGGGTCATGCATCGTTGATGGTGGCTTTTCATGCTGTTTGCAAACCAAAGCCTAGCAGGTATCGAATGGCAACGAGAAAAATAGGTTACCGTTACACAAGCTGTTGAGTCGGGGGCTCTGGCTGCCGCGTGGCTTCTTCGTTCGGAGAACCGAACGCAGCCGGAGGAGCTGTCGATCCGATCGAAGTGTCGTTTGTGTCGAGTGCGGAAGATTGGTGTTCGCATTCTTTCTGGAACAACGGTTAAGTTTCGTATCAGCCTCTAGTTGGTCGCGTTTTGGGCATTTTTTAATTCGTTCCGGGGTCAGATTACAAGGTCGTCGGTTAAACTTCTTCGCCTCGTTGTTACTTTTGAAGAAAGGCTCCCCAACTACTGAAACAGAACCATGACTCCTCTGCCGTGTCACCCGACGACCGAAGATAGCACCTGCTCGCGGGATCGTTCAAGGTACGCTTGCCAGCAACGATGCTTGAACGCAAACCGCTTCAGAATTGGAACTCCTTCCAACGTGAGGACGTTCAAACTCATGTGACCGCAAACAGTCGCCTAGTTTTCCGCTCTTGACAGTTTGATCACCTCTTGATGCCCCAGAATGAGACGATTAACCCTCACAACGGAATTCGGTGCAATGCTGAACGGAGTTCCGTGCGCGATCGATCGGTTTGCCGACTGCCGAGACAGACTGGTGGTGATAGTTAATGACTCCGAACGATGAAAATATGAGCGTGTATGTAGGAGTAGACGTATTCGAGCTCAGAAATCATCGGGTGCGTGTCATTCGAACAGTGTGTGTCTGAATCGACGGGACCCCACGCTCGACACAAACGGATAATTCTCGTTTGGGTCGGTCGACGTCATTACGATTGGTTTCGCAGCGATTGCTCCATATGTGTTCTTTTCCGATCGTCGGGCGCACATCCTCGACCGGGGATACTGGTGGCCCTAGGAACAACTGCAACCGTTTTGCGACATTCATTCGTGGTCTGCTTGAGCGCCGATGGATCATTAATCCAGAGTTACGGTGGGTCGAATCCCTGAATCGTCTGGCTAGTTAACCACCGACTGTCAGTTCATAACGGCAATTTATGTGGGATCCTCCAAACTCGTTCGGCTCCCATGCCGATCCAATGTACGCGGCAATAGAACTCCTATGATCACACGGACGGCTTCTAGCTCTGCCTACCTCTCCAATCCGCCGTAGTTGTCTTTGTTGTTGCTCTTCCCGTTCTCGCTATACAACGATGCAGGTAGGCTAGTTGTCAAGCGGATAGGCCGGCCAATTTTCCAACCGGCCCACCAGCAGCGAGAAGATCGCCAATTCCCGATTGTGCTTGTTCGGACCGAGGAAAGTTCGCAGTCGCTGACAGTCGAAGGCGTCGAATGAATGAGGCATCTTCCACGAATCCAGTGTGTGAATCAATAATTTGTCTTTCTGTAGCTCGAGCTGATGACCTTCCCATCGGAACGGCCTTGATCTTGCTTATGCAGCGGCATCTTCTGGTGTGTCGGCTAGTTGGTTGAGGTTCACTTGAACGTTCGCCACGTGCTGTTAGTTTTTCTGTTCACCTGGAAAAAAATGCCGTTAGTCTTAGCGGGGCGAACATAGGTTAGCCGCTCGCACCGTGCAGACTCCTCCGCTCCCCACGCAGCCGCAGCAACGAGTGCCGCAAACTAAATTGTCCCGTTCGGACAGGAGAATCACTTCAGTGATGGATGTCAGTGGAGCATCATCGATACGAAAACGGCCTTCGATACAGTGCACGGCGTATTTCGGGTATGTAGCGGCAACAATGAAACAATAACCCAACGGCGACACAACAAGAACAGCAAACAAAACACTCGGACAATGGAACTCACAGCGAGCTCGCGGTGTCTTGTCATTATGGGGATCGGGTTCGGTTTCTGCTATTCGATTTCCTCCTCCGTGATTTTTGTTGTCATTATCACAGTGTCGGCATCAGCAGCGCCCGGCAATCGTTCGACATTGGTTGTAACAATCGGTTCTTGCTCAGCCAGAGAGAGAACACGGCGGACGTTGTCGGGATCCATTTCTAATTTCCTCTCGTTCCGTCACGCGCACGCGCACCATTTCTTCTGTGGGCACTATCCCATAGTATTTCCTTTTTATGTCCGTTAATGTGAATGTGTTGTCGGTGAATCGACCGGATGATTTGCGCGTGTTCCTCAGCTGGGGAGAGCGGATGATGAAGCTCGGTAATTGGAATAAATGGTCCGCGTGGTACTGAACACGTCCAAGGAAATCCATGTGTCTCGTTACTCGTGATTTTAGCGAGTTCCAGTAACACCAACGAGTTGTTCACCGACAAACCACCGTGCGATTGTTGGATGCAGATCCGTTGACCGAAGGCGCAGCGTCACTCGGTCGCCCCTCTGTTCCGGTCTCTCCTACTTTTCCATTCCTACGCCGAGTTGCGCCAACTGCGAAAAACCTCCGAGCAACAGCATTCACGACGAACTACCGTTCAGCGAACGAAACGCTCGTGATAAAATGTTTCCGCCCGCGCTCAAATCGATTCCTCGCTCAGTCCACAGCGCGAGGCTCAAATAAATCAGAGCCGAAAGCGCTGATCAATGGTTTTTTCGGGGCGGCTCGACAACGAACGCAAGCCCACCGAAAGTCTCGACTCAATTGTTTCGTCCACCCTTCCATCTCTCTCGATCTCGGTGCTTCTTATGGAGTTAAAGCTTGTGGAACGCGGAGTCGTCGTTTCCGATATGGAGGTTTATGCTATTCTTGAGAAACTGTGTGGTTGGTATCCCATGACAAGCTACTGTCAAGTTTTCACAGAATCTTTTGGATCCAGTCGGAGTCACACGGTGGCCGTCAGTACGACACGGGTTTGTAGGAGCCGAGCCATAAACAATTTCTCTAGCGTTTTATATGACGCGAGGGCATCGTTTAATTATGCGCTGCAATTAGATGCCCCGCAGATGCCTTCACATGTTGATGTGAGGCCCAAGTCAGCGACGAGACTTCTCCAATGACCTTGTAGAAGTGTCGAATTTATTCGCAGTGGTTACAGCAAATGCGAGCGCGATCAGATAATGTTGAGTCGCTGATCGGCCCCTCCGCCGCGGAGACTGGTTGGCAGCTTCGACGTCCAAGTCGTCGACGTCAACGAAGTCGTCGGTATCGCTGTCTCTACATCGTCCACAGGCTCGACTGTTGCAGTCGTCTAGGGATGGCAGACCGTTCTTTTCCGCCCCGTTCACTGACTGCGGCATTTCATTTTTCCATGATTTTCCCGCTGATCTATATTTTTCTCGTTGAAGTGCGGCGCGTCGACAGCATTCTCGTCGACTGACTGACTGAGCGAGCGAGCGACCGCGCTGGGCGGCTGATTAGACGACTCACATGATAAACTGCCTGGAACGGAACTTCATTAATCTCCGAATCCACCGGACATCTTAGGCGAGCTGACTGGTGGTCACATGAATGCTGTATCTAGTTAGGAGCCATCATAACTTTCTGGTTCACTGCAGGGATCACCGCCACGCTGAGAGCTACACGAAGCCGTCGAAGTCATTGTTGTCCTCAGCATTTCCGCCCCTCGGCGGCCACAGCACACTGCCCCTCAGTCGACTTCCTCATAATGCTGCTTGTTGATATTTTTCTCCCACGTAGTTAGTAACACTCTCCAATCGACGTATGGCACGGATGGGTTCAGACAATGGATGGAAGAAGGAACGGAGGGAGAGTGAAACAGTGGAACGGGATACCTCACGGTTGATCGGGAAGTTAGGTGGGAGCTCCTCGTTCCGGCGTCGCCATTCCATCCGCTGAATGGCTGGCTGTCTGTCTATCTATCGAAGATTCGCGTTGTGGGTTTGCGCTCGGGTCCTGTATGGAATGCTCTCGATGAGCAGCTCTGCCGAAGCTGGCGTCGAGTCTGATGAATGCGATGAGAAAACCTTAGGGGAGCAGGGAGGCTGGGAGTCGCATTCGCGTCCCACATATCCTCGTTGCTGGCTTCAGCGCGGGGCTCGATGAAAACATCGGAAGTTGAATTCCGATTTTGGACAAACCACCCTCCGGATGGACGAGGCCGAGCACGTCATTGAGAGAACGAACCACCGAAGCAGCCGATCATTCGGAGCGTCGACACGGGATCGACAGAACAAAATGACCATCCCCGGCCATCAACAGCGCAAAATGATTTGATGGTGACGCCCGCCGCCACCGCTTCGTTTCGACACATCAGATCGATACCTTTCTGTTTACTTTTGAAAATACGTTTTTTTCGTCTCCCGATCCGCCTCTTCTTCGTCCATCCGTCTCACATCGACTACAGATTTCCAGGCTTCTGAAACGCGGAATTCTTTCGAGACATCGAGTCGTCCGCGGGAAATCGACTCTCGAAGCCCGAACTTCCACAGAAATCAGCCGCAATGCGATTCGAAGTCGGGTCATTCGTTTGATTCATCAAGGGGAAGGAATCAGTTCGCGGCGGTCTTAGATGAGTGTCGGCGTTTCGTTTCGTAGTCTTCCGGTTAAAGAGTTGTATGAGGTCCTATCGTGGGAGGTCACCTGGAAATGTTTCCCAGACCGAGTACGTTCCATCTCATAGTCGGGGTGAGCCCTTACACCACAGGGCGCGCTGCACGATCTATGCACAAGATCGTGCACACAACATCTTGCTTCGAGGACTAGATGAAGACGGCAAGAGCCATGACGATCATGCCTCGCAATTTCGCTAAAAGTGTTTCAAGAGTAGAGTTATCAAGTGAACGGAAATCTCAATATTATCAGATGAACGCCAACCAACCTTATCAGGCTCGAAGCTGATACAAACATCGAGGGGAGAGTGGAAGAGCGGAGAAGCCGACCAGGGACGAGAGAATCTAATGAGAGAAAGAAAGCCTGTTTATCTCATGTGTGTGTGTGTGTACGGCAAAGAAATGGAAGCGAGATAAGTTGAAATTTCTGGTCGCCTGCCCCGTCGCCTGGTTGTGCTCGTCGTGGGCCACGGGTGATACGAAAGACGGGGATGATGAAGAAGACGAAGAAAACAGAAGATGATGAATGCTCCATCTCTACTGTCGGCATCAAACCACCGGCAAAACCCAAGTCCACCGAAAGCGAATAAACTGACCGAGAAATCTGACGACGAACCAATCGACACGAGACTGAGAAGCGAATTCTCAGAAGAACGAGAATAATAGAGAGCACGATTTCGAAAGAGACTTGCGCATCTCCGACGTGCGGCCACAGGTCATACGCGGGCGTTTCTTTTTCTGGAAAATGTAAAATGGACGCATAGATTACATCATTAAATAATGGCACGAACAAGTAAAGCGCGGAATATGATGTATTGCTCGGGGTGTTTTGATTAATGGACACCGCCGTAACTCGATTACAGAGATGGCCTTGAGCTATTCTCCCAGCCTTTTTTGAGAAACTCTTCGCGCAGCGCAGAGCTAGGATTCACCGAATTCAACTGGCGACAACACTGGGTTGGCTAGAGATCAGTCGCCCCAACACTCACTCGCCGATTGGGATTTCTCAGTCAGTCCCTCAGGGGACTTTTTTCTTCGTGATTCAATGTATCGATAGAAGCATCCATCCAAAATCACAGAAACCACAGGGAGAGTCTTGGATATCTATCGATTCGAGTTGATGCCTGGTTCAGTTGATGTCATCATGGCAAATGATCTACTACGGATGGGAGACCGGTAACTTGGAGGGTCGATAATTAGAATAATTTTCGTGAGCCAACACTCGTGGTTGCAGTGCGCTTTTCTGCTTATGGCGTCCTATTATCGTTGAGGAAGATCGAAGCAGTTCTGGCCGATATAGGTTGTTATCAAGTTTCATCGAACGTAGAGAAAAGCTTCGAGGTCGTTTCAGTTACCCACTTTGTAACTTTGTATCGTTGCTGATCGTTTCCGATTGGGCTGGACTTGCCGTTCACCAAACTGCGTTTCCAGATCCTGTTCGTCTGCGACTCGCTGATGAGTGTACGTAGAGAACGGGAGACTAATCACTCGAGTCCCGAGGGTGAACAATTATGGGTGTCAGTCCGAGCCAACATCCGTTCCTGACATTTCCATACACTGGTTGAAACATTCCATGCCAGTAAAGGCGAAATCGGAATCTTCGACCCGAGACCGTGGAGTAACCGCGCGCACGTATCAGCAACTCAATTTACCAGTCAGCATCGTCACTCGAACGGTTCTGAAATTGGCGAGACATTCCGCTGGCAAGACTCGCGTTTCTGGACGTGAGTCGAGCTAAGCTCAAGTCAGATTCCATTCATGTCCTCGTTTGCTAAGTGTCCATCGTGGATGAACGACACAAACCCTGCTCGACCATGGGTTGATAATTAGGAGCATCTGTGCAAAGCAAAACTCGAGGTCTCAGAGCGGTACACTGGTCGAGGTACTTCATCATCGTTCGAGCGGGACTTAAATCGCCTGCTTGCGACTCAGTCTCAGGAAAAGAAAGAGCACCCTATAGCTGAGCTATCGTTCCGCCAATTCGGTTCGTAACCCGATCAGTTTTGAAACTGGCGAGAGTTGCAACTTGCCAAACGGGGTTTCTGAGAGGAAAGCGAGCTAAGTTTGTCTTCGATTCCATCATGGGCAAAATATCCGTCACTGATGGAAGATCGATAACGCGAACGACCATTTGTCGGCAATTATGACAATTTTTGTAAACCAACGTCCGTGGTTACGATTCCGTACATGTACTCGTTCCGGCATTTTATTATCATAGTGGCGGAATCGGAACGTGTCGCTTAAAATGAGTCGCGAATCAGCTTTGACGGAAAATTTGTGCAGAAAACTGCGAGATAATTTTGATAACTCAGACTGTCGAGCAGCCACGTCGGCCGACCAAAGATGGCTGAATACGCCGCTGGGCAGACCGCGTCCAGACAGAAGCGTGAACAAAATTCTTCACCTATCGTATTTGAATAATCAGCTCGTCAATATCGCCATTGCTTCAAGAGACAACTTGCGACGGGCAGGCCGGTGCCGAACAGATAAAAGTCTCTATGTATGTGAGCGGTGAGCGCCCAGAGCGAGCAATGACTTTGCACATGAGAAGGTCTCGCTTGGAACGAACAGCTTTTATTTTTGCGTCAATATATTCGGTAGTTTGTTCCGAAGTGACGCACCAGGCGGGGATACGCTCAACGATGACGAATAATCCGACAAACAGGAACTGTTTCGAGCTCTTCGACGTTTCCCGCGATCGCCAACGGAAACATCCGAGGAATCGGATCTGTACACTTGATCGCAGTTCTGGTTCGCAGACGATCGCGGCAAATGAGCGAAAATAAAAAGTGTCAAAAGTTGGAAATTCCGGAGTCCCTTGTGTCGGGAACGACGAGGACCATGTAGTGCCTGCGTGTCCATCCGCACGAGATTCGAGTCCCGAGCGGAACAAATGTCCACTTACTGTCATCCTTATCAAAACGTTTAGGCTCGCTAGCTCGTCCAGATTCGTGCATCGAACTTGTTGCAAGTTGTCGACAACGAGGAGCTGTGACATGTGTCAGAATATCTCGGCCGTCTCTGAGCTCCAACGGTCGACCGGGCCGGCCTGTGTCCTGCCCACCGACCGTCTGACTGACTAGCCGCTTATCTCCGATGTAGATCATCCCTTAGAAATTCCTCGCCGTACGAATCTGGGTGGATATTTGGGCACTATTTTTGCTCGCGAGGGGCTTGAAGGATCATCGTGGGAGCCAGAGCTAGAGCCCTCGTCGCTCTCCCCGCCTCTCTCTCGGCCTATCGCGTTGCACTTCTCTCGCCGGACTCCTATCTGCCTACCCAAACAGCTAAAAACTTTGATGCCCTGCGGAGCGCAGAAAACGATCACGGTGAATGTGGACGAGGTGGAAGAGGAGGACGGCGTCGACGAAAGCAAGGCACCGATTGGGGTGCAAATTTGGGTCCGACATGTTTTTGCACAATTACCGATATATTGGCTGAATGCTTCGATGCTCATTTATAGTGCTTTCTCTTTTCTGAACGATTTTTATTGTGGTCCACACAAGGATTACACGCTGTTCGCTGCCGCCGGTCTCGCCAGGTACTCGCGATGCTTCTCTGGAAGCGAGTCGGCAAGTGTGTTCGGGAGTTCGATGATCAAGTTTGATTTTTGTGCGCTCTCGTTCGATCGAGGAGATTTGAGCTGCGGTTAGGGAACAGATTCGCGCTACATCAAACCCGATCTGGTCACCGCAATGTCGTGATCGAACGAACACAATCAGCATTTTGTAGCTGTCCTGAAAAGGGGAGCGATCAGGAGTCGACTTGAGTGATTTAGCCCGGCGCGTGTGCATCTCGTCGAGAAGAAGCAACAACTGTAACGATGTTCCAATCGAGTCTCGGTGACTTCATAAATCGACTGGCGTCGGTCCATGTGCTCGCGGCGTTCGTGGGGCTCGGACTGCGGGCAGACCTCCACCGAGTGAGGTGTCCGCTGAAACCAACGCCGCAGGACCGTGTTTTTTGTTTCGACTCCGTCCGCTTCATCAACCCGGACTGCCGATCCCGACGAAGTGAGCTTCGAATCATCGTCCCCGCTCCAGTCGTCGTCGTCGCCTCTCGGGTGACCAGATGACCCTTCGTTGTCAAGAGGTTATTTCGAAGGCATTCTATTATGTGCGCGAACCAATGAAGCGACGAATGAATGGATTCCCCATGCAGCGACCGTTCGGTATGGTAAACAACGTGTCCATGTTTCGCAAACCACTCATTAGAGCCACCACGGCGACGATGACGTTCATACGATGAAGTTCACGAGATTAAATTTCAACAGATAGGCTCTTCCGACAAAACGGGGTCTTCCACGGGGCGACCAATCGACAGTCGCTATCGCCGTTCTACTGCTGACTTAATTCTTCTCTCGGTCCCCACTTTTTCAGTTGCTAAACCGTTTTCCTCGTTTGCAAGGATGGCCCCTAGTCGAATTTCGGAGTGAAGCGCCGGCCCTTTAATTTTATAGTCAACTGCAAGGCCGAGATTGCGGCCACGACTTCGCGCGAGGAACGAAAAGCAACGTCAGTTTGCTGGTAGCGGTGAGATTTATGGCTCTCATGGTTCTGTAGATTTTCTGTCGGTCCATGCCGTTGTCGCTGATGTCGCCGATGGTGTTATTCCGGAAAGGGACGGCGTTGAAAGCTAATTTGTTGCTTTCAAAAGCTGACATCTTCTACCCGAACCTCTGGTCCGTGGTTCGGTTTCAGGTCTTCGTTTGCCGCCCGAACGTTAGCCGATCCGTTCGGTTCGAGCGGGGCTCGATGAATCACAATCGAGCCCGAACGCGACGATCGGCCGAGTGTCTCCAATCGCGATCGATTTCTGGATTCCCACTTCGTCCCTAAATCGAGCGGATCTTCGCTATCGCCAACTGGCGCTAGCGGTGCTAGTGCCTGTGAAGTCGCCGTTGAGGAATCCTCGTTTTCTTCGTCTCCGTTGCGACGGTCTCGTTCAAGGCTGAGAGCGGTTTCACGCGTTTTCCTCTCTGTTGGCATGCATTGTGATGAATATTCATCTGATAAACAGAAGTCGTCCGAATAGAAACACACCGGAGCCTAAGCTCGCCAATATAGTGACTTTTTTTTAGTCGAGGGCGGCAGAGTTATCTCTCATGACGCAAAACTCACATTCCGGTATCTAGCGATCGACTGCAGGTTCTCCAAGGCGACGAAGATTCCCCTCGGTTGCTCATTTCGTCTCACTAGACAACAATTAATCATCGTAACACTCATTAAGACATGGTCCCCGGTCCGTTCGCGAGGTAGACGACCCCTCGTCTGGCCTGTGATCTGCTCTGCTCAATACACCCAAAAGGCCGAATTTCCCAGCGCGTCCCACCTGTTGTTTGTATGAGGATTTTTTCTCGATCTCTCTCTGCGCCAAAGCGATGCCCCGTCATTAATCTCTACGTGTGAAATGGGTTGCTTCATTCGTGCTCTGATTTCTGATCGAACGGGGGAAAGTTTCCGAAGGATCCAGACAACGGTTATCTAACCTTCATTGTCCCCTGACTCCTTCCAAAGAATCCGTTCCCTATCCCGGCTGATAATTGAGCTTCTCTTTCGAGTGGCGAGGGGGATGACCTTGGGACAATCCTGGAACAGGGAACGCCGCGACGTCGTGATCTATCAATCCAGTTTCCGTCTGAATGAGTTGCAGTCACCTGCCTTTCCGAGTTCCGCAGGCGGCTCGACGCGCTAAGCCATCGATCGCTGTCGGTAGAGCTTTCTGTGTAGCGACGCCTGCGATCGATCAGATGAAAAACGGAGCCAGAAATCGCCTCGCTGGCTTAACCCATAAAGTGATTCCCTGACCCCAAAACAGCGGCGCTAAGCCGTGGTGGGCGAAGCCTCGTCGTCCAGAACTCGATCGACGGTCTATCGACGCTCATTTTCTGGTCGCGAATGGTTCCGCAAGCGAGAAGTTCCGGCAGCGGATGAGGTAGACTCCAGAATGTGGAAACTGAGAGGCCGACTGGAGCTCTGTGCTCTGGATACGATCGGCCCCGAGCGGACCCGGAGGAGGAAATCGCTACTGCGTTCGTCGGGTTTCGGAAGAGAGTCGGCGAGTTGGGCAAAGTATTTGAAAAGTTTCTTCCTCTTCTTTTCTGTGGCTTTTTTTCTCAACTCTTTCTCCACTGAGGAGCAGAACTGACAAGAGTATTTGCGCTGAGATTAGAGGAGAAAAATAGTTTGGACCGAGAATCTAGTCGCACAGTTCTCAAGAAACGAACCCGTGAGAAAACTCGGAGAGAGTGAGAGCATCGGGAGCGTGCTGGTCATACTAAAAACTGGAGAAAAAAAGCTTCGGAGCGCTCGTCCGTTCGTTAAACTAAAGATGCACGCACAAAGGTTCGGGAGGCCTCTATAGAATGCTGAAGATTGTTAATTGAGAATACGAAAACAGCGAGACATGCTCTCGAACAGCTGATGAGAGCCGGTTGCATTGCACTCAAAAGGTACCTGAAAGCATTCCGACCGGTTAGTACTGTCATGATGCTGGTTCGCCTACGGGATACCGCGAGAGGGACCGGCCCTGGGTGCATTCGGAACTCCACCAAGAGGCGGAGCACGGGACTACCAGTAGGCAAAATTGCGACGATGTCCGGAAAAAGCGTCGAACGCTGCAAAGGGTCAGCTCGAGAAGGGAAATAATCGAGTACCAAGGAGTGATGCATGAAATTCGAGGAAGTCCTGGCTTGCAACATGCACTCGAGGGCTTAGAGCTCTCGACGCTTACGGAGCTATGTGATCATGCCGGTCATCATCAGCAGCGAAGCAAAAGAATGTGAGACCTCATCTATGGTGACTTGACGAAGCACCTGCAGTATGCACTGCATTCATCCAACTAATCTTCTAGTCCATGGAGCTGTAAAGACCTGCCGCCCCGCCTGCCTGCCTGAATGTTTCGCGGCCGGTTCGCCTGCCCACAGTAAAGAGTGGACGGCCGACCGACCGACCGACCACCCCTGTCCCCAAACTGTGGCTTCGCTTGGTGAATTTTTGTAGAAAAAATCGTTGCACTTCGTCGACTGAGAAGGCAAAAATGAGATTGGTGAGCTTCGCTGCGCTACAGTGCTCAGCCCCTTCGGCCCAGAGCTTGGCCAGTGGTCTCCAAAGGGGGAACAGTCGGGTAGACGGACGGACGAGCGCATCGAGGGTAGGGAGACGAGCGTTTTGAGTGCGATTTTTGGGCTGGGAATCTCTCTCGGATGTTGTCACTGACGATTGTTGCCGCTGTTGTTGTTGATGGTTGTCACAGTACAGCGCTCGAATTCAGCTGGTTGGTTGTACACTCTGACGGATGAAACGACGGCCGTCGTCGGATGCCTCGGGTCTCGGAAATGATCGATGATGGATTAACGATACGAAATCAAAGAGCATCGCCACTCACACTGGCATCAAGTTGTCGGTGGAGATCGCCATCATTACCATAACCATCAGGAGACTGATCGGCGGCATTCTAAACAGCATGAAATACAAACGCCTAAAAACGGATGAATATTCCGCGCTCTACATGGAACCGACAGCGCATTCCTTCGGGTGGCTTCTTGAATTCACCGCAGAGCAAACAAAGTTTTCCACTCTTCAAACAGTTTGTCTTCCGCTCTGCGGCTCGAGGGCCCGACAGAACGACTCCCCCTTCAGTTATGGCCGGTGACTGCGAACCCGCCGACTCGAACATTGCCCCATATCTATGCAAATGCTCAACTCAAATAATAGTTTCTGTTCTCGACTCATTTGCCGTTCGGAGACGGCGCGATGTCTTAAGCCGTGCCCGCTTGACTCCATGACTGACTGTTTGGATGGCGCTCATCGATAAGCGACAAGCCATGACCATCTCACAGCGTGAATTCTCGAACGATGGCAACGGCGAAAGACGTCTCCTCGAACAACTCTTTCGCCAATTCGGGATTTCGCTGAAGCTGACGCGTGTTCTGGAGTCGTTGTGCCTGACGGTGACGCCGGTGCTGGCTCCTTCAACGCCAACGCTGGCGGTGTACACGCCGGAGACGCTCGTCTCCGTTGAGAATATGTACATATCGAGGTGAACGATTCAAAATGCACAACGCACGAAAGAGACAGATTATGCTAATCTCCGGGGGGCTTAGCGACTTCTCAGTGTTCCTCTCATGTTCTGCGAAAGCTTTCGCGCACTTGGCCAGCCTGAGCTCGTCGGTGAACCCTTCCCGTTGAATAGGCTCTGGTCATTGATCACGCACGCCAATAAAAACCTAATCGACAACAAGCCCGAGCTCGACCGGGCTTCCACCCGAGTCCGTCGAGTGGAACACTCCCGGTCATCGAAACCCTCGTGCACTGGTGGACTTGTTCGAAAGAGTTCGATTTTTAGATGGATTCGCCAGAATGATGGATGTTGGTCCGTGCACTCCAAGCTCTCTCACACGGATGGACTCCGACGGAAATATTTGCTCTCAAAAATTGCCCTTACTCATGCAGGCCGGAGAGAAAAAGAAGAGCGATCAAATCAAATCTCCGATGATCCGCAGGTGCGCGCTTCTTCGTGCGATCAGAGCGGTGATCCGTTGGGAGCCGATTCCGAACCGACATAGACCACCAACGCGCTGGTCATGCATGAGTCGAGATCACACCCTGCGTGTCTGCTTTTGTTCGCGTCCTCCCGAAAGATTTTTCCAGAGCGTGTGGATGTTGAAGCTTCGCGGGTTGGTTCTCACGTAGCGCTCTTTTATTTCCAGCCGCTCGCCCTCAACTGGCATTCTCGACGACCCGGACTCCTCGAACTCGAGTGGGATCGCTGATCAACAGAAAGATCCCGAACACAGCTCACCGATCGACTCGGCGCACGTTGACCTGCACCTAGAGCAGCTCCCGCGGCACGAGCACCCGCTTGAGGCAGCGGTCAGCGAAGGAGATAGTCACGGCGAAATTCTGGTCATCCTCAGTGAGGATTCGTCCGTGGTCGGCGGCGCTCAAGTGACGTTATTGCAGACATCCGAAGGCGATGCACCGCGGATGGCGCTCGTGATGCCCGAAGGAGCCGCAGGTAACACCGCTCCTACCACCCTGGCTTCTGTCGCGACCGGTAAGAACACTTGAAACCGAAAGTCTCCGGACGTTCGTTTTCCTGCGGAGACTCGGACTCCAGTTCCAAAATGAGAACGCATGGTTGCCAGCGCTAGAACCCGATGCGCTGGAAGCACGCGGTGACGGGACTTGAATCCCGAATCGGTTTCCGCGGAAGACATGTTGTAAAGTCTTCATGGAAGATTCGATATTTTCTGGCGGCTTCATCTTGAGCATCCTCCGAATGGTCGGAGAAGGATTTATGATCAAATCTGAGATTGGCCGCTTCCCTCTCCACGGCCACAGTTGCTCCTTCTTGAAAGTCAACGAAGGCAGCAATGAGGAACGGGTCTGTTAATACCAGCCGCTGTTAAGAAGGCACAATTTACAACTTGTTCGGAAGTGTGTTGACATCTCTCTCGTCGACTCCGAAATCGCAGCAACTTCGGAAGAACGAAAATATTCTCGAGCAATGTCCATGAAAGAGGGAAGAATCGGCGTGCGATTCCGCTCCGGGATTCCGCGGCTGCGATCGAGCCACGCGCGGCTTGTGTTCACCCGGCATGTGGTATCTCGCAGACGTTTCCGCTCAAGTTGATCCCCGCGGTTTGCTCGGAGACTTCTGTTCTAATATCTCTGCCTCGTTCGGACCGGGTGGAGACGAAACCAATGACAGGGCGTATGGGCAGACCCACAAAAGAATTCAATGCCGGTCGATTCGTTTCGATTATTCACCGCCAGAATTTGTTTCTAAATTCGCTTTCTGGCATTTCTTCCACTCTTCCTTTGATAGTCCTTATCCATCGATCATTCGATCGTTAATAACTTTGGCAGATAGGTCTCAACGTGAAGCACGTATCCCGGGCTTCGTTGCTCGTTCCTGAGCATTCCCCCCGTTGGTTGGCGCGAAATACAAAGACACACACTATGGAAATCGTCGTCGCCACATTGATTCCCACCTCACGTTTCGCGCTCTCTGTGCGTGAAACGCTCGGAGATTCATTCGCGTTCGCAAATGCGTGGTCCGACGAGCCCGATCCCGATCGAGAGTTGCATCATTGGCGACCCGAAGAGTTACATCGTGTGGCGTGGTGCTCCGATACATATTTTATTGTGATTTGTGAACGGGCGTCTCCGCCTGGTCGCTCGCTTGCCTCCCCGGCCGCTTGCCTCCTCTATAATATGAACGAGAGGACCAGAAGAAAGAAAAGACCAGTCATCGACAAGAAGGGGCTCCTTTCGGAAATTACTGCCTGCAGAAATTGCTTTCGATACGGCACTAAGTGACCGAGCGGTCGAACAGCCGTCGAGTCGACAAGCTCTGTTTTGGAAACAATGTGTCGGGTATGCAGCGGCTCTTCGTGACTGGGACCAGTCCTTGCTGCCGTCCGTGAACTTGGGGATCCGGAGGAACAGCAAAGAAATGATAACGGTGGCCATTCGTATGACCCGTCCGACGCGTTCCGGTTGTGGGCGAATTGGAACGAAGGTAGTCGGCGGGAGTTCGAGAAAGGCAGCGGCGCACAAGGAATGTGGGAAAACGTCAGCCTCCGATCAAGGATCTCGGACACATGTGACTATAGATCACTATGCTGCGCGACGCTCCGTAAGGATGTTCTCCGCCGTCACGGCCGTCATCTCCACTTGGCGGTGGGTTAATTGAGTCAAGAAGCCCGCTTATTTTAGTCGGACTTCAACGATTCTACTTCTCCCCGAACTGCATTCACAGCGACAGAAGCGGTCGCGTTGATGGCGACGAAGACGACGACGCTGACCCTTCGAAAACCGGCGCGGCTGAGTTCGCATACGGTGAATACGGCCTGAGAGATAGACTTGGAAGTCAGCCGAAGGAGCTTTTGGTAAACGCGCGAATCGCCGAATCGATGTAATCTAAGGGAAGAAATTGAGCGCAAGAGTGACCGAAGCAGATCATGTCTTCTGCGCTCCGCTTCGTCTATCTGTCTGTCTATCTGTCCTTCGGATGGCTGGCTCGCTTCAGATTCGTTCAGAGGCACGCCGATGCGACTTCGGAAATCGATTAATTGCGATAGGGAACACAGCGCTCAAACTAAGATCATCCAGATCGTAATGGAGACGTATCGGAATCTGTCTACGGACTGACTACTAGAACCGATGACTGTCCATTCCGATCGGAGGAAGCCTCAGGCGAGGATCTGTGCTGGTTCTTTCGACTTTTCTGTGTTTTCTGTTTCTGCTCTTTCATCTTCTTCTGCCATTGCTGCCGCTCGATATCTTTTTTTTCCGATGGGCCACAGCTCGATAGAAGACAGCCAGACAAGATCGAAGACGTCAGATCAGTCTGTTAATCTGTGAAGCAACTTTTAACGTATGTCATTGGTGTTTTTTCAATCGTCGTTCCAGTTGGCAGTCAGATCAAAGTCGAAGACACCTGGAGACAGTACTACAACAGCGGCACGGAGAACCCGCTCAGTGCCGCTGCCACAGCAATGATCAACATCCATGAGGAGCAGGCAACGGCTCTGATGTACGAAAGTTACGCCTTCAAATCCCACCAGATCGGACAGCCGAACGTTGCGCCTGCCGCTCTACCGGAACTTTGGAGGTGAGTTTGAGTCGGAATAAAAAGCTAAAAAAGAACGGAAAAAAAAAAAGGTCCACCAGCTCTTGGTCGTAGAGGTCGCGTTCTGCGGGCATCAGGGCCAAAAAGCACCCGGATGATTCGGGTCGAACTGCCTGAATGCAGGCCTGGGTGAAGCGAGCTAGCCGAACCTAAACACCGAGACTTACAGCAGCCAGGGATCATCGTCCCCGAAAGCGGCGGATTCCCCGCACGGAACAGATGTGTTTCTGAACGACATCAAAACCGACCCCGGCTCACCGGTCACGGGGCAAACTCAAACGACACAAAACGGTCTAACGACCGATGGAACGGTTTCCCTCGAGACGAAAGAGGTCGCCCTGGACGGCGTTCCCATCTCGGTGCTGGTTCAGGTCAAACAGGAACCGACCCAGAGTCCCGGCAACCCTAACGCAAATCCATCGGCGGTCCCGACCCAAGTCGAGCCTAAATCGCCGTACAGTCCCGTTTACGCGACGGTGCAACAAGCCCAGCCATACAGCGATCTCTTCTCGGCGCTCTCAGCGGGCGCGGGACAGGTTTTCGTGTCGAGCGTTCAATCTAACGAAGCCTCGAGTCCACGACCAGTCTACACGAACGGCGTCACCGTTTCTGGGACCGTGTCGACCGTGCAGAGCACCGTCACAACAACCGGAGACTTCTACAGGTGATTTGTCGCGGTGTGCTGATGCCGGTGAAGGTTCCGCGGCTAACCTTCTTTGTTGTGATGGAAGCTTGCATGATGTCGAATTTCGGTGGGGTGATCTGACCAGCTCGAGCGTTTACCCAACTACTGGCCGTTTCCATCGTTCCACTACTGACTCGTTAACAGATGGAGCATCTGCAGCGCCGAGCCTGCGAGATGCGATGCTGATGCAACACTTGATTTTCCAGAGACTACTATCAGAACAACGGGGACTTCGCGGTACGAAACTCAAACACACCTCAGCAGCAGCAGCAGCAGACTCTCACCGTTTTCCCGTCGGACGTGCTCTCGAACAACGTGACCACCACGAGCTTACCGACAACAGACCCCCTCTTCGTCGAGAGATACATCAGACCCAGTTCACAAGCACAAAATCAACCGTACAAGGGGCTCAATGGTCTCACGGTTGATCTACCGTCACCGGATTCCGGCATCGGAGAAACGATGACACCACGAGAACCCACAGGATTACCCCAGGTATGTGCAGCATTGAAGAACGATAAGTTCCTCAGACCTCCTAGCCGACGCTCCCGATATTCCGAACAATTGGATCCAACCCTCGGCCCTAGTACCACAGTCGATCGGAACTTCAATCAAACAGGAGTCGGTATCCCGCACGCTGAGATTCTCGGAATCGACCCGGGAATGGATTGATAATGGAGCGACGGGATCCTAGAGATGACGTTCCCTGTCGTTCTTACGGGCAGCCGGATAGTGGTCTTGGCCGCCGGAACCCCTCTCTGTTACCAACGCGGACGTTCGAATGCCCCCCCCCCCTATCCGTCGCGTCTGAGAATTTTGAGCAATGGAGCGTTGCCCTCAACGGGGCTTCGCCATTTCAGAGACGAACGCCATCCTCCCGAGATTAGTGGAGAGAATTTTGTCCGAACGAATTGAAATCGCGAGAAATAGAGGTAGATATGGGATTCGAAGTTAGCAGAGAAGAGATAAAGAGTCGGGATTCGCAATCAGAGCGCGCTGTTTCGTCGGTATCCACGACGACTGAAGTGACGACCGACCGACGTTGGCTTCAGATCGCACACAGTGACTGCTGCGGCGGTGGCGACTGAAGTCAAGGTCGACCAAACGCTCTTTAGTCGAGGCCACGCGATCTCGGCAACCGTTTTATGATATTTTGCCGAGTTTGCAAAATCTGAATCCGTCCAGAGAGCAAATTCAAATCGTTCCATTGACAAACTCAGAAGAAAAAAGTAATTACCGGTGGCTCGTCAGTGTGCACTTTCACAACGGCACCTACGTACCCTTGGTCTGGTGATCGTTCAAACGGGTAGGCCGCTGGCTGGTTTTCCGGCGCGGGTCTATCCCGATGTTCCAGAACCCCCGTCCGCGACCCCTGTCGGAAACCCCTGTCATATTTGTCCGATCAGAACCGTGAGCTATCGATATCGGTTCATTCTTCTATCCGCGAGGAAAGCTGCCGACTTATCGACACAGCATCGGGAAGCTGTCGAAATGTTGAGTTTTTTTTCCGACCACCGTGTATTCAGCGGGGAATTAATCGAATAATGTCTGACCTACCGTCCGTACAATCGATTTTTTCACGATGCGTATCGCAGCACGAGTGGGAAATCGCCGGCGGTTGTGAGGCTTCGAACATGCCGCATCGAAGCCGTCGGCGGCTCCGCGAAACGCGGTTACCGATCAGCTTTGTTTGTTCCAAAACATTTTCCAAAACCGAGCAGGTGCCAATGGGTGTTTCGCGCAGCTCAACGGCGGCGCACTTTGACGCCCGGCGGAGATCTTTGATTGAAAAATCGAGCGTTCTCGCATACTTGGTGAGTCACTTTTGAGCGGGGAGGGGCACAAGCATGCATTCCGAAAGCTCGAGGCGGGGATTCGGTGTGAGTTTCTGTCGCGCTACCATTTGCGCTGATGATGATTATGATAGTAATGACGATTATTCTGATTTACGCTGTCATAGATAAGAACTCAGCGCTACCTTCGCGAGGAACTAGCTCGAAATCGTTCACCGTGAGCAGCGAGTTCGTCATTACGGCTTTCATTATGGCTGCCAACTCTAGTCGTCGGTCGACCCGACTCGCGGTGCCTTGCCAGCCTCTTCGGACGGCTTCTTTCTCCCCTGCTCATTACTCCTTGACAAATGCAGCAGGCTGAATGGAGAACGGAGAGCAGGTAACGAAAGAGAAATATCCACCGCTTTATAATATCTCTCCATGTTTTGTTAGAAATCTCTCTTTTCCGACGCTCAATGCGCCTCGGTCCTTTCCCCATCAGTTTTCCCGCTCCGAAATTCCGACGTCATTCCGATTCGACTCATCCAGCCGCGCCGCGCCGATTCTTCGATTGAAGCAAAAGCCAGCTGGAAGTCGAAACGTGTCCGGAGAATTTTGAGCCGAGAGCGCGACCGTGCGAGAAAAATGGAGACATCGCTCTTCACGTCGCGGGAGAATCGAAGTTCAGCACAGCAACGCCGACGACAAAAACGCGGCTTGGCGGAAAAAGTACACGAGCAAAGAATTAACGACACGACCTCGATCTTTGAATCATGCTCCATTATTGATTTATCCGAACATGCGATGCTGCCAGCGGAATCCTCCAAAGTCATCATAATTTCCCTCCTAAATGAGCTTATCCGAGTGTTTTTTTTTTTCTGCTAGTTTCATTTTTTGCTCACGCGTGAACTGGAACTCTACTCGTAACCGTGATCTGTAGTTTTCTGCTCAATCGAAGAACCACAGAGAGAGCTTCAGCTATCGTCGACTTCCTGCTCGAACTCGGTCGAAGTCCAAGGCATACTCAGCTCGCGAGAGCCCTCATCCATGACGGAGTCCGTCGATCTGTCTCGGCTCTCAGCGAAGGCGGAACTCCGATGGAAGTTTAGTCCCAAAACTCTCACCGCCAAGATGTAGAGTGCTTCTTGCAAAGTCGAAAGGTGACTCCAAGCCAGACATTGCTGCTGCTGCTGCTCGTCGTCCAGTAAGATCTCTCCGCTAATCCATCTCTTCGTCGGCCGTTTTACAGCTCAGTCGCGCCGAGTCGAGTGGTTCGACCACGAGCGCGCTGCTGACTGCGACGTTGCCGAAGAGGTTGAAAACGTTCCGTGTGTCAAAATTCTCTCCGTCTCTTCTCGTCGGCGACCGACCGACGACACCGTAGAACGACAACACGCTTTCGCGGTATAATCTCGTAAAATTTTATGTCTCTCTCGCCTCGGAGAGATAGGGTCGAAGTGAGCAAGTGGAATCGGCATCGTCGGCACCTCCACCTCCGACTGCCTCGACCGAGAAAAAGAGATCAGACAGCAAACACGACGAACGTAGCCGACAAACTCATAAGCATCGAAACGAAAGCCGAAGACTCTCATGATAAGATCATACGATATCCGACGAGCGGCCCGAATCCGGTGCGCGAACATTCCCAGAAGCGGGGCTGAGGGTGGAATCGAATTCGGCGCCATAATAGTTATGACCAAAAAAAAAATCGGGAACCACAAGAAATTTCTCAACCCCTGTTTGTAATTGGATGATCGATTTGGAACCGACGTGGTCTTGCCATCGGATAAACGAACGATCAGCGTCAGTTGTGACCACTGGATGCGGTGCGCTATCTGATATCACGGAGTCTCGGCAAATTCACGGTGAAATTCTGGTCGTATTTCCAAAAGCTTCACAGGCGGAAAAATGGGTTCACCTCCCATCAGATTGTTCGTCTAGATCGGCATGAGATGAGCGGACGCTCCACGTCGTTACCTCATCGTCGTCTGCCGCTTGTCGATCGATGTGAACCGAGTCCTCAGCACCTATGGGTCCATGCGGAACCCTATCGGACAACTCTTCTCAAAATATTTGCCACATTTCCCTTCGTCTGCGACAACTTCCTACTCGTTGAGAGAAGTTCAATGGGACATTCGACGAGCGCTCAGCACAGCGGGACGAGGACAGTCCCCCCTCCTCCCCCGGAGATGGCCGTCTCAATTCTCTACGAGGCGGGGAAGCGAAGACCTCGGAAACGTTTCGTTCGAATGTGGAACAATTTCCAAGTCTAGCTGGTCTGGAAGAAGTGGAGCTCGCACACGCCCACTCCCTTCGCAAGATGGCAAGATCGCCCCGAGGACTCAGAGGAGAACCGAGGTGCCGTTTTCGAGCCTAAAGGCCGATGAGCTGCGCAGACATCGTCTGGAAAGCCCAGTCGGCGCATCAACGCGATAATTCAACCATCCATTGCCCAACTGATCGTTTCGACAAGTATCCGGCGAGCAAGCATAGCGCCGGCTACACCGGTCAAGAGCGAAATTCTCGAGAGATGCCCGTCATTCAACTACTCCCGAAACCGCTGTTTCGCCGCGCTTTTGTCGTTCACTGACTTCAGCGGAGTCGCCAATTGGCTAAACGTTCAAGTTTCCGACTGACTCTCCGGTTCATTGGTGTGTCCCTCACTAATTGTGCTCTTGAACTGTCGCCCGATTTTGAGCGTTCGCCAAGAAGCTCCGAAACCGAATCGATCTTCTCTCAGCTTTGGCAATCTGGGGAGGAATATATGGTTCAGAATGGCGGACCTTCGATCTGGACAACACGTTAGCGGAGAGTTCGACTCGTAAATTGAAATCACGATATAATTACCCGAAATTTATGGCATTTGCGATGGGATCGCCTGCTGCGTCGCTGAAATCGAAGTCGGGACTGAATTCCTTCGGTTCGCTTTCGATTGGCTCGATTCTCCTCTCTACTTGGCGTTCTCTGTTAGAGAAGAAACTTCGACGTTATTATACTGATTGTGGGCCGCAGCCGCCATTTTCCTCTTCTACGACCGCGAGTTATCTCCCTACACAAAAACAACTCAAGGGACAACACCGACGTCTGCGAGAGTCACGTCTTATCGACGAGCCTCCCAGTGAAATTTACAGACACGAGCGCTCTCGACATCTCGTATTAGAGGCGAGTCTTGTTCTGCCCATTTTTGTTTCTATGGGCGGATCGTCGACCGGAAACTCTACGTTCCTCGCCTAAAATCGTCGCTAGATGTCGCACCAGGCCGGCCAGTCTCTCGATCGATCGTCCTCGTCAAGACTGATATTCGCTGTTGGAGTTTTCGAGTGATCGATACGCAAACGGTCACCAACGACGGAAACTATCATTCATCGATAGCGAGAACAAGCAGTGACTGTCCTGAGCATGGAAGGGCCAGATGAGCCATCAGGATAGGATGTCCTGCGAACGTTCGGCGACCCGGACATCAATGATCGCTTGTCGCAGTCGTAGGTGAGAAACTCAATAACCTATTCGGGTCGCATGTCATCAGCGATCAACGGAGCTCGTCACGTTCCACTTGTCCACTCCGATGAAGATTCGAAGTCGACAACGGCGTTTCTGCCAACATTGCATTCGCACAGAAAACGTGAGACGCACGCACATGCCTCGTGAAGAAGCACTGATGATGTTTGTTCCCATCTTCGTTTTGATCTCTGTTTCCGCCTTCGCGTCGGCAGTCCTCGCGGGGCCGATTCAACTACAGTCGGGTTGGGCCTAAAGCACCGGCTGCTTTTCATCAGACGAATACGGGAAATATCGAAGAGCGGACGTCAACAAGAACCAATTAAGACAACGGGCAGGCAATCTGACAACGATTGGCCGCCATTGACAACAGAGGGAACGACTTCGGGCGGAGAACCGAATCCGAGTTACCCTGGAAAGCTCTTTTACAGTGATCATAAGAGAAACTCGGATTTTTGCGGTCGATCTTGTGCTTCTGTTGGTCGAAGCTTGCCTGCAGCTTCCGTCGAGAATCTTCGTAGATTCCCGGAGAAGGATGTGCTCCAGGAGAGACTGAAAACACATGAATGAGAAAAAATCAATGAGAGCTCCAAACGATCGAACGAATCCACGACGGACGGTACATCCCAGGGACTGCGCAAGGGTGTCACGTTGTGCGGTGGTCAGGCATTGAGGCGTCGAGCTCGGCTCGTGCTTTTTCCTCGTTGTTCCTCCTTTTTCCGTGTCAGACATCGCGAATGCGCCGAGTTAGTCCGTCCTCGCCGGACAGTCCGTCACATCGATTGCCGTCTTGAAGTTCTTCATAATTATTCCCGCTCGTATTCGTGTTAATACCGTGCTTTCGGTCAACAGTCTGCACAGTGAGTCCTATGGTTATTAATGAATGTAAATTCGCTTTCTCGATGCGTCCCATCTCCTTCCGTTCGACTTCTCTTTGGGTGTACGCAATTTTTCTTCTGCTCCCTCGGCATCCATGAACAAATGAACGAACGCCGATGGAAAAGCGACTCGACTGCCGGGCTGACTGTTATTGTTCGATGATAATGAATAAAGTGGCGACCAGCACCGTAGAAGTGCTCATAATTACACTTGAACATTTCTTCATCTTCGATTTCCCATCCTCTCTGCTTTCCACGTGGCTCCTTCACTTACGGAGCCGGCGTGGACTTCGCAGAAGATGTGGAAAACCATGACGAACCGGTAATCGACAGTGCAATGGACGGCTACAGACTGAAAGCGAAACATCGAGCGATCCACTTCGACTGATGGGCAGGATGGTTCGATATTGGCTCGCAGCATTGATCAAAACGAGGGAAGGAATCGAAAGGAATGGGCTCAACTCGAGACGGGAAAACTGAAAACGAATCCTCGTCAGAACATCTCGCCCCGACAGCGTGTCGCTTTTGTTCTCAGGGAACTTTCGATCTTGGCATTGTCGGTTTCATCTCACTGCTCGTTTTGTTCTGAAGTTTATTGTTGCTGCTCGCGTTGATGCCTCCTCCTCTGCCATGCTTGTTGTTGTTGCAGTCGCCGCGGTTGTCGATGCGCTTATTGTTGTTGCGCGTAGCATTACTCCGGCTCTTCTTCGCGGAACCAGCATTGTCAAACTGCTCGATGGGTTTCGTCGACTGGCCGGGTTTACATTTTGATCCGCAGCAGAAATGACGCTAAAACCCCTCTCGACATTAGAAATAGAAATCAAAATCTGAATGAGGATTTTCATCGTATCAATCGCGCGAAGAAGAGGCTCGTCACCTTTACAAAGCTTCAGCCCTTCTTGACTCTAATCTTCTATGCTCTTTTAGAGAGTGATGAAGCCTTCGGGGCGTTCACTGGTGAAGAACGAAATTCGCGAAACGTGATGACAAACTCCCTCCCGAGGAGCGTTCGACCAGAATCCCATCCGCTCGGAGCGTCTGTTACGCGATTTCCTGGGAATGGGAAATCGTCTGGAGGACTGTCCTCAGCACCAAAAACCACTTCCTCGAACATATTCCGTGTTTCGCTTGGATAGAGAACGCTTGAAACTCGGTTCTTGTGTTGAGCTCGTGTGTTCGCTGCGTCTGCGGCGATTCTCTGAGTTGCCTCGTCATGCTGTCGTCTTCGAGGGATTGTCGGTGCTGCCAGGTCGCACGTTTTCGCTCAATTCTAGCGGGCGTGTTGCGAGTTTGATTGAATTCCGCTCAAAACGGCAAGCTGCTGCGTTCGATTGGCCATTTTCTCTTTTTCTGGCCTCCTCACTCGAAGACAATGAACAACCGCCGATTAATAACTAGAGGCTGAGCCGCCCCGGTTCTGGCGCTACTCACTGGAGCGGTTTCGATGCTGAAGCTGTCCGGGGCCGGCCTGGCTGTTCTGTAGCCGCCGCTGCTGCTGCATAGGTGTGGCTGGACGGGGAAAAACAAAACGTGAAGGAACAATGAGAGATTGCATTATGGCGAGCCTGATTGGAGTTCGTTGGAGCTGTTTTGTATGCACAGTGTGCAGAGCGAATTCGGATCGAAGCAGCGACTCGAGTCGTCCGGACGGCTGAACTGATGTGCAGAACAAAATTCCAGCGCGATTACCGATGGGCTCTCCGACCCAAATTCGGAAATTCGCGAGGATTCGCGCTACGAGGAGCGTTCAGTGTTTCTCATAAATGAGCTCAACAACATAACCGCTCTTCGTTCGCTCGCGCTGAAATGAGATAACAGCCTATGAAGTTTCGTATTCGAAGTCTCTCACATCGTTTCTTGAGGCAATCAGACTACTTCAGGGTAACACTGGTAGAGCGTTCATTTTTCTCTTCCTTGTCCGCGAGCGTTGCGAGGGCTTTGTCATCGACAGAGCGAACTGTCTTGCTGCGGCAAAGTTTTTCCCTGGTATGCTACCGACGCCTGGATCACTTCTGGCACCGGAGTTCTCAGTGCGAATCCAAAAGTAAACCGAAAAGTCGCCAGAGAAACGGAAACGTCGCGGCGTGCCGGGAGTGCCTAAGACGAAGGCTCCTTCGCCGTTCGCAATCAGGGCAAATTATTCGACTGCTATATTTGTTGGGCGACAAAGCAGTGCTCATCTCCGCCTTCATCATTCGCATTCGACTGCGCCTCTTTCGAATCGTTCCGAAGTTCAGAGGGAAAGCCTACACGCGGTCGGGGCCGAGACCCAACGTTTTCGTCCCTGTGGAATTCGATCGGCATTCCGCCGACCAGAGCAGGAGACTCTGATGGCTCAGTTTGGGAAAATTCCAACTTTTCCAAAGTTCTGCTGATTTGACGGATGTCGTTTCGAAAGATGCAGCCTTGGGACAATCTCATACAGCTCTTTTTGCTTGCTTCCACAGATCTTCGACTACTCGGACATCCCAAACTCAACGACAACGCTCGTCACCTCGCCGGCCAGCTCCGTGACAGGGCAGGGAGAACTCGTCAGCAATTCGCGAACGGGTCAGAGATGTCGATCATGGCACGAATACGGGAGGTCGAACGAATCAGATAAGATCCTCATACCAAAAATGTGAGTTTTCGAAATTCTCGCTTTCTTGAAGAGATCCGTCAGTCCTGACGAGCAGGAGGCGACCGAGCCCGAAACAGAGAACGCGACAGAGAACCTAGATTCACTTCGGAACACTTTCTCTAGCGCATGCTCGGCCGCGAGAAGGAGCGGGCTTGAAATTAAATCGAGGAGTTGGATTTGCATCCGAGTCGTTTTTGTTCACAGTTCGCTCGGCTGGGGTTGGACTCCTTCCTCCTCGCTGTGTTGAACCGTATTACCATACCCAAGCATTTGCCAGCTCCTGTGTAGAGAAGCAGCTCGAAGAAAACGACTCAACCACGCCTTGACATCTTGCCCGCATTAGAGCCAGCCGAATAGAAAGCATGCACGTCAGACGTTTTTCCTGTCTTTAAATTTGTGTAAATTCAGCAGCGCTTCCAAGCCAAGTACGAGCGCATGCGCGTGGTCGAATGGAGCGTGTCTCTTTCATTCGATTCATAGCTCTTCAAATCATTCGTGACTGGCTCCGTCAGAGAGTCCATCTGAAAGGAAGACCACTCTCGAGATACTGGTTAAATCAAGAGATGAATGGATTATTGTTGCTTGATTCCATTCAAGGAAAAGACCCGCGGACTGTGCCACGTCTATGGCACTGAATCTTGTTTCCGCATAAAATACTTGTGGCGGATAAATCTGTCAATTTGCTGCAAATTTAGACTCAATAGCTCCATATAAACGTTGTAGTCTATGAGGGGACACTGGATGCGGAAAGCTGTACTAGTGTAGGCCCATCTGAATCCTGGCGCGTTCGAGAGCGTGGCTTCGGGGAAGATTTAGGAATTCTTCATGGCTGTGGGAAAATCACAATAAACTCCTGATTCATATCGCAGCAATGAGCCGAAGGGAGACGCCGAGAAGTCGACATGCGCGAAACATAATCTGCATGAATCGTTGCCGGGAGGTGTCCAGGCACGGAACTCTACTCTCCGTGTTGATGAGTGTAGGAACGGAATTCCGAACGATCGGCCTGACAAAGTTCTTAGAGCTCCCTTGTGATTATCGACCACTACCAGCATCACGGCGACGAAGACGCCAACACATTCCGGGAACATTCAGTGACACAGACGGAGTTCTCGGTGGGACGCCTTCTCTTGTGGCGCTCCATGCATAGGATTTCATCTGTTCTTCCCCCTATCCGTTGCGATCGAGCGAACGAGTGAGCGAAGATCACGTTCAAAAATAACGTGAACCCAAGAAACAGCCAATTATGGGTGCGTCACCTTCATGTCGACAACGCGACGGCTCGCTCCTCCAGCTGAAACGATTCCAGCGACAGCCGTCCGCAGGGCCCCGCTTTGCGTACACGGATAGATCTTTTTTTTTATTTATTTTCTAATTTACTGAAGCTCTCCCCGTTCGTTCTGCCGTTCATTTGCGGTGCTTCGGCGCCTCGTCCATTAAAAGTCTCAACCGAGATTTCAGTCATCGGCGGAAGAGGTATTTTCTCGGTTTTTCTTTTCGGAAGGGAGCTGTGTGTCCTGCGAGGCCGCTCGCTTGAATGAAACGAGAGTTTGGAAGACGGGCCCTCTTCGTCATCTTGATGCGATTTCTTCTCGGACTCCGGTCAGCTCTCCGTGCCATTCCGACTCACCGAGCAGTGGTCGAGCTTCATTGGCAACCGAAAGTCATTTCTTCGGCGGTTCTTGAGGCTCGCCATTATTTCGCTCTGCACTTCATTGAGGTTGTTGCTTCAGATTGTTTGTGGCTTTACTTTGCAACTCTAGAATTCTGGCTCGGCCGCCATGATTAGTGGTGGCGGCATCCGCGACGACTCTTACAATTTTTCTGACTCGGCGACGTGGTTAGACGCTCGGTGTGTGGTCGCCGCGCTCGATCACTTTCATCTAATGTCTGCGTAATGCTCTTACGCTGACCGAAGTCTCAAGCATTCCTCCGAGAAGCAGAAGAAAAACCGAGAAGAATTCTCTTCTGTTGACTTGTTAGGTTACTGCCGCGGGGGTTTCGAAGACAACACTGAAAACACGTTGTGCTCTGAACCGATCGATTCAACTTCACTATTGAAAAACGCGAAGCCAAGCTTCATCAGGTCTCGCATATGCACGAACATGGATATCCAGCAGCACAGGGGGAGTTTCAATTTTTCCTGCATCTTCGGCCGAGACCACTCCCACAGTCAGACGCGCCCATCGCAGTTGAGTTTTCATGCTGGCGTCAACAGACAGAACAGCGTCCAAGCGAAAGAATTGCGTTATTCCGCGAATTTATTCTCATCAGTTTTTTTATTTCCAAATATTCTCGTCAGTTCAAATGAAATATCGGATAACAAAAAAGTTCTGGAGGTGGACGAATGAGCGATGATGAATTTCGGCGATTTTCGGACCCTCTACTAATGCAAGAGCGGGCGCTCTGAAAACTAATCAACATCTCTCGAGCGTTTAGAGCTCTGATCGCGAGCTCCATGAGCCTCTGACCGTTGATGAGGATGATTCGAGGTCGAACGTGTCCTGGGAACTTATTTGAGGATTTCAGACAACTTTGCCGACTAGCATGACTCACCGGTTCGATATAATTGTTTTTTCTGAATCCGCCAAACTGGTTAACGCTGACTGGTTTCCTTTTCCCTTCTCCAGTCATTCGGACGTGGGCTTCAAGTATTACCTTGAGTCTCCGATCTCTACGTCAGTCCGAAAAGAAGACGACAGAATCACGTACATCAACAAGGGTCAATTCTACGGAGTCACCCTAGAATACGTCCCCGATCCGGACCGGCCCCTGAAGAATACTCCAGTGAAAAGTCTTGTCATGCTCGTCTTTCGAGAAGAGAAGAGCGCTGAGGATGAGATCAAGGTAAGTTTCGTCCTCGTTGGTACCTCTAACTCATAGAGCGATTTCCTGGTTCCCAGAAACGGTGTTCTCTGGCTTTTCTGGATCGGAGAGGGCTCGAGATATTTCGCCTCAAACGATATTCAGCTGAGTCCAAACCCGATTTCAGGCATGGCAGTTCTGGCATTCGCGACAACACTCGGCGAAGCAGCGGATCCTCGATGCTGATGTCAAGAACTCATCTGGAATCGTGGGACCGATCGAGGAAATCACACACAACGCTATAGCTTTCTACTGGAACCCTTTGGAAGGCCCAGCAAAGGTTAGAGCATCTAGAGACCAGCTGACTTCAGGTTTCGCATGTTGCTACTCTTCGGTAGAAGTTTTCAGAACGTTGTGGTCGACGACTCGCAAATCTGATTTTGGGTCTCCTTGATCTTATCTGCGGGATGACCTCGCCAAGCGTCAGAGGGCCCGCGAGCAACGCGAGAGGAACGTGTGAGGGAAGGAAGATGGACATGTAGACACGCCGGGACGATCGTTTGCATCACGTTGATTGCGGCACGCGAGGCACAAATCGACGACACAAAACTGATAGCCCAGCTGTCCTGCAAGCAAATGAAAGATGTGTAGTCGGTCATGCTGTCTTATTTTCTCTTCCTTTCTCGCCGTGTATAGGCATCGCGGATGATTTGTAGATATTCAACCACGGCCGCATTCTGGATGTCGAGCCACCCTGCGTGGCCGAAGTAGTTCAGCAGTTCTGAGAGAACGGTCGCATATCTGTTTTTGTGTGTATCACGAGGAAGTTCATTCGGGCTGCCACTGTGCGTGGGGAAGGGATGTTCCGTATCGGAGCACGACGGCTCTGAGTTGCACCCGGCGATGGCTCAGCCTCTCGCATAAATAATCCTACTGAACGAACTCGACCGGACTGTCATAATTACGGGCTCGTGGTTCAAAAGATTGCTATCCCAGCGCTGAGCTACCTGCATGTTAAGCCGGAATCCGAATGAATTCGCAATCGCTGATAACGAATCCGTATTTGCAGATCAATGTGGCTGTCCAATGCCTGTCGACGGATTTCAGCAATCAAAAAGGCGTAAAAGGCCTTCCGCTACACATCCAGGTCGACACATACGACGACTACTGTGAAGGATCTCAGCCCGTCCATAGAGGGTATTCGCAGATCAAAGTTTTCTGCGATAAAGGCGCGGAGCGGAAAACTCGCGACGAGGAGCGCCGTTCGCAGAAGCGGAAGCTCACGGCCACACAGAGTGAGTTCACTCCTCCAGGAAATATTCCTTCTCGACCAACACATGACACCCAGCTTCCGCGCTTTCGAGTCCCCTACAGGAATCTGAAACCCATTCTCTCCCTCGCAGATGGACGCAAGAAAATCGAGGAGATGTATCACACCACTTGTGATCGCACCGAGTTCTATTCGATGGCAGAGCTTGCGAAACCGCCGGTTCTGTTCACCCCATCCGAAGAAACCGAGAAAATGGTCCAACAAGCTCAACAGGGCAATAACGTGGAGTTGAATTTCTTCACGAATGGTTCCATTGATGACCCAAACTCTCAAGGGTAAGCAACCGCTCTAGCATCCTCAAACTTCACCGATCAGCTCACGGGGAGTGTTGGGAAGCCCTTCAGCAGAAGCCACCCGGATTCTGAGTCAATCCATGTTATTTTCAGGATGGACGCATGTTCGAGACCTGGCTCCACCAGTGATTCGCTACACGACTGGTCCGGGATCTACACGCAGAACAGGTGAGCCATCCGACGGCTTAAGTCTGAACCCAAGTTGTGCTCTAGCGAGATCGTCGAGATAACTCCAGAATCCTGCAGACCAAGAGTTTTGGTAACAAATCGATTCACGCAGGGACCGTGAGCTCTTGAGCACCGCGACCCCGAACGACGTCATTTCGACTCCTCCGCCGCAGAAAAAAATGAAAGTCTTCCCGACCGACCGAGTACTTCTGTATGTCCGACAGGAGAAGGAACCGGTATTCCAAGCGTTACACGTTGTGCCTCCCAGCCTCTCAGGACTTGTGAAAGCGGTGAGTACGTGGTTGGATGGCTCATTCTGACGTCTTTGTCGGTTCAGCCGATCTTAGAACAATGATAATAATAATTGCCCCGTTTCGTATCTGCCAAGTATTTCATCAGAAAATCGACTGCCGTTTCTGTATGAAATGCCACTTCATTCATGTGCAAACCTAAGAAAAGGATCCCTAAACGAGTGAACTGCTGCGAACTTATGTCTCACGTCATTTTTGTCCCTCTCCAGCTTGAGAACAAATACAAGGTGCCGGCGAACAAAATCAAGAGCTTGTACAAACAATGCAAGAAAGGGTGAGTCCGTCAGACGGCGACAAAAACTGACGAATTATCACTTTCGTAGCTGAACCTAAGCAGACAGCAATTCCGCAATGAATTTGTTCTCAGTGGTTCGTAAGTTCCTCGGGATTCACATTCAGCGTTCTCATTTTAGGGTCACCGTGGAGATGGACGACGATGTTGTGAAGCATTACTGCAACGAAGACACGTTCCAGATGAGCGTCCTGAAAGATCAAGACGACGACTCTCTCATGGTGACGCTCTGCGAAATGTAACCAACTCTGGTGGATTCTTCGAAGCGCTTACGTATAGCAACGAAGAGGCTCTGGTGGGGAGGCATGCGGTATAGAAGATCGAAACTCTCTACATTGGAGCTACTCTTAGAACAGAGTTCAATTGTACAGCTTTGTATACGACAACGTCATAAATGACGTTAAAGTATGAGGACTTAGCAGTCAACCAGAGTGAAGAGATATATTTTTGGTGAAAACTTTTTCTCGCTTACCAATTTTATCAGAACGTTGTTGTGAGTGACGTTTCGACGTCAGTCAGAGTCAAGATGCCATGAAAGGCTGCCATGATACAATGTCGACGCAAACAAGCTTGCGTCCGGCGTATCGGGCCCTCTGTACATAAGATTAACGGAAACAGAAAGCAACAGAGACTATTGAAGTCGAAAACTCAAACTGTTATGCGATTGGGCTGCGACGACCGCAGTGAATCCATGGAACTCTATTGCTTAGTTGACTCACTCACCGACAGACCGACCGGGCCGTCGATGGATTTGAATAGGTTCAGCAGCATGTGTTAGTGATACCCCGCGGCTGTGGGGCGTGAATGTACTCCGCACCACCTGATTCCATTCTCCGTTTTGTCAATCTTCGGCAGTGAACGCGCCATTCCGATGAACTGTGCTTAGTAGATTGATGCCATTTGCGCAGAACACAAGGAAACAAGATCGACCCGTCGGACAGTATCTGACGAAAAATATATTCATGATCGACAACTCCATTCGTTGTCCACGTGGGGATGTCCTGAGTTTCAGATGCGTGACAGCAGACAGACAAACAACCGTGCCAAAAGAGCTCAACAAGCACCACGTCAACTCAACACAGATGAAGCCTTCGATCCGACGCGATATGAATTGAGCTCGGAAGGCGCAAACGAACGGGCCGTTACAAAAGAAGAAGTATTTTGAATGAAACCGATACAAAGGTCCCGGGAGGGAATGTATACGTTAGATAATGGAACCCATCGAAGGCATCTTGGCAGTCGTGCGCGGCGATGGTTGAATACAACGACCGGTTGTGAGCACCGTACCTGAATGAGGCTGTTGCGCCAGCGACCGCCGTATATGAACCCACACTCAACTAACAGGCTGTGTCTCCGAGGATGCGAACATTGACAAACCGTTTTGATCTCTTAATTTCTTATTCGGTTACAATTTACCGATAAAACTCCAAATACATCCCGAATAGATCATCGACGCATTGCTGTCGATTTTATCTAACTAGCAAAGTTATTTGAGGAAGTCCACCACTGATACCTCTATAACCATGAAAATCAATTGTGGAATGTGAAATCATTTTTGCGACAATAGATCCTCCTCCTCACAAGCCCTGGAATTTCGACTCTTAATAATCTACATTACCGAGGATGCTCCTGGAAGTCTTTAATGATTGGCGACTAGGAGCTAGCTTCAGAGGAAAAACATCGTTACATTATGGAATCGAGAAATTTCATGACCGGAAATTCGATTCGTCGAATGGTTGGAATGCTCACTCTCCACCGCGAAGGTTTCAGAATCATCCATTGAGTATTTAAGAGTGCGCGAACCCTCGCAAAGGGAGGCTCCGCCAGTCTGGAGGATGACTTCAAGGAAAGTTCAGTTTCTCTTTACAACGGAAGAATCTGGTATCAGAACACCGTTTGATCGACTCACTGAGCTCAGTTTGTCTGGAGACACCAGAAAACGAACCGATGAAGCGCAGTATTCTCTACGCAAGTTTTCCACAGAAACGACATCTTTTCGTGCGTTCAAACTGAATGAGACACAGGAACAAGCAAAGAGACGTACAATAGTGCTAAATTGGGTGTTTTGCGCGGAACATGGTCGCATTATAGACGAAGTGTCATGATTTACAGAATAAAGTTTATGTTTTACATTGAACTGCACAAAAATGACGTCCATCATCCAATCTAGCTCCTATTAGGCCTCCGATGACGACGCGTGAGTCGATTTGCCAGATTTTCGGTTCGGGAAGCTCGGGTGCCGGCACTATGATGACCAAACGGACGGGAGCTCGTTGACCAAGTGGAAATGGCCGTCGTCAACGGTCGTCATTGCTTATTTCGATCAAACAACCCTGTGTCACCGGTCAGAATGCCACTAGAACCCTTGTTCATTCATAGTTTTCCAGAGCCAGCGGAGAGGCAAACACCGGTTTGAGATCGTCGAGCGGAGTTTTGAGTTGCCGACCGGAGCACACCTCGCTTGGGGACTTGTTATTGAGCGCGGAGGTCTAGGTGACGTGATGGGAAGAAATAATGTGATCTGGTGAGCCCTTTGTGGCATCGATTGCGTCCCTGACGGTCATCACCATCATCTCAGCTCGACCGTTCCTCTGCGGCCTTCTTGGGGCGCAATGCAAATGCATGCTATGCTCCTCGGTGCAGGACGCGGCGAAGTCCTGGGACGTAAATCGGGTGCCGTTATCGCCCACCGAGGTTTACGGCCCACCCACTGTTCGGAATAACCGACGGACTTGGTCTATCGAGGCCGAGCTTGTCATCGGTGACATTCACTGAGCGTCGATGAATTTCGAGAAGCTGTCGATGATCATCCGAGTCGATATTGAACCCTCGACCGAGATCTGCCAGCGCTGAGTCACGGACTTAGGAGGCCTTTCACCTGAGAACGAAGGGCCGGGTCCTTCTTTGCCGCGGGAGTCCGAACGCCTTCGAGCCGCTACAGAACTTCGGAGAGTCCGCGGTGTAGGCAGTGACTTGCGCACGCGAGTTTTCCTCCACCGAAATCAATCGACTCGGTGGCGCAACGGTAGCGCGTCTGACTCCAGATCAGAAGGTTGCGTGTTCAAATCACGTCCGGGTCAACTTTTTCTCAGCATTTTCCCCTTTCGTTTCACGTGCAGACAGGCTAACCTTTCTGAGTTCGCACGGAAGAAACGACGACAAGTGAATCCCGTGGCGCGGGAACCTGCAGAGCGTTGCCCACACTCTCGCAGAGATTTGCTTCGCACGACGACTGGATTGTTGCGACTGTCTCTTCCAAATCAGGGTCCAATGCGTCGGCTCTTACTCCTCGAATCAGGCGAGACAACGCGTAGGCGTGCCCGAAGACCTCGGCGTCGGAGCCCACGTGTCGAAGTGCCCACCAGTGCTGATCAATGGGTTGAGGAGAGCCTCCAATGGTTGGTGATCTGTTCGGAGAGTGGAAGGACGACTCCATGAGTGGTGTGAATCCATGTTTCCATTCGGCTAACGTTGGAGAAGCACGCCCCCAATGCCGGTCGGACTGGCGTCCGCGGCTACAATGAGAGTCTGCCGCAGTTCGGAACTGGCAAAAAGGAATGGTCTACTTGGGGTTGACTTGGTCTGCGAGAACCACTGATTCGATTCCTAAGCCTTGACGAACTGGCGTTCGTTCAGGAGCAGTGGACGAATTTCGCGTAATATTCTACCGGACAAAGCAGCGCACGGACACCCTTCCTGGACGAGGGGGTGGCGCGAGCTCGAATTGCCGCTGCTCGCTCAGGATCCGCCTCAATAACCCTGTCTGACACGATGAGCCCGAGGTACTCGGCTCTTGCTAGAGCGAAGTTGCATTTCCCAAGTCTCAATCAAAAACCAATTTCTTGCAGTCGTTGAAGCACGTCGTGAAGACGTCGCTCGTGAGAACTAGGGTCCGATGCCCTGACGGGAATGTAATCGAGGTACACCAGAGCCTGTTCGATGGCTTCCGGAAATATCGCCGGCGCCGTCTTGAGGTGACGAAAACCAGCCTTTCGTACTTGAGCGGGCTGCGATGGGAACTGCGGGTGACCAGAAATAATGTGAACTCGCGAAATCGGCGGTCAAACAAGGAAGACACTGGGCATCGAGAGAAAGTCGACGGATTCGTGTGCTCGGGGGCCTCGGTGAAATATATTTCAAGGGGTTTCGAAATGGCCGCTTCGGGCTCGGATACAGAGGCTCAAACGTTTCTTCAAGTTGACGACTACTGGCCGAAGCTCTTCCTTAGACAATCGATTCCACTCCCGGCGAAGAGAGCGCTCAAGGGCGTCTAGAGTCATCTGCGGTTTATCGCAGGCCCTCGCTTGTAGAATTGACCAAACACTGAAATGCATTTGGTTCAGGTCGGGAGAATACGGAGGCCACTCAGAGCACGTGATGAAGTCTTGGAAATGTTCTCGACACCACTGCTGAGTTTCCTTCGCACGATGAGCGGACGCGGAATCCTGCTAGAAAGTCAAGCGACTTTCACCGAAATGTTCCCGTGCCCCGGAGCGACAACCGCTCCCAAAATATCACGGCGGTAGACTTCAGCGTCGATTTTCACTCCTGACTGCACGAAAACCAAGGGGTCTTGCCTGTGGCACAAATTCCGGCCCAAACCATGACTGATTGTGGATTTTGGCGGTGCTCAACGAATTGAGAGGTTGGAGGCGGCTCCGAACAACAAATGCGATTGAGAGACTGGTCGATCGTGAACAACTTCTCGTCAGTGAACAGGATAGTTTTCCATGCCGAACCTGCGGCCCCCTTGGCAAGATCACGGCATCATTGCAGTCTTATACGCTTGTTATCTTCGGTCAGTCGCTGGCCTTTTCTCAGCTTGTAGGCCTTGAGGCCGAGAACATTTTTCGCTGTTTGGCGCTCTGATTCGCGTTTGAAGCCAAGTTCACGAGCGATTTTCCGCAGGGATTTCCAGGGATTTCGTTGAAGTCTCTTCTCAAAGATGTTCCGATTCCTGGGACAGTTCACGGTAGGTTTCTGCCTCGTCCCGGACGATCTCCATGATGGCCAAGCTCACGAAACCTGCGTATAGCTTTCGACACGGTCGATTTGGGAGCACCAAGCAAGCGAACGATGTCACACTGAGCATAATTCCGCTGGAATAATTCCAAAATCAGGGAACGCTTGCTTGTCATCCTGGAGAAAAAAATGTCAACAACTTGGAGCCCGTACGCACGGAGTGAGGGATCGGCGGATGGCTTTTGAACGCATCGTCATAAATTTCGTTGTCTTCCATGTCACAGCGAGACTTACGGCTCGTTTGAAAAAAAAGTCCACGTTATTTCTCGTCTGTAATTGGGGCACACACCCTGAGAGTCCCATTAGGCTCCTCGATGCCGACAAACGGCGTGACCAAGTTGGACTCTCCGACCGCCTCCATTGTCCCGTTGGCTAACAGTCGATCAAGCTCTTTCTCGACTTGTTTGGAAGCGATAGCAATCGGTCTCACGTTATCATGCAGGTTCACCTCCAGCTTGGAACAACAGCCAAGAACTTCCTCGAACAGGCCAAGGAAGCTCGACTGAGGCGCAGGCGAGCACATCTGCGTTCCCATTTGTCCAATGAGTAGAAAAGTTAACCGCAACTAGCTCTCGGATACTGCTGCGTTGCTTTCCGTTTCCCGTTATCGTCTCCTCCGTCATGGTGCTAGTTAAGAGAATCGAATTTCGGTCATGACGCTCTTCCCTCCATGCGTGAATAACCGTTGCTCGAGAAACTCGATGCGTCTCTGAAATACTTCGAGTACAGATTTGAGCTATAAGTTCCAAGTACGAAAGTTGGACGTTTAAGAAGTTGTCTAACTCAGAATCGTAACGATGGTACATAGACGAAAAAGTGTCGTTGCCGAAATTTCGCGGAACCTTGAACTGGACAGGAGTGGCCTGCACCATGACGAATAAAACTATGACGGAGAGAGAAGTGGAAGAAAAGACGCAATATTTCAGAGCTCGTTCCGGTGGAAATTTTCACTCACGGAACAAAGTATTCTGACCCCCATCGTTTCACCAACGTCACCGGATAGTCATCGACCACAATGTCGACTAACGTGCAACCCTCAGCGAGCTGCGCCGAGGACAGAAGTTAAGACAGCTGAACGGAATCGATCTGGCACGTCTTGCTCGAGCGAAGCACCTCCGCGAGATGTCCCTACTCCTGGCACTTTTTGCAGGTGGGTTTGCGATACTTGCAGCCCCCGTGTTGATGCGTTCCCCCGAAACTTAGGCAGGCTCTCCCAGGACGTCGAAGTCTTGGCGGCTCTTCCTTCGGCGCTGCCCTCACCCCTGGGAGACCAATCATTTTGACAAAGCGACAGAATCAGCATCATGAGGGCGTCCTTCTTGCGATTCTCATAGCGTTTGAGGGCGCTCCGCAGATCGTCAAGAGTCATCTCCGGTTCATCGTCGAAGGCTTGAATGATAACTGTGCGGATTTGGTGGTACGACTGGTCAGACAACGGAAGCAGCGTGATGAAGAATGAGACGAGAACTCGGTGAGCAAACGAAAATGGTCGTTGTCAACGGTCCTATTTACTGACTTCAACCAACCAAGGCAGAAGAGATAGCAGACTCTGGGATAACGAGAGTGAAGTCCCAAGAATGTTCCATCTTGGGCATATTGGGAACTTTTGAACGAAGTACGAGAGATCCGAAAGTGACGGGATGTAGGTGAGCAAAACATAGTTGAGGAGGAACGTCTTATCGTCGTTCCGCACACATCGGCCGTCCAAAGATCTCGAGGGATTTTCAGCTCTTACAAAATGGTGCAGACGCGCTGGTTTCAAGATACTGCATGCCATTTCCCGTATGAGTCATGACATCATAGCCTATTCGACTGAAGTTCCCGATGGCAGAAATACAAGTTCCATCCTTGTAGCCGTCGATACCGTTGACGCAGGAGTGAGAGCTAAAATCGCACGATGAGTTCTTGAACTGGTTCTCAACAGCTTCCACGTAGTACTCATGAGCTCTTCTGTGGGCGCAAACTATATCTGCAAAGAGATGCGGAGCAATCGAATAAGGGTTCCAAGCTAGAGACCTGATAGCCCGGCATAACTGACTGTCTTTCGCTCTGATCTATCATCCGCTGTGTCCGACCAAACGTACACCGATGGATAAATGGACAGTGACTCGTCAACGATGCTCGAGCTCTACCAATAGGAACCAATCCCTCACCGAGTCTCCAGCATCCAGGCTGATGAGTCCCGCCGTTGAGATAGAAGTCGACGTGACCGACAGGATGCTCTACGCCGAGTTTCCCCGTGAGGATCGAGTCGCCGGCCGATGTGTGTAAAGCATCGACGAAGACGGCGTCGCTCGGATTCAAACCAACATCGTAGGCCTCGAAGAGCGGAGATGCAGCATCAAGGGCTGGGAGGAAAGTGGGAATCAGTTTCTCGCAACTACTCGGACCGCTGCATCCCCTGAAGGATTCTCGAGTCGCACAAACTCCACCTCACGAGAATTCTGAAGTCCCATGGGGAGAGTTTTGCCTCACCGGTAATTCTGTTGATTTTCATGCCGCCCGAGATCTTCTTGAAGTACTCCGCAAAAAAGTGCCCACATTGAGCACCCAAAGAGTGTCCAATGTAATGGATTGCGGAGGGTTTCAACGCGTATGTCGACATGAGCTGCTGAAGGAGAACGGCAATCTGTCGGCCGACTACATCAGTGTTGACAACGGCGGTGGGGTAGAAAAAATCGAAGGGGGCAGCGCCGTTCAGCCAGTCCACCAAGATCACGTTGTGTTGACGCTGATGACGAGAAATGAAGACGTTAGAGTTCCGCAGCTCCCTACGATTCCGGAGCAATTCGTTGGCTAAAAGGTTCATAATATGATCTGAGTCCTATTGCTCACAGCAACGCCCACACGTACGTGCTCGATCACGATGTCTTTCAACACATGCATCCAGTTGGAGTTGGCATCGGCTGCGAAGCCGTGATTCACAATGAGGAGTCCTCGATTTGTATCTTCGAATATCGTTTTGTTCAGACCACTCACGTTCATGTACTTCAGCGTAATCATGGTTTCGTTATCGTACCTTCGGATCGAGTATTCTGTTGCAGGTGATCGCTCTCGCTCTTTCGTATCCTCTATCATATGAATGCATGTGACACGTCTCGATATAGCTTCGGATCCCAGGATCACTGTCTGGTACAACAGTACTCACCAGGGATACAAGCGGAAAGTCGTGTTGATCCGATCAGGAGTCTCTGGCAGCAGATGGATGTAATGAAAAGTCCCATTGCAGGCATCGAAGCATCCCAAATCTTCGAAACACTCCGTACACTTGAAAGGATGCGGTATGTTTCCACTTATGACATCTTCGACTCCTCTCAGAGTGTTTCGAACGTAGCCGAGCATGGTCTTCATGGTTCTGAGCAGGTCGAGGCTGCGTCGTTGTAGACGTACGGTATGTTCGATTGTCGACGAAGCTTCACCCAATCCATGGGAAGACTGAGCGAGGGAGCACAACACCGCAATGAACAAAAACTTTATCGTACTCATCGGTGGAGTTAACTGAGGAGAAACTTCACGTTCCCTCTTCAAAATAATGTTACGCGAGCAGTACTAGATCGGAGCGAGTAGCGATACTCCCGCAAGGAGTGCGGAGTACTCAGAACACTGAATAAGTCCACGCTGGTATACAGTGCGACGAAGCACTCGAAAAAGAAATGAGAACAATGCAATCAACGCACTCACTGGAAGCGCTCACTATTGAAGATGGCAGAGACTGAATCTGCACGCATGTCGGCAGGATTAGGGACGGGCTTTTGATGTACCGCAGTTTCGGTGTTAAAAAGGAAGGGCGTGTTGGCTTCGAGATTCCAGGTTGTCTCGAAAATCTATTCGGAGTGAACTCTACACTGATTGCGCTCATTTCCTCCAAGAAAAAACAGGGGTCCAGCTCAGTCGAAACTGGAACCTGACGCACGGAGAATACTTTGATCGCAGGGTGACACGATATCACGGGAATCATCACCGGGGTGAATTCGGAACAAGAAGGAATTTCGCGAAAGTTTCCAATGATATCTCTATCGAGTTCTCGTGAGGAGGAGCGCAGGCCACGGCCTCCAGAATAGACCAAACGCTGTAATCTTCGGGTTCACTCCGGGAGAGTGGGGAGGGCTTTCAGACACCGTCGGAATTGGGGAAATCGGTCATGCACGACCCGCTGGTAGATTTCGGCATCGAATTTCTAACCTTGCTCTACAAAAAGCAGAGGTGTTGGGGCCTCAGAAGACCGAGTTCTATCATTCTGACGGTTGTTGATCTGCTCGTTCGAGAAGGACGTGTCATCGCTGAAAACAGCTCCTTCCAGGTGGAACCCCCAGCCCGCCGCGCGAATCTGCAGCAACCCAAGAGATTCGCAGTCTGGGCTCTCCGGACCATGTTTGCCCTCATTCTTGAGCTCATTCTTTACCATTCCTCCCATTGTTTCACGGCTGAGGACTGCATCGCGAGCGAGTTTCCGAAGAGAAGAGCGGCATTCTTTTGGAAATCTCCCTTTGATCAATTTCCAGCAGGCGAATGATCTATCGATGAATTCGGACAACTCCTATTTCCGTTTTCCTTTCCGCTTAGACTCGTAAGCTTCCGGATCTCGCAAGAAGCCACGCACTATATACCTCGTCCCACTGATTTCGCCTGCAATGGCTTTTGAAGCAACCGAGGAAAGGCGCGGTCAATGGTCCGGTCACGAATTTGAGATCGTTTGCCTTCATGTCACCCGCGAGATAATGCGGTTCCGTGGAAATCGGGGGGTGTCGTAAGCAGCTGAACCGCACGCTGGAAATTCAGGCTGGCATGATTCTTTCGTCGGAGCACAACATCAAAAATATGGGTCAGAAAACTGTACGTGGACGGTCGCCAGCCGATCATCTGCATTGATGGAAAAATAATCTACTCTGATTAGACCTGAGGATATTTCAGGATAGAGTCGTGTCCGTCAGTGTCTGCAGACGAGTGTCTCATATTCTCTGAGCATAGCTCTTCGCAGGGCCATCGCGAACCTTCGTGAGAAAACGTGCTCGGAAACATCGAAATCTTTCTCAGGAGTACGCGAGACCTGACAGTTAGAGAGCTTCTGACCTGATCTCGAAATATCGTACTGGTACATTGACGGATAACATGGTCACCTCAGGGATCGTCCTATCAACTTCAGGTCACTCCCAGAGGTTACTATCAAACCTTATCTCTATGAATCTCTTGCGGATCAACTAGTGCCTGACTCGAGCTGGTTCGAACGTCACGCCTTCAAGAGATATGTATCAGTGGCAATGCGTCGAGCCGTCGAGCCCCGTCAAGATGCTCGAGATTACTTTCCAAGCACTCGAGATAATCCAAGTCGGAGCCCGTAAGCTCAGCGCGTGCTGGCTGGATCCACGGTTTGGGTTTCTGCCAGAGCGAGACGTCTATGCTTCCAACAGGTGATCTCCAGCGAAGAGGGAAAATGATACGAATCCGAATTTCGGTATCCTCCAACGAGATAACGCCTGCGGGCACAGGAGCCGGACCTTTCCGAAGTTGCTGGTTTCGGTGGTATTCCTGTGGTTCCGAGACTTTCTCGGCTGCCTATTCCTCGATGTCGCCTGCGTCACAGACATCCCACAGCGCAATCTGGCCGAATCCAGCCCTCCCATCAGCCGCATTTTTGCCCATAGTGTCATTGCCGGTGTGGTGATCGCATTGCCGGAGCCTCCTATGACGGTTCTAGACAGCCTCTGGAGACGTTTCCAATTGCGACTCTGATGTAGCTCATTACGCTATTTGAGAAATGGGAATAACAAACGTTATAGATGGAAGGGGAGAGCATTTCTTGAAAGACCCGAAAAACGGCGAGCATTCCAGCGAAGCGTTATGAAATAAGGCTCTTACGCGAGACTTCAGAATGCGGAGCACGTTCTTCGCGGATCAAAGCCGACTTAGATCTGTGTCTGTGTAGCTGCCAAACAGATGAGAAGCATTTTGCGGGTGCCGAGCTTCTGAAGTGGCATATTATGGCACCCAGATTCCCCGGTTCAAAGAGCACCATGTTGAGAACCGAATCTCTTATGCGACGAGCGGTCTCTAGCTGGGTCCGAGTTCTGAGAACAGTCATATTTTTGGATGGAAATGAGTTAAATTCAGAGGGATGGTTCACGCTATTATCACCGTAAGCCGCGAAGGGAGAAACGTATTTTCCCTAGCCGAAGCCCTGGTGATGGTTTGAACTGCAATTTCCGCTGAGAATAAATCTCGAATCGTATCCTAGCTGGTGAGCAAGCCGCAGAAACATACGCTCAAATGTTGGAGGACTACCTGTCCCCATTCGTGGGCGAATTTCATGGTCCAGAATTCATTTCCAGTCAAGATGCCGCCGCAATTCATGGCTCGAAGATCATAAATAAATTATTTGAGAGGAGTTCCATGAAATCACTGGCCCATCCTCCACTGATTCCGGAGCTGATTCCTACTTAGAACTATTGCAGCATGCTCTCACGCCTAGTTAATACCCCGAGGAATTCATTGGTGAGAATCGGGTGAAACTCAACTTTCCTGGAAGAAGAAGCGCATCTACTCGAAACCGAGCCGCGTGAGAGACGTTTTCTTGAACAGGGGATTGGCGACAAAGTACTGATGTGGAGATCTTATCAATCCATTTCAGCGTAGAGTGGATAGAGTTGGGTGGATTGCCGCCCCGGAATCACGCTTTTCCTCACGAAATCGATAGGAATCGTCGCTGACAGCTGATTTTCTTTTTGAGATCATGGCGTTCGATAGTGCGAATAAATCCATGAATTTGTAAGTGACTCAAACCGAGTCGTTATCTCTCCGGCTCAGAAGAGGGGGGTGGCCCTATCCAAGCTCCGACCACTGTATAACCGTGGGTTCATTCATAGTGATTGATCGAAGCTCGTGGAGGTCTGATCATGAGAGAGTTCCCCTGCGCTTCATGGCTGCACCTCATGGGCATGCAGTCCGTTCCATGTCCTAATCCGGGATCTCCATGGCAGTTTTTCCCTCTCGTCCACGTTTCCTTGCGAGGGATATCGCTACATATCGCTGATATAGCTAATTTAATTGCTAGAATCAACACGCTGAGATACTTAATTTCTCTCCCTGCTTTATTCCTGGTTCACCTCTACGAGAAAACTTCGACAGAATTCAGTTGACCGATTCAGCACGATTCGACATTCGAAATTATATTCTAATATCTTGTCGTCCTCGCATTCACCAAATTTTCGATTCCAATCATACCGTAGTTCATCACAAAGTGGCGACACCAGTATCAACAAGATATCAGTGAATTCCCCATTCACATGAGCGGTGAAGAGCGCAGCAATACCGGGTCTCCCTACCGACCACAAGTAGAGAAACTAGGTTGTGGTGGTCGGACATTGAGCCGCGCATCGGTTGTCTCGACTTTCGTTCCGGAATGTAGCAGCTGGCAATACCATCTCTTCGGGAATATCCGCGTTAACAAAAATATGGAGCTACATCTGACCTCGTGGCCCTTTTCTACACCAATTCCATCAGTTCCTCAGCAGGGCCTTCATTACTTTGTCGTATATACATTTATACTCGAAGTCGTCCCTTCTCCCCGTTTGAAGAGCCGAACGCTTCTGAGACTAGTATGTGCACGTTCCCCATCTAACAGCTCCCGCTGCTGAAGGGCATGATCTTCTCTTCGATCGGGAATGTCGTCCAACAGCTCCAACTCCGCGTTCCGGTACAGAGGAGACGAGGGCGGCCGAGCCGGGTCACAGAACCATCACGTGAAGTAGCCCTCACAGTTCGTCCTTCAAGGAAGTTATCCGCACTAGCTTATGTCCAATGATTTCATAGAGTCCATTGCGATCGCGTTCCGAGATCTGGTGCGCATCAGCTGCGCTTTCACAGCTAGAAGAGAAACGGAGTAGCAGTGGTTATGTCCGGGGTCTTGTCCAGATCAGTGGAACTCCTTCTCAAATGCACATGCACAGAACAGATCAGCCACAAAAACGTTTGCTTCGGATCAACTCCTCCCATCTCTCCTGTTTTCAACCGCGAGTGTGCATCTAATCGGGGGGCAAAGGTGAGCTCAGATCAGTACGAACTTACCGAAAAAACAGAGTCTGACAGAACGAGAAAAAAACAAGATTGAGCTACGACATTGAGACGGAAGATCGGAAGCTTGATGGGTAACGACGTCGCGAAAGCTGCAACACTCGGGAGCTAGTGAACTCTGCACTCGAAGGACCGCATACAGAGGACCTGATCGATGGGATGTTAGCCGCAAAGAAGATGCGAAGAAACTTCTCTAGCTTACCAGGATTTGTACTGCGCGCCTGCTTCCGCCGTGCCTTGTTGTTGTTGAAGAACACAGTGCCTGAATTCAGCGCCTCAAGAAGGTTATCCATGACTCCCTCCTGGTCACCAGTGACCGTGAGCAGTTTCCGGCGTGCTTCTTGCCGTTCTCGTTTGTCCTGTTCGGCCTTCTCTCTTTTCTCTTTTTCCTGACGACGCTTTTCCTCGAGTTCTCTAGTTCTTTGATTCTCAGCGTAAGCAAGGTCGAAATGCTTTATGAAGGTGCTGATGTCGGTGAAGAATTCCTCGAGAGTGTACTTTTTCACATCGAACGCGTAATATTCGGCCAGCGATTCGTACAGTTTGACCATCTTCGTGAACATTCCCCGCAGTACGTCGTACGTCTGCTGAGCCTGCTCGTAAAATGGGTGCATAATTTCTCCAAAACGATCGTTTTCGCCTTGAGCCCGGAAGTTCTTCAAATCTGTTTTCAGATCCTCCAACGACCTGAAAATAGCGGCGTCGCACTGAGCTTTTCCCGATATTTCCTTTTCAAGTCAGAATGTTGATTCCAGACGCCGCACCAGCTGAACTCACCGTTTCATCGTGTTGAGGTTCTTCTCGACCTGCTCCACGTTCACCTTGGAGGCCCTTTCGGCGTAAGAGAGCTCGTCTCCGAAAGCCAACGTGTCTGGATCGTTTTTCTCAATGAACTCCGCGAGAAAATGAACCAGAGTGGACTTCTGGTCGACAGTTTTGGTGTTGCCCAGCGACGGGAGGAAGCTGATGTCGAACCCAATCGACTGCGCGTTCCTCGTACCGGTGTTTAGAATGTTGCCTGAAAAGCGAGAGGGTTCAATGTCAGGAGCGCACTTTATAGCTGAAACGACGTCTGCGTATGTCACGAGTGTGGAGCTCACCGCACAGTAGGACGATTTCGAGCACTTTGGCAAACTTTCTGCTGGTTTTGATCTCTTCACAAGCCGCCGTGGCACCAACCACCATCGGCTTGATATCGCCAACCATTTCTTGGAAACGTAGTTTGAAAGCTATCGAATTCAAGCGTGGATGAAGTCTTTTTATTGAGCCGACGGATAAGGCAAACTGTTCGGCGTCGTGCAGCTCGTTGTAGTCTTCCTTGAGGTTTGCAAGCTTGTTCAGCGAGTCCTGCGTCGGCATGTATTTGATGAGCTGGTTGAGCATGTTCTCGTTCAGACGCTTCTCATCCACTTCGAGCAGACAAGCCTTGATGTCCTCAGCCGACATTTTCAATGAGCCTTGCATAATCACTAGAAGGTCACACAGTTATTATGGGAGGGATCTGAAGCTAGGGCTGATAGAATAGGACTCAAAGCTCCTCGGCGGACAATCCCCTGTTTGACTCACTGAGGTTTTGGGCGGCTTTGGCATCTATGACCTTGAGTTCTTTGGAACTCTTCTTGCTATGTCCGTTGTGTCCGGTAGTATCCTCTTTTTTCAGCTCCTTCTTGGGCGGCTGTGTCGCAAATTTCGCAGTCAACTGTTCGATCAGAGAGTCGGTCGCCAACTTCTCCTCATCGACTTTGACCCAGAACGAGTTCGCTGTGACTTGGGTGGGATTGACTTTCTTCCAGTTGGCTCTCTTCAACGTTCCATGAACTTCGAACTGCTTCTTGGGCTTCATACCGAACGGAAGCTGGAAACCAGCATTGAAGGGAGCCATTCCTGGCGGTGCCATCATCCCACCCGGAGGAGGCGGTGGCGGTGGTGGACCTCCCATTCCTGCGTGAAATACCGAGTAAGCAACATAGGGAGGAGCGGGGCAGGGCTTCGTTCCGATATCTACGGAAAGCAGGAAATTCACCTGGCATCGGTGGGGGAGGCGGTGGTCCTCTGATTCCTGGCATGGGTGGTGGTGGAGGAACCCCCATTCCCGGCATAGGTGGCGGGGGTGGTGGGGGCGGGATTCCCGATCCCGGCATCGGCGGTGGAGGCGGCGGAGCGGGTATATTAGATCCTGTGGAAGGAACCTCAATATTATGCCCACTGTCAATATCCAGGTCAGAACTCCTCCGGGATCATTCTTCCTTCTTACCCGGCATAGGAGGTGGAGGGGGAGGTGGCGCACCGGAGCCCGGAGGGGGTCCTAAACCTTGTCCGATCAGTAAGCCCGCAGGCACGTTGAGAGCTTTTGTGGGAGATCCTTGAGTGCCGAGTTGGCCCAGTTTGGCTTCATAATTGGCTAACTTCGCTTCCATTTCTTGCTTCTGAGTCAGCGCTTCCTCCAATCGGTTTTGCAGAGCATCAATGTTTATGTCTTCCATCGATGAATGCCCCTTGATACGTTCCACTATTTCTTCAACGTTCATGTTGAATTTCTGAGTGTAGGCGAAGTCCGGATCCACTCCATTCCGATGCAAGGTGATTTGTGCTATACATGCCTCGATGAGCTTGTAGTACGCAGCCCTGGAAAGTATTGATGATGAGTGCTCGCTGTTCCAGCCACTCGCGCGACTGAGGATAAGCAGCTCATTCGTCGAAGATCCGCTCCCCTCTACGTCGGCTTCTAACTCTCCGGACCGGACGGACGTTGAAGCGGAGGAATACAGCCCGAGACCCATCGGGCAACTGGGATCGCGTACTCACCGAATTTGTGCATCGTCACGAATCAGTAGCATGTGCTGCAGGATTGACAGAAGCGCGGACTGAGCAGGAGTATCAGTGATGCTGGCTTTGATCATATCGAAACATTCGGAAAGATCATAGAAGTCTTGAGAGATGTTCTCGTGCTTCTGTGTCAACTCGTCGAAATCGTCTTCGAGCGCGTTCTTGAAAACATCAAACTGGCACCCGAATTCTTTCGAGAGGTCCTCCTCTGTCAACAGTTTTTCGTAGAGCCGTAGCATTCCCGAGCGCATGAACTCGTTCCTAAGATGCACCCGGAAATCATAATCTTCCACGTCCAGAATCCCGTTCACGATCTGCATACAGGCTGTCTTCAGCTGGTCGTTGTCGGTTTCCAATCCTTGCACGATAGCACGGAACCTCTCGGTTCCATCCTGTTCGGCGGCCAGCGTCAACGCCGTGAGGACAGACGCGTGGCCGCCATCGATGAGGCAAATCGGAGCGATCACTTTGGCGGCTTCCAACATCACAGACGCTCGATCCGGACGGAGACTGCTGCACACAACTTGAAGTGCCGTCTGGTGAGCTTGTACGTGTTTCACCCCGTGCTGTAAAATGGCAGAAATAACGTAAGGAAACACTTCATCACATCATTCTGTGGAAAACCCACCGTGGGAACGAGAGCCGGCTGACTCTCGATTCTTCCAAGTCATTTACAACGGTCCGCTCGATTATTGACAGCACTCTCCACAGCTTCACGATAATGAACTTACACCGATATTCAAAGCGGCCCGGAAACACTTGATGAGTTCTGTTTCGATCTTCTCGTTCAGCTTCTTACTGCAACGCAAATGGATCACACCTGAGTTCCACGCTTGTTTCTGAAAGTTCGGCTTTCAGAATATTCGTGTGAACACCTACTTCGGTTTGACTTTCTTAAGTAGATTGAGCAAAACATCAATGCCCCCTTTGTCGATGAATTCCTTCACCCAGGACACCGTTTTACTCGTCAACGCTATCCGAAGGCTTTCACAGTTCTTCAACAACTTCTCAGAGCTCAAATCGCTCCGTAAGTATTGAATGAACATGTCAGGCGCTTCCGGTTTGCCGCGCTGGAATCGATCCGAGGGTAAGAATCATGAAGATGATGACAACGGTTTTTCCAGTACGGAATACAATTCAACGCTCTTATAGATCCAATCAGGATGCGAGAACTCACCAAATTATCCGTGTTCTCCCTCAAAGAAAGCATCATACGCTTCTCGTTGATTGGCTTCCGCAGCAAACTGTCAATATTTTGCACGTTCATGTCCTCCTGGAAGCGAAAAATTAATTTTTGAGACCGCTAGTTCCACCCATCCCGCCATAGCATCACTCTCGAGCGACTGCGTCGGTATCGGATTCCTGTGAAGTTCCACATGAAGTTCCCTCGCGCTTCCCGACTTTACAGCACTCGCGAGCTGGGACCTTCTAGGGGTACCAATAGGAATCGTATGCGCCTAGGAAGGAATTCCCTCAAGCGACTCAGGAATCCGAACGATCAAATTCTGAGATTCGTGTCGGGGTCGATGGAGAATACCAATGGAGCAGCGAGTACCGTGGCAGCGCTCCCAGCTCCGAAGAACTTGATCGACACGGACCGAAACAGGATTCCCGCTGAGATTATACTTCATCTCGAAGAGCCGTACTTCGTTTCGATATCATGGGTGTGAGTTCTCATGACCGGTGTATGGAAGAATCCAACGAGCTTCCAGGAGCGGAACAATTCCCGGACCTGATTGGTGTCTTCGAATGACATACGAGAGGTTCCCGCCGCTCCACAAGAAGTCAAGACTCTGTCACGGAGTTCTTAATAGAGAGAGCAATGCATGATTGAAATAGCTTCACGGCTCTTTCGTGCCGGAAAATCCGCTCCGCGATGACTCCTGAATCGCAGGCAAAGTAGCCTCCGCAGAAGTTGGAAGAAATTCGAGTAGGAAGAATGATAAGCTCATCTGCCATCTTATCACTGAAAAGTAAGCCATCAAGTTTCGTCTGCGTAGCGAGCCAGCGACGTAGAATGTAGAGCGACAAGCCCTCGCGAAAGGAACGTGAACGGAATTTCACTGGTCATTAATGATGGAAACAAACCGATTTCCTAACGCAAGCTTCATGATGGGAACAACATCACTTCCTTAAGGCGGGAATTCACCAGCTTTTGATGAAAAACAACAAACTGAAAGCGGGGATTCTCTCAGATCATCGTCTTCAATTATTCCAAGACGCGCGGTGCTCAGCGCAGATTTATTTCATCACAAACACCGTGATCTTTGTGTTTCACCGGATTTTGCTCGCTACGAGCGACGTAATCAGGCGAGCACTCATTACTTGAGTCGTTTTCAAATCAAGTTATCGTTTGTCAGCTACTTTTTCCGCCTGAAATGGTGATTTTGTCCTGCTTACCATCATTTCTCGAAAGAGTCGGTCCACCTCTGCATCACTGAGGCTGTCGAGCATCTGCTGCGTGGTGAGCACGCTGTTTCCGTTGACGTCATCTTGAGATCCGATTGAAGGTATGGAGCCCTGGAGGGAGAGCGGGGCCTTCGTCGAGTTGAGGCTCCCCCCGGCCCCTTTCTTGTTCTTCTTCGTGCCGAACATGTCCAGCTGGAAAGAAACATATTTTAGAAGAGCGCTCGACCTAATCAGCGCGAGCTGCCGCGTGGAGCTATTAAAAGGGGCTTCAGGGCGTTCCCACGTCAAGTTATGAGTTTCAAAGCAGCCGTCACTTGGGGGCGAATCCGGTGAAACTCGCTCAATGAAACCGATTCCAGCCGAGAAACCGGGAAAATACTAGGAAGGAGTTGTTTCGCGGTTCCAAGATTCCGTGTAAAGGGAGTTACCGCGAGGGAGATTACCCACGAGGATGGAAATCCAGCGCAATCAGCGAAGTTGCGGCTCGAATGTCAGAAGCGTTTGCTTCTCAATACGGGATTCCGATAAGCCCATAGAGCGCTGGAGACTTCCGGAATCGCAGAACATGACATCTGAGAATCCTCTGTCATCTCTCACGAGATCACGAAATTGAATTGTGCGACTCCATTCAAAGATTGTCTGACCGGTACGAGCCAAATATTTACGTCAAGTCCGCCATCGACTGCTCGATGCCACTGCAGCTGACTTACGAGCTTTGTTCCGTCGTATAGTCCAGCGAACGCTCTGGCTTTATGCGTTACCATGTGCATCCGATGAGCTTGATAAATTATCACCCGCTGTATTTGAATAATCGAATGAGGCCGTTTCGCGTTGACCGGGCCATGGAGCATTCCAACAGCAAGTTATGCCATGCATGCAGTTGGTCGCTGGAAAATTTTCCAACACGCGAGTGAACGAGGACGCCAGTTAGTACTGCACCCTGGGTCTCGGGAACATTTGATTCCATTCATTTTCTGAGCCCCGAGTGCTCGTTCGCAGCCAACACGGGTGACGCGAAAAGCCGGATACCTAAATGACCGTAGTACGGCAAGGGTCACTGACTGACCCGGACCCACGGTCTGTCTAGCGAGATCAGCTTCCTTTGCTTCGCGGTAGCATCTTCAGCAGCGGCAGCGAAGAAACCTCCAGAGAATGAAAGTTCCAGGGGGGGGGGGGGCGGAAACATGATTCGCAGACATGGTGAAGAACTTGCTCTTTTTGAACTTTGTTCCCCGGCGGGCGAGTAGAGGACAAACCTGACAGAATGTCGCGGCCTTGTATACATATCGCTGCTCTGCTTCGGTCGCATTGTCGCGGGACACAACTGTGTCATTCCAAAAATTTACGGTGGGCTCCGCAGCGTTCTGGCGCAGTGCGAGAACAACCCCAGAAGAAAACAATAACCCAAGGACAACGGCCGCAAATCCGAATCAGAACAGAAGACAATGGATACTGAAGGAACTTCGAGACATTCTCTCTAAGTCCTCGTTCACCACGTCGAACCGTGATCTCAGACCTTGCGTTCAACCTCAGAAGTCGCGATGTTACGCTCTTCGTTGTCCACGAGGTGACGGAAACGTCCCACCCAATCTGCCGGGGACGAGGCCAGCCGTAGAGATCTCGTGTCCAGGATCGAATGAAAGTACTCGCATAAGGCGCTTCGGCTTAGATCGTATCAGTCCGAAATCGGCGGTTTCACGATGTTGCTATCGCGACGGGACCGGCGATTCCCTCAGAAAGAGAGTTGAACAATGGGAATCTCGATAACTGCCGCTGACATTGATTCGACTCCCTCGTGGATTATTTCCGTGTAACTCATCATGTTTCCCCCCGTGAGGACTGCAAACATTGCGCTGAGCGACATGAGGTCACTGAAGGTGATCAGGCTTGAGAAACTTCCCGGCCGGCCTTGGACCTCGGATTGCATAATGCGTGACGACGACGACGGAATGAACAACCAGAAAACGCAAGCATTGGTTCTGGGACCGCATACCGCGACTCGATGTACTACGCGACCGTGCTTCGGTTCCCCGCCGAAACGATTCCAGCGCTGGTGGCAGTCATGGAACCCCTTTGGGCCTCAAACAAGCCACTTAAGGAGCATGGAATGCCTCCGTAGCCGCTCTACGGCTGGCAGGGGCTACCGGAACCGGTGAAGCAGAATCCACGCCGGTCTCGAGCTGCACTGAGCGGTCGGTCTGCTGTTAAGAAAGAACGCGGATGAACCGATCACTTTCGGTCGGATCGGCCAACACCTACCAAGACCGCTGATATCATACACGCGCTGGATACGCTGGAAAAGGTCTGTTACTTTCAGAACTCTGCTGAAAACGCAGAAGTATCACAGATAGTCGTCCGGTCGCCAGAACATAGCTAGCAGCAACGGGTTCCGACGGATTACCATTTACTATATCTGCTCGTTCCGGTGTCGTTACCATCTCTTCAATATTTCAGCCTTGAGGACGCCCGAACACTTCCTCAAATCCACGCGAATTCGGTACGTCGGTGCTGAGGGGATCACAACGCCCACAATTTTCCATCTTAAGTCGAATTGACTAGGCACATTGGGAATCGAGATCGCTCTCACTCAGCTAGAACTGTCTAGCGGTAGCTCAAACCAATGTTTCTCATCATCACCGGCCGAGGAGGATGAAAGGGAGGAAATCCGAGTTTCCGACCGACATCCCAGGATGAATGAAATGGACCCGAGACCCGATCGAGTACCAGTCACCTGCGAGATGTTCCCGTGCCCGATGGTGACGGTTGTCGAAGATCCCATTTCTGAGAGCTGCAAGGTCATGGTTGGCTCTTCGCATCATTCGGGTCCCGATCAGACCAAGAATCGTTGTTGCTTCTTCTGGACATGACATCTAAGTACATGACACTACTCTCTCGGGATCTCACATTGATGGACCCTTAACGTTACGTGGGCATATCACGGATAAGGCGTACGAATATCAAGAGCGCGCTCTACGAACGAGTCCCGCGCAACACTTCCAAGAGGTCAAATGGAAAGTTCTCAGTGAGCTTCTTTTGTTCCATTCCCACCTTTGCGTTTCACTCAGGGGTCCGACGCTCTTAAAAACTATTTTCTTTGTGTCAGAATTCTTCTGGGTTCATCTGACAACGAAGCCCCGTTCTGGGTGAGTCCGCTGGGAACAAAATCAAACCCTAGTTCCGCGCGGGTCACTCACGACAGAACCGACAAAGTTTCTCGTCAGGGGAAGTGCCGATGGAACTCAATTGGTCGGAACGTGTCCCGTAGGCTGTCTGGCTTTCGACCGATGAATTATTTTTAGGGATCTTTCCTCACTTCAGGTGGGGCGCGACGGCTCCGTCAGGTCCAAAAGATGGAACTAGGTGCCGGCGGATACCCCTGGAAAACGGAAACCCCCAACCGCTCTACTGCCATTCCATGGTGCGAGCAGCTTCGAAAATTCCGCAAATTCGCCCCATCGGGGAAGTCCGAAACGCTGATGATCATTCCATCACACCGACCATTCGATGGGTATTTTTTGTTCGCACTTAATAGATGACGTGTTTCGAGCGCAACGTTCCATCAATGTCGAGGCTCTTCAGATCGATACAGTGATACACATCGAGTGACAACTGATTTGCTTTTCACCCTCCCCATCATAATTGACATTAGCGGAGCAGCAACACTGACGATCGCCCCCAAGGGCCCACGCAGGCTTATTGAGGTCGCGAACAAACTTCAAATTTGCATCAGGACGCCGCTCGTGTCCACCAGCGGTTCTAGATGGCCGTGAAGCTCTACGTGATACTGATTCAGTGCGCAACGACGCGCAGTATCGCATAGAATGAGGGATAATGAAAACGTGAACCCATTCCGAAAACGACAATGGAATGTTCGCCAGAAATTCCTGGGATGCGTTTCTCGAATGCCTCGAGTCCCCGCTTCTGTTTACACTCAGAGGATAAATAGATGAACTATTCCTAAGCTTCTTCAGCTTCCGTCACCTTGCTGACTTTGATGACCATGGTTGCGATGCGGATGTTCACGCAAAATCCGGAATCCGTCGGCTCACGATTGAACTATCACTCTTCAGAAAGTTATTGACCTCACGACACACACTGACATCGGAGAAACTACCGGGTGAGTGATCCTCGGATGATTCGAACTTCTATCGAGAGCTTTCTGGTTGTCGAACGAGGAACTTCGATTCGCGAAGAACAGTGAACCCACGCGCTGAATGACCCTCCATCGGCGCGGTCGGCTCAACCCATGTGGGGCTCGATCGTCCAACGGACCACAACGCGTGAATCCCTTTCCGAAAGAATTGAGGGAGCTTTGCCCTTCCCCATTGATGGGAAGAACGAGCGCCCGTTGTCGTTATGAGTCATGGTATGCTGCATCCAACAGCCCGCCTAGAAAGGTGACGGACACGCTGCTATTCGGGCAGTCAGCCGCTCACCAAGCCGGAGAGCCCTTTGATGTGGACTCAAGAGATGGAAGAGTGCGCGCTCGTGATCGCGGCGGCGAAAACTGCCACTATTCGTACCTAAAATCCTGCCTCATCCGACTCGCTGACGCGGGGGAACCTCCGGAAGCGAAGAAGTTGGAATGAACTCTACAGATCGTCGCGAAACTCTGATGGTTAGCTGCAGCTGAGAGGAACGGCAGGAAGAAGAGTCATTTGGGAGGGCTTTGAAATTTCCCCCAAGAATACTGGATGTCATCTAGAGGCTGTTAGTATGCGCCCGAGAGCAGACCAGTTTCCGTTCGAGACTCATCTCGAGTACTCGAGCCAAAGGAATCCCAAAGGAGCCCGAAAGAGAGCTTCCATCGCCTTCGTTGGATGACAATACTTCGAACGATAACCCCGATCGATTCTCAGCTAGTTTTCGGATGGAACCGAGTGCAATCATTGTTTTTTAGTTAACGGTCGTGAGATGAAAAATAGGAAGTTGATGGGGGAGAAGTTGCCGCGTTTTCCTAGTTTTTCCTTCACAACCCACGAAAATCCACGCGAACCGAGCGATTTCCGCCGTTTCCGAAAACTTCAGCGAGTCGAATACTTTTTTCTTGCACAGAATGTCAATAGACGTCAATCGAAATTCCGACATTCGGAATCCTCCTTCTCAACATTTAAAACAGCGGCGGCGAGCGGTTGCGAACGTCGAACCACAGATGGCGAGAAGTCATTTCTGGCCGCGGTAACAGACGTCAGTCGTCTGAGACTTCTGGAAGAAAAGCGTGTGCCAGCCACCATTCGTCTTTGCGGGAGATTTAGCTTCGCGCCGATCCTCCTGCTCGCTGTCCGTTCATCCGAAAGACTCACAGCCCTGACCGCGACATGAACCATTGGAGGGGTTTCTGTCCTCGCTCTTCGTTCTCGATGGGCCCCGACGGAGAAGGCGAGCCGAGGTCGAGGATATAGTGTGACATGGTAGTTCGTTCGTGTATCACTGCCAGCGGTTTCTAACGAAGATCGAGATTCGCCAGACCTAGCTGCCAGCGACTTGATCACCGGCTCCGCAGAAGCATTTGTCAACGAGTTCGCAAACGAATGCGGTCACGAAACTTTGCTCAGTATGACATCTCCATAACAGAACAGAGATGTTGGAGGAATATATCAGAGGCACGCGAACGGATCATCGCGAACTCATGATGGATGAACAGATCTGTCACCGAGAGCCCGGATCGTGGCTGCAATGCTAAACTGGATCGCCGTCAATCTTATTGAAGATTTGTGCAGCGGCTCCGAACCCGAGGGGGGAAACATTTCTGACTTGTGATTCCAGTGAGCTCTCTCGTCCAACGCAGAGTTCGTCGGCGTGGAAATTGATATCGCCCTCCGGCCATTGCGGAGGGACACTGGAAACCGCTTTTGGTTGATTGAAACACCAACTCTCGAGCTTCGTAGCGGGTCAGCGCTAAAACTAAGAGCGCAGCTCGCCGCAGACCATAGTAATGGCCCAAATTGTGAGGATCTCATCATGGACACAATGGAGGAGCCGCAGAAAAACGGGCGACGCCAAATTGTTCAGCTAAATTTATGCTCCGGTCAACAGTCACTGACCAAGCTCACTGAATTTGAGTTTGGGCTGTCGCTTCATCCCCGATTCGCGAGATTTCTCCGTTGCGGAACATCTCCCGAAGCATCAAGTATTTCCTCGACGCACACGTTCTCCCGTTAGATGGGAAACAAATGAAGGTCGGTCTTCGCCGTCGAATGACTGATGCCGCTGGTCGCACTTCCGGAGTCGAGAGAAATCCACCTTCATGTGTACGCTGCGCGGAAGGTGGAGCCGTTGGTTTTTCGCATATTCTCTTGAGTGTCTCTCATTTTTTCACGGTCACGGAGAAGTAGTCATCTGCGCGCAGAGTTCTTCGATCCGAGATCATCATCGAACATAGTCTCTATTGAGTCACCCAGGTTTCAGGGCGTCGAACGAACGGTCCCCTCGGAGCGGACGAGCTTCATCGTTCCGATGGGCCCGCTCCTCTTCGCCACGGAGTGAGACTCTCCCTAGCGAGAGCACGAAACGCACGACCCGGCCCCACGTTGGTTCGAGCGGACAGTCTTGATCGCAGCAAGCTCGAAGACCGATGCCAGAAGAGAGGTTTTCGAACAAGAATCCGAGGCGGGGTTCAACCATCGCTCGCTGACGGCTGACATTGAACGAGCCGCCAACTGAACTGAACCTCAGCAGTCGGTGCCGACGATCGGTCAGACGTCCAACGTTCAAACAGACCAGCTGCCATTCATTCTGCCTCTGGATCAACAATCAAACGCTGCGAATCAGGGGACACGGGATATGAGTCCGGAACACGCTTTACTGACGCGTCGGACGTGTTCTGCACTAATCCGACACGACCTGATGCAAAGCCCGAGCGTCTCCCGCCGACGCCTGCTGCGTACAGTCCACGTTCGGTTTCATTGGTGGCTCGGAGCCCTGGGAGCTCCCTGTGCATCAAGTAGCTACGGGGAAAAAATGATATTCGTCTTCTGTTGCTACGAGTTTCGAAGACGCTGGAACGTCTCAGCGCCGCGGCGCTCACGAGCTCCATGTATTGCCTCCGAAAGCCTCGCAACAACATCCTGACAACGTTCCTTACAAAGGCGAGGTGTCATTCGTTGCATCAATTGTTTCTAAAGCCGCATATTGTTCAGTTCATATGAAGAGGAAGAAGTTCAGGATGCGGTCGTGAGTCATTAGGGTTATTGTTCTCAAATCGAGGATTCCCATAGCAGCAGGTGATCATCAACAAGGGCTCCCCGACATTTCTCTCAGTCAGACACCCCTCGCGGTGCCGTTTCAAGAAACGTATGTGTGATAGAGGTAATTGGACCGACGCAGGCACAACGCTATTCACACTTACCAATGCTTCCGACACTTTGTTGGCACTCATCGCTGCCTCCTTCACCTGCAATACAACAGCGATAAGAGAAGAATACTGAAGCCACCAGAGCTTTCTTAGCTTTTGGAAGTGAGAATTCAATTTTATCTCTGTGAATCACTCTCCGGTCACACCGTTTCGCGCCGAATCCCGAGAGTGAGCAAGTCGCGCTCACGTAGTCGGGGAAGATTCCAGCCGCCAGGCCATCTTTCCCTCCGTCAAATAATCTTTTCTGCACAAACCAAGCCAGGGGACTGTCCCGTCAGATAGATACGGTAGGTTTGATCAATCGTGTTGGAATAGCTCGGGCGGGCGATAAATTTCTCGTGACAAATATTGACATCGTGAATCGATTAACGAACAGCATGGGAGAATTCTGGCCGCAATCTGACTCTGACGCGTCGTTCGGAATTCCACAGTTGCAATTTAAAGGGAGGCCCTGTTCCTCGACAAATTGAGAAAGAGCTTCCAGCTGCCCGACGGAGTAACTCATAGATTGCTAGGTGAACCGCGCCTTCGGAAAACACCACCGTGGTGACGGCGTTGGGCGCAAGCGATGGAATCAAGTTCGACTTCTACTCGGACGGATCCCGTTCCCGAGCTATTTGTGCTCCGAATCCCAACGAGCAGACTTCCCCGCTCCCAGGACGATGCATGGCGGCCTCCGCCCGAGACTCCTTGCTCATGCCGCAGAGGTGGCGAATGTGCGCCTGCATTGAGTGCGATGCAGGATCACATCACCGCTGCGTCGTCCATAATCCGGATATCCTTCGAGCGAGCGTCCTCCGGAACAACTGCCAACTGTGCTTCTGTTGTTAGTCATTATGATGTCTGCCATTTTCGTCGATCACAACGAGAGTCGGGTGCGTCACAGAGTCCAGGAATCGGAAATATTGATCTACACTGGTTCCGAATCTCCCGTTCACAGTCAACAAAAACACAACGAGCACCTGACATCTGGAGGCTGCACTACCGCTTCCCCCAGGAACGAATGTTTCCGACGGTCAGAACTCCAAACGCTTCGAGGAAGTCGGGAATCCCGGAAAGTCTCTCCCCGACAAAGCAGAATTATGCCTCGAGAATGATCAAGGCCATTTTGCAGTGACATTCCAGCATTGAATGTTTCGTCTGATCAAGTCATTGATTTCGCCGCGCCGAGTCAGTCCACTCACAGGACGAAGAACGGCGAGCAGAAAGACATTCGATTTTGGCTGTTTATTGGAATAGATATGACTGAATTTATTTCGCATCGCATCCCGATCCGGTCATGCTACGCGGAAACTCTATGAATGCGGCTCAAAGAACCCAACCGAGGAACCTGGAATTCCGGGAAAATAATCCTATTTCAAACCCTACTGCCAAATCTCCCGGTCAGAATTGGATGATATCCAGGAAAGCCTACGAGGCTGTGGGAGTTTCTCTCTATCGAGAGTCTGGATAGAATAAATTCCGGGAGTTATGGAGTAATTCCGCCTCCGAAAATGCAGCTATGCGTACTAAATTGGATCTGTCGATCCGGGAGTGAGCTCAGTGAGAGTGACAACGGGTGCGAAAACACGTACAGAAAGGACAACAGCGAGTGGGATTCTGGATTCAGAAACACTGCTTAGAACAGAAATTTCGGCACAAAAACTATATCGGTGGTTGATCGACGGTTGAGACTCTGCAGGGACTTTAAGACCTTACGACCACTGTTATTGAACCAATTTCAGGGGGAGGCTCTAGAGGCTCCATGAAGAATTCGTTATCGCGTTCTGTCATCCGCGTTCCAGATCCTAGGGAATCATAAGCACCTGGAGAGTGTGGCCTGACGTCTGCCTGAGACCACGTTCTAGTGAAACTACAGCAATCTTCGGAAGGAGAGCTCTGCACGAGGTTCTGTCACACTACAAACGGAGTGAGATGGGAACACGATTCAAAACAAGATTTGGAGCCGTCTGATGCATGCAGAAGTTGAAACCCAGCACCGGAAAACTCAGGCGTGCACAGCCACAATTGTATATCTGGAGTAACCGAGCGTTGTCGCGTGTGGGATCGGTTATCCGTGTACGCCCGAGAGACTGAGTGTCGTTTCGGAAGAGAGTAGAGCCAAGACGGCTCTACCCAACGGAATCACCAGCAGGTGTTTCGCTACTCACTTGGCAGTTACATTAATCCAGCGGTAGTTGTCTCTCGAGCCATCGCCAGTCATCATAGACATCTCAGAACAGAGTCACGCTCGCTAACAGGACGCGAACATTTCGAACTTATCGAGACGAGCGAACAAGCCACCCAGCAAACAAGCGGGCAGGCAAGCGAGCATCCAATCAACCGAAGGATCCGAGGTCCAACGAACAGTTCACTTCGGAGCTCAATCTCCGTGCACGTATCCACTTTTTCAGATCACAAACGAGTTGCTGGAAATTCTAGCCGCGACAACATTAGCTGCAGCAGCAACAACGACGACACTTGTTGCTTCATTCATTCAAACAGGGCTCCCGCTCGCTCGCACTGTGTCTGTCGGTCTGCCTCTTTGGCAGTGTGTATCTCTGTGGTAGTGGTGGTGATCGCCGCCGTCGTCGTCGCACCAGCGGCAGCAGCAGCAGCGGCGGCGGCAGCAGTCGTCGTCGTCCAACTCACTCCTCGCAGCAGTTCTCAAGCTTCGGCGCCGCGCCGCACAGAGGTTCCGAGCTAGAAAATGGGATATTTCATCGGCGATGGTAATGGAATGGCTCGTCTCTGCTGGAACGATGGCACGTGCTGGGCTCCCAGCAGCGGAGAAATTGCATGGGAGACCGGCTGCCCCAGGAGATTAGAACTCCAACAAAACTCGCGGCAGAAATCGCGGGGACTGGAGTTATGATGATGACGGTGATCTTTGCTGACAACAGGCGACACGCTGCGGACTGGTCCTCGGCGCGAGGCTGTCACCATTGGATCGGCTCACTCAAACTTCATCAAGAATTTGTGTCAGAGCCGACTAGATATTAGTGATGCGGCAGCGCCCTAGGAAGCGATGGGTTGCTCAAATTAGGATAACGCACGGAACGGTGATTTCCAATTGGGAGACGTGGTCACGGTCGCCAACTCTAAACATCGCAACTTATCGACGACTTTTTTTCGGATATTGAGACGAACTTTCTCGATCGGTGAGGGCATTCAGCTCATGATATAATTAAAACATCGCCTCGAATCGACGAGCTGAAAGTCTGACAATATGCGGAACTTTTATTACTCAACAATGTACAGAATTTGCTCTCCGATATCGAATTTCTTTTTGCCATCAGTGATCTCGATGTTTCCCTTCTCAGCATTGACTTCAATGGTGGCGCTCTCGGCAATCAGCGCCTTGCCGTCGAGGACTTTTCCCAACATGGGGATTTTCCGGGGTCCCAGCAGCGGATCTTCGTAGCGATACAATTTTATCTGAAAGATGTCCCGATCACATTTAGACTCGAGCACTTCCTGAAACTTATTCCATTCAGGTACTGAAACCGAGGCTTTTACCTTATGACTCTCCTTGATTTGGCGACTTGTCTTCCGAAGCTTGTTTGAAAGGTTCGCCACAGTGTCGCCGATAACCACAGGTACCGCTACTTCGAAAACCCCGCTGTGCGCTTGGGGGTTAACGCATTTCAACATCACGAAGCTGGACTGCTGAAACACTATGTGGGGAGAACCAGGACAGCATTCTTCTTTGATTTTCTCGTCGGCCCCGTCGTTGAACAAGATCTTCAAACTCACAACGTCGAGAGTGCTTGACAAGTATGCTGAGTTTTCGGTCAATATGTCGAACTCGTTGAAATCGACTGTTTGCTTCAATGCTCTGGGGCCAACCTTCTCAACTTTCTCCCGCATCATCTGAGCGAAAGGCATGACCTTCTTCATATACTTCTTCAATTCGGTCTTGTCTTTGAGTTTTTCCGAGATGACCTTGTTCGGAGGTAAGCCTTGATGCTCCTTGTGGAGTTCCGACATCGTGGTCAGAATCAAACTTTGCCACTGAGGGTAAGTTTTTGCGATGTAAACTGTGGCTTCCAGAACTTTCGGCAACGCAGGGGAGCTCGCGGGTGGCTGTTGGTTTCCCTTTTTGCCAGTTTTGGATAAACCAGCAATGTAGGCTTTGAGCCTAACTCGGAACTCATGGCAGGTGTCACGAAGATACTCGGATGACTTCAGAAGGGTCTCATCGACCTTTTCGGTCGTCGGCCAGCCAGCTCTTAGGATACTCTCCTTTTTGCCGAGGAGCATCATCCACACGTAATCTGCCACGTGTGGACATATGGGGGAGAGAATGAGCAATTGAGTTTCGATGAACTTCATCACGAGATCGCGGTGCATGCCGTTCAACAGGCACAGTTCGCGATAATCATCCCGTGCTGCCTGGAACTCGAAGAACCCGGTTTTCAGAGCTTCTTTGAAGAGGAATGTTTCGTAGCTCTTCGCGGTTTCCCCTACGAGGGCGTTCATCTGATTGTCGAACGCTTTGTCAGCGAATGTGCTCCGGGGACCCGTTCTCAGTTCACTCTTTGACTTCAGCATTTCTTTGACCCATTCGACGAAGGCGAACAGCCGAAGAATCGCCGCGTCCGCTGTGCTTTCAACAAAATTAGCGTCTTCAATGCTGTCGCCGGCGTCTGCGAGTGCAAATCGCGTCCCGTCCGCACTGAACTTCTCGATGGACTCTATGAGTGTCATGAAGTTGCCAGTGGACTTCGACATTTTCTCGCTATTGAGCAGTAGGAGCCCGTTCGCCCGGATGCCACGTATCCACCTCTCCGGCTCCTTGTCCCACATTGCCGTATGGTTGAACATGGCATAAGTCAAATGGTTGGGCACGAGATCTTTTCCAGACACGCGGACGTCGAGAGGGTACCAGTATTCGAACTCTTGCTTGAGTTTATCCAAGGAGCTCTTCGGAATCTTGGTCGATTTCGGGAAGGGAGCACTCTTGAAGAAAATGTAATCCCAGACTTCCAGAGTCATGTCGCTGGCCTTGATGCCTGAAGTTCGGAAACGATGTCCGGCTAAAACTTTGTGTCGGTCGTCCGGCTTTTATTCTGTTCGAGATTGATATTCAAACCGATAAACGATGTCGAAACTGCGCTCACCCAAAGGACTCTTTTCCTGACGACCAGTCATGTCACCGCCTTGCAGGAGGTGGCACACAGTATAGTAAGCCATGTAGATGGTGGAATCAGACAGAGATTCGATGAGCCAGCTCTCGTCCCATGGGAGTTTCGTTCCCAAACCATACGTTCTCGAACAGGCATGCTCCTGCAGCCAATCGAATGAAGCTTCGAAGTTCTTGCGAACCTCATCCGAGAAACATTCCGCCATCGCGAGGTTCTTCTTCGCCAACTCCTTCCAAGACTTGTCACCTGCGATGAGATATCCTCAGACATTTTCTATTCGTGTGCAAACTGCAAGAGAGTGTTTTGCCAGGCCACACCGATCGAACCGGGCAGAGATGTGAATACGTCGCAGCGTCGGAATTGAGTGGAGAAAGCATCGACTCACCATAGTCCAGATACCACTGATCACAGAGAGCTACGACACATTCCTCGCCCGATCGCGCAATGACTTTCTTCTCAGGTTCCTTGTAGTTCACCGCTTGTTTGCTGTCGACAAGGTGGGTTTGGATATCCTTCTTGACGTCTTGAATCTTTTTGCCCTTGTGATCTCCGACTTGGAGAACGCCGTCGTAGAATCCCTTCAGATATACCTGACAGGACAGCAATTTACTCAATGCAGTTACCCAGTGAGAATATTCAGTTCAGTCTAGAATGAAGTTACGGAGCTGCCTCAGAGACGAGCTGCTCACCATCGCCTTAGCTTCCTCGAGTTTCTCTCGGTCGTTCTGACTCTGAATTTTCAAGTCCTCGCAGACTTTTACAGCTGAAAGATTCCCGAATCCTGGCACTTCAATTATTGGAACTGGGTCAAATGGAATAACCATCTCATCCTTGATTCCATATTTCTCCCGGAGAGGCGCTTTGTTTTTCAAATCCCTCAGAGCGGCGAAATCGTCTGGAGAATCGCTGGGGACACTGGTGACGACGCCGGTTCCTTTATCGTCTTTGATAGTGAGCATGGGCAAGGTGTAGATTGTTTTGTAGGAGGTGAGAGGAGCACTCAAGGCAACACCCATCAGATCAGTTCCTTTGACTTTCAACAAGACGTCAACCTGCCCGTTGTTGCTACAAAAGCCTTGGTAGCTCATGTTGAAGGCTGATCGGTAAGTTGAGATAAAGACTTCGCCGTTTTGGAGAGCATGCGCCACATACTCGATGTCCGGTGATATCCAGCAATTGGTTTGACCGTACATCGTCTCCGGCCTCAGAGTAGCAGCGACGAAGAACACGTCACGCCCTGTAATCAAACTTCCCTCACTCAATCGGAATCCGACGACTTCACCGCGGATCGGAGGCCGAACGTACTGTGGGAACCGGGTGATTACCTTCGAGTTTTTTCAAAGGGTCCGGGAAAGGCGTTTGAACCTTCATTTTCACTAGTGTGTACTCCTGAGGGCCCACACCTTCACCGCTCTGGCGATCGTGATCCATACAGGGCTGATTAGTCTTCGGTGAGAAAATGGTGTATCTGGAAGTCGACTGCAGTGAGCGAACGTTTCGGTTGAGCGATCCATTCTCATCAATGATCGTTGCGGCGAACCTTTTTCCGAACTTGATTCTGTTCTTCTCCTTCAGCCTGATGAACTGCCATCTGACGAATGAATCGTAGAAAGGGTTGACCTCGGTCGTGATCATCGATCGCCTCCAGTCGACACGGAGTCCCATCCTCTTCAGATCGCTCTGAACCGCCGGTGGGAAATAATCGAGCCTGCTCGTGAACGGAGTCATTCCGGTGAGTTCATGAGGGTATCGGGGCGTTCGCGACACACGGATTAGGAGTAACCCACCAGTGCTTGGCATCGGCGAATTTCGCGATTTCCTCCTCCGGGACCCCAATGCTCTGCATAATCTGCCATTGGTATTTCGCGGTGCCAGCTTTAGCCACAGCTTTACTCTTCTTTCCTTTCGCCTTCGATTTCAGCTGGTCTTCGATTGACATCACCTGGGGATAATGATACAGGTTAGGAGAGGTTAGGAGGAGCTTTCCCGCCAATCACGAAGAGACACGATATCATTGGCGTCAGGATTTAGACTGAACTCACTCGAGGTGCTTCTTCAACTGGAGATTCTTCCTCCTCGGGGAATTCCGGCGGGTTGCCGAACATTTCGATCTCCCGGGCCAATTTGTCGGCACACGCCTTGATGGGCATACCCGTGCAGTGGAATCCGAAGGGATAGAGACATTTCTTGCCCTGAAGTGGGAACAGATTGGGAACGACATCTTGCTATCAGTCTCACGAAGACTATTCCGTCACAAACTTCACTCTGAATCCTCATCTCAGCATTCTTTCGTCGACTCTTACCACAAGGCGTTGATAACCGACCGCGAATTCACACTTGCCGAGGGTGAAAGTATGTCCTAAATGCAATCTGCCATTGGCGTAAGGATAAGGGAATGTGACGAAAAACTTCGGTGGTTTCGGATCCTTTGGACCCGGAGCGTCCTCTTCGAAGATCCTCTGCTCATCCCAAATCTTCTGAACCTCCAACTCCATCCTCTGGAGCTCCCGAACTTTGAATGTGCCTTTCCTCTCCGCAGCCATGGTACCTGGAATGTTGTATCGGCTGATTCGTCGATGTTCCGCCGCGCTATCCCTCGGATCACGTTTCACCGATTTGCATCCGAATGCCATGCTCTGCCCTAGTGCCGGGTTATTCTGACCACGAGAGCCCCATGAAGGTTCTGTTCGAGGCTGCCGCACCTCTCCAGGAAGATTTCAGACTTTCAATGAAGTTCCAGCGGTCATTCTCCGAGTACCGGCTTTTGCTGAAGGAACATCGCACAAGACTTTGATCCCAGCAATGGGCCCCACACCTATCCCGCAGGCTTCGTGACTCCCAGATAGCAACGACTCGGACTTGAATTAGGATGTGGATGTCAACTTCTTTTCCAGCTGGTCCTCATTTTCCTCCACGTGGAAATATCGTCGTCAGTTCTTTATGCGGGTATTGGCTCCGCGCATGAAGGCGGTTCCCGCATAGAAGGGAGAAAAGACAATCACCTGATCATGCGTTTCTGCGGAATTTCCAAAGAAGTACTTCAGCGCACTCCGTTATTCTATCGGGATTCGATAATCAGCCGCCGTACACGAACGAACGGGCGAGCGCCAGAGTTCACAGGACAGACGGCCCCACAGCAGAACCAACATCCCAGCCACAGCAGTAGCCCCGCCACTGGTTTCGTGGTCGGGGAATAACAGCGCCCTCTCATAACACGTCGTCTTCAAATTTATCGACTCGTCATCTTGCTCTAGTACGCCGCATAAGCTGAGAACTTTTGGACTCTCTCGATCTTCCTTTTCTGATTCAGCAAAATTCAGCGTGACTGTCCGACGGGGATGTCAGACGGAGGACACTGTGCTCATCAGCATCACGATCACGGAGGTGACGATGCTCACGTCGGCCCGGAGCTTGGAGTTCAGTATACTCTGTATACGAAAATCGATATCGACAACGTACAGTGCCTGAACGAAGCCACCGAAGGCAGCGGCAAAACAGTGTTCAAGCCCTGGGATGAGAGACTCGATTCCAGCAGAGTAAGTTGTGACAGTGGCAGGAATGGCTCGAATGAAACGAAGTTGATAGTCCTGAGTGTTGGCTGCTAATCGCGAATGCCGATGCGTCTCTTTGTTGAGCGGATCCTCATAAGTGTTTGAAACTCCTGAGCAACCTTTTCGTCACCCCATTCCGGAACGAGGAAATGGTCCTGTTCGATCCATGAACAGAGTCTTCATTTGTTGTTGGCGTCTTGATTGTTTCGGGATGGAATCGCTCGAGAATGCGTCCATTCTTGTTGTGCGGTGTGCTCGAACGCGAGCTGTCGGAGTTTTGATGCTCCGAAACTCCAATGATTCTCCAAATCTAGAACCTGCATCGCAAACTCGCCTCTCATGATCCGCGTACCTGGATCCTCGGATACTCTGATCGAACAGATTCTACGAAGTATCGGTTGCGTCAACAGAAATGTTGAAGAGGCTCATCAGCTGTCCTCGCGAACCCTTGTGGCTCGCGCGAACTCTGCACGGCCGTGCCGCGGTTTGGAAGTCCAAGCTCACTGATGATGTGAAACGCGATGTCGAAGCTTTCTGGAGAGACAAAGTGCATGATTTTTCGAATCCGAAGGGTGCCAAAAGCTACGTGTTGGCCATGTTTCCCTATCCGTCAGGGAACCTACACTTAGGTCACATACGGGTGTACGCGATCGGTGACGTCGTGGCGAGGTATCATGGCATGTGTGGGAAAAATGTCATTTTTCCAATCGGATGGGACAGCTTCGGTCTTCCAGCGGAGAACGCTGCCCTGGAAAGGGGGGAGGATCCCCGAGCGTGGACAGAGAAGAATATCGTGAGCATGAAGAAACAGCTCCAAGACTTCAACTTCTGCTTCAACTGGGAACGCGAGATCTCCACTTGTGAACCGTCTTACTACAAATGGACGCAGTACTTGTTTGTCAAGCTATTCGAACGAGGTCTCCTGTACCGGAAGGAAGCGGTGGTGAATTGGGATCCTGTGGACAAAACAACCGTCGCCGACGAACAAGTAGACGCTGAAGGCAGAAGTTGGCGCTCCGGCGCAATGGTGGAAAAGAAACTTCTCAGTCAGTGGTTCATTAAAGCCACCGAATATAGCGATGAGTTGTATAAAGGTCTCGATGATCTCGAGGGCTGGGAGGACATAGTCGGCAGACAAAAAGGCTGGATCGGTGAAGTGGATGAAGGCGTGATCTTCAAATTCAAACTGAGTCCTTCAGCTCCCTTGAACGAAATTGAGGTCTGGACAGAGAGGCCGGAGTTGCTCGTTGGGGCTGCTTTCATCGCGGTAACAGAAGACCATATTCTCTCTGACAGTCTCAAAACTCGGAAAATTGAAGCCATCAATCCACTGAACGGCCGACGCCTGCCGATTTTCACAAACCAGGACGAGTTTTCTGTTCCGAAATCTACACAGAGCTTCTTGGGTATCCCATGCGACTCTGACACAGAGTCCGAGTTCGCCAAGGAACATGGCTTAGACTTCATACCCGTTCTAAAAGATGGCGTTGTTGTTAATTCCGGCGAGTTCAACGGGTCTCGAGAGCAAGCGCGAGAGAAGATACTGACGTACGCTCAGACTCAAGGCTTTGGGGGTTACAAGTCGAGCAAAGTGCTCCGTGATTGGTTGATATCACGCCAGAGGTACTGGGGAACCCCGATCCCGATCATCCACTGCGATACCTGTGGTCCAGTTGCTGTTCCTGAGAAAGATCTCCCAGTCGAGCTGCCGGCGCTCTCAAAAGGTCAAAAACTTTCCGAAGCTGCGAAATGGCTCGGCACAAATTGCCCCAAGTGTGGTTCTGAGGCCAAGAGGGATGCGGATACAATGGATACATTCGTTGACAGTTCATGGTACTATATGCGATACCTCGATCCGACGAATGGCGAGGGAATCGCGGACGCTTCTATCGTCGAAAAGATGATGCCAGTGGACTACTACATCGGAGGGGCAGAACATGCCATCATGCACTTGTACTACGCGCGTTTCATGGCCTACTTCATGCACAAGGAACTCGGGCTCGGGAACAAGGACTTCGTAGAACCTTTCAGGAAGATGATTGTGCAGGGAATGGTCTTGAATGAGACTTTCAGAGTAAAATCCACTGGAAAGTATCTCCCGAAGCATCATGTCGACCTCAGTGATCCAAAACGCCCGACGGAGCTGGCGACTGGAGATAAAGTTCTGGTGAAATGGGATAAGATGTCCAAATCGAAGCACAACGGCATCGCTCCGCAAGATCTGACTGCCAGGTATGGAATCGACACAACACGCTTATTCATCCTCGGGGGCTTCGGACCAACAGCTCCGTACAAGTGGCCGAGCCCCATGTTCGACGGTATCCTGGCTTGGCAAGCTAAGCTGTGGAACACCGTTGACATTTTCCGGGAATCGCGGGATTCCTGTCCAGATAATGTCAATGAGGAGCATGAACAGATGATTCGGGATGCTCGGAATGATTACGTCATCAAAGTGAACTATTTCATGAACCACGACCATCAATATCACTTGGTGCTCAGGAAGATGCAAATTTTGACAAAGGCCCTTCGACACGGTGTGAAGGGACCGAGCTCTTACTTCGGACCTCAGTATGAGCGGGCGTTGGGCGATCTACTCATCACCCTTGCTCCTTTCTGTCCCCACTTCGCGTCCGAACTGTGGGAAGCGTTCGTAGACAAAGTGAAATACGGTGGATTCGAGCTTGAAGGAGTTTTCAAACAGAAATGGCCAATGCTCGACAAGGATTTCGGGCTATTCCTCTCAGTCAAACTAGGGGAAGAGCTCATCGTGCGCACACGAGTCCCGCGGGAATCCTTCGACGATCTCACGGCGGAGGATGCCTTGAATATGGTTCGAGATCAAATACCGGATTCTTTGAGGGAGACGACGCCGAGTTTCATCAAGTTGCCCGCCTTCAATGCGGTTCTCACCTATAAAGCTCCGAAGATTGCGACGGCAAAAAGGAAAAAAACAAGAAAGTAGCCGCTGCCGCTCCATGACTGAGTGCCTGACGGTCAGTCTTCGACGCTCACAGCTAACTGATGATATTGAGATCCCAATAAAGAATGCAACGAGTCTGTGTTCATGAATGGTTTCGGTTCTATTTGAACATACTTCACGTTGCAAATCAACTCAGTGCTTGACAACACTATTCACAGGTGGTCGAGTCGGATTGTGATGAGGAGTTGCTGTTCTCCATTCCTTTCACTGGAAACGTCAAGCTAAAAGGAATAATCATTGTTGGAGGTGAAGGAGACACCCATCCAGCCTCGCTGAGAATGTACAAAAACCGACCAACAATGTCGTTCGACGATGTTTCTCTGGAGCCAGACCAGGAGTTCGAATTGAACAAGGACTCGGATGGAACCTTGGAATACCCCACCAGGTGTGACATTAGATGAGAGTCAGAGGGACACATTTATTCACAGACTCGACAATCTGACAGCTTCGTGATGATCGATTCTGCTTCTCGTCTAAGCTTGAATTGTTCTTTCCAGAGTAGTGAAGTTCGCTAGCATTCATCATTTGACATTACATTTCCCCAAGAGCTTCGGAGCTGACAGAACGAAAGTTGTATACATCGGACTGAAAGGGGAATTCACAGAGGCACGTCCACGCAAGGAGTGCTCCTCCTTCCACCATCGTTATTATTATATTGATCCGTCCAGTTATCATTTGAATCGGAGCGCCATCTCAAAATGTGATTTCAGCGACCTATAGGGATGCGAATAATCTCAAATACATTGCACACCTTACAGGCGCATCGACAGGAAATCGCAATATGCAATTACGAGCTAGCTCCGAACCCGGCAGACCACAAGATCGATCAACAATGCTCAACGAGAAACTATGAGAGTCTCCACAATAATAACAATCTCGGTTTCTGAGCGGATGACTCCAGCAGGCAACGATCATCCGAGCTCTGGACGAACCATATATTTATCAAGTGTTGAATGAATTTATTGTGTCCAACTTTTTCTCTAATCGCTTTTATTCGTTACCCCATAACTTGTCGGAATGAATCGAGCTCAGTCCCGTCTCTTTGAGCGGCGGGACATGGAGAGCTCCGTAGGGCCTAGGCAATGTGATCCAATATTACCAAGGATGGAGACCATATCCAACATTGATGACTCCCTCATCCGTTGCGTTTTCAGGACGCCAGGTTGGGCCTACGAGTTTGAGCGATCTCGCTTGGGGGTACATACTGTGGTCGGCCTTTGAGTCGAAATCAAACACTTCGATACGGATTATGTCTTTTGCAAAACTTTTTTCATCGAGGTTTTCTCAGGAAGGCGTAGCCGGATGGGTCATCGTTCTGCTACACCATCAGGATTTTCCCTTCCGACCACTCCTGGAATTCAAGTGTGGAATTTAATCTCCACCACGAGATTCAAGACATCTGTTGCACTACACTTGGTGCAGCGGTTGAGGCGAACATCGGTATCGGTTCGGGCGTTCGACACACTCACCCCTCCATAACTTCGAAACTCTTTTCAAGATTCGACAAAGCAATCGAGGAGGGAAACCCCGACGTTACTCAACACTGCGTGCATCGGATACAGCTCCATTCTTTGCTCTTTTCGGAAGGAAGATCAGTGATCGAATCTGATTGTGGGGGGAGCCCCGGCCGGAGCTCGCGGTGATGGATGTTCTATCTTCGAAGTTTTCTACGTCGATCGCGGGAGTCCCAAGGAGTCAAGCTTCTAGAAAAACATGTCGATAACTTTGCTATCTCGGCTGAGGGCCCGAGGCCGAAGTTTATCATAGTCAGTGATTTCTGGAAAGGCAGTGTATTGATGAGCCGCATCTCCCGCTGGCTTTCGAAAGTCAGGTATCAGTCAGGAATGGGGAGATTTCGAAAGTTCCTGTCGGGGACCTGAAATCGAGACGCGCGCTCGACTCATTCAACTCAACTTTGAGCTCACGAAGTGAGGTTCGAGTTTCATGTTCCCATTGAGTCTAACGATCGATATCGTATGATAAGCGCCGAATTCGTAATCTCGGAGCACAATTTACCAAATGAGACATGGGCTAGATAAGAACCTTGCAGAACACCCACAAGTCGAATGCTTCTTTCGCAATGCGCGAAAAAGTAACACAAGCTCATGACGACCTGGTCGGAACTGAATTCTCGCATCGGATCGTATCATTCGAGGGCAACCGACGACCCGACATCGGTCCACGGGTTGGAGAACTTCTTATCCGATCCACAGGCACAGTCGTCGGTACCGCTCCAGCGTTGAATTGTCGCAGAACATCGTCATTCATACTCGCTGCTTCACCAGCGAATGATCTGAAGTTGACCGGATCGGCGGACTCAGAACATTCTGCCATCGGCTCAGACATATGAAAGTTCGACACCTATCGACTCGACCGGGACAATCATGTCGAAGTATGTCGTTCCGCTTATTGAGCCGACAGCCACTCAATCTTCGCTGATTTCTCCACACGAAGTGTCCAACAGGACCGGAGCTCCTCCTCGATTCGGCTCGGATCGGTATCGAACACTGGGCGCGGATCCAAATCCGAACTGGAATCCTCTCGCTAAATCCAAATTCGGCTCCGGGTCGGCCACATTCCGGGAACGGGGGCTCTGTAGCTCCCCTAGGCCGTAGGAGGCTGCTGGAGACGCATGCGTTCTAAAAGACTCGTACTCGGATGTGGACCCGCACTGATATCCGAATCTGACACAGAATTGGATTCGGATTCGAAAATTATGGGAAGGTAGGATTTGGATTCGGGTCGTCGGATGCAGATCATGCCTATCACTGTATTTCGCTCTATCGAGGTCCCGAGGCAGTCCGAGCACCTTGTTATGTGATCCGGTCATAGAGTACAAGGCGCGCATACTGGAGTACCAAATTCTTGCTCTCTTCATCCGAGAACGATAATGAAAACGATTATCTACCTCGGATTTGTTCTCCGGCCGGAACGATGTTATCGGGCTCGCCCTCCGAAGGAACAATCGATGAACGGATAGACAAGCGATTCAGTGCTCGATGTGGCGAATCTTGAAACATGCGTGGGACGATGCAAAGCTCCGACTACCATCTTCGTCATTATAAGTAGAGCCTGGAAGTTTGGGCGATTTCTCTAAATTATTTCATAAATGGGCCAGGATTGATCCTTTTCAATGAGGGGATCGTTTTGAAAAATCACGTGAACTTCAGGGCTCCAATCATTAGTACTGAGAGCTCGCACAGCTAGTGATGCATCTCCAGGAGACTTCCGGGCGCAAAGATAGGGACAGTGGTTCCTCGCTTTTGAACGCTGGATACCTGAATATGGGCAACGTCGACTCCAGCCGATTCGTCCTTTCTTCATCTAATGTTCTTTCCTCCTCTCGTTTCGGGCAAGCCCTTGAAAAGCCGGAAACTGTATCGCGCGGGTAGGCCGTGAGGGAAATAATAGAGATGGGGTTTCAGCCGAAAACAGAACACGACAAGGGCAATATTTACAGTCGGATTGCGCTAACAGAGTCAAGAAGGAGATCTCTCGGAATTCGAAAGCCAGAGTTCAAATGCAAGTGCAGCTCTAACGGTACGTACTTCGTACCTATGAGATTTCGAGCTGTGTCATCCTCTACTGAGACAGACCACAAACGTAAGCAAGGGATGTGTAACGGGATAGGTTGATGTGTAACGCATCAAATGATGTCATCTGGAAACATGAATTTTACTCACGAATGCTCGCTGGAAACCCTTCCGATTTTCTCGTCACTCCCGCTGTTAACGATACCAGGGATTCGGGTGGCAATCGTACTTTTCCACTCGCACTGCACGTAAGCTTGGGTGGATTTAGCTGCGCTGTCAGGAGTCGGAATTCCTCCCCTCTTCCCCTCAACAAGAAGGTGGCATGACAATCTTTTCTCTTGGCTCTTCTTTCTTCCCCTAACACATCGCCATCTAACGACTTATGTTGGAGACTCCCAACTTCCACGAACCGACCGTGAGGCAAGAGTCTGACCCGAACGCGCTGAATGCCCAGATAACCGTGAAAATTTGCCAGAAAACGAGCTCCATTATTGCTCAGTTTCACGTCCGTCGATTGCTTCGTCACGAAGCTTTTGAGGAACAAAAAACAAACACACAAACAATCCAACATGGACAGTTATATTTACAAGGAATGTCAGTGATCGAAATGCCGCGAGCTCCATAAAATCTCTATGGAGTTTCATGTACTCATCCAGCGTCGAATGAGTTCACCTAGTTCCATGTGAGCGAGTATTATTTACATGTGTACAATCTAGTGTAACAGTTGAGCTTCGCCTCGTCAAATAGCAGCATCTTGTGTGCTTTGCAGAACCTTCCGGACGTGATCTCTCGTCACCAAGGGGTACATGGGGATCATCTGGAATATTTGTCAACTATCCGTGGGAACTTCTCATTGGAAAAAAATTCATAATTATCTGAGGTCTGTCGGAGGAAGTTCTTTCAACGATTAGAATCGAGGCATACTCACTGCGAAAACAACAACAAGAAAAACCACCAAGCTGGCGCACCGGTACCCGACAATGTCGAAGAGTACACCCCCGAGAATCGGGCCCATGAAAGCTCCAAAGAAAAAACCGGTCGAGAACAAGCAAGCTACCACTGCGTACGTCGATGGTCCAGGGGCAAAGTTCATCCGAGTTCTGAGGGATAAAATCATCCATCTGTCGATACTTCCAGTGTTGAATCGTTACGTAACATGGTTATGTCCCTCACCGAGTGAACGCATCAATGCGGTACATTATTTCACGAAATTGGTACTTGCATTACGTATTTCAAAGAGTGGACGTAGCTCAGATTGTATATTGCGCCATTCCCGATTCCCATCAGAACTTGGCCCAAAATAATCAGCCAAGGCGACCTGAGAAGTTCGAAATAGAAAGATCAATGCGGAAAATAATCAAGAAATAGAGTTTGGAATGTAATGGAGTGCGATTCCTTGCCAACGCTCCGTTTCTGATCGAGCACGAATATTGCGCGAGACTCACGGTTCAATGGGGACAAACGGCAAGGGACCCAGGAGAGAAATCCCAGTACAAAAGATAACACCACCGATCAGCACCAGGATTCGGCAATCCTCCTGAAATCGAACAGTTGTTTTTCAGCACGGAGTTCTGTATGGACTTTCCCAGTGCATCCAGCGGAGCTCGTCCTCGGGATACTTGCCACTCTGTTCGATATGAGTCCATTGATGAAACTTGAAGTGCCGTAGACGATACCGTAAGTGAGAAAAATTAACGAGCTCATTGACATTGACGGATTGAACTGCTCGATCCACAATGCCAGTGTAGAAGTGTTGAACCCTATTATGAGACAGCACACTATCACAGCGATAAGGTCGAATACGACACGATGGTCCTTCAAGAGATCAGTCATCCTCAGTTTGGGCAGTTTCTTCTCTTCGAGAGCATCGTCGAAAGAATGTATCGAGTCCGGTTCGTCTGGCAACAGAACGAAAGTCAACGATGCGAAGACTAGACTGCAAGTCCCGAACACTAAGAAAGGGAGACGATAGCCTCCAATCTGAAACAACAATAACTAGGTCAATGCTCGCCTTGTGTTTTCTTTCGCTTCTCTATATTCGGTGAGCTTAACCTGACGAATCTAATATGCGTTAAGGAAGCTCTTAGCCGAGATGGCCGATTGCTTGGCGGTGAGTGGAATGAAACTAGCCACCAAACGATGTAACCGACGATTTGTCCATGACATCGTTTGTGGCTCTAGTGCCGCGATAAACCCTTTCGCCAATACATCAACGACGCCAACAACAACACAAACAAAAGCAAAACGCGGATTTCAATCTCAACTGGGAATGAATCTTTTCGTTCCAACTCACGCCATATAGAAGACCTCCCGCAGCCGGCCCGATCATGATTCCGAATCCGAAAACTGTCTCTATGAGCGGCTGAAAAGGTGCGAACAGTGTGTCACGGCGATTCTCACTTTTTGGGACCCTGCAGCCTCTCATCGGTTGCATGAGGACACTTACCACCATGATTTGCAGCTTATCGGGAAACTGCGCGGAAACGAGTGTATAGTAGCTCGTGAGGCACATTGAGAATCCGATGGCTTCCACGAAGCGGACGCAGAGAGCGGCAATGAAGAACCCCATCGAAGATTCAATCATTGTGAGAAACGCCATTAGCGTCAAGAACAGGCCGTCGATGGCCAGGCCAAGCAACATGGCTGTCTTGGGGGTGATCCCGGACGAGAGCTGCGGAATGACCCCGCCGTTAGAATGACGTAGGACTCGGGTCAACGGATTCTCCCACGGCTTGCAGGAAAGTATAAATTATTCACCGGGGAGCATTCTTTGATGCAAAATTGCTCCGCGATAGCTCGGTTGATTATCGCATTCGGAATTATTTTCTCATTGACCGGATTCCTGAAAACCTTAGAGGAATTCTTCTGCCGGTATCTGGGTGATAATGCTTCAGGGGTGGGAACCTCTCGTTACCCAGTTACAGATCTACCTGTTCGTGCGTGATTTCGCAATCGCGTCCGAATTGATTGCTGCTATAAGAGTGATAAAACTTGCACGAATGCAACGCTGCGAGGTACCTCAAGACTCATGACATACTGTTAAAACCTGTAATGCTTTTTTCTGCGTTCCTGGGCGAAATAGCCTCCATTAGAGAATGAGAATTACTGTAGATGAGGCTTGTTCGCGAGCAGGCGGCCGTACAGATATTTCCTATCCAGTACCCTCGAGGATGGAACCACTTCCGATATGGTTTAGAAAGCATCAGATAACGCTCAGAAACCGCAATCAATCCTCTCTGGGAACCATGGTCTCCGAAGGCCAATTCTTGTCACGATCGCGAACGAAAAACCGTTGGATCCCCTTGGGAATAAATGATATTCCTCGTTCATGGCTCCGCATAAATCCGATAGTTTTAATATATCTCTTCGCAGACTGTCAATTTCTGCAACGAGAGTATCGCTGACTTTGCTCAACGCGGAGGCCGCTCCTTCATGTTCGCTGTCCTCCTCAATGTTTGGCCTTTGGAGTTCAAGGACAGTCCACACCTAAGATGCCACTCTTTCGAGATGCTCAATCTTTCGGTGTGGGACCCTTTCGAATGAGACCGGAGCCGGCTGGAGCAAGGCATACCGCTGCTGACTGGAGGACGACGAGGCCTCCGGACTTTTCAAGAGTTTGAGTGTTTCCATCTTCGGAGTGGCGTGATGGCAGCGAAGGCCAAACCGGAGTTGGTAAGAGCGAACTCACCATTTTCCCGATGAATGGACTGCTGACGAATCCCACGAACGCGTACACAGAAAACACGATTCCGATCTGAGTGGCATCGTTGCCTTTACTCCTGGCGATGCTGGGGTAGAACGGTGCTAACACTGAATAAGACGCTGTTTGCACCATGCATCCAAGGACTGTCAATACAACCGTGCTGATTCGCATGCGGTTCCAGTACGCTTTGCTCTTCTTCTGGAAAGGCTCCGGCAGGACCGACATCGCTGTTGTTACCGGTACCTTGGTTGGCTCTCTTCGCTTGCAAATCGAAGAGGCGAGGTAACGCTCCTGATGTTTTCAAAGAAGAGAAGAAGGTCCGGTTCGAGCTGGGGAACCAATTGTAAGAACAGGCTGGCGTCGCTCCTGGGGCCTCAACTCGAAGATCTGACCAACGAGTTCACGGGCAGCCAGGCGAGTTGGTGGACCTGGAGACACTTCAAACAAGAGCTGCCGAGGGCCTGCAATCCCATGTCGAACGCTACAGTATTTAACGCATACTCCACACGGAAAAGGGAGAGCGCATCGTCGGGCGGCAAAGTGGAGAGGCATTGCCAGGGAAGTCAGGGGCTGGAAGATTGCCCTGGACGTCGCCTCAACGGTAACTAACAACAAGCTGCCATCGCGTACTTCGAGGAAGCGAAGATTTTCGAGCATGAGTTACCGAGTAAGACCGAGTTTTCAAGTTTTCCTAGCACCGATGCATCTTCCAATCGTCGAGCATAGACACCGCCATTCTTTGATTAATTCTGCTAGATACTCCCGCCTCGAGACAACCCCTTGAGCAGCTCCTCCCGTTTCCAGTATAGGCTCGAGTGAGCTTCCCTTGGTCCTATCCTGTTCTTGGGGTGAACAATCCAGTGCCGCGTTCCGGGACCACACTTCCGTTGCAGCTCGCGACGACGAAACAGATCCTGTGGGGCAAAACCAATGGGAGAGGTGTTTGAGGGTCAAGGACCGGATCGTGGGCAGTGTACCAGTGGATCTCACAGGGAACCGCGACGTTCAGTGAAGAAAAAGGAAGGCACTCCTCCGGTGGAGTATTCTCTCTAACTTATCATCATCCGGGTATCACACAACACTCAACTGCATCATACAGGGAGGGCGTGATATGAATTCGATCTCTGAACCGAGGAGGGGGCTGCATGCCATCATTGGGTGCGTACCCCGCTGATCAGAGTTTTGAATTTTGAGGCAACTCAACTGCCTCCTGACCATAAATGATTGGTCTACAGCTCTCAACGCTTGCAATGAGAGTTCAGGCACCGGAGTCCTTGGATGTGAGCTCTGACCAGTGGCGGCTCCAGCCATTTTCTTCCCGAGGCTGAACGTCGTTCTTAATGTCCTTGTCACCGCCGCGATTTTGGACGCTCTGTCATTGCCTGTTCCGCAGAATTCAGCAGTCCCTAGCTGGGCCTTAGCTGCATCTATTAAGAGCATGAGAACTTCAAACTCGTAAAACCGTTGACCGCATTTCGGATGAGAGTTAGAGAGCCCGAATAAGGCAATTGAGGGATTGGAAGCAACTACTGAGAACTTCTGAACCTTTCGGGAAAGATTCATGGATACATTCCATGAGGCCAGGCTCATAGATCCTGAAAAGTAGGAGGCTTCAGCCGCCGTAGTCTCATGCTAGCGCCAGCACTGGTTGTGACATTCGTCTCTTTCTCGTCGGATTCGGGGACAGCAGCTCCTCCATAGAAAGAACCTCATGAAGACCAGCAAGACCGATTTCGGGAGTTCTACTGAGTCCCTGATGAGTCGGAGACCAAATATTTCCATCGAATCTCGCGGTTGAGGCTGTGAACCTGTTCCGAGATTAGCGGCAGCGACGTTATAATTGAGCTTCGCACTTCCGAACTGAGTAGCTTCGATTCCGGTGCGTCTCGCCGATCATTCGCATTCGAAATTGAGTCCTTCCTACTTCGACAATCGAATCGGGGTTGCGGTCATGTTATGGTGAAATCGAAATTCTATCTGTCAGTGTAGATTCCGCCCCCTCGACCGGGTGCTTCTTGAAGTAGAGTCTCCTAACGGTTTCCAGAGGTTGCGAAGATCGCGCTCATTTGTTCGACGGTATCACCGCATAGCGTCAGCCCAGAGCGCTCGTTTGGACATCACACTGCGTTTCGAACAAGTGATGATCATACGCGAGGGTTCGTCGCTAGAATATGATGGAGAGTTCTCGTCCAGCTGTGATGACAAGTTTCCCGATCGGTCCTAGCGGTTATCTTCGCTTCCCGCTCGTCAGCGACCGTCTGGAAAATGTCATAAAATTTTAAGAGAATTCTGACAAGATTTGAAGGAACCGAGGGATAAAGTTTTAAGAGATAATTGCACAGGATACTCTGTATCATGCAGCTCAACCGGACTCGCGGACCGAGCGCCTGGGCACAGCCGGCTTTGTCGATCTCGATCGAGCCTTGCAACTTCGGCGGACGCTGCCTGACTGTGAGGGAGCCGGTAACGTCACGCGAACTGTGGCGAGAGATAACGCGGCGACCGATCCTTTTCGGTTCCCACGGCTCTCGCGGGTGAGAGCGTTTACCATGTGGCTGGTTTGCCCCCACGACCGGAGCATTCTGTCGGATTACCGTGTTTCGAATACACAGTGCCATACTGGAACGTGTTTCTAAGAGTTTTCCTCAAAAAAGTCGCGTGGTGATGCGACGGAAGAGCGTTCATCTCGAGAGTGGCTCACTCTGTCTGCTATTCCCTCAACCATCGATAGAACCGCCTATCCATCTCAGATCCAAGGCGCATCCGGAGAAAAAAAACTTGAATTATCCGTGTCCGAGTCAACAGGAAACTTGACAGGTTCTCTTTCGACGTTTTCAACTCCTCATTTCCTGCGCTCCGATCCGCGGCTCCCTCATTCTTCGCAGAGTACCCGCCTAGAAACCTCGGACGATCCAAAGAACGCAGAACTTTATGCAGGCCCCTTAAAGCGACCCCTTGAATCCGATACCCCTCGCGATATTTACCGAGGAATACAAGATTCCCTCCGCTGAAGCGAGCGGCAAAATCTGAATCCCCAGTCGAATCAAACCTCAGGGAATTCCTCCCAGATTCAGATGGGGAGGATCCTCGGTTTTTGACGTAGATTTCCTGAAGAGAGGGTCTGCCAACGAATGCCTCGCGGAGACGCTAAACGAACATTGGTGACGTTCATCTGTTGGCTGCGTCCACGGGCTGCAGGACCATCCTGATGGGTCTCCATCGAGATGACGGTTCGCGGAACGCGAACGACGGTTTAATGTTATATAGACTGTGGATAATGAGCTGCGAGCGTTCCAATCTCACGCCGCTTTTGCGAAGTCTGACTGCTGCGAACCTTCTCCAGCTCTCAACGGTGTTGCTCATCGGTGTCATGCACTACATGACTTGCATGAGCAGGGCAGCTCCACTCCTGCTAATCGGGTCATCGGTTTCACTTGACGCCCCCGACTTGTTCAAGATCGCGTTTTAACACTGACTTAGCTCGGAATCAGTCTGGGGGGTATCGATCGGAAACCCTTCCTGATGCTCTCGAACCAGTCGAGATGCATATCGTGCCCATCAACAACCGCGCTCGATGCGTTAGATTCGACAGCATCGGGCTCGGCTAATTTTCAAGAATGAAACAACGACTCAATGTAAATTACGAACCGGCCTTGAGTAAGGTAGTTGGAACCCGCGTGTCCAACTTGTGGGAATAAGCTTGATGAGCAATGGAGCTCACTAATGCAGCTGCTCGTCGGCGACATCTCGAACAAATAATCGTGGAGCGGACCGCGCTTGTAATTGCCGTCATCTTCCTTTAGTTATTCGACTCGATCACGTTCCGTAGAGGGAACTCTTTTTTTTCGGTTTGATCATTATGAGTAATTCGACATTCTTCCTGACGAAGAGCGAACTTGACCTTCGCCGAGAGGATTGGGGTCACAAAAATCTTCTTCACGAGCGCTTTTCGCGAACCTATCTTCTTGACGCAACGCCAAGATCCTCCTGACCATATTATGGAGGTCTTAGAGACGGTGATGATGCTCGTTGCAATGGAACTGTATGCGCCATTCGGAAACCTTGGGTATGTGGGAGGGGTGGCCCCTGGTCCAGGAGCCTGGTGGGAGTCGAGTACTCCTTTTGAACCCATGACAATGTAGGGGTCTGACGAGGGATTGACACGTCCTCATGGTGGGACCAGGAGTCGAGTCCTATGTAGTCGGGTACTTTTCTATGGACTTTTCAGGGAATCTATAGTCGAAAGCTTCTCTCACCGCCTCCTTGACCCTTTGACTGCAGTTTCCAGCTCTGATATCTCAGAAATGTTTCAACAAACGCAAGCTCAAGGCCTGAGCCTCATCGCCGATTACTGGAAGATTAACGTTAAAAACTGCAGTTGACGTGTCGCGAAGGCAGAGAGAGAAACTTTTGAGGACAGATTTCTAAAAAAGTTATCAAAGCGGAGTACCGGAACACACAGGTCTCAGCCCCGGACCCAAGCATGAGGTCGTGCCATTCTCTTCTGACAAGAGAGTCCGATATGAACAGTTTCGAACAAAATGTCAACGAGTCTTTCGACGCCAGAATGAATGAGGTGTTCAGTACTCGGGTAATAGAAGACGCTGCCAGCTGTACCGCTTGAGGTTCGTTGATATTAACAGAATGAATTCGATTCTTCGAGTTTTCTCCCGGCAGCTTCAGATGACCCTGTCGTCTTTGGTGGTCGATTTCCGATTCAACGTCCCGTCGCTTTCGGTTTGTGGAGAACAGGTCTACACTTGACGTTTTCGGTCGACTCGCAATCTCGATCTCCTCCCAAACTTTCTGAGCGGCTTTCAGCCCAACATCCCGTCTTCGATCGAAAGTGGGCTCAAATCTATCATCATCTATCGCATGACAACCGGAAGATTTGGATTCTGTCGAGGCAACCAGGCGATGAAGCGGAAACTCTAGAGCGATTCTGGGTCGGAAGTTCTAGATTGAATCTGCGAAAGGAGCCTGAGGTCGCAGTGGAGAATAGGATCGGAACCTTTCCATCATCCTGCAGAGGCACCCGGTTCTCGGCGTGGATTTGGGAAGGGATATCACAATCGTTAGAGTCACCCGTTTGTGTGAGGAATTCCGGTCTTGAGATGACCTGAACAATTGGGACACGGCCGTGATTCATCCAACATAATGTTGCTCTCATGACCTGAAAAAGTAGCTCCTCATCGAGAATTTCACTCATATGTATTTTCTCATGGAAACGTCTGACTAAGCCCACTTCTCCCCACGAATTTTCATGGCTTCAATTCGCTCGATTTTTTCAATGACAGCCCAGAATCCGGATCAGTGTCGAAGGGTCATTTATATACGGGTCTTCGCGAAAATGAGACGACCGATAAGTGCTGAGCTGACTCGAAATTTATCCAAAAACCCGGGTTCCGAACAAGCAGACGATCTCGCAACACCTGAGTTAGTAATGCGGGATACATCATATTCTGAAGGTTTGGATGGATTTCCCTCCTGAGCGAGCAGAGCGATCTCCGACTGGGCAGCCCCGGAGGATCGCTTGGGCGAATTGAAACGGGCGTAGGGCTCCTCACCGGGTGCACGTCTTCCAGTCTACATCAAGTGGGCAACGCCGTCAACAGTACTATCTAGGTGAAGTCCGCCTCTGAAGGAGCCCGGTGAGTGCGGAATGCAATTATTCGACGAGTAAACGGAAGAGGAGGGCAGTCGGCCATCTGAGCGGCCTCTGGATGGTTCGCCCACGACAACTCCATCAATGATGACCGCGTAACGCCTTGTGCTGGCCTGGTCAGCCGCGTGGCCACACACTCGATGACATTCAGATCGCAGTAACTCAAGCTGGAGCTGTGAGCAGTAGCCAGATGATGCAGGCTTGATACATGTGTTCTTCGAAGGAACCCGTCACCAGGCATAACTGGAATAGTACCGTGGTTGGGAGTGCAATCGTGCTCGAAGGGCTGCCATCGTCTTCAGAGTGATAAACGGCCACGACCCGCCCCGCGCCACTTGAAGCGTCCCTGGCGCTCCCGACGGGAGTGAGCGCTCTCCGCCATGAGCACGCGTCAAGGGCTTAAAGGGCCTGAAGAACAAGATAATAGCTTACACTCAATGTGGGCAATTCCGTGTACTTTCAGTTCGCCGGAAGTAATGGGAGGCATAAATCTCAACAGAGTCCCCGATTCATCATGGCTTTGCGAAAAGAGATCCTATTGCTCAAGCGGGTCCAGTTCGGGCACATATTCACAGACTTACCGGAAGTCGACCGTATCGCACGCAGCTTGACTTCCTTTCTCAACCAAGGTTATGTGAACTCAATCTGCACCCAAACCCAAGGGTTTTTGGTACCTCGAGGAGACTTGGAATTACTCTCATTATCAAGCTTTGCAATAAAAATAAGAGGCGACAGCTGCAGTCGTCTATCAGGAACCCCCCGAAGGAATATAACCAGGGGCGATGGTATCTCCGATGGAAATTGGCTAAACGTGGAGCCCGAGATCAGTGGTTCGCAACCATTTTTAGCCCGTCGCCCCCCCAACGCTCGATGGAAGGGGCCGTGGCCTCTGAGCCCCGTCGTTCGAATTCCGTTCCGGCTGTGGCGGTTCTGAGTTTCTGAGAAATTCAGAGCTTGAGGACGAAAAATGTGATGCTGAAGTTCATTAGGACTTTCGGGGTGGCATCAAGTTTCATGATGGTCAATACCTCTCGATTTTGAGTAAGAGTTCAAACTCCTCGTTGGTGATATGGATGTACTAAGACGTGGCCCAATAAAATCTCCCATGCCCCCGGGAATCCGTCGTAACCCCTTTGCGAACCTTCTGGAAGACAGGCTCTGAGCTTTCTGCCGTGGTGTAGGCGGGCATTCCGGTACAACGAACTCTTCGTGCCTGTGGCTTGCGCCGCATTTGCAACCAGACTGATATTCAACCTGCTCCGAGGCTCGATCGCTCCTGTTCTCTCGGTTCGGAATGTTTCCCGACTACGGAAATTAATGTTGATCCAGCGAAAGCCTCGGGTTGGAGTCGTCTGGAAAATCGTTCACACCGACTGAAGTCTGATCGCATTTGGTGCAGATGTTTGAATTTGGCGCGCAAAATTCTCCGAGCCGATTCTTCCCAAAACTAGCCTGCGTCAGGGAGAATTTCCCTCGGCCGTATCGTGACACCCTGATTATACAAATAGCTTTAATATTTGCGACCACACCATGTGTTCCCCGGAACTGTTGACTTATAAAGCGAATTTTGCTTCCTGCAAGGGAGACGCGAGTTTGTCGGATCTTCGTTCGACCGAGGATGATCATGTGATGCCGACAGTGGTGGCGGCGGCGGCGGCGTTCAGGTAGAGAAAGAGGAGGACCGAACGTTGCCCCTCCGCCGCTGCGGCAGCCAACCGCTGACTGTGCGTGTTGTGCTGCCAGAGAGTGGTTCTCGATGAGCCTAGTGCTGGTTGCTTCGTAAGAGGAAAGCCCCAGCTTTGTCGGAGAATTCATTCTACGGTGAGTCGGTCGGGGAGAATTCTCGTAAAGCTTTGCATTATCGGTCCCATCACGATAAAGAGGATTCTAGTCCGGTTCGAAACTCCCGCGCCGGGAGTTCCCGTGAGAAAAAAAAATTCGAACCTATGCTGTCAAATCTATTGACCACTTTCTCGCGCCTCTCTCGGTTCTGCTATCAACTCGAGGCGGAGTACAGGTGGGTCCGACTCAGGCGAGAATTCCGATGAGCACTCGCAAATGAAGCGGAGAGAACCGTGCTCGGAATAAATTCAAGAATTCGTACATCATTGGTTTTGAATACTGTGGTTCCCTCATCCGTTCCGCTATGAGCTCAATTCGCGAATCGTTAATTGCTTGAAGAGCTTCGATGAATCCGAGTCGTGCGCAGCTATGATTGTCTAGCGCGGAGAGCTGACTCAACTTTCAAGGAACAAATACGACGACCAGCTGAACAACCCGTGCGACGAAAACAGAGACACCGCAGTGATGACCATTGTGTTTCGAGGCCCGCGACCGCTTCGAAGAGCTCTGACCTCAGAATTCGGAGTAAACACGGCCCATGTTGCCCATGATGCGCTAATTCCATCGTTTGCTGAACTTTTTGTGGCTCTGCATTCTGTAGTTTCTGGCGTTCTCCAATCGCAAGTTGCAACCATTCACGGAATAGATCTCATCTGAGTTTGTGAGTGTCCCGAATCCGTAACGGCGACGACTCCGGATTCGCACACGCGATCATGAAGAATGCTATTTCGCCTGACCAAATGGGCATCCGAACAACCCGAGGGAACGTCTCCAGGAGAGAATGCTTAGCTTCTCCAAAAATCGCAGCACGATCCTGAGTTTCCATGTAGCCTCAGTAATAAGTGAAAATCTATGAAATTGCGGTGTAAGTTTGCTGTTTTCGATGTAAAGGTGGACGGGACTTGAATGTGCTGAGAATTTCCGTGACAGCGTCGTTGATCGGATCCCGTTTGTTACGTTGTGGGCACCATAGACGCTGGTTTCATCGTTTCTTTTCAGCCCTCCGTTGCTATGGAAGCGCTGGAGGTAAACGCTGCCAGCTAGCCATGCAGCTCTCTGAAGCACCGGCGCGAGCCATGCTACCACGAGCTGCACCGAAGAAGAACGTCTCATTTGTCACCGCTTCTTATTCAAGTCTCAAACAATTGAGCGCCGTTCTCTCTGTTTCTGTCCATCGCGTCCGATTCCGTCGGGCTGTGGGCAAGGGTACGACAGAAAAAGCATATTGGACGAATGGCTGGAGTCCGACGGCTTCAACTTCTGCTGTTGCATGCTCCCAAGAGCCGTTGGACCACATCCCTGGAAGTCCCAATGAAAGCGCTGCTAGCGAACAGTCTAGCTGGGCTAATATAGGATTTAGAAAAGCAGCGCGATCTTGCTTTACGAGGAGAACTCAACTAAGGAGACGTTTGATCCAGTCTCACGAAAGACGAAACGACCATATTCGTTCGTTCGCGTAAGGGAGCGCTGCTTTCATGAGACAGCGTATGCGGTCAGAACCGATGTCAGAGTTTGCGGCGAGTTCCATCGGATTCATGGGAATTTTTCATGGTTGCGTGGTGGGACACGCCACAGAGTTATGGTCGAAGCCAAGCAGTCGGAAGAGGTTAATATAATCACGTGGCGAGCCCAGCATTCACTAAGGCGTGTGTTGATCCGCTGTTTCAGGTAGCCGAGCCCAAGGTCATACCCCAGCATGGGGTGGAGCAGCAACCAGCAGCTCATCGTGGCCTACCTTGCCACTGCCCTGGCTCTGACTCAAGGTAAACCGTTGCTCCTGGTGCCGATGATGACAACAGCGCCGTGTAACCTAGTCACAATAAGTGAATTCGGTCACGCCGACCTCGGCGCGGCCAGCTCGCTTTTTTGTCCCGAGCCAGTAGCAGTACTTTCGTGAGGAAGCGTCCCACTGGGAGCTCGTGTTGAGCACTACCAACGCGCTGCTGAGCGTGATTCGAAGCTCATGTCGAATCCCTGAACTTCGCCAATGATGATTCAACGAAATGGCTGCATATCGGAACATGGCTTTCCCGAACGCTGACTGGAGTCAGGCTGACCACTCAGCAATCGGGTGACTGTCAACAACAAGAACGGGGTCGCTGTCACCACACCCAACGATCGGAGACGTCCTGTCATCTGGCGGCTCGTGACAGGCTGTAGTGAGGTAGCGAGAACCTCTGGGCCTGTGATCCTCAACCTTCCTGGGCCTGTGGCCCCCGACGCTAGTGAGAGGAAGTCGTGGCTTCCGGAGTCCCGTCACGATTTTCGAGTGAGGAGACGAACAAGTCCGGCTCACAATACAATGCTGGAGTTCATTGGGACTTTGGGAGTATCATCAAGTTCCGTGATTGTTCCACGCTGACTCTCATGAGCGGATCTCGAACGACTTCAGTTTCTTATGGCAGTGGATCGTAGCGACATCCGACGTTCATTCACTAGTCCATTGACTTGTTCCATCTCGACGAAAAACTCTCATTCAGTCCAAGATCCGAAGTTTGGGAACTCAAGTTAGCGCCGGATTCAGGAACGGTTCGTGGAGGGCCGTCGAGAATTCGTTTGTTACAGATATAAACTCATGTGACTTGGAAGAGGATCATGATTCCCGCGGCTCCGTCGTCGTTAACGAACAATTTCACAAGCTAGTCTCGATTCCAGGCATTGCGGGCCCACGTAACGTGCAGGTCGTGAACGCTACGAGCAACTCCGTGACGATCTCCTGGACGAGCCCGCCAACTCCCCCGGGCTTCGTGTTGGATTCATACCAAGTGATGGCGAACCCGATCTTCTCCTACTCTGTCAGTAGTGAGCCGTTCAAAGGCACCGCGAGCGTCCAGAAGAATTCTTTCATGTTTTTCGGGCTCGCCGCAGCCACCCGATATAACATTTCGATATGGGGAGAAACTGCTGATAAAAATGTCACGGACAAGAGCTTCGTCGAGGCCTGGACTCTTATCGGAGGTCAGAAACCATTGAATTTCAACTCGATTTATCGCTTCGGATGTCCACTGTTCGAGGGTCCACTGTTGCTGCTCACAGCATGAGATTCCTGCCAAATGCGTCACGCTCAACAGCCTCATCTATTTCAGACTTGAGAGCGCCTCCTCGGCCGGACGTGAAAGAGCTAGAGGAAAATGGAAAACACATAATCAAAGTGAAGATCAATCCTCCTGAAAACTTCCAGGGACCAATCTCGTGAGAATCTCTCACTCCGACTTCATGATGGCAATGTTCATGGGTCAAGGTCTCTCAAGGCACAGTTTCTTCATGTTTTCTCTCTGATTCCAGGAGATACCAAATAGTCGTACTCGAAAGCGATTCTGTCATGGCTTTCGATCCGTCCAAATTATCAGATTACAACAAAGCCAACGAAGAGGGCACGACATATTACATTGCTGGCGAGCGAGCTCCCAACGATATCGAAACGCATTTTGTGGTCGGAGATGGTCTGTCGAATCCCGTGCTGCCAAAGGATCAGAAATTCGACATCCTGACAGGAGTGATAAGCACTTTGAACGGGGTAACTATCGCGTTGTTTATCTTCACCCGCTCTCGATTCGAGTGATTCTCGTCCGCTCCTCGAGCCATCAGCCGAGAGGCGTTCCTGAAGCTGTGCTTCGTTTTCGCAGGAAACCAAATCTGTTTACTCCGCTCCGTTGTTTGCTCGCGTCGTGCACGGGAACGTTGTAGACATAGAAGAGCCTATGGCACAGTCGATGCGGCGCCGAGATGCGGTCCTGGTTTTCATGCTGTCGGTGGCCATTGGAATCCTAGGGTTTCTCCTGGTCGCCTCATTCATACTTTACATCATTCTACGTAGACAGTATAGTCAGAAAAGACGTTCCGATGAGCTCATCCTCAAGATTCACGACCACGACAACGTAAGTGCTCGGACAGCTGACGCCCACGTCGTTCCGCAACAAGTTCAACACGATTGACGTGATCGAGTTGCTCAATCCCCGCAGGAGAACACTTATTTCGGGAATGGTCACTTGCATCTTGAGGAGGGAGCTGATCTCAATGGCTTTTACAACAAGTTGTGCGACCTGTACTGGCAGATACCGAGACCCCAGCTCCATATCTCTGAAACGATGTTGGGCCAGGGTACTTACGGGCCTGTGAGAGTTGGTAAAGTGTTGAGGAACGGCCAGGAAATCGCAGCTCAGATTCAGAGGTGCGGCATAGTAACCTGTTTCATATTCTCTGCTGTCTTTTTGTCTGATGAATCGCTTGATCGAGAGTGTTATCTCATTGTGTCATCCAACTCTGCGATTCTAAGGTCCTCTAGCGTTTCTCATAGATGCGGCGCCCATTTCGCGCTTTCGGATCGAGATCGACGCGTATTGCTCTCAGATCTGGAAGCCATGGTGAGGATTGGGGCACACCAGAACATCGTGGAATTCATTGGAGGTTGCGAGGAAGGAGATGCGCTGTGGATGGCCACCGAACACCCAAACAACCCACTCAGAGGAATCCTGCTCTCAAGTCGGTTCGTATCCAGATATTCTTCGATTCGCTAGTCTTTCGGAACAGCGGTGACGCTGAGGTTTCATAGCCATGGGGATCGGCAACGTCGGGGCTTCACTTCACGCACATCTAACGCGTTGGACGGGAGAAGGTTGCCCACCACTGCATTAAGAGGAGAAATCTACTTTCCGCAGTCAGACCCAGGAAGACAATCGAGTCTGCTCGATACCGGAATACCGACTGATGGAAATGGCCATTTCGTTGGCCGACGGCTTGAAACATCTGGAGCATCGAGGTGTGACACACGGCCATCTCTCCACGAGGAGCATTATGGTGGTGCTACCTGACATGGTTCCTAAGATTTCGAACTTCTGCATTGCCAAGTGAGTTCCCCGACGCCACTCTCGCGTTGGAACACCTGAAGGAGTAAACTCGAGTTTCGTTCATATCGGCCCATACTGACAACATTAATCGATAACTTCCCCTATGTATCGCCTACGAGGTTCTCTCTCCTCCGTTGCAGATATACTCCGTTGGGCAAGAGGCTTGATTACACGCGTTGGACAGCGCCGGAAGCCATGCGGAGGCGCGTGACTCACAAAGGAGACGTCTGGTCTTTCGGAGTTCTCCTTTGGGAAATATTCACTTTGGGGGGCACCCCATATGTTGACGTCAAACTGAACGAAGTGCAAACGAAGCTGTCGCGCGGCCATCGACTCAGTCAGCCGCGGGGAGTCGATACGACGCTCTTCCAATTGATGCTCCACTGCTGGGAAATGGATCCAGACGAACGACCGACATTCGAGGAACTCGCCAGAGATCTCCGGAACGTTGCCTCCGAAGATCCTCTGAGGTTGCCCAAGCAGACCAAATACATCTACGACAAATTCGATCCGCTCGCCGACGAGTTGTAGTTTAGGAGCGCAGCTCATGATCAGGATCAGGAGCCATAGATCGTTAACCGATCGCTGACCCGAAACAACCTTGGGAGTAGCGATTTCTGCGATTGGTATCTGTTTCGGGACCGCGACATACTGGACGCGGGCGTGCGAACCTCTTACATTCCTCGAATTGTTTCTCGTCATAGAGACATGTGCCTTTGCATTTACATGAGTACGGAGATAAGAGCAAACCACTTTTTCGAAACGAACACCAACGCTCGAGCAAAGCCGCTGCTACCAGTCTTGATCTCCTTCGGCTCGCTGAGCCATAGCGAAAGTACTTCAGACCTCCGTTTAGAGGACCGAACTTCACAATATTTATCATCAGCAGCCCACGAAACCATTCTTTGTGCACAATGACTTGATCATACCCCCGGGCCTCGTTCCGGTTTCTTGAGCTTTGAACGCAGAAGGTCCGGAAGTCGGATCTCGCTATCAACTCAATCAGGCAGCAGAAGGCGCAATCACGTCGTTGGAGTGATCTCCAGCTGGATGCGATCGATGAGTTGCGCGAATGCGGGTGGCAGTCTTTCAGCAAGGGCAATATGTTTTCCTCCAATCGGATTTCAAGGGTAGAATCTATACGTTATTCAGCCATATTGAGTTTCATCGAAGAAGTATAGAGCGACAGGAGAATTTTCAGCCGAATTCTTCATCCGGTACAGTCACAGTTTTGCGTTTTACATCACGGGTGGTGTACTATATGGAGTGAAATGTAAAAATTGTAACTAGAGCCGCGAATACTGTTCAACAGTCAGGCAATAAAAACTTGCAGACTCGGTGACAGGGATCTATGTTCTTGACTTCATTTCCTCAGTTCGTGTCAAGCTCCTGCACTTTGCAGCCCTGCATTTCCGTTCTCCTAGTCAAGTTCTCTTCTTCGGGTTGGCGCAGTGGCACACCTTCGGAGCGCCAACAGATGTCACTCGCATTTCCGCAATGGCCAAACACCTCTTCGAGGAGGAAAACCTCGTTCGCTTCGAACTCGAACTCCAGGAAACGATGCCCTTTTCCTCATTCTGGAATGATTCCTCGAATCGGCCCGAGTCAATAGCTGGCTCTGTTCCCGTACAGCAGTCAGTTAGCCAAACCATCTATGGAACCCCTTGTAAGCCTAGCTCTAGCAGCCGCAGTGGATCCGCGGGGTCCTCATCGACTGCGTTTATCGAGTCGAACACTGGTTGAGGAGCTCGTCTTTGCTGCAGGAAGGTAAAGAAAACAGCATACTATCCAGGCTGAGGTACTTTTCTAGATGGAAATCGGTCAGTAGTTTTCGCACTTCGAACAGAGCAGAGATGAAAGATGTTCTGGATATACATGAGTTCTTTTATTTAGCTTCCAAAGCATGACTAGAACAACAATTTTAGAATTCTTCCATTCCTTGAACAAGGTTGAGATTCAGATTGGCTGCCCGCCTAGAAAAATGTCTGCTGAGGTAGACCCATTCTTTCGTTCCTGACCGACATGATGACACACTCCTTCCCTCTATGTACAACAGTTAATTTACAACAATTTCTTCCGACTTATATACTGTTCTCGAGTGGGAGCACCACTTCTCTCTCGAACCATATACAAAATTTACATCATGACAACAGCAAAGTAACATGTCTAGCATAAAACGTCAGTTTTCCTCAACTACTCAGGCTATCCCCCGGATAAAGATATGATTGAATTCGACCTGACCCTCGTTCGTTGGAGAAGATTCTCCGCTCCAGGCCTGGTTTCTTCCCACCCTGTTCGGTTCTCCCTGAACCCGTTCGAGCGTTCACCGGCACTTATTGAAGTCGGCGAAATGACTGCTCGAATTCCTGTAGTCGGGAGTATGACGTGAGCCTCGACGGCTTGGAGGTCGTCCAGCCCAACAGTCGTGATGCATGTACGGCATCGGAGCGTGAACTTCTACTTTGACCTTGGCCGTGGTTGTGACCTTGGTGGTTACGTTTGTACCGTTCGGTGTAACGTCGGTCGTCGTAACGATTGTGGGGCTATCTGTTCGACTATCGATTCCGCTCGAAGCCGTGGACGGCATCGGACTCGGGGCAGATGTTGTCGCCGACGCCGTCACGGCACCGTTACACACGTTGGTTGTTGTTGTCGTCGTTTCAACAGTGATTTCGGGTTCGACCACGATCTTCGCAGGTTCCGGTTCTGGGGAGCTGCACTGGTAAGAGGACGGCTCTTCGGTTATGGTGGACAGCGAGAAATCGGATCTGGCGGCAAGCGCAGCGCGTCTGCTGTTTCGTTTGGAGGAGCTGGCGGACGCTTCCTCGGCTGACGATCTTCTCCGCGAAGACTTCCGAGAGTTCAGAGCTGGCGACGAGCGGGGCGTCGGGGGATCGATTCGGTTGAGGTTCTTCCTTGGAATCAATTCTCCTTGAGGTCCCACTAGGTTGAGCAGCACGGGAAGTACGACGAACCCGCTGTAAGAGTAGATGACGACGATCGCCGACAGCAGATAGGAAAAATGCCTGGAACGAGAAAAGAGCTCATAAGAACGCTGGAAAGCCATCCTCGAGAGGGATAGGAACACAAGAGTGACGGAAGAAGAATTCGGCTCGCTCGTTTCCTAGCTGGAAACATTCGACCACCGACTGATGAAACCGAACACCGATCAGAACCCAGTCGGTCCAACCGTCGAGTGGAGCCAGAGCCGAGCCTGACCGAACCGAGCCGACGAGGCCTGTCAGCCGAAACTGCCAGGAGAAATGGCAGTGAGAGACCACCCTGGTCGCCGACTCGACCGACCGGGGGCAGCTCGTTCTGGGCCTGGTTCCTCTCTGGCGAAGGTGCTTTGCGGCGGCTCAAGCAGGCTTCGTTTTACTGTCTCTAGTCTCGATGACGCCCAGTCCGCGAAATCCGCTCAGTGATTAGCGATCGAGCGGATCTCGGCTCGAGATACGGACCGTCACTAAACATTATCAAGGGCGGCATCGCCGTTGTTGGCCTTTTGTCTATTAGCCCTGATGGCCGACGGCGAGAACAATAGGACCAAGAACGCTCCGAACTCCATCGGAGTCAAAGCCGACTCCACGAGCATGGCATGAATATGTCGAGTGCGTGGGTGAATGCGAGTCTGGGCGACCGCAGCGGTTTCATCATCCCAGATACTTCCGCTGGCGAGCGCATTCTGAAACGAGTGGCCTTCGCGCGTCTGCAGTTGCCACAGAAAGAGGAAATCCGACCCCAGTCCGTTGAGACCTTAACCGGGAAGAATAGGTCTGATACGCGGGCTGGACGCGTTGCGAGTGAACGAACGGATGGAGAAGGAGTCGAGGGCGTATTCGTTACTTCCGATATCCTACCGAATCGCTGTGGGTGGTGGATTGGGTGGGGTTTGCTAATGAGGGGCGTTGCCGCAACGGACGAAACCTTCCTAATGCACCTCACTCGAAAGACGAGCTCCGCTTCGTGGAGAATCAGAGGATCGAGTGTCCGTCCGTCCGTCCGTCCTGGCGATCGGAGAAATCTTACGCATTTCTTCATGCTGAACCGAGTGGGGCGAGACACACGATGTGTACACCAATCTCCAGCGGAGGGGCAGCTTGAACCAACACGGGTGGCAAGCAACAAAACCCCTCATGAACATCGCATCGCAAAGAACTTCATTGGAACGAGAACGCGAGAAGCGAAATCGCCGTCATCTCTCTCAGCCCGAGAAGAAAGCCGAGCTCTAAATCTCGCCCAACAATGGTCGGCGAAGGGGCCGCGCTGATCGAATGTTCTCTGCCAGAAGCCGCACATGAAGCCGTAAAACTGTCACAGTGAGGCGAACTAACGAATTCACTTCCACGGGAGCTACCTGAGACATTCGGGGAGCGGCACGGAAAGAAGAGAAGAACGGTTCTCTACAAAACGCGAGAAAAAAAAAAAAGAGCGACTGCTCGATATCTTACCTGATCACGAACTCGAACTCAGAGAACGCCAGCATCGCGATGCCGAGCAGGGTGGTGACGACCGAGTGCACCATCGGCGCGTACATGTATTCCAGGGCCATGCTGACACGACGAGTCTTGCTCCCGAGCGCTGTCAAGTAGCCCATGGTCAGGTGGAGAGTGAAGTCGACTCCCATCCCGACGCTCATGATGACCAGGACCGCCGGTACAGCGCTCAGCGGCGTGTGGAGCGCGTGCAGCACGCCGAGTACTTGGCAAACGCAGCTAGCGAGGACCACTACTATCGTCGAAGCAACGGCCAGGTTCAGGAGAACCAACGAGATCATAATGAACACGGTCACCAGGATGAGCGCGATCGCTAGCATCATGTAGAATCGCAGATTCAGATACTGTTCCCAGTAAACTATTGGCAGTCCAGTCGGAAAGTTGGGCAGACCTCGGTCCTCGAACTTCCCCGAGATCTCTCTTAGCTGTGCAATAATCGAGGTAATCTCTTTCGTCGAGTTGACGTTGTGAAGATAAAATGGCAGTTGCGAGTATTGGATGGCCGAGCTTTTCTTGATCCTGAGCTCTTTGGACCGAGCGATCATGTCCCAGTGAGGCGGCTGAGGAACGAGCTGCGCCTGAAAATTAGAGGAACGACTGAGAAATCTGACTCGACCGTCCCTTCGACCCACACAAGGCTCTCCGATAGCGGCATGCGCGGGTGCGCTCGAACGATATTTACCTGAGATGCTTGGTATGCCAGAGGATCGTTGTTATACCACGCCGTGAGATAGTTATAGAAGGCTTTGTTGTCGATGATTCCGTCCCTGTCAACGAGGCGATTCGTCAGGATTTGGCTCTTGTTGATGGGATTGTCGGATCGGCCGGTTTGCACGAGGAGTTTGTAGGCGAGGATTGCGTCCGTCGTCGCGTTCGCCGTCCAGCTCTCTGTGTTAACAAATCCTTGTCTGAGTTCATCGTCGAACGTTCTTTGGAGCCCTGAAGAGAAAGAGGGAAAAACTTCAGAGCCTGTCGAAGTTCTCTCAACGAGCGTCTCCCCGCGAATTTCGGCTGGATCCGAGATTTAAAGGTACCAGTGCATTGTTGTTCGTCTCACAGGTTCCGAATTCTGTTCTGAGCTGATTGAAGTGGGTTTGCTTCAGTCATGCAGAGAAAGTACTTCGTTTGGTGTGGTCGCGCATAAAAAAAAAAACTAAAAGAGCGCCACAAGAGAATAAAGGGGCTCTCTCGCAGCGGATCGCTCTTGTATGTGCTCCTAACGAAGTATTGTCTATCAGAAGCGGTGAGTTATCTGCATTCGTATCCTTTCTGGGTTCATCTGTTTGAGAAGCGTCTTTCTGTCGGCTATGTGTGCGCCTCTCTTCCCGCTCTTCTCTTGCATTCCGTTCCGATCAAAGTTTCGACTAACAAATTAGTTGTCATTCGATGTCGCCAGCCTTACGCCGGCTCGCCCGCTAGCTGCCAACCGGAGTCAACAACAACAACAGCGACTGCAACGAGCGGCGGAGCGACACAGCGAGCAAACGAGCGACCGCTAAACAAGCGATCGAGAAAGCGGCCCAGGTTGTCTCGCTCTGATGAATGGGGCGCCTTTTCGGTGAGTTTTCGTTCGTTCCGACTCGCTGTGGGAATGACATTCTTATCGCAGACGACGGATTCCTGCTCCTTCTCCGGATAAAGTATCGACGTAGAGTTCGAGAACGGTTCCGCCCTGCCTGCCCTACCCATCCGGCGGAGCGTCTTGACACGAGTTGGGGTACCGCAATAACGTTACCGAGCTGCTGTACCGATGAATATTTTTCAAGATGAGCTCGCGTTCTCCCACATCTGAATGCGGCTGTCAGAAACGAAGTAACGGGAGCGCAACTCGTTCGTTTCCTGACGCGCTCGAGCGGGGGTGCGTTCAAAAGGCGCACCACAGCATTCGGCGACGACGCCGCCGGCTCGGAGTTTACACAGAAGCCTCTTTGTGTGGCCTCGTCTTCATCAGGTGCTCAAACAGCCTTCATTGACTTCAATGGAAACGCGGAGGTTCCGAAACGAGGGAAATTCCGAAAAATTCGCGGTAAGTCATCGAGAAGTTTGCAACCAACCGACCCACGAGCCAAGGCGACTGACGAGCTTGGGTGGCTGACAGAGACGAGCTGCCGATTGCGAACAACTGACTCGAAGAAAAAGGAATTCAGCGAAACTAATCCAATCGCTTCCGAACGCAACACAACGTTGGGATCGCGCCTGCCAGTGTTTGAAGCGACCCCCGAGCGAGGGGCGGGGGGGGGGGAGGATTACCTAAAGCCCGGTGATGAGGTGGCAACTCGCCTAAATCGCCGCCCAATCCTTCTTCGAAGACGCCGCGCCGTTCGAGCGATTCCCGGACCAGGCGGAACGGAACCGGACTGAAGCTTCTTCTCTCGAGAGTGACTTCTTCATTTGGCCAGAGCAGCATCCGAAAATTCGCTAGCTCCGTCTTCTCAGTGGCCAGAAGTCAGTCGACTTACATCCCGTCGTAAATCTGTCACATGTCCTTCCTAAGACACGGAGCAAGAACGGAACTTATCTCTTATCGCTTACAAATTGCCGTTTTATCTCAAACTAACTCAAGAAGCTCCGGCGTGTCTTTTGTTTTATGATCGATCTCTCAATTTCCCTCCCCGCGGTGGACGGATCCGGATGTTCCGTGCGAGTCCACGCCGATGATCTCTGTCTCGAGAGGGAAAGGAATCCGAACCGACTGAAACCGATGGACCGGACTTGAAAGTTGCTCGCACCGGGTTCGACGGCCACGCGGAGTTTGACGGCGCCGCTTGCATCTGTCTGGCCGACTGGGCGATAAGGGCGTCTTCACGGGTTTTGTTTATGAACAATCGGAGGCACGCACGATAGCATGCGCACTCCGCATCCCGGGCACAGTACAACAAGTCGGCTCGAGTTATTTTTTCTAGTTCATCATCGAGATGGGGTCGACCGCACTACTAGGACGGTCAGGATCGATGGACGGAGGGACAGGTAAATGAATAGGTCAGACTGGCGAAGAACTCCAATCTGATCGTATGGTAGTGTTCTCTCTGTGGGAACAGTTTTCACTCCGTCGTGATTGCACTGAGCCAGAACTCAGAGCCAGAACAAAACAGGGACTCACCTAACAACCAGTCCCGGAACAGCGACAGCCAAAAGTCAGGTAGTCCGCCGTCATCGTTCTTCACGATGTTCCCAACTCGAGCGAACGCCGCGTGGTACTCGTGCAGCAAGCGCTGATTGGCTGGATATTCGAAGTTGGCCTGAGTGACCCCGAAAATACTGTAGAACCTGAAGTACTTCTCCTGCTTGATCAGGTATTCGAACTCGTGGCTCTGTCTGGGGATGAGATCGCTGAGTTGCATTCCGTCCTCGAGATGCGTGACACCCCACATGCCGAACACGGACAGCCCGACGAACGAGAACACCGCGAGGGTGCGCACCGCGGGATGATGGACGAACGGCGCGTAAACGTCCGCGGCGAAGCTGCTGAGCGAGAAGCCGAAGCATCCGTCGTCGATACCTCGCTGCCGTCGAAGACGAAGCTCGTTTTCGTCGTTTTCTTCGATCGAGATCACTGACACTGTTGGTTTAACGAAAGCTTCGTCCCTGACTCGCACCGGCTGACCTGTCACCAATTCGGTGGCGGAGTCGCTCCTTCTGTTACGCGTCTCATCGGCTGGCTCGGAGGCTTTGAGGCAGCACAGAAGGTCCAGGCGGTGTGAGGCTCTCCGCTGAAGGTCCAAACTGAACACGGCCGGGAAAAGGAAGAGAACGGTGGCCGACGAGAATGTGAGAAGTATTGCCGCCTGCAGCGAGAATATCCTCAGAGCGGGGATCGGGATCAGCGACGCAGCGAATAAAGCCAGAATCAATGATGAGTTCGAAACAACAATGTTCACTCCTGTGCGCTTCAGACATTCGCCAGTTTGTTCCTGGAATGAAAAAACTAACTCAGCTCGGATTCCCGAGAACCAAAAGAGAGTAATCGCCCGTCGAGCCCCGAAGCCGAGCCGAGGCTCGATGAGCGCAAGCTTAGCAAGTTCCTCATCATGCAGGAACTCGATGCATGATGAACAACGCTGTCGTTCAGCAGGCGATCAGGAAAATGACACTACTCCGAGGAGGATGAGTGATACTCGCGGATCGGTTGCAGCGACCGTTTTCTTCCGTCCTAATTTTATGTCATCAAGGAGCGTTCGCTGGTTGCGCGAGCTTTCGCGTCTAAATGAGACGGATCGGCTCTAGCTCAGAGCACATGAATACCAGGAACGAAGTCTAAACGTGGCCATTATCTACGGAATTCAGAACTCCCGTATAGAATTGGATGGTCTGTACGTGAGTCGCCCAGTCGCGCCAACCGGAGAGCGTGTCTCCTGCAGCCGACCCGGGGAGGAGCCGGAACTTCTCCGCGACTGGGCCTGGACTGAGCTGGAAACTCGTCTTCCCACTCCATGCAGACAACGACAGCAGAGAGAAAACGGTCGAGGGAGTTTTGTTCGGAGTTCTAAAAATGGAAGTAATTTCGAGACCAATGATTCAGGGATCGTTTATCAAGCTGTCGCCATCTCGAAGGTGTCACCCAATGCGGGCTGGCCATGCGTCGCCAACAGCGAGATATCGCTCACTCGCCGCTCACAGGGAAGTCAAGTCGAGTCGGGTCGAGACACAAGAAGGGACCGCTCTCAAGACTTGGCGGAAAGCTAGATACAGTTGTTCGCAAGAGGCCTCGGAAGAAAGCCGTTTGAGCTTTCATCGGCTGAGAGCGTTCTGTTGATTTTCCGCTAGCCCATCCGCCGCCGGTCCGCCGAGCACGAGCCACGCACAGAACCCACCCGGAGCTTTCATCGTCGTCCCCATCCAGTCTTCCGAGCAGCGAGCCGGCGACGTATGGCAATCACATGCTGACAGAGCAGATCGATTTGGGTTCGGCCAAAAACACGCATGCATGCAGTCTTCCACTCGCTCGCTCGTCCACTCACCTCTAGAGGAACGCTTCCACTGGATACTATCTTGTTGAGCGTGTGTGTCAGCAGGAAGACGCCGTTGATTCCGAGGCCCAGAGCCAGGAATGGCAGGACCTGGGTGGAAGTGACGTTGAACGTCAGTCCGATGAGTGCGCACAATCCGAATCCCGACGTTAGGCTGAGCGCGACCAGGACGACGCCGATAAAGCCAACGAACGCCTGAGATAACTCGGGCTTTTGGACGTTCACCAGAACTGAGCATACGTATACGACAATGATGGCGGCCCCGATAACCAGTCGGGTTGTACTGGGTCGACTGAACGAGCTGACGATATCTTTCAAGGCACTGAAGGTGAAAACATTGAACTGCTGCTTCTTCTCTTCTTCATGCGCTTTCTTCGTGAGCTGCTCGGTGAATTTCTTCTGCCAAGCGTTTATGACCTCGCGAGCTCGTTCCACAGTCCAGTCGGAGTTCACTTGGCTGTGGCTGTCCGCGTGGTGCGCGTACACCTCCTTGTCTTCCATGATGCGCACGATGCTCCGGAGCGCCTCGGCTTTGACGATCACTCCTGAGCGGTTCTTCTGGATTCCGCCCATTATGAGATCCTCATGCCAATGCATGAAGTTGGATGCGATGCCATAGCAGCCCCCTGTCAGCGCGGCTCCGATTTGGGAGGGCGACGGCGGGGCTTTCGACTTGGCGTTCGGCGCGCTCTTGGGGCAGCCGGAATCGTTTGGATTGAGGCACGGCCGCTCCATGTAACCCGTGCCCATGCCGGCGCGCGAGACATACTTCTGCATGAGATCAAACGAGAATTCGGTGTCGTTGAATTGGCTCTGCGCATCGATCAGCTGCTGGACAGGGTTCAGGTACGACCAGCGGAGGTACTGGGTGTCGTTGCCCACGACGACGTACGGTACGTTTCTCCGATTCAGGAGCTTCGACCCCTCCCAGAAGCAGTCGAGAGGCGTCATGATTATGCAGGGCATCAACTTCTCGAGTATATCGTCGACGTAGTACAGCCCCGTCGGAGGTACGCTGGGCTTCACGCAGATGTCCTCTAGGCTCCACGCGCTGCAAAAGGAGCAAAAACACGATTTATGAATTTGAGCTTCCGGCCTGAGCAGCCAGTCCTCGATAGGTCCGCGGTATACTCACTAATCATAGAGCTCGACCTCGGTCTGCAAGGCGAGTTCGAGCATACGAGCGTGAGACAACAGGTTCTCCGCTCTCAGAATGTTCTGGCTCGTCCCCGAAACCGGCGTGTGGATGACGATTTGATCCGAGAACGTGGCCGGCGACGCGTCGAGCTTGGCTCGGATATATTCCAGTTCTCTCGTGACGCGGCCCCCCTCTGAAACAGGAAGGAAAAATATAAATAAACGGACATTCGGCCTCGTTTCAAACATAATGAAGCCGCCACCGATCGAAATCAGCGGGCTGGACTCTCTGTTTTACTAATCTGCTGTCGGCGCTTGCTTGTTGCTATTAGCGCATACATCTCAATAGATGCAGTCTGTAGTTCAGACAGGCGTGGTGCCTCCGTAATCTCGGAGCCCCCGAAGTAGAGCTGCCCCCGCCCCAGAAGACGAGAAAAACTTTACCGGGACCACCGGCAAAGTTGTCGTCCGCAGAGATTATTCAGTCCAGCGACCGTCGAACCTCCCGTACGTGATCTACTTCCCGACCACGGAATCGCGGCTCTAGCCATCGAAAAAACAGAACGAGGAGACGAGCGGGAGAACTACCAGCGGGACATCGACAATTAATAAGCCGCCACATTATGTTCGACGTTACAACGACAGCGGAATATTCCGTTCTACACAGATCCGCAAGCTCCCTCCCGGACCCGAGATTCACGACTGAATGTTTGAAGACCCACAATAATTCGATGTGAGCTATCGCGGCTCCGCTCTTGCGTGGATCCACTTTCCCGACCGCGACCAGTTGACAGAGGAAATTGAAATAGCGTTCATTGTTCGCGGGTCTGCCGACGACGAGTTCTCCTCGAAACCGAAGATTTTCTGTTGGCCTGACAGTGGTCCGGTTTTTGTTTAACGGCAACGATGTCTCCCTCAGCAGGAGGGAGGGAAGAAAGGGACAGAGAAGCCTGCCTGCCTGCCTGGCTGCTCGTTCACCCATGCCTCGCTTGGTCATGGTGGTGCCTCAATCCGCTTGCTCGTTCGCTGGATGGCAGGCGAAGAAGATGTCTTCATCAATTCCTTTGTGGGCCTCTCGCCCTCGTGAGGGACCGCCTTCAGACAGCCGACGGACTATCCCCTACGGTGTTGGTCGTGATGCTGCCGCCGTCTCCGCTGACTGATGTGGATCCGGCGGCGCCCAAACGTGGAATCGTTGCACCCGTAGTCGTCTCTGTTGATTCACAGAAGAAGCGTTCCTGGACACCGTCTCGGGCAGCACCCTTCGCAAACCGGTCCCCTTACCTCTTGATTACGGTTGCTCTCACATGGCCAGCGTTGGCAGAGGCGGCCCGAAACACCTCGAGCCACCGGGCGCGAGCGGCGATTGACTATCGGTCGGTTGATGTCTCTATTTCAAGTGCGATTTCTCGACGAGAGAAGCTGCCGCCACCAGCGTTCCGGGGGGAATCTCTTCGAGGGTTCGACGACGACCGGGTCCGACGGGCAGGAGGGAGCACCCTTGCAGATCATTGTTGATTGACTCAATTGACTATGTCAGACTTCCGATCATCGGAGTGCCATCGGATCGGTCTGTCATGGATGTGGAGAAGAGAGAGCCAGAGAGAGGTAAACAAGAATGTGTGCAAGGGCACTTTGGAACAGAATTGACCCTGCGTTACTAACGAACTCATGATCTACGAAAACTCTCGCTGGTTCCCGATGACAAAGCTCGCCATTCTTCTACATCTTCTGCTCGATCCTTGATGCTATCCGATACCGACAGCGAATAATACATGGAGGAATACGCAGAGAATACCATACGGAGAGAGCGTGTATAGCCACTGTGCGTCCGCCAACCAGCTAACCCGACAGGCAGGCATTTGGTTAGACTGGGTGCTGGCTGTTCGATCCAACGATCAAACTTCTCTGCCGCATGGAGCCCAACGGAAGGCAGCCTCCGAGCTCATCGGGCAATTAAACACAGGGAATGCCGAGTCGCCAGAAACGATAACCTCTCCTGGCGTCCCGTTCGTCGATACGGAAGTCGGTGACCCGGACTCGAACCAGGCGAGAAATCGGCTCGGAACTGGATCCGAATCCGAATCGATGACCGCGAGCTGGACACCGATCCTTGTTGGCTCAGATAAGAGCCTCGCCACCAGATCTTGCAAAGTAGCAGCGACGGCAAGTAGCGCCCGCATTCCTCCTCCTAGGTGGACTGAGCCAAGAATCGAACGAGCGTTACAGAACTCGTCCGCATTGTGAACGAACGCGATTGACACCTTTGTGTCGACGAAGGCGACGACTTATGCAGAGAGCTCGTACTGAGCTAGCGTTCCGAGTCTTTTAGACCTCTGAAGCATTTCTGACGCCAGAAGAACTTTGTCCCATGATCATGACGATGATCTTCGCCTGCGTCACCTGTCCGTTGAAGCGACACTGTCTTATCTCCGGTTTCTCCCTTTTGAAAAGTTCTACTTCACGTCTGAGACGTCTCGGCGCCTCTAAGTAACGAGATTAGCGCCGTTGAAAAGAAAAAAAGTTATTCCCCAAAACATCGCTAACCAGAGCGAGAATCAAGAACCAAAAGCCGTTCAAGCCAAGAAAGAAATGACAAAATCCCAAGCGCGGGACGTCGAAATCACGCCAAGTGAGCCCCGACTTCAGGGGTCTCGAAACAGAAGTCAAGGAACTCAGCTATTTCCGCTGTCAGCAGACGTTGGCAGTTTTCTCTAAAATGAGGGAATGGATCCAATGTTCGATGCCATTCCCATATTCCGAGCATGAGAAGTCGAAGCAGATGGAGCGGACTCATTGTCAGATCGAGTTCGATGATATCGAGCCGCACCCATCCGATGCATAAGGTTCATTGCGTTTCTACAATGGGCGAATGAAACAGACAGGCGGGCGGACGGACGAACGGATGGGCGGACGACCTAGTAGCAGCAATAGTAGTTTGACTTGTAGTGGGTGAGCCAGCGATTCATACGAGGGGTACAGACCACGAACGAGAGCTTTGGTTGGGGGCTGGCCAATTCCGCCAATGATTCGGCGCGACTCGCCAAAGCAGATGGCGAACACCCATTCCAGCATGTCTCCGTGCGTCAACATGTACGCCTGGTCGGACGAGCAGAAAGAGGGGAAGACGCACGGACACCGATCACAGACGGCACGCAGGAAGACCAAATTACTCTCAGCACCCACCGTCATCACATCAAGCAGATGTCTCTATTAACAGTTTGGATTGGTCCCGGGTCGGGGTCTGACTATCAGTGGGTCTGCCTGTCTGTCTGTCAGAGTGCTTCTGCTCCGAGACGTTTTCTCCAATTTGTTGGTGGGGTCGTTTCTGCAAGCGCCTCACGTGAGCCTCGAGCTTTCAAACTGGAAGTACCCAACAGGTAGCATCGGGGGCCGCATCATCTGCTAGGTTCGATTCTGACCCGTTTCGAGAGGAGAAATAGCGGTGGAACCGCGGCGCTCCCCCCGAAAAGCGTTCTGCACCAGAACGTTGAAGTAGTTCTGAGCTGAGCGGTGAAGTTCATCAGTCCTTGAGCGAGCCCGATCGACACGAACTTCACCGAGGCACTCGTACACACACCATGAAGTGAGACACCGAGGAGTGACGGAACCTCGAACTGCTCTTGAAACCGTCCCTCGTTTCTGAGTAAGCACTCAGCTCAAGTTTTACTACAACAAATAGATTCCGTTCTCGTAACTGTCGAAGATCACATCTCATCTGGTTCTGAGATACATTGGGGCGAACCAGTCGAGCATCAATCAAAACTGATGAATCTTGACGGCCTCACACAACATCTACCTCTGAAGATTCTCGCGCGAGCGACAACAAGCTCCATCCACTCCTGTCAGACATTGCAAAGCTTCAAATTTTCTTGGTTCTAAGATGACGGCGAGTCTCTCTCTCTCTCTCTCTCTCTCTCGGAATCAGCCGCCGTCATTTTTGGTTTTGTTGAGCTCATCTGCAGTTTTCCGCAGATTTCGGGAGACAAACAGTGTTTGTCTAGAAGCCAGTCACCAAATCAGCCGGAGCCGCGAAAGTTCTCAGGGCTCAGGAATAGATGGGAGATGATACGGTGCTCGACACGAGCCCAAGCTCCCGAGTTTCCCGGTTCGCTGGGCGGGGAAGAGGACCGGCGAACGGAAAGGACAGAAATGCGGTCGAGACTTGACAATACGTGCGAAACTGGCGTTGTTCGAACATTGGATTACCATCGCCCATAGCACATCCCACAGCCATAAGGCTCGGTGACTCTACATACCTTCGACCCAAAGCTTTTCGAGATCATTTTCGATGTGAACGGATTTTAGTCCTATGCAGAACGCAGCCAGAACGAGAAGTCCGACGAAAAGAGTTTTTCCCGCATTCCTCTGAATGCCGCTGCCGATGTCGTAAAGATGGCTCTGTAGCTGACTCCGAACCCAGAGAGAAGCTTGGTTCCCACTGGCCTTTTCCTGCAAACGATAACGCAAACATTTTAGAGCTTCGATACTTTGAACAACAGACGTCACGGACGAAGTTCGACTCGTCACACGATGACTTCCGACAGGAAGTTTAGAAGCGAACCGGCACCCATGTCAGATCTTCCCTCGAATGCAACCGTGTCCCAGAAGAATCGAAAGACCTGATCTCGGAGAGCTCCGCACGGGAAGACCCTGCCGTTCCCAGCTGGAATGCTGCTCATCGGACTCCATCCATGATTAAAACGATGATGCCGAGCCCAAAACCCAGAACACGTGAGCTGCGCGGGGCGAAGAGTGTCAACAAGTGAACCCTATCACCCTTTCGGATTTCAATGTTCGTCACGTCATAACGTCATTGGCGTTCGTTGCTCAGCGGACGTCGTTCGCAATAGGAGGCGCCAGACTGCTTGACTGGCCAGCTCCACTGTCAGAGAGTTGATGTCTCCATCTAAAGTTGCGTGCCGCGCTTGAGCACCCGTTCCCTCACTAGCTGTTGCCGACGCTGCCGCCGAGGCAGCTCACAGGCATGCCGGTGAGATTGCCGGCTCACCGTTGGAGAAAGGCCTCGTCGTCCGCATACATACATGACTCCGCTTACGGTGGCTCCCCTGGAGTCAATAGATAGCATCTTCTGGTTTTTAGTGCCACATTTCGAAGAAGAAGCGCTCCTGGCGCACTGCAAACTTAATCATAAACCTCAGCTGATGGAAATCTCGTCTCGTGACAACCTAATACCCGCGTGAGTCACCGGCGCACAATGCCTTCGCTCGGTCAAAATCGAGAGAGTGTCGTACGGCCGTCGCCTGATACAGCGAAAACGACGATCCAGCGAGTTCGAAAGTAGTGAACCGAGTAAATGAAGACGGAGAAGAAAAGCTATTCAAAGAATGTCCGGGAGACATATGGAATAAACAAAGACAAAGTGAGGCCGGACAGGTCGGTCACAGAGCTCCCTCAAGTACAAATGGATGAAAGAAGACATAGACCAAATGCTATTGCGGTCTTGTCGCGGCGTGAAGTCGGACCACTTCACACCGTGATGCCTCTATCTCGGCCGGGGGTTGTCTCGACCAGGAGAGAAGAGAATGAATGCCCCTTCTGGGAACGGTGCTTGCCTGCCTGCCGATCGACCGACTGCCTGGTTGGCCGGTCGGCTCACTCCGAGCGACCGGCGGACCTAGCAAGCGGCCGATCGGCCACCCAACTCGGAGACGAAGTAGAAGACGCAGAGGCCGTAGTTGTTGTTGCTGCTGCTACCGCGGCGGCCGCCGTCGACGACGACACCACCGCCGCCGCCATCATCCATTCCCTTTTCTTCTATTTCTTTCTCCATGAACTACACTCGCGCGGACGCCTCGTCGTCGTTTTCGGTATTAACTCACTCGCGCCACTCCTGTCGAAGCTGCCGAAGTCAGAGCGCCGGTCAGCTCGTCCGCCCGCCTGCCCGCAACCGAGCTTCGGGAACCCAATGAACAACACCATCGCCAACATCACCAACTCGCCACGGCGAGAGATGACTTCATTAGAGCCGCTTTAAACTGCCCCGTATCCAACAATGGCAACCGCTTCGTTCCGCTTTGGCATCAGAGGCAAGATACTCAGAGCTGCAAACTCAGCGATCGGAATAACGGTCGTGACGGTCACGACTCAAAATTGATTCCATTTGGTCCGTCATCTCAACACGACAAGTGTCTAGATCGCGTTGTCACTCGGGAATTTGCCTCATGGGACGACGCCGATTCTTGGGTGGTGAAAATGTGCGCCACGAGGCTCAAAGAAACGCTCGGAACACAGTTAAGGATTTCAACTCAGTTCTCGACACGAGATGGAATCGGGGGGGGGAGCTCAAAACACTCGTTGTTGTTCTCCATTATTCGGAACGGCACATGGTCAGGGATTCCAGAGATCTTCGCACATGTTCGATCCTTATCCACTCCAGACGAGCTCCAGCAGAGGTCTCAATACGCGCCGAGCGTTTCTTCAACGACAAATAACTGCATCGGTTGCGTCTTCGTCTGGTGGCTGATCGATCGTGAGCTCGGTCTCGAGGAGAAAGCTTCATGTCGGTGGAGCTCTGAAGCCGCTCGATGGTTTGCGAAAGAGGAACGAAAACAGAACTGCCCCAGGCGTGCTGTACGAGCGACTCTGTTTTTTCTCTTTTTTCCAGGGGCCTCCTGCTCGAATCAGTATTAGGTGGTTCACTGAGCGACTCGCTGAACGGAGCGAGTTTTCTTTGGTCCAGGAAACCATGTGGAAACTCCCGCTCGAGACTTTACAGCCATAAGAACAGCAGTGATCATGGTTTTCGCAGAAACGAGTTCGCTTGGATCCGGAATCATAAACCGAGCCGACGAACAACCTGCCAGCTTTCCAGCTTGCTAAATATCTGCAGCCCTATGAACCAAATGCCGTTCGAGTGAGATACTCGATCCGCGGCAGTAAATGTCTGTCCTCCCGATTCCGGTGAACAGGCGCTCACGGCGGATGGACTGAAAGGCGGTGTACTCGATCCTCTCGAGGACTTCAAAGCAAACTTGAGAACATCGAAAACCGTTTCAATTCCACCGCCGCCTTGCCGCCGCCTCCACGCTAATTAGAACCACCATGAGAAACGCCGACGCGCTGCGACCAAAGTCAGGTTATAACTTCAACCAGATCTCTCCTCGAGCCATAAACAGGTGGAGGACGAAGGGCCCGGCATCGATCGGAACGGGTTTCGACGAGCTTGAAATCCGAAACTCCTCCACGAAGAGTAACAGGAAGAGCTCCGTGGACTCGAGCCCTTCCAGTTTTGCTCGTCAGTATCTGACCGCAGAAGTCCTCGGAGGATCAGATGACGTCTCACACACGTTCGGGATCTCGACTGGATATCGAAAGCTCATCCCTGGTTCGAGGAGGAGATATTGTATGAGTTGGACTCCATCGAGTTGCATACGAACTTCGCACCGCGATGCTGTCCGTTCTGCGAGACCACATCGACCTCTCGCCCGAGCCATACAGAGATTCGAGAGTTCACCTCGTCCGACAATCAGTTGAGGGAAATCTTCCACAAGGTCGGATTCTGTGGGGATTCATGAGCTCTTGAGGCGATTCGCGACAAGAGACAAACCTACGCATTGCTGTCGCTTCGCCCTAGCACTGGTTTTCATCGCGAACTTCGCATTCGAGATGACCGAACACGCGCCTGCCGGAGTTTCGTACCTTTTTTATGCATCTGTACGCAGTATAAGCATCTACCCAGCTGGTCCTATGGAGAAGATCGAACTCGACACCGTCGACAGAGTGCCGGTTGATCAGATTTGACAGTGTATCGTTGCTTGTGGAGCTCATCTTCGCAGCCCGCCGCACGAAACACATAATCCGTTAGCGAAACCACACATGTCACAAAATCACCACACTAGTCGAGACTAGACGCGTCACGCACGGGACAGGTTCATTCTATTCTGTGATTTGACGCATTCGTTCTGCTCGATGTCGCTAGATCCAACTCGGAATCCGCTCTGGGATCTGTTCGACCGGCCGTGAGCACGCTGTCAACACTGACTCTCAAGGAAAGGCTCCGTCAGTCGGTGGGTCGGTCATGTAGTGAGCAAAGTTGAACTGCACTGGCGCTGCCACGAGCAACTTATCACAACGAGTCGACGAAGTGTGTCCGTTCGAAATGGTTCGTACGGTGCAGCTAGCTGCCAGTAAGCGCTCCAGCGACCTAACGCACTAGTGGCTCGTAGAAACTGGTGAGGGGAAACGGCGCTCGCTTACTCTATGTACTCATAGATGGCGCTGCTCGTGCTCAACAAACCCCGCCTATTTACGACGTCGACGACGATTTGAAATGTTGGCGGTCGTCATCGACCACCAAAGAAGAAATTTGGTTGGTCGCTCGCTCGCTCGAACGTGGGTCCGGGGTCCGGGGCCGGACATCGATAGTCGGGATAGCATCGATAACGCCGAAAACAGCGAAAGCAGCCAACGAAGTCGCCTCCCCAGCTAACGAGCCGGCGGGCAACCGGCGGAAAGTGAACTCCGCGCGCTTTTCACCCTTCGAGGATGAGGCTCTTCCTAAACGATTTGAAGCATGACTGATTCGTGTTCGCGTGTCGCTCATGGGATCTTAATTCTAGTTGATCTCCTCGCTGATCTCTTGTTCAGAAGAACTCTAGAAAAGGGGGCGCTGAGCATATAGTCTGATGGAGAATATCCAAAAAACATACGTTGTTTGCCAAGCATGCAGAACAGGCGGGGCAAAACCCGAGCCGAGATTTCGATTCGTTCCTGCAACTGTGCCTGCAGTGCTGGAGCGCATTTGCTGGTCCCGAGCAAGCTGGCAAGACCCACAAACGTGAACCCGGATTTTCCGGTCCGGACTGTTGGCTCCTCAAGGCAGAGCAGGCCGCTCCAAGAAGATCGTCCGAGTCGAAAGACTTCTCTTTGACGGTCGATTCTATCGTAACATCCAGACAACTGGTAGGGCATGGCTGGAGAGATACACATATTCCCCATCTCGTTCGGATCATGTTCCAGCACGGAGACCAGAGTGTTACAGAAAGATATTTTCGTGTTGGAATCGGCTTCCGATCGCCGAATTTTGGAGGACTGCCCTAGGCACGGGAATTATTCTTCTACATCGCTAGCTGCTATGTGCTGGACATGTGCTGCCCTCTGGGCTGATCGCTTCCAAGTAGGTCCCACGCGGCGCGCTCAAACGTTGTGCCATGATCAAGCGCGAGAGCAGAACAGTGAACGAGAGCGAATTCTATGTGCCAAAGAAACTTGCGTGAGGCTCTTCACTCTCGTGGCTTCAAGATTTACGGAAGCTTTGATCGTTCCCTTCTTGTTTCCTGGGAAATCAGAGAAGTTCTCGAACGACTCGTGGAGCTGTTATCGTTGGAGAATTGAATTCGATCGAAATTCGAGACTCGTCAAAATCCATATCGTCCTCGATGGGATACTCAAGTTCATAATCCTTGATCGTCTGGTCATGGTTCCGCGCCCTCCTTGCCAGTAACAAGCTAGGACACTCGAAGAACCAGCCTCCATCAGACTGACTTCTGAGCTCATTGTGAGATGTGATGGAGTTTCGTCGGAGAGAACGAAAGAAATTCCATCGCAGGCATTTTGGAGCAACGGCCTTGAGCGCATATTTTGTCGAGGGTGGTCGTTGTCACAGTCGTCGTGGTGCTCGACGGCCGGCTCATGGGAAACATCAAAATAAACAGAAGCAGCGAGGAGTGGCTATCGATCCGCAATCTCGAGGTTACTACTCCGCTGCGCGGGGAGTAGGCAGTATCTCTGGAATCAGAGCCGAACGAAACGGACGGACCTCTGCGGTGCGATGTTCAAATGAAGTCGAATCGAGGCTCGGGTCCTTTCGCATGAAGCTGTGTGAGGTCCGAAGGCGACGCCGGCAGCAGCTCCCCATGTTCAACAGACCCAGCTTGAAGCCGAGGTTCGAAAACATTGTCTAAGTAAATTAGACAGCAGCAAGCGTGCCGGATTTATCCCGAACGCCCTGTGGGTGGCTCCAGTCTACAGTCTGCCGACCCAGCGCGTTACAATATTGCCAGCTAAGCTCACTTTAGCCAGATCGATGGACGGATGGCGCGAGTTTACAGAATAGAATCAATGACTCTATCAGACGCAGGCCGAGGGAAGCCGGGCGAAAACCTACTTGGAGTTTCGGGAATGGCGTTCGGCGAGCCTTTCGAAGTTGTTCGTTGATTATGGACTCGCGAAGAGAGTCACCGGCGGAAGGAGGCAGTGGCGAAGGTTGCGTGAGTCCACTCCGGAAATGAAGAGAGACTCTCTACACTTCGCCGAAAACATACTCACGAACGCGCCACACAGGCATCGTCACCGGGAGTCTATTTCTTCTAGATTCGGACTAATGATGCTCAACAGCGAACGGGTTGAATCTTTTGCAGAGCAACCGTCACCCGCGCGGCGGGGGGGAGGGGGGGGGCAGCAATGCGAAGACTCAACGGAGCGATTTTCGATTCGGTCAGCCTCGGATCGATCTCGATCAAGTTGTGAGGGCTCCGGAAACGGATTCGAACTGCTCACTGGAGGACAATACTTGACATTTTCTCTTATGTCGAGCGCAACCATGACCTGCGGCTCTCAGATATTCCGAAAGCGACGTTAGAACCGTCGCGGGAGCAGAAAATGAGCTTTGCCTCTCGGAGCTCGGATTGCCATTACGCTCTTGAGCTGGTCGATCGCCGATGGCTGCTGTCATAAAAAAAATGAGCCTTAGAAGGCCTCGGGCGGCGGCAATAAGGCGCCCCTTTTTTGAGCTGACCGTGCTCGCCCTTTGACAAGACAGTTCGTCCGAGGGGGCTACCCCCCTTGACTTTGACGAGCCGGGGCCTCAAAAGGCACATGGAGAGCAATACTCTAATCAGATAACTGAGACAAAAGGTCTGACTGAGTCGGGCTGTTGACTGTACGAGTCTGTTCCCTTGACCACTCCGCTGCCGAACGATCCACCACGGGGACACCACTTCTCATGGACTCGAGCTCACAACCAGCCGAGCGGGTCGAGAGAGCAGGTGGTACAGGTTGCTCTCCGACACAATGATAAGATAGAATACGTTTGATACAGAAAAATGAAACCTGGCTCGAATTTTCGGGGACGTCTCTCGTGTGCTCGAGTAAAACTTCGCGAGTTCATCACCCCCTCAGGACGACTTGAATCTCTCGTGATCGAGAGGACTCCGCTTCGATTCTCCCGATAAGTTTCTTTTCCTCCCTGCCTACTGCCACTCGAAGTCTTGAATTCCTTTCAAGGGCTCAAATGGCCTGTGCAAAGCATTCTTTGACCGCCATTTAGTCATGGCCAGCATCTTTGGCAACGTTAATAAACGAGCGAGTTGTCGCTGCTGTCGTTCTTGAGGTTGTTCTCACACCTCCACTGTGACAGGTGTCTTTCGTGGGAGGTCTCAGACCTCCCACTTCGAACACTGGCCTCTCTATTCGAGCAGACTGTAAATCTCTTTTTTCTTGACTTCATCGGATGATTTTTAGAGCAGCAGCAGCCACAGCAGCGTATTCCCGGAATGCCTTCTTCTGCGCGTGGAGCCGAGCGACGTCTCAATCGGAGCTCTCATTCGAAGAAACACAAAGAACCTTCTTTTCGTGTCTTTCTGGAGTCTCGCGGATAAATGGATGAACGCTTTCTTTCGAAAGCCGCTCCTGCTCACTTGCCCGCTCAGAGTCGACCTTTATGACGACCTCATCCCAGCCAATTGGAGAGATCACTGCCAAGGATAGATAAGCTTAAGCCTCTGATGCACGGTGTTGATGGATTATTGCTATTTTATCTGCGGGACGAGATGTTGGGTAAGATGTGAATCTCCGAGTGCGCTTGAGTACAGTGTACGCGGCGTTTCACGCTCGGTTCTTCTGATGACGTCTGTTCATTCGTGAGATAGCTTCACTTTGCAGATACGAACTCCTGTGTCGGGTGCCTGAACCTTCTGAGGTTAACAGCCTCACTGCAGAGTTGAATCCGCATAATGGCGATAGCGGAACATATTCCGTTTTCCGAAAGAAATATGCTCCAGGCTCGTGCTGCGGAAGTGCAGCTGCGCGGAATCCGGGATCGGCAAGTGTTCTCGGATCGGGACACTCAATGAAGACAACCAAAACTTCTCTCAAAAGGAGCTAAAGCTTTCAGTAGAAAACGTTTCGAGAACTCCTCGCAGGTCGAATCTCTGGTTTGGAACCTGGGCTGGGAGCCTGAGAGGCTTAGAAGCTAAAGACCGGGAAGCTCACGGCGTGTGCTATGGCCCGTTCTGAAATGAAGCCCTTCCAACGCTCCGACCAAATATACCGCAGATGTCCTGCCGGAGATGAAAACGACTTTTTTTCAGTTTCCCAGGTGAATAGCAATCGAGAGTCCCATTGCACAAGGTTCGCGTTTGTCGGGATCGAGATTCTGAACCAGTTCTCTATACATTTCTCCTGTCGAGCGCAGATAGCCTACCGCAGCGCTCAATCCCGGGAACAAAATCTTTTCGCGATTGTCACCTGCATGGCACACGTTGCATCGAGACACTGGTTCAAATCGATACGGTTTCTTGTCAGGAACCGACTCGCTTGAACAGGGGAGCCCGAAAACCGGAGCCGTATTGGTTTGAGGGTGTACGAACTCAGAGTAGGAGTTTGTACGTGGAACATACCTGTAGGATGTGGAGTAAACGAGCAGGACTGACAGAAACTTGATGTGCCCGAGCTGCAGACACAATTCTGATCCGGTCATCATCTCGATCATAGAAAATTGTTGATTCAACCGGATCTGCCGGAGCCATATCCGATTGCCGTGCCGAGGCAGTCTGACAAGTCTGGATCACCACTACCTTGCCACTCGGAACTCACTGCACTGGAAGAAAACAGAGGCCTTCCAACAGTCTGATCCAGTCCTAAGTTTCAGGTTTGTGTGAGATGCCACACGACACTGATACGTAGAAGACGTAAAACACGGCCATGGAAAACGCGGACTTCGTCAGTCAGCCAGCCCTGTCTGGGCTTCGATGAAGTCTTCGAAGTCGTGTGTGGTCCGGGGAGGAGCTAAGTGGTGAGAGGGACTGCGAGGGACCGGGGAGCCAACTAGTATTCGTTGTGTTCCGTCTCTCTGTCATTGTTGTGGGGAGTTCGTCTACCTTGCGGTCCGCCTGGCAACAGCGCATGAGCAGGTCGCACATGATAGTGCATGCCGGCCTAACCTAGTCCGGAATAGGCTAGCCTGATAGACGGTTCACGGGGAACAAGCATTTAGACTACGAAGTTTACGCGAAGACGAGACTCGTAGGAAGCTTAATGTAAACATCAACCGCGACAAGCTAGCCTACTGGCCAAGCGCTCGCATACCGACTCGGAGAGCAGTTGGCGACCACCCCGGAGAGGATCACGTAAGACGCAAGTCACCGCACGTTATCGATCACGCCGACCTATGCTCGTGACAGCGTAACTTTTCCTTGCCATCCTCCCAGTGTTCCGATTTCGCTCGGCGCGATCGGCTGCAGCAGCGACAGGTAAAATGACGCCAACAAGTGTGCCCCTGAGTTTGACATTTCGGAGCGGCACCGGGGAACGGTTCCGCCAACCAACCGGCGGCACACGCCCGACACGCTGAGCTTGCCCCTCCATAAATGGTTTAGTGGGTGGTGGTTGTTGCTTGAGCGGTGGTGGTGCGCACCGCATTAACATTGACCTGTGCCTCCTATTTGGAGGGCATTTACGACAACGGTCCATGGTCGAAGCAGACGCTGCCGCCGCCGCAACCGTGGCCGCTCACTCTTCACTCACTGGTACGGACGTTTTCTCTCGTTTTCCGTCAGACCACCGACGTAGAAACGTCGACGACGACCGCATTCAGACCAGAGTAAGACCACCCGAGATCACTTTTTCCTCTCTATGTATTTTTTGCTTGCTTGCCCACTCGCTGGCTTTCTCGAGCGGCTTCCTTGTTTTTCAGCTTTCGTCGCTCTCCATCGGCTCGGCGTCTACTTCCCCACGAGCGCTCTCCGTCGTCCACGTCTCTCGAGGCCGGATCGTTCCTCACGTTGCGGCGAGCGCCTCCCTCTTCACTCTGATGGCGATCCCAAATACGCTTGACATCGTTTTCCGTGCGATCCGTCCCTCTCCCGAAAACCAGTTCCCTTCGAAGAATATTTTTGAGGTGAAGGAAAAAATCCAACGGCTCCTTCCTCCAAGGTTCGGAAAATTGGAGCCCACAGTAATCTCAGGAACATCTCTGCGACATAAGTTACAACCAAATACACAAGTGGTACTCAAACGATGTCTGGACGCCTCCCTCCAGCCATATCGGGGGCGGCCAAGCCATCTTGCAGCTCAGTTGCCCCGGTCGGGCTGCGCTCGTTTTCAATTTTTGCATCGAGCATTGCATGCAGCAAGTCTCCGATACGGATTTCTGATTTGATAGAGTGGAGACGCGCGGAGTCGGGGAGTTGAAATTTCCATGGCTGAAAAACCCGTTCCACAGCGAACGGATTTTTCCGAAAATTCTCTGCGCCGCTCGAGAATCTTCGCGCACCTCCTGATGGACGCTGCCACTCATACGAACACTAGTGGCAGGTGGAATCTGACGCGATAGTTTGATGGGGTGCTTTCAGACGAGTCTCCAATGCATTGAGTTCGCAAGGTGGGAACCGAAGCGAACAGACGTATGAGTTGATGCAGAGATCACTTAGAGCGGTTGGAAAACTTGCAGGCGAAGGGGATGAGGCATTCGAATGGAGGAATTGGAGAAGTGTCACAAAACTCGTAGATCAGTAAGGACAGCTCGGGCCGCGAATTGATGCAGTCTGCTATCATGGAACTCTCGTGACAGCGCGATCTTCAAAAAGGAAGAAAATGTCGGCCGTCTCTCAGATTGAGAGGTCAAGCATTCGTTTTCATGGAAACGTTGTCTCCCTTTTCCAAACTTACTCGGAAAGTTTCGCCTGGTTCCACGGAGCGCCGCTTCCTCGCGAGCCGCTCTTGAAAATCGCCGATTTGGCGATCAAAGTGCGCGACTGTTGGGAGAGAGGGACCGGGGCGATTCCGGAGTGATGCGTGCAGTTAAGCGTCAATCGTGAGACAGGATGGCTCGATGAGAACTACCTGGTTGCAGAAGTCGCGACTTGAAACTCTCGGCAACGAGGTGGGATCGGGCTCCAAATCACAATTCCAGTCATCAAATTGTTCAACCGGAAGCTCATGTACATATCGACTTGGCTCGGCGACTCATAACGCGGAATTTTCAACAGTAAGTGAAAAGAGTTCGCGGTCCGAATGTGACCAATCAGGAACCGTCTGCTATCGTGGTTCCCGAGATCTACGGGTTTTCATCGAGAATTTTCGGGGGATATGCTCGTAAGGTTCCCGGAGGGGTTCCACCACGATAACCTCATTCGCCCAGATCGGAGGAATAAGCTGCGTCGGATTCTAGTTTGCACCGGAAAGCCGCGTTGGAATTCCACATCGGAGCTCCGGTCAGAAGGAGCATCATTGTCGGGCGGAAGGACGCTCATCTGACCCGGAAGTCTTGTTCAGGATTTGCGCGCAGCTGACCTCCACTGGAACCGCCGAATTCGTCCGCTTCTGCTGGCAGCCATCAAGTAACGTTTGGTTTCTCGCAGCCGAAATAAATATTAAGCGCACTTGAAGGCATTTGTGAAACGGGGAATCCTCTCTATTCTTCCCAGGTGGTCGCCGAATCGTCGCCCGCTTGCCCGCCTGCTTGGCTGGATGACTGACTGAGGGACGGACTGACTGAGTGGCTGGCCGCTTGCCTGGACTGCTGCTCACTCCGATCGACAAGGTGGTCTGCGTGTTTCTGTAACTCCTCCGTAAATTCGGTTTCAATTTGTCCTCCCTTGACGTAATCCGCATTTCCCGATCCGCCTGCGGGTCCGTCGCGCCGCATCCAACAACAAACCACAATCGATCTCCCTCTCTGTCTTTTTCTCCCGACGTACTTGGAGCTATGCTGAGAACCGTTCTATGTGTGACTCGTCGCCACTGCTGTGTCAGTCGTGGTGACCGTAGCTGTTGTGATGTATCGATCCAGCGGGGAATCTCCTCAGCACTCTGTTTCGTTGTCGTTGCTGCCGGCGTGACGCGTCCTCGCCGCTTGTTTCATCAGCAGAAACTAAACCAAAGTCAGCTGGGGACTTTTCTCGTTTCGCGATAGGCCGGGAAACAAAGCTTTCATCAATAAATGCACCATCCACTCGCTGGGGCGCCACACGACCTCTTCGTCGAACAACAATCGGCGACAACTTCGAGGATAATCCGACGCGTACTGAATTCGCGACATGATCCAAGAGTTCGGAGAATTCTTAGAAAATCACTGCGAGCGAAGAAGTCCCACCTTCCTGGCCTAATCGTCATCTCCCGATGACGGTGCCCTCATTCCCTTTCTGGTCGAGCAGGTCGAGAAAATCACTGAAAACTCCATTCTCGGCTCGCCGAATCAACGCGGAGTCCAGCTCCGGCCCTCTTCTGGAATTCAGTTCTCTCTATCGTCTGTTCTGGAAACTTCGATGAAAGGCTGGAAACATACACCACGACGATGATATCCACATCACAGCAAAGCGTGGCACGCGATACATCCTGTTGATTCTCTTCGGGAGTGAGATCAAAATTCAAGTGCGGATGAAGCGTCTTCTATAAGGCCCAGCACACGCGCCCATTGAGACGTATCTTGATTCGGAAGTGACCATGTTGTAGAATAAACTTGCGTTCGCTGGTCTGAATCATTTTGGAGTCGTTGTTCCCCCATTTATGTCTCCACTGATTGACCTGGTAGTGCAAGCGGCTGGCATCCTCGCTTGTGTTTTCTTCCCGGGTTGTGGAGCCCTGCACGCACTGCAAGGATCACTGATTCTCGTGAACCCATTGCTTCATGTCCTCCTGCCACTGCAAACTAAGTAATCATCAGCGCAGCCACTCTTCGAATCCATTTCTCCACGAGAGTAATAAACGGTAAATAAGTAAACTTTCTTTGTCTGAATGAGTCGTGACACCGCCTGTTGGTACCTCACGAGACAGTGTTGCGACTCGGAGTAGTTTGAACAAGTGAAGCAACCTTGCGCCAGCGAGTGGAACCATCGTCAAACGCTTATCTTGTGTGATTCATCATCGTCGTTCTGAAGGATACATGCGGACAAGATCTCCAACAGTACGGAGTGAAGCCGAACCTCAGCATCAGCGTCGATCATCTTGTCCTAAGCACTAGCTGAAGCGGATACGACTGCTCGAATTCTCTTGTGAAACTTCCAGCCGCTTCGATCGTTCCCATGGGAATGAGTGTGCAACACAATGACTCTTTCCCGGATTTTCAGTGCTGGGTATGCTGTTCGTTATCATGTGCAAAACTCTGAGTCTCCCCCGCAAAGCGTATACCGGACCTTCTCCAGGGTTCACAGTTACGCTTCTCTCGTTCTATTCCTCGAAGAGTCGCAGCTGTGAATGTTTGTCGAGCCTAGGGGCTCATCTAAGTCATCCGGATACTCTTCCAATCACCAGTAGAGGCGGTGGTCCTTGATATCGTTTGACAGTACAGCCACCCACTGGTGAGGAGTGAGAGGCGATCCAACTTTGCGGACGATTTTCCATTGAAATTTCGGAACAGGTCGACAATGTTCCGTCCGCCGGGTGATGATTCGAATACCTATTACCTAATTGAAGTTAGGCCTGACGGCTTTCTACCGTATCGAGACGATCTCCAACTAGGGGGACAATACGGAATGAGCTCAGGGTCCGCGTATGGGCCCTCTTAGCTTCGAGTTCGGGTCGCGCGAATCCTCCCTCCCTGCTGAAGCGAGCTTGTTTCTTCAAGTGGAAGCAATGTGGGGGGAGAAAATCGAGGCTTCCGCCTTCCCAACAATAGGTCGCTAACACAGTTTACCGTGAGATGTCCTCTCAACGATACCTCTGAGTTTCAAATCAACGCGGACTTCTCTCCTCCGCTTGTCGTCTGCCCTCTCCTTCGAATTCGCCGGGTAGTCCGCCATATTGTGTGGTCACTTATCCCAGACTAGACTGAAAGCTCGATCGGCATCAGCTGATTCCAGGAACGAGCCCGAACAATCCTAACATTCAGTCCGTTCAGTCTTCTTCGGAAGCTATTCAAGTTCTCTCCGTGCTCGCGCATCCTACACCGAGTGAGTATCAATACGTGCTCGTGCTCTGAGTCGATATCGGAGCTCGCCGTGTTGTGAAGACAATCGGAGACGTCAACAGACGTCCGAATGAGTCGGAGCGATCATGCTCGTTCCTGTCGGCAGTGCGACTGACGGTTGAACCCTGGATGAACCCATCGGCCGTGAAATCTCTTGTAACATCGGGACGCGAAAATTTTCAGCTCGAGGAAACTTGGAAATCGGGAAAATTGCTGATAAGGCTTCAGCTTCGTGTATCGGATGTCGTCAGCTAACTTAGCGTCTCCGTCGACCGTCATCGACGGTTTGACACCCACAGGTCCCGAAGAATGGGCAAATATGAACACGTTGGACGAACCAATAATGACGACCGTGAGTATTTGGCGCGATCCTAGCCCACCCCTCAATGACATAGTTAGCGGTGTTTGACTTGTCCTACTGATTTGATCTCTTCGATTCAGGTGATGCGCGATGCTCGGAGCATCATGAATAAATTTGTTAATGTCTACACTCCGAAAAAACAGAAGCAACTTCTCCGAGATTGGGACCTATGGGGCCCGCTCATGATTTGCGTCCTCCTAGCCGTTATACTGCAGGTCTGTGAGATTCCCTTCTTCGACTTTTCGTGTGTGAATCACTTACTGTCACCGGAGGGTTGAAGCAGAGAGTTCATCCGGAAGATACGAGGGAGGAACATTGCTTGGTATGTGGGATGTTGAATGAAGTAATGGATCTTAATTTACAGACTTCCGCCGGTAGTTCTAACTCTGAGGCGATGCCGCATTTCGCCGAGCTTTTCGTTATGGTTTGGGGCGGTGCGGCCCTGGTTACACTCAACACCATACTAGTGGGCAGTGAGCTGTCCTTCTTCCAAGTGAGTTATTCTCCCTTGGAACAAGCTTCTTCAGTCATAGCCTCGATCCAACCCTCGCCGCCGGGCCTGCTAATTGTCTCCGTCGATTTCCTCGAACAGGGGCTCTGCGTGCTCGGCTACTGCTTGCTGGGACAGTGTATTTCGCTGATTGTGTGCAAGGTGAGTTCGGTTCCCCCCCCCCCTCTGTGTCGAGAAGCCTACACAAGCTCGACTCGATTCCCGAGGTCCAATGACAGTCGGATTTAGAACATCAACTATGTAGACGATTGACGAAGACTGAATTCCCTCTGAAAACGGGCTTGGAGGAAATTGGAACGACGTGGACGTTGGAGACTGCTCAGTACCGGCGAGGCAACTGGCACCATGAAGCTCCGTCTAGAATGTCAATCCTTCGCGGGGTTCATGTATGCCGTAAATGATGGGGAATTCACGCCCTGTGATCGGAGCGTGGTTCCGGAACCGGAGTCGTGTTCCCATGAGATGATGTACTGGACCGTTCAGAGCATGCAACAGTTCTGGATGATGAAGCCCACTCGATTGTCATCTCATCGCTTTTCCAGATTCTTCCGGCCATCATTGGTAACAAAATGGTCTTGTTCCTCGCAACAGTTTCCGCGACGATGCTCGGTTGCGTTTGGAGCATCGTCGCTGCTTCGGGAACATTCTCAGGTCTACACGAAGATCACCGGAATATTTTAGTCAGGTGCGTGGGGAGCTCCCAAGGATACATACACGGCTCATCGCTTATCCTGCTTGAACTTGGATGGTCGATTCTCACCTAAATACGACCTATGACAATTATTTCAGATACCCGATCGTAATTTATTATCTTCTCATATCCTGGTTGATACTGTCGTGGTCTAATCCGCACTGTTAGGAGGACGCTGACAGCGTCGACGGAACTCGACTCGTGAGATGTTGATTTGTATGCGCGTGTGAATATGAAATGTAATATGAGTAAAGATCGAATCACTACGGTATATAATTCTGACACTCTCGTTATAGGCATGATATCAGAAGTTGATAGCAGGTCGGCTCACGCAGAGATCGAAGAGCCTTCCGACACGTCGTTGTTCGCGTACGGAGATAATTCAACCGTCCTCCTCCAAGAGAAACTTTGATAACGTTGTCAAGAAAGTCGGAGGAGACGACTCACACCGAGGAATTTCTCCAGCGGGCACATTTCCGTCCCCTTGGAAGCTGTCACATTCCGCGGCTCAGGTCTTGATCGAGAAAAAGTCCTGGAGAAGACACCTCCTTACCCCTATCGCTGCCAAGACTATCTCGTTGGGAAATCCCAGGATTATTGATTGATTTGAACTCTAGAGAAGCTCCGTTGTGAGCGGGATGAGCACATCACTTCGTGAACAAATAGCATTATTTTCAGGTTGGCGCGGCCTTGATCATAGACATGAACTTCCTTAATGGGTCTTGCTGATAACGTTGACGGAGACGTTTTTCTCCCTTCCGAGAGTTTAGCCTCGCTTGGGAAAAAAACACAATAGAATGACATGTTCCACGATTCCTGAGGGACATAATCATGCTCAAACCGTATTCGGGATCGTTCGCACACCACATTCGGAAGAGCTCCCGGGATCTACTTATGAGTATGAAGACCTCCGGAAGTGGTGAATAGAGTCCTCGGCTATCGGAGAGAGTATGGTCAGGCTCCGAGGGGAAAAACGGCATACCATATGCGTCGCCTTCACGGTCGTGTATTCTGCTGAAATGTCTGTATCCGACACCAATAATGAACCTTGTCCTGAGGGATGAATGTCCGCGTGTTCGACATGTTGTTCTTAGACGGAAGGGATGCGGCGGGTACCGCGCCGATAAAATGAGCAGCGTACAGGGCCAAACTCGCCGGGTACAGCGAGGCTCGCTCGTTCCAAGGAAACATGGCACGGTATTAGAGCTGAACGTCGACCAGGCCGACTTCAAAAATCTCAACCCCAGGGAATCATCAAAACGGTGATTCGAAACTCATTCCTGGAGAACGAGGGTATCGAAACTCTGGAATCGATCGTCAGCTTGGTAGACGCGTGCCTTCCTGCCATGGACTGTTCCCAGGGAGCTCCATAAACCATTCTGGTAAGACCGATAAGGGCGGCAGGGAGCGGGTACTCCAGAGCAGGGGTTCGGCTTTGAAGGGGCGTGAGGGCGCTTACGGTCGAGTGGCGGAAAATCATCGGAGCTCGCCTCTCAGCTGGGAGTAGAGAAGCCCCGTTCTCCAGGAGTTCGAGAGCCACTGCTGTGAACGCGATACAGAAACTCCCGGGGGGACTCAGAGAGCAGCCGTCGCGGAACATGAAATTCGCCGGAAGGTTGATGTTGGGCTGTTGGCAGAAATGCCAGCGCAAGGTGGGTTTCCTTCGCAACTTCGGCGTGTTTGCCTCACGGAAATTGACGGAGCTTGGTGGACACCGCATAGTCTCCGTGTCCCGACTTCGCGTTGTCAGATTGTCGGTAGTAGGGCCCAAAATTTGACGCACGTTTTCGAGATCATCCCTTCATTGCAATCAATTGATCTCATGCAATCGATGGAATAATTTTTAAAAGCATCAACTTTCGGGTCCTGGTCGTTTAGTCGATCTCTTTGGAGCTTCCTTGGCGCAGTGCTTTAGCCTAGATGCGGAATGATTCCATCCACATGTTCTAAAATGTCATTTCTCGGAGCCTCTGAATTGAGCTCATACGGGGACACCTAAAAGCAACGCATCCGAGTGATTGAACCATCTCAAACCGATTCCAAACTAGCAATTGATTGTGCGATTTTGAAAGATCCCAAGCAAAGAACTCTCTACCAGTTCGTAAGGACTGCCGCTCACTCTGGTTCACTCACGCTTCTGCTCTGGAATTCGCGATCGTAAAAGCTGTCACGAACCGAATAACCTACGTGAGTGTAGGTTGTGTAGACAGAAATGCAGGATAGTTGGAATCTCCAACATGGAACTCGCCCTGATAAGGAACTGTGAGTCTGCATGGCTGAGCACAAATCTTCCTTATGAACAGGTTCTTTATATCAGAGTGCTTCGCTGTCTGTTGATCTCTCCACGAAATATGTTTTGAATCCTTCGTAAGTCGAGAGCATTATTGCACAAGACGGAGCCACTCGAGCGAGGCGAGGTGCTAATCCAACAAAGAGACCACCCATCCCCGATGCCCGATGTAGATCTTTCAGCATCACTAATGTGGATTTCGATGGGCCGATCTGTTTCTTTCCCAGCTCCATTTGCCTAGAACGGAATGTAGAAGCGATGAGAGGATCCTGTAGGACACTGTCAGGCTGAAAAGTCATAGTTCGATCACAATCATGAGTTTCTGTTGGTCAACTCAAAACGGAGGCTGACCTGTGAGTTTTTATCACGTCAAAGGGCAGAGTGATCACGGCAGCCGTCGATCCAGCCGCTGCTCCCGCTACCGCTGTGAAGTGAAGGGGAGGTCTTCCATCAGGGAAGAAGGTTCTCTTCAAGAGCTCATACGATGACCAATAGATGCAACTGAAAGAGATGTCCCGGTACAGCGTCGATCCCAGACCTGCGAATGGGAGGAGTTCCCGGAACCTTGTCTCGAAAGTAGATTTCCCGGGATTTTGTTGACAAAGATTAGCAGCAGTACATCCGACTCAATTGCGTCCTCCAGCAAACCACTCACCCATGTAAAGCGACCGGATTCCCTGCAACTCAATCATGCTGATCAGGATCTTCCTGAGCTCGGTGAATGTGATTCTCTCGGACTGCATCTTTGTGCGTATCAATTCCAGCGGCGAGATGGCGAATACTGTGACAGTTCGCGCAACGGCTCCGGAGGTCACGACGGCGCACGAGGGTGTAAAGTTCTACTCAACCGAGATTGATCGCATTTTCATGGTTGTTCCAAATTGGAAAGGATTTCATGTAACTTCTGCTCACTCACCCGCTTCGTTTGAAGATATATTTTGATGGTATCGTATGAGGTGAAATAAAGTATCGTGGATGGGACCACCATGGCCAGGGTGGGGTTTAGGCCGGACCATAGAGACCTCACTCCTTCACGTTTGGGGATTTCGACGAGAGCGTCGAACGCTCCTTGAATAATGGATTGTGCTGAGATCAAGATCCAGGATGCTGGACCAGCGTGGGACGCTCATGAAATCGACAAGCAAAAACATCGCTCGAGGAAAACGCACCCTTGAACCGTTTATTCGTATGGGTTGCTTTCTCTTGCGCTTGCAAACGGGTTTTGATGACTTCTAACGGCGTCATGCACAAAACAGACACCGTCCCCCCTGCGGGTCGAGCGGAAAGCTATTACTCGAGGATTCTGGGGACGAATCATATACAGGCAGACTTGTGATCACCTGTTCCGGAGGCCACCATCCTCTGCCCTACGGTGAGATCTTGGTCACTCATTTTGAGTCTCACGTCGCTTTCTTGGCACTCTTGATTTGTTCCAATCAACGACATTCCAGAGGATCCCGCTCCCTCCGACGATGTCAACAACTCCCACAACTATTGAGAGTTCACAAAGTAGCTCGAACCCCCACCCGCAGCAGTCGACGCGATTCTTTCGGCCCGGGGTTTGTAGAACAGCCCACCGTGAACAGCAATCATCCGAGAACGAAAGCGTTCAGGGGCTATGAGACATGATTCGAAAAACGGCGTTGCCAACGCTGATTGTTGACCGCGCCACGCCGAGCTGTCAGCCGGTCGGAGAGCGCTTACGGAAGAACCACGAGCCGGCGCGCGATTCGAAAGCGTTACCAGCTCTTCATTTATTAATGCACAAGCACCACCGTGAAACGAATTCGTCATGAACATCAACGCCTCCTTGTTCTGTTCAGATCTATCGGGGAAGATTCAGCTGTTAGCTGAGTCACCCGGGATGAACACTACGGCTCGTGGGGTCACTTGACGCTGGTTCTCAACCGATGCTCGTAGAGTTTCATTGCGAACATAACCGTTCCGTAGAGCCGCAACAGGAACATCGCCAGAAGCAGAATCGAAAGGGCACAAGTCCATATTGGAAGCAGTAGCAGTGAATCAGCTCCGCCGTCCACCAACGCTTGGAATGGTTTGCAGCGGCGTGTTTTTGCAGTTGGATTCTGTGAAGCTGAACTCCTGTTCTGGCTGGCAGGTTCAGACGTGCAATAAATATCCTCTCTCGTTCCGTAAACGGAATAAAATGTCATCTCCTGCAGCCGGCTCAGGGGCGAGAGGTAAGCAAGTATTTTGTGAGATGTTTTCACTTCCGAGAACACCCGCATGTCATTGAAACGACAAGATATCACGGTCAGGATCAGAAGAATCATGGCCACATAGTGCAGAAGAATAGCCCGTTCCTTGACCGACTTTCGGTTGAGTCTCAGAAGCGCGGCGAAGAATCCAAGACGCCCGAAATTGAAACTATTCACAAGTGCACTCAGCGAGAAAAGGAATGGAGACCAGGCGCTCATCGGTTGCCGACCCACAGCAGATTTCCAAGAGCTGCTGATGTACAGCTGCTGCTGATCTGTCACGAGGAACACGAAGACAGATAGTGCGACAGTGCAGAGAATCTCAATCATGGTATGGACGGAGCTCAGAGCACAAATGGCGCCCGATCCAAGCAGGTAGTTGCAATTGAAGAATTCGAATTTGATGACATTACAAACCTTCTCGGTGATCTGATATCCGAAAAAAAAAGATTGCGTCGCAAGAAATAAATGAAAAATGAAGTAGAGGTTCATGTTATAGAGCGGTCGCTCGACGTCCGAAAGTTCCGCACGTTTCTTCGAAAGGGACACTAAAACGAACATGAAGACAGCGTTCGTCAAGACTCTGTGACTCAACATGTTGCTGTCGTCGGTGCAACTCTTGAAGATGACCTCACCAAACGTGTTCGATACTTGGCCCTGATTATCCGGTGCCTGGACGTGGATGGACTCGAAGCGATCTTTTCCGCCACCATCTTGCTCCTCGGGAAGCTGTTGTTTCTCCCCGTTGTACCTGAACAGGTCCTGGAGCTGTCGACTTTTGTTCGACGTATCTATGGAGCCCAAGAATGTTTTCGTGTCCCCAGAGTAAGTGAGATGTCCTAGGCGGCCAAACACATGTACTATGTCTGCGTACTCCATCAATATTTCTGGATGGACACTCGAAGAGAGCATCACAGTGTGACCTCTCAACTTGAGCTGCTGGAGAGTTTTCAAGATGGTCAACGCTTCTTTGTACCTCAGGCCTTCTAGAGGCTCATCCAAGAGGATCAGCTTGTGGGGGACACTGAGAGCCTGAAGCAGCACCAAGTATTTCGCTTCGGACCTACTCAGCTCGACAGTGCACTTCTCTCGTTTAGAAAGCAGTGCGGCTAAAGTTGTGCCAACAATGAGGTTCTGGTCTTCGATGGCTGCGTTGTCAGGTAAGCTCCGGATCACGTGAGTCGCGATGGAATCTCTCACGGAGATGTTGAAGAGAGTGTCTTCAGGCTCGTAATTCCAAACGAATGTTGTATCTCTCAGTCTCACCGACGGGTGATAGTGAACTTCACCACTATCGGGTTGAAGATGACTCGATAGAATGCGGATAAGAGCTTGCGAAGACGAACAGGGGTCGCTCACAAAGAGCACAATTTCTCCGAAGTGCGCAACGCCGGATGCATCGTCGAGAAGGTTCCCTTGCGCAGCTTTGAAATGCAAGGAGTCCCATTTCAAACAAAACAAGCGAGGTCCTCTATCAGGGTTGAGTTTCACACTTCCGTTTTCCTCGGAGTGGTCGTCTTGTTTGATGTTGTGACCTGACATGGCATTCTCCCATAAACGGAAGGCGTACACAACTTCGTTTATGTCGCTCAAGGAATTCACTTTGTTGAATCTCACTCTCGACGACCAGAGCACTGTTCTGGCAAACCCATATACGCTCTTGATGAGTAACAAATCACGGTTCAACAATTCGTTGGAAAGCTTCGAGCTTGCGAGGAGATCCAAGAAAGTGTTCGGATGACCCTTGCTGATAATTTAGGTCGAATACTGTCGAAAGAGACAATCAAAGACCGGATTGCACGGATGGATGCTATCTGCTTATTCAGACTGATCGCTCGCATTTCCCCTGATAAAATCCTGTGCTGCCATGAGCTCGTCTTGAGACATCGCCCGAGGAACTGATAATTCTGCTGAACTTCAAGGTTCACTCCATTCTTGAGCGGAGTCCGCTGTAGACTCTGGGTGAACGATATTCGCCGCGAGGTTCAACTGACTCGGGCGAGCGAAACCATTGCATCATCTTCAACGATGGACGGTCCAGCTCTCCTCTTCTTAACCCATGGTCTGGTAGGCGAGAATCCGTGCTGGCTCAGCTTCACTCCTGGGCTGCTCTCCTGCGGCCGAAGTTTCTCTGGCTTGTATTCGAGGCCGGGCGCCGGAGGTTCGTCACGTTCCGAGGGCGCTCTCCCGGAAATGTTCCCTGGAAGGGCCGTTTGAAGCTACGAGATATTGCTGGTTCGCTTGCTCAGCTCGGGGTGACCTTGGCTTTTGCGGAAGAAAAGCAATCCCAAGAGGAGTCATCCTTCAAGTCATGAATCAGAACAAGAATCGATCTTGTGGAGCTTGTCAGACAGACATTCGGAACTGAAATCAGACTCTCAGCTCGCATGTGTCAACCATATAGGCCTTAGTACAGTATACGGCATTCCACGTCCGGCGACAGCGATCTACGATCCTCATTCCGAGCGGTTTCCAAGAAAAGCGGTGAATTACCCCGTATGACTGGGTTGGGCGCCTCGACCAAAGTTCCAGTTCTGAGCCGAATCAACACTGCCGGAATCTCGATTTTAGAATCATATGAATCATATGTGCGACTCGTTAATGTCAGCACGCGGTAAAAATTGAGCCGAATCCTGGTCGATAGGGTTAGTTTCGTCCTCTCCGGGAGCAGTTGACCTGAATCCTGCTTCCAGGAAGAGCGAACCAATTCACTTGAGAGGGATGGCTTCGAACGGAGTTGCGAATACCACAATCCATGAAATAAATCAGAGGTCAGTCAGAAACTGGCCCGTTCCGGCCTTAGGACTAACCCTGGAGCTAAACATGTTTTCCCAATCCTCCCGAAGCAGCCGTAGCTATAATCTCTGAGAATCTTCGAGAACAAGTTCGTGCCTCACGCGTTCGGCATTCTATAACGGAGTCGGCTGCCCTGAGTGAAATGGTCTCAACTAACTAAACCGGCGGCGGTCCGAACGAGACAGTTCTGGGACAACGCTGCGAGCACAAGGAAGGAGTTCTTCGGAGCATGTGCAAATTCGGCCAATTCTGCATTGCCTTCAGAGGCCACTTGGGTGAGGGATGGCCTCTGTGCTCGTAATAATAGACTCCTTGGTCCCCGTTTTTCTGCTGAAGTAAACAAAAAACATGCGGATAATGTTCTCTACCGAATTTCTTCCTCATGCTTTCAACATCGTTCTCAATCGTATCCGATACATTGGGTCCGGGGGGAGAACTCCTATGTCATATGGAGAGTGAAGCCACACGCGAACAGCAGCCCACAGTCCGGTTCTGGTTCAAACACTCTTTCCAGTGTCATGAATCCATGAACCTTGAACTCTTTCCTTTTGCGGCTTGTAATCGATAGGCGTGGTCAGTGGCGTAACAAGGGTCTCTGCGCCCGGGGCGGTCAACGAAAATGACGCCCCCCCCATCCCACCTAGTCAGAAAACATGAGCTAGGTTTGCATGGATCAAGACATCAGTTGAAACTGAACCCTCCAGGTTTATCATCCAGACGGATCCAAGCTCAAAAAGTGAACCTTGAGGGCTCTCCTGACCGCGAATTCATTGATCGCATCGCCAATATCAATGTTATTGGAGAGATCATACTCGATCGGCAGAATCGCCAGGTTCGAGAGCCGCAATTGCCTCATAGTTGAGCGGAGATATGACTTGATCAATTCCGAAGCTCCTCCCACAGCTCCTCGAATTTAAAGCGACCTCAGAGAGGGTGGAAGTAAATGGCAATGTTTGGGACGCCGATGTCGAGATTGTACTTCGTAATGAACTTCACGAGCTCCAGTGGAGAGCTAGAAATGGTTTCCCCCCCCCCCTGTTACGCTACTGGACGTGGTAGATCGTCGGTTTCCCATTGTACGACCAGATTCTTGTGTTTTCTTGAGCCTCGAGTTTCCAAAGATGTGGAAGGAGGGGAGGTTAACATCGGAGAATTGCACACGTTTTCTCCTGTTAGTTTCATGAGAGTTCCACGGGACGACAGCGATCGACAGAACATGTGAGACTTGGCGGGAATCTTTTGGGAAGAGCCGGAAACCAAAGCTGCAGCTAGCTATCAGAAGAACACTGTTCAAGAGTGAGAAGGAAACTTGGAGCTCCAGAGTGCCTGTTCCAATCAAGTACCGAACGGAGTAATGGAGTTGGGCGTTTGGCTACTCATGGGTGAAGATCACCAGTCAGATGGACGTGAAAGAGCCGAACGGGATTGTTGCCCTACTGAAGTACCAAGTTGCACCTGACGAATGGATTGGCTCGATGACGAAGCTGACATTAGAAAGATGATGTCTCCAAGAACTGTCAAATCTGGTTAACATTGGGTTTTATTCAGAATCCGTGGCACGAATGACTCTCGTCAACCCAACCGATCGAATGATGCTTACAATGATTTTTACTTAAGATTCAGCCTTTCTATTCCAGAAGGTAGACTGGAGTATAATCTAGTAGCAACTTGTTTCTTTACGGCTGGCATCACCAACAAGGTGTAATTTTTGCCAATTCTCGTCGCTTGACCATTGGTTTCATCATGATGTATAATCGTGTCAAGGATGTCAACTGAATATCCTCAATGCAGCAACATACGATTGGGGTCTTGGTCTGATGGGCCGAATTTCCTCCGTACCCGATTATACGAGAGTGTAATCCTGTTTGATAGCGATGTATGCCTTCTGCACGGTCAGACGAATTATTCTGATAATGCTCAACGATTCCGAGAACTCGTAGGGCCTCTCAGTGTCCCGTTCTCAATACTTCCTTTCCTGTATAGCGCTGACTACAGGTCTGTCCCGACTTCTTTGATATCGTCAACATCATGATGATCGTTATTGTATTGGTGATGCTTATTGTTATGATATTTTCACCACATTCTCAATGTTAAATCTAGGTGCCGTTCCACCTCAATCGTGCATTACATGGTACGTATCTGATAGAATGTATCCAATACGACCCGTGTAGTTCCAATCCCGAAAGTTTTCTCTTCCAGGGCTGTTTTCTGAAAGCGACCTGTATATTCGGGCGAGACAAAACTTACTTCCGGAAATGGCCTCACTCCCCGGAATCATAGCTGAAGGAGGCGAACGCTCTTGGGCTTTTGCACTGTGTTTCGCAAACTATTCGGATTGGCGAATGTCCGGGTTTATTCCAGGCTCCTCAGGAGACCACGCAAAATGACGGTTCGCCAAGAAAGCAGTTAGGTCTCCTCAATGAGATGGAGATGCCGGTAGATTTGCCCCAGTTGTGAAAAGGACATCGAGATGTTCACAGGGAGTTAGCCCACGAACAGCGTGGAGCTCGAACCCGTTTCGGAAGCGTTGAAAGTGTAACGTCGAACTGGTATGAGACTGCTCGGACACTATCGATGCATTCCCGTTTCAGGAGTTCAACTGACGAGATGTGAAAGGCTGATTTAAAGTCGGAGCGACTCTACTCCAAGCTCGAACGTCTTCTTAACCTACTTCAGAGCGCTTCGCTCATTATGAAAGACGATGGCATGGTTTTCTGTTGTGGTCCATATCATAGCATGAGAACTTTCAGGCGGAATGCAAACGATCAGGAAGTCATTTTGACTTACTCCGTTCGTCCGTTCATCTGAAATTCATGGAAGAAGGGTATGCCGAATGATTCCCAGAGAGATCTCAACTTTCACATTGTTTTCTCGGACGCATTGCCGCGAATATTCCTATCCTGTCGCGATGGCAACGACGGTCCTGCTGAACTTGAGATAGTCAATCGAATTCGAGGCTGATGAGCTTCTACGCGAACAGCTTCCGAGAATGAAGGGTGCGTCCATTCTTCGGGGAGTCCGAATATACCTCATAATGGCAATGTAAATCTTCTGGGAGGTAGGGGACCGCTCGTCGTTCCAGAGAAACCTCTGCTACCCAATCCAAGAGAAAGACTTTAGCATTGTACCGTCTGTGTCAAACGCCTCTACCTACTGAACGTGCACCATTTTGACGCGGTTCTCGACATATACTGGTACTTGAATCATCCACCGCCGCTGTGGGATCGGCTCTGCTTTTTCGTCGAATTCCCCGCATTGTTTGTTCCGTACCCACCGTTCCGCCTGGCAATATCACTCGCGGACAACTCCAGATGGGCTGTTGTGGGGACATATCTAGAGGCACTGCGTCCGCGAGACGGCTCCGAAAACCCCATCTGATCATAGGCGAGGATCTTGCCTCCTCTTGTCGTCGCTATTCGTCAGTATCCGCGCAAAGGTCTTGCACGATAGCACGCATCTCAGATACACCAGTGTTCCTCGTAAGTAAGCAAATCCCCTCGGCTTTCTCGATATGGTTCGCTTACAGCGGAATTCCGGTACGCTTCATAGCGGATCTGGCTTTACTCGACGCACTCAAGCAAATCTTCAACCGAAATTCTCGTGAAATGTGGAACAATCACCAAATTGAACGTACGGATGAGGAGAGGATCATTTTCTTCCTTCCAGCTTCATCACTTAGGTGTTCTTGCCATAGCTGCTGCTGACGCCAGTACTCTAATTTCTGGATATGGACGCAATATGGCATCAGTCTTTTCGGCTTTCCGAACGTAACTATAAAACCACAGTAATACAAACATCAGAAATAACAGTAGAGCGCCTGGATCCGAGAGCATCACAGGAAAGGGATATTGTTTCTCAATCGAGTCGCTTATTTCAGCGATGGCCGTTAATTACTGTTGCAATCGTTCAGTCCCGATTCCCGATGCTGTCATGAGGCAGGCGGTCACACTCCACAATCATATCAGAGGTCTCGGTTCTCGTCGACATGCGTGATCGCCAGCGTTTAAACGGTTTTATCAATTTATTGAATGATTGATCGGTTTCCAACTTCTATTGTTATCTAACAACTAACAATCCGACCAATCTGGGTCGGGAGAGGAAGTCCAGGAAAGCTGACCAGGAGCAGCGCGATGTCCTACTGTAATATGGTTGTTTGTTGGTTGACATAATTATGAATATCCTTTATAGTATTGTATATCAGCAGTTCATCATTTCCATCAATCTCATCTCGTCTGAAGTGTCAATATCAATAGCAACAGTGGTTTTCGAGAAAGACCGCGATTGCACGTGAACGTTTCAAAACGTGATGCCAACTCAAACTTCTATCTCGCTCTCGTCCTCGCTCGCTTGCACGCTTGCTCCTAGATGATTCCAGGTCGCAGGCGTGTAGATAATTATCATAGTATGTATATGAATAGCTGGTGACCTTCATTCCTGGAAGGTGTTCCGAATATCAGAGGTAGCGATTGTGTAGAAAACGCACGCAAGCGGAATGGCACCGAAGACGCGGAAGAGGTTTCGCTGGCTTCGTTTTCAATGGAAGCACAGCTGTCCTAAGAACTGTTCGGAAGTCGGCACTTCATCGCACGTAGAACCAATCGATCTTCTGTTTTTCTCTGGCTGCTTCCTCGAGCTCCGCTTCGATTTTGCATCTTCTTCAGTCAGCCCACGTCATTCCACAACTTTCGACCTCTCCCGAAATTCTCACGTTCGATATGCATTGATTGCTCCATTCTCTCGCTTTCTTCAAATAACGGTCCTATCATATATCGCAGCAGCTCTAGGTAAATAAGTCGGATTTCTCCAAAGGATGACAAGGTGACTCAAGTCTCGAGTCATTCAGTCAATCGCTCCCATAGCTGTATGGTGACTCTCAGTCAGCTGGGTATATGTTCAATGATACGTGTGAGTTATCCCTAAACTACTCGGTCATGTTATTGTTGATAATATCTTTGCTGTTGGTTTCATCTCGCAGTCGGGGTTTTGTTGATGAAGGTTCAGACTGGACCTGGCCAGAGTTGAAGGCTTATGCTTATTCAGATTCTTATTCCGGATAAGTATATATCAGATAAGTATATCATATGAATGAGGGACTAGTGAAAAACCTATGTATGTATGTAAAATGGCTGACTGGTTGGTTTGAAAGTCGCAGGGTATCTTGTAACTTTAGGTCATTTTTATTCGTTTTTTTTTTCAACTTCGGTAAGGTTGTTGCTTGTTGTTGTGGTATATTTTCAATGTGTCTTTGCATGTCCGTTTTCAACTCTTCCAAGTGTCCTAAGATGTTTCTCTTCGGATCGAACAATTCCTGTTTGATCAACGATGTGTTGCTCAATGGATTCATAACCTCAGTCGCAGTTGAGTTCATCATTGCGAGAAATTCTCGATCGGCGATTGAATTTCAGAGGATCGCATGAGGAATTTCGTTCTGTCTTCCAACAGATGGTTTGTTGTTCCCGATGTCTGGTCATGGGTTCCCTCGATTCCAATCAGGAGTTCTAGTGTCATTATGGAGAGGCTTGAAAAAAATTGTAAATTCGAGTGGTGGAACGTGGCTATTTCCATTTCTCCCGAATTTCCGTGGTCTTGTATTTGCTATTCGTGAATATCTGTTTCCCCCAAATCAGTGGGTTACGATGTCAAAGTGAGGTTGATTATCGTTTGTAAATAACCTGACGCCGAGAAGACTCAATCTTACTCGCGCATATGGAAAGACTTGCGGGCGGCTGTAGTGCGGTAATATTCCTCATCAAGGTCGTTGGCGAGAAAAAAACTGTCAACGATTTTGCGGTCGGGGGTCGTATTGGGTCGTTGGCCTTTGTATGTGATTGCCACTCAAGAGGTGGTGCTCACTAGGATGACAACGCCGGCGCTGTGACTCCACTAGTTCGCTCTCTTTCTCTCGAACATCGACCGTCTTGTATCGTTTGTCTTTTGGGTATAGTTTTCTTCCAAACTAAATGGGCACGAAGTGAAAGACTTGGATTCATCATGTCTTGCGGGTAGTTGGTAAGTGTCTACGGCACTGGCGCTGCTTTGAAAGTCTTCTGGGTTGTGTGGTTCGTTTCTTGTTGAGTTCATTCGGCTTGTTGACATTTGTGATTGACGAAACGGTGGAGTAGGGAGTTTCACGGGTATTGAAAGAACGTGTGTCTAATCACGAACGGGAGCGGTTTCATTGAACGAGACTGGGCAGTAATCGGAGAAAGTTTGTATGAGAAGGACCCAATGGAGCTATGATGGAGAAAGGTCGAGAAATACGATGAACTCCAGCGATTCGTCATTATCGTGAATTACACTCATTTTGTCTGTTCCTGTTTTCGTCGTGATGTTTGTGGTATTCATTATGGAGGTGGCTGTGGTTGTCATCATGTATTTAATGACGACAAAATCCACGTCGCTCGAGTCGAAGTATTTACTTAGATATGTTTCTCCTCGTCTTAATCGTTAAGTGAATGATATGCATCATTTTCGAATCATTTGCACGTTTGCTTCCTATTCCACTGAGTTACGCTGATAGCCATGGTAAGTAAATGAGGTATTATCATATGTATGCGCGTGTACTACGAAGGCAGATGAAGGAAACTGAGTTCCTCGCAATAGCGGCTTCTTCTCCGATTGCTAAATGAGCTTCATTGAACACTCTGAGTTTTCCTCGATCTCTTCTTTCTTCCGCTTGTCCTCTCCTTCTTTCGCTCAGATGGTTTTCTGCTTGTTCCTATCTCCGGTAGCCATCGTCGTCGACGCCGAGAACAGATATGATCATTGATTTTGTTACAACACGACCCTGCTGCTTTCATCATGCGGGGTAACATAACTAGATACACAATTGGATCGAAGAGAGATGATCAAACTCCATTCGTTGTCTGACCAACTGGCTGACTCAGAAACTCGCTGAGGCCACCCTTCGATCCATCCTCTTTGTTGTCCATGTCCTCTCGTCGATCACTCGAGATAACTCAGTCAGTCAAACCATGGTTCAATGATTCGGTCGGCTGGTCCGGGACCGAGGTTTTCCGAGCGTTTCGTCGGGCCGAACGATTTCAGAGGTACCGAGTAATTCATGGGAAAGTTGCTCTAGTGATAACAAATAGCGCCGGTAATCGGTGGCGTTGAACTGCTCCGAATGGGGTGAATTTTCAGTAAAAATTTGCTTCTTCTATTCTTGTTCGTTTATACGGACGAGCCGTCAGGGTTCTGTAGCGCAGTCTGACATTGGCTCGCGAAAGCCAAGCATCCAGAGCGATGGGCCACTACGTCCGTGGTGCCGGAAGTTCTAAGACGGAGTTGAAGCCCGACTTAGATTTGAGTCTCGCCTTCAGTCGGATGCGAGTTTCGGCTTTTATCCTGATGCTTCTTCGCATCCATTTCGGCCAGCTCGTCTTTGCTGAGATGGTGCACGATACCCGCGCCAAATGCATCACCGAGCACGTTGATCGAAGTTCGAATACGATCCCTGAGAATGGGGGGGAAGATTGGTCAGAAGCGGCATGGTGCGATTTCCTTCTCGAGAAGCAGGAGGAAGCCTCCTCGGGAGATGGCTCGGGTACTCACAGCAACCAGTCGACTGCGACGATCATCGAAATGTCTTCAGTAGGAAGACCGACCGAAGTCAGTACGAGCAACATCGTCACGAGTCCTGCAGAAGGCACTGAAGCCGCGCCAATCGAGGCGGCTGTTGCCGTTAGAGAGACTGCAATTATCTGCCCAGTGCTGAGATAGATGCCTGCAAGGAAGGATTATGTGAAAAATGAGCTTCGAATCACCATACAAACATTTATAACTATTTTCCGCTTTGCTCACTCGAATCGGAGTGAGAAGCTGCTGGAAACTTTCCGAGAGCGACTGTTCGACAGCCATTGGTCCCAGAGGCTAGCCGCAGACACAGCGTACGGGAGAGAGGGATATCGACGACACAAGGTGGAAAATGTGGCGGATGGCTAGCTACTTCGTGCTGTGCAAGAGCTAAACCTATTTTGAGGCTCTCGGAGGGGCACATCCGAAGATCGAAGCCGCTGTCTAGGGACGCTCATTTTATATACGCACAGATTTTCATCTACTTGTCGCTCTGTTCTATCAAATCACGTACAGATTCGCATCAAGGTCGATCGAGTAGCCTTAGAACGCGTGCTCGGATCGGAGAGGACCGTGGACGACGAGCTCTGAGAAGTGTGAACTCGTCCTCATTCCAGATGAATCAATCGACTGAGCTTTTTGTCCCACGTTCGAATGAACACTTTATTTCCCTGTTTCAAGTGTCTTCATTACACTGACCAAGAGGCCGGCGACTCTTCAGGCACTCGGAGATTTAGTCTCGTTGTCTTGAGAGCAGGTGCTTGAGCGTTCGAGAGGCAGGCTTCTTGGCTTCAATAAGAACTGGCGTGGTCGAGAATAGCGAGCAGAAAAACAGCTCATCTGTGGAACCTCGCTCGTCCGGAGTCTCGGCTCGTCGTCTCAAGCGATCGAGTCCACGCGGTAGTGGAACATCGTTAACCACCGTCCCTCTCTTGACCCCGTTTCGAATTCGAATCAGACGCTCGGGCAGGAGGCTATTTACCGAGCGACAGGGAGAGCGTCTTGCCAAAGACCAGCAAGTTGGCTCGAGAAGAGAGCGCGAGTTGACACTGTCTACAGCGTCTGGGCTACGCCCAATGCTAACATCAGCTATCGCGAGCGGAAAAGGCGACCACACTTCGACAATGAGAGCAAAATTATATAATGAAAGGCGGATCTGTCGCTGTTCTTGTGTAGGCCATATTCGCACTTGCCAGCACAACCCTCTCTATCGGAGCTCGATTTTGTCGGCTTGGGACCAAGCCCGAAACCATAGGTGAATCTCACGGCGCCCAGCTCTGACCCCGGAGAGCAAGGTCCAAGAACATCTGGGATACCATTAGACACCATCCCCGTCACGCGGTCACAAATCCGGTGACTTAGGTACGAAAGAGGCTTCGACTTTCATACTTTGCGACGGAAAACTGCACCGGGGACTCTCGGAGCTTCGATCTTCTGCGCTCGAGACCCGAGTTCTGGGATCATCGGAAAACTGGTTCTCGAGGTCAAGGAGAGCATTGAGATATTCACCGTTCATCTGCGCGATGAAGATCGCCGCGACGGCCTCGTAGAGGGCAGTTCCGTCCATGTTGACGGTGGCTCCCACAGGCAGTACAAAACGGGTCACACGTTTGTCGATGTGAAGATTCTCTTCTAAGCAGCGGAATGTCACCGGTAGAGTGGCGGCACTGCAACGGGACGAATGAGTTAGGTAACTCTATCAATTTTTCAATGGGCTTAGATAACGCCGCTGTTATCTCGATACGCTCAGAGAATGTGTATCGGAAAGAAACGATTTTCTCTCCCGATATCCCAGCTCCTGACGGGACCGAGCGCCCATGTATCCTTGCATTCATTCAGTGAGCGTAAGGGGATATGGCAAGAACGGGGTAGGGTATGAGCAAGGGGGATAAACAGCAGAGACAACTGACCTGGAGGCGGTTCCCAAGGCTGTGATCCAAGCTTGGAGCATGCCTTTGAAGAAGGTGAACGGGTTCTGTTTGGTAATAACGAAGAAAATTCCTGGCAGCGTTATCACTGCGTGTATCAACAGGCCGACGACCACAGTCACCATGTATAGGCCCAGCTGAGCTGCGGTAGATGCAAGATCTTCTATCGACATGATTTTGCCAATAATCAGCGACATAATACCGAAAGGTGAATACCACATAACCAATACGACAATTTTCATTACGATTTCGTTCAGCTGAAATGAACAGAGAGCCATGTCCTGGAGTTAGACCTCTTATCAATTTACGATGAGTCGACGAGGGTCATCTATTGATCGAATCGAGCGTAAAAACGAGCTCCGATGCTATTGAATGGCATGATTGTTCGGAGGGAGCTTCTCTAACGGAACATTCCTCGATTCCCTTTCAGTCGATACTGACGCCGATTGGCAAGGTTGGCAGTCTTGCATACGTGCCTGTACGAAGAATTTGACCATGAGATCAGCTTGTGGACCCATTTGCCCAGACACCACACCGAAAGCAATGCAGAATACGATGAGACCGAGGACATTGGCGCCGTTTTTGAATACCAATTTCCGTCGTAAGATAAACTGCGGTGGACTGTCTTTGTCTAACCCAGGTTTCGTAACATTTTCGTAGATCGTTTCTACTTGTTGGAAGCAAGCCTGAAGCAGGTTTTCGGGGAACATGTTTCTGGAAAATTCGAATCGTTACTCCGCTGGAAGAGTTCCCGGAGGATATCGCACCCCCGCCTCCGCGGCCATCAATGGAACGGAACAGGAGAACCGAGTGTCAGGCTGGGCTTGCAGGCATCCAGACTCACCGAATCAGATCGAGGAACGCGTCGAGGGTTGTGACTTGTTTCTCCTCTTTAACGAGTGAGACTCCTTCCTTGATATTCGGATTTCCGGGATGGATCGTAATCACCATTATGATACCAACGATGGCAGCGAGAATCGTCGTGGCAAAGTAATAGACAAGTGCCCTTGAGCCCATTTTACCGCTGGATTTTGGGTCCAGCTGAGATAAACCTGTGGAAGAGTATGCGTTTTTGATGAGCCGAATTTACTCGGCTTCGTCGTGGAAGAGCTCCCCGTAGGAGACTTTGTCCAACTGGGATGAGCGCATGAAACGTCTCGAGAGTTATCGAGCAAGAAAAGCTCCGTCGAGGCCTTCCCTTCGAGCGGAGCTCAGTTGGAGAGAGTTCCTAGCTTCGGAAGAGGCGAAATTAAATTTCGTCGACCGCAGCGAGCTAGTCGCTCGAGCGTACAAGGCCAAGAATGGAAGCGTTGACAACGCTTTCAATCTGAGAAAACTTTTTTTCTCGGTTCTCCGCGGTCGTGTCTTGGACGCCTAGCTCCACGACCGTCGGATTGCCCCGCTTTTGTTCTCTGACTCAGAAGGTTCATTATTCAAGCTCCTCCTCTGACAGTATGTTCCCGTGGAAAGCACCGCAGTGACTCACCTGAGATCATGGAGGATATGATGAGTGGAAGGATGAGCATTTTCAACATGCCCATCAGAATTTCTCCAGGAAATGATATGAGCATGATCGTCTCCGTCGTCGGGCTCGCCCATCTGCCAAGGAAGCCTATGCCTAGACCCAACAGAACGCCGACGATGGTCAACACCAGCAACATATTTTCCTCCCCCCATGACTTCAACTGCAACGGAAAGGATAAACGTCAGTGTGAACATGGATGTGAATCTACCCGTTTGGTCCAGAATGGGAAGTCCATAAGGATGCGACGATGAACGTGATATAACCCAACACGATCGAGCCATACACGCATGGTATGGAATCAGAAACTGGGCCTTGATGAAAACAGCCGCACGAGCCTGCTTCTCCGAGCCACCATGCCAAACTCATACTCAAAGTCTCTCGAGACCTACTACGAAGCCTGTCACAATGGCTCAATTAATTTCCTCTGCTGCTGATTCACACAAGGCATTCTTTTCCTTTTGCCCCTCCGCCGTCTCCATCCGCTCCCACCCGACACGGAAGCTGATGGCGGACTAGATCTTCTGAATCTCGGTGTTCTGGACGGCCCGTTGAGACCTGATAATCTCTTTCATTCTCAGAGCGAGAAGTCCAGGAGGTACTTCGCGGAGTAACTTTCACTCAACGACAGTCTCTTATGGAGTAAATTTTGTATGACCGGTTCATAATTGACACATCACTATCATGATGGAACGCATCCTTCGCCGCGGTTGTTCCACATTGGGTTTTGCTAGCTAGCTTTCGCCGCAGTCGGAGCGCGCGGCAGCCACCAGTCGTTTGAGGGAAATGCCGCGTTGAACACCCAAGGTCGAGTTGATCTCGTATTCCTGCAATTCCCATTATGATACACCATGTGGGTGACCCTCCATCCACCTGGTGCACGTGGTTAATGTTTCAGTTCATATACTCTCTGGGCGGGAACTGAGTCAAACGACGACATGCTCAGGAGCCGCCGTGTGGCTGGCGCAGGGCTTTGCCAAGGCGTCCGTGTATGTTTATTCGAACGGATAGATCTATTTATGCATTACTGCTCAACACGCAAGCTCCAAGAGTGTAATCGGGAGCAAAATGGTTTCGTGTTACGATCGCTTCGTCTGCCCCACTGAACGGAGTCTTCTTCTGTCGATATCCTCCGCGCAACGACACCAGTTGAACAAGAGTGACGAGCTTAATAAGGCAGTGGGTGTGAACCATGTGTACGAGTCGAAAGTTCTCGCACGTCGTAGATCACCGCCGTAGGAAAGAAAACATGACTGACTTGTCAGGAATTTCCGCATACCGAAATTCCAGTTGGCATCGCCCCCCAGGAGTCTCCCACCGATGTCGCCCGCTAGTGGCTTTGGGATCGCTGTTGCGCTCCTGGGCCGGCCACGCGGCGTCGTCAACATACTCATTGACGCACACATGAGAACAAACCTTGGAACCAGTTGATCACTTGCGCGGAAACTCATTAATGCCGCGGCGGCCAATCTGCTTCAACGTATGTTCGTTTGCTCAACCGCCTGTCTATCTGCACGCATCTCCTCTTTGATGACGACTACTGTATCAAGCTTTTGCGGAGCTCCGGTCATGATTGTTTAGGCAATGAGGCTTCCAGGCACGGTGGTGGACTTGAGATTAGATCCGTCGCGCGTTGTTTTGCGCATGGCTCGCCCTCCAGATATTAGGGATATCTTGAACCCGATGTTGGGCATCCAATCTGCTGGATGAGCAAGGTCGCTCTGAGTCTGTCTCGCTCCAAGTATCCTCCATTCTCTTATCGTCCATATGATAGGAGGGAGAAGAGGGAAACTAGTGCTGTTTGGCGCCTCTTTCTCGGGTGTCGCGCCTCTGCTACGGTCGTATTCATTATCACGGCGACTCCCCGACGAACACACCTGTCCGTCCTCTTTTAAGCCCCATCAGCGCCCTTTTTTTCTCTTGTCTAAACACCCGCTGCCTGCGTGTCTGTCAGCTCCCAGTTGTCCCCGGGCTCGCCCATTAACTTTGTCCACAGCAAACTCATTGATGACGGCGATCGTCAACAAACAATCTCTGTTACTAACAGGATGAGTCAGCTATCAAAACAGACCAGAATCTAACAAAGCAAACCATAGGAAACTTTAGAGGCGGGCTTCAGGGCATTCGGCGTCCCGGGACTGTTATTGTTGCAGTTGAGGCAGCTCCGACCGAGAACAGCTCGCCGACAGCAGGCTATTTGGCGTAGGAAGAGAGCTGAAGAAAGCCTGCACGGGAAAACAGTGAGAAATGTCACGTGAACGTCGAGAAGGGACACCCTCTTTTGTTGATCCGAAGCATTTGTGTCGACACGCATCCAACTCGAAAAAGAGGCCAGTGTGAGAGAAGAAAGAAACAGAAAAAAAAGTGCCATATGTTTTCGATTTAACACGGTGTTGGGTCGGGGCTGTTCACGACCACGCCCCCCCCCTCCCACGGTGGAGCCAGGTGTCGGAATCGATGATAGGTCATGATCAAATGTTCTCCTCATAAAGTTGTCAAAGGGCTCTTGGAAGCCCTTCTGGATAAAGCAGAGAAAAAGCGCCAGCACCCATTCAGGTGTTAGAGTGCTCGACTTAATCGCGGGGAGATCTTTAAACTGGCGCTCCAGGAATAAAGGGATCTTCCTGTGCAGCTAATGATTCCGCTCTTGTCTCCCTAATGACGTTCTCTACTTGCATGATAATGAGCTATACTCTCGAAGCAGTCCCGCTCGGGAGCTCGCTCCAGGAACAACAGGTCGTGGAGGAATCTGGAGAGAGCGAGTGAGGAGGGATCGTTCGACTTTTGAGACTCTGTTCCGCCAGGCCTTCCCAAAGGGCGAGTTTCCCACGGCAGATGCGTCTGTCATGACCGATCTTCCGGCGCTACAGGAGCTGTGAAGATCGTGAGCAATTTCTCCAGGAGAATACGGTGCCTGCCGCCCTCGTGACTCCGCAGCTCGGCAGCAGTGCTGCTCCGGGGTCGGTCGCGAAATCCGCACACCGATTCCACAGAATCACCGAGACACAGCTTTGAATACCGGAAAGAAAACGAACGCGAGAGCTGCCGGATCTAGCCGAGTCAGAAGGTAGAGGCTTCTCTGGAATGAGCTGGCGAGAAGCAAACGTCGATGCTCAGCGAGTCATTTGCACAGCGGCCGACTCGACTATCATCTCGACTGATTCTGTGCGCGGCGATGACGGTCACGTCAAGCGATTTGGTGCTGACTCGACATCGACGGATGATCCGTCCTCGAACTGGCTTCTCTTCTTTTCCCCTTATGCAGACTGTCGTTTTTTGTGCCGGTCGTCTATCTGTTCTGACTGTTGGCCGCGAGCTGACTACAGGTCGTCGTGTCGAGGCTTTTTGCGAAGAGCCACAGCGTCTTCCGAGTCGGACATGTTTTTCGAACGCGGACTCGGTTCGCAGAGAGGATTGGGAACTGGCTCCCCCAGAGATTACTGTGCGCCCGGTCACTGCGGGGAACCCCTCGAGACCGAAGTGTTTCCCACCGATACGATTCAAATCGCTCATCCAACAAAATGCTTCTGGAGTATTCTCCACGCAACACTCTCACGAGTCCTTCTGAGCTAAAGCACGGATTCGAGGGACGAGATACTCACCCCACTACAGCAGTTAATAGGCATCGTGCGCGGTCCCCTTCCACCTTCGTAACACATTTCACCAGAGCTCGCCCCGAGTACTTGGATCGGTGCACCGTCACGGAGATTAGAATGTTCCCCACAAGTTTTCTCCGCACTTCCACGCGGATACCCTGTTCACCCACACTCGCTGACGGGGTCGGTAAGTCGCCGAGTGCGGCCGGTCGGACGGGCGGCAAGCTGGCAGGTAGGCACAACACAACGGAGGACGGAAGGAAGGAAGAAACCTTCCGGGGAAGAACCAAGCGACCGACCGACGAGAACCAACCAGAGCAACCATCGAACGCAACACAACGCTCACCCGGCTGCCGGGCTGTTCAAAAGACTCTTGGCAGCCGAACGGCGTGTCATGCTCGGGAGAGTCGCTGCAACACCCTGGAGAGGGACAGTGAGACTGAGGGGCGCTAATAAAGAAACGCATGCTGCCCGCCAGTTTGCCTGAATGCTCGCCGGACGGGCTCCTTTGCGAGGCTGGCTGGTCACCGTTGAACTCGCCGTCTCCGCGCCCGTGGTCTCGCCCGCCGCCCCCCTGCTTGTCCTCCCGTCTCGCTGACCCGTTCTCCGTATTCCTAAACGTCAGCTCCCGGCACAAACTGCCGGAGATTGAGGCTCAACGGCCTCCGCAGACAAGCCGTGTTGATTGGAACAAGGCTCATCCGAGTGGAGGAACTTTCCTACGGCAGGCAGGTCGACCTCCAGGCAGCCGTCAGGCAGCCGTGGTGGGCGCGGACCTCGGCTCACCGAACCACCAAAAACCAATTTGCAAAATGCAACAACTCTTTCTCGCAATCTAGGTCCCCAGGAGACCGATGGCCAGAAACGACGAGCCGATCCCGAATCGGGGTCTTGGGCTTTCATCACGAGAGTCTTCTCTTGTTCTCTGTGTGAATCGCTCTCGGCTTCTCGTCCCGTATCGTGTGTCATCTGCCTTCTCATGGAGCACAACAGCACACGCACCACGAACATGAGCATCTTGAGAGAACCGCGTAAACACCGGCAAGGGCCGCCACGGTGGAAGCGGCTGCGCATGCTGTTGCACTGGTGGTGGAGTGAGAGTTTTCTCTCTGTATTCCGCGATAGTATCTCCTCCATTATGAATCAGATAGCGAACGACTCTGAAAACAGATGCCACAACAGGGCTTCCGATAAAAGTCATACCACGACAACGGGATCTGCGCCCAGATGCCCCGTCGGCGGCGTCGGCAGCAACGATAGCAGCCTGGGAAAAAGGTGTCCACAGGTGATGAATGCCGCGACTCGGCGAGTTCTCCTCTGCCTCAGAGCTCTCAGCGCGCTAACTGGAGCTTGACTCGCGTCACGAACCTGCACTGAGCCCGTAAGACTACGGCTACTCCAGAGATGGTGTGCCAAGCCGCACTCCGCTGCTTCCGAAGAGCCGCCCCGGCGGGGGAGAAAAAAAAAAAAAAAAAAAAAACGCTGATATAGCCCACGACGGTATAGAGACGATTCCCAGCGGAACTTCGTCGTCCTGACGTCCTCCGAGTTCTTTGGTGCTGCTTCCGCAAACAAGCGCTAGCGAGAGCATCCGTTTCCCAGCAAAAGCCTCCGTCGCTGACTCAAGGGCTTTTGCCAGTCAAGCTTTTGTTGCAGTCGAGACATTGTTGGTAACGGCTACACGCGATATCCGCAAGAGGACGAGTAGGACTGCGATTTCCAGAACGCGAGTATGGTGCTCATGGGCGTGCGGGCAACAGAAAATCAACGAGCCGATGTACGTCCCAAATTGGAGGAAATTGAGAGCCCGGAGAGTGGCTCAGAGCCGAGAATTCCGCGTCTCCCGACAACTTATCACCTCAACGACAGAATGCAGCTTCACTCCGTGGCAACGGCGATCACATTTCATAACGAACACTTCCAGCTCGGTCAACAGGCTTCGTTCGCCAGGACTTTGGCTCGAGTGGTCCAACTCAAAGGCCTATCGGCTCGTGGAGCCGACACCCCGGGAGTGGCAGTCTGTCCTCGAGTGTAGACATTGGGAGTGTCTACATACACTCGATCTCTGAATCGGGTGGATCAGCGTCCTTGATCGTGTGATCGCGGTGGGAGCCGACTCGAAGGGTTTTCCAGAACTCATATTCGATCCCGGTGCGTGGTTCACGATGGAAATATGCTGTCAAGTCCCTCGCTCGTCAAAGCCTGTTCATCACCAGACTCGAGGTGTTCTTCGAGCTTCGACTAAGGGCGGCCAACGAGCCCGACTCCATGACGTCCCTCGAGAACGACACGTTAAAGGCCTCGGAGCGTGCAACTCGATGCGGGTCGAAGACGGAGAGGAGAAAGTCGCGATGTCTGAGACAGCGCGAGCATCAACACCAAACTCGACTCCCACGGCCGGCTCACGAACATACGTCGCGAGCTCAGTCGGGTTCCCCCTGAATTCAAAGGAAGTCCGATGAAAGGAACGATCCGAGTCCATTGAACCTCTCTTGGCTCCCATTCAGCATCTCGAAGCGGACGTTCCCTTGTCGCAACGCGCTTTGAGGTAGAGTCTCGTTTCTGGGGAGATTTTTGCGTCCAGAAAAATCCCTACGAAACACTCCGCAAGCGAGAGCCAAAAGCCCTCGGACGCGCATGAAGCGAACGAGCGGAGAGAAATGTGAGACCTGCTGACATGGTTGAGTAGCGTTATTATTTTATCACGTATGATGATGACGCTTCACGCACGAGTGAGGCTACATCAGAGGTCTGACGAGCAGCACTTAGCATCGATAACATCATCGAGTCGCTTTCTCGAGGAGATATTTCCGTCATCGGACCTGCTGTACAACTTTCGTGAAGAAGCATCCCAAAATCTCGAGTCCGAGACCGAGCAAACTCGACCTTCGAGACAGACTCCGGCGGTACTCCACAAGTACAAGCGAGCGTCTGAGTCGGAAAAGTAACGGAAATTCCCTCCCTGTTATTCCCGTGTGGTGGATCCTGTCGTTTCACGCCGCAGCCTTTTGGTGACGCTCTGGGCCTCGTATTGAATCAGCCGAGCCGGAGAATGCGGGACGAAGCCGCAGGGTCTCCCGGAGGGACGCCCCTGACCCGATGCGGTGTTCACGCTCAGCTTGGCTCTTGATTCGATGTTTAGAGGGGGAGAAACTGATTGCTCATCCACAGCATTCAGAGCTAATTAATCGTTCCATTCTCCCTTGTCGTTCAAGTGAGAGCATGGGCGGGAAGACATGCAACCTGGCGTGATTGCATCCCTCTTTAAAGGTGGTGGACGGGCTACTCTCTTAGCCCTTCGAGATGGCGAAGCGGTCTCTTTTTGAACAAGCGTCTCTCAATGGGCCAGCAATCCGCTGCCTTGAAGGGTTCCGTGCGGTCAAGGTCAAACACTAGCTCCAACTCTTCGATTCGGAACCCCGATGGTATCAATATTCTGCTAGCTGGTCCTAGTTATGAGTTTAGTTAGTCTCCGAGACGATCCACCGCCGGAATCATGCGTCAAGATGGGGAATCGGCCCCGAGGTTCGTTTCGAATCCCGTTCGGGCGGCCACTGTGTCGAGGGAAGGATCAGCCTGAGGAGGAAGCGAAAACTGGCCGATCACTACGAGCGAGCGATGACTTTAGTAGGACACGGCTATGAAGACCGAACGCTGAGCTGGACGCATAACACCGCTGTGTCGAGCTCGCCGCCGTTGTGCAGCGAACGTGGTGCTCGCTAGTGTGGTATTTGGAGTGGACCAGAGACACATAGAGCTCGGGAGGGCTCCCTTCGCTGCTCGGGCGCCAATGCAAAATACGTGACTGAAGTTGGCGCGGTACGGAGTGAATTATTCACAGTGGCGACATTCAAACTCTGTGTGTCTTTCGTATTTGGAGCGTTCGCGGCTCCAGTCTTGCAGGTCGTATGGATTCTAGGTCTGCCGATTTCTCATTCCGACCGAGTCATCAAGTGGCGACCACGGTCCCCGATAGAGGTTTCAATCTGTATTCGAGCACCTTTTCGGCGATATCACGCTTGCGCGGCACCAACGCATCTTTCACTCTGTAAGCGAACGAGCGGATGAGCCTCCGTGAGATTGTGTCAGCGTATGTGACCGACGATGAGCCATCAGAGGCGATTTTAGAGTAATCGGCTCCACAGAGCTGCCAGGCCAGAGTGGATTGAGTTTTTAATACAATTTCCTGCCTGGCTCGTAACGTCCTCTCCAGCCTTGGGTCTCAATTGGAAGCCAAGCTCTCCGGAAGGGACTCGTAGTCAGACAGTTCGAACGGCCTCATGGATGGATCATAGGAAACTTTTCGGAAACCTATTCATCTCCCCGTCCGCCTGTGGAACCAGCTGTCGAATACATATCGGGGACTGCTCGCTCCTACGGCAACGCGAGTCCCCGTTCCGATTCCGGAGACGTCCGGGCCTCGAACTCCGCCGCCGATCGATTGAGTTACCGGCTCGGCGAGTGAAAAAACGCGGTCGAAGCATGCAAAAAGAACCGTGGTCGTTCGATCGAGCTCAGATCGCCGGTGAAAGAAAATGGTGAACGCGACGAATCGAGTTCTGATCTCGGCGGATAAGCGTTCGGAATCGAACGAGCGATCGCGCCTTTGTACACACGGAACACCTTTGATTCATCCGGGGAGCGGCGAGCGAAAACCTTTGAGTGGCACGCCCGCCTCGGTCGTGTCCGTCCTGCTCGAATCGCTCATCGGTCCATTCATCAATATGTGTGGAGGATAGACCGACACAGTGTTACTCTTGAGAGCGTAGGGACTCCGAACGAGACTTCATTAGCGGCGAAAATTATGACGACGACAGCAGCAACGACCGACGACGGGTTACGACGACAAGCGACTTGTTGAACAAACGCCTGCAACACATTGCAGAGAGGCACAACAGCGGGGAGTGGAGCGGACGTTCCGACAGACACACAGACGAACGAAACAACAGACGGACGACAATAAATCAGCATCAGTCCCTCTTTGAGCTAACATACTGCGTACGGCTCTCGTTTCTCTCACTTGACTTCGCACTGTTTCGAGCACTCTTCCGACCACCAGTTGGACACTCGAAAAGGCGAGCTACTAGAAGAACGGAGGGAGAGACAGAAGGACGGACCGGCAGTCAGGCCGACACATTTGTTATTAATGAAGGCGACCGACCGACGGACAATTGTTCTCCAAACGGAGTTAGACCGAACGACCGATCCTGTCGCGCAATTAAACTGAATTATGCTTCCGACGGGCGTTAAGTGGCAACAATTGAGCAACTTTGCGGAAACGACGAAACAGTTGAATTTCTCCTCGGGAATGGCCTCATTGAATACGCCCCGAACCATCAATGTAGAGGCTCGTTTTTCATTTCGTATGAAAAACTGAATCAACACGAAACGCTCCTCTCTGAAGGTCTTTGAGCAGGGAGCTCCGCTGAGAGGAAACATCTCAATTCACCGCGTTTCCAACATTTTTTAACAGAAAGCTTGAGCTAACCGCTGGCTGACTACAAATTCCATGCTTCCGAGCAGAGAGTCGGAATCCGATCGTTTCACAACACTCACGCCGCGACGCGGGTCCAGTCCCTCGGGGGACTCACTCGGGAGCCCCGCTTCCGAGCTCTTTGAGACAGGGCGTGATTCAGAAATAATTCCGTGAGACATGATCCGATCGATGATCCTATTTGAATGGAGCGTCTTCGGAGGTCAACTTTGTCCCTTCACCCTTTGGCCCGCGTCAACGACGACGGCGGCGAGAAAGTTTCTCACGATCGACGGAGCCGATCCGTCGTCTTGACATCCGCACGGAGAAATCCCAGCCGAGATGATGAGGTTCGTTACACTCGGCCACAACGGGTTAGGCAGCGATCCAGTTGGATCTTTGTCTGGCTGCTCAATGTCTCCGGCCGGCTTACTCGGCGGAGTGAAGTACGTTCTCGATCCGGTTGTCGGTGCGGCTGTCGTTGCGGTCGCCTGCCTGCCTGCCCGCAAGCCCGCCCGCTCGTTCGCCCGCCGTCCGCGAACACGTATCAACTGCAGACGGAGGGACCGACTCGCACATTCAATCTGAGCGCGACGAACGGTCGACCCGCTCGTCTTCGCTCGCAGACGCCTCAATTGGCTCTCATTGAAAGATCGGCCATCGGGCATGCCCGTTCACGATCTCATCGCGCAGTTTTCTCGGCTGCTGCCCTGGAGTCCGTTATCGTCCATTCGATTGCTGCCTGCTCGCCTCCCAATTCGTCCGGCGGCCTCTCGACTCCACAGCGCAACAAAGTTTCGCAGATTTGCCTTCGGGGTGGTTACGTCGCGAGGTTCGAGCTGCCGCATATTTGCTCTCACCGTCGCCATTGCTGTCGGTGATTGCGTCAAAACCACCGGAGTCTATCTTCGGCGAGCCACGCCGGCGAATTGAGTGAAACGGCGGCGAGAACACTCAAACAGCTAGCTCAGGAGGCGCCGCTTCAGCCCAAAAGCTTTGGGGAACGACGGCGATGGGGGATGGATCATGAAATCGCCCGAGGTCACAGAAGGCCATCGAGCGCTGTCAAGTGGCCGGCCGGCCAGCCAGCCAGCGGGCTCCGGAACCGACGACCAACCGAGCGGTTGGACGCTGAAGCAGTCTCCGTCGCCTGGTCGCCGTTTTCCTGATAATCCCGCGCGGAGCCAGTATCTGCTCAGAAGCGTCGGCCAATGAGTGCCTCGGGGCTGCTTTGGAGGAAGTCCCCTCTTCCGTGTCGCCGTTCCTCCAGCTGGAAGATCGCTTCTGCTGTCCTTCACAATTTATGTGCAAATTCCACTACTGAACCAGAGCCGACCTCCTCAATCGACCTTCAATCACGGTTCGAGCACGGTTCAATCAGACAAGATCCAATACGTCCCAAATGGAGGAAAAAGCCTCTCGGTCGGCCGAATCGCTTTCCTTGTCACACGGCGGGTTCGCGATTCACTGCCCGAGACCTACGGATGGGGATTTCCAGATTTTTCCAGTCGTTCAAAAATGGCCTCAATGAGCAGAACTTGTTGGTCGTGCGTTCCAAAATGAAATCCTCCCTAAACTTCTAGTCCTCTGCTTCGCAACGTGCGATTGGAAGCAGTCTCCGATCAGAGGCCGGGAATATGAGTGATTAGCTAGTGAAGCTTGTAAGATAACTCACCGAGGATTGGAAATTGTTGGTGTTCGGATCCATGCGGATGACGTGTGCTTGGCCCGCCCCACCGGAAAGCATGGGCGTCGAGGCGTCTTCGCCCTTGCCAACCTGTGAGCTCGACATCGCCAGCACCTGTGAGTACTGCGCGCAATCTCCACTAGAGCTCGCCTAACTGTAACGAGAGGAAAAAAGAAAACGCCGTTGTCAGATCGTGAACTTTGAGCGAGGAACACTCAGTTTGTGGGAGGGACTATTTTAAACCGTCGTTGCCGGTGAACAGGGGCGGAACATGCGCTGGCATTCTCAAAATCTCCCTCGGCTCGCTCTCCCCTTCACTGGCTGGAATCGGCGCTGCTCCGTGGTCGGGATGTCTGACGACCGCTGGCGAGAGAATACCACAGCATGCCAAGGGTTCGAATTCCACGCACTGTGCACATTTATCGAGAAATTATCATCCACCTTTGATCGGGAGGACGGACGAGATCATCCACCAACAAGAGTACAAGCGAGCGACAAGTGCAGCGATAGAACTATGAAGAACGTATGTGACGTACTTTCGAAGGCCGAGATTCACATTTTCGTAACATGGACAACTCCACCAGCCAACGGGCGTGAATTGCTGAGGGGATTATGGCCGACACGCCGACAACCCGGAGATCGTCCCTCCGCACCAATACGAATCACTGGCTGCGGAGGCCGCTTTTAGGTGGGCCACAGGAAGAGAGAGGAGACATTACGCCGGACACAGATCCACCGCGGCCACGAACACCACCATCAGCACCACCACCATCGCAGAGATCCATCAGAACTATCCACTGATCCACGGTGCAAGCTCGTCCGTCCGTCCGTCCGCCCGCTCGCTCGCTCGCTCGCTTGCCCGCCCGCCCGCCACGGAACGCCGCCAGCTAACTGTCGTGCCGTTCTAAGCGCCGGCCGACGCGATATGGCACGAGCACGCACCTCACGGCACACGGCTCCCTCGACCTGTCGGGGCTTGCCGTCTCGATTCAGAGTGCCGCCCCCGACTGGAAACAATGGAAAAAATCCGCGCTCCTCTCTAGAACGGTCGCTTGACACCGTGATGCTACCTGACGTCGTTGGCGCCGCCGTTTGGAAGTCAATCTTCCACCCAGCGCGCTGCTTCAGTGCTCGGCTGGTATGAGAAAGCGAAAGAAAGAGCCATCGATCTCATCCAGCACGTCTCCCTATCTCGGCTCTCTCTCTCTCTTCGCGGTGGGGCCATAAACGACGCCAAGGAATACTTTTCCTACTCCGCTCTCCCCGATTGCCGACCTCGAAGGAGATAACGCGTCGGAGGGCCCGAAGTGGTTTCGGTGGGAAATCCCACCTTGAGTTTCCGAGTTAAGTTTCCCGACTCTACCCGGTACCACGACATGGTATCCCTCTCCGGCGCATGCGCGCGCAGACGTTCCTGCAAGTCAACTTGCCCAAGTGAAGGAACACTCGGAGGAGGACTCGGAGGTCTGACTGACCCGGGAGAATTTCTCTCTTCATTCCAAAACCTCGAAAACACTCCCTGGCGACAAAGAAGCCGAATAACAGGAAGAGTAAGAACGAGTCAGCGCGAGGTTGGACTCCAGTCCAGTCAGATCCCTCGACAGATGCGCAGACCGGTCATTGCGCTGGCCCTTCAGCAAAACCGATTGTTTGGGAGCGGCTCCCGGCAAAGGTTGCGGCTGTCTTGGATGAAAAAAATATCTTTTCACTCATCGGAGACCTGCCGGGCTCCGCCGATAGCAACAGGCTTGAGCGAGCCCTGTCCCGACAGCTCAGAATCATGCTCATCAGGGGAAACGCAGGAGACTGTTTCGTCGGAAACCGATTTCGCCTCCATCGAGTGGTTAGGGAATAACGCCCGAAATCAGCTTGATCACTGAATCTGGCGGCTGGATCGACGACGGAAGTTTGCTCTCGCTCACTCTCGGAACGAGCAGCCAGTCTGACGATCAGTCGGGCGGTCGAGCAAGCGGTCTCTTCCACTACACGTAATGACGTTCAGCCAAGAGGCCCGCCATTTTTCAATGGGCGCGCTGAAATTAGCACAGCAACAGACATCTAGCCGTTCGTCAGCCTCGTGATCTCGCCGCGCCGCCACCCGCTCCGTGTTTGACGGAATGAAATATCTCCCATCGAACACACGAAACCAACAGGCTCGAGGGCTTCAACCGGAACGAATACGAAGTCGCGGAGAGCTGATACGACCTGAACGGATCCCGAGCCCGCCCGTTTAGCGGCCTTGGAACCCTATAGGGGTGAACAGCCGCCCTAGACTTTCAACAGGAGACCCTGGAGGAAAGAGCTTGTTGATGAGACGGCTGAAACGCTCCGATCGCGCGTCGACATGGAGTCGAGGTGTCGCTGATTCAGGCAACCCTGAATAGAGGAAAGCGGAAGTGAGGTCAAAAACCTCAATCACAGATTGTGGGAGCATTATTCGACTCGGGGATTGTCGAAGAAACACTTTTCTCTTTGTGCTTGTTCAACAGACCGTACAGCAGTCTGTCCAGTGGCCGTCGCTCGTCGCGGCAACAATGCCAACAAGTGTCTCGAAACCTTTGTGTGACTCTCCCTCTGAGCTCTCGTCGTCAAACGACCGTCAACGAGCAAATGCTGGAAATCCGTCAAAGTCTCCAGCAGCGGCCAAAGGAGGATCTTCTACGCCAAGTAATACGAGCTCAGGAGGTCGGCCAAAGTAGCATGCCTTCGCTCGACGAACAAATAGTAAAGGGCGGGCGAGATTACCCCACCCGGACACTCCAAAGAAGTTTTGTATGTATACAACCAACTTGAATAATTCATACACAGTTCTGAGCCTAAGCGGGCCATCTCGCCGTTGGGCTAACCGGCGTAGCCGACTTTTATGAACCGAGGCTCACAAGGCCCCTAATGAAAAACCTCTTGCCTTTTTGTCGAAGCGAACCGCCGACTCGACAGACCAAGAGGGAAAGTTTCGGGAAGAAACTTTCGCTCACGCAATCAACTTCAGTGTGTTGGATGGTGAGCCGGGTACATTAGCGCTTCCCACATCCCGGTGTGAGTGTCGTGCCGAGCGAACGTCACTTGCAGGTGGGAGATCATGACCTCAATGGGCCCACCTGTTCGGACTTGGATCCTCATTTGGCTACCTCGTCGTTCCTGCGACGGCCGACTTTCTCGTGCGTTTCTCTGACATCCACGAATGCGCGAAAGAAGTCTGTAGCCAACGATGTTCGAGGCTCTACTGACGCTCCCGAAGCTAAAGTATTCCTTCTGTTCCCGACAAGCGTCACTTTTCCGCGGGAGGGGTCTCGCTCGCTCGCCCGTCGTCGTTTTGAATCCGCAACCGGCTGAGAATCGGGATCAAATTAGGAAAACAGTAGCGGCGCGACTGGAACAGCGAGACGGTTGTGGACGCGAGCCTTCGGGGCTGTTTCGAAAACGAGCATTTGGATGTCATTCGCGATTTACGACTTTCTCTCGTTCGCTCCCCTGTCAGTAGGCTCGAAGTAATCCAAGAAGCATTGCGTCGGCCGGTCGGCTGCCCAGCGATGAAAGTGCCCGCAACCAGCCGTGGACAACAGTACCGGTACACGGAGGGACCTTGGCGTCTTTTCGCGGGAGTCGCGCGCACAAATTCAGCCGCCCACGCGTCTTCGTCACCAGCGGCCCTTTTGGGCTCCGGGAGCTCGCGAATCGATTTCTCTCAGTTTCTGTTTTCTTCAGACTTCTCACACGAATCTTTGTAGAGCTCATCATTCCGCGGCATCGCAAGTCGGAACGCGGTCGCGCACTGCTCCTCCACCAGCACGGAACGCCTCCGACACGAGTGCGTCCCATGTAACGACCAAAAGATTCGGAATACGCTCAACGACTGAATTATGCATTTGGCGGCATACCAAACTGAGTGCGGAGAGTCCGCGGACAAGCCGCTCGCATAGCAACACCGAATCGACGGATTTCCGCCGCGTCTGGCTCTGGTTTTCGGCGCACTTCAGCGTTGAACAGAATTCAGGAGTGAGCCCCAGGTGCTGGAGAACTCAGAGCAGCGCGCTAAATCTATTCGCGCGAGGCGAGCTGTATTTCGCGCAGATCCCAGATCAACATCGCGTCCAGCAGTAGTTGATGCAGATTAGTTATGCGGACGAATTCCCTCTCGAGGACGCTGTATCCAATCAGCCATTCCAGTTCCGAGTCCGGTTTCACTTGCAATTAGAACCCGATGGCTGACGTTGTAATCGTGGAGATGATTAACGACCGGCGATGGCCACAACGGTTTCAGACTTCGTTCCGGGGAACACCCACGTCGACTGAAGTCATGACAGGCAGGTATTTTCATTCCATTTTTCCCGGTGACAAGTAGAGGAGACAGGCGAAAATTGGATTGCTGGATCGTGTGGGCGACATCGATTCGTGACTATGTATCGTGACTCTGGTCCAGCATGAGATGCTCCAAGTCACCAAGGGATTCGCGAAAGTCAGAAGAATCGCTGAGGAGACCCCCGCCATAATTTTGGAGATGCTCCAGCAAGCCGGAGTGACGAAAGCGAGAATTAAGGACATTGCGAGCAGGAACGGAGCCTTCCAAATTTCCTCCCAGATTGTAATTAAGCAGGCATGGCATGAATGAAGAATCACAAGAGATTTCGGTCCGAAATTACGTTGGAAGCGCCATTAGAGCTTCCCCAACAGGAACGCTCATACGATACGGAGCGACATTTCCAGCGACTCCTAATCACCTACTCCGGGAGAGAAACGAATAAAATTTGTATCCCTCATCAGCCAGAAACCAAGAACAACTGCAGGATGTTCGAACAGCGGCGTTGGTTTCGATCGTTTCGTCGATGGTGTTGCTGCGCACACTCCCCACCCCTGATGCTGGTTACGATTCATGTGAGGACCAGCTTCGGAGCCGGAGCTCATAAATCAACAGTCGCGTTTGATCCGCGCCATCATCCATGTTTTCTGTGCGTTGACACTGGAGTCAGACTCCGAACACAACTGCCGACAGCGTTACTCGATCCGAGTGATTTTTCCCAGATTCGTCTAATCAGCTTGACCTGTCATCGTAAAAGTATCCGGAGATCGCCTGAGCCTCACCATCTCTAATGACTCTTCTCGCTGTGCGTCCACCGAGAGCGACACTCTGCTCCAGTGTTCGGGTAGTCCATTTGTCAAAGATGACGTCCTGAAGGACAACCGATCGCAACAAAGAGCAGTAAAAAACATATAAAAATATCATTCTCTGACAATGTGTACATCATTTACGACGGCGACGCTCGCAGGGCTCTCGGTGCCGAAAGGAACTCAAGTGTTCCGCCGCAGCACCTGTTTCGCTTTTCATCAATCGTTCCAATAAGCTCCAAGGAGAATATCTTGCCTTAGAGTTTCGATCATAATAAAAGCGCGCACATTCTTAATTGGACACCACGGCAAGCGAGTCAATATTCGACGTCATCGATCTTCATCCTCCGTGCTGTACAACCGATGTCAAAACACGCTGATCCTGGACCTTTCATTCTCCTGGAAGATCGATGTAATAATCCGCCACCCAGAGCTCAACAAGTCCTCGACGACGGCTGCGAACTTCGACCACAGACGGACAGAGTGCGACGTCCTCGATCGCTTTCAGGATTGCACAATGAGCGTGTCGCGTCTTCCTTCCCAATAGCTGAGACAAGAGTTTCCAAGAACTCGCAGCAGCGTCATGACTCACTCGGACGGACAGTGGGCCGCCATGTCAATGCAGCGTTTCCACAACATAAGCGCTCTGGGAGATCAAGATATAGCCGTTGAGCGGCACACCGACATGTGACCACCTTGAAAATTTGGAAATTACGATCTTCGAAAGGGCTCTACGCGAGCAGCGCCTCTTGGCATCGGAGATGACTAGCCCCGATCGGCTGCGGAGGAAATGCGAACATTCAGGAGGCTGTTTCCCGCGAATCATGTCGACTTTCAAAAAACTGCAAGCCGGAATTTCTGGTCGTCGTTTTATGTTACTTCCAGTCACTGCTTCTCGACTACTCAGCGACGTTGACGGCTCAGGGCTTGACATACCCGACGCATCGCGATTGTCTACCAAAGATGAGTCGCGTCATTCGCGACACCCTGAGCTGACGTTTACCCACAACTCCACACCTCTGGAATGGGAAGTGAACGAACAATGCCAACAACCCGCGGCAAACCGGCCAACGAGAATCGAGGGAGGTAATTCGAAGTGGACGAGAGATCCTTCAGACTTCGTGCCTCGGATCACGAACACCCTGGCAATAACCGAAGCGAGAACATAAACTGTGGACTCACAATTCAATCGACTGGTATCCGTGGTCGATCCACCCTTGCGCACCGCAGACCGTGGCACTTGAGATGATGACTGCGTTGAAAGCCGAAAGAATGAACGTTTTGTCAGTTCCGTTCAACAACGGGCGAGAACGTGATGATCAGAAGTAGTTCGGCAAACAGAAGGCGAGCCCGGCCTCTCATTCAGCGCGGCCCGCTCGTTTTCCTCCTCGCCCGAATTCTGGGAGACCAATTCAAGTGGAGAGAAGTTTGTGTGTGTCTCCGATTATGTCAAAACGGCCGCGAGGCGACGTCGGCCACCACACGTCCTCACCTGAGCGCCGTGAGAGCGACAATTAGGAAACCTCGGTGTTCGACAAACAAACCGTCCGGCGGAATGTTTGTTCTCGCAGGAATGGCGAGCCGACGTGCGAGTTCGTGACAGCCGTGATCCATCCTCCACGATCGTCTATTTCTCGCTCTGTCTGCCAGCCGCCCAGCGATTTGCCATCCTCCGGGTGAGCAATATGGTAAATCGGAATGATCCGGCCACAAGAGACCGCAACGGAGCGATTTAGCAGCGCCGCTAAGCCCACTTGGAATCACCTGTTGAGCGTTCGATAGTCGGCCAATCGATCGACGAGGCGGTCGTCTATGACCGGCTCACTGGTTACGTATTACCCATTCAGAGGCTACAACCTGTGGGGAACCGATAGTCCGCTCGTGTTCCGGAAACATAACGTCCGGGAAGGTAATAGTGAAAAGGTGAAAATATTTAGAGCGGACCGTTCAATCTTGCGCCAGCTCCGGTTTTCACTGCTCGGAACGCCCGGATCGTCTGGGCCAACAGGGCCGGGAAACAGGAGAAACCACTGAACAGACTTCGGCTACGGCGGAGACGTTGAACGTTTCCAGAAGTCCTCCCACGGTAGAACTTAGTTTTGTGACGAGCCACTTGCCGGACACCCGAAGCCGCGTCCTCGAATTCGACGAAAGTGTAGTTATCGCTCCGCGTCTCCGCCCTCCGTGGTGTGATCGCCAAGTATCGGATGCCGACGTGAGGGATGCCAGAGCGCCGACGAGCCGTGGCCGACTTAACTTCGGAATCTCGTTTCCAAAGTCATTCGGAGGAGCCGCCCTTGGTGTTCATGTTAGACTGGATGGTTTCTCTCCACTTGCACCGGGTTCACGGCGAGTTGGGTCCTTCGACGTGTTGGCGCCGGAGCCAGTTATTTCGGTCGCATGCGCAGCAGCTCGCAAATATTCTCTGCTGATTTATGCGCATTTGATTGTTCGCTCAGATCACTCAAACGCCGCTTATTGTTCGCGCTCCCAGCTCCGACTCTCCACATCGCTCCTCCAGATTGGACTCGTTCGCTGTCAACACCACCGCCGATCCGATACAATGTTTGAATCCAAAGCCCACTTTGCTGCTCTGATAGAACCGGGGTCAATTAGTCCCAACGACCGTGTTCGGGAGAAGAGCTTCTTCGAAGCACAGTAACGACATAGCTCCAAAAAAAATGGAACCAGATTCTTCGAGCACGAGATTCTTTGAGCATTCCGGAACGGGTGCCGTTAGCAGCACTCCGAGATTCGTTCCGATTTCCGGTCGGGGAACACCTACTGGAGTTGTACTGCGCCTCGCTCAGATTCCACGGGATAAGATCCATGCTCGGAGCATTCGTCCGAGGGCCGAAACATATTCCAACTGGAAGAATCCTTTACCTCAATCCGCCGGATCTGGAAGTTACGCTTCCTCGCGGAGTCGAAAATCACCGCTTCGTTTCCTCGAGAGAGCCTCAAGAGTGCCTCCTCAAGAGGAGGTCCCCGGAATCGTGGTTGTGCGGACGGGTCGTTTTCTGTGCGTTCCACGGAAGAGGGGGAGATACTCGACTTACACCGCCGCCAGCACATCCCGCCGCACTCCAGCAACTGTAGCGAGTCGTGCGTTGAATTTTGTTGCCGATATTTCACACAGCACAGCCACAAGCGGCTCTCGTGTTCTCCTGATTCCTCTCGTCGACGATCAGTGAGGACCCTCATATATAAAACTTCCGATCGGCTGGATCAGCGCTAAAATGTGGCCCGCATCGCCTGCCGCGGTCCGATAGGCGCAACCAGCTTGATAACAGGGGGTTTCAGTGCATGACATAGAAACGGGAGGCGAATCATTCGACTATCGGAGCCGAGTGAGCTTGAGGAGCGGATCCACCGATCGTTGGATTCCGGAAGGGACGGAGTCGGGAGCTCCAGCGCGGGAGCATGCGAAGTTACGGGAGCTCGGCTCCCGCGGACTCGAGTTCCTGAACATCCATGTTTGTTCTCACTTGTGGGATCAGCGTTTCTGTTCCTTTCGGCCTCCGGGAACGGAGCGCGACGACCGCAATCCCGTTTCACGGACTTGATTCTCAAGAGCCCAGCGGAGAGTCTTCTGTATGCTGAATGAGGAAGATCTTGTTCAACTGATTGATTTTGCTATGAACGGCTCTCTCGGCCCAGTCGCTCGGTTGGCTTGGACTCAACGGAGTTCGACGGGCCGAGTGAAGAGGATAATGATTCCGTTCTCCAAGGACCTCGAAGCCTGTTGCGCTGCATCACAATACGGATGTGAGGGAAGTTTCGAGAGCAGAGCCGGAGTACAAACAGCGTCCAAGCCCTTGGCCGAGAGAGGAGGGCAGAGAACCCCGCGGGAAAAGACTTCCTGCATGCGACCGGGACAATAAGAAGTGTCATCTCTCGCAACATGACAAGCCACTCGTCTCCCGGCCGTTTTCCCAGACACCTCTGATGTTCCTTCCCTCGACACTAAGCTCGCAGCTCGTGGTTCGAGTTCGGCTCCCTCCCGACGATCCATGAGCCTGGCAAGCTGTCGGTAAGTCTTTGTCTGTGACTTTGTCAAGGTCGCGTCTCTCGTCGAGGAGGAGCTCGGTTCGCTCGCGGCAATGTCCCCGCCGGGTGAAATAAAATCTTCGTCATTTTGAAATGTGCCAACTGTTCGCGCTCGGCGGCAAGAAGCCAGGGAGTTAACTCGTTTGACGACCTGCGATCGGGGCCCGGTGGAGCAACGAGGGTTCGGAAACGGAGAGATTCTCCGGGTCGCTTTATATCTGAGAAGTCGGCAGCGGGGACTCGGAACCGACGGTGCTCGCGGCCAAGCCTGACGTCCAGCCGACAACCAGGAGAAAGATTCCTCCATGTGCGCAGGACGTGCGGCCGAACGGGATTAAGCCCGCTGAACATCTTCATCGAGCCGCGAAACGAGGACGAACGGCGGAAGGAAGGCAGCCAGGCAACGATGGAACCAGGAGAGACTCATCACGGTCAGCACTGCCCCCTGCACGACCCCAGCTGAGTCAAGTCGGGCTCGTCCGCCCGGTCAGGTTTCAGAGCTTCCTACCCGACGGGCTGACGGCGCACATTTCCCACCGCTTGAGCAAGATGTTGTCCGGCAGGTACAGCTTCTATTGGGCCGGAGTCGTCGAAAGCAAGATTCGAGGCTTGAGCAAGACCTCGAAACGCATCCGCGAGAGAACCCTCTCTAAGGGCCCGAACTCCTTCAAGAAACCTTCGAACTCGTCACGTGTGCGGAGAGGGACTCACTTCTATTCAACCCCGAGACGTTTACACGATCCCAAGGTCGCGCGATCCGGCAGGAGGGGGGGGGGGGGGGGGCAAACGGGGCTCCGATTCGTTCGGTGCTGTCAACTTGTTGTGCAGTGCTCCGAAATTGAATGCGTACTTTTTTCGAGCCAGCGAAGACCTCCAGCTTCCCAACACGAGATGTTCCTGCGTGCATGTGGCTGCCCCCGCCGGGAAAACAAGGAGAGAATAGAGGGCAGAGAAAAGCTCTGATTCCGTCAGGCTTCTTCTTTTCCGTCCGTATCGCTATCAGGGTTTGTCGGCAGACTGGCTCGTCGGTCAGTACAGTGGTCGGCCTGCAGTGCGGCTCGCTTGTTTTTCTTTTCCTGTTGAAAGGATAGCCAGGGCGATCCTGAGCACACAGTCGACGGAGCTATCCGTCGCTTCATTCGGTGGCATCCGCCTGTTCTTCGTCTTTCAGTTCGTCTCCTCGTCGTCTGTCCCTCCTTTGGAGAATTGGCAATTTCCTCTTGCACTGTCTTTCCTTTCCAGCTTCGGGTATCGGCGGAGAGAACTACCCGAGAGGGAGCGCGTGTTGCTCCCCTCTCACTCCATCGCTCGATGGTTTCTCGGCGAGCTTCCGGGGCTTAAACCTCTCCACCGGCGAGAACAACAGGAATGAGGTGAGCCCAGTCTGGGCGGAGAACAGAAACGTTCGCGAAACGACTCCGGTTCTTTGAATACAGCAAGAACTTTCGACGGTTCCAGGCTTCTCGCGTACTCCGTCGAGCTCCACGAGCACGACAGCCCGATGACAACTGAGCCCGAGTTATTCCAGGCTTCGCTCATCATGATGAGCTCGCACAGTTCACAGCCTGGCAGACCCCCTCCCGTAGGCTGCCCCCTAGCTGTCCGTTACATCGCATGGCGGTGCTTCTCCCTTGTGAGCATGGAGCTCATTCTTCCCCATTCCTTTTCCCCGTTTATTTCCCTCTGCAGATGCATGCACTCACTCGCGCTGCCGACCGTTGCACTCGCTTGCCCCGGCGTCCCTCCGATTGCATCCATCTCCATTACGAGAGGCGAGAGAGGGAGCAGACAGCGAGGCTGTGGAAGAAACGGAAAGGAAATAGCGAGCTTTCTTTCCGCCGTTCTCAGACCTCCATACCTTCTGAAGTCGACCCAGGATCAGACCTTCGGAGCTTCTCGTGGGCCGCATTCAAAACGAAGGCGCGGGAAAGCAGGTCGAAAATCCCCTTCCGATGCAACAAAGCTTGACGCTGTCAAACTCGCCTTGATCGAACGGAACTATCATTCGGCGAATAAACAAAGATCCTCTCGAAAATTGACTCCGACAGTGCTTCGGAAGGCCCGGGAGTGGAAATCGAGTTTCTCTCCTCAGAGTGGACGGGCGAAGTCGGATGATTCAATCAGCGGACGTCAAGAATGCGAAAAAGCCAGCGAACCAGCTGCAGAGCTGTTCGCTTCGAGTTTGTCCATCGAGTTTTCGCGTGAACGAATGGAGGGAATCCCAATCAGTGGATATCCGTCAAGTGATCGATGGCTCCGTTAATTCCCCGCCCGCTCCCTCGCCTGTTCGCGAACGATGCCGGAACGACAGCAAGCGACGTCAACCTTATGACCGATGCAAGCTTCCAGAACACCAGGGTCAGGCCCGCGAGGAATGCTCCGATACAAGTCGAGAACAGGGCAATCCCGGCTCTGGTAACCTGTTGATTCGCGTAAAAGAGCGACGAACGAAGAGTTCGATGCCGGAATCTCTGCCCCGATAAAGACAATAGCGATGACGCCGTGCTGTGATCCATCACGCGACGGTCGATGTAGGTCAGCCGACCATCGCCGGACCGGCCGCCAAGCTGCGAGGTCGGGTCGGGCAAAAAGCTGAGCAGGGACTCGCACGTCCGCTCCAGGTGGCGACACACGTGGCCTCGAGGACGCTCCCCCTCCCTTCACTGGGCTTCGCCACCCTCCCCCGACGAGAGCGACGCATCGTAGTGAGATCTGAGTTGATACTACTGTAATGTTGCCGCGTGCGAGCGAGGCCGATACAGAACGCGAGCCAAACCCGGCCGACCGATTAACATGCGCCAACTTTGGACAACGCTCCGCATGAGCCTCGCCATCAGGCTCACGAACAGATGTTCACAGGCCGATCTCATGATTTCCTAACGACGTATCCGTCTTTTTCTTATAGCCCGCACCTCGGTTCCATGAATAGAGGAGGACACCACGTTCCAGCGACCCGACTCGGGCTGAATCGCCAGAACCTCGAATACCTACAATATCAACCGGGCTCGGGAGGGCATGACCTGGAGCGGAATATCGTGGTTTCCTCCGACCTATCCATGGCACAGCATGGTAGAGACAGAGAGAGAGAGAGAGAACAGACTTCACGGAACACGGAAAAGTAAATTATCCACTTGGGAGCTACGACGCAGAGCGACGCGGCGGTGGTTTTCAGCTTCGTTATCTCGACCGAGCTTGATTGGATTTTGCACTTTAGTTACAGTCACTCCGCACGGAAGCAGGAGAAGCAACCACCGCGCTGCTCCCGTTCGTGTCGCAGAAGTGGGAAAGGAAGAAATCAAGGAACGTAACCCGCAAGCTTCCTCCAGGAGTCAGTATTCCAGCAAACCGACGAGCTGGTTGAGCTCGTGTTCAGCCAATCGACTCCCAACCGAGTCAACGAGCCCGGATTCTGTTATTCGTCTCTTTCGTGCTCTTCTTCCAACTCTCCTCCTGCGTCGATGCCTGCGTAATCCAATATTGATAGAGGTCGCCGTGGTTGGCGGCGCCCTCGTCGGAGCACATTGTGCTGCGCTGTTCTGGATTCCATAAATTCCAATCCAGGATCGATTCGCTCTCACGATGTGAAATTCAACTGACCAGCGCTGTGCCACTTCTCGTTTTGGCTGCTCTCCCCGAGGAGCGCATATATCCGCTCCGCCCTGCCCCCTATGGGCAGGGTAGGGATTCCTCATCTTAATCTGGGATTCGTTCCGATGGAGTCTTCCGAGCGAGTGGAAAATCCGGAGGAGTTCAATCCCGAAAGAGCGCCTCTACCATTCGCTGGAATCGCCAGGCCAGGGAACAACTACGCGTCCTTATCACAGCTCGTCACACAACGGCAACGACCCCACATGAGTGATTTTATCCGAGTTCGCCGATGTTTATAATCGTGGTCCCCAAAAATGAGTCGAATCGCTCCAACCGACGTTCGATTTTTGTGCTGCTCAGCAGAAATTCTCTCGAGTCAACAGTGATACCGCCATTGCTCCTTTTCCTCTTTGCCACTCGTTCCGTCCCTTGTTGGGCTGAGCTGCCTCAAGGTCATCGAGCGATCGAGGGGAAGCTTTCGACGCAGCAATCAGATGTAATTTTGAAAACGCCGACTGCCTCGGACTCGGAGTCGCTCGTATCCGGTGAGCCCCGTCGAAGTCAGAGTCTTGGGTACGACATCGAATGCGTCCGTTGTTGGAGGCTCCGAGAGCTTCCTCCGGAGTTTGTTTTTTGTTGGGAGGTTCAACCTGCGCTGTTTCTGTCTGGAGAAATAGACGTCTACACACATCACTCCCGTCGCCCTAGCACAATGGGCGTTCGAGAAATCGGAAACGTGTTCCGCTCGTGGCGCTGGAAGTCTGTTCAAAACCAAACCCCATACTGCACGGTTGCACTTTGATGTGAAAGTCGCGTGGTTGCTCGTCTCCGTTGACGTCGTCGCGTGGCAGTCATTCGTCGACGGATTCATTCACTCGTTCAGGTAATCAAGCTCGGCCTGAGAACCAATATTTGCCCAATGCACGGAGCGGATTTATCAACTTTGCTTCGAGGGTCGGCTAGTCTCGGCCCGTCTGGAGCTTCTTGCGGACGCGCAGATCAGCGAGTTCAGACTCGAGAACCGCAGCCGGCGGAAGCGCAACAAGGGAAGCGACCGCGCCAGGAAAAGATGCATGCGAGAGGGTCGTGATTCGTGATTGAAGAGTGTAGGAACTAGCCGGTGTAACCGTGGGGAGAGGAGGAAAGAACCGAATCGGCCGGGACGTAGGCGTACCGATGCTCCCGATCTAACAAGGAGTCGAGTTCGCAAGAAACCGACGGAGCCCGGAACTCGCAGGAACGGACGCTGCACAAACTCAGGGAATGGGAGAGAACAAAGTCAGACGACAGGAGTGCAGTAAACTCAGCCGACAAAGGAAGAAGGTCGGGTTGAACGTCGAGAGTTTAGAAGCTCGACAACGGGGGAACTTGTAGAGCTGCAACAGCCAGCGACGACTACACGGAGAGCGGATTTAGACGGAAACAAAGAAGAGATAATTCGTGTCGTAGAGACTCTGTTCGGAGCTTCGGATACCGGACACGCCGTCTCCCCAGTGACCGTCCCGTTCCACCTCAGTGGCTGCTTGGAAGTCGCGATTGACTCACGAGCCGCTCTTTGTTCGTCCTTCCAGACATCGCAGCATGGGGATCTCGCCCCTGTTCACGCCGATCCCGTTGAACATTCAGAGGGTCGCCGCCTTCTATTCCTTTCTCCCGTATCATCTTACGCAAGCTTGTCTTCTGCGGGAATCATTCCTTCCCCCTACCGCCAGGTGACCAAGCCGCGTCGTTTTCTTCGTCCTGGCTCTATTCCCCGCTCATGGCGGTTTTTGGTTGGCTTTTATAATGCAATAGAGCCTGGAGCAATATTCGACGAGAACGACGACCGCGACTGAGATGAAAGGAGCGACAGAGGGGTCGAGACCGAGCACGAGACTCCCTCTGCGGGAGACCGTTAGGTAAGCCTTCTCCGTTTCCGAGAAGAGTATGCTGGAACAGAGGGATAATTGGCGGCGAGCGGTGCCAGAAAAGCGTGTATGGTTGAACCCTCGCCTTGATATTCATCAAGCCGGACTGTCTGAGCCGCAGCACTTGTTGCACTCTGCAACTCCCTCGGAAAAAGAGTCGGCTGAAGCTAGGACTTCTCCACGGATATGCTGGGCCGCGCGTCAGACAGGGATGAAAGACGAAGGATTGCGAAAGGTCCCTGTCAACCAACAGATGGAAATGCACGCTGGGAAGTGCGAGGGTGACTGTATGTGTGGATGTGTTCCATGTGAGAGGAAAAACCCAATCAGAAGCCGAGTAAAACCTCTAATAGAGTCTGCTGTTCCCTATGAACGGTCAGACCACCACCACAGTGCTGCGCCGTCGCCGCCGCCGCCACAAAATAGCTTGTCATATCTCGTCAAGGTCCGTCTCGTACCGGGCCGGCTACAGAGGGCGGCCGAGTCGCAAAAAGAAAGGAAGGCGCCGCCGCCAGAGCTGACAGCTTGCCTGGATGGTTCTTGGTGGCGCAGCTGTGTTATCTTCCTATGCGAATGACTCGACGAACAATTTTGTTCGTTCTGGAATTGAGCGAGGTCTGCATCCGTCGCTCCCGATCATTGAGCTCGAAGTGGCTGGGAAGCGACCGTCGAAGCGGACGCAGAGTGGATCGAATCCGCAGGAGGAGAAACTATCGGGAAAGGAACATTTTTTGGAATATGCTTATGCGGCACGAGAGGCGCATCGCAGCCAGCGACGCGAGAACCCAAGGCGTGAAACGCGGGGCCGCGAAGACGTTCAAACTGAACGCAGCACCGGTGTGAATCGACTCAACATCTGAGCTCAGGTGAATATTCTCCCTCTTCGACGGGTTCGAGTCAGCCCCGAAAATTTATTCACATGCAGAAGCCGCGGGTCTGGGTTATCGTGCGGAGGACTCCCTCTACTTGTCCATCACGGTCGTCCGTGTCTTTTAAACCCAACCACCTTTTCGGTGGCACCAGAAGTCGTTCGACCGGCCATAAACGAGAAAAGTGTAGGCTGCGAACGCAACCGGGTCAGAAGCTTGGCCGCTCGGTCGAGGAAGCCGAAGAAAATCCACACGAGTCGCATGGTTGGCTCAGATATTGCGACGCGCAGCTTTCGCATGCGGGCGGTGCACTTTTCGAAGCACGTGAGTTATTATTTATGAGGCAGAGAGTGAGAGTAATGATGGTAAGGGAACCAGGACCGCATCTGACCGCAATTTGCGGACCTGGACCGAAACCACCTCCGCCGCCACCACCGGATCGCTGCCTTACTGCCGATACGAGAATCTCCTCATCCACCAGCTGCGAAATCTACTCGAACGCGCTTTTCGTTCTCTGATCGATCAATCTGATTGCCGGAAGTTATTTCCTTGCGCAAGGACTCTTTCTCGGAATTTACCCCGATTCGGCATGAAAAAAATGCTCCAGATGGATCGTCTGCAATTTCGGCTTCGCTCGGCGCCCGGAATAGTACTTGACATACGTGTCACGCCCGCTCAAGAAATCCGATACCCCTCATAATCCGAAAAACACAATCTAAAACAAATTGGCTCAACTTACTTTGCGAATCGTCCTGTTGCTCAGCCTGTTGGAGTCGCGCTCGCTTCACTCCGCTCCTTCCACTATCAAGGATTTTCCTTCGTGATTTTTCTCGCTCACGGGTCAGGTTTCCATTGAATCAAAACTTCGCGCACTTCAGCACCGACACCTCTTGCACCACCTTGCAGAATGTCAAGCACTGACTTCACAGGGTCGGCATGCAACAGGATCGCAAACACAAACGCTTTATTTTTACGAGCTGGCGATGTCGACACCGTCTCCGACGTCTTTCTAGCTTTTGTAACTGTCGATTTTGTTTCTGCTGCTGATGTTGTTGTCGTTGTCGCTGTTGTTAATGCTGCTGCTGGTGCTGCCGCTGGTATCGGCGCCTCGGAGACGATGGATGAAGAGCGCCTCCTGTACGGCACTCCAGCAAAGACTGCCCCGGAGCATCCAGGGTACGACAGCTGACCACTGGGGTAAACAGAGAGGCTAGCAGACGACTTTTACCCCTCGCCAGCTCCCCCTGGTGTCTCTGAGTGCAACGTGGTAAATTTATTTCCTACTCTTCCCACCTAGCCTCCACCGACCGACCGGCCAACCAACTATCCGAGCAGCAGCAGCCGCGGCCAGCAACCAACCAGATGGTCGAGAGAACCCCCTCACGAACTCAACGTCACAAGCCAGTTCAAACGTTGGATTATCTCATCCAATTTTTCTTCCCTGGGCTGTGAACTTCCAAGTCCGTCGATTCCCTCGCTGTTCCGGTGCTTCTCCAAGCCCAAGTCCACCTTTTCCGGTGTAAAGTATCGCTTCCATTCGAAATCTCGGCGTTTGTCAACTAGGTCTTCTCGGACACGCAGGAGCTATTCTGAATGCTCGCCACGAACTGATCATCGAATTTTATGAGCTCTGCTGGAAAGGTCCGTCAGACCGACGTCGCTTTCCACAGTTTGGTCCCAATAAAGAAGCAGCCGGAGTTCGGTATGGATCCGAGCTGGTGTCCCCTGCGTGCGCTCGGAGTACTCTACGTGCCTTCATGGGCTCCCTCACGTAGAGATAACGATTCAGCCGAGCGTGGCCAAAAATGGCGTTTCCAGGGAATGGGCTTCGAGAACCAGCTCCGATCAACACAGTGATCATGTTGAGATCACTGGAGCACTTATGTACCCCTCCGAGCGGACTTTTGACGTTGTTGTTTTTGGCGATGGTTGTGCACTGGCCAGTAATCCGCTTCAGTGATCCGAACCTGAACTTGAATCCATTGAGGAATGTGGTCCTCCACATGTACGAGGATACTCTGCAAACGCTGATTAGTATACGAGGATGCTAAGATTCAGATATGTATTTGAGAACCTGGTCGACAGCGGAGATCGGAGCCAGCCTGACATCAGCTTATGAGGCCGCGACATCGATGCCTTCGCGACGATCTCGTTAGGTTAGAGAATACGGCCTTCGTTCACGTGAGCCGGAATCTCGACGACAAAATTCGTTCAAATCTTGTTGAGGAGGCTGTTCGTCTCCTTCGAGTCGGATTTTCCCCAAGAAGACCCCCGAACCATCGGAGGGCTCTAGGATTTCAGTTTCGTTTCTGATGATCCAAGTTGAGAGCCCTTTGTCTCGGAAAGCCACGCCAGTCACTGTAGTTGTCCCGGAGACCAAGATCGATGGAGCGGCTATAATAACCGAGAAGCTTCGCCCTCAAATCGGAACTCTTCTGAGGTAGTCTCTATCTCTCCACTCTGAGCCCTGAACTTTCTATGGATCCCGCTTTTGTACTCGTTTCAAGCACTTTGACACACAAATGCAGTGTGCGATCCAGTCACCCCCTGCCGGCCCAGAGTGAGCCCGACGAGAGATTCCCTGAAAACTTGAAATCAATCCCTTCCCAAATATGCTTCTTCATCGGTTGCCCTTATCCTACTCGATGACTTCACGTGAAAGTGGAGCCCTTCGCAATCTCCATCGAACAAGCTCTGGGATGTTTTCCTTATAGCCTCAGTTTATTTTCAATCTGTCTCCGAAGTGATATTCTCAACTTAAGTTAACACGAGCTTTCGGTCGTCCTCTCGTCGGGAGGAGCACGAGCTCTCAACTCGAGATTGATCGCTGTGTTGCGACTCTGTCTTCCTGTGATATTCGAACGTGCTTCCTTTCTTCCGGCGTCTCGGCTCGACTTTGGTCGACGTTCCGTTGCGGTTTCGGTACGTTCTCCGAGCTAGGGTTGTTCGTCATCACGAACCTGATTAAAACTCAACATTGAAACAGAATATATCACAGTTGGAATGAGAACGTATTTTTCCCAGTTGTCGAAACGCACAGTCGAACCCCTTGGGTCGCCCCCGTCTACGGCCGGTCAGCGGGTCGGGATGGCCAACCTGAGGGAGCAGAGTTCACAAGAGGCAGAAAGAGCGCCGGTGTCGTCTATCTTTATTCCAAGCTGCGCTCGGCGACGTTGTCGTAGCGGCAGCATCATCTTCTTCGTCGGCTGCTTTTCTCCCTATTTCCTCGAAAGATATCAACTCCGTTCCGTGTTCCCTGCTGGAAGCTTTCGATCAAAAGTTGTGAAGCCTCCGGATGGTTCTTCGCCGTCAACCTCTTAGAGCTCGAGCAACTTTCGAGTTGGTGTTCTTCCCGAGCTTCTTGCAAATATAGTCGCCGGCTTCAGCGAGCCGCTGGATGTCGACGCCGGTCCGGATTCCCATTCCGTGCAGCATGTAGACGACGTCCTCCGTGGCGACATTACCGCTGGATCCTTTGGCGTAAGGGCAGCCACCCAGGCCCGCGACCGAGGCGTCCACGACCGATACGCCCATCTGGAAATCAGGCCATCTATGAAAAACGTGAAGGAGCTGTTGTCGGTATTCATCATCATCGCCGCCATCCCGTCAGGATATACAGGCAAGAGAGCGAGCACGCCGCGCTACTGGAGCAGTTCCGCGCCGCTGAGTTCACTTAACTGGTAGCCTGAGGGAAGAGGGAATTGCTCATTTACATAGCACCCGGCGTCAGGCACAGATCCCGCAGCTTTGAATAGCGGCGGGCTTCTCTCAATCGCTCTGTCATTTTCACTCTATCTCTCATCGTTTCGCGTGATATGGACTCGACGCCTCTTGCTCGAGCCGAAAGGGACGACTGATGGAGAGACAGCAACGAGAAAGGCAAACGGCCTGGTTGGCAGGCAAGCCGTGTCTGCCCGACTCAAATAAATTCACTGATCCGCTCTCGGGGCCTTTGCAACGCTCACCGCGTGCCTGCCTGCCTGCTTGCGTTCCGAAGAACTCTCGTGCTCGCTCATACCGCTGATGGCCTTCTGCCTCCTCGTATTCGACGACCGCTCACCCGCTCAGGCAAACCAAACGAAAAGACCAGAGCATCAAGCTCGTTGGAGGAGACTCCTGGTGAGCATTCGCCACATTGTTTCGGGCCGTTCCGGAGAAGCTCCTACCGACAGGGCAGCGTTGCCGCCAACGACAAGAGATTTGGAACCGGGAGTCTTACCTCGACAGCAGTCAGGATATTTGCCAGGGCTTGACCGTAGGTATCATGGCAATGGACAGCGACAGCGGAGACAGGCACTTGCTCGAGAACCGCCTCCAGCATCTCAGCGAACGACCCAGGAGTTCCTACCCCTGTATCGGTGAAAACAAAACAATGAGTCACATGGTGTTTCTTTCTTCCGGGACAGTGTCTCTCAACGGAGCGTCGTGCAGATCTCGTGCCACTCCTCGTCCGGCAGAAGTGCGACTGCTCGGTCGGATCGCTCGACGAACTCACCGATCGTGTCTCCGAGAGAAATTTCATCGCAGCCCATATCGTAAAGGCGACGGGCCAGCTCCGCGACCTTTGCCGGCGGAACAAAACCTTCGTACGGACACCCACATACGCAGCTGATATAAGCTCGAACTCTGATGTTGTGTGCTTTGGCCATGTTCAACACGTGTTCGAACCTGAAAACACGAATGAACTTCGGTGAGATATTGGTTTCCTCGTTCGAGTCTGCCCAGGTGGGTTCGGCAAGCTCGGAGCCCGCTCTTCTGCTCCGCGGAAGTTCGATAGGTCGCAGGATTGCCTTCTCGTCGATAGTCTCCTCGCGTCTCATTGCTGGGAGAGCTTTGGATCCAGAGCTGGCCGCGGTCTTCGGAAACATATTGTGGAGATTCTCTCGGGCAGCGGTTCGGCGGCGGTAGCGACGACGACCTAATTCAGGACTAATGGCTGGCATGAAAAGGCGATGAGGTCGCTCACGCCATCAGCCGAAGCATAGCGGCTGAACGACGGCACGAACTCTATGAGAAATAAGGCGAGAATTTCCAAGTGACTCCTCGCCATATCAATGAGTTCAGCTCGACGTTTTCCGCGATGATTCCGGTTTTGATCGTGGACTCACGATTCCTCATCCATGCTGTGAGTTCGGCTCGTCGTCAGGATCGCGATATCAATCGGTATTTGCGCGGCCTCTCGTCGACAGTCTTCCATGCTCGGCTCGAGCGTGTTCCTCGTTGTTGACATTTGCCCGGCGGAATCCCTCCCCTGCCCTCGCATCAATGAGATACCTCCAAGTCGGCTTTTGAATCAGAGGTTCTCGGAGGCTGAGCGATCTGGAGAGGATACTCGAATTCTCTCCCGTTCAACCTTGTATGAGCAAGCCTCAAAGCAAGGACGACCTCTATCGATATAGATCCACGAGTCGGAATAGCTCCCCATGAGCCCTTATGGATTCAAGGTTCAACAGTCCGTCCCGAAACGCACCAGCCACTTCGTATCATACATTTCGGATAATTCTCCTTCATCTAAGAGCGGTGCTCTTCTGTTGTGCGATATTTTTCCGGGGGCCCCGGGCAGTAGACTTGCGATTCGTCGGAGAGATGCCGAAGAAGGCGCTGTGCTCCAATGGCGAAATATGCACGAAACGATCTGAACGAGTTCGCGTCTGGGGAACATCTGATTATTGTTCACATCCTGGATGCAATGCCGGGACCGGGTTATACAGATTTTTTTTGAGCTCACCTCGCCAAGCTTTCTTCGATGGTGCAGTTTATGTTTTTCAAGCTGAAGCTCTCTGATGCAGAGGCGAAAACAGCTACTTCGGTGACTCCACACGTCAGAGCACGCTCCATACCTGGAAGAATATTTCGATGAGCGCCGAGAGAGGAACAGTCTGCAAACGAACGGTCCGGGAACGCTACAGAGCTACTCCTCCCGAGCTCCGTGCTTCGACGGGAATCGGAGCTCCGGCAATTGTATTCGAAATCGGATTACTAGCTGTTCTAACTTGAGGTCAACCCCGTGGGGTAGGTTGCTGGAGTCGGCGCACATCCTCCAGGGATCGATCCTCACAAGGGAGCAAGTTGCAAGAGAACCACGTAAAAATACGAAACAGCACAAAAAGAGGACGCTTTCTCCGGAATCACAGTCTCACCTGTTGAATTCGGAACCAGGGCTGAATACTTGACGTTCTCCGATCGCGAGACGCTTCGGAGAACTTCGGCACTGTCGGCCATCTGAGGAACCCAACGAGGGGACACGAAGGCTCCGGCCTCTATGCTGCGGAGGCCCGCTCGCGAGAGCCTGCGAATGGGATGACGTTTTTACCAATGCTACGCAACGTTACCGGCAGCTTTCTCGGGGAAGTGGTCGATGAGGAAATCAATGCAGCGAACTTCGGAGAAGCTCTCGGGCCACTTATCTCGATTGGCGCACGAGGAGGAACTCACCTGTTAATGAGATCCACCTTCACCGAGCACGGGACGAGCGCGTCCTCGTTCTGGAGCCCATCGCGAGGACCCACTTCGACGATCCGAACGAAATCAGGTCTCTATAACACACAACGAGGTCGACATGAGAATGAGCGTGCAGACACACTTGGTCCCATACTGAGTAGAGGAGCTGCTTCCAGATCCAGCTTCCGGGGTCGTTCGCTTTCGAGTCTGGTTGAAGGCCAGGTTTTTTGCTCGATCTACCCGGATTGAACGTCCTCGAGCATCTTCCCTCTCCTTTTCATAGAGAGGTTGACCCCGCCAGCTCGTGGTCGAGAACATTCGATTCCAAAGGGCAGCGCTCATCTTTCTTCCTCGGGCAACTGGATCCTCTATCGAGATACGCGACTTCGATTCCCGTCTAGACCCCTGCCGCGGATTCTGTGCGTAACAATGTGGAAAACCCATGGCGAACTCCCAGACGGAACGGGAGACTGCGAATGATATCCCTAATTGACACTAGGCTCAAACCTCCGAGTTTCAAATTTCAGTCCACGACCAAGTTCACGACTTCATTAGCGATCGCGTGTCCGTCGGTATCGGTTCGACGTTGCCGGCGACTTTCGCCGAGTGATTATTGTGCAAGACACGTTATTCCCCGAATATTATCCGACGACTTCGAGAGATGTTCTACAAACGTACTTCGTGGTGTTCTGTGCATCACCAAGACTGCGAGGCTACACCACGGCAGATCGTATCACAGACCAATGATTCTGCTTTTCGTGCTGCTTGTGAACCGACCGGCTCGGTGATCACACCGTGTGACTGCGACCGAGTCCTTGGGTGAAGGCCTTGCAAACCGAGCTGGCTTTCATGGCAGAACATCTCAGAAAAGCGCGAAAAGCTATACTAGAAGTACAGTGCACCCCGATGCTTCGCTACTCCGCTTCAGTGTCGCTCCCTTCTTCAGGCTCGACTTTTCTGTTTTCAGCCAAAAGGGTATGAGCAGGATGTGCTCCACTGCTACGCCGGTATTTTCCGAATTTTCGTGGGTCAGGATATTACCAAACAGTCTGTTGATGCCAAGAGACTCCGGCATCGTCTATGACGTCGTTCGCTCATTCTCTGAATTTGAGTGAATATTCCATCGTGTTGCTCTTTCTCCGCGGAGCTGATCCGCGCTCACCAGCAGTGGATTTGGGGACCTCTCATTTCACCGGATGTTCTTCGACAAATTCGGACGCATTCGGCTATCTGACCGGAACGAGTTCCACTGTTTTTTCCGATGACGACCGTCATGAACGACTATATTGTTGCGGTTGACAGCAGCACCGAACGCAGACGGAAAAAGCCGAGAGATTGTCCTATCAGAATTGCGATCGGTCACACGATACACGCACCACACATATCGCGCAATGCTATCGACTTCCACGAGACTGCCAAGCACCTGACAACGGAGGCGTGAGCCGGGATTTCGCGGGGACCCGCGTCGAGGACTTCTCCTGGGCCATTTCGGAAAGCAAAACCGAACAAACAGAAATGCGAGTTCTCTTCGCGGTCAATCTCTGTCGTTACAAAGTGGTGCGCTCACCTTGGATCGTCGATCACAAGAGCGCCTTGCTGATCGCGGTGCAGGTCGGGCTTGAACGTTGAGAACCATCTTGAGTCTCACTCACAGCTAGATCACCACTGGACTGGACGATGGAGGACCGCTCGCTATTCTCAACGGGAAATCTCTGTCGGTCTGTCAGTAGAAATTTGTTTCACAATAAAATGACCGCCATCTAAATCCTCTGACGATTGAGAAAGGGAGTCAAGCGCCACGCGTAGAAAAGTCATGCGTAAGTCTTATAACGGGTGATTGAACACACCACCTTTCTGGCAGCATCGCCTTTCGCCTTCTGTGGGGAAGTACCAGAAGTTCGTGACGTTTTGTTGACTCTTTCAGCAATAGATAACGATCGATTCCCGAGTAATCAGTGTGTCTCGCTCGATAGAACAACATTCAAATGTTTCGGTTATCTACTCAGTCAGACTTCGGTCCGGATAAGGGGTTCGGAGCCCAGGGACGATCAGAGAAAGATTACTATTCTAACAGTTTCAGAGTTCGAGTGAAGCTTCTAAGCAGATCCCACTATGAACACTCAGGAGCCCTCATCCGATGAAAAGGAGGGAGAATCCTCAATTCTCCGGAATTTATTCTTCCACCGAAACGTCGATCCCAACTTTTCGTCAGCGCCGGTCCAACAGAAGTCGGCAGCAGCTGACGACTCCAGAAATTAAACACCAAATCGGTTCGCAGCGGGAAAACTTCTGAGAGGTCATGTGATGATTGAGCTGAGTTTAACTTTCGCATACCCGCAATGATATTTCAAAAGAAGCGACATGGGATGACTCGGTCTGAACCCGGAGAAAAAGACCCATGCGGATCAGCGATTCGAATACAGGCAGAAAGTTGGTTCTATCCGATCAAAAATGTTCAGAACTGATACATCTGAAAATCAGGAGATCTAGATTGTCGCGCGACTCAAGTTTTTCCCGAGCGCGCTCATTCTCAGCCAAACCCTTTTCATGCTGAGTAAGCCTGAAGGTGCAATGCACCCATGTTGAAGGAGGCACAGCAGAACATACTGTTTTCGAGAGCTCGAAATTCTCAACAAAGACCCGAAATCAACGCTCGTTTCTCCCATTGTACTAATGATACTCAACCCGGACAACATCATACTACTGACTTAGCCAGCATGAGATAGTTAATCCAGCTTCATCACCGAAATTATATGTAATAAAAAAGCTGTGGAAAACAAGCAAAGAGGAATTTACACTCGTGCACTCTGACATCTCACGCGCCCAAGAGGGCCCCAGATGATTGCTGAAGGGAACCTGGTGATGCCGGTCAACAGTTCGCGGGAAAAAAAGAGCTCAAGCGTGGGAGCGGAACTGAATGAGCGCCGCATTTCAGAAAAAAACTCGTCCAAACATCCCTGAAACTGATTCCATCAAATCTGCTCGAGCTCGATCGCGGGCCGCATTGTGCGGAGAAAAGCAAAGAGACTCCGAGGAACACGGCCAGGAGCCGAGAAGGAACAATCAAGTTTCCGCCTCTCGAGGCAATACTTCGCTCGCCAGCGCGTCATCCGGCGCTGAAACCGGTCGCTCGGAAAAGAAGAGAATAGTTTTCCTTCGAGGAAGCTCATCTGTTGCCTCCACCGTCGCTCCCCGATTCCCGGTTTTGATGAGACTCCCTGAGCCAGCCCGATTCATGGATTTCCAGTTCGCAAGCAAGCGCCGTAATCGCTTCAGGTGACCTCGCCGAGGAGACTGAGCCTCGATCCAGCCACTGCGCAACCACACTCGTTTGATGGCATCATCGGAATGCGCCACTTGTGCGATCCCGCAACGGGTGGAACGGAGATGAGCTCCGTATGTCCGGAAGAGCGAAAATATTATTCATTTGGAGAAAACCCGGACTTTCTGATCAGCCAATCGATCCCACGATCGTTCCTGATGCCGCTATATATTTCCTCATATCGCTGGGCACCGAGAGCTCCCTGACGCTCTTCATATGATACAAGCGATTAGCTATCGGAAGGGGTCAAGGCAATCACGGAGAGCGAGAATCGCCGCGGCTACGATTCCCGGAGGCGACAAAAGTTCTTGGAATATATCACCCCTCGCAACCTTCCCTCACGAACATCGAGGGAGAGGAACGGTTCTCCGGGAGCTCCATTTTCGCGCTTGATGCGAGCTTTCGAATCAAGGAGTGAAAACATCGCGAACGGGTCCGTATGATTTCGGAGCCGAATGTGTGGGCCATCGCTGACGAACTTCTTCACAGAACATCTGGAGCCCGTCGTCCCGATGGATGAGCTCGTGCTCGCGTAGCAGAATATTCTGGGCACGATCCTGAGTGCGAATGCGAATTCTGACTCGGGAAGCGTTCCGCTGGCATCATACTCGGTTCGCCGCAGAAATTTTGTCAGGTCTTGTGTTTCGTTTCAGTCACTGTTTCCAAACTTTTTCCGGAAGGGTTATCCCCAGAACCCTGTTGCAACTCTACCAAGATCGCATTCCGCTGACTGCCTCGCAGAATCGCGGCAAGAATCACCGGAAGTAGCGGTCTGATAACGCATGCGCAACGAAGCCAATGACGTGATCTTCCGAGATCGTTGGAGGACTACGATAGGCGCTTTCTCAGAGCCTTCTGCTCCAGCGAACTCCGTTCTTCGGTGAGCCAAGTCACTAAGATTTCGAGAAATCGGATCCGTTCAGGGAGCTGGTGGAAGGTATTCTCCCGCTGATTTCGCTCAGGTCCGTCACGTCAGCTCCAGAGGCAGGTAAACTGGAAGCGACGTCACATAATTACGGAGTCTACGTCACAGCGTTCGAGGTAAATCCGGCTCTGGCGGGATCGGCCAACGGCGCACGAGACGATGTCAACGTCACAGCTGCGACGTACGGCGAGATCAGGGGTAAATGAACTGAATAGGAAAGTACTTCGTCACTCGATCTGCAAACAACTCAACTACGGAGGCTTTCCTGATCGCTGGTCATACACACGATCACCTCGGGTATCGTTTGCTCGAGCTGCTGCACCCGTCCATTGTGATGCCATCAGATTGGGAGGAACGGTGTTTCTAGGACGAACAGCAGACCCGAAAGTCATTGAACTAGGCTCTGAACGTGGATGGAAGGGCGAAAATCAAATCGTGAGATTCGATCGTTCTCTTATCAGAGCCTCTATCCGAAGGGGCTGTCAATCTTCATCGTTGTCAAGACGCGCCGCGCTTGGGTCATAGCGACGAAAAGGTTCCGACACTCGTGCGATCATTCCTTCTCGTCCGGGATAACGAACTGTTCCATGGCTTGTTGATGAAGTCAGGCTCAGCTGATCGAGATCACTACCCTGTGACCAGCACACCTCGCGCCCCCCCCCCCCCTCTGCCACGAATCGTAAAACGGTAAATTTATCGCTCATCGCCGCAGCGGTAATCAACCCATTCTCGGATAATCAGGGGCACGATTGGTTGAGATCTGATAAACGATCAGATGGGGATACGCGGGAGAAATCTCAGCGATTGTAAATACCGTCTTGCTGCCAGATTGCTCACCCCGAGGCGATAGATTGAATGACGTCCCCAAACATCCGGGCGATGCTCTAGAACACTCGGGATCTCTCGAAATGCCGGATGTTCTGGCACAGGCACCTTCCGTTCCTTCGGAAATCGTTTTAGGGCTCTGGATGGCCTCGTGACAGAACTTTGCACAATGTTCGATCAACGATTCCGAAAGCTGCGGGAACGCCCGAAAGCGTTCCCGAGTGATCCAGAATTGAGCGGGAGCAGTTGGCTGCAAACAAATACCGGCGGTACACTCGAAAAATGGACCGCGGCCTCTCGCAACGGGAGAAATATCTATTCTTCTCAGACAATCTGCGCATTCAGCCGATGTTTCGAGGGCAGGGCGAGAATCTGTGATACAGCGACTTCATGGAACACAAAGCTGTTCTGAGGAATCAGCATTGCGTTGTTCTATCAACAGTGTCATCACATGGTGCCGATAGAAAAACAAGGAACGCTGCGACAGGCAAGACGTTCCATCATCATCATCTTTGCGGCGTTAGGGGGAAATCCTCCGCTCGCCCATCTGCATCTCTTCCACAGCAGCTTTGTCGCCGCTCCAGGAAACCTTGCAACGCCTTCCGGCAAAGGAATCCAAGAGAACAATGACTTGTTTCCAATGTCTGGATCAAGATCTTGCATCGAGAACGCGGAATCCTCGGAAAGATAGCGAGAAGGAAAGTTCGCAATACTGGCAGCGCGAGGGTACCAGCATCAGAACAGTTTTCCGGTGGAAAACTTAGAAGCCAAGGTTTTCGGAGTTCAGCTGAGAATTCCACTCTTGATAGGGGAATCGCTTTCAGTATCGAACACCTTCCACAAAGTCTCTCAAAGTGCTTCAAAAACGAGTCAGTGGTCTCGGTCGCTCAATGTGGGCTCGGGAGGTTTCAAGAAGCGAGACTGTTTTACCATTGTTCCGAACCTTATCAAGGACGTGGGCAGAGAAAACCTCAGACCGATGAGTCCTTTTTCCAAGGCTATCGAGGCACGGGCTCAGTTTGCATTAGATGAGATGAATAAATCATGAGACCACCGAAAAAACATTTGCATAAGGACAGCGTCTCGGTACTAGCGGCAGAAGCTAGAACGGGACGGAAGCTGAGAATTCGAAGGTGACCTTCGAGCAGAAGATGGAAAAAGCGGCGGAGCTTTATAAGGGCCACTATCTTCCCAAGAAATCCAGAGAAGGGAATCAAGTCGAAGTAAGCATAAGCCCTAAAATGAAATCTCCAATGGTGCTCGCTGGACTCTTCTGTCTCGCTCTCGTCTTCTCTCTCGCTGTCCTCCCGAGTGCATCAGACGCCCAACTTGTGACAGCCTACAGTCCCTACGCTTATGGTTACGGCTACCCTTACACCTACGGATACGGCTACTACGGCCCCTACGGGTATCCCTACGCTACCCCCGTTGTGGCTTACCCATGGCTGAAGAAAAAGTGAGCTGGCGTGCGAGACATCACCTCTGAATAAATCCTCGGGAGGCGTTCCCGAAACTCATCGTTCGAGAGTGTTGTTTCTTCCCTATTACTCTGGCTTGAGTGTCGTCGACATTTCCGGCTAGTCCATAATTTCGTCACGACGTGACAGATTAATTTGGGTAAATTCAAGTCGGGTTTTGAGTGGGAATATCCGTTCCCCTATTCTCAAGAGAACTCCGCGATGAATAGATTCCAAACTCGGAATGCATGCGTTTCTGCCCCCGCTCTTCGCCGTGACTTCGCGCTACGTCAGTAACAGCAGCTCCCGACCTACATCTTTCCAAGAGAAGCGCTCTTTTCGCGGTCAATCCAAGACCTAGAGGTGGGTCACGAAGTCCAATGAATCGACAGTCAGCTTCGAGTCTTGCTCCTCAACTTTGGCGCCTCTCAATCATTCGGGAGCAACGAACGGTCTCCATCGAATCCGCTATTCGTGGTGCTCATGCGCATGCATACGAAGTTCTCGTAGCACTCCGTGCAACCCGCGGCATGCTCGGAAACAGATTCTCTGGAAGGAGGTTGGATGCCGACCCGTTGCGGAATCGTATTTCGAGGGTGATCGTTCCGATTTCTGCGATTGCATGAAAGACACCAGCCAACCTTCTGCAGCAGCCCTCCATACCCACGCGGCCGAGCCGCATCTTCCACGGTGGATTACCGAGCGAGCAACGAGTCGAGTAAAGGATGGACGAGTATCGTTGAGCACCTGGCCTCGGGACTCTTGATACTCTCCTGGAATTCGTATCAACTATCTGTATGCTTGCAAACTACAGTGACTGAAATTTTGCATTAAAATCTTGCCTCTCCAGCCATGTGTATCTTTCCTCGGCCTGTCAGGGTTGTCGCGCTGCTCGGAAGCCGCATCACAAAACTCTTCCGCGGCTAGGATTCGTTGAATGGCATCTAATACACACAAAGTCCGTCCTTCTGAGTACACAGAGCGAAAAAAAAACAGAACTGAGACGTCGATTCAGGATGATTTTTATTCTTGGATCAGGGAACCAAGCTTTCTGGTTTTACGAAAACATACAAGCACAGGACAAAATTTACACAGCAAACGTACGCATGGAGTATTTACAGGATCTTCAAACGATGTCGCGGAACGCCCCAAAATTCACTCGAGTCCGAGTGAATACGACGGGAGACGCTTCGCTGTCTCACATTCAACAGAGAGGCCAGAGAATCACAAAGAAGTAGTTATGAATATCACAGGGGCGTTTCAGTCGTGGAGAGCCGATCACCACCCATGTCCATATCCTCCGTAGGCAACCCCACTGAAACGACGCAATCGCATTGGTATCAGGAGTTGAGGAATGAAATGAGCACACAAGGTGCGTGAGATCGACGAACCGAATGAATCGCAATAAAAAACAACCCAACACTCACTGTGGCTGCCATCCGTGGCCTCCGTAAGCGTGGCCGTAGTTGTGCCCTCCGTGGTGAGAGGCGAAGAGAGCTCCAGCTCCGACTCCGAGGGCAGCCCCGGCTGCTCCTCCGGCCAATACAGGAACTGCGAGTTTCTTCGCGAACTTCTTAGCGATGAGGTGCTTGGCATCCATCACCGAAGCGGCGAACACCATCATGACCACAAACAAAGCGAACACCTTCATTTTGAGATTTGTTTTTGCTTTCGAGGAAGTTCACCAAACTGAAGTGGTGCGCCAAGATGTGCTCGATCGCCGCTCGACAAGCTTTTAAATATAATACCTCTTTCGTGGGTGAGGCTATCCGAAGGGTGGTCCGTCCATAGGGTGGTCTGTTCGACAGACAGACAGACATGCGACCGGTCGGTCCATTGGTCGTGATAGGGATGCAAATTGGGAGAAAAGACAGAAAAGGAGAAACTGAAGTGAGAGAGTTGAAGTAAAAGGACGTTGACGGGTCTACTGGTTTGACTGGACACCTGGCGCGGCTTATTCTGCTCTGGCTCAGACGGCGAGAGTCAGGACCTCGAGCGGGGGCTTTTCCTGGGATGGATGGCTTGAGGGAATTCCGCGAAGTCTTCGAAGGACCCGCTGGCTTGTCGACCGACACAGCCGATGCCGGAGCCGGCTGGCATGTTCACTGTCCGCGGCTGTGGTGCCAGCGGGAGCGGGCGTTACTGCACAGAGAAAGTGGGCGATGACGTAATACTAAATGAATGTTTCAAATTCGTTCTTCAGCGTCACGTAGATAAAGCTGGGACAAGGACGCCTCGGTCGAACATCTGGCGCAGACAATTCTTGTTCCCTCATTTATAATACGACAGAAAATCGAGCGTTCTCTGAAGTGGAACTGGGTCAATCGAAAAGATAACGCACCGGGGACTCGTACCGGATTCCGACCGAAGCATTGCGTAAGTTAACTGGATTTCGGGGAATAATCGTGGCGATTTGGATGATCTCGGATTTCATCTTCTCCAGCTGACAAAGCCTCACAAAGCACGGCCTGTGATCGATACACTTTGCAACCATGAATATTTCGGTACTCGCTCAGTACGTGATGTGAAGTCGGATTTGACACCGCCACGCTTGAACAAGTGGAATTCTTGATGCCCATCATCTACTGCTATGGCCGAGACACAGGCTGACCAGCTAGGCGCGGCTAAAATCGCTCCCATTCGGAGAAGTTTACATCATAACCATTGCTTGCAATAATGTTCAGGACGAACACAAACGATCTGGGTGAATACTCTAGACGGCTCAGAGAGCTGTTAACGTGGGACGGGAACTTTCAATCATGACCCCGCACATGATGGGGCATGCTCGGTCCAATTTCGAGATTTTCCCTCCGGACTCTTTGGGGGAGCAGACGCATGCATTTCGTTTACCTGAATTTGGAAGTTGCGGAACTTGACCCGCTCTCCATTTCGGTTCCTCTACTCTCCGGATTCGGTACCTGATGGTTGGAGCCGCTCGATTTGAGATTTCGTCTCCATTCCACCGAATTTCTGGAAGGCAGGCTGGACGTTGTTCAGCGACAATAATTCATCCGCGAAAAACTCCACATCAGTCAATTTCAATGACCAAAGCATTTGACGAATGTGGTCCCAGAATGACGTTTTCGACGGCGCCTCAAGCTGGCGCCAACGGTCAAAACAAGCAGAATACTCTTTCACAATATCTCGCCCCTAGAACTCACTTGCCCGCTCTGAATTTGAAAACACGGAATACGGAGGAAAGTCCATGCTTCTAGACGAAGTCAATCACTTCGGATTGGGAAATATACGTCTACGTTAAGCTCAGAATAGAACGATTCTCCATCAGCATGCTACAACCTCATGCCACGCATGCCGGACTTCATCAATGTAAATCCCACTCATGTCGCGCTGTACGTGATGTCAATTTATTACCACAGCTCTCCAAACGAGGACATTGGATCGGAACTTTCGACGATTCGCAGAGGAGGTGGAACGAAAATCGCAATCGTATATCCCTGGCAACCTCCCTTACGCAGGAGGAGATACCAATTGATCCAACGATGCAGCGAGCTCAGGTGCCGTCCATTCCAAGGGAATCGACCTCGGACAGCCTCCACGCAGCTTCGCGGAACACCTTGTGGAAGCTCGTTCCCCGCCATTACTCTGATCCACGGGCCGCGGATGGTGTTCCCGGTGCTCGGCGATCGAGAAGAGGCTTCAGCGGGCTCGACGAAGCATGTGGTGATCTAAGAAGGGCTCGATTTTTTGAAAACTTAGAATGCTGATATCTCGAGAACCAGTGCGCATACAGCGCCGATAAAAAAGAAACCGTTATGGAGCTCTGTTCAAGAGCTATCGAGAAGGGTCTCGGAAACATCTTCTCCAGTTGAGGAAAATCCTGATGCAAGCTTGTGCGGCTGAGACATCAACAGTTCAACACCGGCGGTGAAGCGGGTTTTTCCCAGATCGATCCCGGAACCACCCCTCCCAGACTCGGAAATGTATGCTCAGATTGGTCGCGGAATCACCCCTGACCATACTTCTGGAGGTCGATAGGGGTGATTCTGGGACCAATCTGAGCACACTTTTCTAGGTCTGGAAGCGTGATCCTGGGACCAATCTGAGCATACTTCAGCGAGTCCGGGAGGGTGATTCCGGAATCGATCTGACCATTATTTCCAGATAAATGACTTGATTCGATGACTTCTATTCTTTTTTATGCTGGGTTTCAAGCGAGTTGTGGGGAAAAACCGCTTCATCGCCGATGTTCAACTGTTGATTCCTCGGCCCCGCAAACTCGCATCGGGATGAAACTCGCCCCGCGAGTAGACGATGAAGACGAGTACTTTTAGCGATGTCTGAGAAAGTGGTCAGCCTTATCCTCCCAGGTGAGCAAACGAGTTTTGAATTTTCCTCAGCTGGAAAAGAGGTCTCCGAGACCCGCTGCCCACGGCGTTCGATAGCCCTTGAAGACGCCCTCCACGACGTTTTTTTCAATCGGCGCTGTAGCTCCACTGGTTCTCAAGATATGGGCATTTCAAGTCTTCAAAAATCGATTTTTTTGGTCGGGCGCTTATCCCGGCAGGCTCTAATTATGCCGATCTTGCAATGAGCAGAATCGAAGAAACCACACAGAGCTTCAGTCCGAACGCATTTATTCATCGTACACTGATGGTGCTCCTACAAGATCCGAAGCGGAAATATACACCGACCGAAACGTCGACTGGCCTTCCGATCGTTCTTCTCATCTGTCATTACATCCACAACAATTTCTCAATACTATGTACAGTGCTAGCTCAACGGTCTTCCGAAGTCCATTCACCAGCTCTCCCATCCACTCCTGAAATGAGAGTTATCGGACGGTGAGTTTCAAACCGAAGGGAAGGAGCTGCTCCAACGAATCGAAATGGCAGCGAGTGTTCTCCGCATTGCATAGTAGAGATGCTTTTTCAGAGTAGAAACCACTTCATAGGAGCTTTGATTCGAAGCAGCGACTGCCCGAGTAACGATCGAAAATTCTGTCAGTCAACTCACTCCCAGCCTCCGTGTCCAATAGAGTGAACTTCTGTGACGTGGTAAACATCTTTGTGACCGTGCCCGTGTTGATGACCACGATGCCTGTGGAGTCCGTGAAGGAGACCGGCTCCCACTCCTGCAGCTGCTCCCGCGGCACCTCCGGCTAAGATACCCGGAGCAAGTTTTTTCACAGCTTTTTTGAGGAGGAAGTGCGATCCTGCTTCCGTGAGAACGATGAAAACCGCCAGACACGTGAACAGAGCAGAGAAACGCATATTAATATCCCTCTGTGAACTCTGCGCGGCTCCTTGTGACTAGCTCTAAGTTTGTTGGTGAAGTGATAGCCTGACAAGATCTTGGTTTAGTTATATACCTGGGGCAGTTTGGTCCGTTCTTCGGTTCGTTTGTTCGCTGGATGGACGGATGAGAGGTACGAAAGTCTCTCTCAGTTTTAAACTAGAGCGTTGTGACTTCGTTTGGGTACCAATTGTTTGCTCCACGTAATTCTGTGTTAGCCCTCAAGGCCCCGGACGGCTGCCTATTTTCATTGTTTTCTTCAGAAACCAAGCATGCATCGTATCAACCATTAAACATCAGCGATAAAAAGGGGATTGAGTTCTTGGGGGGGACGAACTGTCAGTGTTCCTTCAGAGCCGCGGGCCCATTTTTTTCGGTCGAACAACCCTGAGTCATCAAGCTTGGCGTTCGGATGGTGTTTCGTTAAGTCTGGTTCCGTATCTAGCCCCGTTATATAACCAGAGTCATCGAACCGAACAACTATGTCCGACGTAATAGATAAACAGAAATTCACCTTGCGGCAGCTCAGTGCTAACATCATCCTGATTTGCAAGAGTTCCCCAGGCCTTGGTTGTAGAGCGTTGCTAAGTAGCCGTTGACCGACAGAATTCGAGAAGAAGCGAAAGAAACCTGCATAGCCGCCACATGTTGCCGCACCTGTTCTGATGAAACCGATGCATTTTTCATAGAGGTTCATCCGAATACTTCAAGTTCAGACCTCGTCTCTCTTGTTTTTTTTTTGAATGTATGGGAGCTCACGAAATGTTCGAATTCCGATGCGGGTCCTTGAAGATTGCATTTCCTGTCGTGGACCGACCACCGAAAATCGGTCATGAGTGATTCTCGCTCGGAGTGCAGGCGATATCTTATGTTTGTCGGGAACAATTTTTCTGAGTGTCGTTCGTCAGCGTGGCCCAGTCATGCTATAAACGTATGAGCTGTAGCCATTCCTGTGTCAATGATTAGACGAGCAGCTCCACCCAGAGGCGGCTTCGCTGAGATAACGGGAACATCACCCGAGAGCCTAGAGCGCCGTCACTCTCGGATCCTTCGCCAGGTTGTTTGTTGCGGATTCATGGCAGGAATCCAAACTTTGATTTCGCGATGCAGGGAGGCCCGCGACAGCATGCGAAGACTTCCTGCTCGCAGAATGCGAACTCGAATTCCTCGCTGCACCCAATATGATTAATCTGTATCATCTCAAGGCCAAGATATCTTCAGTGATATCTGCTTGACCCGGAGCACCGTAACGGGAACTCGACAGGACAAAAGCGTGGCGCAAAAGCGCAAAAAAACCGGCCTCCATGATACCAAGTGATATCAGAGTTCTGAGCGGATGACTGGGAGGATATACCCCGCAGTTAACGTCGCACGTATCCTGAATGCGGGTTCCTGTGGAGGGTTCAGAGCGAGACCGTCAGTGCGCTCATAGGTTTCCAAGCCTTTGCACGATCGACACGAAAGCGCACTGTGTGCCCCTTCTGAGCAAGTCTGATCATCTGTCGGAGATTAACGAATTTCTGACGAGGAAGTGGCCGTGATGCTCTTCGAATACAGTTTAGAAGACTTAGGCTTGGCTTCGAAGATTTTGGCTCGTTGAATCCTGTCTATTGTGCGGTTCTTGAGCTCAGCTCCTCCATCACGTTGATGGACGTAAGCCTCCTCTACGGGATCACTGGAAAGACCCCGGAAGTTGGAGACTGGAGTTACGTTCTGGTCATTGGAGGGGTGAGATGGTTCTATCTAGCCGAGCACGTCTAGACAGTTTCCGGCAAATTCGCTGCTCCGAGCCGAATGCTTGTAGAATCGAGGAAGATAACTCGTGTAGAGATTTATTTGCGCCTCTAGTGTGTTAGCGCACTTCCAGAGCGCTACAGCGAGGAAACTCACAGGGAAAGCTGCGTTCGTTAGAGAGGATCTTGAAGTCATGGGAGCTTGCGACACGTGATTCCGAAAAAAGAGACTCGAGATGACCAATGTTCCACATTTTTGACACCAAGCGGTCTCAAAGCAACGACTTTGGCTAGGCGCCCCAGAGGTAAGCCATCACACTTATGAGAACTCAACAACGCAGACATAAAGTATGAGTGGCTCTGCATGCAGCTGCAACGCGATTTCAGAAGCAATGCCGAACGGCCCCTTACGGGTCGAGTCCCTGGCTCCCTCAAGGCAGAGATAGGCGTGTTTTCAGAGAAAACTCCTCATAACCGGAATGAGCCCAACAGCCCGATCTCACTCATTCGACACCGACTCCATCGAATATTTAGAAAAAAAGCGGTCGTGATGCAGTGTCGCAGGAATCCACCAGGGTCGCGGAACTCCGTGCATCGAGGTGATGAAATCGACGCTTGGAGTCGTTCTTGCCTTCGTTCCCGCTCCCGACGGCGCGGGAAACAGTGTAGCAGAGTGCCGTTGCTTCCTGATGGTATGACTCCGTTTCGCTCCTCTTTTTCGTGCTGAATGTCCGGCACATTGTAGATTGAGAGGAATGGCGCGGACTTCGAATCAGCCCAGCGGATGGTCCCAATCACTGAAATCGATCTGCTGTGGATGAGGTACTTCGTTAACCCGCTCAGCCTGATGTCTGTCGGGATCGGGAATAAAACACTGAGATGGACGACGCAAAAGAGTGAAACGAAGCGCAACAGGATTCCAATTATAGCATAGTTCAATCAAGGGGAGGCTTGGGCTAGGGGAATTGTTTCAAGAAGTGTGAGAATTCCGCGTCGCGGTCGTAATCCGAGGTCCTTCGCCGAAGGGAGCGAAATTCAAGTGACGAAGTGCAGAGGGTGTGAAATGGTTCAGTATTGTGGGCTCCGATCGCATCTGCCTGACGGGAGGATCGTCCCTGATTCTCAGAAGATTATCCGTTCTCCGAACTTGATCAAGCTCGCTAGGATAGCCAGAAATTCCGTGGTTTTCGACCATTTGAGAGATTTCATTACCAAGAGCAGGAGCTCAGCAACAAACTCTCGGGACGAGGAGGTGCCGTGGAGCCAGCTCTGATTCATTGTGAGGTCCACACATAACACAATGACGAAGGTATGCCCCGGTGCGGATCGCGATTGCGGAGCAGTGGTTCCAAACGTTCTCCGTGTCTCGGAACTCCTCGGGCGTTGAGCAGGATAATGTCAGAGAATCCATGCCGTCGCTCTGGCTCCGTTGAACAGCCTCGTAGCGAATCAAGTTAGAATGGAGCTATCCACACGACCCGAACAAGAAGAATGAAGTCTTCCGAGAGCCGAAATTCGTTCAATGTCGGAGGCCAGACTCGCGCTTGAGAGCCGCTGTGCCAGAGCATTTCGCTGTTGATAACTGCCTGTTGTCGCTGTCAAAATCTTACAACGAAAGTCTCTCTCTAGGATTCTGCATTCTGAGATCATCATCACACGGCACACTTATCTGAACCAACGACTCCCCATCACTATCGAGGCTCAGTCGTTGAGGAAACTCTGCGAGCCCGGTGGCTGGCTAATTCCGTCACCATGCAGATCATGGCTACTCCAACAAATCCAACACGTTTTCAATACGTAGAGAGCACCAGCTGACGACTTTGTTTTGACCACAAAGTTTTCCCGAAGTCTCCTTCACCAAACGAACGCATCGAGCTACGCCTCCTTCTCGAGAACTGACTGTAACGATTACAGCTCCGAGGTCAAAGTTTGTCTCCAGATGACCGGTTTCGGAAGATAGTTGGGATTCGACGCACTCCTGTGAGTCCTGATAACTCCTCTTTCTGATTTTCTCTGAAGTGCGATGACCACAGAACTCAAAATCCACTCTCTTGGCGTGAAAACAGACGCTGGTATGTTTCCGCAGCTCACATACTAGTTCCTATTTTCTCGAGACTCACTGATCGACCTCAGCAACACTTGCTATTGGGATTCTGATTTAAGTTCCCTACAGCCGCCGTGCGCAAACACTGCCTTATAATCGGAGCCTCCATGTTCGTGATCGAGAACTCGCCTAGAACATCTAGCTCCCCTTCACCATTGTCAGGATCTTTCATCGACTGCGGTGGACGGATTTTATGTTGCTGCTGATTCATCCGGCAGATCGACAGTCGGACGATCACTATCGCTTCGGTGTTTTCGCAGGAATGCCGAGCATCTCCATCTTTCGCACCAAGCTAGGAGAATGGTATCATCTGATGACCGAAGAGAGGTGAGCACAACGGGGTACTCGAGCGCGAAGCATGCGAGATCCGAGCACAGCGACAAATTGGGGAATTTGTGTCCGGCCCGCAGGATAATCATCCATCAAACTCATCGTCATCACCGACAGCACCTTCCCAAAGTATAGCTGTGAACGCCACCACTCGGGTACCTATTCGCGGACACACTGCACTCTGCTTCCTCTGTCCTGTAGAAGGACCCGTTCAAGAGGAGCGAGCAAGCTCAGTAGCTGACGATCACAGGTTTCAAGGAGAACAGACATCGCGGGACTCTCTTCGCCCGAGAGACATGCACATGAGTCACTGGCTTTCAGTGGACCGGACATCGCGCTCCTTCACGTGCCTCGACACGCTTCCGAGAGCTCCGGAATGGACGAGTTACAACCAATTCGAGGTGCTTCCACTCGAAGATCGCAGAACATCAGCGGACATTATGCATCGATACTTCGACACCACTCCCTTTCTCAGTTTGCGAGGCATCGCTTTCAACCCCCACACAAAAATAATCACCGATTTTTTATTTGGGACCTCCAGCTTCCACAAACCTTCCCGGAAATCAAACTTGCTCCGAAGAATACCACTGAAGAAGTCCGAGTCCGTGTAAATCCGAAAACATAAGATCTGTTCAGGAGAAAATCGGAGGCTCATTTCGAACGATACCGTTGCCGTGTGTCGGAAGAGCGCTCATCTGGAAAGCAATAGTTTTATCCCTCCTCAGGTCCCTCAGAATCGCCGCTATTGCTGTTGATCACGTTCTGATCGTGCAACGATTCTCACTCGTTTCTCCCCGAGCGGGAAACCTGAAATCTGACGGCTTGTCACGCCGAGGTCGACAGGAGTGAAGAAAGTATTCTTCGTGGCCGACCGGTCGAACGAATGAGCGAGATCGGCTCGCTGTATCCGGAGTAGGAGATATCAGCAACCTATTGCGGTGGTGTCCTCCTGGAGTCTCGGAAACCCGGGATCTGCCAGTCTCCGATGAATGAGACAGAGTCTCACTGTCGGAGAAACACGTTAGAAGCGGTGGAAAAGGGTATTTTCACATCCTTCTGATATTTGAGTGGAAGTGGCCTCGAGGAGAGCCGGCATCATTTAGGCCCCAACCGACTTGTGCCGATGTATGAGAACTGTTTCACCACTCCCTATATAATGCAGTGCCATTAAGGTACTGGATCCACTAACTCAATTCTCGAGAACAGTCTTGCAATCGAGAATTCCTTTGAATCCGACCGGCTGAAATGCTTGGTTTTGTTCCTTGGAATTCAGATCCTCAATATCATCGCCGATTCGCTATGTTCATCATTTGCCTCACACAATGTGGATTCCTGATCGGTGTGTCGGTGCTTTCGAATGCGCCTCCGTGGCCAGGCTCGGCGCTTGACGTAGAAGTCTCAGCTGCTTCCTCACAGGGTGAGAAAACTCCCAGCATTTCGGGTTTTTGAGCTTTCGGTAGTTCGGGCTGTTGGCATTCTAGGTTTTCGGAATTTCGGGTTCCCGGTATTCTGGATCCAAACCATTGTGACATTTGGTGAATGACTTGTGACGGAATCTCTCGTGACCCACCTCTCAATATGGATCGATTAAGATACTCAAGATTATCGTTGAGCGGGATGACTGGGGACGGAGATCGGGACCCGAATTTATCGTAGCCAGCATCTCACGAGCCCGGTCAGCTTCAAAGGGAGTCGTGGAGCCTTGCGCACTGGAACTGAGAACACACATATTTCGTACAGCGTCGGAGAATGCGATCAACAAACGTTGTGAATATCAGGAAGAGAGCAAGACAGTGGATCAACATCGATCGGGCGTTCTGAACTGTTTCTATAAACCTCTGAGGTTTTTCTTGATTTCTCAATGCTCCGACTCTTTGCAATCGCACTGTGGATTCCGCCAAGCTCTCTTGTGTCTCATACGAGCACCACTCCAGTGAGTGAACGATGGACAAACGAGTAAATGGATAGCTCTGTGATCTGAACATAACATTTCTGGTTCAGAGCTGTACGCCGCGCCGAGGGGATTTTTGAAGGCAGTGGGGGCGGGCGGAAAACGAAGACGGCGGTAACGTTCAGTTTCTGGTTCAGCTGGGGTGGCTCCCATTGAAAGAGCGATCGCAGTTGGGCCCAATTGAACTGCGGTCAAGCGAGGATGGGGCAACAACACAAATGAGGAGACAATCGATATTCGTTAGGGCTACTCAAAGCTGTCTGAATTCTCTTGTCTGTCGAAAACAGAAAGGCGATGCTCGATTCTGGAGAGAAGGCGAATGACAGATGGGGAAACTCAGCGGCGGCTGGGTCGATGAAGACTAGATATTTCGCACCGAAATTCACCGAGGATCGTGGAGATTGAGACCGTTGTCAAGTTAATGGTCGAATTACTGGATGTTCGCTCGTGTAGGAGGGAATCCTTGTTTATAGCGGAGGTCTCGCCCCGACCTCGCCTTGGAGTCACGAGTGATAATTTTGGGGCGCGACCACCGCTTCCGCTCCAGCCTGGGAGAGTGTTATTGGAAAAAAAAATCCAACGGATGGCTTTGCCGGGTTCCGTCTGTGTTGGTCTTGGAGGAAACGATTCCCGACACTTTGAGACGAGATTCCACTGGCTGATCTCAACGAGTACCAACGTGTGACCCAGGTGCGAAACGCAATTTGTTGAGCGGCTGTCATAGCCGAGAAGCATGGCTGGACTTCGAGGAGATATTTGTATCATGTGCCCGTGAGGTTGACGTTTTCCAACAAACTGCTGAACTTGAAGCGGGAAAGAAACGCAGTGCTTACAGCGCTGCACTGAGCCGTTAACTACCCGGCGAGCATCCTACTGACGGGAAATTTGTGTTAAACAAGCACCGAAATACACCTCGCGCAAGGTATGTCTCACGCGGAATCAAGCGAGGAGCGCACTAAACGGTAGTCGATTAGTCCATCGAGCGCCAAGCCAAGTAAGACGGTGCTGCCACAACGAGAACTTGCGCAATGAAGTGTTCCGTGCACAAGTGCTTTCGGAACCGGAATATCGAAAAAACGCGAAGCAGTCTTGAAGGAGCCCCTCGAGCTGGACTTAACGCCAGTGATTCGAGTCTTGAAAGCAAGCCTCGGAGAACTTCCGGCGACGACATGCGACCTCGGAGACAGCTCGAAGTTTTTGGAAGCCAAAGCGGTCACGACAATATCTGCGGAAGTTAGGAAAATGCATACGGCGGCTAAGGTCAATCCGAGCCGAGAGTTCCGGGAAGGCAGAACCTAAGGCCACTGCGAAATACCTGGCTATTCTTCCATCTCCGCGTTACGGTCCGAACGCTTCCAATGCAGCACTGTCAGTCGATTTGAAGTTGCGTGAGCGAACCTGGATGAATATCTCCACCACAATGATGACTTTGATCATTTCTGTTCCAATGCACTGAGCAGCGCGACCATTGGGAGACGTAGGGAAGGGAATCGAGCTGAGCATCCTCGGCACCGGCCGAGCATGCGGAGGAACGGATTGCTTCTTCTTCCATTGCTATTTCTTTATTCATCGTTTAAGCCTCTCAATTATGAGTGACATTTGATCCCATCAGATGGAAATAGGGGCTCAAACATTCGCGCATACTGTTGGATGTCTTGTTATGAAGCGAGCTGGACGTGAACCGATTGCCGCGTTCCCGACGAATGTGATTGAGTAGATTGTGAGAGTTGACTGGCGGCATCGCGAATAACATTGAAGTCGAGTGTGAACCGTCGATCCAGCAGGAAGAGGTTTTCAGTCGCTAGAGCAACCGCGAGGGAGCATGACAATGAGTTCTCAGTAACCCGAAGAATTCTGGGGTGATCATGGTACTCTCCGACAGTCGGCTTGACAAGATGGTCTATTCTTGAGCAAATAAGACCAACTCATGAGCGCGGAGGAGAAAATCGCTGGGCGCGCGAGCCGTGTATCCAAACATGAGATTCCTGTTTCCATTGGACTCGCTATTGATCCAACCTCTACGAGAGCAATGCCCCCGAGCTTCAGCCCCCGAGCGTCTGAGCTCATACTGTCTTAGTCGAGCTACTGAGACGAAATTCGGACCTTCAGGTTGTCGAAACCCAGCAATATATGATGAAACGTGATGGACGCGATCAACGAAAACCATCGATCCTGGATTAAATGAGGAAACGAAACCAAGACGCCTCGCTTCTGAGCTTTCAAGTCGAAGTCAAGCTCTGCTGTTCATGTTGACGACGCGATCCTACCATTCTCATTGGACTCCATGAATGGTTAGATTTTATAGATTCTCAACGAATGGTTTGGGACAAAATAAAGGCAAGGCTTAGACGCGTGGAACGTAGGCGCATGGAAAACAATCTCCCATGGGCTCAGAACGTGGGGGACTTTCTGGTGTCGATCCGCATCCTATAATGCCCTGGGAGATATCGGACCTCCGGAAACAATTCAGTGTAGGAGCTCAACGAGCGAGGCGGTTCTAATGCGCATGGATCGCTCGAAGCATGGTAAACATGCAGAATTAGCTATCCTGAGATTTCCAGATAACGATTGAAGAGTGAGAAAGTTCGGCAACATTTATTATATCCATAAAACTAGGGTGGGATCTCCCACTTTTCACCAGAAACACTTATTTAGCACAACTTGCACATCTCAGTTTCGTCAAACTTGCACAAATGTCTAACCGCCTCCAGGCGAAATGAAATCGCATCTATCAGGCCTGACTGTGTGGCCTATCTGCCGTAGCCGTAAAGTCCAAGCCCCAACGGGCCGCCGTAGCCTCCAGCGCCGGCGTGGATAACCTCTACGGTATTACCTTTATCTTGCTCCAAGTTGTAGACATGGTGATGTTTCGGACCGTTATTTCGCATGAGTGTGTTGCCTAGCAGATATCCGTAGCTTAATCCGATAGCTCCACCTCCAGCTGCGGCACGTAGAAAAGGTTTGGCTGCCACTTTCAACCTGATGTTCCGTAAGCCGTTGCCGAGAACGCCATAAACCAACGCGAGAAGGATCGCCACACTTTGAAGATGCACCATTATGATGTGGCTCGGTCACCCGGGACGGCACAAGGTCGGAAGTTCTTTTTTCTGAGTAACTTCGTTGGATCTCCTGCAACTCGCTGGAAACTGCGCGAGCTACAATATAAAACGTGATCATCCAGCAACGGAAAACATAAGATTACATCTTTGGAAATCTGAAGCATTTTATCTATTCACTCGAGTTGCTCGGAGAGGGCGCCGGTAAGATTCCCCAATCAATGTTACGCGTTCCTAAAATATTCTGTGCTCTCACTTGCGAAAGAAGAATTGTGATCATTGCTAGCGGATGCTCTGAATAGCTCCTCCTGACTGCGAATGATCGCACAACAAACGAATCATTCGGTGAAAGAATTGCGCCACCTCATCAAAACTTAGCTCAGCGCGCATTCCGCCTCAGATCTCATGTGACTGCTCAAATTGTCCGATTAATTATTCAGGAGCACCGCACGAATGATCCCAGCAGACTCCGTGAAATATGGAAAGAAGACTCTGGGATTCTGATATGACTAGCTGAAGTGAATTTTATTTCATTGGATCAGCTCAGATAAACGGACTGGTCTCCAAACTTCAATACTTCGACTTGCCGTGAAAGACTTCTTCACTGTCATCGCAGTGGTGCTCGTGATGGTGGTCGTGACGATGGTGATATTCTCGAACTTCTTTCGTTGGGCTTGTGTGCAGGCCTCCGTGGGCCCCCAGGTGGGCCCAACCGCCGTACATGCCGCCGTACATACCACCATACGAAGGTCCTGGCAGACTGATGATTTGCACCGAATCCTTGCCGTGGCTAGGTTCATAGTGATGGTGATGATGATTATCGTGTTTCTTATGGTGGAGTCCATAAGCGAGACCAAGAGTGGCCCCACTAGCCGCGGCCGCGGCAAGGGGTCCGGCTAATTTACGCACGATCTTCTTCTTGATCCTAGCTTCGCAGATTCCGACGAGGAGCACAGCGACGCACAGAAACCTCACGAAACGCATGTTGTGATATGAGATCAGCTGATGATTCCAACGCTCACTTTGTAAAAATCTTCCGTAGTATCCTGCGTTGCCAGAACTCAGTGAGCTCAACGCTCCTCGAACAGGATTCTTTCAAACTGGCTTTCTTTCCTTCGAAAACTTCTAAAGCGCAGACCGATGGCTCGATGAGTGGAAGTGCGCAGGCGGGTTGGCTCAGTTTTGTCTTCGGTTTCACTAATCGTCAGGTAAGGGTGATGATTGAATGAAAGGTCTTGTCTGATTTGCACTTATTCTGATCGCAGTCTGACGTGGCCGCAGTCCACTTGTCTACTCCGAGACAGCGTTTTCATGATGTTGCAACAGAAGTTCATTATCCGGAATGATACGGTTGCTGTGCTCTCTTGTTGCTTAACCGGCAAGTTCCGCGAGCTTTTCGGGCTTGCTCAATTCAATTTCAAGAAATCCGCCATACCGGCTGGTCTCAAACTGAAGGAAACTTCACCGAGATCGGCATCGTCTCATCTCTCTCCATTTGCTCTCTGTATACACCCATTGCTGTTTCTAACCTGCTGGAGCGGAGGGAGACTGAAATCTTTCTGGGGCACGAATTGATCCGGAAGCATGATCCTATGAGTTCAGGATGGCACGAGTGGAATCAAACATAACGGCGACAGACTCTATCAGCGTGTGCCCGGCCTTCACCTCGATCATTTCATCAGAACGGAAAGCTTGAAGGTGCTCAATCCATTTTCCACCATTAATCAAGAATATTTCATCAGAGGCTGTGACTTCGGATTCACTTGGTCAGTGTGGAGAAAAGAGAACCTGTAGAGATCAACAGCCCGCGGACTAAACGAGAGGAGAAAATCACGACAGCCTGAAGTTTCAAATAGGACGAGAATTTTTTTACTGTGTTGTGAAACGTCAGCGCCGCTATTGAGATGATGTGGCCGCGCACCGCTGATTCAACTTGAAATTCGGAAACTAGTAAACGGAAAATCGGCGCGCGAGGCATCGTTATCTCTGGGCGTGATCACCAACGTGATTTCATTCTCGTATTAGACAATCAAAACGCAATTAACGGCATCCGTTTTGAGAACCATCTGATTAGCAACGCACTAAGCCAGTTGCAATGGATGATATTCTCAAGGCCCCCCAATCAGATGGACGTGAAAGACTAAAACATCGGAATCGAAATTTTCATTATCTGAAATCTGGAAGAATCAATACCGCTTGGCAGTTCAACGAGAGAGTGACCGCCGTTGCGACATACGAAGAGGTTTCTCCTCCCGAATCAGAAACGCTTCCAGAGGCTCTGGTTGTTGTTCATGAAAAAAAGTTGCTTCCCGAGAGTCCCGCACGCCAGCAACTCCTCGGAGCGTGGAAAGACAGGAGCGAGAGCCTCCTATTCGAAGGTTCCTATCCGATCATATCACACTTTTTTTCAACCGGTGCTGTTTCCTGAGCAGAACGGTGTGTTTCTTGTCTGATTCAATCGTTCGTCGATTTTTCCAAAATTCCATCGAGCAGTACAAACTGATTCCTTGATCACTCAATGTGAACAGACTCTGACTCCTCTCGGGGGGAAAATAATTTCACTGTACTACTATGGAGAAACAATTGTTTTTTTCCTCAGCTTCACTATGTTTTTCATTTTATTTCATGATGATATTCACTATGTTCATGATGACTTCGTATGAGATATTCGTCGTTGTTCATAGGCTGAAGACTCAAATCAATGAACCGTTATTTTCGTGCGTGTATAGAGTCACAGAGTCGATGTCACCGGCTGCCCACGAGGGCCACAAGCTCAGCTTGCTCAGGACACAGCAAACTAGGCATATAAATAGAGCACATCGATGGATCAAGCACGATCGGTAAGGAAGAGAACAAAGCATTGGCGATCAGCATCGGGTCGTCAGTACTGCGGGGTTCGACGAGCAGAATTAGATCTCCTTCATCCAGCATGCGCTCCACCGTAGCCGTACCCTCCGAGGTAGCCGCCGTAACCGTTGCTATAAGGTGCAGCATTGATGACTTGAACTTCATTGCCCCCTCCTCCTTGTCCGTAGTTGTAGATGTGATGATGCTCTCCTTTACCACCCCTTCCATGACCAGCCAACAAAACGCCGTAACTAAGGCCGAGGGCGCTGCCACCAAGACCAGCAGCGAAGAGGGCACCTATGTTGCCTCCCCTCCTCTTCCCAAAACTCGCGTGTATGACGGCGACGAGCAATGCTATCAAGCAGAGCAAACGTATGGAATGCATATCGGGCCAGACCAAACCCGACAAAGATGACACGAAAACAAACAACGGATCGTACGGGGGGGGCGAACGAAACTGCGGAGACTCAAGAGCAAAGTGCGCTTCAGCTCAACCTCAGCCGCCGTTTTATGAGCGTTACCGAACAAGGTGAGGAGGAGCTATATCTTTTATTAGACAATATCATTTGGAATTGATCACCGAACGCCCCACGGTTCCTCTTCTGTTGTTCCTCCGTTGGTCCATGGAGAGATTCCCAAGTAGCGCATTCCATCGACCGCTGAGATCAACTGAGTGGTTGAACGCTGAAGACTGCTACTGCTTAGAAGCGCTGAGCTGCCTCCGATTACACTAACGATGATGCTTTGATTACCAGCAGTTGCGATGCTGATGCTACGCATCGAAGCGGTCAGCCGAAGGCCACATGTGGGAAAGTCGGATAACTGTTTGCTGACGTTATTGATGGTTCACGATCACAGGGATGAGGTGATTCGGGACCGTCCAATGGAAGCGCTCGGGGACCTTCCCGACTAGCCTATGCTCCGGAGGAATCTCCAACGAGCCTTGAGATCGTTGGATAAAGTTCCCCGCTGCAGACTAAATTTCAGGATGCACGCGGCTTTACTACATGCTCGACCGCTCGGAATCACGGTCGAATATCAGTGAACACACATTCGATCACCGAAAACGTTCTCGCCCACCGATAACGTTTCCCAATGATCGTCAAGGGAGGCAGCGAAGCATCAAGGCCAAATGGTAATCTCGACTTAGAATATTGACCTGAGTTGTTGCTCTGCTTGCAAGGAGCTGTATTCATTCCGACGGCAACGCCCCTGTAGCCCTCACACGTACTTAATGGTAAAAAAGGTGATCTGAAACCTTCCAACTCCAATTAAATTCTCTGTGTAAAGTTCCCTAGCGGTTTTCTCTCTCCCCGTCATCAAATCAGGAAGACCATCATGTAGCAACTCTTCTGCCACACATTGCTTGCAGGGATCCCTTCGAAGTGAACCATACAAATATCGGTCTATTTCGCTCTCCTCTGAACCTGCGAGTCTCGAATGTACGGGGATGTTTTTTGAGGTGATCAAGTGAGAGATATTCGAAGGTGCTTTGGCCCTACATCCTGGGAGTTCCTTCAATAACGGTCATCATACCGAAGATGCCGATGCTTGGGGGTTTTAGGAGTCAGTACACCGTCGCTACGCGATACAATCATACAGAGACGGGAAAAATCGAAGGCGCTCTCTCGAGCTTGGTCCTGAGGCTCTCTGTTCCAAGGCTCTTTCCACACTGGCGCTGCTGAAGCTTGTGCGTTCCGTGTTGGTGGATTTCGGACGAGCGGCATCTCTGGAGTCTCCTAATCTTCCTTTTCTGTCCATTTCTCCACTCGTGATGATTCCCGCGGAGTTATCTGTGTTCGCTCGACAAGGAGGGCGCTTCATGGCACTCGTTGGGGACGAGTGGGAGGTCATTCCGTGCGGAACGATCCTCGAGGGAAGTGTGATTGCTGAGGAACATCGCGCGAAGGCAGAGAAGACTCGTATTCTCCGAAGCCCTGCAATCATTCTGATGTCGTTTCAGTGACGAACCACCGATCGCCAGGGAGAAAGGACATCCACATCAACTTGAGTGAGTGAGCGCTGTGCCCTCGTCTCTGCCGCAGCGGTTAACTTGAATGGGGCCCGGACGACGATTTGCAGCGTTGCAGATTTTCTTTTGCCGAGCGATACAGCTGTGGCCGGTCTCTCCCGTTGAGACCCGTCATATTCTCTCTGTTGATCGCATGGTTCAATAACGCGTGCTGATGTCAAGGGTGGAGGCGTGCAGGACCAGAATAACTGTGCAAATGCCAACTGGGCGATTCCACCTCCGACGAGAGACCCACATATTTTAACGAGTGTCATTGCATCGTCGGAATCGGGGACTGCGAATTCAGTCATGAATCACACCGCCAAGGCCACGGGGAAGTATCATCTAAAAAGTTGATGAACCATTTTTTTTCAATATTCTGGAGGGGTTCTCGGGATGCTCGCAGGGGGAGGGCATCTTCAGTGATTCTTGCTAGTTTCCACTCAAATATGCAGAAACCGCAACGACGGAAGATCGTGGACCTGGTTTGGAAAGAATCCGTAATAAGGGTGTCGGCGGCAGACCTATCACTAATTAGAGATTGCTGGAAACCAAATCCAACCCCACAGAATCTGAACAGAAGCAGTAGTGCGCTCAAAAAATCTTGCAGCTGTCACCGTGCCCACCGATCTCAAATCTGAAAGCTCTGATGTATATTGCGAGGATTCACAGCAATCGGGAAGGGTCGAACTCCGGAATCGTGAGAAGCTCAAAGCTGCAGACGGATCAAGCTTCATCCCCCCTTTTCAGGGGGAGGAATCTTCCCCTTTTCCAAGGGGTTCATCATGACCACGAAGACCTAGATCACGTGAATCACAAGGAATAGTGTTGTAAGCAGTCGATCATATCGCATCGTCACAAGCATTCCAAACATCGAGTTTCCTTGCAGGTTTCGGATTCACAGATCTGATATTCAAAGAGGCCAGTTGCGAAATGTCTCACCGATCTGGCCATCTACACTCGGTTGTAGTCCGTTTGGCTTAGGCATGCTTCTGAAAATTCGCCTTAGCGTTGAGCTAATGACTCCTGCAATCCGAGAGCAAAATGTTCTGAAACGACACACGCTGGACTCCCGAGCGCGACGCTCAATCAGGCTCGCGAATTCTTCCCCTGAGCACTAGAACAGCCACTATATGGCGAAACTTGAAACGAATATCTTCAACTAACCGAACTTCAGCGCTCACATGCAGCAGAAGCCACCTGTCCGCCGCGCTCATCATCACGGTAAACGTGGGTGCCGTGAGCCGAGTTCGTTGCACCGAGTCAAATTTTCGCCCGGCAGTTTTTCCTTTCAGCACATATCGGATCCGTCGAGGATTGGGAAGCAACAATCAACCATCATACATATACAGGGTGTGCTCTCTGAGGTGCAACATTTTCGTGACCTTTTCGTTTTGAGCTGTATTTTGGTATTCGATCTGGGATCTTTTTTTTTGATCGAATGCTCTTGAAGAGACGCATCTTTTTTTGAGGATCAGATCAGTGTTACGTTGTCGAGAGCTCCCCGAGGTTTCCCTCAATTCAATCCATGGCCCCTACAAGAACCTAGCAGGGAATCGCCGAATCTCAACCAATTTCGAAAAATAGAAAAGGGAACGATTCCTCTTGATCCCAGCCACAAAGGCTCGCGAGAACGCGCAGATCGGTTTTGAACCGGAGAAACGGTATTCAGTACGAGATACCCCTAAATTTAGCCCTCCAGACCCCCCGCCGACCTCTCCCGTGAAGAACCGCCCGTAACTCCTCAGGGAAGCCGACTTCGGAAATTTCACTGATGGAAAAAGTTTCTGATTTCGAGCCAAACTACCCGAAAACGAAGACCCCGGGTCGATTCGAAGACTTTTTTTTCACCTCAAAAGTCACTGGGCGCTCATCTCATGTCCCTGCCTGAAAACGAGCCGAAAACAAGCCGGCAAGGGTCAGGACGGCTTCGATGGATAACAGCTCGGAAGAGGCGTAGGGAATCAACGATTTTTATCCTAACCAGGAGCCGTTTGCCGCGATGACTTTCTCACACCTGCTGTTCAGGGCGCGTTGTCAGCGCGTTTCCAGGCGGGGACATGTGATGAGCGCCCAGTGACTTTTGAGGTGGAAGAAAAGTTATCGGATCGACCCGGTCACTTCGTTTTCGGGTAGTTTGGCTCGAAATAAGAAACTTTTGCTATCAGTGACATTTCCGAAATCAGCCTCCCTGAGCAGTCACTGGCGGTTCTCCACGGGAGAGGTCGGCAGGGGTCTGGAGGGCTCAATTCAGGGGTATCCCGTATTAAAAACCGTTTCTCCGGTTCGCAACCGATCGTCCTCGCGAGCGTTTCGTAGCTGGGATCGAGAGGAATCTTTCCGTTTTTTATCTTTCGAAATCGGTTGAGAATCGGCGATTCCCTTCTAGGTTCTTGTAGGGGCCGTGGATTGAATCGAAGAAAACTTCAACGATCTCTGGAAAACTTATTACTGATTTGATCCTCGAAAATAATGCGTCTCTTCAAGAGCTTTCGATCAAAAAAAGATCCCAGATCGAATGAAATTTGCCCGGAATACAGCTCAAAACAAAAGAACGGGAATGTTGCATCTCAGAGAACACGCTCTGTATATCTAAGTACCAACATGATATGAACGGATGGCAAGCAAACCAAATGCGCAGATTGGAAGCAGATCTGTTAAGGCTGTCTCGAGCGGAAGGTTCGATACCGATAGCGAGCCAGGATGGTTAAGAACCTCTCCGGGAAGGCCGGAGCTGGCCACTCAGGTTGACACCTACCTTTCTCCATGACAAAGGTCAGCAGAAAGCCTTCGCGGGAGCTGACTTAAAGGAACGAATTAAAAAAAACATCGTCCGGTTCTTCACTCATTCTATGAGAGCATGAAGTCTCTAGCTCTCATTGCTCGCTTGGACCTCTTCATGACGAAATACACGTGGCGGTTCGGCTCCTCAGATGGGAATGCTAGTATGTCTGTCAGGCAGAGATTCCGATGTATGCAAGAACACGTACATGAGACACCGAGGGCAATGTGGTTCATTGAATCGCCCTCCAAGGAACTCTGAAAGAGTAGTAGGTAGAGCCCGGCACGTGACAGCTCCTTTCGACTCTCGACCGCGTCTTGGCAATCTTTCTCTTCGGTTCACGGTAATGTTAGTATCGATCCCTGGGAATCCCGCATCGCAGAGAATATCGAGCGAGCCGGAACCTATCGATGTAGCGTCACAAGAAAACTAGAGATATAGCTCTCTCTCGCACCAGAAGATGGAACTCAATGAGAGCCTAGAAGTTTGGGCGATATTCATCTATCACAGTCCATCGATTCATGCATATATTTGGGGGTCGGGAAGGATGTCTCGACGCATATAGACTTATTGGCGAGCGAGCCGGAAAACTCAGGTGAGAACTCGGATCGAAGATGTGAGATGGATGATGCCGGGACTTCTTGATCTAAGAGAAGGGACATCCACGTTGAATGTTTTACTGTTGTAGAGCGATTCTATCAGGTGTTCACTCAGACCCAGCTGGGAAGAAGTTCGGGCATTTCATTGAGGTCACACAAGGATGGAAAGTGCCTCTCTCGTGGGAGAGTTTCGCAAAAAAGACGGACTCGAGCTCAAGATTTTATCCTCTAATCCAATATGGAGAACCATCGCGAGAGAATCGAGCACCTGTCTCTCGCGCGTACCCAGAATCCCGAAAGGCCATGATCCCTACTCAAATAGCGGAAACCCCTAATACCCAGTATGCCGACTACTTCTACCCGCGAATCGAGCATTAGTGAAGTCAACGGGAGTTCTTTGGTCAGAGGTTAGACTGGAAGAGGACTTGAGAAGTATGAGAAGCAGCTGAGATTTTAGAGGGAACTGTTGAAGCCGCGAAGGCGAAACCTGGAATCTCGTTGACTTTCACGAAGACTTCATTTTAGAGAGAGAGAAGTTGTCGTGATACCATTCTCGACCCAAACCGTCTCTCACCGACGGCTTTCTGTGGTACGCGAGCTCAGTTCAACTCCTCTCTTCACAATGGGAGCCTGGAAGACTGAAATCAGCAAATTTCGATCTATCTGTCACATTCAAATCTTTCATGAGCGATTTTCGCTGTGGAAGCCTGGCCGTGCCCAAGACAAGCCGACAAAAGGACGCTAAACCCCCCTTCCCCTGAAATCCGCACGAAAACGTGGTGGGGAAGCTCGAGAGCCTCTTGGAGTTTAGAACACGGACAGTCACGCGGTGTCTCTCATCGTTGTCGAGATTCTGTGATGATTCGAATTGCCACGAGGAGCTTTTTTTGCAGCAAAACTCTCAACAACAGCTTCAAAGTCTGTTTACTCCCGTTTCGTCTCTCTCAATGCCCAAACGCTCAAATGAGCTCTGCCTTCCTTAACCCATGACGATCATGACTCATCGATCATTCATCTCTTGTCATTCACCACATAATTTGCCACTCCGATGCGTCGGACTGTAACTACGGTTTTGCGTCATTCACCTCTCTGGGTCGCGATTTCGTTCTCGATTCGCATAAAATTCCGGCTGCAGTTGAGGATACTGACAGAACTTCAACGTCCTTGTGCTGAGATTGAACGAATTTCCATTGCGTTCGAAGAGATTCACACAGCTTCATCTCTTCCGCTCCCCAACTCCCATGGGGCGAGATGCTGTTTCCATGACAGGATTGACTCTCCAAGGCAGAAATGGACAGAACTCGAACTTCCATATTAGGCCCATCAGATGTCTGCGGCACTCATAGATCGGTTGACGAATGGAGTTTATTCCGTGGTAACGAATATGGGAGAGAATCAACTACTAACTCACTCCCCTCAGCGTTGCGCTCCCTTACTGCAAACCTCGTCAGCTCTGCGCCCGGGACCACTCCCCTAGAAACGCCACAGGCTAACATAAATCCCAAGAATCATCTCCGATAAGAGCTTCAAGCGGGTCTCAATCCGCTCCGCTCATTTCTGGCTCTAAATGAATTATTCCATGAGTGTTCTATGAACATAACGGCGGCTTTGGCCCAGTATTGTCTGAAGAGGGCGAAAAGCGCCGTTCCGACCGCTCGAATCATTACCAATGGTAAGTTGACAATTCAATCGAAACAACTGTTCCAAACAATGAGTTCTGAGCTGCCCCATGAGTTTCTGGTCTTCAGTGATTAAACTACATGCTCACATCTTATCAATGTCGGCGGCTGAGATGAATGTTTGAAGATGAGGTTGTTTGCGGTCGTCATGCGTTCCTAGAACTATTGCTTCAGCCTCCATGGGAGCATCTACGAGAAGAGCAGAGATTGCGGCCACGAATTTTCTTTTTCCTCTGACCAACGTGAATGATAGCGAAAGGTATCAGAAACAACTCTGGCGAAACGTTGCGAAAAGTTCGGAAAGTTCTCAGCGGGACCTTTTGCCTTGCCGTGTCGCAAAACTGTTCCACACTGTCATGGAACGAACAGAAAATCTCGCTCCCCTCACAGCTACCGCGCAAACGAAAACGACAACTCCGAATATCACCTTGGATAAGCGAATATAACACTGAACGACTCTTTGGCAACTTAAGGACATTCCGCTTAGGTCGAAAGCGTCCCTCGTATATTCCAAGAGAAGATTCCAAAGGGGAACACTGAGTTCCCCAAGAACCAAGGTACTATTACCCCCAACCGAAGCAGCTAGGAATTTCACGTAATTCCTTCTTATACTCGAAACTCTGAAAGTCTTAGGGTTGGTGGTTTCGGATGCTATGTTGAGCCGAGTGCGTTATTGAACCCAGGATGACAGGTTTCCAAACTTTTGGGAGCCGGAGACTCGAGTGTACGAGATCGCCGAATTCACGACTGGCGATCAATACACCTTGTTACCGAATTTCGCGCGCACCCCTGTTTCACGGCGGATCTCCTGAACAGAACATCCGAGTGAGCCTGAAGTCGGTTCAACCACCCGGACCCCGCTGTTTGAATTCCGGACTTCCTTCGTTTGTGAGGAGAAAAACGAAGAAAACGCGAATATTACTGATTCCACTTGTTCCTAAATCATGCGCGCACCAGTGTTTTCGCTGTCGATTCTGGATGGAACGTCCGATTGAGGCGGGTTCTACATACTGCTGGGATTCCATTGAGCCCTTTCGGTTTCCTCCACAATCGTTGTTCCTTGTTCAGGGACTCGACGGAAAGTTCTTGGAATATACTCCAGAGATGTTTCGTACTGCTTCATTACAATTGAAGCTGCGAATTACATACAGAGCTTCGTTCCGGCGCGAGTAATGACTCGGCAGAACCCACCTGGCATTGAATTCACAAGTTGCAGGGAACAAGATTGCGACCATCCGACATTTCGTTTCATCAATCGTTCCTGGTGATTCCGCCACAAAATATTGCATATGAGGACTCTCATGGCGGAGTCCTCATCCGGAGTACGGAATCCAATCACGGCGCGATTCTCAGCTCAATCCGAAGTTCCGTTCAGAAGTTACGTGGGAGTACAGAGGTGCGCGCATATTTTTGCAACGGAGTGTCTCAAACCTGGCATCATGGTTCTCTGCTGAAAAGCTGCACGAAATTTCTGAATGCCACAGAACGGCTTGTGCCGTATAAGCTCCCTACACGTAACCGACAGTATTGAGCGATCTGAGACGGACTGGATGGACTGACCGACCGATTCGCGAGCCAGCAAGCCGAACGAGCCGCCTCTTCTTCCAATGTCATTCTGTGGAGCTGTGCGCCGATCAGAATCAGCTTTCAGCAGAATCGCGGCGGCGGCCTTGGCCTGAACCCGGCGTTACGCAAGTGACGCCACAGAACACCGAACAGAGCCGAAAAGCCCGAAGGCAAACCGCTGGCTGGATTGCCAGACTTGTCGACGTTGGTTTCTGTAGCTGCTCGTTCTTCCTTGTTTGGAAATCGGGTATTTTTCTTCTTCTCGTTTCTTTCTGAAACTGCTCATCTCGCCGCTCGCGAACGCTGAGACCATCGTGAGTACCCCCGACTACAGAGTGAAATATAGCCCATTTTATCAGGGTAAGCTTGGCTCGATCAGCGGGTCGACTGGGTGGTCCGCCTTTCGGCTCGCTCATGCCCCCACTCACGGCACACGCACCACCAACATAAGAGCGGTGTCGGAAGGCGGCTTACGTCGCCGTTGCAACAATGGCCCGTAGGCCGTAGCAGGCTATCGTTTGTTTCGGTACATTCTCATTGTTGCTCGGACGAGATAGCATCCACAGACTTTCGGTAAACGTCGGCTTCTGAAAAGGTTCATCCACACTGGATCTCGCTGTCTACGCGCACGTGAATAGTTTCACGCACCCGCTACAGAATGTCCGCGCTCATGTGAGCATGGACAGCCGATATGTCTCAGTGGGAACGCTGCTATCTATTGTTGAGTCTTATCTACACTTGAACGGTGGTGTCTTAAATCATGGTAACGATTCCAACAACCGAGAAAAATTGACCCTCCGTTTGACCATGACCAATATCCAGCAGCTGCTGAATGTTTCCTCCTTCTCACTGTTTAGCTTCGTATGACGTATGAAAGGTTCGCTGTCCGGTATCAGAAATCCCGACAAGGAGCCTACGGAGTCGAATTTTACCGTCGGAGGACTCGCGATGCAGGTTGCGAAGGTTTCGTTTAGATTCAGAACCTACCCTTCTCGGTTCAATCTCATGATCAATCGAAATCACGCATAAGGGAAGAAAATATCTCAGGCTATTTGATTGATTCTCCAATTATATTGTTTATTTTACAACAGCATTCTCTTCTTTCTTCAACATACATGCATATATCACAATGTATACAAATTGGGGGGCGAGGCACACAGTTGGTTTTTTCGTTTTGGGCTTAGCAGATGGAGGTAGCTTCACATAGCAGGTGGGGCCAGCTGCCGAACGACACAACATATAACATAAAGTCCTCATTCGATTGAGGATTGCACGGGTTTTTCATTTTTTTCCAGACGGGACAAACATTTAAGGGATACGGGGACTGGGGTTTCAGACGGCACTTGGACAAAACACGGACAAACATGCAGGACATGCCCAGACAGGGCTCACGGGTAACGACACATGGGGGACAGGTTAACACGATTAACAACAATCAAGATCCCATCGAGCGGTGAGATACGGGACTACTCCTTCCTTAATGTAAGGTACGAAACATTGTGATGTGCGAATGCGTTTTGGGAGGACGGAAACAGGTGCGCGAGTTCCTCCGGCGAAAGCCGTGAAGTTCGTTCTTCAAGAAACGTCATCGACTTTTTATCACAGAGCACGAAGAGCCTTTCGATGCGGATCCGCAGCTGTAAAGATTCAAAGTCGTCTGAGTTAGTGGGCTCTGATGCAACAACGAGAATCACTGGAAGAGAGGCGTATCAGACGATCGAGATTCTAGACGAAGCTGTGAAGACAATCGAGAAGACGGTGTAAGATGCGCTCCGAACTCCCGGACATCCTTCGCAGGATTCTTGATCTCTCGAAGACGTTGAGGCTCACCATCCGTGGGCGATCCGGGTGAATTTTGTAGGGCGCGAAATTCGTTTCTAGGATTTACTTACTCATGATCCGAGTGGAACTCTTGTAGGTCATTGGCTGCGCGAGTTTGGTGAGAGGGAATGAGATAGAACAAGTTTTGAGCGGAACACTTAGAGTTCAGGATGCAGGGCCTTCCGTATCCTCGAGACTCTCGGTACCGAAAGAAATTTCTGAAGAAAAGGAGGTCTCGCGACGACGGCGTAGCGGCTCGGGTATCGGAAAGAAAGTAGAATAGAACAGAGCTTGCCAATGTCAAGGATAGAGGTCACGAGCCCGAGCCGAGAGACCGGGCCGGTCTCCTAACGTTCTGGCGTCACTACAGCCGGTGTCATACGAATAATGCCGCGACCGGCGTTCTGACGCCGTCTTATAGAAAGTGAACTGTGTTTGGCTTGTGCTTGTTCTTGGGGAGGATGTGAAGGTCCCCAACGAACAACGTCATTACGCAACAGAAAACCCTCCGCTAACCGGCGCAGATGACGTCGCTCTGCGGATCGAAACCGCACGTCAGGCAAGGCTCCAGAAGCGGCCTTGCCGACGCGTCACGAAGGACAATGCACATAGTCGCTTACGCCGACGCCGGCACTGTTAGTCCCAGCCGCGGCTTCGGCAACTCAACCGCCGAAGCGACAATCAACAACAGCAGCAGTGACGGCGCACAATAGCGCCTGCAACAACAATTACTAATCCCATCCCTACCTAATCAGGTCAACCTCCTCACACAGAACACTGACGAATGGAACTTTCACCGGTGAGGGCTCTCCGGCTTCGGGGCGTCGAATCACGTCATCACGTTTGGGCATTCCCGAGTACTTTACCCGTTTTGTCGGCAACATCTGCTTCTATTTCTGCGCTGCTCTTGTATATGTTCGTCCCAATGGCAAAACATCTGATTCCCCGGCTCATCCGTTGCGACCACATTAAGGAAGTTGAATTTACAATGGAATTCGTCCGATAGCCTGAAAACTCGCTGCTTGACGAAGCCCCCCTCTCTCAGGGAGTCCAAGATTACAAGCGCTTCTCAGTTTGACAGAACGGATCGATGGCTCCTGGCCATTGGCACCTTGGATGTCTGATGGTTTCCACCGAAATATCACGGCGTGAAAAGCTGTTTAGCGGACACCTAAAGAGAGGATCGTGAGGCGTTGACGGCTCCCCACCCAATCCGGCGAGCAGGGTGTTTCCACGGCACATCATACAGCTCTCCAAGATCGATACAGAAACTTGAAGGTCTCGCTTGCAAGTATACGCCAAGTTCGATCCGAGCCCCGGAGCTCACCTGTCTTAAAGCTATCGCTCACAACCCCATATTTCTGAATCTCGGAAATGTACGATAACTCGTGACTATGTGGTGAGTTTGTTCACGTGGAGACCAATTGACTGAGATGTCTTCTTGTTCATCTTTCTCGAGGAGGCCACTCGCTCAACTCTATACTTTTGTTCAAAGCAGTGTTTCTCAACGGATTCAGTACCCTCCTCCGAGGCAAGGTTGAGAAACAGTGGCTCAAACTGCGTAGATTGGGAGCTTTGGGTGAAAAATGACGATAGCATCCACTGGGCAGCGAAAACTCGGGAAACGAGGATCTATGTTCAATTGAGAAGGATTCGTATGGATCCCACTTGATCGCGAACGATGTCTTTCTCCGACTTCATCCTCAATAAGCGATAGCTGTTTGTTCTTGGTGCCCACCGAGATGGACTACTGGATTTTGCTGGAGCGATTCTGGGGAGTAACGACTCTGATTCATGGGTCTTACTGAGTTTATTTTTCAAGAACATGGATCGAAGGGTGACTGTTCCTCCAGCTTGATGTGTAGCTGCATTTTGGCATCAAGTAGGCTTGACGAGATTCCAAGCCACAGATACAAAGTTCTTTTTCTGTACGGCAGTGCCTCATCGATTTATAGTCACAAAGAATAGCCAAGACGTATAAGGTGCTCAAACAGTAGGAGACCGGTGAAGGAGGCGAACCTCACGAGTTATATGGATGAAAAAAACACTGGTGAACGGTTAAGCAGATCGGAAGTTTAGCCCGCTGACCGGCTGACTTAGAAACGAGCGTCGAACTCGATGAAGGTCTCTTCGGAGGTAGATGATATCCACTGGTAGCTTTACAGTGATGTAGTGATGGCAATTATTTACACTTTGATTCTTGATGGCCGACATCACGCTCTACCACCATCCGCTGCTGTAAATATGAGAGGAATGCCGTTAGATTTCTTTCCAGACGTTATGAACTCCTGTCATGCCTGTGCTGCATTCGTATCGAGCTTCAAGTGTTCCGGTGTCGTCCAACGTTGAGCCACTGATAATTCCTAGTGTCAGGCGAGCCCGGAACGCTCGCAAAACCGCTGGAGGACACCATGGACATCCAGACAGACGCCGAATCGGAGATTCTCTGTGAAGAACGCCACTGCGAACAACAAAGCGGATACGGCACCTCACTGTTTCACGTCGTGTCCCAATGATTTGGACGAGCTTTCGTCACCCGACCAGGGGCGGCATCAGTTTACCACTTATGATGGAACAATGTCCTCTCTGATATTACGCTGGTCGCGAGAAGGCTGAACAGTCGCGTAGGTCTCAACCGCCTCTTCGGAGGCTCAGAGAGAATGAGACCCAGCCTAGACGCCTTTCTACCGCAGGTTCCACAGTAGCCTCGGGCGAAACAGCACTATAAACTCGAAGATCACTGCTAATTTCCAGACGAGCGTCCCACGAGGATACTCACGATTCCCATCCGTGGGCGGGTTCCCATCCGTGGGATTCCCACCCGTGAGATTCCCAGCCGTGGGGTTCCCATCCGTGTCCTTTCTTGTGGTGCTTGTGCGAGAGAAGACCGGCACCCAGTCCGAGAGCGGCTCCGGCAGCACCTCCTGCGATAACAGCTGGCGCCAGTTTCTTGGCGGCTACCTTGAGTAGCAAATGCTTGCTCTCTGTCACCGAGACCAGGATGGCAGCCATCACGACAGCAAGTATCAAAGAGAAACGCATGTTTCTTCGCTATTCAATGGACGATGTGAACTCGTTTGTTTCGAACCAGATTATTGATCGGTTATATATAGCTAGCTTTCAGAAGCCGTACTTGGGGAAGGAGACAACTTGCGTAACAGGCTTGGTACGGCGAGTGAGTCCGGGGTTCGATTCGATACCCATTGCCCCTCCCCAGAAGCTTCGCAGAAGTATACCGTACTGACGCTAAACGTGGCAGCGGCTGTCGGTTCTGCTCTGATCAGAACTCGGTGCCAAGCCCGAATGATTGCTTTCTGGGCCTTGGAAGCGAGTGGGTCTGTCGATGAACACCGAAAAAGTCACCAATTAGAACTAATCTTAATTTCTTTCATCGCAGCCGGATCTGAAGCGCAAAGATTCTTGACACCTGTGCCGGGTCGTCGTGAAGTCGTACCACTACTGCATGATGTAAAATATACGTAGTCAGTGAGGTTTTTGTGACATGCGAGAGGTAATAGATTGTCCTCGGGCAGGTGGGAGATCGCAATTTCATCTGGGTTTGAGAACGCCCAACCTTGAATCTATCATAGAGATACTTGGCTGGTGATTCCGGGAGCAGAGGATGGAGCCGACGGAATCATCCCTGCGGCGACCATACCGTTCGTAAACTGAGCTTGATCGAAGGACTGTTCGAATAACTGACTGCAGTTCTCCAGCGGTCGTCCAGTCGCGATCTTCAGAGCTGCACTTGGAAACAGTTTGGTGACGCATTTGTGCCTGACCTGTCTCCGGTCGATGTTTCCAGAGAAAATATCGAAGGTCGGATAGGTGTTTCCCAAGAAATTTGTTCATCCATGCATTGCAACTAATGTATTAGACGACATATTGATTAAATACGATTCACGGAATCTTTCACTTCGCTGTACTGTCATTCTGAGTATCGATCCACGCACACGACGTTCCGAAGGCTTCTAATCCATTCCGGGTGACACAGATGGACCGAACGTTGTGTGTAGAGTTGGAAACTCATGAATTCCACTGTTCGTTGTGATATGCTCTGCTGTAATATGTTCTGGGGATATATTGTCACATGTTCGTATGACTCCCGCATTTTCTAAGGATTCCTTCTGCTCCTTGTTCCATGTTCAAACTTCTAGATGTGTGTATCACGTCCGAAATCGCCGATAAAGATGTCCATAACAGCCGTTCTTTAATTTCCCGTCTTCCGAAAATTGACCATGTGCTTCACGGAAGCATCACATATTGATGATGAGCTATGAGAAGGGCTGCAAATTTGTCGCGGTCAGAAAACGTGAACTTCGCGGGCTAGCCGCGGTAACGGATCGGAAAATCGTGGAAACCGAGTGAATCGCTTGAGAATCATGAAGAGTGATGAGATCGGAGAGTTCCGCAGAAAACTTGATCAAAACTGAGTACCTGGTGCAACGATGCAGAACCAAACTATTTTCACCATCTGAACACAACCTGAGCACCTTGCAATACTGGAGAGGTCCTATCACAGCCTGGGAATTCGTCCACCTCAGACAATGAGAACGGATTTGACTTAGAATAAGATAATGTAGATTCGCGTTGAGCTTGATTTCCAAGGTCCAGACCATACCGGCGCTCGGATGGAGCATGTTGCAGACGACTTAATTTGGCTCAGCGACGCTACGGCGGTCATTTCTCGATTTTTTCGAGCACATGCTGAGAGACCGCTCCGCGGCAACACTGCCGGCTGGGACGCTGAGGCAAATTAGCGCTATTTGGGAAAGTTTCGTGAAGCGTTGGGCTGAGGCAAGCCAAAAGTCCGCGGGGTGACTGGAGCAACTGAAGTCCTTAATCGAGTTTAAGAACATTCTGGGCTCCGCCAGCGCCAAGTCCACTTCGTCGCAGACGGGAAAATGCTCGGAGACGAACTCAGAAGCTACTGCAGTGATTCGAACATCCTCGGTTATCGCGATGGAAGCCGGAAACGACATGAATTGCGGAGGAGGCCGGAAATCGCGGAAAAGGTCAAATTCTTTCAGCCCTAGCTATGAGCCTCCGAGTTCTTCAGGAGAAGTTTCCGCACCTAAAACAGGCGAGAGACGAAGCTGGGGAGGAGTTGGGGATCGCTACTGCGAGCAGTATCCTTCCGCGAATTATCGTCCGTTATTCTAGATAGCCGTAAACTGACGAGGAGGTGGAACTCAAAGGAAGAGAGAGATTCATTTCTCGGGATAGAAGAGCGGAATCTCTCTTCCAAAACTACTCTTCGCTCCAGCCAAACAACCCATTACATCGTCACTTATCGCTGCGCTTTTCTGTGCTATGGCGCAAGGCTTACGGTTAGTCAGACGTGAATCGTCTAGCTCAAGTTATAAGCCGCAAACGTCTGGCCTTTACGCTGGTTAAAGGGCATGGGACAGTTCAACACAGAGACGGTACAGAAGGGCAGTCGTGGTGTTGCCCCAAGGAGACAGATAGATAACCGGTAGCATGGCGCGTAATGATTGGTTTCGAATCAAAGCAAGCTTGACAATTGCCGGAGTATCGATGTACACGGTATTGCACCCCCAGGTTATCCGAAGATATTGTAGAGCGCGTACGACCCAACTAGCTGAGACCAATGAAAGATGAGTGTAGTATTGAATCATTCCAAGCTACCTTGAGCCGAGGTCGACCACCTGAGATCGTCTCTGTGAAGATCGAATGCCTCCAGATACGACCTCAGCCGTTCTACTGGCGAGGCTGAGGCATAAAAGAAGAATTTCTGGAAGGCTGAATGTCCGAGCACGTGATCAACGTACTGGGAATCGTCACTCATTAACGGAAACAGCCTCAGGGCAGCATTCACTTTTTACGCAACAACCGAAGATTGAATCAGAACCAGATCTTCCGCCACGTACTCAATACACCGTCAACCGTCCCAAGAAAGTCCCCGCGGTTTCATGATTACGCTTGATTCCCTTACGTGACCGTCCGTTTATTCTGTGACATTGACTACTGGAACGAGACCGTTCTACGATAGCGGTTCGGGTCGATACAAGATGTCAAACAAATCACTGCGCTCGAGCAGCGGTTGGCTGCCTCTGAACGGATATCACGAACGGATTGCATGAGTTTGACGGAGAAAGTTATCGGCCCACTCTATCGGTGGTTTTGGTATCCCTCCGCCTATTGACCTGAAGCCTTTTGACGGAACTCGCCGCCGGAGTCCTTCGATAGTATTCCTGACCTCGCTTTTGAAGAAAGGAATCGCCGATCGATCATCAATTATACAACGCTCGTAAACGTGTCCACGGGATTCTCCTTCGACCTTGCTCCCGAAACTTGGACCATAGGTCCGTCCGAGCGGGTCCAGCAAAGAGATACTGTGGAAACACAGTACTGATTTTCGGACAGCAGGATTGATCGACGTGAAAATCTGTCGGAGCAAAGTGCCTGTACGAACTGATTACTTTCTGTATTTTTTAACGATGCCACATTTTCGACGTCGAAAGCCAACACCTTGGACGATATTTCAACAGCTTTTGAGGTCTCATCTCAATGACTCATTCGGATATAATACCAACACGTAACCGATAAAGTCCGCGACTTCACTTCACTACTAGATATCCGAGACGCCGCATCGATCGGCCTGAACATTCGCATATCTGTGCACCCTGATTGGTTGACAATTTTTCATCAATACTTCTGAAGCTGAGCTATGTATTTGTAACACACGGTTGCCAATCGTGCCATGCCAATTCTGAGAAGGAAATGTGACCAGGGCTCCGTGCCCGGTTGGAACCTTCTACAAAGCATGCACTCGAACTGAACTCAGAGAGGTGTTCGACCAGCACTCCACAGAACTATCCGATTACGTGAGCTCATGGAAGAGTTTCGAATGATGTTGCTGTGAGCATCAAGCGTTTCTGATGCGCTGGGCCTTCGAACCTAACTGACTGACAGACACTAGTACAACCACCACCTCCGAGATATTTTTAGAGTCGTCTGGCGCTTCTTCTACTCTCGCCGGTTTACTTCGAGCGCTGGTGCTGGTTTGTGTCTGGCTGTCCCGGTGTCCTCTGCCAAAATGGACGTCCTACGGAGAGTCCTCTACACGTTGACGTATCCAGTCTGGTATGTCTTGTCACTGCTCGTTGGATCCAAGGAGAGGCCCCCGGCAATTGAAGACGGCTGCGACGTGAGTGCTGCTGATGGTAGAACTTCTAGGGCAACGAAAATATTGCCGTGAAGGCGTAGCTGATCGGAACAGCGGGACCTGCTCGTACCGGGAGGAATGGATCCGTTTTTCCCTGTTTTTCCACTACAAAATTCTATCATCTCATCTGTCAGAAACTTCCTCTCCAGTTACTATGAGTAATTTTGTTTCCGATCTTCTGATTGATTGCTCTGGCTCCGTTCCCAGTCTTGTTCGTGTCTGCCTCGTTGCTCCTGATTTCTATGCTGCACAGTGGCGCAGCGATGTGATTGCGTTGAGAACTCCAAAGCCCATCTTCCGTGCCTGCCTCTTGAGTGGTCTCCTATATTTCACGATGCCGCGGCACGAGGGAAGAGCTCAAGACGTGGAATCCAAACTCTGTTCGAGATCCCTTCAGATAACATCAGTAAATAACCTCTGCGAAAATACTCCGAGTCTTTCCACTGTCTTGAGGGGACTCTTAAGTCTCTGGAATCGTTGCCCGGGGCGGGCCCCGCCTCATCACAGCGCGCTACTGATGCCATAAGATCGCGCCACTCTCCACGGTCTGTTTCGAGATCCGCGAAGTTGTTCACGACTGAATCTGCGCTTCCAGGAGAAATACCCGCTTCCTCCAATAGAGAAGTTCAGATCTGATGAGCTCGAGATCGCCCCGACGAAGGACGACGATATAGTGAAAGCTTTTGGTGAAGATCTTGCTCGGGCTCACTTCATTGATTGCGTAAGATATACCTTGAGGAGACGAATCATTCGGAATCGATGAGCAATGAAAGCGTCGCTGGGAGCCACTATAAGTTATGGGAAATCTACTCTCCCAATTCAAGGAAGAAGAAGAGGATGAAGACGGCGACGAGGAAGACGACGGCGATGAGGCTGCCGACGACGAAGGCGTTGCTGAGATTTTGAACAGGGTCGAGCCGTCTGACGATCTCCTACCGGACTCGGTGAAAAGAGCGACAGACAGTCTACAAAGGGAGATTGAAGAGACAATGAAATTGCGAGATGAGTTGAAAGCGGCAGCCGATCGGAATCTGCAGCGTGTCGAAGCTTTGACTGGAAAAGCCAACGTCCAGAGATCAGACGCACAGGCCGCTGGGAAAGCTCCGATCATAGTTGAGAATCTCATTCCCTGGGCGACTGCGGCCGCAGAGACTCTGGATAGAGGGGCTTCGGGAGTCGCAAGGACAGCACAGGAGGGAATCGACCAAGTTGCTGAAGGAGGCCGCGAGATCCTGAATCGGATAGTGAAGGAAACCGTACACACCGGAGAAAATCTGGCACGAAGTTCCCAAGAAGAGCTTGAAGACGCTGATCAGCTCCTCAAGACAGCAGCAGATAGGTCAACATCGGGGGAAGAAACGCTAGAAAGACTGAAAGCTGTGGAACAGGTGAGTTGATTGGAATTCTCACCGACTTTCTCACGCGGAAAGGCTCCCCCCGTACTCGGCTTTGATCATCAGTTCTCTTATATCACTCGCTTCCCAGGCAATGCACGAGGATCCTGAGGAAGTGAGTAAGGATTTCGGAATACAGTTCCGTCGCGGGGGAAATGTTTCGCTTGATGATGTTTCAGCTTGATCCTTCCGTGACCGACTGCTCTAGCAGAGTATCAAAGTTCCCAAGTTAACCTGAGTTTCGTATCCATTCCAGACGAAGAAAGATAACGATGAATAGTGAGACACTTTTCGAAGATATATTGTGATAAATACCTCAAAATATTTATGCCGATGAAATGTCGTTCAGGAACTGTCTGGAGTCTTCATTTCAAGCCTCGAATAAACGATTCAAAAGTCACAATTCGTGAATCAACTTTATCATATACAAGGTGCTATTTACAGATGAATAGGCCCTTCCTAATAGAAAAGAGGATTATGAGTGACCCAGTGCGCTTTCGGCTTGTTCTTCGCAGATTCATGCGAGGTGAATATGGACTTGAGAGACTCAGATGCGTTGGGGTCCTTAGCGATGGAGTAGGATCCTTTCGCTTTTTCCGGTATCAGAAGCTTCGCGGCCCCCACAGAAGTTCCCGAAGTGCCAGGCTCGGTTTTGACAACTTCGACTTTCACTCTATGAGTTCTCGGTTTTTTAGCCTCCGGCTCGGAGTCGGCTGTGACCTCTTTCTTGACTTTTTTCTTGGCGGCCTTCAAGGCGGCCTTGCGCTCGACCATTCGTAGTTCTAAGACAACCCGTTCATCATCACTGGGATTGAGGATGATAAGGTCATCAGCTTCAACGACGCCACCACATTTTAGGCACTTCTCTGTTTTCACATTCTTCAACGCCCTCTCGCTGAAAACGCATCCGCAGCGACGATTGAACATAAACTTGTAGGCTCCATTCATCTCAAGGGAGGTCGTCGGACAAACGTATTGAGATGCAGCGTGATCTACGTATTCAGCACCCTTGGATTCGACGTCTTTGAAAGCTGGGTTCTCGGTCAACTTCAACTCGGTGACGTCCTTGAGTTGACGAATGTGAGATGCGATCTCGACTGGAGTTTCAGCTTTGCTTAGGAGGTATTGGATGACGGCCTCCTTGTTATACAGTCGTCCCAGATCGCAAGCCACGATCGGCTGCTTCAAGGCTTGCTGAAAAGATAATCAAACGCAATGAACAACAGTTCCATTCGGAACGCATGGTTTGGGAAATGAACTCCGCGTATCTTCTCGATTATCGAGATCAATTCCGTTCACCTGGGAGATTGCACAGTGCTTCCATCTGAATGCGTTGTCGGCCTTGGCATCTTTCTGCTCCCCTTTTTGCTTCGTGCGCACGAGCTCATCTCGTCTCGGAATAGTGCCTCCGTCACATCCCATATTCGCGGTCACTCGAGATACACAACGCAAAGCGGTGGCGAATTTTCACCTTCTTGTGGGGAATAGCGTTCGAGTAGCTCTTTGTGATGATATTCTGCGGTGGAGAATATAAACAGATGATGACGATGATCTGAGCAGTCGTTCGGCCGCGAAGGTCACTGAGTGTTTAAGTCGAGGAAGATGAACGAGAATTCAGACGAGTGGGAGTCATTCGGGGTATTCTTCCTGAAAGCCATTAATTGCGGTTACTCATCAGCCGACGGAGTCTCCAATGTACACCAGAATCATGCTCATGTCGCGGCCAGAATCTGCGGCAGCAGACGATGCCTCTGAGGCGGTGGATACAAAATCATTGCGGGCTGTCTCAGACATATTTCGAATGGAACGCAGCGCATGCTCATGCAGATCTTCATTGCTCCGTGTCGACCATGAAGTTCAGAGGAGCGATCACTGACGGCATCAAGGGTCTTCAAGTATTTCTGAGTGAGTGTGGAATACACATACGAAGGCAATGATCTCGTGCAAAAAGATGCAAAATATGTACATCTGGCGAAGTTTCATCAATGTGGAATTCGACTACATCAATTCCTTCCAGGAGCTGTCCATATGATTTCAAGAGTCGCCAAACACTTCGATCTACAACTCACGGAAGATACTGTAAACCTCATTGTTATCGAACCAGCTAACAAGGGTGGATTGCGCGTGAAAACGTCAATAGACAAGGTTGCTATATTCAACTGCACTGTCGATGAGAATCATTCGGGAACTTTTGCCGTGCGAGATCATTCCGAATCAACGGTGGGATCATGAAATCGTCCGCTTCCAGGATGAACTATTCAACGATTACATCATGGCTGGAGTTTGTGCGGAGAAGAACGAGATTCATTTGGAGGTTCCAGTATCCGTTCTACTCGAAGTTTTGAAGCATGCAGCTTCTGCTCACACTTTCAAGGTGAGCTCAGGTGTGGATGTCCTTAGCGTCGGCATCCAGCGTACTCACATGGGGTTGGCTTGGCAGCTGAAGCGGAGAGAGGCGATGAGCTGGTCTCCAGTGACGAACCATTTTTCGGAATCTCTGAGCGGGCTGTCAAGCATGGGAGCCCACGGAGTGACTCGAGACATCATCGAACCTGCGAGAATCTTGGTGCACCGCCTTTGACACCAGCAACGAATTCCGCAATTCGCGAACTCGAACAGGACGAAACTCATTCCTGCATTCAGATCATGTATTCATTCAACAACTGGTCAGGGTGAGCTCACGTTCACCGTTCAAGGGTGCAATCCGGTAGCTCAGCTCTTTGCAGATCAAGCTATCAAAGAAAACAACTCCCGTACTAGTTGCCTTGGCAGAACTGCCCTCTGCAATGAGCTTACAAAGATGCGTCTCACACGATATCCCCGTTCGCGTGAGTATTATGAGAGTCTTCAGGAGTCTGCATGCTTCTCAGAGAGAATTAGATTCGCTTTACGATGTTTTTCTCCATTCCTCGAGTGCGAATTTTCCGTATTTCTGTAGGTTGTACCTGTCGCCGATTGGACGAAAATCGAAGAACGGGAAGAGATGGATGCCAAGATCCGTTCTTACCAGGCGAGTACCATGGAATGTCCCTACTTACATTCAGGATAAATGACCGGACGCAGTACCATGAATGGAATCGCAGGTGAACCATTTCCGCTCGTTCATCGAAAGAATAAAAACGATCTCGAATATATGCTCGTTTCGAGTAACCAAGGACTCCGATGGAGATCTGAAGCTCAAAGTCTCGGCCGAAATTCCCCAGCAAGTTCGCATCGTAACAACTTTCAAAGACTTGCAGTATCCTAGAGGTAAGGAGCCGTGTTGGAGAGACGCGTTGGTTGCGGAACATATTCCCCTGGATCCAATATGTCGAGTCCCGTATCGAAATTCCTAAGCGAAATCCGTTTTCAGAGTGCGGTCCCGCCGAAATCAGCCTGGACATCCGCAAGGTTTCATCTCTCCTTGCGGGACTGCACATGCTTCCGAGTTGTCTCGAGATCCATATTTTGAATAAGGATTTCGCCAACATAGTTCTTGATTTCGACGATATGCGGACGCTTCTAGTACTGCCCGCAGTTCAAACTTGACTTATCAGATTCGACATCTCGGAAGTATGATGTAATTGAGGGAAACAAATCATGTTGAAGGGCGGCGGCGGTGGACGCCGATGTTGAATATATATTCTCATCAGAGAAATCACAATATCTAACAATTTCGAATGACATCGAGGAGTTGGGTCCATCGGGAGAGGAGGCATCCAAAACCCGCTCAACGATATCCTCCGCTCATATTTCTCTCAACTCTCTCCAGATCAGCCGAATCATTCTATTCTTACATTGCACGTGTCGTTGGATCTCAAGGTCCAATGGTCTCTTTTTGCCACCCGTTTCTATTTCCGTGTGGTGCGGAAAGCGATTCGGACTGCTCATTCTGCGCTTCCATTACCCGTTTTCCCCCGTGAACTCTTTCCGCGATGACGTCACCCAGAACGAGTTAGTTCTATACGGATGGGCAGCTTTGAAGGTTCTGCTGCGGGAGAGCCGCAACTCTCCCACCCGTGCGAACTCCGTTTGGAATATCATCGAAGTTGGATTGCGCCATCGCATTTCGAGATATCTCTCCCACGGATCGAGACCGAGGAGAAAGTGCCGATTCTTCGCGGCAAAGCGGAAACTAGCTCTCGGGTATCAATCACGGAAGAGTCAGCTTTTGATGTTCTCCAGATAGATCCCGGTATCCGAGTGTCCCGTTCTGGCTTTTTTTTAGGCCCATCATGCGATGCTGTCTCCGCGGTAAATCACTGCTCAAAACTTAACCGACCTTGATCACCAAATCCAGCGAGCCGTTCCAATTTTACAGGTTACTCTTCTTAGCTGTTGGGTCACAATAATAATCGATAACCTCTATCAGCGAGTGATCGGCGGCGATCGCGGTGGAGTCAATCTGCTTCCAGCCAGACGTCGATACAGAGTTGAGAATGGAGTCGTACCACAATGACGAGACGTGGCGCGATTCCTCATTACACTCACCCACGGTCCACGAATGGCTCCTGGCTATTCTCGGCTTCTGTGAAAAGTGCTTCCATCGCTCAATCCTGGGAACTTAATCTGGACCCTGCTTAAAAACTAATTCAGTCTGGATACAACTGAGGTCTTAATGATGTAGACTTTCAGTCTCCAGCTGAGTTGAAATTTTTGCCGAATGATCCAGCGAGAGCGAGGAACCCTGTCATGGAAACTACTCGAAGATGAGACAAAAACGGGATGATTTTTCATGAGCTCGAAGGACATTCCTGACGTCTCCCTGGAACATTCCGTGTCACCAGCGGCTCATGTGCGAACAGTTCTGATGGTACCGGAAGCCACGGGGTCCTTAGCGAGTCGGAAAAGTCGCCCTGTGTCGATTGGCAGCGTTCGGGATTCGGAAAAAAAAGACGCGATCGATAGATGTTCTCGCGCTTATGAGCGTCATCAGTCTCACGGATCAACAGACAGACAGCGCAGTCGAATTTCGAAAACTCTCGATGCGGAAACAATGAATGACAACGAATTCAAAACAACACGTCAAGCATATTGAGGGAGAGAATAAGTCTTGAGGGACATCACCTTCTTTCAACCCTCTTTGGCGGTGTAAGTCCAACGTTCATGAATTTAGCTGTGGAATCATACCATATGGTCACCCCTTGTGAGACGATTTTTCAAATTGTGGTCTTCAGGACTTGGGGAATAAGTGCACAGCTCGACATCAATCTGCGTGTTCGTGATCCCATTCCAATGCCAAGCTCTTGCCCGGCGTTCGAAATCGGTGAGCTCACTATTTTATCTCAGCCTGTCAAAGAGTCGATGCCGAATTCCAGTAAACGGCCACGATTTCTAGTTCATTCGTTGTTTCAGCAAGCTTTTCCGTTCGGAAACCTCTCGAAGTTCTCATCTTGTTCGGCCTTATAAATTCATTAGTGCAGAGAAGAAGTCTGGAGCCAGGGCCATCGACTCGATTCGAGGTGGGAGTCAATCCTTGGACTTGAGACGTGGGTATCGAGTGACGGCACTGCCGACTGAGTGCCTATGGGACTCCGTCTCCGCGCTCGGTCATGTCGGAGTTCCACGAGTGAATGAAACATGCGATCTGGAAGCAGTAAATCAAGATGTGAATCGAATGCGTGTGCTGTCTGTTGATAACGGCAGTGTGGCTGCGCGCTCTCCAAGCCGTTCAACTCTAAAATTGACCGTGTCTGTCCGCCTATCCGCCGTTCCAGAGAGCGTTCAAGAGGGCGCGACGATCGGCTTAGCCGCGTCCGGTATAGTCGAGTCGAACTAGAGCGAGTGCCTTCCTACAAACGTGAGCAGTCTCCTTCGAGCGATCACCGGCAGTGCTTCAGGTCCAGAACTAGCGAGCCAACGAGCTGACAGAGCTAAGCCATGGATTGTGGTGAGTAGGTCTACCCGTAGTAGGTATATGGACTATGCATGACTCATCTCTGCCTCAGATACATTTGTGTTGCATTTCGACGGTTCTCCATGTGTTTCTATTGCACGTCCGATGCGCGATTCATGAACCGGCTTCCGTTCGTTATCAGAGCACGAGCCACATGCGTCCTGTTAATCTTGGCGGGCTTAAACCTCCACCATCCACTCGAATTTGAGGCATCGGCTCACCATCGGAATTCGCTCTCAGAAGAGGCTGCTGTCTTAAATTATTATTGATTCCGAGTATGGGAGCATCGAATACCATGCTCGACCAGGCTGAACATCGGATCAGGCTAAGACCGACTCCGGGGGATAGGGTTGATCCGGGACGCATCGAAGTCTCGAGGCGACGAGTGCGTCTCTTTTTCGAGGGCAGGGTGAGCGAATGAGAAGAATCAGCCAGATCACTTCTGGATGCTCTTGCGACTGATTCATGCTAGAGCTGCTGGGGGAGGGGCAAGACACATGATAGTCATTTTCCTTGGCACTCGGAAGCTGTCCCGGGTCAGAAACCGGCAGCTCTGCGGGAACTGTCATTGCAACCTGATGCTACGACGTAGATGCGACCTGAGCTTTTGAATCTCGCCGAGCCTGAGAAAGCTTTGGAATTCGGCACTCGACAGGAGCGTGTGCTATCGAGCTGTAAGATATGCATGAATTCCAGTAGTCGGCTCGTGCGTAATCCAGTTGATCTGGCACTGATTTCAGAACCATCCTTTGTGCTGAGCTTTGTGCTGAGCTTCGAGATCATGTCACAGTACTTCCGGCCCCAAGAGTGATTCGGAGGTTTTCCTGGCAACGCTCTCCTCGGGTCAGTGGCTGAAGCCAGGATTCCCCTCGGACGGGCTGAAAACTTTTCTCGTCTATCCATCTTCCACGCATTCTGTGACACCCCGAAGAAACTTCTCATCTTCGTCCGAACCATTCATGAAGAATCAAGGAATATGTCCATTCATGGGGTGTGACGGAAACAGAGGGGTATAGCGGCATCAACAGGAGCTTAGAACCAGGAGGGGAGCTGAAGTCTGCTGAGTCCCTCTCCCCCGGCCACGCCACAGCTTCGGGTCATTTCAACATTTGATGGTGGCTGCCTCGATCGTTCCTGGGACGCCACTGATGGTCATCTTGTAAACGCAGAGAGCAGAGTTTCCGCGGCTGGTTGGAAGTCTGATCTGTGAAGCCGCGCAGATTGAAGAGCAATCGAGTCCCTGCGGTGGGCGGCAATCAGCTCCACAAAAATTGGCGGCTCTTCGCACTCGCCTCTGTTCGTCAGATTGAGAAACTTCCTGGGGACTCCCGAGGTCTCGGAATGTATTCGTAGAGCATGCTGCGTATTATGCCGTTGGGACTCCTGATTTTCACTCCCTATCTCATCTGGAAAATGAATACTGCCGGTACCAATTCACATTGCTGCGTGTGGTGGTTGGCTTTCCGGCTCTGGTGTCTCCTCGTCATTCGTCGATGGTTTTTGATAATGTCACAGCTGGGCAGAACTCGCGAAGAGTGCGTTCTCCCTTGGAGACGGAATCCCGTCGGCGCTTGCGTGAACTCTGTTCTAAGCCCATTGTACCGCCATTTCCCTGATGATCAATTAGTCCCTTATGCGTTTCGTTATGATCCGAGGTTTCCGTTTTCCGCTTCCTTCTATGCCAATCGGTACCAATCTTCCTCGAATGTTCGTTCCGTCTCTCATCCGGTGGTAGCTCCCGTCGGTGTCAATTTCGTTCCCCTGTCCGTCCGGCGGCTTTCTGTCCCCTGCAACACGCTCTGTCCAAGGAGGGGCATAACTCAGGGGGACCAGGATCTTAGGAGTGAGTCGCGGGTCCTCCGTCGTTTGCCGCTCCTTCCAGTGAGAACTACTCACACAAACGGTGGCGGTGAATGTTGTTGTGGTAGTTTTGGGTGATCGCTGCTCGGATCGGCGCATGCGCCTTCGGCCTTCAGGTCGACGACGAGTCTCTCCCTCGCCTGGTGGCTCCCGGGTTACTTCGGCGCTGCTCAGAGCTCCGTTGCTGTCAGTCCGCGATCACCTGTGAGGACTCGTAGACTGGCAGTCGGGGGAAAATAAATCCACTGTCGACTCAAGCTGAACACAGTCTAACCGATCTTTGTGTCGCTGGTGTTCCTCCACAGTACGTAACGGAGACACTGAGTGTACGTGTCTGTGTTCGCTGACGTGCCCCGTGCTCAAAAGGTCTTCGTCTCCACTCCGAGGCTGCAGGGCAAAGCAAGGTTGCGACCAACAGTTCAGCAGCAAACGACCGAAACACCTCGAGAACCGAACCTCCCACGTCAAGGACAACGCCAAAAATAACAGGAACATGGCTGATCAACTGTACGAGCCGAATCCTCGAGTGCGCGATGTTGCCTACATCAAATCGAAGACTGAGTACGATGCGCTGTACAAGCGCTCGCTGGAAGACCCTCAGGGATTTTGGAAAGATATCGCTGATCAGTTTTACTGGGAGACTCCGTTGAAGGGCAAAGTCTTCGATCACAATTTCAACGTGAACAACGGTCCCATTTTTGTCAAATGCATGGAAGGCGCCAAGACCAATATCTGCTACAACGCTCTGGACCGGAATATCGAGAGAGGCCTGGGTGACAACATCGCCTACTTTTGGTGAGTGTTCAAAGAAGACATGTTTGTGGGTCTTCTCTCTTTACTTTTGTAGCCTGCAATTCCATGAACTCTATAGGATCGAGGATCTTTATAGCTCTCTGATACTTCCGTGCCTTGGAATGAACCAGGGGAATAGCAAATCGACGACGAAAATCTGTCTATCCGCAGAGGAAACTCTACTCTTGTTGTCGTTCATACGCTGCGACTCGCGGCAACACTTTTTTACCTGAGCCATCGTCGTTATACCGACCGTGCGGAGAGACGGAAGGAGGAAACCGAACTCGATGTCATGCGGTGCGGGCAGACTAGATATTACGGACAACTCTCTGTGAGTTGGACTGTTTTCCACCCTGAATCCATCTCCTCCCGCTGCTCGATGGTTCCGTCGGAAAAATTGTATATTCGACTGATTGTCAGTCGCTTTGAGAGGGACCGAAATTCCAGACAATCCAGCGAAAGGTGGATTATTTTGTGCGTTCAAGTGAGCGAGAGCTGACCCTCGTTGTGTTTTCTGTGCGAACATGGCGTTGTGCTATCTTCATCGTTTTCTTCCCGTTGACCCACAAACCGAGGCTTCTGGTAAGGGCGGCCGAGGGTTCCGGCTCCGGTCGCGGCTCGAAGGAATTTAACGCACAACTCTGCTAGCCAGCAAGTCGAGTTCTTGAACAGCGTCAGCAGAAGGACACCATTCTTCTGGTCTGAAGTTGAGAGAAAACTCATATCATAGTTCATTACGTCTCCAAGGAGTCTACGCCATTGACCCGATAACCTGCTTGAGTTGGGGGTTTTTGTTCAGCCTGCACCGAAGGCTGCCTGTTCGCCGCTCCATAACTTCTCATATTCTACCCACTTGTGGTTTATGTCAGAACGATTGTGCGGTCTTTAGAAAGATACCAGAAAGTTTTCAGAATATCGAATCGGTCGACTTGACCGCCTTCCTCCGACACTGATGACGGCCGTGTGTCGAGATTTGTACCGGTGCCATTAGTTGGTTCCCCGCTGCCCGACTCTGTGACCGATGAGTTTGAATACGTGAACGCATTCTTTAGCGAGCGGAGTTTCCGGTGAGATCCGATGGTGTTGCGAGCGAGCGCTTTCGCTCACCTGGATCTCAGACAGGGCAACAATTGGCTGCTCTAGCGGATATTTAGTTCCAGCAAGCGCGTTGCGGCGTTCCTCATCCTTCATTCGGACATGAGGTCCAAAGGGGAACGGGAACGCGCTGATTCTCGCATCTTTATCAAAGATCCAGAAATTCCAAAATTCTTTTTCCAGCGAGAACTGCAAACTCGCTGAAGTCGAACCGCGTCGGTTGCTCGTTCGAGAATATGTGGTGTGACGTATGTTCTGAAGCAACCGGATGTCGCCATGATTTTCCAGAAGAACATGCCATGAGAGCTGGCGTAATCTGAAACGGAAAAACTGCTTCCTCCGCCAGGTTTTATATGCCTCATTCCTTCGAGCAGACCAATCGCACGAGTCGCCTTCGACGGTTGGATTGGACGATTTGCAGCCGCGAGATTCCTCAATTCATCTCGACGGATCGAGCAAATCGCATGTGGCGTCTGACATTCCCGGGACGACGCGCATCCTTCCGTGAGGTGGTCGTGGAGCTGCGGGCGAAGCATAACCTTCGACAGCTGATCTCGCTCGCCGGAGAAGACCGCGTCACGGCATCCACTGACTTGAGATGAGCTTGCGATACAGCATGGGAACTTTCTGGTCTAGGCTAGCTCAGTTTTCTCCTTTCAAAGAGATCCCGCAGCTCCGTTCCGGATGCGTCCCTGCGAACAGGTTGCAAAGACTGTTCACTTGAAATGATTATCCCAGTTGTAACCCCATTTACTCCGCTGCTTCTCCCTGCAGCGAGGTAAGATCGTTCAGACGATCGTGCAACGATAAAACGTCAGCGGATCTGAATCAGCTCGTGACGTCTGTGTCGATCGGGCTTGGTAATGGTACAAACTAATGGAATCCGATGACCTGGCAGTGCTGTTAGTTGGCTCAGGGTAGCCTGGAAACAACCGAGCATCCATGTTTTCGAGCGAACCATCCCGCATCGTCATACTGAGAGACTACCTAGGATAGGGCGGCCCGCTCGATCTCCATCTTTAGAGACTCGGACACTCGGAATAATTCAGAATCCATCGACTCTGGATCAGAGATTCCTAGCGGCGCAGTATTTCATTTTCAAGGAGCCGAAGACGAATATGGTCGGGATTCTCGATGATCCAATCGGCGGACTTTCGAACGTCCCGTGCCGGATCTTACACTGCCCATCAACGTCTGATATAGGACGCGGCAACTGACGCCGGAGGCTTCGCAGCTGGGTGATGGGAAAACCACCCGAGCCAGTGGATCGTCCCGGGGTGATTCGCGTTCGAATCGGACAATCGGGTCCTCGATGTCTCGTACCCGCCCGTGCTGATTTCTGCCGCAGGATATACCGTCAACGATCACTTTGGCTTTATTTGTTGTCCGTACGTTCGTCCTTCCATCAGTTCCTTGGATGGGAAGCATGAGCTGTGCCATCACAGAGAAGTCGGATGAGCTCCTCAATGCCCGGATGTCAGAAGGAGATATTTAGTTGGCACCTATCCGTCATATCTCAGCCATCCTCATCTGGTTGTTACGAGCATATGCTGACATCTCCTTCTCCTCTCAATCTCTCCGTCATGGTTCGCGAGAAATCTCGACGCGTTGCATCAATTTTTTTCACCATAGCCTTCATTCAGTGCGTCGTTCTCCATTGTATCGCTCGAAGCACTGTCTGCCGAGCGCGGAGTTGATTTTCGCGACGTTGATCATTCCTCTTTTCAAGAGCGGGAATAGCCGAGTCATGCGGTCGATATTCTGATTTATAAGTATCTCATTTCTTCACAGGGAAGGAAACGATCCCGATGACACCACTTCCCTCACTTACAGTGAGCTGTTACGGCAAGTCTGCAAGCTTGCCAACGTGCTTCGCTCGAAAGGTAAATGAATTCGAAGCGTGAGGATGTCGAAAGATCATCGTGATGTGCTTCCCCTATGTGCGACCTGTTTCCGATGAAGACATCGGCTGTTCTTTAGGAAGGCTAAAGTATACGAGATCCTTCCATCCCGCTGATGACTCGACCATCTTTAAGGTCATCATCTCACGCTTTCTCGCACTCGACAGGCGTCAAAAAAGGAGATCGGGTCGCTATCTACATGCCCATGGTCCCTGAGCTCGTGATCTCGATGCTAGCATGCGCGAGAATTGGAGCTGTTCACTCAATTGTTTTCGCCGGCTTCTCTTCCGATGCTTTCGCGGAGCGCATCATCGATGCCAAAGCGAAGCTCGTAATCACTTGCGACGGAACATGGAGGGGCAAGAAGCTGATCAACCTGAAGAAGATTGTCGATGAAGCCTTCGAGAAGGCTTCTCAGCAAGGCTACGAGGTTGACAACTGCCTCGTCGTCGGCAACCTCACGCCGAGACCGGGTGTGGAGGCTCTCTCGATTGAAGGCAAACGTCCCTACGCCTCTTTCAAGACGCGCCTCGGCCCCGTTGATACTTGGTTCCATGACGCGATCGAGAACCAGCCGGACACCTGTGCCCCCGAGTGGTTGGACTCCGAGGACCCTCTGTTCGTTCTCTATACGAGGTGAGAAAACCTCTCCTTGGGTGATTCCATCCATGAGAGACATTCACAACGATGTTTCGGGCAACCCTCAAATTTGTGACAAATCCGACAAGCAGCCGGAGCGGATACTTTTCGGTGCTGGAGACTGAAATCGATCTTTCCTGCCGATCAATAACACCTTTCCATTGAATGCAGCGGATCAACCGGGAAGCCCAAGGGAATCCTCCATACAGTGAGTGGGTACATGCTCTACACCGCTACCACGTTCAAATACGTTTTCGATTATCATGCTGGAGACGTTTACTTCTGTACCGCCGACATCGGCTGGATTACGGGGCACTCGTACGTCTGCTACGGACCCCTACTCAACGGCGCCACTAGTGTTCTGGTGAGTCAGAATAATCGGGGTCACAAAAGATCCTCACGAATTCGAAAGCTGACTCATCCGTCTACTCGAATCCGACTCCCGCCATGACCAGTGGAGTTCTTCGTCAAGCTCAGTTGGTCCTGACCGCAATTTGGTTGTTTGTTACAGTTTGAGGGGACTCCGTTCCACCCCACCGCTGCTCGGCTGTGGCAGATAGTCGACAAGTATGGCGTTAACCAATTCTACACCGCGCCCACCGCGATCCGAGCCCTGATGAAGGAAGGGGATGCTCTGGTCACCGGCACATCCTCGCGTTCTAGCCTCCGAATTCTCGGTACGGTCGGAGAGCCCATCAATCCTGAGGCTTGGTTGTGGTATCATCGCGTTGTTGGGAACGAAAGTTGCGCCATCGTGGATACCTTCTGGCAGACTGAGACAGGTGGCCACGTATTAACACCAATTCCTGGAGCCATTTCCACCAAACCGGGCTCAGCGACCGTTCCCTTCTTCGGAATCGAACCCGCTATACTCGATGAAAGCGGCAAGGAACTATCGGGGACTGCCGAAGGCTACCTCGCCTTCAAACGACCCTGGCCGTCCACCATGCGAACCATCTTCGGGGACAATGAGAGGTTCGAGACAACCTACTTCAAGAAGTTCCCAGGATACTATTGCACTGGTGACGGCGGTCGAAGAGACGAGGACGGCTATATCTGGGTCACCGGTCGAATGGATGACATGTTGAACGTGTCTGGTCATCTTCTATCAACTGCTGAAGTGGAATCCACACTTATCGAGCATGAAGCCATAGCCGAAGCAGCTGCCGTTGCGACTCCCCACCCCGTGAAGGGAGAATGCCTTTACTGCTTCGTCACACTGAAAGAGGTAGGTGATCCCGAAAAGCTTCATCACCGGTTCTCATTACACATGAACTCACCAATTACAAGCTCATGGGCAATCACACCTCATCAACCATTTTGATTCTCCAGGGCTACGAGTATGGTGATCACATCGCCAAGCAGTTGCGCGATAAAGTTCGCGAGAGAATCGGACCGTTTGCGGCCCCGGACGTGATCCATGCGTGTCCTGTGCTCCCGAAAACGCGTTCAGGCAAAATAATGCGCAGAATATTGCGTGGCGTGGCGGTCAACAATCGAACCCTCGGAGACCTCAGCACGCTCGCAGACGAGGGAGTCATCGAGACTCTGTTTGCCACTCGTCCCGACACGGCTCCATCTCTCGTTCGTGTGCAATAAACGCTTCACATCTCCCTCGGTCCTCTCTGCTGACACGCTTCAGGAGGATGAAACGGATTCAACGGATCGCAAAGCATAAAGCCGAATATTCTGTGTTCAGGGAGTTAATCTAGGGCTTAGTGACAGGATTTAGTTCTTGAGCGAAGAAAACACAAGGACGGCGGATGGAATGCACCTTGCTGGGACGGCACTTCTAATACAACGGAAAGATCAGACTTCAAAAAAAACGATATATCCACAACAGAACTGGAATCAGGCTGACCGTTATGCCGAACGATTCTGAAAAATAGTGAGAAAAGCTGATGTGATCAGGGAAATAGATGAGCGGACGTCATATCTGATATTCTACTATATTTTAAACCGAACTCTGGGGCCGATGAAGTCCTCCGGAGTTTCGCTGAACTCGGACGAGAGCTGCCTACGTTCCATCTACGTATACGAACCTCGAAGAACATACAATATAGAAACATCGGACTAAACTAGCAACCTAATCCGCCACGCAGCTATGTGGCATTCCACAAACAAAATCTTACCCAACTGACAGAACCTCAATCCAAACATTTCGAAATGTTCCCATACTTCGACTAATTCACCGACTGAAACTAGGCTCACGGCAGAGTTGAAGAGAGAACGGGGGAGGGTCGAGAGAAAAGAAAAACAACAAAAACACGCTGGAGAAAAGAATGGTTATTTTGTGTTAAAATTTAATCTCTCAGTTGTGTTTAGTACTTAATAATTGATGGACAGTGGAGGGGAGAACAAAGTTGCGTATTTGAGTGGGCAGAATGTATCGAAAACACTCAGGCAAGTAGCAACTGAGCTGAAAGGAAGATCTTCACAATTAAACGTGATGTCTATTTATGTATTTTGTTGTGTTTTCTCTTTCCTTATGTTCAGATTCCAGTTTGTGTTTTGTCGTAGACGGCCTCCCCTCGAGATATTCTGTTCAACCCAAATGAAACGACGAATATCACAAAGCCCGATTGTTAGGGCTCCGACGGCAGGATAATAGTGAGATATTTCTTCTTGACATAATCCATCGTTCTACCAACTAGTGAGTATTTTTGACGAACTAACCGAGAAAGTGTGCTGTTCCTTCGAAAACTGTGCGTCGAACAACGACTGTGGGGTACTATTATGCGGTACAACCGTAGTGCATTTTTATGGCAAAAGCGTGATGAGCCTGACACGTTTTTTTCTGTTCCAAAGACGTCAATGTTGGTCTTCATTGCGGGTATGAAGCATTTAAGAAATCATATCCCATTCAACGAGATAATCTCATATCTGGGAGTAGACGGAATCGAGTCGAGACATTAGTGATTGTAGTAACGCACTCGGTGCGGCTTGAATAGCTTGAGCCTACGGCGTGAGATCTCACAGGGTCAGGACTGTTGCCATCGCCGAAGTTTGCGATCGTTCCTGCAGTTCATGCCCGATCAGACACTTCCAGGCAAACCCTTGTCATCGAACTGCTGGATCTCTACAGCCTCCATTTAGAAGACGAGCCCTAGAAGAACCTCAACTGTGCCGTATATTCAGATAGCAGAATGTTGAACTGAAATACATAGTCTTCAGCAGAGGAGAGCTCGTGTTTTGTCATTCTTCATGGAGACCTCTGCCTCGCAGATTGAGCTGCGAAATGGCGCTTCTCTGCATCTTGTCGAGCCTGAGAAGTCTCTTTTAACAGACTAACGGCCTCCGAGAGAAGCAGGATGGTAGCACCACGTAAACTGATGGCGCATGCTGTGCCAAATACATACATCGAATGCTCACCTACCAAGCGGCTACCAGCCCAACCTGAGAGCGTCACCAACCTCCCCCTTTCCGATTTCGAGAATGGCGTGTACGCGCCATCGAGCGCATTCCAGTGGGAGCGACTACGGGGCCTGTTATTCCCTGATTTCCGTTTTATCCCTGATCTCTGAGAGACGATTCGAGCAATTCTTAGGGGCGTCAATGGGTCTGGAATATTGTTTGACAGTCCCCGAAGGACTGTGCAGAGAGGTAGGGATAGTGGAGGGGGGTTCATGGGTCTCCGGAACTCCAACACATCGGAAAAGACAACTCGCTGTGTCATCATTGAGGATAACCTCTTGACTCCCAGCATGGATTCCTCCCCTTTCTTGGGCCATCTTTTTTCCCCGCTGAGATGTGGAGAACTGTTATCCGAAGTCTGCTCGATGAATCTCCTATTTCACCCATAGCTAATGTCTGCGAAGCTTGCTTGGTTCAGGAACTTTTCACAAAAAACCTTGGCATGCGGGCACCAGCTAAATGGAGATCCACACCAAGGCATCTGGAGTTCTGAAGATCGCGGCTCCCCACAGGAACAAACCTCGAGGACAGGACAGCATCTGTAGTTTCCTCATATCATGACCCCGTGCGCCTCTGGGAGATTCCCGGAGAAATTTCAAGCGGAGCCCACAAGAATCTCACGCAAGTTGATCGATGGCGACTTCATACCGCCAGAGGATGCAAGCCACCGATATCGAGAGAACCTTGTTATTATCTCAGAATCCAGAAACATCGGAGATAGACGCTCCGCGTCTGATTTCTTCGAATCTGCTGCAAATCCCAACCGTCGTAAATGGGAACAATACGGTCCAGAGGGCTGGATTCTCCTAACGTTGAACTTATGGCATCGTCGTCAATCTCGGCGAGTCTTCCCAACTTGGGAGCAGCCTCAACGTTTCCCGGTAGTCTTCCGAAGGGCGGCTTGAGATACAGCTCGTGGCAAGTATAGCGCTATGACATGCACCCTGTGTTCGGCTGAACAGCCCGAAGACGCAACGCACTCTCAGTTTGCGTCTGTGTAATCCCCCTCCGCCAACAGTTCCGTCCCAAGATGCTCGAGGGCTACATCGAATGGAGAGAAATTGAAGACTTCGGGGCAGTCGTGCTATCGACTGACGGAAGTTTGGAGCGCAGCAGACAGCGCCGGGCGCAAGATGTAACGAACGAGAAAATTCGCCAATTGAGATGGATGGGCCCTCGACGATATGTTTGAATTATCAGCCGGGGGCGTTCCAGTTTGCTCAGTTGGGTGAGTTTGCAGTTTGCAAGTCTGCATTGAACTTGGAGGCAGCAAGTGATGTCGCCCCCATGGAAGAGAAAAAAGGTTGAGAGCGACAAGGAATTCAAATTTGCCGCCACGACACTGGGTCTGTGCCGCCATGTCAGAACACAGTTGATCGTGTTGACATAAGACGGCGAATGCGATTTCACGACCCATGAAGAACGATTGCGGTGAGTATAGGAATTCCCGAGCTCTGATGCCCGTTTGAATCCGTCAGGAGCCATTCTAGCGCTCCGATGTGTCCCTCCGAAATCTATACAAGAACGTTCGTTGCTTGTGAGTTTGCTACCGAATGCTACCAGTAGAGAGTTGAACAGCTGATTAGGAAAACTCTCGACTATTAGCTTCTCTGAATCGCGTCCTGAATAATCATAGAATACCGCTCTGAGCTGACACTTTCCTTCCAATGGCGTCCGACTCACCCCACAATTGGCGTCTCTGGAGCTGTGAATAACACCTCATATTTCGGTTTTCAGGACTGCGGCATTACATGAGTCACGAGCATAACCAGAGAGAGCCTCTGGTCCGTCGATGCCCCGGTGTCTTCGTGTCCCATAGTCGACTGGAGCTCGCTTCAATTGCATGAAGTCAGCTCTACGTTGATATCCACGTTCTGCTGCTTGGAAGGAATACTTATTCTAGGCACCCTCTCAGGGTGAAGTTATCGGGAATGATCGAGTACATATCTATGCGGAAGCTTATTCTCTTCACGACCTTCCTCATTTTTGCGTGTCTCTTCATCCTCACATTGGAAGGAATCCTGGTCGAGTCAACCACGAACCACACGGTCATCCAAGAGAGAGGATGTTGGGACGACGAGGACTTTGTTATAAAGAAGCCCTGCACCCCATGCTCAGATTTTGAGAAGCGCTCGAAGCACATTGCAGCGTGCGTGTCTTCGGGATACAAAGAGCTCCTAAAATGCGCAAAGAGTGGCGAAGTTTATCGATCATGCAGTGATTCCGAGCTGTTACATTTTTATAAGTTCGAGATGTTGACGTGGCTTCTTGGAGGTCTCAGTTCTGCCTTTGTTATTTTTCGGAAACGGACCTTGGACAAACGAATGTTGCAAAGGATCCAGCAACAAGTCGCGGCAGGTGTATGATAGTTACGGTGTGGTCTGAAAGTGCTGTGTCGTTTGTGCAGCCGATGTAAATTGCAAGACTGCAGATCCGCATCGATATAGAGAGTAATATCCAAGCATTGTAATATATTCGTTGCATTCATGTCTGAGGAGGAACTCGGGTGTATTGCTCTACTGTAGCGGCTCTCTTCACTCAAGCAAGTAGTCAGATGTCGTCAGGTCTACGTTACAACCATGCTCCGATCAGAAGGCCGGCTTTTTTATTTTTTTCTCTTATTTGTAAGGAGTTGGAGGAAATTTCTTCGGACATTGAGGGTCGGACATAGTCCGTTACCTCGGTAGTGAGGTGTATCCACTGAAACCTTCCATCTCCGCCTGCTCGGCACCGGGCTTTGGAGCCTTGCCTTTCCTCGACAGGTACGCGTGAAAGTCGCCGTAGCCTGTGAGGACCTACGACATATACTGGTCCAGGTCGCCAAGCTTCCTCTCGCACCATGTTTCCAGATCCGGAATGCATGAGTGGGAGTGCCTACCATGCTCCGCTGTGTCCCAAGCTTCTTGCCATTTTGTCATCGTCTCTCCTCTAATCTCCTCGTCTGTTTTCTCTGACCGTTCGTCGGCTTCTGGGTCGTACGGGTCGCTTCTTGACTCGTTCCCACCGCTTCGTCTGCTCTTCCGCGAGCAGTGGCCAGGGAGGCGTGCGGGCGAGGACGAGGAGCGCGGCATTCCAGACTGTTCGATAGCAGCGGGTAATCCTGATTGCCATCGTTTGCTGAGTTCTCTCCAGGAGGTCTCTGTTCCTCGTCTTACCGAGGGCGAAGCCCGACCAGACCGGCGAAGCGTACAATGCGATTGATTCAGCCACCACCGCCAAAAGTCCCCTCTGTGCTTCCGTGACTCTTCTAGTCCTCGGTACGTTTTTTCGAGGTCCGTGGAGGCCTTTGCCGCTCTTTCCATAACCTTCCTGATATGCGTCGATCCCGTCAGCCTCGAGTCAAGAAAAACTCCCCGGTATCTGGCGGACTTGGTGGGTCTGACAGGGTGTCCCTCCAGTGATAAGCTTTGATCAGGTTCATTTCAGCTCTGAAGTAGCATAACCGCCTCCGTTCTCTCGGGGGCGTGTTTCGGTCCCTCCGAGAACTCTGCCTCGAATTGTTACACGCAGAGAATCGCCAGGGCTACAGCGCCGGTCGATTTTTTTGAAGAACTCTTGTTGAGAACTTCTCGTGTCGTCAGCGGTCGGATGAGTGAATCTCTTCTTTCCACGAGAACTGATTTTTCTCTCGAAATTCTAAACGGTGCCGTGGGTCGAGTTGGGCGCGAAAACCCGAGAAGAGGTTCTCTTTGGGACTGAGTTTCTGCGCATTAAGCGAAGACGCACGAGCTGGCATCCGATTATAGTTCTTGTTCGAGTGTTGCTCCATGGATCCCCCTGCGTACGGGGCCCATCCATGAGAAGAAAGTTGGACGTGAAGAAAAGAAGATTTCACCAGATGTAGGAACAGGCGTATTCGACACGCTATCCAAGAATAATTTGGATGGAGGTTCTTGAGATAACCATTCGAAGGAACAGCTTCCAGTGGGGTCGAAATCCGCCACTGATCCTTCATCCTGCGTTGCCGTCAGTGTCTGCATCGTCGAATACTCGTTTTGTGGATCGCTCCTTTTTGACATGTAGCTATCTCAAACGGGCCCTCGTGTTTGAGAATGACATATACGAGCCGTTCATGATCTCCCGGGAAATCGTGGAAGCTGAGAGGCGCGTAAGCGCCGGAGATGCCGAGTCCGCCTTTCTACACAAGCAATGGTACTGCGTGGCTGACATGCGGCTTGAGGAGAGCTTGGGGTAAGCTCAGGCATAGCGATCGTGCCAGGCGTCCAGGGGGTACATGGAAGTTTTTCGAGGTCGTCCATATTCAGCAAAACACAGTTAAGGAGCTGATTAGTCGACGCTGCAGTTATGAGCCAATATTCCAGTTTAGAATCTAAAGCACCCCTCCGAGCTTCATTTGGAAAATGGCGGGCTCGAGCAGCCATCTTGTTTCGAACGTCCGACTGTATTTACATGGAGCGGCTGACACTTATCCCTCGCAAGATAGAATTCGTGATCGGCTCTGGTATTCTAATTGTGAGTTAGATTCTTGATTTACAAGTGCCTCAAATCATCGTTGACTATAGCGGGTAGATCGGTGTGGTCTGCATCGCGGTTCTTCGTTCCTAAACTCATTATATGCGGTTTCGGCAAACTTCATGCGGAAATTCCGGGAGGAAAATATTGTGGAGAAGCTTCCTTTTGTTCTGTTCTGCGCCCACAGTGTGAATACACTGTGAGTGGGATTCTTGCTCGAGCCCACTGCTCCTCCCGGAGTTATTTCTTTCAAAGTTGACGTTCTCGATTCAAGTGCATGGCCTTCATCCCAGAGTCGAAAACTCTCAGTCGGAACGTTCGTTGAGGAATCAGAGTTGGTCTCCGTTTGTTTCCTGAACCCCTTATCTCCTTCAGAACAATGGCGTACATTTGTAAAGGATTGTTCTGGTGTTCGGTACTCAGCCTCGTTCACTGCGGTCTGTCAGCCGCGCAGCACAAGTGAGTTTGTGAAGGAATAAGTTCGCAAATCGCATTCAGAACCGCTAGAATTCGCAAACGTGGGGGCTAAATCGTTTGCTAAATGAAACGTCCTGACAGTCGTTCTTCATAACAGGTCCTATCTTCGGTTGAGTGAACAAGGATCCTCTTTCGTGCCGCTGGACATCGTTGTCCAAACAATTGTGTCGCTATTCATCGCAATGTGGGCAACTTTGAGAACTGCTGGAGACTTCATGGAGGTCCGAGCTGGCGCTCAACTCCAGAATAAGACGTTCGAGACTGTTGGGAACTGCCCTAATTTCTACACTTTCACAGGGAAGAACAGACCTGTTCGGAGCCTGTTGATTCATGAATAGCCACGCTTCGAGTGAAGCCCCATGTTGTAAATAGTCGAGAACTTTACCGCGGAGTATTGCTGAGGAAACTTATTTATAAATGAAAACTGACTGCCCTGACTTACTGTACTTTCTAAGCTTATACGGGATCGATTACTTGAAAGGGGTTGCTAAGGGAAATAACTGTGGAGGGAAAGAAGAACTCTCATGACACGCGAAATAGTTCATCGCACATGGAGATTGTTCGGAGTGCCTGCTTCATGATGTAAATAATTGGAATCAATGGATTTTCGTTATTGTGGGATACGAGCCCTGAACCCAACCAACCGACTTGGCGTAGCCAATGCATGGAACGGAAGCTAGAGCTTGTCCTCCTGCCCACATGAGTTACGATGGCGAATCGTACCTAAGAGAGAAACACGGTCGCGGGACATCAATCAAGGACGCGGTGCGCGCGGACCAGGACATGGCGGCCCTGAACGGTCATCCGTGCACAAAATGGTGCTTGTGGAAACATGGTTTTACTGATTTTTTTTTCATGTTTCCATGTGTTCCGTCATACCGGGGATATGAAGCTTTTCCGGAAACGCCTCCCCAACCTATGGAGGTGGTGACCCTGACGGATGGTCTCAACTTTTGAATGCTTGAGAGAGGAAGAGTGACCCACACGACGCCTTTCTTTCGCATACTAGGCAAGCGTTCGTCCGAGGCACAATTCGGACGGACCCAGTTTGCGCTCTCAGATTTTATAGTTTGAACTCATTCAAGACTCCGTGCTCCGAACAGGAAAAACTGGCTATCTCCGGAATGCGGGCGTCTCCCACTGTTTGAGAAACAGTGCACTGGTCTGCAGTGAGGATTGGTTTGGTAAACACAACCCTAAGAAACTCAGCGTCACCTAATCTGGCTCCTGAAGCTCAACGGAATGAAGATGTCGCTCACCCGAGATGGGTGACTCGAGATGTGCGACCGTACCATTATCGCCATTGCTTTTCCTTCTTATTCATCCAAAGTGGAATTGAGGAAATCCTGAATGGGCGCCAATTTTGCTGATGCAATCTGTGTGTATAATCTCAGAAATGAGGCCAACTCTGAACAAGATTCGACGACCTCTCGGTTCGGAGCATCGTGGTAGACTTGTAGGATTTCCAATACTCAAGAGTGCTACAAGGCGCGCTTCGAGCAAAACGATGGCTCGTTCAGGGTGAGCGTTCCAGTTCGAACGCTCTTGTTCGCGCCAGCGTTCTGATTTTTTTCCATTCTGAATCATGTCATCAGACAGCGCGATGAAATGTGATCAGTCTTGGAACCGCAGGGGAAATCTGGAACTCACCCCACCGCAGAAGGTTTCTACAGAATACTGCTGTATTACTGAGTACTGCCGTCCCACTCGACGCGGGGCCGTTCTGGGCGGCTCGCGCTCACTTAAAACTATGAAAACTATGAAGTAGAACTATAAGAATGACAGTAATACCATGGAGCGGACTGGACAATGCGATTTACCATGGTGCGCGCGCCATAGTATAACCAGGACTGAACGATCAGTCGATGCTATTGACAAAACCTGAATCAATATGAAACAAAACTCAATTTGCCCTCATCCAGGAGACCCCTCATCAGATATGTAGAGTATTGGATTCATTCATTTTTGCAGTCGGTTCTGGTCGCAGTGGTCGCATGTAGGAAACGATGCAGCTCCTCCGTGGGAGAAGCCAGCCCAAGAATAGCCATCTATGTAGGAAAGAGAACGAAAAACAAAAAGATAGGTTCGAAGCTTCTTCTCGTTTCAGCCAAATTACACGGGAAGCTCGACAGGCTCGGGCATGTTCTACCACCCAAGGCCAGCGGAAAAAAGAAGCAATTCGAAGATTTGAAACGTTTGAAAGGTAGCAATTTGTAAAGTAAATTCACTTAGATCATTGGGGGTAAACGTTTTGAGAAACGCCCGCCATGTACTTGGGTAGTGCCGTCATCTTCAGGATTTCGTGCGATCCCGAGCTTCCCATGGCTGAGGCTCTTACGAGAGGCAGTGAACGTTCCGTGGAAATCGCATCTCTCAATTCTCTCGGGGAAACGATCGTTGTCCAGGAGGAACGGTTCCCCTTTCTGGACTCGGAAGGGAAAAGTTCGACACCAGTGGGCAGAATCCCGCCTCACCATTCCGAGAACCAGTGAAACTCGGCCGTGATCTGATTCAGCTAGAGTCACTGCTGCCTAGCTGTCGGACTCGGACAAGTTTTCGTTAGAAGAGAAAATATCTCCTGGCGAAGATACAAAACATTGTAGTCACGGCAAGATTGGTGCGTTCGCTAACTGTTGTCTAGACGAACAGCCGAAACTCCGTGATGAGGAGCTGTCAACGATACGACAAGAGCTACTGTGTGGCCTAAACACGGACACGCGCACATCTTGAAATCGGACATCGCTCCGCCACAGAACAATAGAAGACTGAAGAATCAGTGCTCGAACGATGATACCAAGCTTACTCTGGTCTCGGTCTATTCCTCCACCATCCTCTCGTCGAATCAATCACCTGTACGAATTCGAGAAAACTACGGGGAATCTCACAGTTGACTAGGAGAAGTTGCAACATCGGTCGATTGCGCTAAGTCGCTCCACCCTTCCATTTCACTTCGGTGGAGACGGACCCTGATGAATGCAATGGACGCGTTCTCAGGCGTCACTGCCGATTGAAACGAAGTGGTAGACTTCGGGAGCGCTGAATCTGTGACGGGGTTGAAGCAGATGAAACTGTGGATTCGGACTGTTTGTGTTGCGTTATTAATTCTCGCTGGGTGGCCCCCAGAGGCGCCGCAGGCTCGCAGTAACTCGCGCACTTCATTTCACCCGAGCTCACTCCCCTCCACGTCCGAATCGCAGTCTTAGACAGTCAGACGAGACATCTGAAAAATCGTTAAAACAACATCTCTCGCACTGTTGAAGGCCGCTCCGCGCATTGAAAAGTTTCGTTTCTGGCTGTCATCGTTAATTGCGGCTGCCGCCTTCATCGGAGCCAACACTTTACACTGAAAACCGTCCCCCCTCACATTAGCTCCAGGTTGAACACATGCTCAGATCTTCGGTGCCCTTCACTACTGAATATTTCCCAGCCGTATATGCCCAGGGATCAGATCATGGGGGGCGTACTCGGTGTCCGCATGAGATCAGAGTTTAGAAATAGGTCATCCTTGCGGATTCTTGTAAGATAAAACTGTAATAACCGAGACTGGGAACTTCGATCGTGTTTTTGACGTTTATTAAATTTGATATGGGACAGGTATTAAGTATCAACCTGATTTCCTCGTAGTCTATTCCGTACCTAACTAATTCTTTTTTACAATCATCTAGTCCTAGCTGCAGAAGCTGTAGAGTTGGAAGCTCGCGGGTACAAGTTCTCAATCCATCCACGTCTCCGTGTTTCCTTCTAATTGATGATCAAGCATGATTCGACTGGTTTTACAAAATATTTACATGACGACATGCATAATAAATACCGTTACGATCGCCCCGAAGAGCTTCACTGAGTTTCAGAGCATCATTCGAGTTGGGTTGTTGAAGGCGGCGGACAAACAACACTGTTGACGGGACCTTTCGAATACCGTGCACGACAATCTCTTCGGATACCTGATTTGTGTTGACTCGCTTTCTCTGAACTCTTTGTGGAGCTAGAGAGACAAGTTCCCGATCTCAAACGGAACTCCTGAGTGCTTCAGAAAAGCCGGGGTGTGCTACACGAGTTTCTCGTTCGATTAGCTTACCTAACACGATCCTCGTAGCATTCGAGAGGAACGAAATGTTCATTGATTTACGTTATAGCTTGCCGCGGCAGGTGTAGCGCAACGATCTGGATTGGGACCCACGGTTGGCCAGATCTCCAACTACACGGCTCTCGCAATACGGATCCGGCTGCATTCAGAGTGGAGCTACCTAGTTACAGGAACAGCCGGTTTCCTCTCTATCCATCTCCACGCTGCACTTCGCCCGCCGGGTTATTCTGAAGGATGCATCACACATTCCCGAACGTCGACTCCGTTCACTACTTTAGAGCCTAGCAAGTGTAGGAACTTCATTCACAGAAGATGGCATCAGGGCAGGACCGTGTTGAAACCCAACCGACCCGACGTTTGGGTGAGACGGTACGAGAGGCACTCTCGATGTCATGTCGTAGTTCTGATGGTAGCCGGCTCGTTCCTGGTAGTAAGAATGGTACTCTCCCGAGTTCAGTCGCCAATCAGCCCAATGTTGCTGCATCAGCTGAGACGACGACGCACAGGCTGGATCTTCCTGTTGCGGGAAAAGTTGACATTAGTATATGTCCGTCATTTAGCCACTTCTAAACGATCTCTTCGCAGATTTTCAGTGCCAAGGACCTTGCATTCCGTTCGTTCACGTTGGTTCCCCTGAGCTCACCTGCATCATGCCGTCGAATCCGGAGTAATATCTCTGGTTATGATCGGTTTCGTCGAGCGTGTTGAGGTAAGGGTTCTGACAGTGGAGAGATCCTCCTTGTTTCACGATCGGGGACGATTGAGAGGTTTGAAGTCCATGATTCGTGGGCTGATATTGGTTGAGATGGTGCTGAAGGGGGTCCGCGTGTTGCATGACGCTCGGAGAGTCACTCCTGGAGGGGAAAAGGTAGATGATCAGATACAAACAAGTGGGCGGCAGCTCTGGGAGAGTCGATCTTTCGCGTTTCCCGAACCTCTCGTCACCCCGAGACTCACCAGAGTTTGAAATCTTGTTTCTGTGCGGCGGGGACTAGTTGTTTGTCGCTGTCTTCACTCGATCTGTCGTTGGATTCTCCCCCGGTAGATCCAGTATACTCCTGGAATTTCTCCAATGGCGGCTGATAGACCTCGAAGGAGGAGGGTAGCATCGAATTGAACTCGTAGTTGCCAACGGGACCTGGCGGTTGCTTCTGAGGGGGCGGCATGGCCGGCCGGGCGTATTGACCTTGGCTTCCGTACCGCTTCTTTGACGATGCTTGATACCCGCACACACATTCGTAAGATGGGCACATACAGGGCAGTGTAGACATTTGTCCGCTTCCTGCCATAGTGTTCACCATGCTCAACCTCTCGATGCGGGAGACTTTCAAGTGTAACTCGTAGTCAACTTCCGAGGTTGTGGTCGTCCACGTAGCGCCCGGTCCGTTGGCGGTCAAGACATTCGACGGGTATTGCTGCGACGAGGAAACGAAACATCGTTAGGATTCATCCATTCTGTCCTGAGGTCTGGAATCCCTCAATTTGAGCCGAACATTGCGTTCGGGGAGAAGTGCTATTCGATTCGTTGTCGAGCGTTGGGCACTGTTGCGTTCGTAATCTCTCGATCTATCTCGATCGCGGAGCAGTGGGCCCTGAGTACATAAACCCAAACCAGACTTCCTTCGGAAAGGTAAACTGCGGCGCTGGGAATGTTCCCAGCTGTGGTTTCTTTGATGTCACTGATGCAAGTTCGATCCGATTCATCAGACTCCTCGAAGATGGCCTACGTCGCAGAATTCGGTTATTCAAGAAGATCAGGATTCTCTCGGATCGAATGAAATTGTTTTGACTCTGCTCACTAGCGCGCGCTAGGACATTTTGGGAGGTTGTGGTTGAATGTTGCGCTTGTGAAGGAGCGAATCTTCGAATCATCGTTTCGTGTGATTTCGATTTTTGCCCGCAAGAAGGGAGCGACCCTCAAATTGAATGGGACCACCTCACAGCATTACGCCTCTTGGCGAGTGCCGTTTTACTTCGCGCAAACTTCCAATCAGTCCAAATAATCCCTACGTCAACGCAGGATTCGTAGGGGGAATATCTAAGGAGGGATCTAAGAAGAGAAGATCTGAGAAAATTCGGCTGTTGAGTCCTACTCTGAAGCTCGGTCCCGGTTCAGATCTACGGTGCGATTCCCGAATATGTATTTCCCCGATATTCAGGAACTTGTTCCAACCAGCCGAATGTTTCAAATCACTCTGGGCTCCTCCCGTTTCGCGAGGAGGCAAAAATCGATCTTCGCGCTCCGAAGTGCAGAAACTACTCCTAGAGCGACGGATCAGGTTTTTTTCGCTTTTCCCTCGATGAAGAAACGGCGAACGAGATAATTTGAGCGCAAGCATTAATTCTGATCAATTGCGATCGACCAGGAGCAGCCGTGGAGCCGCTCGATCGGTTGGCCGTCGAGCAAGCGAGCGGACGGTGCGGCCAGTGACAGACGCCACGGATTGATGAAGAACGACGGACGAACGAGTTCAATGGACATAATTGTTTCGTCGGACGTAGTTCCGTTGGTAGCCGGGAACTCCAGAGATTGAGCGTCAACAGGAGGAGCTATCGGAGCCGGTGTGGCGATGTAACAATACTTCGATTCCCCCAACATGAGATTCATCCTTTTGTCATTCAAAATCTGACACCCTGCGTTGCCGAGGCTGGTTTCGTCGTTGAGAGGTGGTTAGCGTGTCTGGCAGCCGGTTCCGATCAGAAAAGCCCGTCTTGCTGCCGAGACCCCCGAGCGGACGGGCGACCGATCTCGTCGATTTCCCCGGGCGCTTATGATTCGTATCGAACCTCGCTTCCACAGGTCCATGAATCACTCGGCTGTCAAAAAAGTTTGCCCGCTTTTCGATTCATTTGAATAAAATGTTGCTTCCAATTGACGCAATTAAGGAACATGCTCTTTGGTTCGAAAACAAGCCACGCTAAAATTCGTTCTGAGAAGTTCGTGTTACGTCGCGTGAGGCGCGGTGAAATATGCCAATCATTGGTTCCTCAATAGCTTATGTATGAGTTAGAATGAAGCCGGTTCGCTCGTCGCTGAGGAGAAAATGTGTCTCTTCTCGACGGCTTCAAGTCGGGTAAAACTTCCGGGAACCTAGCCGAACGACAAGGACCGAAAAATTGGAAGCGACTCAGAATCACTCCCCAATCCGGATGACACGTTCGTTCTTCTCGCCGCTCGTGCACTCAACTGAGCGCTAAACAGCGCAGTTCGGGCAAAGGCTCCGTGCGCCAAAAGTGACGCCAAGTCGGAGGCACAGGACGGCGAGGATCCGTCGAGCTTTTTCTGGTGGTGGCATCAGTGGAGAATCATAGGCCACGAGTGACCTTTGACAAACAGCTAATTCAGATTCGTACGATTTGGATCTGCATCCACCGAGGAATTTTACGCCCCCAGAAATTTGACCCGAGCTCCGACAGGGTTCGATCAGGCTCCGACATTTCAACCGAAGACATTTGTGATTCTCTGTCCGGGGTCATCGAGTAGGATTCTCGACATCACGTATGGATCCAACCCCACAATTATGATCCAATCCGATTTGCATAAACGTCGAGGCCTGGTTTCAACACGTGCGTGTGCGCGTCGGCGTGCGACGGATACTCGAATCGAGACCCCAGAGATCTGTCGCTGGAATTTCAAGCACGTGACGGCATTCCTTCCATCGAAAGTTCGTCTCCTCTCGGTGTTGTGAAAGGAGTGAATGAACGCTCTTCGTCGCGCTCGCCATTATACGGATTCGCCCGATACGGGTGGAACCCAGACAATTAATAGACGTTGCCCTGCAACTGGATTAGGTTCGAACGCATCCGACCTAAGCCATTACGGCGCAATGACCCTCAACGTCGACAATGTCGACTGAGGTAGCAGCATTGAACGTGTTTTTTTCCTTGGTGTCACGTAAAGGGACAGTCCGGCCACCATCGACATTATAGATCGGCTGTTTGGATAAGTTGGACACCATTACCATGCGGTTTGACATATTCGGACGTGTACACGCTTTCCAGACCGCTAATGGAGCCGGTATAATGTGTCTTCTCCGTTCTAATAGCAGTCGGCAGAGGCTCGTTTTTTGTGTTTTCACATCCACGGTAGCTATTCGACGCTCGTCAGATGTCTGAGCGTAGTTTTTCGAAATCGGCTTTTATCGGACGGGGCAGCCAGGTTCCTCCCGATGCACCTTACGATAGAAGTTCAGAGTACGTCGCCTAACTAGCCCCCATATTGTGAAGGCGAGCCAGTCTGTTGCCGCCGCTAGCCCATGTGGGCCGTTGGGGGATCTCCGGTAGCAGCTTTCCATACGATAGCAGATGAGTGAAGCTTCCTTCTGCCCGAGACAGCTGCCTGGCTGTCGGAGAATTTATGTTCAACAATTCGACATCGTGGCCCATACGCATCAACACGAAGCGATGCAGCGGAGACGACGACGATAATTACGATTGCGTTTCTCTCATTGAATATGCACCGACATGACCTCAAGGTCGTGAAGTCGTGACTGACAAATAACTCGCTGAGCTAGCAGCTCTCTCCTTTTCTTTGGCCTCTCTTCGCGGAGCTCCGATTCAGAACATTAGGACCCGGTTTTATAGAGACCGTGCACGAATTCGGGGCGAGTCATGCCTCAAGGCTCTATAATTTGTCGCAGAAGATACTGTTCAATCGATATGATTTGCTTCTTTTTTACTTTCCGAGAGATTGCGAGAGCTCTCAGCAAGGTGCATCGACTGCCGACACTCGGTATTCGCGATCGACTTTCGAGGCCTCCTGGAAATCCTGTGGAGCGTTCCTGAGCCAAGAACGACCGAACGAAAAGTGTCGAGGGTGCTGCTGTTAGCTGCTGATGTTACAAAACTTGTGGCCTCCCAGCTTGTGGCGCGTTGGTTAGTCGGGCGGCCAGGCGACCAACCAACCAGTCAACTAGCTCATATGGCCGACAGCGATCGGGTGTTCGCGTGCGTATGGGTCTTCTATCCGTGTTTGTTTCCTACCCACTCGAAAAGCTAAACAGCACCACTGAACAGAAACTCAACGTTAACGCTTTGAGGTTCCTTTTAGAACTGCAGCGACAGCAGCAGGATCGGCGGCGCGTTTTCTCGTTCGTGTTCTGCGCTGCCCGCTCGCCCGCCGTCCAACCAGCTATGTCCGAAGAGTGAACACATGGTTCCGAAGCTCCTCCCAGAGTAACCGGGGCGTGGTTTTCGCTGCTGCTGTTGCCGCCGCGCCGCAGCTACTGCTCCGGCGTTCGGCACTGCCGCAGTCGCGGTCCTGGTTGACGTTTTCGAAACTACGAGCGTTGAAAGAACCACTGCTTCTCCACTAAAAGTGCAACTCAGTCCGCGGGGAGATGGCCATCGCCAAAGGGATGAGTTCGAATATCGCGATCAAAAGCCTCCGATTTCGCAAATAATTAGCCTCGGTCATGGCATATGGTCGTTGCTCTCAGGTCCTCATTCGTTAACTGTGACCGAGTCCGCGGAAGTATCGACTTGGGAAGGCCCGTGCGAGGCTCCAGCGGCGGTTCCACATACGTATCGTAATACTTTACTCGAGACGCTAGGTACACGGAACCAAATTTGAAGACTAACCTGGTAACCGCGATGATGATCTTTGATTGAGAGATGTTGCGTCGCGTATCGCGAACTTTCGAGGGATGAATAGCCTCGCTTCGCAACACGCAGAGATCGACGAGCTTCTGCTGTAGCTTTCGGCTCAGGCCTGGGGTGATCATGGGTTCCTTTGGCTTGGAAGAAAATGGCATGCTCCGTGTGTCTCCAGAAATGTGTGACCGGATAACCGCAGTGACCTTTGCACGCAAGAACTTCAAGTCTGCCTGGGCACCCCCTGTTTGGGCACGGTTTACCTGCAACGAAAAAAAGAACTGTTACTCACATGAACCACAAATGCGCTTCTTCCAGCTCCTATGCCATGGATTCATAGCTCCGGCTTCTATCCGGGTCTCGAGTCGACGCTCGGTTTCTCGAAATACGGATTCGGGAGCAGGCTCTCGGCCTGAAAACCGAGGCAGAAGCGCATCGAACACGTGACACGGTATAAACAACGATTCGATGAAATTTCAGCTAGCTATTTTGTGCACAACTGCTGGTCCTTGTGCGGGGGATCAGAATTTTTCTCCAAATTTCACCCGCTGCGCAAATCGTTACAGACTATCTATCTGCTCCCCGTGATTTGTGCAGTTTTATGCGGAACACGGCTAGAGCTGAATCGTTTAGATTCGCTCCTAAACCGATGTCAAATCTCTTCGGGTGTTCAGCTGTTATCACTGCCGTCGTCGTCTTCAACTCGTACAGAATAAATTGTGTGCGTCACAGGTCGCGTCCACATCATGCTTGCTCCTCTGTTCTCATTGCTCATTCAGCATAGTTCTGTGGTTCGTTATTGAGCACAAAGAGTTCTATTGTTGGATGAACTTTTTTTCGCCTATTTCATTCGCTGGAATCGGCGTCCGCATTCTAGATAGGTAGAGATGCTCAACCCGACATCTTTCAAATCAGATCTGTCTTCCTGAGGTGATCCCACCCGGAATACCACTTTAAGTTATCTTTACGTTTAATGACTCGATGACCTTCGCGTCGGCGTAGAATATGTAATTGCGATAACTGAGCGTTTTACAAGCGGAACAATACTTAGGATTCAAGGAGTGTTTGATTTACGTGCTCTGCGTGGAGCAAATACGTGAACAAAGAAAACGATTCTTCAGCATTTCTCCTTCGATTAGCTCAATGAGCATTCCTTGCATTTCAGAAGTTTTCGTGACGAGAACGCTCCTTGAGCACCTCATGCACATCGAGCTTGGGAGCGACTTGGAAGGGCTCTGTTTGAAGATTTCGATAATATTCCGACCCGTGGAGTACTCGGGCCCTCGGGAAGAAGAGAGACTCCCAACTCTCACCCTGCAATCTTGACAAACGAAGATTTCGAGGCTATCGGTTTCTCCACATGAAAATTATAGCAGGGACATGAGAGCTTTTAAAGAGAAGAAATGTGATTGGTTTGTGTAAAACGAAGGTTTCGGTTGCATTCCAAGCATTCTACGATCCCGGATGTCGGATGAATATTTAGGCTCAAAAACCACAAACACAACTTTGTTATTTTAGTTACGAACTAGCAGCTCGCCAGTGAAGTGCACATAAATAAATTCCAAAGCACGGATAGTAGGCGCGATGCTCTGCACCCCCTGCCGTTCCAGTCACAACAACAAGCAGTTTCTTTGTTCCCCGGGACGATGAATTCTTCAACGGGACATCTTTCGGATGGCAGAACGAGAAACTTTGTGCGTGTTTCAGATGGTTGTTGTGTTCCGAGCAATTCCCCAAACGTTCGAATCAGATGCTTCACCATCCTTCCTCCCGATGGGACGCAACACCGCGGCGTCAATGAACGGCCACCCCACCCCACCCCACCCCACCCCGCCCCGTGAACTTTCTCTGTCTGGCTAAGTATCTGTGAACGAATACGAGTGAGATCACATTAGAACTAATGTGAGTTTGATGTTAATTCTCTGCGGAGTCACATCAGCAGTACACAGCCACAAGACGCAACGGAGTGTGAAGGTGCCGAACGAAAGCAAAAAAATATGTATGTCGCTGTATCACGTGCGCTCCGATGCAAATTCAGCCTTTAGATAACAAGGAGAAAACGCCAGCTTTATGCGCTGATCCAATCTGTTTCCATTCCGGTCCGTGTGAATTTCAGGGCGCCCGCGTCTCGACTAATCAGCAAACTATTCAAAAGTTAATCCATCGACTCAAGAGGTTTGACACAAACCGATCGGATCGATGAAGTCATCCGGAGTCACGCTCGCAGAATCTATGGCAGACTTACGTCCAAAATGTTAGCGCTAATTCATGTTATTGCCAAGTAGCTTGACTCATGAGGGCCTTATCAGGCCGATAACAGCTAGTAGCTGAACACGGAATAATTAACGGCCAGAAAGATACTAAGTTCTAACTGCCTCTCATCTGTTCACTCCATGCTATAAACGAATTCACTTGTTCTTTGCAACTTTGATGGCTTTGTGATGGCGCCAAGTAGCACGCCAATCTCGACAGAATGCTCGGTCGAGAAATGGCTATTGATGCACCCCCGATTCAGGTAGAGGTTTTTTGGACATTTCCTTCCCCGTGGTGCCGGTCATGGAATCGTCCGCTCGCCGCAATGTTCGCGTGGCTCTTGAGGAGTAGGTATTACCCACACGAAGTTCTCCAGAGGGCATCAGGCATACTCGGATCCATTCATATGCGTTTGTGTTCTCAGTACTGGAGTCACTGACGCCACCTACGGTGTTCGTTTCCAGAGAAGATCGACCGCTCGAATTTCATGGGCCGGTTTGGGACGAGCCGCCTCCGAAAGATATTGGTCGTTGAACGTATCGATCTCACTCGGTCACCAAACATGGCTAACAGAGCTCACGGTGAATAAGAGTTGGTGTCGCCATACTTATTATGCAGTTGCCAGCGAGCAACCAGTGTGACTGACTCGGCTGCTTTCATCACGCGAACGCATATCGGCTCCAGGACGCGAATCGATTCTCACTGTCTTTTCAGTGAGCCCGGCAGTCCGTCAGTCCGCTCCGATCCGGAGAATGAGCTCAGAGCTTTGACCACTTGACACATCACCGAGGCCGACACTCTCATTCGAAATTTTCCACGATTGCGACACGGCAAACGGAATCAAACGGACGGAACGATTCTCGCTCGGCGGAAACGATAGCGATCGGGCTTGGTCAGGTCTTGAGAGCGCGCAGCTAGTTTCAGGCGCCTTTGGTTCGCTAGGAACCCACAAGACGAGTGCTGGACACATCCTCAAAATATTCCTGACAACAGCAACGACAACAAGTTATACGAGAAGGCAGTCCGCCGTCGCCAAGATGTCTGAAAATCCAGGAGCAGATGTCCGGCCCCCCAATTACAGACGGCTACATGATGAGGCTAACAGTCTATGATAATGAGACGGATGAGATCCATTCGTTTAGGCGACAACACGACCATCTAGCTACTGTGCGTTTTGACAGACATCGTCCGTAGCGGTCATCGTTCCTACGAAGCGTTACCACAGAACTCGAACGAGCTTCTGAGTCGATGTCAGGGAAAACAACCGCAGCCCTCGTGAGTATTCGTCGACTTCCCCGCCCGAATTGAGGAAAATCTTCAGTGAGTTTGCTGAAAGCTTACCTTGTTGCTTCTTTCGCGCCTTATCGCAAATGGCTGGCCTCAAGTGAACAGGGCCGTTCGGGGTTATGCAGCGCTTATCACAAACTAAGACTCCCAGACAGCTCTTTTTGAGAATATGTACGTTGTGGTTGTTGGTATTCCGCATCGCCCAGCCGGACGAGTGACGTCGAGCTTCTTCGCAGTCGGCACGGTACACGAATCGGCAGTGACTATCGGCCCATTCGTCATAGGTGTCGAACGAAGTAACCTGTAATGGGAGTGTTGATAATTAACTCGTCGGAAATCTCGAAAGGATAGTGCCCTTGATCGGGCTCTCGGAGCCAGGGCTCCATGAACTCTCTCTCCAAGCCCTTCGGAGCTATCTCGAGAGCCGGATCATAATGAAACGCTTTGTCAGCCAGCTCGATTCTCTCGGAGTCGAGAAGCTGTCGTATAGGGCCTCTCGAGTGAAGATTACAGTGAAGAAAGCACAGGGCACAACGATTGGCTTGTAGGCTTCGAAGATGGCGATCTTACTGCGCGGCCATTTTGTAAATCGCTGTTCGGATCTCGCCCCTCGTAAAGTTCATAAATCAGAATCTATTATCATTGAAATTATCATCATTATGATCGGCGATGCTGCTGTTGTTGGTGGCGTCGCTGCCGCTGGGAGCGAATTCGAGGAGAGAAAATCGAGCAACGCGAAAATACCCGAATAATTCGGAGGCCAATTGTTGTCACACGACGGAGACCCGGCCGCCCGGTGGGTCTATCGCTCTGGATCCTTTCCTTCTTATTGGCGATGCTGCTGCTTCTTGTCTAAGTCGCCCCGCGCTCCGCTTTTCCCTCCGAGTCTAAAGTCATTATGCTCGCTGCGTTGAGTCGCTACTAATGGGAGGCAAGTCTCTCTTTTGAATCGGTGTTGAGGTATCGGAGGCGCGAAAGCTTCGTGAGCAACTCAACCTGACTTCGAAAGACTGCCCCGACAGTCATCGTCGATCGGCGGTTGCGTGACAGAAAAAGATTATCACGACTTGACTTCTTCGGCAGAACGAGAGACGCAACACTCGCTCCGACGCAGACGCTCTCAGTCAGTCAGCGGAAGAATTATGTGCACAACTGTGAGTTCCCCGCAACATCACACTGGCAACAAACAGACGGGCGAGCGGACAGACGAACAGAACTTCAGCCAACGTCACCAACGACACTCCAGAAAACGTTCTCTGTCGTTGAGATATTCCACAATCGGAAAACACTCGAGTTGTCGTGTTTGTCATAGCTCATGAGATAACGCGGAAATACGATAGACTCAGGAACGAGGATCGCTCATGGGTCGGAATTGCGCTCACGCAATAGTCACGGTCTCCGATATCGAACCTTGATCTAGTCGGGGAAGCCTACGGATGCGCGCACCGAGAAATCGGCGCGATGCACCAGCGCGAGGTGTGAACACAACCGCTGGATTCTGACCGCATTCAAATAGAGTATCTCGTACGCGCACCGAGCGCAGCCACCCCCGAAGAACCGAAATCGTGAGTTCACCTGTCACTTCAAGACGTTCTCGGCACTCCCGTTCAAATTGCTCAAGAGCAAATTGGCCACTTGCTGCTTCTTCTATAGCAAGTGGCTCTCAAAGGATCTCTCCGACCGCCAGGGCCGAACCGAACGGGCGAGCAACGACCCAACCGACTCAGTCGCTCGGACGGCTCGTCCATCCGTTTGTGCGTCCGTTGGTCGGCGGCGACGACGACGACGACTACTTCAACTCCCCCCAACTATCATTTGTACGGATGGCACTGGCTGCTAGTCGAACAAACGGAATGGATGCTCACTGGGACCATTTGTCGGTTCATCCGTCGGCCGGTGAGCTATACCAGACCAGGCGAAAAGACAGACAATTGTAACAGATCACCCCAATTCGAAATGCCAAATCACCTAAATACCCTAAGAACTCAAAATGGTGGCCATCCCTAGACGGACGACGCGACCAGAGAGCATGAGCGATCGATAGATAGTTAGTTGGGCACGGCAACTGTGGCGTCGGCCGAGTCCTCGGTTACAATAACCGGATCGAGTGGAAAACAAGGACACCCTTCCGTTGCTCCGTCGCTCGATTTCTCTCCGATCGCAACGACAATCTTGTCAAGGAGTCCCTCTTTTTCCTCGATGGCTGCTGAGAGAGACCACTCCACTCCGATCGCACCGTATCCGAGAACGATTTAATTATCGGCGAGCGATTTCGCTCTTGCGACATCTGTTGATGAAGAACGACAAACAGGCCGAGTGGAAAATGTTTCAACGGGGCCGAATGGAACACCATCGGCTCAACGGCATCGCGGCCGCTCTCATCGATCACAATTCACACAATGATAGATGCTCACAAGCAGGTGGGAGCAAACGCAAGAAACGTTGTCTCGACCGGGGTTCGGAGACGTTTCTCTAGCCACACGAACCGCGCCGAACACAAAGACCCCTCTCTCAGACGTTGCATCGCGCCGCGTTCGGCTCGCTGCGATCACGGGATCGTCTCTAGCTCGGACTACAAGATTTTTTGCGACGCACTTCATGAGAGCGAGCGCGAGGAGCCAGATCGGATGAACATGGTCTGTGTGCTCGTCAAGGCACGACGGAAAGGAGTCGGCCAGATTATTGGACCTCTGATCGGACTGCCAAACGTTAAACTTCAACATGTCGGCGATGCCGACGGCGATGGTAATGGTAATTGTGGTGGCGGTCCTAGAGGTAGTGATGGTAAATTAAAGCCAAAAAAAAACAAGGGGGTGTCACGATTCTAAGCCGTGACAGGTACGCCCTTTTGACATGAAAGACAAAACGCATCACACAACAAGTCAGAACGGGGCCAACGTATCAGCTGACACGAGCGCCGCATAAAGAACCACGCGAAAAGTCTCAGAAACGCTCGGGATGACGGCTCGAGAGAGTCAAGAGCGCTCGAGTGAACCGAGCGATCGCTGATTTGGGCTTCCGCGGTCACACACAAGCTTAAACGAACAGGACTAACGTCGGGAAATCTACCATCCAAGGCTCACGAGAAACTGGAAGCAGGGCTCTCGGGGCAGCAACCCCTTCCATGCGGAAGCAGTGGGAAGAATCGACGGCTGGGGTCGCAATATAACTCTCCTCATCAGTGGAATCATTCTCGCTCACTTCAACCGAGGAGCAGAGGCCACGAAGTGATTATTATGAATCCTATTTGAGTTGAACCTTCGACACTGGTCCGACACTGGCCGCTTCGAAGCACCACATTCGGTCCGGAATCAAGGAATTCCATGAGAATACACTGTTGCCGGGAACTATATGTCATCGGTACCTTCTTCCGGAATAAGCTGGGGCATCTATGCTTCCCGAAGGAATGGCCGATCCTTATTGAGGGCAGAGCGGAAGCGGCGGCTGTGGCGTCGATGATCGAAGCTGACGCTTGCACTCTGATCTCTCGGTCGGCATGGTGACAGTGTCAGGCAAATGAAATCCCCGCATGGGGTACAGACCGCGGGCGTCCCCTCGGCGATCTCGATAGTATTCAATGCGAAAAGAGTTCTAAAGCAGAGGCTGATGCTCGTCAGTGAGATGCACCGTTCGTGGACTCCGGCATTGATTCGGATCGACCAACGCTTCTCTCATCGATGACTCTTCAAGGTGCCAAACTATCGCTCAATGATAAGAACGTCGTGACCGCATTGCTGTGAGCTGCACGCGAGTCTCCATTGTCCGAGGCAAAGACCAGAAAAGAGATCGAGCATCGACAAAGCCAACGATCAAGGAAATCAACGGTGTCTGCGTCCCTCTTCGTTGGTCACTTCCTGGGCTCACATGGGAGCTTTTCCATGGGAAGGTGAGCCGTGATAGGAGCGACAGATTTTGGGAGAGGGATTGGCACATTTGATGAACTGAACGGGCTCAGGTTCGGTCCCTCGCTCCCATTGCTAGCCGAGTCGAGGGTCAACTTGTAAGAGTGCAACCGATCGACGGATATAGCGGCGATAGTTCACTCGAACATGATGTGGAGGCAAGGGAGACAGTCGGAGTTCGCTCCTCGTAGCAGGATCACGTTCCGTATTCAAAATTTCTGCTCACAAGTATAATTTGATCCTAGTATATGTGGTTCCGAATGTGATCCCGCCACTCAGCTCACATCGTTAGCAATGTACGTGCTCGACGCAGTGAGGCGATTCTGAGGATTCGCTTGGAGGAGCCGTTACCGATATCAACGAAAAACGAGGAGCATTTATTCCGATCAATCTGAATCGGACCGTACAGTCAACACAGGCAGATTTATTGTTTATCGTTGTGCTGAATACACCAGGATCAGGTGACTGGATCCATGTGCGAATGACGGCCGGTTGCAGCTGAGGACGGCGTTTTGGCCCCGGCTATCAAGGTACGAATAAAAATGGACAACAAGCTAACACGCTTTCCTGCCAGTGACTTCGGGTGGCGTAGCTGTTGAGATTTCATTTTTCATCCTGGCCCATAATGGACCGCCGTCACAATGATTTCCGTGCCGAAGCATGTTGGCGATACGCCGAGCAAAACTTTTTTTTTCTGCTGAGAGAGCCTCTAATGGCGTTCATAATTCGCCTCGTCCATTTATGCACGAAAGGCTCGCCGCAGAATCCACGGGAAACCCGCCAGGCTGTGGCTTGAGGAGCTCCACGGAACTCTCGGAAAACTTGGAACTTCTGGAAGATTGGATCAGTAGATTCTCCGTCATTGACTCGGTCGAATTTCGATTTTTCGCTCACCACGTAACGAATTGGCCCGGTTCAAAAGCCGCACCAGAAGAAACAAATCGGCGGCATCTTCGGAATGATGGCTAATAAATGTCAATGACACAAACGTAGGAAGGAAGGATCGCTCTTGTAAGAAAAAAGAACACGTTCCTCTTCTCTCTTTATCGGTGTGCTCTACTGGCTCATGAGTGTTGTTCCTTCAAATGTTCGCTTATCTGAAGATTAATTTGGCAACCTCGGTGGTCCTGACTGTTCCAACGTCAGCTCCGAAAAAGCATAAATTCTGCCTCAGAATTGAGAACAAGTAAAGTCTGGAAGAATTCGTTCTTCATACGTTTCCACCGATCGTTGTACGGGAGCGGCTGTCGAACACGATTCTCGATTGGATTTCATTGCGATATCCCGGCAGTGTACAGAGTATGTTCGCTATCGCCCATCGCGATCGCGCGTCCGATTTTCGGGGAGGCAGGAGGAAACTTTCACCGAGCGGAAACTTCCCATATCGCGAGAAATGCTCGTGAGGAATCAGACACATCCAATCGGCGTGTCTAGTGTTTCTATTTGTGGTTGAATTCAGCGATTATCCTCTCGACTGACCGCGTCGTGGTCCTACCCCGGAACCACAAAGGATCGTCACCCCCTGACAACTCGAGAGATCATTGAAGCCTGCGTCTCCCATCCTCCGCCAGCTCTCTGTCTGCCCATGCGGCTGTCTGTTTAGCTGTGGGTAGCCTCGTTGCTTGGTCGGTCGGTCGGTTGCTTGCTTGGATGCCTGCCTGCCTGGCGGGCTGACTAGAACGCGAGCCATCGAGCGAGCGAGCGAGTGTTGGTGCTGTCTCCATACGCCGAGAAATTCCCAACCTCACGAATGCGGGCATCAAGCCCAAGTTGTTCAACAAAGAAGAAAAAAGGAGGAAGAGAAAAATTTGTCAGATTACTCCTGGCACGGTAAGCGGCGAACAGTTATCGACGAGGCTCCTTTTTTATACTCGACTAACCCCACTTTATTGGGAAGTGGAAATAAAACTGCAAACGAATGAAAGAGACGAAAAAAGAGACACGGGACCAGATAGCTCCGATTTGATGGGAAAAATCATCATCGGCATCATCAAACTTGCGACTGCAGCTTTTTTGGGAAGCCTCGAGAGAAGACACGAGAGTCGGCGATAGGGGTCGAGCTGTTGACGTGTGTTCTAGTGCCTTTCGCCTGGTTCCCGAGGCCGGCTGTGTTGAATGCATTCTCGGCGTGCAAACCGGGAGTCATTACAACGCCTGCGGCCGGAGAGCGTCCGAGTTAGAGCTCCAGAACTCGATCCTCGAGCAGGGCCGACTATCGATCACGGAAAAGCAGTGCAAAAATATCCGAATCGAGTATATGGTTTTTCAGCTCACAGATGCATTGCGGTTGAGGTGGTCCGCGTGCCGGTGGCGCGAAAAGGTCACTGGAGCCTCAGAGTGTTGATTCCTGCACTAGATTTGTCACTAAATACCTCCGTTCCCACCCCATTGACCTAAGGATCGTTGGAATTGATCGCTTACTATAAACCCAGATGAGTGGTTGACAGGCGAAACTGCGACCGGAGCGAGATGGGTGGGGAGGCGTTGGATTCGGGGGAGGGGGAGGGGGAGGGGGGGGGGAAGCGTGTTGCGAGTCCAACGACGTAGACAGAGAGCATCGTCGAGCTCGAAATTTCACTCCAACTTTCTCTTCTGTGTGTGGGAGCATCTCGATTCGGAAACTTCATTAAAAACCACGTAAAGAAGTAAACACGGGGCTTAGTGATGCCCATGAGCAGCGCGCAGATGCTCTTGCTTGGTTTCGTTTGAAGATACGCCTAGAAAGTGACTACATCCAATGTTGACAGATCCGATTGTGCCCTTGGGCGCTGCACCTGGCTCCGCGCGATGTTCCTTCAATGATTCTGTTTGCGAATGAAGTGCTCAAACAAAGTTCGCTCGGATGTCTTCCGTTCGGTTCCATTCGGCGCTCGTTTGAACCGCTCGATCTCGAGATTCGCCGGGTCGATGTTTTTCCGACATGCTAGGTCAAGCAGCATTGAGATGGAAGTCAAAAACACATCGATGGCATCTTCCGGTCGGTCAAACCCGACCAACAAAAAGCACGGGTGACAACGAGCTCTGCATGTCCATCTAGATGTCCTTCCCCTCGAGGTGGCCAGCACTCTTTCGGAGCCGCCGGTAGCGCCACTTATACGACTGTCAATTGCAGCTTAACAGGCTTTAAGGGGGAGGCTTATACTGGGAATTAATGGGCTGCATCCACCCTAACTATCAAGCCCGGAGCCAACTGATACAGGATTAGCCGATTGTAATGTTGCACTCCTCGTCGCATCCATGGATGCGATAAACGCCGCCAAAGGGTGCGAACCCGGGGAACAAATAGATGCAGATTCGATCCGCAGCGCTCAAGCTGCTCAACTTCCGCGCTCGATCAGCGATGGATCGAAGGGTGGACTCTCAGACGAAGGGTTCGACGGAGACACGTTCGGAAGCAGCGAAAATGATTCTTTGAAGCAGCATCCATCATAATGACAAAACCAAACTCGCGACGTAGACAGCGAGCTGTGCTCGGGCCGAGAGAGCGTGGCCCTCGTCTTTTCATTCATTATTTGTTCTAGAAACCGGAGTCGATTTCGAAGGAGCTCAGACGGACAGAATCATTAAAACCCTCGATGATTGGGTGCTCGAGTACGCACACATGCCGTCGTCGTCCGTCCACGGCCAGGTTCTCGTCATCGTCGTCCACCACGCAAAAGGATGACCCTAGTCCTCCAACGCTGGCCACTATTGTTCGTCGACCACGGTATCGGGATCACCGAGTCACGAAAGCTTGTTTCCATATTACCGACGACGCAATCTGAACGCAATCAAAGCGGCGGCACCGCCGGCACCGAAACTTCTTCGGAACTGCGGCGGTAGGGTTGAATCGAGGCTCCAGCGACGCTCTGTCTTCGCGTCGAGCCCCGAGGACGCGGATCAGATGCTCAATTTACTCTGGGTCGAGCGACGGATGCGGTTGAGCAACGATCCTGGTCACGGAACTGTCGCCCATTTCGAATGTACGCCCCTCTACGCCCTTGAACCTCCTACCTAAGCTATTGCTATTTAAGGAGGGCCCAAAACGCTCCTATTTGTCGTCGTTCGTCATCGCCCGGGTCGTTGCTACCGTTGCCCTCCAAAATGTGTGAATAGCGCTCAGATATTATCTCGTCAGAGTCGAACAAGGACGCGAAATCCGAGAATGACGTTTACTGGCTTCAGATCAAACACTGAGATTGGCTCCGGTTCCCCAACAGTGCCCGAAGTCTAAATGCACTACAATGGCGCTTGAAGTGAGCATTATGGCTGCGATCGAATCACAGATGATAGAATAGGCGTGATACTAGTTTTGTGCTCCGACAAACAGCTCGAGAGGAGAAAACCGAGCATGATGACAAACTTGGAGATCGAACAGGAGATACGATGAGCCTGAACTTTGGGAACCTCCGCCGAGAATCAGCACGGTGCGGGGCTCGGAAACCCGGGACCACAAAACAGGGCTCGGGGAATTATTATTATGTCAGGCCTCAACACGGCCAGCGACGTGATTGTCGCTCCGAGCTGGCCGACTTGAGCGATGAGCTGCCGACAACGTCGGATGATTCAATAGCGGACTCCATCGCCGTGCTGCACGTGCATCGCGGGGCGGTAGCCCGGAGTCCGGGTGTGACGTATTGCCGGTCAGGATCGCGGGATTCTACTGGGCATCGATGAAGAGCGGGAGAATTGGCGAAAAATTCTTCTGCTGGATTCTCTGTTCACGTCGAAAAGTTGCTCAGGCTCCTGACGGAAGATCCAATCGTAGAACAGGCTGGTTCAGGCGAGGCGAGCTGCTAGCCATGGGAGTTTCGAGGAACTCGACAGAGAACCAGATGAAATGTTGATGATGCGCTCAATTGAAGTGAGATAGAACAAAGATAGACTAATATGGTGTAGTTATGGAGAGGCCATGGACAGAACTTGACGGTCCCCTCTCGGGACGACGTCTCCGTGAGGCCATCTATAGTAGAAGGCGGCAGATGTCAGCATACGATGCGGGTTCCTAAGCCCACCATACTATCTTACTAACGCCGCTGCTGCCGCCGTGGCTGCTTCTGACCTAGCGAAGATTTACCCTTACAGGCATCTCGTGATCCCTTGGCGTTCGTCCCGACGAGCAGTCCCGTTTCGAGTCGGAGGAAAAAGCGGAAATAAACTTACTTTTGGCACATTGTTGTCGTTGATGTCCCAATCTTGATTAGCGGAGCTTTGGTGGTGGACGGGCGTGAACTGACTCTTGAGCTTGGATCCAACATGGCTCTCGAGCAGCGCGTAGTTTGACTCTGCAAGACTCGGCGAGCAGCTTTTGTCCATGTGGCGCTCGCGCTCCGGGATTTCCGGAGACCCCAGGCCAGCCTGAACCATGCCTAGTCCAAGTCCGGATCCGTCCACCGTTGGAGCGACCTGGCCAAAAAGAGCCCTCGCTGGCTCGTTGGAGGCCGTGTGAGTCCGCTCTGCTGGAGTGCAAATCTGAAGATTCCACGCGGCCACGGTCCTACGCCACTCTCACCGCGGATTCACTCCAATTCAGCGCTCTATTTTGAAGCCGTGAGAGGATGACTCGACAACGTCGAGGTCCACCGGCGGGAGAAGATGTCCACTAGAAAGAGAGAGAGAGAGAGAGAGAACTTCCGTTAGAGTTAACCGGCAGCTTGTCTCAATCCTTTCCGTTCGGTTTCAGTGTTGTCGTCATCATTTCCTAGATTGTCGCATCGAGTTCTATTGCTTCATCAAGCAATCTGGCGCGACGTTGTATCCGTAGAGCACCTCAGGTCGTGAGGAGGGAATTCAGGAACATAGCTTCTCTGACTCGATTCTGCAGAAATCGTGCGTGTAATGACAAATCTTAATTGCTCCGATCGCAGCCCTCGACTTCTCCCGAGAAATTAGGGGGTTTGCCCTTGGAGATATCGCCTTTGTCGCTCCGCGTATTCCTATTCGACGAAACAACGGACCTCAAAGATTTGCTTCGCATCGTTCGGCTTCGAAAGCAACGCTGGAATCTCTTGTCTCTCCCGAGAAACTGCGGGATCCGAGTCGACCCTCTTCAAGTGCTGCTACGCCTAATCTGTTCCTGCAGAGTGAACGCTTCGTCAGTACTCCGACCCATATCGCATAAGCGACAAGTGGCTCTTCTCGTTGAAGGGTACCAAGTTGGAACGCGCTGTGAACAAACGACTTGTTGTGACCAACCATCTCGTTCGTGAAGTCGAGGTGCTTGACCGCCGCGCGCAAATGATCACCACCTTGTTCTGCATGCAAATCTGATCGGACGGACACACAGCCCACCAGACGCCTCACTCGGAACACCTCATGCTTCGTTGAACTTCACGCTGGCGACTAGGGCTGTGGTTGAGTGCTGCGCTACTGCAGTTACGTACGATACTCGTCGCTTCTCGTCTGTCCGACTGGACGTCTCGCGTCTGTCGGTACGGCCGCCTGGCTCTTGAGCCGCAGATTGCTCGATTATTTTTATTAGATACATTACGATCAGCAGAGGCAATGATGCCAGAACGAAGATCTGCCAAAATCGTCGAGGACTCGCGGGTCTCCGAAAACTATTTCGTTCACGAATCCTCTTCCATCGGAAATCGCTAACGATCGAATGAGACGAACTCTGCCTGTGGCGACCAGAGTGAAGTCACTTAACAGGACATTCACAGCTGATGTCGGACCGAGAAAGTCAAGGATAACGCAGAGGATTTGGCTTTGATATCAGATCTAACAGCAGCGGACACTGCAGCATCTGACCAGACTGCAGACAGAAGCGGTACTCATTTCCAGTCCATTTCGACTAGGACGACTGTTAGTTTTGCCGCGTCCAATGCAACCGATTGCTACTGTTCTGAGAGGTCAACAAGCGTACCGTTCCGTCGAAAGTCGACTGCCCTACCCACGCGCGAATCTAGAATTCCTTTTGTAACGATCTGTTTATTGCTGCCTGCAATTCTTTGCAACCATGTACGAATTCTGAGAATGACCAAACCCGAAAACAGTGATATCCGATTTCTCTTCCTCTGCCATGTGTTCTCCCTCTGGCATGCGCCGGCGGACGGCTGCGAGATCTTGCGAAAGGAAAATTCGCAGATAGCCGCGCTGTTCGTAGCGCTGGCGATCCTCATTCGTGCGGAACAATAAGCCGCGTTTAGTGGCATTCTCTCCTATCCAATATTGTAGTGCGACTCCTGAGCATATGGTCATGGGGAACATGAGTCAGGAAGCGCAAATTACGGAAATAGACGAATACAGGCTGTTTATTTCTGAGATCATTCCATAGCCCTCGGAGGCGATTTTCTTCCCCGGGATCCCCACGTCCATTCCAGGAACGGGTCGCCCTCGATGGAAATAAATCGATGATCGGACGCTGGTTTCTCGTTTAGCGGAACTCATCCAGCCGTCTTGTTGCACTGGAAATGAGCTTACCGCGGTGACGTACGCTCCACCAGCTCACCCGTATCCGTAAAACTAAATCCGCTGAAATACGCTCCCCGAACTCTCAGACGGACGAAGGAACGACCGGCCACCGACGCGAGACGACGAATAGTGGATGTGTTTTCTCATTTCGATACCAGCGGAAAGGAGCTAGCTTGATTGAACTGTCAACGTTGCGGCGCTCGTCCTGTCCGCTCTCCGGTGGAAGACTCCCGAAAGAGCTTCCTGAGGACCGAGCTCGAGTTTCGTGCAATAGGGTCCTCTCCTCCATGCTTCAAGTGATTTCATAGTTTAGCATATGATCAGGGAATCACGCTTGCGCTATCTGGTCAAAGGCCTTCAATGTGACGCAATTCCAACGACCGCTATCGTCAGATCTAAGAGTATTTCCTTATCAGTATCGCCGGCATCCCAACGTTTCGAAATTTCATACCAGATTCCCCCACTAAGTTTTCGAGAATTTCCGGTGAGCTTGCCGGCTTGACATTTTCGCTCTCACAGCGCCTGCCCCCCGACCAATTCGACGCCCGGAACAGTTCCAGAAACACGCATCAGACCGTCAGCTGATCACCTGTCCAATCGATTGCTCTCGCGCTCGAGAAAGGGGAGGAAAGAAACTTACGGACTAGACAGCCTGGAAGAGTCCTGAATGGAGCACTCCTGCCAGTTTCAGCTCGAGTCGAAACAGTTCTACGGTCACAGAACAAAGATCCCTTCCTTCACCTCTCCACACAGATCGACAGAGTTTTCTTTCTGTGCGAAGTTGCTGGAGCTCTCATGAGCGATGAACGCACATTGACAAACGGATCAGTCTGGAGAACATCGATGGCAGTCAGCGATCACCAACAAACGAACGAACGAACGGCAGCTCAAGCGATGTGAACAAATATGAACAGGCAACGCTGTTTCCTCTATTATTGGATGTTTAAGACTTCTCACAAGTTGTTCCCTTCCGATTCGGGGCGGAGCATACAAAGCACTCAGCGCTCCTCCCTTCCCTCGGCCGTGGGCGGAGCTTCGGGAGGGCTCCGAGCCAATCAACCAACAACAGCGATAGCAACAACCTCAACAACAACATCAACAATTGAAACAACAACGATCGACGTCGACGGCACTGTCTGTGGCGGTGCTCCACGGAGGGACAAATTGGACTGTTACGACGAGAGATATATCGACAGACCGACAAACGGAACGATCAGCCGATGTCGGAGAAATTGACGAGAATTCCGATTGAGAGACCGAAACAGACCTGATCATCTGAAGCGGACAAACGACACGAATATTTTCAGGAGGAAATCGGGCTCCGCAGGATCTGTCACTTTCCTATACCGTGCTACCCCAGTTTTCATAGATGTCGCTTCCATCCGGAAGACCTCGATTGATACGAGCCGTCTCGCATTCCGCGGTTTTCGAGGATGGAGAGAGCTCATCGGAACGAGCTGGACCATTCGAAAAAAAAACGGTTCCGAGCTCTTGGCGTCTGAGGCTCCTTTCGATTCCGACCTCGACAACGTGATGCCTGCAAGCCTGGCTTTGTTCGTGGAGTTGGACTGCTCCCGGGCGGACCAAACTTCAAGAATCTCAGTTGTTCCTCCGGGTGCTAGTGGAATAGTTTTGAGCATTTCACTTCCGTTGACGCGTTTCGGGGCTTCTGGGGTCGATCGAGGAGACAAAAAAAAAATATCTCAAACAGTAATGTCGCCCGCGCCCAGGGCGATGCGGTTGCTGTGCCTGCCGTCATCATTGTCCCCAGCCCGTATAAACCCGCTATCAATGAAGGTACGCATCCCTTCCGCGGGTGAAAGTGACAATTCTACAATTTGCTCATTCTTTATCGCAAGCAGCTCGCGTAATCAGAGTTCGGAATCTCGTGTTTTTGCATTCCTCCAACAAAAGCGCCGTCGGGATGGGGAGATGGTAATAGATTGTTCGCGGCATTAAATTCTGATCCAAAGCGGCGAAAGCTCTTTTTCTTGGAATCAGGAGTTTTTCCGGCTTCGCTTCGATCGTCAGACTGTTCTCGTTTCGCTCTCGTTATCTATTCCTAAGTTTTCATAGTTTTCACTCCTCTCAGCCGTCTGCTATCTCAGAGTTTGTCTGAAGTCTTGTCCTCAGTCGAATCCCGTGGTTTCATCTGATGCATATTATTTCGGTAATGAAATCGGGTATTTCATGCCTTGCTGGTTTATTTCGCGGCATAGTGACGATAATCAAGTTCGACGGTATGGTCGTACGCAGGTTAATGGCAAGTTCAGATCTTTCTTGTGGATATTTTCAGCATTCGAGGAGGGCAAATCTCGCTGTGTACCCAGCACCATTTTTTAGTGCACGCAAAGTTTGGGCTCAGCTTCAAGTGCATTCAATGGAAGTAGGCCCGGAAGTAACCGTGACCGACGGAGGTTTGTTTCGTGTGGTACCAGTTTTTAATGTTATCAAAGAGCTCCCCCGTCCGGGCCCCTTCTTACGGCCATCTTGTTACCACTTGAGTTACAATTTCGGGAAGCTGGAGTCTCCGAAGCTGCAAAGAGGCGGTACTCTGAGTATAATGAAAGAGACCTCTAGGTTGAATCACATCAGCCTTCCCGTGCAGACACTTGATGATTAGGTTAGGTGAGCGATGAAAAAGAGATTCCGGAGACGATATACCTGATTGTTCATCAGACCAAGGGTCTTTCCTAATCATCAAACCGGTAAGCAGAGATACTCCAGATCCTGATCATCTCGTTTGCTTCATGAGGTGGTCAAATCAGTTCTCTAACTGTCAGGGTTTCTGCGCCAGAATGATCGCTCATCGCTGTGGTTCCCTTCTGGAGTAACGTGGGGCGGGACGACTCGTCGAACGCGGGACGTCGGTTCCAGAGTCAGGCTCTATGTTGAAGCTGCTGGAGATCCTCAGAAGTTGAGCTGAGCTCCCGAAGATCGAGAAAACCTTTCCCAGCTCCTCATTGAGCATCGGGGACCATCCGTCCCAGCGTTCCAGGTCTCTCCCTGATGACAACGCCCACCTGCGAGCGCACGGAGACAGATCGCATCAAATGCATATTCATGAATTATAAGGGCCCAGGAACGGATGCCGTTGTGGGTCGCGTGTCCCCAGTGAGGAACGCCCAAGCACTCAGAACTTCTATTGCTCTTGACGACGTTGTCGAAGAATTCAGCGATTTCTGAACGGTTTCACCAAAGAAGGGCTCGCGCGATGAGCGTAGAAACTTCCGCCGGCTTTCTTCGACGGTACCGTCTAGTCTCGAGAGTTTTTGAGAGCTGCACCATGGAGCGCTGAGGGGATTGGATTCACTAATCACAGGCCGATTTCTTGTAGACCTTCAGATACGCGGACTGTGCTGGGAATGAGCTCGAAGTCTGATGATTTCGAAATGACTTCCGAACAGCAAACGTCGCGACAGCCGCAGATTCCCGGAGAAGTCGATTCGAAAGCAAGTTAAAGGTTGAGAATCGAAATTCAACTTTTCTTATTCGGCCACGAATGTCGGGATCTGTCTGAATGATGATTGCGCCGCGACCTCGTCAAGTTCGGTAGCTGGCGAAGCTGCATCTGCCGCCCGCATCTTGACTACAACGACGAGGAGGGAACCACCGCCATCGATGTCGACGGCGCAAGACTCCGTTGCTGCAGCTTCTGCTGTTGTTCGAATCACAATTATTAGATTTCAAATTGATTTTTGTAAACGCCGTTTCGGAACAACAGATCGTGACCGATCCACATTGCCGACACGAAATACGATTCCCGTTGCGATGACAGACATCCAGAGCGAAACGCCGAAGTCAGCGGTGACAACTAGAGCCAGCGTCTCGGGGAGTGTGGACGGTGAGCAACACAGGGCTGTCACTTGCGATGAGCACGACTTCTGAGTCCTTCCATGTAGTGCGATAGTGGCAACGATTCCAGGCTGTACTTGATCCTGTGCTTGAGCCTCTGGCATTCAACGATTCAGAGCTCAGGCGGCGTGAGGCGTCCAAAATTCTCGTCGACCGAAACTCAGACCGATTTAATTGGAGCTTGAGCGCAATCATCGTTCGAAAACGGATTATGATCGCCGAGCGAGGTTTTCATTTCATCTCCCAGAGAAATCATTAGGGCTTATGAATGCACGATGTCAACCTCGCGTCTCACGGTCGAACTGCAGGAAGTGGGGCGAGAAACCTTCCGAAGCATTTTCACTGGCTGCCGACGGAAACGTTTCATAGCAACGATTGGCGAAATCGTGAGTGAGGGCTATTCCAGAGTCGAATGGTGACACCCCGCAAGCGGTCGACAGATCTCTAGAGCTTTTCTGGTATCGGCGATCGGGATCAATAGCTCCCTTGAAAGGCCAGGCAGCTTGAAGTTGATATCGTGCACTTCCCTGGTGGAGCTGCGGACCCAAAGACCCGGAGTATAATCATTTTCTCTCCTTTGTCTCATCTTCCTCGCTGTCAGAGGAGTTGAGGATGATTGTCACGACAAAACTCCTGACACCGGTCGGAAATGGACTCCAACGTTCGAGCCACTGCGTAGGGGGTACGGAACTAGCCATCCTCGTGAGTTGAAAACGCCTCTCTCGCTAGTTCTCGTGCCTCCCCTAGTTTGATTGTTGATGTCCTGTCGAACAATCCGTCGGAGCGATATCAGCTCGAGAACAGCACGAATTCCGTGTTAAACTGGAGGGCGTTCACCTTTTCCCCGGAGTGGGCTCATCGAGAGTCTAATCCAAAATATTACGCGTCTAGGATTCCGGCGTAGCCTTCTGACGTCCGGTTCTGGCCATTTCCTCTACCACGGTCCAGTTTCCGCGTGGTCAAAAGGCGAACAAGTGACCGAGGAGATAGCCGAGTGGTCCATGCGGTCTGCATGCTGCTCGCGGATTGGAATGTGGCAAAACAGTCGTTTGCTGCCGTTTCCCCGAGCGGCAAGGTGTGGGTTCGGGCATCTAGTACCAGAGGCTGACTGGAGCAGAACCGACTTCCGGCACCTGAGTGCCGCAGGCCAGCGAAGCCTGTATCCTACGAAGAACAGCGAATCATGGTTGGGCTCCGCTGCGATAGGCCCATTCCGTGTGATCCGCAATGAGCGCACGATCCGAGAGATCTATGGAAAGTGCCATAACGGCCAACAGCTCGCTCGGGGGAAATATTCTATTGGTAGCATGCGACCTTCGGGAACCGCTAACGAAATTTTCAGCTACTGGGATTCACGCAAAGTTCCAATCGACTTCACCAGACAGTCGAGAATCCCCAGTTCTGCTCTAGTTCGAGCTCTGTAAAGGGAGGCGTTGCCGTATGTCCCACTTGAATGAGAGCTACTTCTCGTCCACAACGTCTCCTATTCTCACATCCGTTCCGAGGACTCGTAGGATCCGATTGAAGTGAGGACTCGGAAATTATGCGTCCAAGAATTCGCTAATCGCCGGGAACTCCGAACCTGGCACTTGGGAGGGGGAAATCTGGACAAGCTGTTGAAACCAGGAACGAGAAATCAATTTTTGCAGACTCCACTCTTCCGTGGTCTCTGGGGCTGTGGAAAACTTTTCAAAATCTAGGGCTCAATGGATTGAGCTTCACAGAAGCTATGCGGGCACATCTCGTCAAGTATCGTCTTCGAATCGGAAGTTCGCGTCCCGTTTACTTGTTGTTCTATAAGAGAAGTCGAGTCAGCGTCTGCTTGCCCATTCGATGGTCGATTCCCATGACGTGACTGCTCTGATTTGAGGAGTTGAGGTTCGGAAAGTGAGGGAAGAAAACCATAATCCCCGAATATCCTCTGACAGTCCCTCGCATTTAATCTCACCACAGGTTATGGAACGTTTCTGCGGAGGTCTCCAGAATCGGAGAGGTTCGATCTACGAGCTTGCGCGCAATGTGAGATTCTTGGGAATATGCGAAGCATCAGATACGTATCGGATATCTCTTCTCACACGCGCTCTGCTTTCAACACAGAACTATCAATTGGCGAGGCGAGTGAAACGCTCTCTATCGATTCGGGAAGCTCGAAGGCGATTCGTCTGACAGTGAGAGTGTAATACGCATATAAGTCCCCCAAATGGTCCTAAGCGTCCGCGTATCGAGCCTGGGTGAGCCCACGGGTGTTGTTGTCGATGAGCTCTAATAAACTTTTCGAGTACCAATAATCATGCGGGCTTCGGCGAACTAGTTGTGTCGCTGTCAACTGTTTGAGAAGTGGTATTGACGGGCCGGATCCACGTTCGCTCGCGCGGGTCATGTGAATTCGAATGAAGTCTGGAGTAACGAGGAGTCGAGAAATCGGATGCCAGAAGCCCTAACGAATGAGAAAGCCACTCCTGTCGTTGGACCAATTGGAATCGCCCCGCCAGCCCGACACTTTCTCGAGCCGTCACAGGACTCGAATTCCGGCCGTTCGATTACTTTTGTCGAGGCATACCTTCCCCCGTTCGACCCAAAAGCTCCGCTCGTCATGCTGTCGTTTCTGCCATAGTGATCTGATAGCCAGTAGTTCTTCCGAACTTTGGATTGGATGTGGAAAATACCCGAAAGTTTCAACCTGAAAATCTAAGCAATCAGACGGCCGTGATATGATTCGCGAAACTCTCGAAAATCGTTGGCAGAGAGCATCGTTCCAACGCAGGATCTTCAACGTCGTTCGTCAACAGCACAGTCACTACCACGCCCTGCGGTGCCTCCAATGACGAACGCCTTGGCTCGTTGAAATTGTATCTGCAGCCGATAGGTACCGTTGGCAAACAATCGCTTGCTGTTAACTACGGAGCCAGCACAGAAGTGAGGCAGGAAGAGAGCGAGCTCTCGCGAACGATTTCAATTTCAATCGGAAATTTATAGCTCTTTTCACTGGCTGACTGACTGGCTGACTGACTTCGCTGGCGACGAACCCCTCCCCGAGTCTCCCTTCCGTTACAATGATTCAAGTTCTGCTCGCCTCGTCGCCTGAAACGCCAGAACAAGCTTCTGAAGGCCGCACATGCGGATTTAACCTCTTCTTGAAAAATAATATCTCATTTTTCTGCGTCCGAAACGGCTCTAGGCGGAGTAACGCACGGGAGGTCACGTTTCACCGGGGAGCACACTAGACGGAACTTGATGGCATCACAGGTTGAAGAGTGATTGATATTGGAACTAAAAAGAGAAGCAGAACTTGCTCACGCGCGTCATGCAAACGACTTTTTGTGTGGGAAATGAATATGTAGTTCTCTTGTCTCTATCGGTCCAAGACTCAGTGTCAAAACATCTAGCGAAGACACGTGCATAACATGCGTAAATGCTAACGTCGATTCGATGATCACCTACCGATGGCACACAGCGTCGACGAGTGACAGTTCGGAGTACACGGAGAACGGAATCACGACTGGCAGCTCCGACGGGGTTGCTGCTTTTCTTAGAGGTTTTGTTGCCTCGGGATGACGCACGTCACTGCAGCCAACGTTTAAGTTGCCCGCGTATTGCGATAACCAATTTCTGCAGCATCCTGTGCGTCCACGTGTGATTCCTCTCGGTTTTCCGCACGGCTTCGGCATGAACGAACGGCGCCTATAACCCATGATCGAGGAGACACACGATGCGTTGATCAATGACGCGGTCATTGATCAAGTCGTAGAGGACCTCATCGAATCGCGAATGATATGCTCGGAGAGAAGCCGTCCGAGACGAAGAAGACACAATAGTCACTCACAATCTCCGATCGTTCCGAAAAGCACACATGTTGTCACCGGAACGGGTTGTGAATATCTGATTCACTTTCAGAGCAGACTTGTCAACCCCGTTTGGATGGTAAGGGCGTTTGACAGAAATCCGGGGGCCCCGGATGAAATAGTTTGTATCTCAGGTTACTCCCTCTGATGAATCTAACCTTCGAGCGCCCCGATTTTTTCACCACGTTTCACCGGGATTCCTTCACAAATCTCAGGTGAAGCGCACCATGTTTCGTTGTATAGAAACTTCGACTGTTGATTGCGGTTCTTGACCACGATCTTCACCGAGGTCATTTCCTGTTTCAACTTCGAATGACGTTGCGACTCGCGCATCCGAACTCCGCAACTTAACGGACATACCTCAGGAGTACATGATATGGTCACTGATCATAGCGGGTTGAGAGAGAGCTATATCATTGGCGCGTCCAGTTTGGAGGAGAAGACAATTTCCGAGTTCTTTCATCTCATCTCGAGGCTGCTTAGGCTGTCGGAAGTTAGTGCGAAGAAAGCAAGGGACAACGCAGTCGTTCGCGGATGTCGATTCTGTGTTTCTGATTTCGTTCGAGGCAAAGCGTTGTCGTGAGCTCTCCGTTTTAATGGCGGATCCGTTCTTGGGATCTCGAACTCGTTGGAAAGTTATTGATTGAGTATTTGCAGAGTTTTCAGCATGGTCGTCGTGATGCCACTCACTCCTTATTTCTTGAGACTCACGTCGTTTCTTAAAATGACTTTTGATGACCCTGATCTGCGGCAACTGTAAACATTTATGATGCCCGAACGGTGGCATCAATCGCCATTCTTAGAAAGCTCCCCGACGAATGCGCGCGGAACAGAGGATGACACGGATACCAACGGATGTCGTCGATGTGCTGGGATGTTTCGGCCTGTACCACGGTAGATATCCCCAACGTACCGCTTCATTTCTTCCACGGTTCTTCTTGAAAATCCGAATCGAGTAGTTTCCTTAAATCAAGTCTCCACGGAGCCCTGAGAAGGCCGCTGCCGTTGCAGGTGTGCTTGTCCTGGTTACGATTGTTCGAGCTTTTCCTACGGCTTGGACTTATATGATGACACCCCTGATGGCACCCGACGTTCCGCATTGGTGTGCGCCCCCACCCAACTCCTCGGTAGACCTTGACTTGTGGAAAACTGTTGCCGTTCCTCATCGGGAGGGGGTAGCAAGCGGCTGCGAGATGTACGACATCGACCCAATACTCGACGTTAGTTGGGCGATCAAGATAGGACCAGCCACAGCTGTGGTGCCGTGCAAATTTGGCTGGACTTACAACGTGACGGACGTAGGGCGAACTGCAGTTAGTGAATGGGATCTCGTGTGCGACAACGAGTGGCAGAGAGCTGCTATGCAAACCGTAGTGATGGCCGGAAGTCTGTGTGGAGTTCTGGTTTTCGGACGGATTTCCGACAACTTTGGCCGGAAACGTTGTTTTTATATTTGTACGAGTATCGCGGTCTTTCTCGGCTCGACGGCAGCATGGGCACCGAGCCTCACCGTCTTCAACGCCGCGAGATTCTTGGTAGCGATGTCTATCGCAGGAATCCAAGCATCGGTCATCTCTCTCTTCATTGAGGTCATGCCTCCAGGAGATCGCTCCTTGATGAATGTCGGCATTGGTATCGGGTACGCCATCCCGTTGTTGTTCGTGCCACTGCTCGCCTGGAATCTGCAGAACTTCCGTCTGATGCAACTGGCCATTGGGCTCTCGGCGCTCCTACTTCTTCCCTTCTATCCGATCCTCCAGGAGTCGCCGAAATGGCTCATTGCCAAACAGAGGGAGTTCCCTGCTGAACATTCAATTCTAAAAATTCTCCAGCTGAACGGACGTCCTATACCCGATATGAGCTCCGTGATGTCGAGCTTGCTGGACGCCGCCAAGGAATCGGCCGCGAAGGCTCCGAAGGACCTCAGGATCATCGAGCTTCTGAGGCACCCAGTTCTCAGGCGGAACACATTTTGCTTGCTTGCCAGCTGGTTTTGCCTCACGTTGATGTACTACTATATTTCTCTGAACGCGAGCAGAGAACCCGGGAACCCCTACATCAACTTCGCCCTCTCATCAGCATCCGAGATCCCCGCAGCAGTGCTGGGACTCTACGTTTCGAGACGGGTCGGACGAAGGATCTCCCAAGTTGTTCCAATCTCGCTCGCTACCGCGGGCTTCCTCTGTGTGCAATTTTTTTTCCCAGACTACCCACCCTGGTACAAGGTAAGTTCATTCTGGAAAAGGGGTTCGGAGAATATTCACTCCAAAACTCAACCGTGATTCTCTATGGCAGGTCATCGGCAACATGGTTGTTCGATTCTTAATCCTATCAACATATTTCGTGATGTGGATCGCTGTTCTGGAAGTTTTCCCGACTTCGGCGCGTTCGACGGGATTCGCTTGCAGCTTCGTCAGCTCCCGACTCGGAGCGATGTTGGCTCCGTTCGTTCGAGACATGGCAAAAGTTTTCCATCCATCTCTGCCCTACGTTCTATTCACTCTCGCTGGGATAGTGAATGCAGTCGCTGATTTGTTACTCCCTGAAACTTTGAACCGCCCGTTGCCTGACACTTTGGAAGATGTGGAGTCGTTCCGGAGAAATAAAAAGCAAGCTCTGCTGAGAGACTACCCTGGAGATCGTCAATCATTTGTAAAGGATAAAAACATATTAAGCCTTCCGGCAGTGCGGCGGAGTTCTGACATGGGTACGATTTTGGACCGCTTCGGACGCCATGTTCTAAGGGCGGCAGCTCGCCCTGCCGGGTTTGCCCATGGGCGTCTTCAGGACATTTCCTCATCCATCGGCGCCTGTCAGGGTTCTGACTCCCCTGGAGCAGACGACCCGGGATTTTGGTTCCGCTTTTCGCTAGATCCGAGAACATAAATGAGTCCATACATTCGTGCTTCCTTCTTGAAGTCGCCCACTGACATGAGTTCCAACGGGAATCGGGAAAATGAGAGCAGCCTCTTGCAATTTTTTTTCCCACTTCGGAATCTCATGGATGGTTTCGAATTTGATTGTGAGTTCCCAACCCTGTTCTCAAGAGAAAGAGCGCGTAGAAACATTTCGATCAACTGTGAGAATTCGAATTTTCCAAAACTAGCCCAGTTAGCTTTGGTTCATCACGACTATTCGGAAGTTGTCCTCACATGAGATCAAGTCTCCGATTGAGAAAATTTTGATGAGAGGTCGATCCAAATGCCGTCCTCTCAGATTCTTCGCCCAGGGCGCATCATCCCTCAGCCCTCTCCAGTCTCGGCGCTTCACAGTCTGACGATTCAACTCTGTCAGTACGAAGAGCTCATCTACGGAGTTTGAATCGTTCGGCAGAGCCTCGAGAAAAGTCATGAAGGTTCGATTTAAGTACGAGAAGGAATCGGAAACTGGCTCAAAGGTGAACAGGTTTGACCTCCACCAAGCCTCCATTATCAGCCCACGAAGCCACAATCCCGAAGGTCAGTCGCATTATTTCCTGGAACAGTCTTCGGTCGCAAGGATCGAAGACTGATGCGAGCAGAAGCGATGGACCCCATGAGAGTCCTGCATTCGAATCCAGTGTTCTCCTTCCAAACGCATAACGTGAACATGACATACAAAGGACGTAGTGTGAAGGTCTCGTATGAGGAAACAATGAGCTTCATTTCTGTTTTGAGCAGGATTCTCAATCAAATATGCCGAAACCGTCCACCATGAAAAGTTTCATGCCGTTAACGATCCCCCTCCCCCCATAGTTCACGGTTCCGTCCCTTCTTCGAGTTACCGCCGCTCCGCGCGCTGACCGGCCTGAGGCCGATCACGTCTCCGAGGGAATCGAGTGTCAACTGAATGGTTTCATCGGTTTTCCAAACGGTCGAGTTGACAGGTCGAGTACCTGTCCGACTTGACAATGTGCTCTTGTGGTGAAGGAGCGCCGACTGAACTTGTCCCGGATTAGTCATCTCTCAAATAAACCCGGAGCTCCAGGAATACCTTCGACAGAGAAAACTGAAGCATTCTCAGGAAATTCTAGGCTCAAATTTGCAATCTCATATTGCTCACGTGAGCTGTTATTAGGAAATGCATCATGTATATTCCCAAGCAACGAACCCTCTCGCTGCAGTTTTCATCGATCTGACACTCTGGAAACACGAATGCTCGGAGCCGCCGAAGGAGCAGCTGCTCATCGCCTCTCATCCCGGAAGCCCGAATGAAGCGCGCGGTGGTTGGATGGCGGTGGATACGGGCCTCGGTAGAAACCAACGACCGAATTCGAACATCCATTCGAGAAGAGAGGATCACCGTTCAAAACCGGCGGCATCTGAACTTGCTATTTTGCTCCCTCTTGGAACGAAAACTCCTCGGTGTGGGGCTTCATCGGGCTGCGCTGCCTCGCTGCGATTTAAGAACTCTTGTGTTGTCCAGCGGAAGCACGAACTGGCTGAGTAGGCTCGGAGGAGACGAGAAATACGATCTGACTTCGGCCTCTCAGGAAACGCCGCCAGGGCAAGCATGTCCAGTTCCAGATCTGCTGGCAAACTCCGGGATTCGGGCACTGAATGGGCGAGCATCGGCGATGGCATGTCCGTCGCTGATCTCCGGAAGAAGGTCAAATCCCTGATGGACAAACTCCAGTTTACGAGTGCCGTGTTCTGGGCAGACAAGCTGGTGAGTGTCATCTGTAGTGCAGCCGAACTGAACGCTTAAAGGTTGTCCGAACAGCCTATGACATGGAACTATCCGAGAGAATTATCGGTGCATCCCGAAACAGTGTCTGTGAAACTAACCGGTGGAGGTTGTGAAGCGATTTCGAGACACGGCAGGCTTGGACTTCGACAAGATTTGAATTTCTCGAATCCCTCGCTTCCCCTGGTTGATTTCCTCGAATCGGTTCCTCACGCTTCTCAATCCTCATTTCCAGGTAACTCTCAGTAAAGATAAACCATCGGACGTGTATCTATTGGCGTCGTGTCTCTTCCACTCACGGCAGTTCCATCGCGCAGCCGAAGTTGTGAAACGGCGGGGTCTTCATCAAGATAATCTGAATTGCCGCTTCATCGCCGCCCTCTCGTATCTGGAGTCGAAGGAGCACGAATTGGCCACCGAAATCATCGACCTACCCAGTATCAGGAGCGACGACCACGAGCTTCTCGCTGCGCTCGAAGTCATCAAGGGGCGGCTTTACGAGACTCAGGACGACACGCAAAATGCTGTGGATTGTTTCAGAAGAGCTCTCGATCACGATGGATGTAACTACGAGGCGCTGTACCTGCTGGTGAACCACCATATGCTCAGTAAGGAAGACGAGTTGGAAGTTCTGCATGTGGTAGACCGCAACGAATTCGCCTACAGCCTTTACTCGTCCCTCTTGAAGAAATACGATGAGCCCGATGAGCCTCGACCACCGATCCTCAGAGGCTTGGAGAACAATGTTGATCTCCTCACGAACAATGCGGAGAAGCTTTTCTACAGCTGCGACTACCGTCGGTGCCACGACCTCATCAACGAGATTCTTGACCGAGATCCCTTCTGCCCAGAGGCTCTCGAGATCCAAATAGCGTGTCTTATGGAGCTGAACAAAGTCTCAGAATTGTACATACTAGCGCATAAGTTAATCGACACCTATCCCGAGAACGTGTTATCCTGGTACGCCGTGGGCTGCTATTACTATCTTGTCCGGAAAGCAGCCGACGCGCGTAAGTACCTCGAAAAGGCCACAACCCTCAAACCCGCTTTCGGCCCCGCTTGGCTACTCTACGGCCACGCTTACGCAATCGAAAACGAACACGATCAGGCCATGGCTGCGTACTTCAAAGCGAACCATCTAATGCCGGGGAACCATCTTCCAACCCTCTACGTCGGACTGGAGTATCAACACCAAGCGAGCACGAAACTAGCTGTGAAGTTCTTCGAGCAGGCACTCGCGATCGCGCCCAACGACCCCTTCGTCATCCATGAGCTTGGAGTCGCAGCCTACGACCACGGGGATCTGGATTCCGCCCGCACGCTTCTTGAAAAAGCTCTAGGACTGATTCAGAGACCCAATCACAGCGCATTGCCCGAAAAGTGGGAGCCTCTGTTGAACAACCTAGGACACGTTTATCGAAAGCTGAAAATGCTGGACAAATCCATCTCTTTTTACCAACAAGCACTGGTTCTCAATCCGTACTGCTCGTCAACGCTAGCCAATCTCGGCTACGCTTACTCGTTGAAGAAAGATTGGGACACTGCCATCGATCACTTCCATCAGTCACTAGCGCACAACCGGGATGACACGTTCTCCACAAACATGCTACAAAGCATCCTTGAATTGATGCTGGCAGAAAAAAATCTCAACGACACAGCAGTCAACGTGAATGAGACTATCGCGGCGATCAAGGAAGAAGACGGATCTTCGGAAGTGCCGATGGAATGACGAGAAATCATTGTTGAGTCTGAGTTCGCTGTACATAAAGTTGAATTTATTTACACCACTTTCTGAGCTTCGTTCCTCGATTACGCTCTCGCGTGCATGTTCATCATATAAATAGATCCCTCCGTTTTATTTACAAGCAGCCATGCTGCCTTATGAGAGGTTCAGCGCCAGCGACTTGGCCTCTTTCTTTTTCTTGTAATGTGCCCACACAAGTCGATAGAAAACGTCAGTTTCACAATAAGCAGTGTAAACGAGGAACACAATGAGCGCCTGTAAAGGAATATACTCAGAGTCATGAGGATGGTTGTGGGGTTGAAATTATCCCATCCATACTCACAGAGCGTCGCATGGAACGATGCATCAGAACAGTTCGATGGACCGAGAGTTCAGCCATCCATAAAATTCCCCCTCTCAGTGACGATGGTACGTACCATGAGAACTGAGGTTATAGCTTGCAGGTTGCCTGTGCCATCCGGGACGTAGCCGGTTGTCGTGATGCCATGGAAGAACAACGCCAATGTGACCAGGAGGGACCGCTTCACAATTCCCTTCTGGACGGTCGTCATGCGGCACTCGGAAGGGTCGGTCGAGGCGATACCGATCTCGGTCAAGATCAAACCGTAAATCGTCGACCCGATGATAATGAAGGCGGTGAAATTCGCGTCGGGCACCGTAACCACGTCTTCCAATGTTCCCCAATATCTGACACGGAGAGAAACAGCAATTCAACAAGTCCGATTTCGATAAGTCCGATTTCGATAAATACCGGAAATGCTAAGAAACTCGAGAACTCACGAATCTTTGTCGGTTTCAGCGAAATGTTGGAGGCTGACGGAAGAAGCCAACAGCAAAGCTGGAGCCAGCCACGTCATGGTCAAGCAGATGTAAATACGGATCCCTCCTCTGACAAATCCACGCTCGGGGTCGACGTGGAGCATCAGCATGACGAGCAGCTGCTGGGCATGGCACACCAGGATACAGAACTGTCGGAGCAGCTTCGATTTGTGTAGATGCGGCTGGGGAGATGGATTTGGGTCAGTTTTGTGATGGAACACCCCTCAATCTATCGAGGGCTTGCCAATCCAATCTTTTTTCTCTTCTAGCACGAAATTTTCCGTTCCGTTGGTCCTCACCTCTCCCAATGCTGAGGAAGCCTCGAAAAGGGCTGTCGTGAATAAGGCAAAAAGCGCGACGCAGACATTGAGTTTGACGCATTTGATCAAGCCCCAAGAACTGTTCGTGCAGCTGATTGAAAGGGCACATGAGAACGAAATGAATATCCCTATGATTGCGCAAGCGTTCCGAAGAACTGGCGTCTCGGCTGCTTTGGGCTCCGGTGCCGGCTGAGAAGGCTCGCCGTACAAGGCGAACAGAGACGAACCCCGACTTTCACAGGAGAATTCATCGTTGATTTCAGTCACTTCGTTTCCAGCGAAGTTCACTTCGCTTCCGTCGACAACACGAGCGCAACGGATCGTGGTATTCACTGGCTGCGGAGGAAAATATGCCTGTATATCCGAAACAACGAGCATGGATGAAGCATGGATGTCATGTGAATGCATGCACAATGAAGGGCACTCTGCGAAGACGTACTGCAGTCAGTTTGAAGTTGACAACTGTCTTCTCGTTCGTTCTGTATATGAGGGATTGATTTTTCTCGAACAACGTCGCCGCTTTGAAGTTAACAAGCTTCGTCAGTAGGTTGAGAGAACCCCTTTGCTGTATCCATTCCAATCTGGACAAGTATTCCCGCTCGAGGGACTTGAACACCAGCAAACTGAGGATTATTTTCTGTCCGCCTGTAACATAAAATTTGGTTGATTTTGAGCCTGCCCCTCTGACATTCCACCATTCGAGACCAGAATCAGCCTTTCAGACAGCGGACTGGATGATTTTCGAGAGACCAGCGTGAGTACCGACATCATCGCGTTGACAAGAACGTACCGACATCATAGCTGTTTCGATAAGCACGACCAGTCACTCCTCCATCCATTGAGGCCACTTTGTAGAGAGCCAAATGGTTCTCGGTCGGAGTGATTAGCTTGAAAACCTCGCCAGTGATTTCTGCATGAAGAGAATGTTTTGAAAAAAATGTTGGCATGAAATAATCTTCATATCTTGGCTAGCAGAGGGGCTCCATAAAAGGAGACTCACCGAAGAGGTCATTTTCATAATGGAACTCCGTTTGTGGAGGTTGATTGCTGAGATACCGAATGACGACTTGTGGTATCAGCTCGTTCAGCTTGGCATAGAAGCGGTCATCACTCACTGCATTCGCTTCAGATTGAAGGGGGATCATTAGCTTGGCTGGAGCATGAAACCGAAAACCAATGGGGAATTCGCGGAGGAGAATGTCAGACCCTGGTGTTGGTGGGGGGATACTTACAAACGTTGAAAGTCGCCGATAAACAATCCAAGAACAGCAAGACAGCTGTCTTACGGTTCTTCATTTCCGGGTGACTTTTAGGGAGCCCATCGTCGTACTCCAGAACTTCATGAAGCGTCTCGATGATATGATTCCCTTCGCCAGGGAGCACGTGGTCTTTGCGTGAACTCAAGTAATCGGCCAATCGCGCAAGGGAATCGATGACTGTGGTCATCTGATAGCCCCGAGCCAGCCCAAGAATCTGAGAGGGACAGGAACAACAGTCAACGACAAGTTCAATGACTCCACGGTTGAAATTTGGACAGGTAGAGAAACGTTCAGATTAGAGCTCACCTCTTTTCGGATTTCATATATTTCTTGAAAAGCACAGTCAAAGAAGTCTGGGACGGACCAATGCACGGTACCGTCCGGATCTTGCACGCACATGCGTTTCGCTTCGCCTTTGGGAGGCGAGGAGAACATGCAGTTCTGCACGTCAAAGCTGCCCACAACTGTTCGATTCCAAACAACCCCCATGTGCTCTTCACCTGGACAGAAGTTGCTGGAATCTGCGGCGAATCGGCGGAACGTTTACATCCAGATCCATGTTACAGGAGCAGTGAAGCAGAACGTAAATCACTAGTTCGATTTTCCACTTACTTGTGAAAGGGAACACATGGGAAAACATCTCGGTGGAAAACGTGGCTGTTTCGATGGCACATTTATACTCAGCATAGGAACGAACAGCGGGAATCACCAGCCGGCTGCGACTTGGATGCAGCGGTTCAACGTATTCTTCATCGAGACTCTTGAAGGTCACCGGGACCCAGTGTTTCTTCGAATTTGGATCATCACTGACCGTATTCTTGTACCAAGAGTACTGCAGTTCTTCGTAGCTGAAAGTGAAGGAGCTGTTATGATAATTGTCGTTTCCAGAATAATCATTTTCCGCATCGGGCAATGAGAGCGACATTCTTTGAAGAGAGGCGGGTGAGGAACGATCATCACCGTGAGCCAAGCGATTCCCTGACTCGTTTTCGTACTTACTAGACTCGGATTCCACACCAGAGCTCCGTCGGCCTGCCGTATTCAACATTCTGGGCAGAAGGACTCAGAGTGCCGCTGGGCTGCATCTTGATGTCCAATGTCAAGCTCCGGCGGCGCTTTTCCCCCATCCAGGAGATCTCGCATGTGAAAACACCTCGATCGATGTACTGGACATGATCAAGACCCAGATACGTCGAAAACGTTCCTGTTCGGCTCCGTTTGCTGCGTTCAATCCAAACATTGCCCGGGCCATACAGAGGGTTTACCAGTGCTCCATCCTGATTCCGAGATATGTAATTAGTGCTTCACAAATAACTTGGTTGCGAATCTAATCACACGGAGAGAATTACGTACTTTGTACCAATTGACCTGCGCCTCAACAGAAGAGCGGTAATCGCACGAGAGGACCAACGGCGTGTTGCCCTCCGGAACCGGCATCGGTTTATTTGATGCAACATTCAAGACGACGAATTCTTCGTTCTCAAAATGCTTTATGCCGTACCGTTCCTTCAGGATGCTCTTGACATCTGATGTGTGATTTCTCTCAACGATTATCTCATATGAAGCCGTTCGAGAGGATGATATGTTTCCCAAAGTTGCATTCCGGATGTGGTTGATGCTTAATAATTCCTCTGCAATTGAAGAATCCGCAAATCACATCTTGACACTTGTCCCAAGCATTGTTCGGCAAGGATTCACACGCCAGCTAAGATCAGCATCGAGATTCATAGAGCTTCTCACCTCGAATAGCTTCCAGATTCGTCTCGTTAGAATACCCGAACTCCCACAATATATGTTCAAGTGGATATCTGAGACACTTTCCGGAGTCAGACAATTTCCAGCCACCTTCACAATCACAGCCGACGAGTCTGTTTCCAGCTCCACATTCACACCGGGCATTTCGGTCGTTTGTGGAGGTGCAAGAACGCATTTTGTCAGCGGCACAGCTTTGCTCCTTGCATTGGTTCGGCTCATACCTGCGATCACATTCTTGCCCTGTAAGAGAAATCAGGAACTTCTAAGAGATGCCCAATGGAGTCTGATAATTATTGGGACAGAGTAGATGAACTAGGACATTTCAAGCGCGAATCAATCGTCGTGTAACCTTTATGGTCGGTTCCTTCCCACCGGAGAAATCCGCCTCCTCTCTTACCTGTGTAACCCGGCTCACAGAAGCAGAGTAGGGTAGTGAATCCCATGAAGTGTTCACACCTGGTAGCATGCTTGCAACGTTCTTTATTCTTCTCGTTACACCTACTCGAGTACTGACATGCTTGGCCCCAAAATCCTTTGAAGCAATCGCAGTAATAAGAAGTGAGATTCGAGTTCGCCCGACACATGCCATTGTAGCTGAAACGAATTCAACCATGATTTCCAGTCTGTGAACTCCCGACGCCTCCTATGGACAACTCATGTTGAAACGAAACTTCTCTTCGTGCTGCTGCTTACCTGCATTGGTGCTTCATACAAGGCTCTGATACACTAGGATCATCTTCAAGCTTTGTTTTCTCAGCGATATCTATGATCTCGTACGTGATGTTAAAGCCGTAAACATCCATCAGGTTCTCAGGGACTCGAAGGTTAGCCCCGATGGGATCTTTTACTTCAACCTGTATGACAGTGTACAGCTGGGGTATAATCAGACTCGTGGGCCTGGTCGGCGCCGAAATCACTTTCCGTGACAGCTTTGGTGAGTTTTGTGGCGAGTCGATCCTGGGGTTGCGGGAAAAACTACGCGTTTAGCACAAGTGCGCGGCATTGGTTTCCTCCGTCAGCACCATGTTTACCAGCAGCATATATTTTTTCATGAGTTATCCATTTCATGAGTTTCTTATTCACACACACCCCCTGAAGTGATTGTAGGTGTCAACGAAAACCTCGTTGAGGAAGAACTGCGTGAAGTACAAAATCGTCTTCGTTTGTTTTTCTCTCGTATGACGTTCGCGTTTGATGACATAGCAGCTGCGCAGCGGAACCGGGTAGGACTTCGGGAAATTGGGGGTGCTGATCACTCCCTTTGGTGCCGTTAGCCACTGACATTCCAACGAGTTTCCGAGCGAAACAATCCCAAGAAGCGCAGATACAAATGCCGCGTAGCCTGTCAAAAACAACCCTCCTGTCAGTCAAACGTCTTTGAAATTAGAACTTATCCCGTATTCGAAGAGCGATGCTGAAACGCAGATGGTAAGCGCGGGCAGCGGAGATCTCAAGGAGGTCTATCTGGGCGAACGGAATCGAGCAGGGAGATTATCTGCATTCTTCGTCAGGAAGATAAACGATGAAAACTTGGAAGCACTGATCTGGGGTAAAAAAATATTCCTGAACAGACCCAAGGACAGCGCCATCTTGTCGATTCGGCTCTCTCAATCGGTGTCAGTCCTCTCAAGCGAACATTCGACTTGGTGCGGAGCTCAGTGGGGATCTCTGAAACGTTCCCAGCTCATTGTAGCTACGTTCCGTTCCACAGAAAACCCAATCCGACGAACTTCTGTTCACTTCTGCTAGTGGGGCGCAAGGCACCGCACCACAGTGCAGACACAACACTGTGCAGATAGCGCCGCTGCTGCTACGCTTCCTTGGCTCTAGTGGGCTCAAGATTTTCCCGAGTGGAAGAACGGACGCGCAGCATGTTCTCCAAGGAGTAAAACGTGTCTATCAGACAGCTCTTGTACTGCGCGGGACGTCTTGAGATTCTCTGTACTCCTTGAGCATATGTTGTTTCTAGAGATAACCCAAACAGGAGAAAGGGGCCTGTGTCGTAAGGTAGCCCGCTTTGAAACATAGAGCAGACGTTGTGGAGGGCGAGATGGATTCGCTAGGAGGCGAAGCGTGCAATGGCCATCTTTTGACCTCATATTCCAGTTCCAACGCCTGGTCATGCCTAGGTTATGGCCACGCGGCTCCTGGAGAATAATGAGGAGTACCTTCAAGCAGAAGGTGACTTTCTCTCGTCCTATCTGTTTATGGCTCGCAGTAATGCATGCTTCCTCAGGGAGTACGAGACTTGGAATCATGATCTCCTTGCCCGGTGCTCATTGCGAGCGCAGAATCACGCTGTGCGGGAACGACAAACGGGAAGGGTTCAGAGGTTCCCTCGAAGAAACGAAATTTTTGTTCAGGGAAAATGACGGCTACGGCGACGATGATCTATGCTGAACGTAAGACCGGGGCTCGGGCTCGAGAACTCGACTCCCTAGATGGGTTCGAGAGTTGGGCGATTTCCCAACTTCTTTCTCGACCGACTTTGTGCCGTTGTTAGCGGAGCCGATGGAGACATGCGGCGATGGACAGGCCTACCCCAGGGCTTATTCGCCCGTATTCTGATTTCTCAAGTCTTCGCCGCGGGCTCCATAAAATCGCCAAGAGTGCAAAAGCAGCGGAATTGAAAACTCCTCAGGAACGGTTCGCTTAGAAAGACGACGAGACTCAGAGTTTCTCTATGTATCACGTGAGATGGAGGGGTGAGGGACGCCACAACACTGAGCCGGACTCGTTGGTTTCTTCTGTCTAAACATCATTTGGTAATGCTGACTACTTCCCCGGAATGCGTGACCCAATCTCCGAGTTTTGACACCTTAAATAAACGACGGGCGAACCAAACAGATCCTTGGAGGAGAACCTACCCGGCGCTCGCACGATCGACGAATAACATGCGTGACCAGCTGAAGATACTTGCCCCCGTTGAAGGCGCTCCCTACAGTGGCGGTCAATAGAATAGGGACACCCTCAGAGATCGGAGCTTTCTTCCGAAATTCATTGAACCACTGAATATGTTCCGAATGTCGATAATGAAAACAGCATCCAGCAGAAGAAGAAGAGAGCTTCCCGAAGCGGATGAAACTTTCCTTATACATAGCGGAGGAGATCGACTTCGAAGTTCGGCAATTTTCTACAGGTCGATTTCAGAGTGACAGTGGCTGCGCGCACCCGTGAGTTGATATCCGAGCGCAAGAAGACAGCTTCCGATTGTTCTTTTAGCTTTCGAAATCAGACTCCTGAGCTACGAATGTTTTCACCTGGGTCAGTCATTGGTGAAAGAAAGTGGAGCCTTATAGCTCTTGACTTGATCGTCCGATTTCAAAGAATAATATCATAATCGAGAGCTCCGTACTTGTGCCACAATATGATCGACGTGGGTGCGCGCAGCCACTGCCGTTCCGACTTACCGGACATCGAGCACGAGCGGACAAAAAAAAACCAGAAAATTGTCGAACTTGTCGATTCCATGCTCGATTCAATGCTGTTGGCATCGAGAAGCTCCGTTCTGCCTCTAGACGATGCCTATTTATCGCAGAGAGCCTATTCATCACTTTCAGAGAGCGCCCTGATGCCGACCCCCCTTCTTAGTGCGCTGTGCCCTATTGGTTACAAGCTTGCTATAAGAGATCCATGGTGCATATATGATCGCTCGAAATTTTCTGAATCGTCGTCAATAGGGAGGGGGGCGAAGGTGTCTGAAATGGAGTGAAACTTCGCGACCAGGAGACTTGATCACAGAGTCCGGGCTCTCAGCTCTGACATCTCACGCGAGAATGAATGACATCCTTCCGAAGCAGAGGCGGAATCCCCGGAGAGTGAAGACTTTACCGCTCGAAAGCTGTCTGACCTTTGAAGAGTGTGTGAAGGAACCCGAGAAAGTCTGTGCCCGAATCGCTCAAACGGACGGCCCCGCGAGAAAGTTCAAAACGATCATCAGGTGTGTGCTCTGTATCCACTTTTGTAGATTCCCCCGGTGATCACTGAATTTTGTGCAGTCAAAGAGGTGTTCATCCGGTGATCACTGAATTTTGTGCAGTCAAAGAGGTGTTCATCCGCGATTCCGATGAAATTCTATCCCGAATTCCCAGAATCATGCAATCCCGAAATCCCTGTCCAATGAGCTGCAGAATTCTGGGTTCTGGGCGTTCGAGATGTAGTTTCATTTGGCATCGCGTACAGTAACCATCAAAGATTGTGCGTTCCGGAATGACTCGGGTCCCGTCTGTGCAGTGTATAGGTCAAGTGATCGTATTCTGGTCGTATTTTGATTGTTTCCAACTCACGAAGTCGAGAGAGAGGGGATACCGGGCAGCGCGCGGTTTTTCGAAAATCAGAGTGCGGGAATGATAATGAATGATAGCGAAGGATATCGCCCTCAAGCGGTATTATGTTTGCGGGATATCACATGAAGATAGCGATATATGTCCATGGACTTTTTTCGGATGTGTGGTGTCTAGGGAGAGTGTGCACCGGTGCTTATCCTCCCGACGGCGGTCTCTTTAACGTGCGCGCCAAACAACAGTCGGTGAGGGGCCCACGGTGAAATTTTCGTTGCGGTGCAGAGGAAATGTGAAAGGAGATGTTTTTCCGAGGCGTTCCGCGGTGAGGATGCTCGTTCAGTGCAGTTTCCTCGGATAAAGCATGCGTGCACCTTAATGTTGAATCCCTGCAAGGAGTTTGAGGTGAGAAAAGGTTCTCCAAACTAGCTGCGTAACTGATGTGGATCCAGCACGTAATACTTCAATTTGAGGGGACCGATGAGGGTCGGAGGTGTCTTCGAATTCCATCACCTCACTCAACTTTTGCTAAACGTTGTAGTGAGTGTAAATGTCATGATGTGGAGATTCAAGGGCGTCACCGAGAAAGAAGGATTATTCACGACGTCTTGTGCTGAGGTTTTGGTTCTTTTCATGTTCCTAGGTCGCAACAGTTGCCTGCGCTGCGAGTCGATAATGGATTGCGATCTATATGCCGACCTCGAGTTGTCGAACTCCGAGGCGGAGGACGACAAAGATGGGATCTCACGTCCAGATGAGAATCAAGCTGAGATGGATCTCATGGATCAGGGATTAACAAATAAGTTCAAGTCAGCGTCCACCTCGAGATCCGCGCCCCTTCCCCGCGTCGACATAGAGGTCGAAAAGGTAAACACGTCCAACTATGATCATGGTCTGAGAATTCAAATGGTCCAAGCTCCCCGGGTCTCCGCTGTGACACTACGAGAAATTATCTTCCTCCCCGCAGCTCAAGCATGAAGTGGCTTCTTTGAAAGAACAGAACAAGATTCTGGAAAGGAACCTCGTTCTCTTGTACAAAACCGCTCATCATGTTTTGAATTTGAAAGACAAGGAGTTGAGTAACCTCAAAACAAAGTGAGTGCATTTCCCGAACAGTCCTCAGTCACATTGGTTCTGAGTTCTCCAGTCGTATACCAACCGGAATTCGCTGGAAATACGTTCGCTTATGACTTCCATTCTCTCCTCTTCGATTCCAGATACGATGCAATGTGTTTCCGACGTCGTGACCAAACAAATCCATCGGCCTTGCCGTCCATTGCCCCTGTTGCAGATCGCACGCAGAGAACGAGTGCGCGAGCTCCTGATCGTCAAGCACCGGGTCCGTCAACCTCTCGTCGGATGATGGATCAACCAAAGAGACCGGTCATGTCTAAAGAGTTCTCCATGTTGAGAAACTACGCTCAGGGGTGTCGACGCCCCGAATCAGACTCGCCTGTGACCGGAGTACTAACGGCTGAAAAATCACTCGAGGCAGGCTCAAATCAATCGGATCGCGATCCGATAGATCCGAGTGCTCGTGGAAGAGAGCTGAAACAGCTTCGAGCGGACCGGAGCACCGCGGTTCGGCGCTCGAATTCACCTAATGAACGATCAAGGGACTCTCTGAGACGGCAAAATCATTCCGAAAGGGTAGAAGGTCGGAGTGGAGGTTCGAGAACAGCTTGTAGGAGTTCCCGGAATCGATCACCTGTTCGTACCAGGGAGGAACACCAGAACGATCGAAAAAGGCCTCGGGGATCATCGCATGATGGTCGTGGGGCTAAGAGGGTTCGAAGCGGACGAGTGGACGGGGACAAAAGTTCAGGAACCGAACAGGAGAACTTCGGTTTGACTGAAAGAGACCGTTCTCAACGTTCTCGCAGGAACAAAGAGGAAAATCCGAAAGGAGATTGTCAACCGAGGAGGATCGGAGGGGTACGAGATCACAGCTCTGGCGACGAACGAAAGCGAAAGCTCACGAGATCTCCGAGTGACGGCGGATCGGACGCACTAAGGAAGGATAGGCGTAGCTCGGCCGAGCGGAGAGGTAGTGATGCCTCAACGAGGGGTCGCTCGGATCATGAAAGGAAGAGAAACGAGCGCTCTCCAGGAGGGCACCGCAGGGAGGAGCGTCCTCGAACTAGTGGGAGCACGCGGAGGGGAAACACCCCACGTGAGGATACCCACAAGCAGCGAGAAGGGACAAGCCGTGGAAAAAAATCTACGGAAACCAAGAGAAGAGTTAATTCGAATCATTCAAACGAATGTTCGGTTCGAGAGTCAGGCAGGAGCGCTGACACCACGAGCAGCAGGAGCGCTGTTGCCGAGAGAAAAGAAAAAATTCACACCGAGCTGGGAGGAGACGACGGAGCCATGAAGGCTTCGAGGCGCAGGAGAATCGACAGTGGAGAGCGCGTTCTCGAAAAGGAGTCAACTGACCCAAGTGAGGGGTCAAGCAGAGACAGAAAATATAGCGGACGGAGAATGGATGTTGTGAATCATGTGGAAACCGAAAACGCGACGAGAAGAAGGGTACCTAACGACCAACGGCTTGACGGTATCGACTCCGAGAACGGGGATGATATCGTCGGAGCGAACCACAGGTCCAAAAGCCACAAGGGGCAGGGAGATTCGGAGATGAAAGATTGTGTCGTCGTTGCGAGGGGGATGGCTGTTGGGAGGACTCCGTCGTCAAGGGACAAGACTGGAGGTCCTCCTGGAATCAGAGCTGAGGAAATTGTGCGCGAAGATAGGAAGCTTAACGAAGACGCTCCAGTGAGCCAACGTAGTCAGCCCGGTAATTCATCAAAACCCACATTTGGAAGTGAGAAGGAAGTTACGGAGCTTCGATCAGAATCTCCGGCAGGAGTCGAAGTCAATCATTGTGATACCTCGCGGGCTAGCGGAGAAGGGAGTGTTGTAGAGGATGAAAACTTGCTCTTGACTTCGACGCCGTTGTTACCTCTGCGGAGGTCACCACGAAAAGGCATGAAAACTGAGCTTGACGCGAAAGCAAGGGAGAGTAGTGGGCATCATATTCAGAGAGTGTTCGCGGAAGATGTTCCTCCTGAACTAGAAGAAGGTGAGATCGAACAATCGTCAATGGAGTCAAGAGAAGAAGCTCGAACGCGTCAGTTCCGTGCGAAAGAAGTCGTTGAGCTTCGGAGGAGTCCGAGGAAGAGCGTTCGAGATCGCCAATTGCTTGGCCCTCCTGTCAATCCTCAATTTCACGGAGTTATCGAAAGTCCTCACATGATCCGTCCTAGCCCCACGAAACTCCAAAGGAGAAGCCCACGAGAGATCCCCTCCGAGACAGTGTCAGTGGGCAAGGATCCTCGCGTTGATAGGGAAATTCCGCGACCTCAGCTTTTCAAAACGATATGTTGGCGGTCGTCTCCTTCTAAGATCGATTCTCATCGCCCGCCTACGTTCCCCCTTGAGTTTGCGATGAGTTCGTCTCCGCGGCGATCGCCTAGAAAACTGCAAGCGAAGAGACTCACCGAAGGCGATACAACGCTTTTGCAGAGCTTGCTAGATCATCCGCAAGGGGAAAATCTGGGGAGCGCAAAGGATGAGCTAGTCGCAACACCGCCCAAAGCTCTCGGAGACTCATCTATATCGGCTCACAACAATCCGTTAGCCAGTTTGGTGTCCACTTCATGGATGGATGATGTGGTTTTCGACCCCTCGAAACCTCCCGAAACCCCAGGAAAAGACCTAAATTTGAGCGAGCTATCACTTCCAAAGTCTTGAATTCGTTGAACCCCCCATCTTGGGGGCGGCGAGACGACGATAGACGTCAATAATGATGTAAATTCGTGAACACTCAGCCACGGCTGAGGCTACTCCATCCATGAACTTCGGGTGTGAGGAGAATCATCTTTGTAATTTAAAGCCGAAACTTGGAATTCTCATTTTCTCGGTGCCTACGGCGGACATTGATTTTATTGCTTGGTTCCTGTTGTAATTACCGTCAAATGTATGTACATAAAATTTTACATGCCTGGCACAATCGGTCGCTAGTACGCGACCACGATAGCACGGATTCAGTGTATAAATAGAGAAAAAGTCTCTCTGGAATCGACGGCGGGTTTTCTTTTCCAAGTTGGGAATAGCGGTTTTTCGGAGTTATTTCTTATGCATTATGAACTGCCATGAATCCAGCCATCGGAGTTTCTCGAGTTCTTGTGCAGAGAGAACATGTCCTCCGTACGCGAATGTCGTGAAGTGGAACGCCGCCCAAATAACAACGATGAGCCAGGAAAAAACGCCCACGTAGAATGAACGCCGGATCCAAGCGTATCCAGGGGGCACAACAGAGCTAAAAGACAAAAGAGGGTCGCGTCAATCTCCGGGATCTCACTCAGGAAATCCATACATTGTTCCAAACGCAGATTCTCCTGTGCTTCGCGGCACTCCTTCCTCTGGGCAAGGCTGCCTACCTGAGTATCTGATCGACGAACTGGATGAACGCCGCGATGATGAGGGGCTTGAAGACAGCGGCGGGTAAGTAGTGGTGCAGGAAGAGAGATCGGTCACAGAAGAAATATGGCAAGTAATGAATCAGGAACCCCCCGATCAGCACTTCGGTGACGAACAACAGCGAACGGAACATTTCTGTGGGCGTTGAGATGTTGGCTGTGATTCCCGAATCCAACATATGAACATCACTCGGCTTTCTTGAACAATGGCTTAGATTGGGCTGTGATCGACTTCCGCATTTCTTGGAGACCTACCTTCGGGAATGTCATAGCACAATCTCCGTCTCCTCAGGAGGAAAATCGCTAAGACTGTCAAAAAGGACGGTACCGCGAACGTGCCAGTCCACCATAAAATCGGGTTTCCCAGGAGGAAGATTTGGGCGTTCGAATCCGGACTGACCCAATACGCGACCCCGCGGAGCAGGAAGGGCCACTCGGCGGGAGACGACGCGAACATGTGATCTTCAACGTTCTCCTGCGATTCCAAGGTCTTTTCTCAGAGGAGGAGGGGGAGAAAGCTCGGAACCCACTCCTGAATGTTTGCGTGACGCAACCCGATCCAACTCACGTTATCAGCAATCAGCATTTTGTACTGGAGCTCGGCGAATTTCTGCCAGAATGTGAGCCTAGTTGGCTCCAGAGGAACGAATTCCGCGGTGACCATGTCTAACTCTCTCTCCTTCTCATCTTTCTTCTTCGTATACCTGCGGGAAGGAGGGGAATTCTGTGTTCCTCCGTTGCTCGAGACCTCTGTATGCTAGAACGCAGGGCAGTCCAGTCTGAATTCCGAACGACGTCTGGTACTGCCGTTCTCCTTACCTGTGCTCTTCGACGTTCCAGATCGTATCGTCTTGATCGATGACTCGATCAGTCACTATTTCGTGCTGGTTGAACCCCCAGTCCGGAAGCTGTTTTCCTGAGAACTTGAGGGCCTGACCGGAGTCAACATGGATGAAGCGCACTTGGGAATGAATAGTTGCCCAATAATCACCGATGGCGTCTCGATTGAGTATTTCCTGAAAGGCACGAAACAACCTCCGACAAGTCAGCCTCTCGTCAAGGATTCGTTGCGAGAACGGGCAAGATATCCAATTCGGAGCTTTCGACCCACCACTCTCCATTGCGTGTGAGGTGGGAACCGCGTGATGTTGTATTCAATGAAGCAGGAGACCTCCTGGAGTGCAGGACTCAGCGGGGATGCGACGTCATGTGAATTCAGCAGCCTGAAGTTGAGGATGCCTTTGATCAACCTCTGCCGAACACTCTTCACGGATTCAAGAAGCTCACTTGAGAACGGATTTCATTGGGTGTTCCATTCAGCTCGCCCTTTCTGACCTCATCGTGATGCCATGGACGAACTCAACGATGTCCCCGTGCTTGATTCTGTCGATCGGATCATCGACTACCAATTCATTTATTTCTGGTCTCTTGACAATCCACCAGTTATTGACATCTTTGTAGGAGTAGCAGGTCACCTGTTGCTGGTGAGAGGATCCACGGCCATCTGGGTACCTGCAGTCAGAGCCTCCGTCAGCGATACTCATCCTGGTTTCGATCCTTCGGAATTAATTACCTGGATTCGGTATCATTGAGCTCGAAGATCTCACCGTATAGGATAGACTTCATTGTGGGAATGCAACCAACAAGTTCTGCCGAGGGAATGCCGCAGTGTTATCTGGGAGCCATGGGCGATATAGCTCGGTTGACCTTGGAAGGGGATTGATGCAGTTAGGAGAAGGCAAGTTCTACGTGTCGAGATGGACGTCCATAGCACCTCCAGGACGAATGCTGGAGAGGTTTCCCCCTGCCTCCACGAGAGGAAGGAGAAAACAAGAAGCTATCCAGCGACTATGTTGTTCACCTTTTGTGATACTGGCGAGTCCACCTTCGAGGCTGGCTTGGAATCCACTGGTCATTATGGTATCATGAGGTCCGGCCTTTGTCAGAATACTGAGATGGATATAAAACACTCCGATGTAGATCGAGACCGGGACCACAGTGAAAATCACAGCCCGAACCAGGGTGTGAACTGCCAGGAGCTGATCCGTTACGGACCGATCGGACAGCATGTTCCAGAGGTCGCGCAACAGAATGTAGATCCCAAGGAGAAGTGAAAGCCCCCCGATGTTTTTCACGCTGGGGACGAAAAAACTAACTTAATTTCAATGTCGCAGGCTCACTCAAATCTACAGCTCTACTCCACTTCGATCAAACTCGAACTCACCAAAGAGCACAGCCGTAGGAAGCCGCCGCTCCCATCAGGAAAACCCACCACGCTGGCCCAAAAATTTGATTCTGTGCGACTTGCCGGAACTTCAACGTGCAGAAAAGCCCGAGCATGGCGAAAAATATCAAGATTGCCTCCATCAACACGAATCGACTTTGAGTCAGCAAGGCGGTGTCAGTTAGAAGGAGAACACCTGCTAGTGTAGCTGTGGGTTGCGAAAAACCCAGCAGCAAACAGATTCTGTAGCAGAGGGGTATGAGAAACGATCCGAACAGAGCTGGAACCAGACGGAGTGCAAAAATGGGAACCTCGGCTGGGTATTCTCCGCCTATCCGCTCAAGTTGGGAGTTACGGAAACCACTGAGATACGCCACCATGGAAATGATCTGTTTGCCCAGTGGTGGTTGCGAGTCGAAGAAGAACGTGTTGGATGCGTATAGTGACGCATACTTGACGAAATGCAGCTCGTCGAACCTGGAAATATCGAAGGCTGTTTTTCTCCCGATTGCACATGAGACGCCACGGGACGGCACTTGCCATTTCTAGAGAGATACGTACACAACCGATCGAGGGAACTCCAGCCGGTAGAGCCGCATTGCCAATGCCAGAACGAAAAGTCCGATGGAGGGGCCATCGAGCGTGATTTGGATCACAAAGAGGCTCTTCTTCGACGTGAAGAAAATACCCTCATTTTTTCGTTTCTCGGGGGATGGGGTCTCCTCACTGGTGCTTGAAACCTGTGGAATGGAGACAATGACTTGTGAAGCTTTTGATCGAGGGAAGATTAGAACTCCATGTGGCAGCCTTCGAGAAGGTGCGTCTCCATTTATGTATTCGATGACCAACCTCTGGAAGAGTTCCTTCTGTGGAAGAATCCACGGGTGGGGTAGACGTTGTCACAGCCTTCCGTTTCCGCACTTCCCCACTACCTGCGGCCATAGTTCTAAGTCTTCACCGACGAGTTTCAGCTGGACATTTTCAGTGTGGGCTCTCAACCCGAATCAGTTCAACATGCGGGAACAAACGTCGTGGTCGTTTCGAGTCATTCAGTATTCTCGCTGCCGTGCTGACGATCCTTCAAAATCTGACTCCATCCGCTGTCTTCGTGGCAATAGCAACAACCGGTGCTGGTGATTTGGGAGAGGGTAAAATTCAATTCGACCTGCATTCCGAGTAACTTGTGCAGATCGTGCATCATCACACGAGGACCCACGTCTCGTGGATCCCAAGCCGAGTTCAGACCGGACAGTACCACTCAACAGCTGTTCCACGCTGTCATGTTTGAGCCTCCTGAGCACATGTTCATGCCTTCTCGGTTCGGCCCCTTTCCCATTTTGAGGGGATACTCCAGCTGGAGAAGATGCTCTTTTGGCCCACACACGCACACATATGACGCTTAGTGTCCTGCATGGGCTTCACAGACCCTCCTAAAATCATCTGTTTGGAGTAACATCTTGGATGTGGTCTCTCGAGAGCAAATGACAGTTTTGAACTGACCGGTTGAACACTGTTTCCGTGGATTCTTGGAGAAATCCCTGTAGTGGGTTCCTAGAGTAGTAGATCCCTGTATCTCCAACCGCAGCGACCACACTTGAATTCGATTCCTCCGAGTCTCTATACTCATTTCCTTCTTGGACTAAGGTCGCGAAGGGAGCTCTGAGGGACTCGCGATGCGGACGCCTCGCAAGATTCTGTGTTGAATCAGTGATCCAATCCAACTGACAGCGTTGTTATCGTCACAATTTAGGCTCGAAATCACTCGTCCGAAATTCGTGGATCGAGGCTCCTCATCATATTGCCCCAAAAAATCAGCGGAACATGGCAATGGAAGAAGAGGAATATGACCCCACCTTAACGGACGCTCACAGTTACCTTGGAGAAGGCCTCGAGGACATGCAAGGAAGGTGGGTTCCGCGGAAGACGTTTTTCAAGACCCTCCAGGCTTGTCCTGCTTTCCAAGATAGGACGCCTGGGGGCTCTACATGAAGCATTCTAGCGTATTCCACTCCTGCCAGAAAGGGAGAGTTGAGAATGTTCTGGATTTGCGATCATGGTTTTGCGATGTTACCCCGATGCTGAACATGTTTTTGATCATAAGGCGCATGTTTGCCTGAGACTGAGAGCTGGAGACGACAAGATTTTTTGTTTCATCACAATTCACTCATGTCAGCCTTCAACGAGACCCCCAGAGGGCGTGATATCGATTTCATATGAGTTGCACTCGATCAGTGGAGCTGGCGCTTCGTGTACATCTATTTCACCAATCAGAGAAGAAATGACGGAAGCCTCCTCGTTCAAAAGCGCGGAAAAATCTGAATTTCGCCAGCAAAAGGAACGCGGTTATTAACTGCAGAGATTCGCGGTTTCTCGCTATCAATTAACTCCAGTCCTTTCAACGTGAAAACGTTCTCATCGAATTTCTTGAGGGGCCAGTCTGGGTTTGCGTCGTCATTTAAGGGACGAACTTTGTCCGCTTTTGAACCCGTATGACTTCGGTTCTGGCGAGGATAGAGGACTCCCGTGTGTCTTAAAACCTCACGAATTCACGGTGAAGTATTTGAATAGATTTTTGTGTTGTTCTGACGAGCGTGAATGAGTCTGCAGCATTCATTCGTCTACCCCCTTGAGAATCTGGAAAATCGGCAAAACGAACTGTTTCATTCGTTTACGAATCGGTGTGAGAGAACGGGTTCCTCGGGAAGTGGGCGCTTGTCATGAGTTAGTTCCGACACAGCAATCGTTCTGTAGTTGAATTATTCTGTTCGAGAGTATTTGCATTCCAACGAACTGCACATTTCGGTGAGAAAGATGGAAAATTCGAATATGAGGCATGAAATGAGCTGTTGGATGCAAATTTCTAGCCAACTCGCCATCTCGGGGTGAGATGACACGTATGAGAAAATATGGTATTTTTCCGGTTGGCTCCCAACTCGATCGAGTCGCCAAAATGTCGTTTCAAGCAATGGCCAGCATGGCGGCGCATTGGAGAGCGTTTCAGGAGAGGGCCATGTCGTTTGAATCTGGCACCTTTTCCAGCTTCCGAGGCCATCAATGCGCTGCTTGGGGCCCGCCTGTTGTCAGCCTGCTCGCATCGCCTCGCTCGCCCGCCAGGAACCAAACCCAACCCTGTCCAATCCCCCGCACTGTTTCGGGGTCGCATGCTATCGGTCAGCTCGCATCGCTTCGCTCGCTCGCCAGGAACCTAACCGAATCGCTCCACCGAATTTTGTCACGATTCAATTTGACTTCTGCTACCGGAGGACGCGTGATAGACTCGATGAAATTTGCCGAGAGCTTCTACGACGTCTACAAACGAGATAAAAACATAAGGGGATTCGTGGGTCAACGAAATTCCCAGAGGAGAAACTGTTTTCGGCTTCTTTTGAGACTAACGCGCTTGATTCAACGGAACTGATTTCTTCCGAGAAATGTAACGCTGCTTTTTTATAGGAACCATTGTTGGGACCCTCCAAATGAGCAGTTGCGTGCGAGCGTCAGACATCCAGAGCCGACCTGATTCATAGGCTCCGCTGAGATAAGATTGAGAAAAGTCTACATGGCTGCGGCCAAGAACTCTTTCCTTGTTGGATTTATTCCTCGTCAATGCGAGGAACGAGATTTGTGAAAAGTTTATTTCACTTGACTAGAATCACACTCGGAACGGCGTTCAAAGATCGATCACATGGGTGAGCGGATGTCTATTTAGGAACCTGGGTTTTAGCGTACTGTGGATGAGGAAATTTACGGGTCGTACGAAGGATTGAATATGAACAGGAAGCCTCTGGTCACACTTTTCTTGCCAGATAGGTTCCTGGTTCGCCTTATTCGCAGAGGCCATGCGTTCCATGTCCAGCGGTTGCGAGGTCTTCAGAATCGATCGAAGAATTAGGCTCTGCCGAGCCTCCCTCCTAGTGAGCCTCCGCGAGACGATGCCGCCCGGTCGGGATGGGCCCTTCGGGTTTCAAACAACACAGCTTGGAGTCTTCAAACCCACTCACCGCACTCGAGATTCCGCAAGTCATGGGGCATTTCACAGTCAAGTCTCCGGCAGCGCCTCCCTCGCACAAACGATCCACTCAGAGTAGCTTTCCTTTGGCGGTGTAGCTGCGTAGCCCCCCCCCCCCCATTCGTGAAATATCTCCTTCCGCTCAGCATCCACGCTTCGTACCGTCCACGTATCTTGGAGTCGAGGAAGGAGTTCCAGCAGACGTCAGCGTGCTGCACGCACTTCGTGCAGCCCCCTTGGTCAACTGCCGAGTCGATACGAAAACTTTGAGCACCTTCTCATCTGAATTCATCCGCCCTGGCGGTCAGCATGACCGTAATTCGCGATTCGCCGTGTCCGGTGGTTAAAAAAGGGACACCTCGTCTAACGCGTAAATCTGATGGTGATGATACGTTTCGCGCAGTCTCGCAATATGCACTAAAACTTATAACGAGGATCTCATACGCTTCAGGTGCTTTCTGACGAACTTTGGTCGCTCGCCCGCTGACGAAGTTGTGGCGATTCACGAACTTCTCTAGCCATTCCCTGCTGGCCTTGAAGTCTTTGAACCTCATGCTCGCGGCGAACCTTTGAAGAATGCTTCGAGTGGCCCTGATTCTCTTCGAGCGCTGCTCGCGAAGGAGCTCCGCTACTTTGTCTCCGAGTGGGCGTCCATCGCCGTGAAGCCCTCGTTAGGAGGAGGTCTGCTCTGTGTTTGCTCCGGTCTCGAACTCGGCTCCTCGTCACAACGAATCTCTCTGCAGCCTTCTGCCTCGAAGTGTCTTCGGCGTACGCCGCTACTTCAAGGAGTAGGACTTCAGTCTCTGTGGCTGAATTGGTTGACCGGACTTCTTCTCCATATTGAACTCACAAACAAAACGATCACTTTGGGGAATGAGGATGGATGATGAGATCGCTGGTCGAAGGAGATGGAGGGCGGGACATATTGGATCTGGTTGGCTATCAGATGTCCTTCGAGTCTTTTCGAAGAGACCCAATTTTGATTGGGAACGATTTCTCGAAGCTGTCATTCACTAAACCACAGTACGGAAATCCATCGCTCAGTGGAGGCCGAAGCTGTATAGCTCGCGGTCCCACTCCAAAAAGCACGACCGGTGATTATTCAAACCTGCTTCGGCTGCCCGCTTTTTGGAGCATACCCCCTAGTCTGAGGTTTTACGGTTTGTCAATCAGGCCTCGTTATCATCAGTTTTGGAAAAGACAGCTTCCTGCTCAATAAACCGTCACGTAAGCTGACAGGTGCTCTTCTCGTTCGAAAGGTGGCAAATGTCGCTTATCGAGTTCTTGGGTTCATTCCAGGTCAATTCTGGATGACAAGATGACTCATCAAATGCTCGTTATCGGAGGGAGAAACGTAACGTTGATTCCCGGAGAAACTCTACCCCTGCTCCTTCATCACGACGCGGATGGATCGAGCGAGATCAGAACTTGGATCAAGAGACACAAGGTTTGTCAGGCTTGCTTCAAAAATAGCCGTATAGAGAAACCACTGTGCAACCGACCTTGTGCCGATAGAGGGGCAGAGAGGGATTCTTGAGAGGAAGGGGGGGGGGGGGGGAATTTTCTTCGATATATGTACGTACAGGGTTGTGATCGAAGGTCGGGGTCGGGAAGTTCCTCACCCGCTCTCCTCTCCTCTTGCTCAGAGCTCGGTGAAAATGACCCCATTCTGTCAATTGCGTTAGGTCGAAGGATGGCGCACCTTTTCATCTTTTCTCTGCATTAATCGGTCAATCATTGCCCTTCGCAGAGCGGTTCAGAGGTCGCCATTTTTTTGTCTGACTTTTCTCAAAAAACTTATCAACAGACTCCCGAAGTCAGCCGATCGAGCTCGGAAGTGCCTGGTTTGACGCGGTATAGGATGCTGCTCAAACGCCCGGCATTTCTAGATGTCTAGCCTAGGATCTGTGAGAAGGGCGAACGATCGTTTCAAGCTTGAAGTCGAGAGCTGACCTCTTGACTAGATTGCGTCCTCTTTGCCTTTCGGGCCAAAACTGCTCAGAGAAGCCGAATTCGTAAAATCTCCCGATAGCAGAAGGTTCTCAGATGCTCTCTCCGCCAAGGCCGCTCTGAAGTCACCACTCAGATCTTGCTGCAGGCTCCGGTTTCGATTCCGCGTCATCGTCGTGTTCCGCTCAGGGGAAGATCGAGGCTTCGCAATAGAATACTGCCCTCGGAAGCTGAACGAGATCATTACAGGTGCTCGGTGTCCTCTACTCGCGACAAACGGTTTTTGGCACCACAGCTGACCTACGAGGCTTCAGGGAGAACTGCAATGAGGAAGGCCATTGGACTCTAACCATCAAGGCCGAAGGCTCGCAGCGGTTTGAAATAATCGAGAAAAGGATCATTTCGCAAGCAATCTTCATGGCTGAGGTGCGCATTCTGCCAGACGTTCGGCTGTTACCCCCTGCTCAACACCTGCTATTGGAGAGGAACAGACTGCACAACATGATGGGAAAGCTGACTCCTTATCCGGAGTGTGTATTCAATCAGTGTAAAGAAGATTTACTGATGAAGGAAGTCAGCGGGTTGATCCGAGCTGTTCTCCGCAAGGTACGACTGAAACATTCAGCCATCTATTCGATATCATTTCAAGCTTAATGATTCGTGCAAATCCCGTCGGTGGCTTCAATCAGTCGAAGAGACGTTTGGAACAATCGTCAGAATTTCATCCAGCGGGTTATACGAAAAGTCATCCGATCTCACCGATCCAACGAATATCCTGATGTCCCTCTACGGACTCAGCCCGAATCAGTTTCTGGGAACGAAATGACCACACGCCTCGAGGACTCTTCCGCGAGTGCTAGTAAACTCTTGAGAGATCCGTTGTAGAGGACAGATCGCTGTTCGCGAGGTATCAAGATTCTACAGCTTCACTGTCTCCTGCAGCCTGCATGCGTATTCTCATCAAAGTTATGGCCGTAATCAGCGGAACCGTTTTTGGATCGGCTTTAGCAGTTCGCTTCGATGAGACCATAAGGGGATGACAATCGAAACCTGGGGGAGAGGAGAAATTCGTGATTGATACCTGAGTTTCCTACTCCATGAGATCGGTTGAGTATAAGGTTGAACGAAGATGAACTAATTTGAGACGTTGGTGATTCTCCCCTCCAACAGAAACCACCCGTGGGAGACCCTATGCGATTCTCGTATTGGGTTGCAGCCAATCTCCCGATCAATGATCATGATAGAAAAGTCCTGTTGGCTGCGAATTCGTCTCAGGAAAGGCTCTTCATCGCCAAAAATTTCCTCAAGCTTAATTGTAAAATATCCTGCAAGGAATGTCGCACGCAAGTCTCAACGAAAGAAAAAATGTTCAGCATGTCGAGTTCGGGTGCTCAGGTAAGCATCATGGCCGCCAGTGCTTGGAGAGCGCGATGCGGTCTCAGATTCCACGGGTCGAGTCATGAGACGCTTAGCTGGAGTTCTTGGAGCTCCTCGATGAATCCATATTTTATTCACAGGGAACGTTTGTGAATCTAGGCGGCCACATACACGAGATGTTGACTGTTCGCGAGGTAGCTGGCGCACGCCTCATCGGCCGGAGCTCAGAGGAATACTCCTGGTTCCCGGGATATGCCTGGACGATTTTCCTGTGCAGAGGATGCCAGATACATCTTGGTTGGAGGTTTGAGCGATGACCAGAATGTACCGACGGATAACTGTTGGGGTCGAACGTGTCATCATTCCCACCCCTGAGCGTTCGAACCTGCTTTTCCTCGAATTAGCGACTTGTTTTACTTCCCAGGTTCTCGACGGAGAAGAATATCCAGCCCAAGCAGTTCTGGGGATTGACGCGAGCTGCAGTGACTTTCGAACCCTTCAATGATTCTAGGCAGTTGGATGAGGATATCGCTTCGAATACGACTCAAATGTCGCGAGCCTATCTGGTCGCGGAAGACGAGCCCATGGTCTGGGAGGCTGAGTAGCTCGAGTCAGCTCAAAACACCACCCTCGCCTCAAAATATAGCCACCTTAAGAACTGGGGCTGAAATTTCGCCCACGGGAAGAATAAATGTGTGTCAAGAATGATTTTCTGAGCCTCCCTGCTTGAAGACAAAATTTATTGTGGGCTTCCCTCGGATAATTTCGTTCTCCATGCTCCCACCAGTGGCCGCCGATCGAACCCTGAAGGAAATTCTCGCAGCTCTGTTTCCGGAACGGAAACTCTCCGCAGCAGCTCAACACTGGCACAGGGCGTCTCGATATTCTAGGACGTTACGTGGGTGGTTCTCAACCTTCTTAGGCCCGCGGCCCCGCAACGCATGCTAGAGGGAGTCGTAGCCCCCTGAATCTCGTTACGAATTCTGAGTGAGGAGAAGAACGATATGATGCTGAAGTTTATTAGGACGTCTGGCACCGCTATCGCTCGGAATTCTGAGTTCGCATAACTTGCACATTTGCAAATGAACGCGCGCGAAGACTCATTAACATGGGAAACGACCCCCGCGATACACTTGTGATGAAGATACTCAATATCACAGACATATTATGATGTTATGTTTTAAAATACTCTGTCTTCATCGTAGTCGTGCTCTTTTTTCCCTCGGTGCCAGAATGAAATCTGAGAACTCGACAGCGTTACTTCTCGATTTCGAGCGGGAGTCCAAACTCGTCGCTCGTGAATATCCATGGACCCAATGACCCAAGGAATTCACACATGGCCCGCCAAAAATCCTCCGTGGCCCCTTTCAGGGTACAGTACAACCTCCATTATTTCGACTAATTGATGCAAAGAAAAGTTGAAATAATCGAAAATTGAAATAATCGAGAGATGACAAAATCACCCACATTCTTGGACTCCGCAACCGATTCGGGGGGGGGGAGGGGGGGTAGAGTCCGAGTTCGAACGCTGACCAATCCAGAATGATACTAGATATATTGACGATGGGAGATTCTGAGCTATGGATTCATCCTCCAAATAAAAATACGCTTCAGGTCGACATCCTACGACCTGTTCCGCAGAGTTGAAATAATCGAGGTTGAAATGTGAAAGCTTGAAATAATCAAAGTTGAAAGAATCGGGGTTGGAATAATTGAGGTTGTACTGTATTTGGCTCCAGGTTGGGAGTCCCTGTTCTGGGATATTCGAGTATAAGGCAGTGTTGCAGGGACTGAAGGAAAAGATTGGAGGAAACTCCATGCCACGTTCCCTCCGCCCGCATGATTCTCATGATGATCGGAAGGAAAGGGTCGAAATGGTTTTCATTGGAATGTGACAATCACTCGAATGGTAGAGTCTACGCCGACTATTCGGGTTTCGGGGATCATTCAGTCATCACTTTTAAGATCCTGAACTTTTCGTGATTGCTCAGCAGATACTGGGATTCCACTCATATCTTCGATCCCAACCTAGACGAGAGGAACAAACGCAGCAGGACATCTACGAATTTATTCGAGTGGCTCGAGAATCACTCCAGTTTTTCTATGTTGGGGGCCTTCCGGTGCGACGCCCCTTTCCCAAACCATTTATTCCGTGCTTCTGAATCAGATCAAGATGCTGGAATCCGCGGCTCGATGAAGACATCAATCTTCGTTCACGATCGTTTCTCGTTTCGAATGACCAAGTTCCGACACGACGAACTGAGTTCTCATGCAGATCTGGTGCCATAATTTTGACCGCAATTTTCTCTGGGTAAACGAGCATTTGTGGAATCGGACGTCAATGTCTTACCTCCTTGAAGTTGTTGTTCTACAGCTCCCACCTCTTTCCTCAGACTGAATCCCTCGATCCCACGATTGGCTTGCGAGTCGGAAGTCGTGGACCCGTTCGGGGTTTCCTTGGGCATTGTCGAAATCGGAACAGAATGAAAATGCGCCAGGGAACGCCCGAGCTGTCTCACGATTTTGAAGGCGGCTTCTGCCATCTATTCCGGGAGTCGAATCACTTCGGTGCAATCCGACCGGACGGGATTTGACGGAATCCATTTTTCGCGCGCTCGTCGAAGCGCGGCTCCTGCTCTGGCATCGGCCCCTTTTTGCATACCATGGAAAAGTCATTGCGTTATCAAATCCAAGTCCAAATTTTGTTCGTTGAACACCAGTAGCTGACTCTTCTCCAACTGACTTAGTGGATGAGCCCTCGTTCCATTCGAATGGTCTAGGCATAGACGGCGAGAAGTGGTCGATTTTACCGCCAACAATGAAGTGCTGCGAACTGCCAACAAACCCCAGTCCACAAAGAGTGTGACTTAAACAAGACCGCGGACCCCCACGGACGATCGGGGCAGGGTACGTTGTCCGAGCGGTCTCGGGGGAAACCTGAAGGATACTTGTTCTACTCGCAAGAACACATCGGAATATCTGAGCGAGCCGCACCACTCATTTCCTCCGAACATGGGAAGGAGGGAGAGGCATTTTCAACGGCAAGGAACCCTTCTTCTGACGTGGGTTTTGGCCTCAAGATCCAGCGCTCCAAATATTTTCTGCTCTCCCCGGCCGTGGTCCATTCCCAGGTTTGATGCTCCGACTCGAACGCTCTCATCCGGTTCTGAACGAACGGCATAATTAGAAACTAACCCTGCTGATTGCGAGACGATTGGATTCTAGTGGGTCAGAAGGATTGGAGCGAGTCATGCCAAATCACAAATTGCTTTTCAGTCAGCCACTCATACGCGCATGCTTGCCTGCTCGGAGTTGGCAATGTTGTTAGTCTAGACGGGCCAACTGGGCGTTGTGATGAACGTTGATGCGGCAGGCGGTGGGTCGTTGACGTCGCTGGGCTTGCTTGGTCCGTTTAGAACAATGTTGCGGAATGGACAGGTGTACGACACCGAATGAGTTGAGAGTCGAATTCGATCGTTTCAAGCAACATGAGGCTCACGCCGGGCGGCAACGATGGTAACAACACCTCCTGAGTGGCACAATGGATTGGAGAATCGGCATTTCTCTTGGAAGGAAGGAATTGCTTCCATCTGATTTCGTCTGATCCTAGTCAGGGTATATCCCCCAAAATCGCGGCGTGAGATGGTGAGAAAGCAACGATTTGGGAAGGAATCGGTTGTCTTCCTTGCTCCTCACTAACGAGTAGTTTGTGAGGTCGAGGTTTTTCTCGTTGTTGAGCGGCACCGTTGCACAGTCGTTCGATCAAATCTAACGAGAACCGTCACCGTTTGTGGATTATAGTGGATGTTATCGAAGTTGATTTTCAGTTGGACCCATGACCACATGGTTACGACTGCTCCCGGAAGAACCGAGAGAATTGAAAAAGGGTCGTGGTACTTACGTTGCCGATTCCTTTTCCCTTGGGCTGATGGATTCAGTTTCGTCATTTCTCCGAGACTCCCTCCGGGCGGGAAAGTTTAGTTCGTCAGCGGTTCCGACTCCAGCTGAGAAAGTTCAAGAGCTCAAAATCGCGTAACCGAGCGGAACCCCTAACGAAGCCGTCCATCTTTGGGGTCGTGACACTTCTGCGTTAATGAGTAGCCGCGCTCGAGCTTGAGGACCAGCGGATGCACACATGGAGTACAAACAGTATGGTTGAGTCTCCTCTGCGAATGCAACCTTCGGCATCTTGATTTCGGGAAGCACATGGACTGATACGCCAGACCGGCGTTGATCCTTCTCCACCGCATGTCCCACTGTCACAAGAACCGTCTCCGGATCTTCGCTACTCACCGTTTGAAGTCCGACCGTAGTTCGAGTTGATCAATCGGCAGTTGATTCGCTTCCCAAGCTCGACGCGATCCATTCTCAACTCGAATCCCCCGGCTCGGAGCAACAGGCAAGCCAGCAGGCAAACAGACAGGCGTTCATCCTCGAGCGCATCGTCGGTCCGACTGACTGAGTGACGTTGCGTGGTGCTTTGGATGTCAGTGGCGATTGCAAGCGAACGGCGGGCGTCCCAAGCGAACGGCCAACGACCGCATCCTTCTTTCCCTCGTCCGCTCGGTCATTACTAACACAACCACTGCCAACTACTACTACTACTCCAGCACAGCAACGGAGAGACCGACCGACCAACCAACCGACCTTAGCCGTTGCCTTCGCCGGCTCGGTCACAGAATACCGTCAGTCAGTTCACAGACAGCCAGTCTGTTTCCCGGTCGGTCATCAGACTCCGGCTCGGAAGACTAACCCTTTGTCGAGCCAGAGCATGCGCAGTCACATCTCGGCAGAGAACATTCGATAATTCCCACGGAGCATCCTGCGGGAATCTTCCCGCGCGCTTCCCGGGGAGGCTCCCCTGTCAGAGAGAACGGAGACCGCGCGGGATGTCTGACGCGCTTCACCTTCTCGCCTGTATGCAACTCTGATTGAGTCATGATTCTCTTTTCTGAACACTGGTAGGATTGCAGCAAACGGCCAGCACACCGGCGACGCAGAAGCGCGTTGTCCATGCGAACGCAGCCAGAGTGCTTTGAACTTTCGCTTTCAGTAATAACGCTCACCGCAACCACAGGCCTCCGCCAATCAGCTGATTACAATGGTAGGTTGTTGCATGGGAGTTTCGACATCACCATTCAGCTCTACACCCGTTACGCTCAGGTCTCCGCGTTCTCTGAGGAGACTCCTACGTAGCGCCCCTGACGTCGAGAATGTCGCGGAAGGGACTCTCGCAAGAATCGGGGTGAGGAATCTCATCGAGTCCCGAAAATAAAATTCATAACTCACTTTTGTGGACTTCCTACGCTCCTCGGGCCGAATCTGCATGGAACTTATCCAATGTATGTACACAAGCAACGCGACCGAGCGACCGGTAGAACTAGCCGGCGCCGCTCGCTGTGTCTGTCGGACCGTCTGACTGGCTGGCTGGTTGGTTGGTTGGTCGGCTGGTTGACTGACTGGTCGGTTGGTTACTTGGTTGGATGCTTGGCAAGGCATGGGTTGTTGTGCCGCTGCCGACGCTCTAGCCGCAGCAATGCATTCTGGGCGCAGCTCTGAAAGGGTTGTCTAGCTGTTGCTGTCGCCGGTGATGCCGCCGCCGCCCGCTCGGTTGATTCGTTCGGCGCGGTGCTCTGTCTCTGAACAAACGGACGGACGGACATCCACTCAAACGTCGATGTAAATCAGCTTCAGTAGACCGTACATCCTCTCTTTCGGATAGTTGCTGACACCGATCACTGATTGGACAGCCTGGATTTCTCATCAGTTTTCTTTTCAATCGGACAATCAAGAGACGCTGTAAATGAGAGCCATAGCGAGCCTCTCCAGCGCGCAGCCAGGTTACCGTTGTCTGCCAAGGCAACACAGCGGCCTGTTCAGAGAGCTTCTGCACAGAGCGGGTTTTCCAAACGGCGTCTAGCCGAATGTTGACCTCTGTGACGGTTGAAAATCGACACAGAAGGAAGAGGAGGCACTACCAGAATAAGCTTCGGAGCCCCCAAAAACATTCCCCACAATGGACTGCCGGGATTTCCAGTTGCTCGTTCTGACTGCTTGTGGCATTAGACTCTCAGTGCTCGAATGCATGACTGTTTGTCGAGTGTGTTTCTGCTTTGGCAAATGATAGACGGGAACACAGTTCTTCCTGAGATTGAGCAGGGAGCGAGGAAGACCTACGAAATGACGCCTTAATCTTCCGAACCTAATTTTGTCTTTCTTCCTCGAAGAGAAAGGGAAATGAGCGATTTCTCTGAGATAGTCTTCGCTGACAGAGGACATCCGCCGAGTGACCTCGAGAACACGCCGCTTCTGGTGAAGCCCCCGAGGACAGGCAAGGAGTGTCTGATGCCTAACCCGTGTCTAACTCCCCCCTAACGTCCTCAAATTCATCCGAACATTAAGAGCTGTGTTCCGAACAAGTTACTCAGAGCATTTTCCCCAAGGAGGGCGGCTGATATTCTTTGCCCTTAGCCCAAACCTTCTCGCGAGCCCAGAGGACTCCGTACATTTACCACTGAATGAGGAGCTCCGTGATTTGTCCGACATAATGCACAGAGATATAGTGCAAAACATAATGTAACTCATACTTCTGTCGCCAACTCGGAGCAGTTTTCCTTTGGGTCAGAACGAGAAGTCTCGTGGTCGTTCAATTGCCTCTGGTATCGTTGAGAGGTGGAAGCCCAAATTGTGAGCTCGATGAGTTGCAGAGTGGACATCTCGTCCACCCCGCTCAATGGAGCTTTTCCTCTGATGTCATCAATCGCACCGGCAATTCCTCCGCCTCCTGTGCCGGCCCTGAGCAAGTGGAGAACTTTGGCTGCTAAGGCGGCCTGTATATCGGAACGCTTTCGAGGGACGTGAATGTTTAGTGTGTGGTCCTGCAGCCGAGCAAAGTCGGCGAAGCGAGTTTGTTTCAAGTAAGAGAACTTCATTCGAAAATCCAGAAGTTCAGAGAGAAGGATTAGAAAATCGAGTCGTATGCAAGTTTGATGATCCCGGCCAGGAGCTGGTTCATAAAGCTCCTGAACAAAAACATACACAGATTCCATCAGACAAAATCTCAGATCCTACGAGCACGCTCATCGCTTGAAACCAAATTTTCGACACTCAAACATGAGCGTCATGTCCGTTTGTTTACAGAGTCCCACCGCATCCAGTTTATTATTACTAAGGAGCAGCCTCTGGGGAGCCTTCGTTCGTCGACAGTCTCGAATCGGAAAGCCTTCCCCGCAAACCAATGTTTGTGGATAGACAGTGCACCGGAATTTACATCTTGGAATCCGTGGTCGGGTCTTGATACTCAGAACCGTATTGGACTCGGATTCACTCCTTCCCTGGGTCTTCATCGAGAGCATATGTATCAGGATTGAGATGACACGCATGATCATTTTGCAGATACTGAACAGGATGCGTACGGGAAGCTCGAGAGAGGTGGTTGGGTCCGACTTCCCCAGACGGCGAAGCTGCTGCAACTCGTTTCCATTCTCCGAGCATCGTCATACGTTCCTTTGCGGGAGAAACATGCATCATTGCTTGAAGTGGCATCTTCCCCAGGCCTCAGGAGCCTGGACCGAAATCACGGGCCTGTGGCCTCGCTCCCTTCACCTGTCTGTAATCCGAAGGTTTGAGCAAATCTTCTCTGGAAGGATCATTGTTCTCCGACATCATTTTACGGAAAGCCAGCGAGACTTCGGATAAGATCTCGAGACCCCGTTCCTTCGTCGCAAGTCGAGATGTCTACCCATGAACAGAAGCGTCGGTCGGTCGGTCGGTCAGCCAGTCGGTGCGTCAGACTAGACGTCTAGTAGTAGTCTGTGCATCGGTCCGTGTGTCTGCCGGTTGGATGGTCGGTCGTTGTCTGCCAACTCGCTCGCATGCCAGTCTGCGGACGGCTGACTATTTCAACCAGTCATTCGAGCAGCCAGCCAACCAAGCAACCAGCCAACCTGTACTAGTTCTTCTGCTTCTCGCGACCGAATGAAGGAGTGAGCGAGCGAGCGAACTAGCGAGCGTTGCCACCGGGTCGATGCGCGAGGCCAGTGACCTGCGAAGGAAGAAAGGAGCCTGATCGCTGCAGCCAGCCAGTCCGTCCGTCAGCAAGCGGGCCAGCCGGACAAACGCAAAGGCTGGCGGCTTGCTTGGTTGACTGCTAGCTAGCTGACTGGTTGGCAAGAGACAATGTCGTCATTGGAACGACGAACAGACGTGAGCGGGCGCGAGAAAAAAAGTTGGATAACGATTAGATCGGTTGATGGTGGTTATCGCTGCCGTTGCGAGTCGTCTTTTTCTCTAGATACTTATCGTCGTGTCCATTCTGGTCGGATTTCTGGCCGGGCTCCGGAAGATCACGCGAAAAATCACAGAGTTCCAGGAACGATCCTCGATCGTCACGATGTTGTATTCATCGAATATTATCTCCGCTATCAGCATCACGCGTTAACGGAGAGTCGTCCGCCCCGGGGCAAGGACCAACTGACACACTGATGCCTCTGGAACTCCTGATCCCACTCTATGATTCTTCGATCTTCGTTGAATTTCATGAATGCCGCGATCTTTGGATATTGAACAATGCGTGTCCGGAAGGTATCCTTGTGCATCAACTCCAAGACCTTTCATGAATGAGAGTTCCCCTCGATGGAGAGACATCGTTCGACATGGGCCAGTGCAAACGGAGGAGGATTCTCCAACATGCTTCGGGGTCCACACTAGTCAAATTACACTATTCCGAATAATCGAAACAGAACAGGTCAACGCGCCACGAGCCGATATTCGTGAGAAGGCCGGCCTTATTTTTCTCAAATGGAAGGACTCCGCGCTGCGATTATGAACTTTGTTCTCGAAGAACTCGGGAATACTCCATCCACGCCACTCACGCACTTGCGACGGAAGTTAAGTAGTAATGTCAAAAATTCACGGAGCATAGCCCACCCGAAACGAGAATTCGGACACTAGCCGGATCAGCGATTCCCGACTTCCCTCTTCGAGCTGACGATTGAGCCAAAGCACGGGAAGACGTGATTGAACGACGTATCCCGTGGAAATGAAGTCGTTGCAGGACAACGAGTCCCCCAGATGAGCTCCGCTCGTGCGACAAGCAGTCCGCGATGGTGTCCGCGCCCTCTTCTTCTCAGATCACAGCACTCACTCAGTGACATCGAACCGTGAGGTTTTTATTTTTGGCGCTGTGAATTGGTTTAAACAGTCGACCTTCACGGTACGCCGTTGCGTGGCCAATGATTGTCAAACCGAGCCCTCCGACACTGTTCATTAACTTCAACGCATCATGTTCAGCCTTTTTTGGGTAGAGTTGTCAAAAACCTTCCTGGTGCGCAAATATTATCCCCTTGGGAACTTCCGACAGTCGACGCCCCAACTCTTCCCACCCATCTTCGCGTGTGGAGCAATAATCGAGCACCCGTCTCGAAACCCACGACAAGTTTTTTTCTTCGATTGAAGGCTTCGGTGTAACAGTTGCCCCCAAGACGATACCATTTTTCATGAATACCTCAGCAGCATCGCTCTGAGGAGGCGTGAAAACACCGGTTCTCTGAAGACCGGTCTAGGCCTCGGGAACCTCGCCGAGGGATCCCAGTGCTCTGTCCAAACTGAATCCGTGCGAGATTGATGTCGCCCAAGCTATCGTTGCTCGATCACGACCCGACCAGGGTTCCAGAAATATTTGGATGCAACAAAGATCGAACCCAGTGCGACTGAGTAACGGTTCTGAGCAGATTCATAACGACGACCGGATTTCTCCCATGGCAGTCTTCACTGACAATGAAAAAAGGGCTGTTCCTTTCAGGAGCGCAGCGATCGCATTTACCACTCCTGGGGAGTTGGTTGGTGGCATATCTGAAATGATTGAGGTAGTACAAGAGGGGGGCCCTCACTGGATAACCACGAAATCTCGCAGACGATAGACCTCGTTCTTCTATTGCTTCCTCGATGTTTTTTTCCGGGTGAAACTGATGGATTTCGCGAACTTGTCAGATTGCGAGCTCGACGGTGAATGAGCTTGCCCGAAGGCTTCCGCCTACGTTCTATCTCGTCTCGCTGGCTCTTTGAAGACGATCTAGCAGGATCGCTATCTATGAAGTGCGTTTTCTGCCGAGCTCCTTGCCCGGAAAATTCCCTTCCAGATAGAATCGTTACCCGCCAATTTCGGCGAGGTCTGTTATCTCACATGCTCGCCATACTCGCAATTTTAGGGTTCTCGACTACGTGTCTCTACAACATGTCAGCTTCACGCTGAAAAAGAATCAATTCTCCGATGCCTTCATACTGAAGTTTCGAGGAGGGAATTCGTGATTCAATCCCATGATGAGTTCATCCAAGAATGACGATTCATTTGATCACGCTGCAACATAAGCAGGAGTCAGCTTGGTGAGAATGCTTGTAGGAACGGTCTGGCTCCCCGATCAGAAAGGTTTCGTCCGAGCGTCTTGCTCTGAGCTGCAAGAAAAGACGAAGAGCTGCACACGGGGGAAAAAACTAGAACGGTTTTTTGTATCGAGGCTGGCAAAACTTCTACTAAGAATGCGGAAGCTCGCGACATTAGTTTCTGGGAAGATGTCTTGGAGACTTCGGCCCATCCGGTCGTTTGAGTTTCTCAGGTCTCACAGCTCCTGACTGTCGTCAGAATGGCGCCCTGTTGGACGCCTCGCCGACTCGTTCTCGATGCTGAAACTTTTTTCGAATCGACCTCTTCCTCGTGAATCTTTGTAGAGCCTGAATTCACTATCCCCCTGAGCAATCCCGATATGTTGGTCATCAGAGCGGATCAGAGTTAGCTACCTTGGGGACATCCGGGCAAGCCTCATCACGCACTGATGTTGAATGTTACGCTGATGTTGATGACATCACTGTCTGCTCCATTCTTCAGATGTTTGATTGAAGGAATCGCCAGCTTGTCCTTCGAAGTCCTGCGTAACCCTTTTTCGGGGAGATTCTTCGCATAGCCCTTGCTACATCGATCCGGGTCTCCGCTGTTGAGATTCATGGCGATGGTGCTTGACGGCGTCGGAACAAACTACGAGATTGCATGTACCGTACTAGCAGCTGACGTGGAGAACCAAATTCAATCACCCCATCAGCCGGGCGCTCGGTTCGGGACACACTCTGGAAAGGAATTTCGAGTGCTCCGAGATCCAAGACGCATGAAAGTACTTTCCCGACGATGAACCTGTCAGAACGCGAGCTTGCAGTCAGAGAACTGGGCAGATTGCGATTCTGGCAAGGGACGATCTGCTTAAGGAAGACACCCAGCAAAAAACGAACCTCACTGAAGGCGAAGTCCTGGGAAACCTCCGAAAAATCAGAGGGACGAAGAAGGAGGAAGGAGCGAGCTCCGTGGGAGGTTCGCTATCTGTTCAGTTCCTCATCTTACGAGTTCATTATGCGGACGGTACGTTGTCTGCAAAGTTCGCTATCCGACCAGGTCGCTGACTGACGACCTCTCGAGCTTATCTAACTGAGCGCAGATCGAGATGTGCATACTCAACATAGTCTTCAGAATCCAGACTGTTCAAAACAGATTTCGGCCATTACCGCGTGTTCAGAACACAAGTTCAATGATTGGGTCGAGCCACTAGACTTCCTGGCTTCAGCATCTGCGTTGAAGTCGGTTCTCTTCTGTTTGGTCATTGCGAACATTCCATGGAGTCATTTGATGAAAAAGCCCATTTCACGCAGCAAACATGGCTCCTCGGAACAACCTGCCTTGCTCGGTCTCCTCAGTTGAGCGAACGAATCCCTAATGGACTCAGCTTCACTCCTCCGACATGTTAGGCTCGAAAACGGTTCTCTACCACTTCCCTCCTCCTAGAGTGGCCAATGAGAAACAAACGTTCTGCGCGGGTATCTTGGCGCGCATTCGTTGTCGGACTCATATCCGATAGATCATGAGGTGGCCCCGCAAGTCGCATCCACGGGAAATCGGCTTCCATGATTTCCGCAGTTTCCGTTGGCGGAGTCATCAAATGATTTCGTTGACACTTTCTCGGGATCGGTGAAGGGGGCTGGAAGCGCGCGAGAATCCCTTCCAGGAGTGAGGACCTTGGAAGAGGCGTTGCCCAGAATTGATCGAGAAGACATTAAGTTTCCCATGCGAATTCTAGAGGAGCGAAAAGGTGTGCTGCAATCGACATTCATGGACCATCGGTTCCAGAACGGGTCTCGGCTTCGATGCGGAAAAATTCTCAGCCTACAGTGGGTTATTTTTTTTCGTTTTCTCCCTGAATGGCTAGGCTGGCTGGTCCGTCTGTCTAACCCCGGCTAGGAACGTTAGCTCCGCGCGTTTTGCATAGGAGGTGTTTTCTTTTCCACCATGCTCAGATGTGTTCATTGTTCAGCCCTTAAGTCACTTCCCGAGCTTCCTCGGCTTCACTGGGCGGCTCAGTGATGCGTTACTTCTAACTTCAGAGAGTCCATCGGCTTCACTTTCGACTTCTTTCTGGTGACGAATTCTCACTCCCTTTCTGCTTCAAAACTTCGTTAGCCCCAATTGTGAGGGGGACAGATTCCACCGGAGCAAAACGAACAAACTCAGTCGGACGTCAGTGATGCCTCGCGCAACACCGTACATCAGGAACAAGATTCTCTAGTGCCGCTTACGCCTCTCATCGGGAGCGTTCTCCGAACTTTCCTGACTCAGGCACTGGACGCAACGTCACCCACTCCCACGGAGGGGGAATCGATCCGGTAACGAATTTCGAGCAGGTTCTCAAGCAAGTCGGTCCACGCAATGGCTCAGAAACACCTGCATAGGATAAACCTCTCTTAAACTTGGACTCTCCAACACGAGGACATGTGACAACTTCTCGGAAGAAGCGTCGAACCGTACGTGCCAAAATGATCGTTGGAGCCCGTTGGGTCAGCATACTGGTGCTGAACACCTTGGTAGGGTCCGCCACGTCTGTCTGGAAACCTGAGAGTGTGATCAAAGTTATCCGTCGAGTGGTTCCGGTTGCGCATCCTGTCCCACGTATACAAAGCAGTGAAAGTCCCGCATTACTATCCGGTTTACAAACAGGTGCATGTTCCTTACCCCGTCAAAGTACCGTACTGGATACCGGTGAAGAAACAACGTCCCGAAGTTCATGCCGATTGCGAAAATCATCCCGCTGCCCAGGATCAGGATCGTGAAGAAATACATTGGGATACCGGTGCCGAAACCCTACGTTCGTCATAAAGCTCTGCCGATCTACAAGCCAGTGGCGTACGAGCGGACAATGTATGTTCCCAAAACCCGTTAAAGTGCCACACGTTTACCCCCATCCACATTCACAAGGTGATCCATGTCCCGAAACCTTACCACGTTCCGGTGACGATTCAATATTCAAACCAGTTTATGTGAAGCGGCATATCCATGTGCCCTACCCTGTGTACGTCAGGAAAAGGCATCACCGACACCGGAATTACCATACGTCCGGGAAGCACCACAACCGCGGCCGCCAGTATTCCTACGGACACAGCAAACAAAAGCCACAATATGCTATGCACGTCGATCCTGGGATCATCAGCCCCTCCCAAAAGGACACAAAACCGACATCGCCTCGACCGGTCAAACCATGGCATAACTTCGGGAAGCCGGAACAGGATATTGATGACGCCAACGACGTGTATACTGATCGCTCGCCGAATGAAAACCTTCCGAGAGGTTCCGACAAAGATTCCGACTCGCGACGGCCTTCGTACCCCTCCAAAACCGATCAGATAACCGACCCCAGTTCCGAAAGAGTTCACAGGCGACCCGACCACTCACACCACAGACCTCAATACGCTGCCCATTCAATGCCACTGGGGGTCACACAGGACTTTCCACAAGCATCCGTTACAACCTCTGCGCCGAACGCTACGGGAAGACCTGGGAATCTGGAGTTCGTTGATCTTGGCTCCTCTAGACCACAAGGAAACAGACACATGTGGGACAATATGATGAAAAAGTTCAATTGGATGGGCTAAAAACGGTTTTCGAACGTAGGCGCCATGCCAGTACTTTCAATCGGATTGTTGCACGGAAGGCTAATTGAGGCCTGATACCGAATTGTTTTTTTATTAGAACAATGAAATAAAACCAGATGGATCGTTCTCAAAAGTCTTTATTGGTTCTAATGCCCTGCAGCTTGGTCGCTCCAATACGATGTGATAGATCTATGGTGACGAATCGATCCAGTCGATGCAGGATGATATATGGTGTCCTGCGAGTTCTGGAGACCTCGCGGATGACTAGACTTCTGACCCCGCATCACAATAACTTTCTGACAGCGTCATACAACCGAACAGCGACTTTGGTACACGGTAACGATTCGAGTGATATGAGGTTCCGACACTTCATCGGGCGAGTTTCAGTCTCAATCCTCATTACAAACGATGGCGTCTTGCCTCACAAGTATCCGGGAAGCACGTCGCGAATCTGGAGTACTGCTCCCAGATCTCCTGGCACGACTTCTGGGCGCCGAGCCCCTCCGAAGCCATTTCGGAAAACAGCACCAGAGAAGCTTGAGCGGAAGAGAAAACTGGATTTCAGGGACAGTTCGCCATGCGAGATGAAATGACATCATACCTTGGCGTTGAAATAGAATATGGAGAAGGAGTAGCATGATCAGGTTACTCACCTCACATGTGTTCATCTGTCCTTCGAATTCCTCATCCAGGATGAAATTCACGCTGGACGCCTCCTCGAGACGTTCCTCAATGAATTCCGTGATACGGTTTTCTTGACAACTTTGTTTTCGTCCGACATCTCCTTTATCGACTCGTATGCGTCGATGATCACAGCATATAACAGGTTTATCACCACGCAAATGAAGAGAATAACAAACGAGTACAAGTAGAACCTGGTGAACCACCAGATCATTGGTGATAGATGATGACTAGCGTATTCATCTCTGGCCAGCGAAAAGGTTGCGAAAATGTCGTCACCATTCGTGATGGAGTAAAGACACTCCATGCTTGTCGAGAAAGTTTTGAACTTCATGTGGTGAGGGCCCAGAACTACCCATCCGCAGGTGGAGTAGCCAACAAACAGAGTCACGGCCCCGATCAAAAACTTGAGGAGGTTTGGGGTCGATCGCTTAAGAGTCAGTATCAGGACATTGTACGTCCGCAGATAACCCAAGTAACGAATGACACCGCACCAAACGAGCAGAAGTCCAGTCCCGAGTAGAACGGATGCGTACATGAAGCGCCTCTTTGAGATCACTTGTAGATCGATTGTAATTTTAATGACTGTGCCGGAAATGACCAAGATGTCGTTCAAAACTATTATGCAGAGCCAGAAATCAACGAATGCAAGCCGATCAGCAAGCCCGAGCCTTGTACCCATATGGGTGATGAAGAACTCCTTGGTTTTTTTCGAGAGGAAGTAGCAGCGCAGGATTGAGCGTAGGCAAAGGAACAACGAAACAAGGCAAAGGGCGATGATAAAGCCATTAAGAGCTTGTCTGGCAAGCAGTTCGATAGGACGCGACTTTTCATTGGCGTATCTCTCACGCTCGTTTGTTGCACTCCCGACCTTCAGAGAGACCTGCGAGAAGGAGAACGGATCAATCAGGGATGGAACTAGACATGTCTTCCCGTGGTACGGCTTACGGAAACATTTCCCTATCGCGGCATCATCGAAAATGCATACCGTAACTCCGTATACGGAAAATGATCCCGCCCAGATTCACACCCCAGATGTCCTCGATGCAGCTATATTGATTGTTTCCCACATTGCGCAGCCGTGAGTACGGATGCCCAGATATCTCAGCGGAGTTATTTGAAATGATTCGTGCGTGAAACATGATCTATATTCCATGGAATTTCTTTCTCGCAATCCCGTATTACGAAAAATGTCCCCGTAATTCCGTATGACGGGTTTCATTTTCCGTAATTCCGCAAGGCGCGTTTCATTTTCCGTCATACGGAAATACATGCCTAGATGGGACGCTCACTAACTTTCGCACAGAAGCTGCGCCGATGCGGAGCCCCTCCTGAATTTGTATCGCCCAACATAGTTAATGGGAGAACCTACAAAGCAGCAAGCTCTGAGCCCGATCATCGGCGTACCCTTATCATCCATCATGGTGAAGTTGTCGTAGATCACGCTGGTGTCCATTTTATATGCGACGAAATAATCATGGATAGGCCGAGAACGTCGATAAACGTTCTCAAAGTTGAAATCTATCCTCGCCGAGATCAATCTGTGGATGAGAAAAACGGCGTAGGCTGGATGGGCGCAGCCAATAAACGTCGAGATATCCAAGCTCGCATTGATGTCTTGAGAAACACAGACTCATCCCGTCGAGACTGGGGAGAACCCTTCGTGATACAGACTGGGCGCCCTGATGCCAGAGAGCTTATGGTATGCGACCTGGTTCCAACGCACTTCAAGTGTGGAGCACGGAAATCTCACAACGGATAATCCCAAAACAGTTATGAAGCTCGGATTGTGGAGATCGGATCACAGCTCACCTTTGAATCTCCAAAGTTTCAGAACTCTCATTCAGGAATTTAATGATTGAGAAGTCTTCATAACTTGGTGGATCGACGAGAAAACATCGGGACAGAACCTTGGATAAAACACGTCATTCTTGGAGATGACGCGATAGGAAAATAGCAAACAGGAAACACGTTCGTCGGGCCCAGATATTCACCTTGTCATCAAAACTTATCGAAGAGTTAAAGGGGAAAACTTCAACGATCTCATAGAACTCAATACAGAGCACAGGAGGCACCAGAGATCCATCTTTCGAATCGTATCGGAAGGAGCCTGGAATGGAGAGCTGGGGTTAATTTTCTCGCGTCTGCGACTCCAACCTCTCTGGTCTTCCCGATATCTTAACCGATTCGATCGCCACAAAACATCCCTAGCCGTAAAACATTAGTGACATTCTCCTCCTCCGGCTACAGAGGAGCGGGCGTCAAATTTCGTGTGTCTCACCAATTGGTTCTTCGGTGACCTTAGCGTATCGTTGAACCACAGTATTCGATGCTGTCGCAAAGTTCCTTTAATGTATACACAGCGTACGGACCATCTGTGGGCGGATAGAAATACACATCCCGAATCGGATCCCAATCAGTCAAGAAATATTCCTGAAAGTCGAAAGTGCATTCTTTGGGGACCCGCGAACTCATTCCATCGCATATCGAATGTAGAGAAGAGGAGGTGATAATCCAAGTGCATCCAATCACTAACCTTCAGAGCTGGTCGCCGTGGCTGCCTCTTCTTTGTAGAACTGTGTGCTATCCATCCCGAATAGGAGGATTGGATGTGACGAAGAAGATTTTGAATACTTGGAAAATCAGCTTCCAGGGAAATATCCGACGTGAGCGCCATTTCTCCAAGGGGCTCATAAATGGTAGCGAAGCTTTTCCTGGATGGAGCACGGAAAGTTTGTGAACAAGACACGCCCAGTATGAAGCTTATAATACTCGTGAGTTCATCCTTATCGAGAGGGTCCAATGATTCTGGGGGTGCCTCAGCCAACATCGAAACAAACGAACCTTTATGTACAGAGAAATATGATTCAGATCGGTGCGGATTTGCTCGCGGAATACATCTCCGTCAGAATCTTCGTCCTCCGAAGATGAAGACGATGAGAGATCGAAAGAAAGATTGATAGACGAGCCCCTGGAGCGGTTCAAGATAGAGTAATATGTTTCAAAACCAGTGCGAAATTCCGCTTGTCTCGCTCTTCCACCGGACTTCCATGGGGGACACGAACTCCTCGCCGTTTCGATGGGCCTTCAGTCATATGAGGCGTTGTAATACATGTATAAAATGTCATGCGAAGGCCGCTGCCGAATCTATATCAGCTACCTGGAATGTGTGATTAAATGTTGACGGAGCTGTGCATGGAAGGCGGAGTCCACTGGGGTTTCAACATCGGTTTCTTCGATGGCTATTCTGAGATTCTTCGACGCCATGTCACCGCTCCCCCCCTGGAAGTCGTAGATAGAACTTTGATCATTCTCTCTTCCTATGTCAGCCGGAGTCACCGCTCAACCATTCGTTCGATGTGGCAAAATTTTCCGAAAAATTTTTTCCCAATCGTAGAGATTGCTACAAGCTGGAGGGGCATTACAAAGCGACTGGAGTGATCGACACCAGTGGGAAGTTTAGATCTCTGTCACGTCCCGCACTGCATTGACGAGCTGCCACCCAGGTTACGAACGAAAGTGGCTTCGCAACTTCAGGTGAAGACCTGTCACGTTGATCGCTTACCCTCTCCATCCTCAAGAACATTGATGATGCCATAATGATGACGATCTGAGGGTACGGTCAGGAAAGAAACGAGCTCTCCATTGAACTCGGCAAAACGCTCCGTCACCCACTGGTCCCTCTACTCCGAGTTTGAAGATCGATCCGAGCGGGCGACGATCTCACGGACGGTAATCTGCCAGAGCTTGCTTCTTCAGTAGAGCACTTTCACTTGCGGCCGCATCTGGCTCCAATACTGCTGATCAGACATAAGTTGCAAAGAAAACCCTCATGCACAAACAATCGGACAACGCAGCAGCGCACCGGAGCACTGTGTAGAACGATGTACCACCTACACAGAGTCTGCTATCAGATGTTTCAGTTGGAGCTAGTGTGCAACAATGGTTCACCCTGGAGCAGCTGACGCATACATCGGGATTCTCATGGCCCAATCCACTGTCTCTCTTGCCGCGAAAACCACAGCAACGATAGACCAAGTTTTGCTCCTCCATCCTCCTCCCTTACCACGGTGAGAGCTCACAGGAAACAAAATTCCAAATATTGATGACTTAACCGAAGCTCGACCCTCTCCACTCGTCTGCTCTCTGCATTCCCGGTGTGAGCGCGACATTCTCGTGGACTCAGCTACCATCGAAAGGATCAAACTAACAATCGTGAAGGCATAGGCACCTGGATTCCTTTCTCCAATGCGGCGAATCGGATTTGAACCCCGAATCTATGATATCCTGATCAGCTTTACCAATGCAGCATGAAATCGTCTCATCTGCACGTGTCTCCACTCAGTTACTGAGACCGAAATACAGCTATCTCAACTGGCATCTGGAAAACCTCCATCTCATGTTTTATCTCAGGCGGTTCTCCCTGCTTACAAGCGGATCATAAACTTTTGCTTTTCCGGAACACGACGTTTTCAAGCTCTCGAGGCGGTGCTCGCTTAGGGCGTTCTGGGACGATAAACAGAAACTTCTGCGGGGGTACCGAGCAAGAAGCCATCCAGAACGGTTCTAGCGACGAATGAGCAAGTTAATGCGAGCGAATACACTCTCCTGTCACTGGTCACTGGAGACGTGACAATGATCCCACACCGTACATGTAGCAGTATGAATGGACGGAGCCTTGACGTCAGAATTTGTCAGCTATCTTGGAATTTAGGCAGAATGGTTTCGATCTGTTCGTTGATTGACGCTCATCAAATCACAGAAATCCCCGGTCATCAGTGGGGCTCGCTACGCGACTGTTTACATGACGGTGGATTATGATGAATGGATAATGCCTGCGTCCCTGGAATGGAACCTTTCGTACCGGCCGTGATCTCCTATACAAGAGAAGATTCCGAAGCTACCGAGGATAGAAGCTTGACTTCAAGGAAGCACATTGTGAACATCCCCGTTTTGGTAGCCATCGGCTTCTGAATAGCTTGAGTTTTCGAAACCTAATCGTCTTCGACTATAGACTCAGGTCATCTGTTATGCCCCGAGATTTTATAGTTCGTATACTCCTCGTGGAGAAGACCCCTCCAGAACGCTTTTTCTTCATGGAGCTCATGCGTCGCTCGACGGAAACGCTCTGCTGGCACAACCTCAGAATCCTGGGCAATGGGATTAACTTCACAGCTATCCAACCTCCGAGAATGGCTTCAAAGTGCCAGGCAGAGAGAGAGAGGTGTCCGCAATCTTGAAATTGCGCTATATCGCCAGCTCGTTCTATTATCAATCAAGTCCTTCACATAAACGATCCGTCGTCAACCAAGCTCGCTGACTGATAAGTAGGGCTGGGAGTTTGGCGCGGCATTCACGGTCGTGCCACGGCCGTGAATCCCGTGCCACGTGCGTGAGTTCCCCAACTTCTCCGCAGAATGCACAGATTCTTGAATATCTCCCGCAGTCAGATCGATCACGAGGTAAACCTCGCATTCGGGAAGCTTCGTGAGCTCTTCGCTGCCTGCTATCACAGTAACTCAACATCTCACGGTATCAGTCATTCGACGTGAGTGTAGAAAGTGAATATCGGCGGAGAATTTCGAATTTACTCTTGTTGCATTCAATCTCCAATATCGTCGTGCCGGTTCCGCCACCCCCGGTAGCGGAATACTTCAGAAGCCTGGCTCCCCTTCTCGTTCCTGTAGGTTGAAAGTCGGAAGCCACAACGCCTTGCAGGACTCACGGAGGCCGTGAATTCACCGTGAATTACCCCGCGCCAAACTCCCAGCCCCACTGATAAGTGTCTCATCTGATACGGTTTCGAAAAATAAGTCAGAGAAAAGGTTCTATATTCAATGCAGGGAATGAGTGATCAACAGCCCATCGCGCACATGGAGTACTTTCTCCTCTCTCGGCGGTTCTTTCCTGCCTGCCACGCCCCCTCCGAACTCTCCTTTTGAGCAGCGATCCCAAGAGCTCCTATCCGATTCTAAAGTTGTTCCATAGCCTGGAAAGGGGCTCACTGATGCCGGGTCGCTGGATTTTCCGTTTTGTTCCTATTTGCCCGAAGATTATGAGCTATATCCATATGATTTTGAGAAGAATAAGTGTCCCGGAGAGCTCGGAATTACATCGGGTCAGATCTCGATCCTCCAAACTCTGACAGCGTTCGACAGGCTGATACTTACTCCGGTGGTATTTCTTTCAGATTTCTCCTCGAAAATGAGATTCCTCCGCCAATATTTCAGATATCTTTTCAATAGGTTGAACGCGCAAGGGGTCGGGTAAAGATGCGGAAGAGTAGCTCGGCGCCGGTTCACCTGACAAGCGATCCTTATGCGGTTCGCCGCTACGGGGCTGACCTCGGTTGATAAGGGGGGCGGACCTGGATCCTGAACTCGGAAGCGTTGACTTTCCGAGGTATTTTATCAGAGGGGATGTCGCTTGGTATCTAAAACCACAGTACACGAGTTTCCCTCCTTCCACCTGGAGACCGACCTAGCGATATCCTCATTTTCTTCTCATCATCTCTTGGTGTGTTGCTCCGCCCGGAAAATTGAAAACTCCGACGAATTCCTCGGCTTCTGCACAGGGGATATTTTCTTCGCTCGGATCAAACTAAATTCCCTGTGCCAACAAATGATTCCCATCGAGAATGAATCTGTGATTTATTGGAATCGGCGGAGCTCTCACAGCGCAAAAGCTTCAAGGATGAGCTTCCCTATCGGGTTCATTGTTCCAAACTCAGAAACACTCGCAAACGCCACACATGCTGGCATACCATTCGTGAGTCCGGGTACAACCACGTCGAGTCGCACTCGAATCCCTGAAGCTGAGACGAGAGGAGCACATGTCCTCTGTACTCCACATCATCCGACGTAGGGCCTCAGAGTCGATTCTTTATGCCGAGACGCCGACACATCTCTTCTCGCATGGCATATTTCTGAATCTTTCCGGACACAGTCTTCGGGAAACTTTCCACGAAAACACATAACGAGGAATCTTGAAATGACTCAGCTATAATGGAATAATAGTGAAAAGTGAGGTTGAGAGCTGTGAAATGCTGCATGGTGCTTTTCGTGGCCCCGAACGTCTCTCTGAGCTCTTTCTCACCTTCCCCTTGCAGAAATTTTTGACATCGTCCTCGCTAAGCTGGTGACTCTTGGTCACTTTGATCCAGGCACAGGCTTCTTCACCTAAGCGCTCGTCAGGGACTCCACAAACGTTCACTTCTTCAACCTGTGACAGAAATCGATTCGTTCTGGAATGTATTGTCTCGTCTAGGCTATAGATCGTTGAAGCTTCGAAGTTCAGACATCAATCACCAATCGCCGTCCGTATAAGTATCTTTCGAGTGGGTCCACAACAACTGAGTTTTCCAGCCCGAGTATTTTTATGGAGTATTGTTAATCTATTGGTCCCTGAACCGCCAGATGGATGGCGGATGATCGAAGGTGTCTGAAATTCTGATCTCCACACATAATCGACGGATCCTTTGATGGCTGAAAGCCATCCTTGCTCGACTCGAATACAATGAGCCTAATTTACCCCGGGAATTTGTAAGAGATGATTCTCTATCTCGATGGGATAAATATTTTCACCTCCGCGAATGATCATGTCCTTCATTCTGCCCGTGATGGTTATCAAGCCTCCGTCGCTCATGGCAGCCTCGTCGCTGGGGGAATAGTATGAGGGGAATTTTAGAGACAGTTTTTTCGCTCTGACTCATATCCCAACCCGATTTTTCGAGGATCCCAATCCACTGACCCCGAGTGATACCAGCCATTGCATAGGACTTCCGCCGTTTTCTCAGGTTCGTGAAGGTAGCCCCTGAAAACGTGATAACCTCGCGCACAGAATTGTCCTCGAACTCCGAGTGGAACTATGTTACCATGCTTGTCGATGATTTTGATTTCGATGTGATCAATGGGCTGACCAACAGTATCGGGGAGCTTGGATAAGGAATCGGGCTCGGTGAAAGTCGCGACCGGGCTCATTTCGGTTGCTCCATAAGCCACCTGTAGTCGATCAGGCGTGTTCGCATAAATAGTGCCGTGAAGTGCGTTATCCCACACATTCCCCCTTTCTTTCGGGAGTCGCGCCCACTCGAACTCCCTGCTCCGCACTCACGTGCAGTGTCGCGAGGCCCATCTGCTCAACAACTCGTTTTTGGAGTGGGGGAGGGCATGGCGAACCGGACATTAGTCCGGTGCCCAGAGATTCCAAGTTATGCTCTGGAGAAAGCCAGTTGAGCATATCCACGTACATGGTCGGCGTTCCGTACACGATGGTGCATCTGCGAATCATCAGGCGTGTGGAGATGAGCACTTGTGGAAACTTCATCGGAAAATTGGGACACACATACATTGATACATCTATATGTATCGATCTACCCATATGTATGTGGATTTCATTCACCGTTGTTTTGAAATTGCTTCCAAAGACGCTTCGGCGTTGAAGCGAGGCGCTGGAAGAACCATTTTGGCACCATGGATGACGGATTTCAGGGATCCGATAACGCAGCCGAAACAGTGTATGAGGGGGACGTTCAAACAAATCGCGGCCTGTGGATCTTGGGCAACACCGGACCAGTGGCCGAGCGTGAAAGCGTTGTTCACAATGTTGTGATGTGATAAGGGTACAGCCTGTGAAACGGATTCCGCCGTTGTCAGACGAGCTTCGAGTATTCGACGAGCTTGCCAGTGAAGCGGCGGCGCATGGAGAGAAGCCTGAGCAACCTCACTTTTGGTTTTCCCGTGGTTCCCGAAGTGAACTGGACGTTCACGGTGAGTCCATATCGAGTTTCGAGTTTATCCGATCAGTCAAATCGAAAAGTGAAGACGTCGCAGAATCCATGACGTCACAGTAACGGACACAGCCCCTGGAGAGGACACGACTTTAGTGGTACGATCGCATTTTTGCAAGTCAACCGACGAGACGGCCGCACCGTCATTGCCAGGGGACGGATTGAGTGAGCGAGAGAGAGCATGTGAGTTTTCACCTTTTTTGACTGGAGCCGATGTTGACAACCGTTTTCAGATGGGGCAATTTGGATGATTTCACCTCGTTAGGAGCCATGCTCTCGAGGTCCGGTACAAGGCTTTGGAGGATGCTGTGAAGGTCCTGAACGCTAAAATGATCCGATATAATCAGCAGTTTACAGCGGACCTGCGGGAGAGAGCAACTTGGATTCAATGGTCATGGATTCGGTGAACCTCCAGGATATCCGTGGCAGCGTACCGCCTACCTGACTGCCATGACACCTACCAGATTCAGCGCATACTCGAGCTCTGGAGCTTGAATGGCGGGATTCAAGTTTACCAAGACCCATCCCAACTTCGCTGTGGCGTACTGTACGACCATCCACTCGTAAATATTCGGGGCGAGGATGCCGACCATTATTCCCACGGGATAGTTGAAGCTGGCTAAGCCAGCTGCCAGAGTGTCCACCTGCTCCGGAGGTTGCGTGTTCAATTTCCGTCTCGTTTCCGTGAGGGAGGTTTCGATAGAGGTTGTTTGGATGTGAATCTCGCCCAAATCTGAACTCACATCTTTTTTGAAAGCGGTGTAATCAACTTCGAGTTTTTGGTGGCAGGAAACCACAGCAGTTTTGTCACCTTTCAGATCAGCAGAGCGCACTAGAACATCGTATGTCGTGGAGCTCAACAAGGGTCTTGATCCAACGCCATGCCAATAGCTCTTGGCTCGGACACGGGGTTCAGGACTCCTGAAATGGAAACTTTGAGACCAGATCAACCCGTCGAGTGCTAGAACACAACTTTCGAGATTCTGTACTGCGGGGAGTGATCGATATGCGACAAGACGCCGCTGCGGTTCGTAATCCGACTCACGTTGAGAGCCGCTGAAGTCTCCTGAATATTTCAGAGTATCGGTGTGGCACCAACACGCGACCAGACATGATTCACGAAGCTGTGCGAGCGCCGGAGGTCCAGTTTTTCTTCCCAAAATGCCAAGCCCTCGAGGAATTCCAGCCAGCGTCGATACCTCAGTACCGGTCAGATCCTTGGTGATAGAGTCACCACGCGCCAAACGCCGCACCGCTAACAGTCCGCCCTCGCCCGCAAGGCCAACAGAGGTTCGGCTTCCGAGGAAGAATCCCCGCCAGTTTCCTTCTGCGGAAGAAACGAGCTTCCCATGTCAGCAATCGAGGAGGTTTGCTTTTCTGGGATCAGTCGAGCATACATAGAAGTTGATCCAGAATCCCAGTAGTCTCCGCGACCTCAGTTTCTATTCGCTAAACTCAGAGGCGCGCGGAGTTGAGCGCTGAAATGATATTCTGACGTGGGAGCGCATCCGACGGAGATGGGTTCCACGGTAGACTGTGTTAAGTTTCGCTTCCACACGAGCAGGAACGTCTTTCAGTTGCATAAATAACTCGCTCTCCGGGGTGTGGCGGAATCCTAGAGAGACTTCCCGGGGCTCCAAATCAAATCACCTGACGAAAGCGCACGAATCACTCGAGGTTTGTTTGCGGTGGCCCGCGGGACGATTCGTGCGTTCTTCCGGTAATGGCAGCAGCCAGTCGATGCTGCGGTCCGTTCGTTGGCGACTCGGTTCGCCAGTCGTTCGGTGCGCCGCCGTCTGGTAAAACTCTCCACAAGCGGCGAGGCTCCTGTCGGTGCGGTTGGCTCACGGCATCAAAGCGTGTGTTTCCGTTGGAGGTCGGCGGTTCCACGACCAGAAGATGAAAATGACACTGGACCGGGCCGGTGACCGAATCAAAACCCACTGCGCGCGGTCTCCTAGGGGCAGTATTTACGCGATAAACAGTTTTTTACTTTCGAAAGCAAGCATAAGAGAATATTTGTTCAGGTAGCAGACATGCATCCGTGGATCGCGCTCACGATTCCCCGCTTCATTCTTCTCCGGGCGAGCTCGATGCAGCGCTGTACTTCTCAAAAATCGACGGAATAGACGGGGTCGCCGTAGTTTTTGCTCGAGGTATTCGCTTCTCCCGGAATACACGGCTCAATTTGCAGTGGATTACATCCAGACGCGCGGGGATTTGAGTTCTTTCAAGAATTTCGTTTTGCCGTTTGAGTCGGCGCTGCGTTCTCGTTCGACGCGAATTCGCAGGGAAACATGTACTCATTACGAAAACTCGTTTGGGTTAATGCTTTCTGATCCCGGCCGGCATCTGCTCATGGAGAATTCACGGAGAGCTTCCGCATATCGTCTTCTCCGCAAACGAATGCTCCTCCGCAGTTCAATCATCTCCGCCGAAGCTTTTGTCAGCCGAGGGACCTAGTGGAACCAGATTCTCAGTTTCGCGGTCATGTGCACATATCATATCCTCGAAGCGGTTCCAACGACTTACGGGCACGAATGCATTCAAGTCACCGCAGCTTGAAACCGGCTTGGTTCACAGGGTGATTCCGGAACAGGACGGCGTCGTTCGAGGAGGCCATTCCGTCATTCAGGGAGCCGATTCCGTCTGCCGGCGAAAAGTTTATCGGGAGGGAATTGGATTCGTCTCCGTTCGGCCCCTGAGACGCCCGGATCCATCCATCATAGTTCTACTCGTACTTGGAGCCTATCCAGGCTGTCGAAACCTCTTTCCTCCCGCCGTTCGTCGGCCCGACCAGCTGACTGGTTACTCTCTCACGGCGGCGCGGCGTGTCTGCCAGCCCGCTTGCCCGAAACACTCGCAGAAGAATGCAACACACCTTCGACGTCTCTCCAATCATAGACTCGAGCCTCCATTTGTCTTTTGCGGTTCTCTGTAGTGCAGCGGAACGGAGCGACAGCTATGCGATCGGATGGACAAAATCCGTGGACCCTTCCACATCTCGTGTACCCAGCGAGGAGAATTCCCTTGAGTTCCCAAATCTTGGCTGGATCCGGCCACTAGCGGTGGTCGGAGTCCGAAGATCCCGGGAAGTTGCAGGACACCGCGAGACGTCTTCGTCCAATCGTAAATACAGACTCTGAGTATGCTGAACGAATCACTTTGGTTGGGTCCCCGGCAAATTCACTTCGAGAATTCATCATCGTATCCACTGCCCGGAGCTGCATATCGGTTGCCAGCGCACGTCCGAGTCGCCTACGGAACGTCACGAACCTGAAACCATATCCGTTTCCTATTAAGGGGTCCATCAAGGTTCGGATCCGCTCCGCTGAAATTAGTTAGCACGCTCCATGAATCAGCAGCCGAGACGATGTTGGAAATCGGCTCCCGGCAATTCTCGAAATTTGAGGAATTATTGTGATTCTCTCGCTTTTCCCTGCGAAATTCCGCACAGCATAAGAGCGGCAACAGTGCATTCGGGAGAGAAGATGGGAGCCGTAGGCAGCAACCACCCATCCCTTCCTCCTTCATGTCGATCAGCTCGTGGAAGGTTTCTCCTCAAAATGAGAAGGCACTCTCCAGGGTCCGAGACGTATGTAGGGTAGGCGTACCGCTCGTGGGACCCCTCGCAATTCTGGCCATATCGGGAATCAGGAAGTTGTGAAAAAAAAAAAGAAAAGCTCTTTGCAATAGGGTCCAAAGGGAATCCACACTAAGGACTACAGCCTCAATGAGCGAGAACATCCATGAAATGGTCCTCCTCTGCACCCCGATCACCAGGAATTCGAAGTATCCCAAAACTGGTCACTGTCTCATGACGCTTACCCTACCCCAGAATAGATTGGTTCATGTCGAGGCGCCGGCTGACCGTATTGAAACGCGTCCCGAATGGGGGAAACATGCTGGATGAGAGACAGTCGGCTGTCTCCTACCCGGTACTTTTTTTGAAAGAATGGAATCTACCGCTCCTGGGACCTATGGGATACAAAGGGGGGGGGGGGGATGGCGTTACGTACTTGGAAACGCTCACATGTCGGAGATCTCAATTATCCTGCCACGAGCAACTTAATGAGAAAGAACACCCCGAGCTGAAACTCGATGCATCTGATGAACTATCGCATGATTTCCCGCTTCTCGAACCGTCCCCGAAGTCTGCTCCCGAGGTGCACTTTCATTAGCTTGGCAGTTCTGTGCCGTTTCCGGAATCGGAATTCTGTCGTTTTTACTCCGGTCTGCTTTCGAGTCGGGCAAAACAGGAAAGATTCTGGAGGGAATAAAACGAGAATCAGAGAGCGGGAAAAAGAGAGCCAGTGAACACTCAAAAGTATCCCATCACTCAACGAAACTCGAGACGCGCACGAGATCGTTTCCCTCGGTAATCACGGGAAACCTGAGAACAGGAAGATCTTTCCTCCTCTCGATTCAGCTTAGAAGGAACACAGTGCCTGTGGTTTCTACAAAACTAAACGAACTATTTCCGTACGAGGAAAGAAGAAAACCGTTCCGAGTCGATGCCATACGTTCTGATTTCGACTCAAATTCGCCTGGTGAGGAAACGAGGTTGAGGACTCACGATTGCGCCCTGAGACTCCGCGTCCCTCAGAGCGCGCCAGATACGCCGCTCATACGCGATCCGAAGTTCAGATTCCAGGAATAATAGTGGTAGCATCTCGAGGCAAGTAAACGGCAAACATTCTTCTTTCAGGAAAATGGGCCAACGATCGTGGGCGACGCGAATTCGGATCCGGAACTGATGGCCTTCCTCGACGCTCGGAGAGTATGCCAACTCGGCAACAACTTGTGCGTATCATAGGCGACAATAACCTGGTTCTCCTTGGAATTTTTCTCAAAGTTGGGCCGTTCCTTCCTTAGTGTCGAGTATCGATCGGAGTTGCCCGCTCGTGAGGTGCTGAATAAACTCGAAATCTCCGGTTACAACGTGGTTGCCATGAGCGGAATCGGCCAAACCTGCGTCTGGACTCTTCAAAAAAAAGGATGATGGAAAGAGGAGGCTCTCAGTCTTTCTTCGATTCTCGTTCACCTCACCAACACACATTGTTCATATATCGTCGAGAATTCGATCGGACCAATAAAGCGCTCCAGGAAAACGTTGGCTGTGCTTCAATGAGGAAGATAACCCAATCGGACAGAGATTCCTCCGGGCACCAGACCGGAAGCCTCCCCTGAACTGAGCGCCACTCCACTGAAAGGAGCACTATTTTACACTTGTTGTTGCAGCGTCACTCAATCCGATTCATCTCCCTTGCCAAAAGCGGTCCAGAAGTAAAAAAGTTCATTTATAAGGAAACATAGCCACTACGCCCCCTTCTAGATGATTCAACATCGTGAGTCAAGCTTCGCTCGATGCTCGAACGGGATGGCAGGGTTCTTAAGAGTTACGGTCCGGCTGCGTAGCTACGTCAAAGTTCCCGATGTTCGGTCTCCTTTCCGATATTCGGTAGACTCGACGATGGTCCCCGAAACGGCCCAGGGACCGCGGGTCGAATACGGGCGAGAGAGATCAGCTTCCCAATCGAATGGTCAAGTTTTCACGAACAACTTCCTACTTGGTGTCGGGGTAGTACATAACTATCCCATCATCATTCCACCCGGCACACAACAGGGACGCAGAGAAAGTGACGTCATGTCGATCCGATATTGGTGCCCGATATTAATCCCCGACTCGCCTTATCGGGGTCCTCGTCATTTCTATGCGAGAAGACGCCCTCAGCGAACTTTCGAGGCAGTCTGAAATTTTCCAACCGGGTTCATTTCGAAATGCAAGCCAAGTGGATTGCGAAGTTCCGAAAGCTCCGTTCTGCACGTTGCTCATTCCAGCCACGCTGTGTGAGTCCACTCGAAGATCATACTCTTATCATTCGTCGCGCGCTGCCAGCTGAGTAGAAACGACTGTTCGTCCTGTATCGGAGACGGAGAGCTCCGCTCACTCCGCGCTGCGGTTGCTTCGTAACGCACTTATTGACGCGGGCAGCTCTCATTGAAAGGGCCGCTGCTCATTCCTCCCATCACCCGTGAGCGCTTCTTGGAGGTCCGACGGAGATCGATGAGGGTTTCTGGTTGACAACGACGCACCCGAGGGTACGAACCAGATCAAAAGAACCAAATCCGGAACGCACGATGAAGAAACGGCTCGAGGCGTTCGCCTGATGCCTCCCCACGATTCTCAACAGACGAGAGGCTGGGTGACGATTCCGGAGCGGGGATCTCTGAGCCCCACGATTCACGCTGGAGGTTGTCACGCCCGAACCTCGATTGGATGTTTTCTCTGTGTGATCTATTCGGAAGCTCGCGCGCCCTCCCGACTCCTACGGGATCACATCGGTACCGAACTCGCGATTGGCGGTGAAACTTATGGACGGTCTTCTTGCTGAGAATCTTTCGGGCCTTGGGAGGGGCTCAGCGTGGAGAATTAACATCGTTTCTCGTGGCGTGTCATTCGCCGCGGCTTTCGATCCAGAGGTGGATCCGATCGGAGCTCTGAGATCATCTGTCGGTGCGCATGGAGGGCAATTTTTCTCCAGGTATCTATTGACTTTTCAAGTTAGAGCCGAGGCGGAGAGAGAACACCCCTTGTGCCGATTATTCCGAGCTCGTGTTGGCCTCGGACTGCGGGTAGACAGAGCGCTTGTTTTCGGAGCTTTCTAACAGGACTCGAACTTCCTCAAAGTTCAAGAAGACAATAGAACAATCACCGGGGAGAAAAGAGAACACACCACCCGACGAGGGCGTTCGACCTCAACGAAGTTCCCTGGTTTGACTTGAAGCCAATTACGGGCCCCGGGAACTGCCGTCGAATCGTTCGCGAGAATCGGAAACGACCCTCGTCCCGGGACCAACGTCCTTCGGAACTCGTCAACGAACCGGACGGGAACGCGGCCGTACGTTGGCAAACAGATGGTCGAGGAGCCTAACTCGCCGTGCCCGTCTCAGGGGATTTCCGCTTCGAGGTGGATTCCACGAAGAGTTCGAGCTTCGTCGGATGGGGCGCAGCTGTGAATCTCTCGCGACACCTTGGTGTGGTCGCGATATCTCCCGCACGGTTGAGTTTGAGAGGAGTTCGGACGAGCGGTCGGTCCAGCGGGAGTAAGGGGATTCTGTTCGGGTAGGGGACTCGCTCGTTGAAAGAGGAGAGTTCATTTCAAAGCTGAGTGGACAACATGCTTCGAGAGATCGGACAAGGGAAGTCGGTCGCAACAAGGAACGAACTGCGGACGACGTCGCCAAGCTCGTAACGAGGATTAAGATTGGCAACTGGGGATGCTCCGATGAGTCGACAAGGCAAAGTAATCGGACTCGGCGAAGAAGAAACATCGAGTGGAATGCGGCTGCTGGCATCGTCTGTCATCACGTTTTTCCCTTCCTGAGGAGAAGTGTACAATCCAATCAGCACAAGAGCTGATTCCCTGACGGGAATTCCCCGTCGTATTCGCTGGTCTTCGAGTATCTCTTGTCTGTCTGTTAAGTTTCACCGTATTTGCGATCACGCACTTGAATTCGCGAAGCGTGATATCTCGGTGACCTGGCAGAAGTATCGAGCCGATCTCGCTTCTTCGCACGTCCTGGCTGCAAGCGCTCCTCGATCTGAGGCAATTGGGTCGATCCGGAGCGGGGCTCTCGATTCGGAGTCACGACCCCCTACGGACGGGCGCTTTACCACGATTCTGTCTGAGAGGGGGTTGGGATTCGCCGATTCAGGGGGGGGGGGAGGGGGAGGTAGGTACCCTTGGAGAGTTCTGGAAATATCGAGACATCGACAGTGCGACTTTGAGTGCTTGGGAAGGGACTGTAGCCTCACCAGCCCTGTCGAATGTAAGCGAACGCCTCCCAACGAACTCCAGCTCGCCTGTTTGCGTCGTAGGACATTCCTGCCCCTAAAATCGGCGGGAATGGGAATAAACGTTCCCGCGGGAAACCTTTCGTCTCCTCGGCTCATTCGATCCCGGAAGACTTTGACTACCGACTCCATCGGGCGGCCCGAAAGGTTCCACGGCTCCAGATAGAGCACAAGCGGACGGAGGAAGAGTGCTGTAATAAAGAACGGCGAATGACCGGATGAATGAACCGCTCTGAACCATAAGCAGTCACCCATGGAGATCTATTTCTCTATCACACCGTTAACATACGGCCGGACGACGTCGGCGACGATTTCGTCTGCATTCGTATTAGTCTCATCTCGACAGCTGGCCAAGAAACCTTCCGTCTCCGCGAGCACGGATGGACGTGACCAGCGGGTTGGAGGAACGAATGTTCACGACGGAAAAACAGCGCGTGGAACCGGGATCTTTATTTTCGTGCAGGTCGGGGCCTCCGTCGCGAGCGTCATTCTTCGCTGGGAGATCTGATGACTCGCAACTTCGAGCTCAGTTTACACAGTCGACACCACCTCTGGTCGAGTTTCCCTCGAGCACGAGGAAAACGCGGCCTTCGCTCCGGAATCGAGGGATTCGGCGTGAAACGAGCCCTGCATTGGCACGGCGAGAAAGTGCTCTGGCGGAACTGGGTGCTCGCCTATTCGCCGGATCAGATTCCTATTGGAGGCCTAAATTTCATCAAACTAGAAGCTTTCGAGGGTCGAGGTTTGCACGAAGTGACTGGAGTGCTCGGAATGCGCCCGTGTGGGTCAAAGTTTGACGCCGGCCCAAAGTTTCGCATGTTTGAGCGGCTTGCCATAGGGGGAGCGAAAACGTGACCGCCGACCATAATGACGGAGAGGTGCAGTCTCCGTTCAGTCAACTTCGGCGGTTGTTGCATGGATATCAGCGATGACCATTGTTGTGGTAATCGTCACTTCCAACAGGGGAGGTCGCTAATTGACTCTGCGTATCCTCGCGAATCAAGCCGATCCCCGCAATGCATTCGTTTGCTTGCCTGTGTATCGCGCGAAGGAATTCCGGTCCATTTCCCGGAACAAAGTGCTCGAACACGGAACGCGAGCTGTGGATAATGTATTCATGGATGAGATGAATAAATGAATCACATAGATTGTGATCCGAATCAGCTCCGATGTCGTTGGCAGTTGATCGGGGCCGATTCGACGGCGTCGACGACAACACCGAGGACGACAGCTCTATCGTAATCCTGAGAAGCCAAGCTTCCCGAAGCAAACGCCAAATCTGTGAATTATAGACAACAGAGGAGATCGTGAGCGGCGCGCAGAAAACAGCCGGAGGGGGACGCAGAGTGCACTAGGGACGCCGGGTTAGAAGGAAGAAGAGGACAACAACAACACGGAGGAAAAAGCAGCAAGATGTCCCGAGTTGACAAATTGAGTTTGATAAGACGCCCATGACTGGTGCGCTTTTTGTTCGACAGCCCATAACTTTACCCATTCGCGAGTGTTGTTGGCGCCCGCCCGTTTGCTCAGTCGCCATTTTCTACCCCCCGCGGCCTCCCCGTCGAGAGAGGTGACACGCTGCAGTACGAGCTGCTGCTGGGACGCCGGATCGTATGGAACTGGAACGGACTGGTTGCACGAGCGTAACCAGGCCGAGTGCCGCCCGGGGATGCTGTTTGAATCTTTCGAGGATGCCGCCCCCAGAGTGGAGAAAATCACCTGATAGACAACTGCACGCGCCCCGATCGATTTCCATTCATCTCACCATCGACCGCATTTGTCTCGAATGTCGGATCCCCAAGCGAAGAGAGTTAGTACCGACGTCGGCCATGGAAATGCCGCGCGGGTCAGATCGCCCCTCCGCCCCCTCTGGTTACACCACTGCCTGGATGGCCAGCGATTGGCCAGCGCCCAACCCTCCTGCCTGCCTGCCCACTTGCGTAGCTACCCAAGTTCCTTCCTGAAAGCTGTCGGAGACTAAACCTATTCTGTCGCGAGTTCAACAGCGCTCGCAGCCAAGTTCCCCGGAGAAAAGTACGTTATTGAGCGAGGACAGACTGATGCCGTTATGCAAATCCACGTTACGTCGGTCGGGTCTGTCTAAAAGCTAAATGCGTTTCACATAGACCATTTTCCAAAAGATTCAGAACACTTATTCTCCGAATATAATACATTGGCGGCCGTACTTCCCCTTGCTGTGGGTCCAGAGCTGGGAATTCTGACTGGAGAAGGAGTTCAGAAGATTCGGGCTAAAGAAGATGCTCCAGAGGCCGCGTTCGGCTCAAAAACAACGTTGGGGGACCAAGGACCCTGCGCCTGCTTTTTCTCTGTTTCCCTTTCCAACAGACTTAATCGGCTCCTGCAATTGGCCTCCAAAGATGCCTCAGCTAACCTTGGCCCGATCCAGCACCAGTGGGAAAGCTTCTGATATTGCTTTCCCTCCTAATGAAAGCTTCCGCTGAGTAGGTCGTTGTCTATGGTTGCGAAAAGCAACGTGGAGGACAGCACGATTTGGCGAGGATTAGGAGTAGCTTGTATCAAAAAGAAAACTCGACGGTACACGAGATCTGTAGTCCACATCATGAGTGTTCAGAGGGCATAGAATCCTAGAGCGATGACTTAAGAATTCGCCTCTGCCGAGAGAACCAAGAGCTCCGGTTTTACCGGTCAGGATAAGTGCTCGCTGGAAGGAGGACGTGGCCAGCTGGAATTACGGAACGACTAATCGTGTCACGTCCAAAGTCCTCTTACAAGGAACGCCCACCGGCACCTGCCGCGGCAGCCGGCAGCAGTTGCAACAATGGCGACTGGCGCAATGAATAATTTTCCGTTAGCTCTGCAACCATTGAGCGCCTTAATCGGATCTGGAAGCATCGAGGAGCCCGATCCATCATTGGGAACCTACGTCGCGACTCCGACAGCCGAAAGTATCCGATCACGGATGCGGAATCGAGAAGGGAAACCCGGACCCTCATTCAGACTGAGGACGTTACGTAACGGCCTTCTCGTGCTACCTGATCCTGGTGAGTTCCTTCCGTTGCCAGAACTCATTCTCCCGATGACCTGGTGGTCCAGCGCTCTCCGCTCCCGATAGCGTGTCGCCTGGATGCACGACCACAGTTCTTCTCCAGGAACAAATGGGAAATCAAATTTGGGGTTGTCGTCGCTGCTGCCATCGTTTTCTCCAGCTCTGCTTTGCAAAATGCGATAGAGCACGGCATTGCCGGCCTACTGGAGCGTTCCGAAAACCTCAGCACCGCGGAATAAAATTCAAACCATCGAAACGGAACGAATACGGCAGTTCCGATGCCTGTAGAATCAAGAATTCTTTTGGTTGCGGCGTACGGAACCCCGAGACATATTTCGTAGAAACTATGAACGCGCTGGGAACACGAAGGGCTTCGGTGTTTCATCTGAGCTTGATGACATCTCCCAGGGACGGTGCGTCGCAAACCAACGGTTTCACCGCCCCCGTAAAGCCTTCACCCAACTCGGAACGCTGACGAGATTCCGTCGAAAACGCCGCAGTCTCGGCTGCGGCGATCGCAAAGCATCGCCGAAACGAGATCCGACATCTTCCTCGGCAGCTAGCGTGGAACACGCAACTTTCAGCACGATCGAGGACTTCGGAACGTGGCTCTCTCGGAACAGAAGCATTTTTAGACGATTCAAACGCAGCCGACAGGGAAGGAGAACTATACGATATCGTCTTTCAACCCTCTCGGCAACGGGGAGATCCGTCCAAGCTTATGCTGAGAATGGAATTGAATGTACAGATCATTCATGGCCGCGGAAACCGTTGCAGTCCGCGAGATAGCATAGCTCCGTAGCTCGATGAAATCATGAGAGAGACAATGAGGGTTCTGGTTTTAAAAAATCGGTCCTCCCCGCTCAAGAGGTCAGTCGTTGCTGGCAGAAATTCCTCCTCGATGCCGGAGAAGTATCATCGGGCTGTGCGCTCATGATACCCACGTTGGAAGTTCCCAACAGCGCAGCGATTAATCCGAAGCCGAAGTTGTCGTGATGCAGAGCCACAGAGTGAAAGGGGATCCGATTGAACCCACAGGTCGCGAGGAGCGGTTTGCAACCATCAGCTGGAAGCCCATTTCCGAATGATGTTCGTATGCGGAAACGTTGAGCGTGAATGTGGTGCATTGGGTAGCGTCCAGGGGCCAATTATCATTATGTTAAGATGCCAGTGCTCCCGAATCCGCAGCTTTTGCCGCGATTTCGGCCCAGGCGGAGCCCACATAATCGGACCGGTATGGTCCGAGCCAGGATGGATCCTTGTCCATGGGGCATCGCTATGCTCTGATACTACTTCGTTGATCGAGTTACGGATTTCGAAGCCCAGATGGGAAACTTGTCTAGACCACCGCTCTCCTTCTGCTGGGTAGTCAGGTTTTGATTCGAACTGTGATCAATTGATCTCATGCATGAGGTCTCAGAGGGAGGATGATACGGAATCGGTAAAACAAAGAAGAAACCAGGGCCTATCAGGCGTGAGTCTATCGTTTTTTGGGCCATCGTCGTTGATTATGTGTCTCTGAGAGCACCGATGATACAATTCATCGGCCATGCCGTCGTTCAACTCCGGCAGAGTTCTAATCCAATTCTGGTCTCACCCGGGCGGAAAGGATTGCTGGAAGCTCGTAAAGACGAGCAAAGAGACTTCGGTAATTTGCCCAGAATCTTATCAGATCGCAGTACGAACTACGCACTGGGCTCCCTCGTGCAAATGGGAGACGGCTGAAAAAACTCACAAATCTCGCTATACTTCTCTCATGCCGGATATTTATAATTCTCGGGGGCTCGATGTGTTCCTTCTCGATTTTCTCTTCTGCCTATGTTCCGCAACGGAATCGGATAACCTCCGCTTCGAGTCTGGCAGTACATGAGCACTGGATAACGCCGTGGTCTCACGTGATGTCCGACTTTCCAGTACGATGACTTGAGATCGGGCAATCGATTCGGAATCTCATAAGAGACTCTGAATAACTCCGAAATTTTTCGATATGCGGTAGTTATACGATTTCTCGTCGGCGAGTCGATGGTTGACACGCAGATCAGAATCGCCTTACCCTCCGCCGGAACGAAATAATGCCCTGTGCGTCGTTGAGCCTCCGACGAACCCAGATCGAAAGAAGCCGGAGCAGCGTCCGGTGGTTTTTGAAGTTGAATGCAGGAGGAAACGCCGAACCAACATTCGTCGTTGTCGAAACAGAATCTCGATGGAGGCTGAGCGCGATCCTCTTCTCCACATCCGACAGAGTCTCTACGAGGTTCCCTGGTCGCGGAACTCCGATAGTTTCGAAGTGTTGGGCGGGAACCCCCGGCCGCACACATCTGACGACCTTGGCGAGCGGGGACGCGTGGGCACAAAACGTCAAAATGAAGTGAAAAATTGTTGTCGTTCCCCGCGCAGAATCGAGCGCGTGGTTCGCTCCCCTTGACTCGTCCGCTCACAATGTGTTTACGTTTGGCGAGTGCAAGTGGCGGGTGCCTGGATGGCTCGCTAGCTAGCTCACTATCCGGCTGTCTGAATAGATGTTTGTAGGGTGCGAACGATGTTCCCAACATCAGAGCCAGCAGCCGTAGTTGCGGCGGAGCAACTCAGTGCTGAATTTCTCCTTCCTCATCAGGAAGCAGCGAGCAAACAAGCGAGTCGAAGTTGTTAATTCGATTGGCGCCGCCGTTGCGGCTGCAGAGCATTCGGTTGACGCCGGTTCGCTCGGCGATTTAAGCTGCTTTGGTTGCCTCGGCCGCGAACTCGTCGTTGGGAACGACTGCCGAATTGGAGAAAAACAAGTGCGCAGCGGCAGAGGCAGATCGAGCTCTGTGATGGAATCCGGAGAAAGGGGTGGGAGCACAGTCCTGACACAGGAGAGCCGGATTGATCGACAATGAACAGATTTGGAAGATCCGTTCTTCGTTCTTCTTTCCTCAACTCCGCTGCCGGGTCGCGCCGACGGCTCGGGCAACGAGGAGAGGGATCCATGCCCTCTTTCGAGCTTCGCGTCGATCATTGGTCAGGGATCCAGACCGCGGTTCAACGCCAGCCGAGCGCGTGGCCGGCAACAACGCCGCGAGCTCCAAGACTCGCATGCCGCATTTCGTTGCCGCACGCCGAAGGCAGGATGGAGCGGAGCACTCTGTTCGCCGCCGGCTCCGTTCGCAGCGTAAATGGATCATCGTTTATTCATTTCTCTGCTTGCTCTGTCCTATTGGCTACGGTGTTGAGAATGGTGATGATGGCGACGACGACGACGACTACCACGACAACGTTAGCGGTTCTCGTGCTGCTTCTCCTGGGGGTGCAGCCAGTTGTAGCAACGGAGTGCAACTGACGTTTTTATTGCCGCTCACTAGAATAACGACCGCTTTACTTGAGCTCGCCAAAGGATTCTCGCTTATTCGCTTACTGCCGCTCTCCCGCCCCCCTTTAACCGGCGGGTAGCCGCTCCGCCGGCCAACCGGTCACAGGCTCGCCCGCCTGCCCGCCAGGCAGATTCAGGAACATGGAGAGATCCGAGCCAATTAGAAAGCTAGTCGTGCCAGCGAGCATCCCTCCAACATGGACAACAGCACAGCGGAACATATTACAGTGGAGCCCGACGACGACATGATCCCCAGTTGTGTTCACCACAACCACGCGAATCTGCCGAAGATAATCGTGATTCGCGTCGTGATTACCATCATATTGCCTGAATGGAAAACCTCAATAACGAGCTTCCGCCTCCCTATCGCCAGCACCTTAACACGGAGTCGCTCCGACCCAGGTGGGTTGTGGTCAGTTTTCCATGCGCAGCACCCGGGGGTTTCCAGGCAATACACCGGACCGAATCCATGGATGGAAAAATCAGTTCATTCTTGTGTTTTAGCCGGGATACCGAAAACCGATCATTCGTCGAACATGGAATGGCTGACCACCCGGGTTCCCGCTGGATCAGGCGGTATGAGCTATGGGATGGAGGCCCACTAAGCGGGTTCAGCTGTATCTGTCTCGAACAAATAAGCTTTCGGGCCTGCCGCCAAAGGGATCAGTCGGAATACGAAACTGGATCAGAGCCCGAGGTCTCACTACTCTATAAACGCCAAGTTCCCAAGAATAAGCATAAACCACCGAAACAAGTAATTGAGCGCTCATGCGAAGGATGTTTGACAAAGCAAGAAGAAGGCCACGGAGTCTTTCGGTCTCGTGTCAGACGTCGATCGCCAGGCCTCTCCGTGCTTGAATCCAGTTGTACAGTGTGTTGAAGGGCCGCCGTGTGAACCCCGCAGGTTTGAGATCGTGATGCAATACAGACGGACGCTCCGGTGAGGCGAGAAACTTAAATAATGACGTCGAAGACCGAGTCCTTCAGAATTTGAACTCAGTGTTCGCTTCCACTGCTCTGAAGTAAATATTGAGGATCGCGTCGAGTACGACTCCGTCATGCGTAGATTCCAGGACTCATATTTAGTTGGGGTCACAAGCGAATGGTCACTGCTCGACCTGAATAAAAGCGTCATGGGGAACACCTCGCGGAAAGAAGCTCCATCGAACTTACTGATCCTCCCCGAGCTGAGCTCTGGTCGAGAGGAGGCGTTTGCGAAATATCGGCAGATAACATCCAAGGACTCGCAAGATTGCTCGAGTGCGTCAAGTCAGTGTTTCCAGCTCATGAGATCGCCCCACATGAACGAACTTCCTGAACTACATTCCGGGATTCAAGTCTGAGATGATCCGATCGGCCGGAGAGATTTCAATGGAGAGGATTCCTCCTGCAAGACCGGGCAGGATCCCGGGGGAACTTCTTTTCTGAAGAGTTCTTCGCTCGAATAATCGGAACGTTGGTTCACAGCTGGCGTAGGCAGCGAGGGGGCCAGGTCTCGGATTGGATGAATTCATTGAATGGAACTATTTCCAAGCTCGGACTTGACAGGGAAAACTCATCACTCGTGCAAGACGATGCTTCCACTTGTCGAGGATTCACGTTCAGGCTCAATCCTCGATGCTCATGATTCTCCCCTCGCTATCCGCATCCAGTCCACGCGGATGTCGGCAACAGAGAATTTTTTGTCTCATTTCGTCCTGATCCGTTGGTAGTGTCGTTACACGTCTTTTTCGCTGCCGTCGGGGTTCCGGCTAGAGCAGGCTGTCTGTTGGTTCGTCGTAGCGAACTCCTCGAGGAGGGTCTCACGGTCGAGGGGTTGCAAGATGCTAAATTCAGTGTTTCCCTGCGCTGCGGCGTCGCGGAATTCCCTATGAGGGGAAGGAGAGGAATTCGACGCCATCATTCCTGACACTTCGATCATTGCTTACGTACCACTCTACTCAACCCGCGCCTACCAGGGAATTGAGCTTGGAAGGTTTGGAGGTTCAGTGGAGCTCATGAGAGGGCCCCCTCTTCGGAGAATGGCAACTGCCCAGAGATTCAGTTTCGCCGCAGGATCGCGGTTCACCAGGCCTCCTAGAGGATTTTCGGAGAGTGAAGTCGCCAAAGGCTGGTCGCGGAGAAAACCCACGTTTTACCTCATGAGGCACGTAACGCGTCACGTTTTGCCATGTGTCACGGTTTACCGTGGGAGTTTTTTCTCGACGTTTCACTTGATTCTAAGACGCGCGTTAGAGGCCCTCGCGGGCGGTTAGCCCCGGGCGGCGTCGAGTATCTTGTTGCTCCCGCAAACTGGTCGGTTACTGAGCAGCAGACGGTCACGGAATACCAACTCGAGCATTGACATGGGGTTCAGACCTTTCGTCAAGCAGCCTTGGGCCGGTAGGTGACTGTCAGGAAGACCCTAGGGGATGTTCCACGATTCTCGAGTCTCTCCGATGCAGCGGGTCCGATGAAAGGAATCGAGGAGAATAATGTAGGGAAAGCGGTCAGCATTCCCAGAATCGGGACAACCATTCGTCTGGACTGCCGTTTCCGGAACTTGGATTATCGGATGATCAGATGTTCTGAATATTCATTTGCAGAATCAGCGTTCAATGCTGTTCCTGCTTCATTTGCGAACAAATCTCCTAGGAGAGTCCGTGCCGGTATGTCAGCGAAGATCAGACAGGAAATTCGACAATCACAGAGGAATGAAAGGCCCGGTCCCTCGTCACGAACGTCGCTCATTTGCCGATAGTCGAGAGGAACTGGGGCCTCGTCCAAGATGAACCATTCCGAGCGAAGGAATAATCCCCGAGCCGTTGGTTTCGATTTGTGTTCTCCCTAGTCTGTTGGTTGAGTTTGTCGGTTTTTGTTCCCCCACCGGAGTCCGCCTCTGAACTGAGAGAGCTCATCGGAAAAAGAGTTCGGGAGTCCCCGGAATGCCCTGAAATCCCACAGATAACGAACCTTCGTTTTCGATTCTTTCTCGAAGAACCACGTCAGATAAGATCGTGATTTGGCGAGTTCGCTATTTAGTGAGCTCGTTCCCTGACAAGTTCGTTGTGTGACAATTTCATTGCCTGATAAGTTCGTTATCTGATGCGTTCTCCTCAGAGTAAATCGAAGAGAAGGGTTCGTTATCTGCGCGATTTTTGCGATTTCAGGTAGATAGAATGGATGGAACAGATAGGATAGCATTCAAGCAAGCCGAACTGCCGGTATAAAAATAGAACACTTGAAGTCGATGTGTCATCACGACTTGAACCACAGGTCTCGCAGAGCGTGGATTGAAGGGGAATCCTGACGTTCCCACATTCACAGAGTGATAACATCACAACAAACGACCGAGCAGGTTTATTTGTGGGACTGTAAACAGGCGACACTCTAACAGGTAGTCGTTCGAAGGTTGCCGTTTGATTGGCACAGCAAAGCGTTGCCGGAGCGATGTAGCTCGCGGTGTTCTGCCCTCATTGAGCGTTTCAGCGCTTGCTGTTGCTGACGTGTTGAAACGATTGCTGAGCTCGCCGTCATCCGATGTGTTGAATCATCCTACAGCTCGATACGCTGTCTGTGGAAGATGACTGGTGTCCTTGACTGATTCATTGAGTACGTTTCAAGGGAGACGCTTCAGTTCCCTTACAGGACAACAAACAACGAACTGCTGAACGAGGCAGAGCTGTCTGAGCTACAAGGCCGCTCCTCTGGATCCGATAATGTATGCTCCAACGTTGATTTTCGATAACTCAACCGCTCGAGCATGTTGGTCAGTACGACAAAGGCATATTTGGAATATGAAGTTAGACGAGCGATGACCTATACCCGAACTCAATATTCTGTCCTGTGTGGTCTTCGTCGCAGGGACTCGTAGAGACGGATTGGAGCGAATTCGATCGGGCTCCAATGCATTGCCCTTCGAAGTTCGGGGTGATTCATTGGCTAGAACCGTTGGAGAGGGGATCGAGGCGGCCTCCACGCAGCCGCAGAGAGCAACGAATGCTGTTTGCGCGACCCCTCCCTCCTGTGTGAAAGTTTCTCTGTGGTTTTAACGGTGAAACTTCGAGGAATGAGTATCACTAAGTCAGGGTAGCGTTCTAGGAGTATTCCGCCACCTCAGGCGAGTCCCTATGATCTTCTCCGTTCCCAGGCGAATGGCGAAACCAGTGATAGCGTCCTGTGTTGGGAACCGTGAGAATTTTCCGTTAGGAACCGGGAGTCGATAGCAACCCTATTTGACTATACCGATGGGGAATCAGAATGAAGACGGAATCTCGGCTCTCGGACGGAAGTCGGAAAGGGCAAGGAATTCACGTCTAGTCTGCGGCATTGAAGCGAACTCGAGGCAAACCGAGAGAAACGTAGACAGACGCAGCGAGTACGAATCATGGAGCGGGCGCGTGTGTAAACGTGCGTGAGGCATGGACTGAGTAGCGTCGGGAATAAAAGCAAAGAGAAAAAGGAGCACCGAATACATTAGTGCACTGGGTGTCGTACGTAGATGTTACTATGCAAATGAGATTGCGGCGGGCAAGATTAACTACGAGCTCAGATTGGCGAGCGAGACCTGCTCTGGTCGACGGTCGTCGTAACAACTTGGCGCAGCCAGCGCGTCGTGCCGTTTGAAGCCACGGTTGAGTAGAGCGCGAGCTAACGAAACACTCGAGAAAACCCCGACGTTAGTCTTCGATGGCCGCGTAACGTCGGGTTCAAGACGTGCCTCAGGTGGGGAAGCACGGCAGAGATTGACAGGAGAGAGAATAAGCTGCGGACCAGTTGCTTGGGAATTTGTTCCCAACAGCGCTGGCACATCTCAAATGGTTTTCGTGGTCCGTTTTGTCTTCCATTCCCAATTTGTATGGCGTCGAATGTCTGCTCCCGCGGGACTGCGAGTGGAGCTGGGAAGTTATAGCTTCGCGTGAATTCCGAACGCAGTAAGGAACGTTTTGCATCTATTCAAGCCCTTCCCTGAGCCCCGCCGAGCTCCTTCCCGACTTATCGCAAACGGATGATCGCGCGCACTGTGGCGTTCGCGGAGCTGATAGGGATTTCGAAACAATCGCAACGATGTCGATTACGTGTCGGAACTTCATAGAATGCGTCGCGCCTCCGGGCTGGTGTCCGAGGTCTCAGACACTCGAGAACCTCACAGAGGGCACACACCGACGCTTGCAAGCAAGAGAGCCGGCAGGACCACTTGCCGGACCCGACGCGGAGCGCAAACGTAGCAAGACTCATCTGTTTGCTCATCTCGTTATTCTTGGGTCGAATCGGAGGGCTGAGAACTACTAGCGACCGAAGCTCTCTCATATTCCGTGGTCGATTTCTGTTAGAGCTCATGCCCGACGGATTGTTTTCCTCGCATTGAATCAGCGGGGTCAGCTACTTACCCGCACAGGAACAGGAAGGCGTCGCTCCGGGACCGATATCGCCGGTGAGGACGCTCGATTCCCGATCATGAAAGGATTCGGCCCGCGTTCTGCATTCGTTCGGGCTCCTCTCAGATATTCATGGTTTCGCTCGACTCCTGAGCGCTACAAGTAACCGGTCGCCAGACAATGCGCCCTGGCACACTCTTTCCTGATTTGTGGAAGTGCTCCGTTTCCCTCTTTGGGTCTGAGGCGAAAGCGCAAATTGAGATCAGCTCTGAGGTGGGCCTTGTCGGTCTCCCTTTGCTGACTCAGTTATTTACGCCACAGGATCCACGACTCGCATCAGGAAGTAGATTTCGTATTCATTTGTTCGACACACCCAACGGCGTGATGGCTACCCAGCTTGGCGCGAACGGAAAATCCGAGCATATTCTGATTTCCCTTCATCCGTGAATACGTTCGGCTTGAGCAACGAGCAAAATCCCCGAACGAACAAACTCCGGAACGGTTGAATCCCTGAAGAACGTTCCGCCCAACATGGCCGGTATTGCAACAGTTGAACGCTCTGCCAGCTGCGGAGCTAAACAGAGCCGGGAGATTTCTCGGGGAAACCGATTCTTGGATTTCCCGGGACGGGATCCCTGGCAGCTTGGGTCCGGCGGGACGGCGGCCCGGCTGTGGGAGCTCATTCACGATTCCAGTCTGGAGAGGACAGAGTGTGACGTGTTTTTCTCAAGTCAGCTCGGAGCGCCGTTCAGCTAATTATTCAGTCGGTCGTCTTATTCTATTCGAGGAAGGAGTCAGACGCTCCGATTTTTACCGTTATTGTTCCAATCTGAGCTACTCAGATTTCGCTCCGTTGGCATAGACCTTGTTTTCCGGGCCGGAAAATCCTCAAGGCCGTTGTCGAGTCCACACCCAACTACGTCGCAGGCGATTGTCACCAGACTCAGTTGGACGAATATTTGCTGACACGACTTCAATCAAGGCAGACCTGTTTTCCTTCATAGAGGAGCCCCAATCAATGAAGAACGTCTCAGTTTGTTGATCAAGTCGAGTTCTGTCCAGAAAGACGTTCGGATGTTTCTCGATTATTCGGAACGGGCCGCCTAAGGGTCCAGGAGTTCAGGCTCTCCCTTCATCTGTCTATCCTGCTTTGTTCCTCTATCGCCCACTTTTCGCTAAAGGCCGAGGTGTATGTGAGCAGCCAGTGCTGCCGCCCCTTGGAAGTCTTCCTCGCATCCCGCGAAATCATTCCGACGAAGTGGAGTGAAAGTTGTTGTGGCCGAAGAATGAATCGGCCTCTCGCAGGCAGCCGGACCGGCGACAGCACAGTGCAGTTAACTGCGCGAGCTCCATTGTTATCATTATAAATGACGGAACCGGTGTGGAGAATAACGAGCGGAATGAGGTCGCGTTTAAGGATATTCAAAGGAAGACTCCGTCCCGCGTATTCTGCTCTGCTATTCCACTCGCTAGCTTTTTCCTCCTCATTCCTCTGAACTTCCTCGTGGAGGGTCGCTCTTTTTGGTCATTGTCCTTGTTGGCCAGCGTGGCGTTTCTCGAATTTTCGACGAATGCATAACGCGCCTCCAGCCTGGCCGAGGGGGCGGAATGAAATATTCTCCACCGGCTCTCCCCGTCCAGTCGTGGCCTGGTCCGGAGTGCCTCCGACGAGAACTCGATGGCGGTGACGGCGCCAACCAAGAACGCGGATCGTGACCCTGTATCGGACCGACCAGCAAACTGGTTTCGGTTTGACAAACCGCCAGCGGTTCGAACCGTTGGGACGCGGTTCGACATAACGTCAAATTCTCCAACGGTCCTTTGTTCCTTGCCGGAACTGGTGGATGTGGGTCGATGCATTGCACTCAATTGGCTGCACTTTTGCGCTGTATGGAGTGAGTTGTCGTCTTGAGGCTAACCTCAGAAACAGCTGACCAAGCAGGCAACAAACAGCTCGAATGGATGGGTGGTTGAATGAATGCATGCACACGAGGAGCGCGTATCACAGCGACGGAAGCAGCCAACATCCCTAACAGACTCGCATCAATCACCTGATTGTGCACGAGCTAAGTCCGCGGCTCGTTTATCAAACGAGTGCTTCAGTGTTGTCGTTGCCGCTGTTGCTGCTCTGTCGCTAAAGCGGCGGCCGCCTATTTGCTTGCCCGCCCGCCCGCCCGCCCGCCCGCCTGCCGGTCGGCCTCTGTTGCTGCTCGTTTATCGGGTATTGCATCCTTGATTCCGCTGTGTCTTTGTCCGCTCGTCCTCGTTTTATATCGAGTTGATTCTCCTTGAAGGGCTTCAGGAGCTTTTCTTGCCTGCTCGCTCCTTTTGATGGCTGAGAGGCGATCGATGTGTCCGGAGTCCTTCATCCCTGCGAGCAGTGAGCTCCCATAAGTATGGGCTCTACCTCCTGGAGAGGATCCGCGAACCTGGACAGCGTTCGGATGTCTCCTCCACGGCTCGAACTTTATTTGTGTCAGCCGGAGCAGAGTTTTGTCACGAACCTATTTTTCCCTATGTTCCTGAAGAAGTAAGGGCCCCTCTGCCACTTCAACACCATGGGAAAGCTCCCGCTCCATGGCGGGAAGCTCCGAACGGTTGAAGTCCAGTGGCAACTGGACGAATCGCATCTGGAAAGGAACTCGCTGACTGACCCATGTTCCCGATAGGCGAAGATAGGGACTGCCGCACACCTGGAGCAGGTGCGCTCGTGTGGGCGATGGAGGGATCGGGCAGGGATTCACATTCGACGAAACTCGGGACGAAACAGCAGCGTCTCTGTGTTCCTGTATGTGAGATCGCGAAAACGGCCGACTTCCTAAGGAGAGATTCGGATGACTCAGCGAAGCTTGCTGAAGCAATACAAAAAGCGCCTACTCGCTCAGAAAATCGGCCTCAGGGGCTGGTGAGGGAAATCAAGGGAGCGAAGACGTCCTTAAGTCATTGCCGCTAGCTTGTTCTACTGGACGTGGTCCAATGCAACCTCTCGGGATTAGTCGGCTGGCTTAGGACGAGCCCACGGCAAATGGAGCTGAGAGCAAGCTGCGGCCAAGTACCACAAGGCCCAGTCGGGACGGAAAGCCGGTTAACAGAGGGCGACATACTCGACGAAAATATCCGGTTTTGGACGAGAGGGACGAGTTCCACGGGATGACCGAAAGATTTTCAAAGAACTCGTTGTGGAAGACTCGACTGAGAGTAAAGTATCACGCACTAAGCCCACATTCACGTCTCACCATGGGCCTTCCGTCATTGAAACTGCTACTCTCCAGAAACAAGGGTGAAAAGAACACAGAATAAAGCTCAATCGTTCTGCAATCACGTTCCAACGCTCGGGGTCGTTCGAATTCACGGATAATTTCCTGAGCAAAGGAGAGCGATCCCACAGCGGGAACGGGAAAACCTCGGAGTCAACATTTGGAACGACTCGCGCGAAAACACCAAAAGAGCTACATCGACACCTCTGAAATAAATGAGCTCCGCTTCCTGCTCCGTTCGATCGGATCCGGAGCAGAGGAAATAATGGGAAGCATCCGCTTCCCCATCCGATTCAATGCTGAGAACTTGGAAAGGAGGGAAGGACATTGAATCAAAACGCGATTGTCTACATAAAATGGAGAGGGCCCCAAGAAGAGACGATTCGTGGTTCTCTGATGGAATCACTAATACCGACACGAGGATTCAGAGATGCGTCGAAGAAAGCATATGTGACTCTCGACAGGCCTTCGAACACCTCCCATGCCGCACAAACGCTCGGTGCGATGGGACAAGCGTGTCCCAGAGTTGTGCGTCCGACGCAAGTGACTTTCGGGACGTCCATGACGACAGCGTCGAACCATCGGGTCGAGCTCTAAATTCCTCGAGAGGCCCGAGGGTTCCGACTCGGTGGCGACCCCAGCGGATCCCAGCGCATGCGAAATGACCGCATTGAGCGCTCTGTGACGATGATGGTGGTCGCCTTGAGGAGATGCCGGGACAAAAGGCGGGAGAGATCCCGAGAAAGCGATATTGAAAGCTCTGAGAAATCCTGTGCGCGGCAGGATCACGTAACCGCAAGAACAAGCCGATACCATTCTGCGAGTCTGACGGACAAACAGTGAAGCGATTTTCGGAACTTCCAAAATTGCTCTAATTCCTCCGGCATGATGACTTGATGTCTCGAGAGAATCTATTGGAACCGGACAGATAGTCGACACCAGGATGCATCGAAGAGAGTTCCCGAGAACAGTACATAGTTCCGCGCGACGCAATGCCAGCTGATGACGACGCCTGTTCCGAAGATTGCCCCGCGCGCACTTCAGTATCGAGCCCTCCCAGTCTGCACCTCGCGCAGGAGTGAGGGCAGGGATCTGCGATGGCGAGTGAGGTATTGTCAAGCATCGTTCCAGTCGACGGTGGAGGCATAGCGAGAAGCTGCCTCTCACTACTCGGCTGGAAAGCTGCATCGAGTCTCTCTTGCTCTCGGTCGTCGGGGGCGTATCCGACAAGTTCCGCCTGCCGTGCTTCCGTGACAAGACATCCGCCCCGGCAGCCAAGTGAGTCGCTACTTTCGAAGGAGAGGAAGCTCGAGGCTAGTTCCCTGAAATGGACAGGGAGCCCACAGGGCGCTAGGTCAGCGCTCAAGATGTCTGTAATCAACATCGTTCGGGCTCCGTTGACGACGACAAACGACAAACCGCTCTTCCAGGCCACCGTGCTTTCTTGTGCTGTGACGCAAGGGGCTCCGTTCCTGCGTGCCTGCTTCCTCCAGGGGATTGGGCTCGGTTAATTTCTGGAAACAAGGGGCAGAGACGAGGTAACACTACTCGGTTCTGCGGCAAACTCCTCGCGACAGGAAAGAAGAAGAGGCCCGTTCCCACTGGAAAAGTCCCGGACCATCTGCCCATGAGAACATTGATGAAACACGGCGTGCCGAACTCACGGTTTGACCAAAGATCAGCGTTGATCGCGGGATTCCCGATGCGGTCGATACATTCGTCATTTGTGATGAAGCCACGGGCTTTCTTGAGGAGCCGGCAATATCGTCGTGAGAAGATGTTTCGCGATGGGCAGGAGACTCACAGCTGAATCCAAAGAGCTCAAGTGTTCGTCCTACTAGCCAAACCTCCGACCCTACTGAATTACGGACGAAGACGATGCTGAAACCTCATTTCACAACGCACACGCTCTACGACCCACTATTAGAACCACACTGGGTCGTCTGAGGAGCCGTGTCTCGTCGTGGTCCCAGAGAATACTGCTCCCGAACCAGGAGACCCTTCAGAGAGAACTAAATAAAGTCCATTACGTCACCAGTTCGCGAGAACGGAGTTCTCACGCTCGGTGGACCACGGTGACGAATGCTGGTACGCCATAAACGAAGCCGGCGCAACCCGTCTGCAGTGAGGAGTTGCCGTCGGGATATACACTGAGGCCTTTATTGTGCATGTTTATTAGGCTACTATGTGCTCTGTTGATTATTGTTATAAGTGTGAGTTGCTATGTGGCATAACAATAACAACGACGGCAGCACACATCGGGGAAGAAGAAAAAGTAATGACGGCTTTGAGAGCTCCGTCTATCCAGCGGCGAGAGCTCCGACCCACGATGGAGAGCGGAGATGCGAGCGCAAAGGAATCAACGGAGCCAAACGAGGCAACCAAACGTCAGCGAACACGGCCAGTCAGTGATACCGTCAACGCACATCATGCTTGCAGTGGCAACGGCAGACCTTGCGACGTTTCGGTATCAAGTTATATCGCCATAAGACCCCACGACATTAATGCTCCCTGCTATAAAATAAAACATTGACTGCGTGCACTCAGTTAGGGGCTCCTAGGCAACGGCGACGGAAGAGGCGTTTTCGTTCACTTTCCTCCTTCACGTCTCCCACGTTATTCCCTTCTCCGCAGAGGTCCGTATATTAGGTCTGGGACGGCGCGGGGTATGGAGCTCTTCCCGTTTTGTCACCCAACCGAAATGAAAACAATTTCAACTGACCGACTGACCTAATTTCCCGATCACAAGCCTCGTATTTTTCAACCAAACAAAGAAACGGCCCTCCAAGGAGACAAACCTTCGCCATTAATACTTTCTCGTCACACAGTTCCACTGCTTCTCTGGAGTCTGCCTGGGGTGAAGAGTGTGAGTTTCAATGTCCGGAGCTACTTCGGAATTTCACATCGTGGCTTTCACATTCTGTAGCTTTCGGTTGCGGAGAGAATCTCCGGAAGCCAGGTTACTCTGGGCACTTTGGGAGAAGAATCGTGCCCTTCATAGCGCTCCGGGCGCTTCCGGAAGATGAGTCGGCATCTGATACATACTGTCACAGAGATCTCCGAGCCCGTTGGACTCACATGAAATGGAATTCCGTGCTCTTAGAGCAAGATTCCAGCGACGCACAGAACTCTTGAGAGGCTCTCCAGGCTCACGATATTGTTCGATATTGAGGTCGTTTTGGGCTTGATCTTCCAGCTGACTCCGGTGGGGGAGAATTCGCTATCTGAGGGAACCGCCTGCTTGATAGAGCCAATGTTTGAGATATTAGAGCAGAGAGACCAGTACCTTGATTATCCCAAAGTATGGATTCCCTGGCTCATCAATTTCTCTCGAGTCGAAGCGGGGATCTGGCAGCTTCCGCTGGAGACTCTCCTGTGAAGTTTTAGACACCTCAAGCGGGAACAGCCAGAGTGTCGGAGCTGTAAAGTCTTTCAAACTCAGGAGGAGGCTTCCTGCACCATCCACATTTACTATGGAAGTATCACGTATTACAGGCAGTGATGAGAATGACGATTCTTCTGTTTCCGTCGGCGGAGAAACCAGTGCATGGATGAGTTCAATTCAACGACTTAGGTAGAGGCATCACCCGATAGGGATCAATTGTCCCCTCTAGGAGCGCCGTGTCTCGCAGGAAATGCTTGCAATGTCCTCGGAGAGCTCACCCTCGCGCGGTCATACCTCACTTGCCCATCGTGGAAAGGGGCGTAATGTGTCGCAAAGTATTTCGAAGGTGATTCCTTATCCACATGTTCCCACATGTTCGCACTTCCGATTCTTGCGAAGGAAGAAATCAAGGAGCACAATCCTGGAATCCTTCTTGATACTAGACAGGAACTGTCTGATCGCATCGAGAGGGAAGGCGCAGAACTTCCCGACCGCAGGCTCGCAACGACGGGAATTCAGCAGCACCCTGGGTGCGTCCAGTGAAGCACAGACCATTTCCCGCACTGACATGGACGCAGGTCCGGCAGAACGAAGGTCATCTTTGGCGATCTCTTCATTCCGCGGAGGGCTTCGACGTGGGGGCCAGAATAGCAGACAGGGGTTCTCAAAGCACTGAGCTCCTTTGAGCCCATTTCTACTGCCGGCAAGTTCGCCGCCGAAGCGTCATATAAGGGCCGCTCATCCCAGAACAGAGCCAGCTGGGCGGATGGTCATCTCTAGGAGCGCGTTGAGTTCGTGGTCTACACTAAGATGAGCGCGGTTTGGTGCGTCAGTCTGAATTTTCAACGAGGCAGGGAAGAGGAAATCGGAAGTCTCTCAAGATTGATTTTCTATTCTCAACCCCCCGAAATTCGGGGCAAATAGAACTTCGAAGCCGATGATTTCCCCGATGATATCTGAGAGGCGTGGCATTGAAGGTGCGGAGAGTCCTTCGGGACAATCGGAAAGGAATAAGTTTATACATAGCAGGGTCCCCGCCACAAGCTCCGAAGCCTTGAAGCTCCACGGCATGACTTGTCAATACCCAATGCCGCTTTCCAACTGGGACCTGACCCTCAGGAGCTCTACTTCTCGAGAGTGAGAGATTTCTCCAACCGCTCGGAGAACTGAAAATTAGTATGTGTCCGAGCCGATCCCTGAACCGGGTTGACCCAGCGGTCGATTTTGTTGGGACCACAGCTGAGAAGCACCCGTCGCTGGAGCTGATTTCTACGTGTCAAGCTGTCGCGGTCTTTCTGTATAAGGGTCGCCGTATCACTGACATAGAGATTCAGCTTATCTACTGGGGACTGTGAAGTCCCAGTTTCATTGTTCTCCTTCCGAGAGCGAATGAGGAAAGATCTCATGATCTGTCAGCCTTTCTTGGAATCTTCAATTACCCACCTCGTCATTTATTGCACCGGTCATCGAAGGATCTGAGGACGTGTTCAAGACGATGTCATTTATTCAGCGTTCTTATAGATAACCAATTCCAAAAAATGATCCTAGCAGCGAATAACACCGATGGAGCGCCATGTGGGTGGTGTTAGTTATTGCGAAATGAATGCGTAACATCTCCAGCGAGCACTCAGCGATGGAGTGTGGAAATTTGTCCATCGAAAAAGAGTTCGTCGCCCGGGGCCTCGAACTCAATTAACGAGCGTGACGAGCTATCCTGCTCCTAATCAAATTCACTCCTTCGACCCTTTCGGCTTCACGAGGCGCTAATGCCTCTCAAACAGAGCAGTTGGCACCGCTGGATGATTTGGGAATCATGTTATAAAATTCCCACCTTTCCGTCTTCGCTCATCAAGTCGAGTCGCCAATTCCTTCTCCGGCTCGTCGAAGCAACAAAAGTAGCGGGCCTCAACACAGTCTAGAACCCTTCTTAGATCAGACAGAGACTGGAGACATGATTCACCGTCAAATTCTTCAACCGTACCCCCCGGGGAACTTGTTGGAACGACTTATAAAAAATCTTCCGCGTCCGCCGGAACTTTCTTTCGAATTGTTTGATCTCGTAATGAGAAAATTTTCTCTATTCGCCTGAGCTATCGCTCTTATAGTGTGAAATCTGATGGAAGAAAAATAGTTCAGCCGATCGACGGTTCGTTCCGGGCAGTGAGAAGCCGATCCGAGCTGACAGTGATTATCGACTCCGGATGGCCGGAAGAAAGTATCGTGGATTAATTTGCTCTCTCCATTCCACGAGGCCCAATCTGTTGACGCGTCTCCGAATTATCGACCGAAAGTCAGCGAGCAACTGCGGGATCGCGGGAAGGGAAGCTTGGGGGAATGTGAACTTTGTTCCATTTCTGGAGATGTGAGCCAACACTCGGCGTCTTCTTGGAGAGCGGAGGTGAGCTACTTCATCCGTCTGTTGTTCTGGAAGTGGTTCGAGTGTGTTTACGCTCCTCATCCGGTACAAAACTTTCAAGATGAGTCTAGCAGCCAGCTGCACGGCTCCGCGATTCCTGAGAACCACCTCAGGGCCGACTTGCGGTTCTTAACTTTTCCATCCGAAGGATCGCATCGACTCTCGGAACAAGCCCGAAGTTTTGACAGCGTGATACGCAGGATGTATCCTTTGCAGCATACTCCAAAGATCGACTGGAGAAAATGTTTCCACGGAATCGATGTAGACCTGCTCGAATCGGCGGCCAAACGGACCCAGAGAATTATCTGAATTCCGATGGACGACTGTCATCAGACTGAGGCTGCGAGGACCGAGGCCTCAAAACTGGAAAAACTGGATCCCTACGACATCGAAGCCTTCCGATGAGAGAATCAACCAGGCCGTTCTCAGATCGTTATCACAGCGATTTAGGGATACGCACTCCGCAAACGAGAGCATCAAGAGCAGCCGTAATCCAGTTCGAGAGAAGCTACAACGAGAGCGTTCATTACTATTCGGGAAATCTTCCGCTCATCCAAGGTATCGTGTTGCGGAAACGTGGCCCTCGCATCAGGGTGGTGAACAGACTCTGCTCCATCCTGGTGGGAGACCGTATGAGCAATCCCGGGAGTTAAAATTCTGATTTCTCTGAATTCCCTCCCGTGAATGCGAGAAGGGATCGGGGACTCGATCATCCTCGACAATATTAAACTGAAAGCCCTACGCAATGCACATCGAAAAGCACGCCGCGAATTCCCGTTCCAAAACAGCCAGTCTCATAGACGCATTCTATCAGTGGACTCATCAATCCAGCGATACACAACGACCTGCCGTCAGGCATAGGATCAGCAAGCCTTCTCCGCTTGGCCCGAACTCGAGTCCGAGATCGCGGCCCTGGGACCAAGCATCCTCAGGGCGTCTCCGTTTTCTGTCGCTAGTCACCGTAGCTGGCATCGTGATGATATTTTGACTATCATCCGGCAGTACATCGGGGCACGTCGGCACTCTCCTTACCAATTTTCTCGGCAATTTCATTGTTTCGTATGATTCTTTGTTTGCTGACCCCAAAACTTTTTTTTTCTTCGATCCTCGCCGATCACGCTAAAAACTGAAGCCTCTGGATTCTATGATAACCAATTTGCGACCAAAAAGCTCACGCAAGGCCAGGCGTTTAGAATGTTTTGCTGAAAGTTCGGATCCACTCTGATTCCAAGAACTTTTGAAATCTTCGATTTAGAGATTGAATTCGGCGTTTTTCATTCATGTCGAGGCCCCGTGAAATCTCTCTTCGCACTCAGAAAATCCGTCGCGACCCCCTTCGGGACGAAAGGCCCCAAATCGAGAACCAGCGCGTTGCAGATATACGTGATGTATAAGGTGACAGCGTATCACATGACAACTATCAGGTGACGGCTCTCCAAGATGCCTCATGAGTTCCCGAGTCGAGCCGAAGCCTCACGTCCCTTTCGGCCTACTAGCAGACGTCATGGGCTCCGACTCGGGTCCGCGGCACTGGGTTTGCCGACCCCGGTATAGCTTTCATCGATCAGGAGTATCACCGCGGCCCCGTGGAACGAGTTCGAGTATTCTGATGCTAACGGGGACGAAAGGTCCACTTCGAGGAGGAATCGAAGGGACTTCAAAGCCGCAAGGTCAAACAGACTGCCGCATCGATATCCGATGTCTGTTCCTATAAAGCTGGACTGAAGAGTCTGTTGGAAGTTTCCTCTGCCTGTGCCGTGTGCTTCCGAGCGATCTCTGTCCGGACGCGAACTGTGTGTATCAGTAACCTGGAGCCCAGAGTTATCCCATGCTGTTGTAGGGCTGGATCGGAGAGAGTGTCCGAAAAACAAAAAACTTCGCTTCCGACTTGGATTGTATTCGTCCAGCTTGGAAATGTTCCTTGGCCACTGACGGAACCAGAGCGAGAGAGAAGACATCACATGACGAATTGGCCTCCACTGTGAAAGCCGCTACACACGCAAGCTGGACTCGCATGTTGTGGATTCTCGCACTGGCAGCGCGATTGTCAGAACGTACATTTGAAGTTTGCTAACTGGGAAGCGTGACGAGTTCGACATGAGCCCCACCTTCCTGTTTTCCAACGTATGTTCGGACATCGCTCCTCATTGATGGGGTCACTGTCCTGATGGAACAGGCAAGCGGAGGAAGGTCGAGCCGCTCCGCCGCCCGAGTGCCCCGCGATTATCGGGGTTGTTGATCATTGGAGCTCGAAAGCTCAGGTTTTCATAATTTTTTACCTCTCATTCATTCTGCATGCAATCCACTTCGTCTAACAGTTTGTCCCCCTGATGGTCAGCGTAGGACCCGAGGATACTGTCCCAGAATTAGGGCAAATACTCTCGGATTCCGGTATCGATCTGAACATTTCCTTCTGGGACTGGGGAGTTGATTCCGGATTCAATCTGACCATGCTCTTCGGAGTCTAGGTAAGTGATTCCGGCGTCAATTTGACCATGCTCTCCGGAGTCTAAGGATGTTATTCCGAGGCCCATCTGACCAAACTTTCCGGAGTCTAGGGGAATGATTCCGGCGTCGATCTGACCGTACTTCTCGAAGTCAAAGTGGGTGATTCCGGTATCGATCTGATCATTCTTTCCGAAGTCTGAAGAGGTTATTCTGGGGTCGATCTAAACATACTTTGCGGGCTTCATGGAAATGATCCAGAGGCCGATTTGCCTCTGTGCCAAAGACCGCAGCCCGACCGCGCGAGGCGCCGCCGACTCCAGGCGGCCGGAGGTCGGCTGGTAATGCATAATTCATCAATCTATCCATCCATCTACTCACAGATCCATGCATTGATGGATGATGATTAATGAATGATGCCTGAACTTCCAAGCTCTATTGATTATTTTCCCGAAGTAGCCTCGCCTCTCTCGCGAACATCCTCAGATATTGGTGAGATGTTTCGCAATCTCTCTGTTGACAAGGCACCGAGGTTCACACAGTTTCAGTGACTTGAAGAGGGCCATCCCAAGGGCTGAAACCCCACCCACCCCACCAGAAATCCCGGCTGGACCCCCAAACGCAGAACTTGATAACATTGATCGCAAATAGCCGAGGATCATTCCTGCAAACTGCTTTCAGACTGGAGAAACCGAAGCAGTCCGTCATACTGGATGAGCAAGCTTTGAGCCAGATTAGCCGTGGCCAAACATGAAACTGTTTGAAATCAAATCCAGATCACATGTTTTCGGGGGCTTCGTCTCCATCACCACTCCAATCTCCACGATTACCGCAGACTCTCTGACATTAGGGCGACCCATTTATTTTCAGCTCCACCTTTCTGTCAGGGATCGCCCATCTATTGGATGATGCCCGTTCATTTTTCTCGAATGTTCTGCATCCGCTTGATTACTAGAGGTCGCCCGTCGGGCTTGATGAGACCTTTCCGGATCGGGCAATCGAGCTACAGAAGCTCCGAAGAAAACTGTCGTCGACTTACCTAACCATCGAATTCTGAGAACGGCTCGCGATCACATTTCGCTCAATAGTATCAAATTCATCACGGACAGAGATCACGAGTTTCCCAACTTTACGTCGAGTTGAACGGGTTACATGAAATATCACAATTCTACACGAGCTCCGATTGCGTCTTATTATCAGGGGCCTTCAAATTTTCGGGACCCGCTTGTCTGTCCGATCGCCCGTCTAATGGAGCCCGCCCTACTGTTAGAGAGTTTGTGGTTGGTGCGACTCCATCCAAAATTGGGCTCTGTTCCCAGTGCTGGTCTCTGATAGGAGGCTTCCATTACCTGATACATTGGATGTCAGTCTTGCACTCCGGAACGCGTCCAGAGCAGATGTGGTCCATCGGAACCATTTTCGCAAGAAAAGCGTAGGCCGCTGGTGTCAAAACGATCATCTCTAGTTCGTGGCGGCGTGGGACCAAAGGAACGCAGGAGTAGATTACTCCATTTGGTACTCGATTTCCTTGAGAACGAGCCGTTTTTGGAACCCCGTCGCATGGTTTGCCTGAACGATGGTGAACTGAAACGACTCCGGTAGATTGAACATCGACAGCTCCATGCGAGCTCTTATTGCGATGGAAACGCTCGAGGAAGCGCCTCAGCCGCCCATCCGCTCTCCATCTCTCATTATATAAGAGACGAATGGCACGAGGCCTCATTGCCTGCGTGAGGTGAACCGCTTTAGAGGGAGATGGGCCTTCGGAGGAAAGAAACGAGCGGCTAACAATATCGCCGGCGTACCCATCGAACAATCAAGGGACGTCATCCAAAGATCGGTGTGAAAGGTTGCTTCGTGATAGTCGAATACTTTGCATCAAAGAATAAGGGCACTGATAACAGCGAGGATCATCGGGGATGGAACGAACGCATTCAGCGATCGTCGTCCAGCTGTCTCGATGCGGTATTTCAACACCTGTTCCGAATGCCCGACACTGGACTCTCGATCAACCCCTTGGGTCATCATTCCCTCCAGAGATCGTTTTTTCGTATGCATTGAACCAATGTTCTAGTGTTTCAACGAGCCACTGATTCCAACACCGAGCGGATGGAATGGAATCGAACGATTCTCGCCTGACGTGTGCCGCTCTCAACCTTCACAACAGTCTTCCACTCAGGATTCGAGCAATTGTTCGACTGCCTCGATTTTCAGGAGAACGAAGCATCGATCTCTCAATAGTCACACAGTCCCTTCGAGGCGGCGTCTGCCACGGCCGACCCGGGACGTTTTTCTGTTTCGCTCCAAGTGAATTTGCATTCCTATTGAGCGTGTGAGCGTGGCACATAGCGATGTGATCCAGATAATAGGCTCACTGAGCTAGATAAGCTCGGCCTCTCGCCGAGCAGGGAGTAAAGGGACAGCTTCCACGGTCCGAATAAAGTCGATACTGAATCTTCGAGTCGCAGCCAGTTCCCGCCGTTCCGGAGCCTATTCGACCGCGTTCTGATACTGGCAGTGCTGGCACGCGTGCGATCTGCTGAGCTCCCAAGGAACCTGCGCGAGCTATCCATCGAAGAGTCAATCACGAGATAACGAGCTCCGTCGAGGTGAATGTTGAGGGACGTGGAGACGCATCGCAATCAGAGCACCGATCTGTGACCGGGCGTCTCGACTCACTCTGTCGACATGGGTTCGTACCAGGTCCATTAGACGGTTCTGTTTGTGATTATTGCCCTAATGACTGGACGATGACTTGGGAGGTCTCTTCATTGACTGCCGAACCGAGGAAACCATGGCTCGAGGCCACCGGCGTGAAACCTCGTGAACGGATTATCAGGATGGATGGTCTCGTGGTCGATCGCCCCAATGACCATTTGATCACGCCGGGAACTCGAACATCGATGTGGAAACATTGGCACGAATAGTCGACGGCTTTCGCCACAGACGGCGACCCAGGCAGACTTGCTATCTCAGTGTTCGAGAGCGCGAGTGATACCATCATGAAAGACCAGAGCTAGCGAGAGTCGCACCAACCGGCAACATCGTGGTCCGAACTCTGTGTATCACTCGTTCTGATTATTCGTTTTTGATCGGAACATCTGTGACGAGCACACAGTGCGACTCGAAGCCGTAACGATAGCGAACTCGGCTCGAACCTCGAATTTCTCTGGAAATCACGTTACAGGTGGAGGGTTCCGCTTGCTCGTTCTGGTACGTACGTCTGGTTCGAAGGCTGTTTCGCTGGAGCTCCTTTGAAAATTGGAGCAGCTGTCGTTTGACTTTCCTATCGGGGTTGGAGAACCTCAGGTATGTTTCCTCCCTCCGACGTTCTCTTGTACGCAAGGAGCGAATTTCGAGATTCTCTCCCTGAAACACTGATGGGTCCAGATACGAGGGCGTTCTGGCCCGACCTTCTCCTATGAGATGCTGACAATGGCGTCCGTGAAAGACTTCACTTCAAGGACGGGTGCAGCATCCCACACTGATATATATACTTCGAATGAGAAGGCTCGGGCAAATACATAACTCTCACACCGAATCTCTGTCTCATTATTCCGTGCCGTGCTCTTCCAGACTCACAGTGCACTTCCAGATCGTGTCCAGCGGCTGACCTCAGTGGGTTATTACCAACACATCGAACGAGAACCGTCACGGTCGGAGACTGGCGAAAGCCGAAAGGGTATGGGCGAACGTCACCGTATCATAAAAAGTGATAAGAATCGTGAAATTATAGATATTTGAGTTAAGATACCTTAGCGACCAACGAGCGTGCAACGTAGGCTTTTCCTGCCGTGTCACTGCTTCCTCGCGAGAAAAACTCATGCCATAAGTAATCGAGTTCGTATCTTCGAAGACTTCTGAAGCACTCCAAGCAATGAAGCCACTTGGAAGCTCCTGCAGCATGTTTGGACGATTTTTGCACGCACACATGGAAAATCAGCCCAGATAGAGGGTCGCGTCAGCTCTCAAGAGATATTCATTTCACCTTGGCAGCTCTCCCGTTTGGCTAAGCTTTCCCTCCCATGGGTTTAGAGTCGATCGGGAAGCATGCCACAAAAGTTTCGACTTGGCTGTAAAATCATGAGTATTTCAAGAGTCTCCACGCGAAACAGCTCCAAACGATTTCGCATTCAACCTTAATCATGAAGCGAGCCCTACAATGAACCTTGGATGCACGCGGAGATCGATTCTCCGGGGACAGCTCGTTCGACGTCCTTCGCCCATCGGTTGCTGAGCTACGATAATCAGAAAATTAGGAATTTTCAGGTTCCCTGCTCATCTTCCAACATTGTGCCGCTCATCTGCCCAAACGCTTCCCAACGGAAATCTTCGGGGATGATCCGGTGGACCGTGCTCCAGTGATGCCATAGCTAGACGATTACTGTCGTCATACTTGTGGCACAAGTCCCAAAAGTTAACGGGCAGTGAGACTCAGAGAATCTGGAGCGGAAACGATCGGAAGCCTGCCGAAGAGTTGAGCGTCGATCCCGAATAAAAAGGCTTCGAAAAATTCGCTTTGGAAGTTTGGGAACGTTTTCAATACGAAGCTGAAGGTTCGCGGTCGCTCCTCTAGACATGCCGCGTTGTCTCTTCTGCTCCACTAGCACTCATTCAGTTCTCGTCGACGTTCTTCTCCGTCCTTTGGGGGCTTTGTCGCTGGGAGCGGGGTGGGATGGGGAAGGAACCGAAGAGCTCCCGTTCCTAGAACTGACTGAGTTTGCGTCGAAGTCGTTTCCTCCTCTACGACTCTGTGGCAACGTGGAGCGGGCCGAAACCTCCAGGGAAAGCTTTTCCAGTCTCGAGAAGCCTTGTGACACCATCCTGACATCTGGCTAACCCAAATGTCAAGCAGACGGTGAGTATATAACTGCAGGGTATCTCAAGGCACTGGAGAGGTCTCGAAATTTTCTGACAATACTTTCTTGACGACAGAACCCATTGCGTCTACAAAGCCCATCGCGTCGACAGAGCAGCGTCGCGCCCGAGCACGTAGCACTTTTCTCCCATGTGGAGAGCTTATTGAAGGGCGTCAGAATAAGCATTGTCCCCCGTGCAGAGATAACAGACGCGCCGGAAAGCATGCAGCGGTCGATAAGGTTTTATCCCTACGAGGCAAAAGTGAACGGGCCACCCCCTTGGGATATACGATTGAGAAATTTCAGGTCAGGTTGTTCTCGTGAGAGGACTCCCGATAACACTTGTTCACAGCAGTTCCCCGGAGTCGCGTTGCATGATTGGGAGTGCGCTCCACTCAGAAGTTTCTTTGGAGTTACGATTGGACCCAGGTATTTCTTTCATACATTCGTATTGGGTGCGTGCAAAAGTTCTGAATTTAGTCTCCTTTCAGATGCTGTCGATTTCGTTCCGATTCAACAAACGGATTGCCAACACCGACGGTTTTTCTGAAAGGGTCGAAAATCGAAAAATCGCGATTTTCCGATTCCAGCGAAACTGAGATTATGAACCCCTGTTTTCTCTTCGGAATCATTAACTTCGTCGAAAATTAAGCTGTTTCAAGAGAAAATTGAGCGATTCGGCCGCTGCCAAGCGGAGATATCGGCCTCGGAAGTTTCGATTTTTAGCCCTCTCGATATATCCGCTTGGCAGCGACCGAATCGCTCAATTTTTCTCTTGAAACAGCTTAATTTTCGACGAAGTTAATGATTCCGAAGAGAAAACAGGGGGTCATTATCTTCGTTTCGCCGGAATCGAAAAATCGCGATTTCCGATTTTCGACCCTTTCAGTAAAACCGTCGGTGTTGGCAATCCGTTTGTTGAATCGGAACGAAATCGACAGCATCTGAGAGCTGACTGGATTCCGCGTATCTTGAACATTTCATAATCTTTCTGCGACTCTCAAGCGCGAAGTAATGAGCTGCCAAAGTTTAGTGCTCGGAACTTTTGCACGCACCCAATACATGATAGATCAATAATGAACTGCTGAGATGCCCGAGTGGTCCGCAAAGGCTTTGTAACAAAAGCAGATTCACGCAGCCGCCCCGGCTCGAGAGCTGGCGAGGAGAACAGGAGCGAATCGCGATTCGCAATCCACTACGGAACCCGAATGCATAACGTTGGAGGGTTCCTACCATCACTATTGGCGCATAATTCGAGGAAGCGAACCCATAACTGATGGTGACAGTTCGTTCCCTCCTTGTTTCTTCCTCGTCTGTCCTGCTCTCTTCCCTTTTCGACTGGCGTATTAAGTTTCGCACAGCTGTACGCCTTCATGTCATGAGGGAATGTCGTTCATTGCTCTCCGGGGAGCCATGAGCCAAGATCAAAACTTGGAATGAAGTCTTCTCGAGCTCGCGTGTGTCTACAGATACATGTTCTCCGCTATCATCCTGAACAGCGCAGAATCTCTACAGAAGAGGAACTCACGTTGCCAGTCATAGGGCTCTCACGTATTGCGACACGCATCTCGCCTCTTTCCTCCCAGGGGGAGCAGGTCTAGATCTGACGAGCGGAGTCGTCCTGTGATGCAGCGGAGTCCACTCCTGAAAGTTCCGAATGCTGCAGTGATTTCCTCCGCAGGCTCGTTTCCAGGAGACTCCGATCACTGCTTTCCTGAAACAATACTCAACCGGGATCTCTGAGTAGTGCTCGTGCCGCGGCGCTCGGGGACGTCGGGTGTTTCCTCGAGCAAATAACCCGTCATAACATCTATCGCAGACTGTTTTTACGTTGTTATTTGGTCAACAGACGCAACCGTAGCCGCTCATCACGGATTCGGCTGATGTTCATATCGGAATCAGCTCTCGTGTATCGAAAAGAAGAGCTCCCTATGTCTCATTCCGCTCGCTGGTTTACCGGCTGTCCAGCTGGAGGCCCTTGGATTCATTCTTTCTCCCCGACGGCCGGCGACTCCGCTCCCTCCATGTAGTGTGCTCATCTCAGCGAGCAGTGATTTTCCCATTTCCCGACTCCTCTCTGGACACACGGGAACACTCCGACCAATCTCGGGAAAGCGCAATGGAGTCCACGGAGAGTCGTCGTGGTTCCTAGGAGCTGCGGTGCACAGCTAGGAGCGGAGATCTGGCTCTCAGTGCGACGACCGTCCTTCCGCCAAGACCGCTCGCATTGTCAGTTGCTCGGGATTCCCGCTCTGACTCGAAAATGATCGAAACCGCGACATGAGGCCCAAGGGCCGAATTCGCCAGGGCTCGGATTCCTTCCAAATCCGGAACGGGAGTCCTTCTGAGACTTTTGCTATCGCTCGTTCGAGCTACCGAACATGAGAGCCAGCCGACGGTATTTTCCATCCCTCTGTGGATCGCGAACTTATTCTAGGTTCGACCGAGTTGGGTCAGAGCCGAGCTGGTATGACATAGTGACGAGCCCATTGTTGCGAGGGCAAAGCTCTGCCGCTTGTTTGCAAGTCGAGCAAACAATGTTCTGGAACGCGATACGGAGAAGTTTGTACAGTCAACAAAAACCTTGATTAAGCAAACTAATCTCGAATTCTCACCAAATCCAGGGTCAACCGCGTGAGGGAATGAGCAGGAAGACTCCGTCGGGTGGAGCCCAACCAGACATTCGATTTGTACGTAAAGGCTAGCTCTAAAATTCAGAGCAGAACTTCGCTTCGGCCATGCCATTGTAGTCTCGATGTGAGCGTTTTTCGGAGGCTACCGCTATTTGCAATAATCTGAATGAGTCTCATGAAATACATATATTTGCGCCTTCACCACCCCAGCACTCGCCGAGCATGCTCCCAAGACGAACCGATTCTGGAGTCCAGCGAGCCTAAGTGGGATTTTGTCGAAGCACGCCCCTAGAGGCCAGCGAAGAATTCGCTTGATCCGGGATCCCGTTTCATGGCTCCCCCGGCTTGAATAAATAGGGATTTTGGTCGCTCTTGAACACCACCAGGTTCGGATCTCTGAAAGAACGTTTCTTGAATGGGATTCTCAGCTTGATACCGGATCCTTCTCCAACCTAGGACACCCCGTACAGCGGGATTCGATCGCATGGTCAAGTATTATAATATAATGCTCAGGAGTTTCTCGAGACGCCAGAAAATGTGTATTTGGAGAGAACGGTAAGAAGGTGTGAGGAGCGCTGCGGGGCTATAGCAAAGTGAAACTATCTAATCACTCCTGACCACAGCAGGACAGGCTTGGAAAAGAGTGGGAAAGAGCTAGGGAAGGCTCATACTCCCAACATCTGAAACTTCAGCCCGGCTCTTCGGCCCTGCGAGATGCGGTTCTCGACTATATCTTACGTATATATTCTTATATACATAAGAAACCAAAGCGTTGGAGCTTGGGAGCGAGACTTGATTTAGAATTCGTCGTCCGTAATAAACTACCCTCATTCCACATGGGGGTTTGAATTTGAGTCGGGCCAACGAGCTGTTGAATTTTTCTACATAATCACGTTATTCCGATAATAACAGAACAATGGCCAACCACAGACTTTCTCTCGCATGTCACGCACAGGCCGCACGGCTCAGACTCGATCGCTCTCGGGTGCGTGAGGTAACGGATCCGTGGCGTTCAGAGAGAACAGTGTGCCCGAGGCGGGGTTGCGTGGTCCAGAGTTCCTCCGCTGGTGTATCATCAAAATCGACCAGAGGAAGTTCGGGCGCAAGTTCCCCGCAACATCGATTACAGACTCCCTCTGCTTGGGCTCCTCACCCTGCTGACTCGCATTCACGTCCTGGAGGGCGGCATCACACATCTCACACGCAGGGCGGGCATCGTTAATCTCGATCAACCTCATCATGAGGTCTCTAATTTCTCGCATTCATGGCGATCGTCATACAAGGGGGCATGCGTTCGAATGGAGCACTCTAAACACAACCTCCACCTGCGGGTCTACGGAGAAGTCCGAACAGGAGGGCAGGCGTAGTCGTCTTGTTCCGCCGAAACACGCCACAATATTTTGTGTGGTGCCCCGCACGTCAAATGAGTCCTTCAAAGGAGTTCGAATGTTCGTTTTTGAGTCGGTTCCTGCGTTCTCTCTCAGAGGCAGGCGCCCGTCAGGGTGGGAAGCATCCGATCGACACCACCATCAGGACGAAGGGAACAAGAGAACCAGAAACGTTGGTCCGAGAGCAGGCGAGCGACTCTTCTGGGTAGCGAGCGGTGAGAACGAGCGGGGAAAGCGTAGATTTTTACTTTCGTCTCTATCATGGCGCTGGTTCCTTTTCGTGTTGGCAATTACCCTCGAGCACGTCGTTTCTACCGTCATTAGGGTGATCCTGCGGCTCGCAGACGATCATTAGATACGGCTTACAATCTGTTGCTGGTTGGCTTGGCTCGGCTGTGCCTGGTCGGATCTCCCCTCTGTTGGGCTGTCTCCTCCTGCATCTCGCGTCTCTTTTTGTTCCGCGCTTCCACTTTCCACTGTTTGTGGCTCTCTCCGCAGCTTTCGCCGTTCTCTCCCTTATCGAGCAGCTTCCCGGTCGCATCCCTCTGATGCAAGACTCGAAGCCCTCGTTCAACTGCCTCGTGTTCCAACGGGGATCCTGACAGAGAAGACGCGGTCGAGGCAGAGATCGACTTATTGGCTCGATGCTCGGAGATCGCAGGCTCAGACAATGGCGGCAGTCTCCACTCTCTACTGCGCTTCCCTCATCATGACGATTGGTCGGATTTGCGGAAGTTGATCAGTAGATCACGAAACGAATGCTCTATCGCACAAACTGGAGCGGCGTGCGAGTTTCTGCCTCATTTGCTATCATAGTCGAGAAGACAATTGCCTCGACATAGTCCGCCCTGTTCCGCGTGAACTTTATAGACCTCTCGGAACTCTGGGACTTCGAGGCTGCCGTTCGCTCATCTGTTTAGTTTTATATTTCCTCCTCTCTCTCCCGTTCCCTTTGAGGCGCGCGATGGCCGCTTTATCAGTCTCTCCTCGGTATCTCGATGGAGCAGTTTAAACGAACTGTAAATTCGTGCTTTCCTACCTAACGGCCTTCTCTGAAATCTACCGATCACATCGATCGCCGGGCCTGAAGACGAGCCTGACGACGCTTGCTGGTAGCGTCAGACGGCTCTCAGCCGTGGAATCTAATCATAACCTGCCAAGCTTCCCTCGACTAAATATTACTCCGGCTTCTCCCGTGGCACCAGAGAGTGCGTGTTCGATGAAACTATCCGTGGAAGCGGGGAATGGCGGTTGTAACCGCTGCCTCGAAACCGTCGTGAGTTAGTGGGCTTAGTCCTTGCTGTCGGCTCGTATTCCGGGATGTCTGAACCGCGGCATGTGGGAGTAGTTATTCATAGAGTCCCGCAAATGCAGACCATTTGATGTCCCCAAGCGTGAGTTCAGCCCGAACGGGATACTCGTGAGTGATTGTCGTCACAACATGTGATGAGAGTCGGCCGAAAAGGCTTCAACAGTGTCTCGTCTGGCTGGAGTGGGGATCCCGAAACGGAATGAGACGCTTTGGAGGCATTTCCGAATCCATGGCAAAAAGCGTCGTTGCACATCTTCGGAAGTTCCCTCGAACCAACTCCTGAGGTATGGCCAGGCCCAACCGAGAGTGATCCAGGCCTGCAGAACGAAAACCCGGGCTGAGTTCAGGGATATAGTCTGAGTTCCGATGCGGCGTTGAACTTTCCCAAAGTCGACAATATATCAGCGAGAGTTATCCCACAGGGTTCAGAGGACTCGATGCCACATCGAAACTGGTGGATGCCGCACTGTGAACAATCGGGATCGCGACCTCGATACGGTTCGGCGGAGGGAACGTTTTTCGGAGACAAGGACATCGACCGATGGCTGCTTGGAGAGGCGCTCATACTTGTGGTGGTCGAGATCAAATCAAGATGCCAACAGCGTTAGGAGGAATGCGATGGGCGGATCTGGATGATGCGTGAACGTCTCGTTCAGATTAGGGGGCCGTAACGGATTCGTAAGGAGCAATCACTGAGTCATCTAGAATCTCTTCTCGCAGAGATTTGCAATGCTCAGATTGACCCCGGAATCAGCCCTCCAGCCTGCCCCATCCATGTCGGAGGAACGGGAATTTTCAAGGCCAGCGGCCTCATGAACAGGAGCTCATCATTGCTGGGAGCAAAGGGAATCCACCTCTCAGGGAAAAAAACGTTAATGATCGAAAGATCGATAACTTTTATCGGAAAACGCTCCTCGATTCGCGACCAACTGTTCGATCGCTGATAGTGCCCACGTAATCGGAAGCACACGCTAGGAATGTGCTCCGAGCACGAGATGTCCTCAAGAGCGCAGATTGCGTTCCCATCGACAGAACCGAGCATAGAGTACTTTTTTTCCAATGTGCATCTACGTCCGGAGATGACATCAGCGTTCTCCAGTCCATGGCTGGGTGATTTTGCCTTGGGAAGCCAAGGCCAATTCATCCCGAGAACATTCATTATTTGAACGACGAGAGGACTCCGCGTTCTGGAAGACACGGAAAGCCTTATCCCGGCCCTCGTTTACTCAGGAGTCAAGGTTTCACGGTCGAGCTCTGAGATTGAGCGAGCTACTCGCCCGGGATCTCGACTCGGCAACGAGACCAGGGAACGAGGCACGCCTTCGGTGAGAGCAAATAATGTTGTGTCAGCTCGTTCTCGCCGAGAGGACACTTCTCGCGCGGAGTTCGGAAACTATGAGACTGTTCTAACCAGGCCCAGAACGAAACTTTAGCTGAAATCAGTGTGATGTCGTTTGCTAGCCCACTTCCTTCTATCCGAATCGGACGCCAACTGTCTCACTCACACCATGGAAGCTCCAACGAACACCTCTCAAGAAGTCTCGACACAGAGCTAAAAGAACGCAAGGGACGGCCTCTCGGATTCTGAAGTCTCAACCATGGGACCTTCTGAAGGAGAGCTAGATCTATGCTAATAATTTAGGGGATCCTGTCACTTCACGCCGCTGTTAACCCAATGCCGTCAGCTCAAGCTCATGTCACTCCGACAAGTGTGGAACTGGCGCCGACATCGGGTGAACTAGTTAATATGCTGAGCGAATTTACTCACACGGCAACAGTAATCGGGTTTGAAGGTCTACGTTACGCCAGCTAGACCGCCAGGCAGCCGGTGGATAGACCTCGCTTATTCAAATTAGCGGCCTAATGCGGCACAACATTGGAATAAGAAAACAATTATTGAACAGCGAGTTCTGTTCATATATTCTGTACTCGCCGAGAGCTTCGTCTCCTGCGGGATATCAACCTGCAAATCAGCCCTTTGAGAAATCAACTCTCTTCATCCCTCTGAGAGATCACGATTTGTCAATTTTGCGAGATCGCAGGCTTGCCTACCTAGCCATCGCGTCTCATGGCCTCGCAATTGAGCAGGTTTTTGCGCGTCAATAACGTTCGCTGCTCTGCGCTGGAGTCTTCGCCGTCCTGGTCATCTTTGTCATGGTCCTCTTCGAACGTGCAGCAAGATGGACTCTTTCCGGCTGATTTCCTCTTTTCTCCAGTCTGCTTGTTCCTGTATTCACTCGGTCCCAAGTAAGCTTCAGCGGAAGCGCTCACTCCGCCGCCTTCGTCGACGCAGACAATTCATCGAAAGCGATCGAGTCCGATCACCTAAATTTTCGGTGAAATGCCTTCGGCTGGCTTGTTATCTAACGGACGCTCCGGGGTTTTTCTATGTTGAGCCAACGCAGGCCATCCTAGCTTGCGAGGCTCGAGTAACAAGGCTGTGCTAACACAAAGCCTCCGACGTCCGGCCTCCCATGATTGTGACGCGGGAAGACGGCAGTTGGCGTGGAGATAATCGAGCGTTTTACATGAACGTGAAAACGACGGAGCCCATCTCGAGGCCCGACTCAGAGGCTAGCTAGCGGGGGAATAAAGCTGCGAGAGGCGCTTTTGTACTTTTCTCGGCCGGGTGCCTCTGCCGCAATCTCTTCTTACCCTTGAGGAAAACTTTGCGGCTTTGCGCTCGCTCGGAGTTTTATTGTTTGTTTTGTCTTCTGTTACAATCCACACTCTTTCTGTCGCCGTTACCTTGCTACCCGCTCTTCATTCCTTCCTCTCCTCCTTCTCAAAGAAAACAACACCAAACGCATCAAAGCGTTGTTTCAGAAGAACAAGGACTAACAGATGCCTGTTGTCAACCGCTTCCTCTTCCGGCAGCGGATCAAAACGTTTCTACGTCGTCAGCTCCTGCCATCACATGCCACGACTCCCAGAGGCTGCTGAGGAGTATTGGTAGTGAGGTCAACCCTGGGTAATTCGATGTCGCGTTGCCTCGACCTGAAACTCATGGAAGGCTTGAAAATTTTTGTTTCATCAAAGACCCGGAAGAATTCTGGAAACAACAGCTCCCGGATGAACTCGCGACACGCGAGCAGAGCTGCGCCTGGTGCCCAAAGCCGTTCCGGCTGAGAGCTTTCGGACTCTGGGAATCGATTTATATTGCTTTGTATCTGACATAGGAGCGTCGACTGCGTTTGATCCGAATACACACCTCGCCGGAGATCGCAGACACCGGAATCGGCTCAATTTTTCAGGGGCCCTCATGGAAAGTACGACTTTTGTATCTAGGCCGCTGACAGTGGAGGTTTCCAATGCATGGAATCGTAACACACCCGACGCCCATCTTCGCTCGATTTCAGTGCGGCACCCGCGGAACCCACGGGTACTTGTGTTCTCATTCCGCGATTCCTTCCTCTGTCCAACTGGCCCAGGGGGGCTGATGTACGCAGCATGTCCTGTCCGGTGATCCACTTTGTTCTCTTCCGCGGCTGAGCGTGGGTGTTGCCTGCAACCACTTATCCAAACGGCTCCTTCACCATATGCGGATGAGGTAATTATATGACCGAGGTTCCTTCTGGACATCTACGGAGGCATCGCTGGCGTTTGCCCCGCGGACAAAACACGATAAGACGAACATACGAGGTGAGTCACATTCGTTCTTCCGCTCGTTGACCAAGTGATGAAGGGATCAATTTCGATGTTGCTCCAGAGAGTAAGGAACCTGGATCCATTTGACCATAGATTCTCCGATTTGGCGGTCATGATTGTGAAACAATGCTCTTATGTCAGTCTCGGAACCTTCTCTAAACTAGGCCTACCCGTGTTAGTAAGCCCACCCGTGATGCGGCTCTCCCGATGTCCCGGAGGTCGCACTTCCAATTCACTGCAACCGAATCACTGATACTTGACGGGTACCTTCCGGATTCGAGCAGTTCCATGGAAACTCTGGAAACGAAATTAATGCGTCTATTAGGGGCTCGGGAGGCGAATCTCTCGGACCATCGTTCATGAACGACTTCCCGAGTCATCAACCATTACTGTGATCCGCACAGACAATAGTTCGAAGCGCTGCATCTTTCATCATGGTTAGTCTGCTTTCTGTATCAACTTCACTAATATTCCGAAGCCGGACACGACTACGAGCAAATATGGTCTGAATGCCCTAGGCTCGCGCGAGAAGAGATCCCACGAAATGGGGCAATAGTTTGGCGTAAGAAAAAACACCTGTTTGAGGCTGCTCTCGAACAGGGAACTTCTTGTACATATCTTGGGTTATTCGGGAGGGAAGTTCTTGGTGCGCGAGGTTCGTCAGACGGGAGTTCTCCAAACAATGAACTCTCTTAACTCGCAGGCTCAGAGCGAAACCTATCGCTAACGGAACGGCGACAAATTCAGGGAACTCGCGGACGAAAATGGACGGTTCGCGTGAAACTTTCGAACCACATAGCTGAGTCGACTCGTTGGCCGTGTGGCATAAACCAACGCCTCAGGTGCCACGCTAAGCTAGCAATCGCGGGTTCGATCCCCGGCCGACAACAAAAATTTCTTATGTGGTAAAAAGAGGATTTAATTTGTATCAGAATTAAATCTGAACCATCTTAAGACCCAAGCCCACCGCCCGCGATGGGATTTGCGAGGCGATAGGGAGTGTTACTGAAGCAATACCGAAAGGTGATCCCAGGACACTTCTGAGGGCTGGCTGAGAGGTTCAGCCGGAAAACAACGCTGAGTCGAATGTCCATGAAGTTATACCGCTCATGACGCGCATCCAACGTGCATGTCCAGTCATTCCTGAGTTGAATCTGCACAACTCCCAAGGTCAGCGGATAGTGGCTAACAGTCTTCGCTCCACAAAAATGGGAGGGTTCGATCGTCTTTATCGATGTTGATGAAATCATGGCGAGGATTATATTAACAGTTGGCGGTCGGATGACAAGGACACTTTCACTCGGAGTCCTGAAACGACGGATCTCCAGAAACACCAGGTTTGCTATCAGTTAGATTCATCACTTAAAGGTCGTTTCTCGCCAAGCCCGTATGGTCGGTTTCTCGACAGGACGCCCAGCTCGACGGAGACAGCGATCCGCGACCTTGGAGCTGGCACACGTTCTGGTCTACCAAGGAAAGAGATGGAGTCCGGCAGCGGAATACGAGTGCGAAAACCAGTGCAACTCTCGCTCTCCCGTTCTCCGTACAGTCTCCCATATCAAGGGAGGAACAGATGGATGTTATACCGAGTGGAGGAGAGCTGAGACGAGCAACAAAGAGGAACTGTTATGGTTGCTGGCCGGAACCACTCGACCGTAGCAGTGAGCATGTAAACTACCGGGAGCGGAAGAACACACCCTCTGCTGTCCGTAGACCAAGAATAGTGGCAAAGCCAGCCAGCCGCTTTGAGCACCGAGCGAACTGACCAAGACTCAGCCCGTATAATAAAATTAAGGACCGCAACGAACAGAAACAATGCACCAATTTGTTTCCAGCTTTCGTGCTTCTCTTTGTCCTACGCCAGCCAGTTCTTGCCCCGTGTGTGGAGCCGCTGCAAGTCAAGCTGTTCCCTGCCCGAGAGGGGGAAGGGGAGGGGATGGGGAGGATCGACCTCCGACCTGGGGGCCCACCGTCGCAAACATCGTGCATTATTCTGTTGTATCGTTTGTCCACTGAAACATTACTTTCGGACTTTGCAGAGAGGAGAGACAAGAAGCGGTAGATCAGATTAGCTTCTTTGACGTGGTAGCACTACGTCTCCGGCGGGTTTTTGTTTGCCCAGTTCAGTCCCGAAGATGATTAATTTAACTCGGGAACTCCCGTGAACTCCATGGAGATTTCCTACCCATCCTGGATCGAAGCCGGACGGCCTAACTGTCTGCCCCAGGCTCGGTCACCGCTCTTCAGCTGAAAGGTAATGTAACCTTCGCAGTTAGGCGTTGAAGATGGACGCGCGGCGCCCTCCGCTCATTTTCAAGGATAATAGGATGTTTTCGGAGAAGTTTGCGCTGGCTTCCGCGGAAACGGTCAAACAGCGTTACATTATAAGATCAAACTCGCACGGAAGTAGACAAAGGAACAACCAGCAAAGAACGTGGTCGCAGGAGGCCTCTGGGGATTTGGGACGAAAGAGATTTGCTGTGTTCTTGAAACCAAGCTGTTAGACTGCTGGAGGTTCAATGCATCATGGGACGCTCTCAACTTTATTCATCAGACTCAGATCCTCAAATGTCAAGATCACCAGAAACCATCAATCAATCAATTGAAGACCATCAATCAATCTTTCCATCAGAGATTTGTTGCAGCGATCACGAGTGTTGATTGCTCTGACCAGCTTGTCGCCGAGCTATCGGGATTCCGGCTGATCGAGCCGCTGAACTCAAACTATTCAACTCAAGCTTTCAAACAGCTTTGTCGATCGATCACACCGGGTCCACCTCTGCACATTGCCGGCAACGCTGTACTGCGATCATGGATACACTCATCAAAGCCTCGTTTAAGGAGGGTCGGGGCGGGAGCCGGAGTTCATTCGGTCGGCAGGAAGAGATGCTTCATGTCCAAGAGGCTCCCTGGAGTAATCGAGGCTGTATGCTGGGGCCAGGCCCTCCTCCCAAACGAGGTCGTTACGGGTGCATGGGTTGCGAATCAAGGCACGATAAACCTGTTAATTATTTGTCGTTAACCCAACTCCGACACTGGCCGCAATCCAGCCTTCATATCCTCCATGACAGAATGTCGTCGCCGACGGGAGAGGAAACCGCGAGAATCGAATAAGTGTTGTCAGATGTGCGCGGAACAATAACCGCACTACGCGAGAAAGAATTGTTTACCCTTGTTAGAGAGTTTCGTGTCAGATACCGGAGACCGTGGAGCTCGGAAGAAACGGCCGCAATCATGGCTGGATATTCCTCCCGGGTCGCAGACACAGGAACCGAATCGTCTCACCCCCGATTCCGGAAGATCTCAGCAGTGTCTGTCTGCTGCACCGTCACCTTTGCTCATTTCTCGACTTAGTTGAGGAGTCGAGAAGGCAGCTGAAATTCACTTCATGTTTTTCGTGCCTTGAGCACCGCCGCTATCATTAATAGGTCGTCCGATTCATCACTAGCGTGGCATTCATTATTACATATACTGAAATTGAGCGGAGGTGGATGAAGTAACAGTCGGATTTAAGGTTGGAAGAATTTAAATTATACTGTGTGGCAAGGCTGAACAAATGTGTTGTTTCTCCAGAGATATACCGGAATCTCTCTCAGAACAAATCCGAATCCCACAATGATATTCCTGAGCCGACCACAGGAATGTGATCGAACCCCTCAGCGAATGTTTTCCCGAACCGAGCATGGTCAGACATTTCCTAAGGTACTACCGAACGCTCTTGGAAGTATCCGGAAACTGATTCCGGAAATTGTATCAAACTTCAGTATGTTGACATTTTCCAAAGATTATGACTATTTTATTAGAGGTGGCTTTTGAGTAAGAAACGAGCAGATTCACAAGCTCACACACAAGGGACAGAAAGACTTACACCAAAGGAGGCACTGGGCTTTTCGAGCAGAGCCGTATTGTGAGCGCGAGCATTCAGAGTGCAAGTATCGCGCGATGCTTCCGCGCTTGATACCGCCGTGGTGTAGTCACTTCGCGATCAATCACGAGATCGCGAACGCCGATGTTTTCAGAAACTCAAGTCTGGGCTCGGTGGTTGCGGCACTCAGGAAAATCCCTCAACTCTCCGGTACCAAGTGCCGAAATATCTCATCTTGAGCCCACCGAGTGTCGGCGGTTCCAATCGAGAGCAGACCGACTCGTGAACAGTGGCTGGAGGTGCTTGCGCTCGTCGCCTGCCCGCAAGCCGCAGGCGTTCGCTGTATCGAGCTGAAGTGGTAGGCTCTTCTGACGGGAGCTCGTAGGGCACACGAATGGAACGGAAACTCCACCGATCTCACGGTAACTACTTAGAATCTGAAAAGCCGGCGTTCGGTGACATGGGGCGCGTCGCTCCACCCATTTTCTTCCCAGTTCCTCAACTTGGGCTTCCAGCGTGCATGCAAGCACCGCAGCCTGCCTGCCTGCCAGCCAACCATCCACGACACCACAGCTTTTGGAGTCTCGAGGACGGCAAAATTGTGCCGAGGCACCGTCGTAATACAACCACTGTTGCACGGCCATGTTGGAACGTCGCGCACCTTAATCCTGGGCTATGTCGTCTCCTTCGCAGTAGAATATTCCCTCTACTTCTCTGAAGTGGCTCGTGCAGCGAGCGGGGGAGGAGTTTCCCCGCAGAGAGAATCTCATTTGCACCTACTGAATTCGGGACACCCTATTTTGCCGGCAAAAGGAGAGAGCTTATTCTATATTTGCGGTCGGAAATAGATAAAAACTCGCTGGCCGACAGCTGATACGGCGAGTGCCCGGAGCTCTCTCTGACCCCACCGGCGAGATTCAAAACCGTTTACAGCAGCTGTACCTAATCAGCTATGCACAGCACTCACTCGTTCCGTCGATCTTCAACAGGGGATACCTGGCCGTAGAGCTCCCGGCCGACGAACGGACCGACTGAGGGAAACTTTTCAATGATCTCAGCGAGGGCACTGTGTCGGGCACCGAAACAACCGGTGGAACAAAGGACTACCGGCACCGCTGTTTTACGACTCGTGTATGGAAATCGAGTCAAACAAAACGAGTCCCAATCGGTCCGGGACGGAATCCACGAATTGATTCGGTGAATCCACGGAGGCTTCAGAAACAAAGAGACTCGACGGAGTTTTTCAGCTCGCGGGTCCGATGTTCCAGACTCGATGTCTTTCCCCGCTGGTCAGTTTCGTCGAGTCGAGGGCCAGCGCTATTCAGCAGCTTCAGTTCCGCCACTCTCATCCATTTTGCTCCCATGTTGCAAAACGTGAATCAAAATGGTTGATGACGTTTTGTTATTCTTTCACGCATCTAGGTTTCAGTTCAATCAAGCCTCCCCAGAATTCCGTGTCTTCAGGCTATTCTCGATGACTCCTGAAGCCTTCGTCGTCTAGCGGATCGCCTCCCGAGCTTTAAGCGCAAGAGTCCCCAAAGATCTGATGCTCCGACGGTTTTCCATTCGACTAACTGCGCGTACCAGAGCGACTGGATCAATCCTTCCGACGGAAGAATCTGATTGCACGCCTCTTTCACTACAGAAACAAACGAGGAAGCGTCGAGGAGCTAATCCGAGGATTTCCGGAGAAGGAAGGTGCTCCAGCACGAAAGGAAGTCTTCAGTGCCGCGTTCGCTCGCAGGAAAGCTCGATCCGATGCGTCACGCTTTTTCCTGCCAGGGAATGAGAAGAGGTACCTTGAAAGTCTCCGCTCGTCAGAGTCCCCGCTTCAGATTGGATATTCTGATGGTTGGTCGCTTGTGCATTCGGATGAGGTGCCATACTTTGAGCGGAAGATTCCTAGGCATGTGGGGAACTCACGAATCGAGAACACCTCTTTCCAACGTCTTCTCTTCATCCTGCAGCTTTTTCACCGTCTATTCAATCGCGCTCGTCGCGTGGCTGGCTGGGTGGTTCCACCTAGGCAGGCTTGCTTCCGGGTGACAGACAAACAAGCAAGCAAGCGGGCGAAGGGGCGAACGAGGAGGAAAACAGGCGGACAAACTGACTAGTTCGTTCTCGGGACGCCGCAGTCCTCCGAAGGAAGCGAAGACACTCAAGCATCCCTAAGGCTGCACAGTCGAGTGGACGCGAAATTTTTCTTCAGGGAGCCGTTCACTGCGCCGCTCCAACAAATCGAAGCGCTGCTCCAATTGTGCCACATAAACTCAGCTCCTTCCTAATATAGCGCCTGTCACCGTTGTAAGCAACTTGGCAACTGAATATAATTTACCTATTCCTCCAGTGGCAACGCCTTCACGAACCTTTTTGGAGTATCCTGTTTCACTATTCCGCAGTACGGTGAGACCCACAAGATCCCTGCTCCGACACATCCAAATATTTTCGACTCCTACTCTATTCGATGCGTCCTGACGTATGAGGGAGGGCGTCTTCAATTCTCTTTGCATATCAAATTTCAAGAGAAGGATTTGTGACAGTCGCGAGGAATGTAGGGAAAGTGTAGTATCCATCACTTTCGATTTCTACGTTCCCTCCTTCTGTGATTGAGCTGAAATTTTCCGGTCGCTCCATGTGCTGGTGAATACATCGCAAAATGTTCTCCCCGCCCTTCCCCTACCTGAACTTTCCGCGGTCTTTTCGTCTCGGCGGTCAGCACACGAGTCTTCAGTGGTGGATCATGACTGCAGACCGTTTTGACATCGGGTCTCAACGAAATCGTCAGCTGGAAAACTTTATGAAGCTTTTCCGAGATCGGACACCAACATCACCTTTACAGGTCCCAGAATGGAGGCAAGCCTCCCAAGTTGGATAGTTGACACTGCGGTTGGTTTCCCGCAAACAAAGTCAGCCATCTCCTTACAGAGACTGCGAGCGAGATAACATATGCGCGCGTTCGCCCGTCTGTCTACCCGTGCCGGTTCGTTTGTCATCAAGATCCAGCTCGTCCCCAGTGGCCCATAAGGAGTTTGAGATTCCTAATGCGCTCCATTGTCACTCAACCGCCCAACGAGGCGAGTGCGTCAGGATGAGGGAGAATGGAGGGAAACAAGGTCAGGAAAGTATTGCGTCACCCGCGAGCTCACCGACGTGGAGAGGGCCGCAGAGTAAGAATAAGGATAAGTCAGGACTCTGCTCAGACGCAAGCGTAGTCTGATGGGGAAACTTGGCCCGGAAAGCGGGACTCAGGCAACGTATCGAGCGCGTGAGGATCTGGTCGGATGACAAGCTTGCAATATTCAGCCGCAAGACCCAGGGAAAACTCTTCATTGTCGCCCGAGCGAGCGTTCAATTGAAGGAGCGTGTCGCGCGCGATCGGAACGAATGGTACACCGCTGTTCCCGGTGAGCAGCTCAAGCCGTCATTGTTGAAACTCTTCACCGCCGAGGATAAAGGCGACCAATCAATTGAGTGGAGACGAGGCAGGAAGGGGGCCGGATGGATCCGTCTGATTGCATATCAGCACGACACATCCAGGGCATCTCCAGTTCGCGACATCGAACGACTGAAAGCGACACAGCGTCCTAGGCGTCCAGGCGTGTCGTCAGGGAAGAAGTGGAGCAGATAGCGAGGGCGGAAAAGAGGCAGACTTTGTGTGACGCTGCTATACACGTTCGCGCCGGGTATAAAGAGGAGTGTGACCGACCGGGCGCGCACGGACGTACGGTGGAACGGTCTCCGCTCGCAGACCAGTCAATAAGGCGAAGAGACCTCTCGCAGTGAGGCTGGCTGCAGTCGAGCGGAGGTGGGTTGCTCAGGAAGGTCCGATGACTCAATACAGGACGGCATCCGAAGCTCGGTGTGAGGTTAATTATTCCTCGGAGCACACAACGGACTGACGCCGCCAGCAGTTCCGCTATTTTCCAGCAATGCATTCACGCTCTCATCCTGTCTATGACTCGTTCAGTAGTTCTTTTCAGCGGAGTTTCGGTCCTGGGTGCTCGGCGCAACTTTCGGGGGCTCTACTGCTATCTCGTCAGGCAAGAAGAGTCGGAGGCTGATCTTCCCGCTACAAGAGAAGTTCGTCGATTCGATCGCTGCAAGATGAAAGGAGCCCCCCATATTTTGAAATAGTAAGCTTTCAGGTTCTTCCAGGGCGCGGGAAAAATTAGATTTGGGGCGGGAAAAACGCATGGGGTTGCGAAGCGTTACGCGTGGTTGAACTGACGTAGGGCGAGGAATAACCGGAAAAATTCCGCTCGGTAACTGATTGAGACTTGCGGTGCCCGGAATCCTCCAAATTCAAAACTTGGAAGAGATTCGCTGTCAATGCCAGGTCGGAGCAGGACTAAATCCAGCCGAAAAAATCTGATCGCACAATCTTGTGAGCTAATGAAACCAATGAACTATTAACCGTCGACGGAGAGAGGAGAATTGCCGTTTCGAAACCCTGCTCCGTTCTATTCACGAACTCAGATTAGAGCTCCTGCTCTGAATGACCGATGCCTCTGTCCTCTTCGCAAACTCCTAGAGCTTCCTGTTCTCTTTGTCTATCATATCGGGAAGAAACCCGCGTCGGCCCCCTCATAGATCCTTTACTTCTCTCCTCTTGTAATTGAGCTTCGCTGAGGTCCGAGCACAACCGGAAAAGAAGGCACAAAGGAACTGGAAGCCTGACAACATAGGATGAACTGAGACAGGGAGGCTGCGCGGCACACGGAGACTTCTCGCGGAAGAGGAAAGGACCTTGGCTTCCTACGATCTGTCCGGATGAAGCTCCGTTCCGAATCACTGCGAACGCTCTTCTCGAGCCTAAGATGTACGTTACCGTACGCATCGGGTATGATTTTTGGTTGTAGAGCCACAATTTCGGCACGAATCGAGTACGAATCATTTTACGACGAGGGATAAAATCGAAGAGACGGCTCACCAGCGAGCAGACAACTCGCTGGAATTGTTACCCTTCGAAGCGCACTCACTCTTGAGTCAGTATCGGCGACCTCCCAAACTCAATCACGAGCTTCCAAAGCTTTTCTGATCTGTTGTCCGAGACCCGAGGTACTCTCCCTGATTGTAAACAGCGGAGAGACACCGCTCACTCCCGGTCTCAAGGAGGAGACACGTTCTTTCTGCTTCTGAGAGACGGCTCACATCGGAATCTAGGATTCCCTAGGAATTTCCCCCCCTGATGCATTGGGTATATTACTCTCGAACCTGGTCAACCGACCGAGGGCTCGGGATATGAACCGGCTCTTCTTTGGCGGAGATATTGAATTCGAGCTAATCACGTCTTGCTTCAGAGTCCACGAACACGTATGAAGATTCGGGAGTCCATCGCAGTCATGCTCCGTCGAGGCTTTGAGCTACTTCGCTTCACCATTGACTTCTTGGTACAGAGGGAAGCGCTTCCTACCCCGAACGACGCTCGGTGTCATCGATCGTCGGTATCAGGATCTCTGACTCGCTGGAACAAGCAAAAACTCGCTTGGACTCGATTAACTATGATGACCCCGAGAGCCAAAGCTCTTCGGGAAACGATCCAGGCTTGATCCCACCCACCGGTAATCCTACTTCTGCCTGGATACGTCGTTATGAACAGGAAAGCTCTTCCGAAATATTTCCCATTGCGGGGATAGCGCCTCGAATGCTCTCGATAAGAAATCACTCTGGGATTCCTCATAGAATTCGTTAGCGTTCGCCCGCATTCGGACGTGGTAAGCAGGTCAAACTATTATTCTCCGTTTTCCCCGAGAGTCATAAGGAGAGGGCGCATGTTCAAGCTTTGCTTATTTCGGATGCATGTACTTTTTATTTCTGTCTTAAATAGAAATTTTCACTATTCTCTGAATCACATCGGGACATGGAGCGGCGCGTTGTCTGAACATCTCTCTGTTTTCGGCTGAACCTCTCAGCCAGCCCTCAGGAGTGTCCCGGATTCACCTTTCGGTATTGCTTCAGTAACACTCCCTATCGCCTCGCAAATCCCATTGCGGGCGGTGGGCTTGGGTCTTAAGATGGTTCAGATTTAATTCTGATATAAATTAAATCCTCTTTTTACCACATAAGAAATTTGTTGTCCCGGCCGGGGATCGAACCCGCGATTGCTAGCTTAGCGTGGCACCCAAGGCGTTGGTTTATGCCACACGGCCAACGAGCCGACTGTCTGAACATCTGTCGAGGGCAAACAATCCCTCCTACTGCTTCCGTTTGGGCTCGTTTCCCCTTCCCTTGAACGCTTAGTTGCCCTCTGCTGACTGCTGTTCATCCAAACTGAATGAGAGAATCATATTCTAATTCCCCGTTTGTGCTTGATGATTGAGGAAAGTTGTCGACTGAACATCCACCGAATACCCTCAAGACCGAGTGCTCGGGAGAGGGCCGAGGAGTTTGTCTGAGATAAGGAATCGGCCTGAAGATGCTCCCAGGGAGGTCGGACGAATCTTCCGCGGCTCTCGAACTCGGTTCAGAAATCCGTCAGGGTGGGTTCGACAAATCGAGATCGGCGTGAAGCAACAATTGAGGAGGTATGACAAAACTGTCACGGACGGCTCAGTGAGACTCTTCGAGGGGTCTGACAAAACTCCCGGGTTCTTGCATGTGTATGTTTCTCATGAGTCCAGATAGGATTCGGATTTATTCGTGCGTGGAAAAATCGTGCACCCAAAAGCAATCGGATGGATTAGCATCATCAAACATGTTTCCAATGTTGACCCTCTTTCTGATAACATGTTTACTTAAATCGCTCCTCCTGGAGAAAACCCCGACGCCACGAGGAGTCGGGGAAGAAAAACAAGTATTGACTCTGGCCACGCTTGACCGCGAACGCGGAGATCTGCTGCACTGGGGATGATCATTCGTCCGGCTTCCTAAAAGCATCAGCTTGCCTCACAACATGAACAGATCAGCTGTCGAGGTCTGACACCGATTCACTGCCTGCGGTCCAGTCAAGAGGTGGGCAGCTGACCGCTCCTTTGAAGCACTTCAGTCGCCTGGGGGAGAAGGCATCGAAATTCCTTGAAGTCGACGCGAATGACGGCTGAATGAGTCGAACACTTACAATGAGGCGGCGGCTCTTTTCATCCGAGGGCCCTCTGAGTGAAAACCCAGACACGAGCAGTCTTTTCCCCCAACCTCCCCTTAGGATCGGCGGAGAGATTTCAATGATGAGATGAGGAATTTCAACGCAGCTATAAAGTGCATAAGGGAAAGAGCTCGTCTTCATAGAAATGACTTGATTTCCAGCTGTATTGAATTTTGGGAGTCACCCCAGCGGAAAATTTCCCCAAGAGCCTTCATTCTCATCGGGAATCCTGATCTCGGCCCGAGCTTGTAACCTGGTTCGAGAGTTATTGTCCAACGTCGTGGGCAAGATCATACGGAACTCGGGGCTCAGCGCATATAGCGCTGTATCCTGTACCTTCCTCGCGTCGACCTCCTTCGTGGATAACGGGAGATACGAATGCACGCGTTCGGTATCCCAACGATTGATGAACAAAGAACAATTACCCCACATTCTGCTTCCCCATACCTCAACTATAAGCTTCACTCTTGCTAATAGTCGATGCAATCAACTGATGGTTATCGCAACCATCTGTGATACTTGAGGTGATAATGATGGCACTGGCTCATGGGGAACGATGCCGTTCCCCGAGCTCTGACGAGCTGAGGTGCAGACAACGTCAAGATCGAGACGACCCTAAACGCTCTGAAAGGAGGCAGGTATGGAGCTACCCGGGCCACGGAGCCTCGGTTGTGCGGCGAACACGAAAAGGAGAGACGCAGACGTTTCGCGCATGAATCAGCAGCTAGTACAGTGGAGTCAGTTTGTCTTCCATGTCGGATATGCACCTCTCTCCCGAGGATCGAGGTCAAAGTGCCTCAAGACAGGTCGTCAATTGTTTTTCCACCGTGGCATCTAGTACAGCCTTTCTCTATCCGAACTGCGTTATCGGTTGTCCAGGGTGATCCGGGCGCCAGGTGGTCCGTGAGTTGGGCTCAGCGAGGAACGAATACCTTTAAATTCCGACGAACAAATCAAACAATGAATGGACGCCAGCGATTGCGATGAGAGCTCGAGAGGAACTTGCTACACACGGCTCTTCACTTCAGCCATAAACCCAGCGAGCTCGATCTGCTTATCGTCGACATAACGGGTGATAACCACTGGAAGACGCTCTCGTCAAGAATCGAGAGAACTGGACCGTTTCCGGTGGTCAAACCAACGGTTTCGCTGACGGCTCACGATTGCGAGCAGCGAGCTCAATCCCTGGGTCACGCTGCCGTTTCCGACGAACTTTGTATCTGCGGAGCGTCTTCTGGCGCTCCCGCTGGAGCAAGATTGCGGGAGACTAATAATGTTCGGGAGTTTTCTGAACGGAAGCGCGAAACATTGTTGGGCCGCTTTGTGCTCTCCTCCCTGATGATTTCTCTTACCAATCCGGGATGGAGGAGCGAGCAGCCCTGGAACTTGCGGGCGCCCGCCGCTCATTAACCGGCGCTGGGACTGGAGTTCGGCAGCGAGCCCAATTTCGTCACGGGAAGGAAGCGTCTGAGGTTGTTGCCGTCAAGCGCAACCGATAATTTCGAGAGTGAAATGTTGTTCGAAAGCAGGTCTCCGACAGGACTGTGATTACATGCGTTCCCGATCGGAGTTTTGGCGGCTACGATTGGCGGTGTGGGCGTAGTAAAACGAGCACGCAGTCGCGATGATCGGGTCAGGTCCTCAGAGACGCCTCGAATGGTTCAACTAATTTCGAGGGCATCATCGCCAGGTGGGTAGGAGGTCAGATAGACAGAGCGCTCGTTCGTCCGTCCTGTGCCTTGAGCCTTGCAGGAAAGGACGTCTACACTCAGAAATTATAGGCCTCGGGCAATTCGATCTAGACGCGGCTGACTCCCCCCGAGAATAGCTTCGATATCGAGCTCACTGAATCTTCGAGGTCTCGAGATACTTAAAAATCACCGAGCAGTCAAGTTCCAGATATGCAAAAAAATCGGAGACACTCTGTTCGTTGCTCCCTAGCGATTGCTCTTTCCCTACACATGCATATATCGAACGCTGCATTCACTGGCGTGCAAGCTCAGAGAAAGCTTGAGAGCATCGACCGTCACCTCGAGAGATTTTCAAGAGGAAAGTCTTGCGTATCCGCTCATGTTAGGAAGAAGTCCAAGTGTCCACTCCAGGGGCAATTTCAACGCTCAGAAGCCTGGCGTTGCTCCTGCCCCTTAGGTTTCGGTTGAGTTGTTCGGAAGTTCCATTCCAAGGGGACAGCCGTGTTGTTTTCAAGAAATCCACTAATCATATCTCGAACGAAGCCCACTCCGAGAAGAATGAAAATGTATCTAAGCCCAAGACGGGGGTGTTGAGCGAGGCATAATGCTGCATCTTTCAGTTGAGTTTCTCGTGAGGAGAATTCGGTACCCCCCCCCCCCCTCACGCATTGCTTTGGCGCATCCGACATTGAACAAATGCCACGGAACACGGGAACGATCCGATGCTCAGGGTCGAAATGGGCTGCTCATTGTTATTTCCTCGAAACGCTGTCCGAAGCCGATGCGAGGAATTCATGAAACTTCCTGTGCTTCTTGATGGCGCTTCCGAAAGCACTGTGGCAGCGTCTGGTGGTCGGCTCACTAACGCACGCAGATCACGTCGGAGGATCCTCAGGGGCTCTGAATCCCTTAGCGCACGGAAGCCAGCCGGCGGGCCTGCCACCTAGCAAGCTGGCGGACATCACACGAGCGCGCCGTGAAAAGCGAGGCCTGGTCGCTTCTTCCCTGAAGATTTCCGTGGCGGTCCCTCTCACTCGGATCTTCCCTCGTCACTCAGCTCGGCAAGAGTTGCGAGCGCCTCCACAGGTCGGCAACTTGCAAAGCGAGTCCAGCGAAGATCACGGAGCAACACTTGCTGACTGCCTTCTGCAGGATACAACGTGCACCGTGCTTACACTCCCAGCGGATGATTGGCTATGGGAGGAACGTCCCTCGGACCGGCTACAAACGAGTGTTGACGTCTTTCGGGGGCTCGCTGCCGAGTCCTCTGAGGACATCTCTATCGAAGACATCCAGAACTGGATGCGATAGCCGACCACGCGGCTTCTTGTGACCGAACCAAACACCATCTGTGCGTCTGTATTACGTACATGCCGACGAGGATATGATTGAGACAAGGATCGTCTCTCCATTACTCCTCTCTGAGCCCGTGTCGTTTGACGAGCCTCACACCCCCGCAGCGACGGGGAACTCTTTGCGTTGCTTTGAACTCGCCTCGATGCCGGTCGCCATTGCCCACGTACATCAAAGTGGCTTCCACCACACAGAGACCTGCCTTGACGGGAAAAATTCGTTTCTGATGACACCGAGCTCCCTCGACCGAGCCAATACCGAAATGTGGGGCGATGCCCTGACAATGGGAACCGCGACGAATAAACAAATCGTCTCGGGGTTTCGACACCATCTGCACTATCAACACAGAGTTCCGAAAAACTCGATTCAAACCGCTGAGTGATGGTGTTCGCCGTCGGAGCTCGAAGCTTTGAAATGGCTTTCCTACTTCAGGAGGATAAGCGTTCCTCTCTCGGATTCGATCCCGTGAAGTCACGCTCACTGTTCGGAGGCAGGATTCATTTATCTATTTCGAGCTCATCCCAGCGGAGACGAGGTTTTGGATCGACCAAGCTCTTCCTACGACTCTCGATCGGACCTTGGTTGTCCTTTGATCGAGCAAGGTAATCGCGTCACTCTCCTGCCTCGCAGAGGCATCGAAGCACATTCGCACCTCGCACAGAACTGACGGAAAATTGCCTCTCCGGATGTTTGCTCAGAACACTCGTTTCGCGGCTCCACACAACAAGTAGCAGAGCCGAACAGAAAACCGTGTTTACGTGTCAGAGCTTTTCCCTGGCGGTTGTTCAGGCGACATCAGAACCGCGCCCCTGTATCAATATGAAATGTCACATGTGACGCTGTGAATCTCACTAGCACTTCCCGGAAGCCCAACATTCCTTGGAGAGACTCGCGCTCAATGCTCCAGAGGTCCAGATTCTGCATGTGATTCGCGGAACGAAACATCATGGCGGCAATTGTCATTGGAGCAGGTGTGCGTTTCCCAAGGGCCGAGTCCGAGATCCGAAACGCCAACTGACAATATTGACGCAGTCACGGGGAAGGGCGACATGAGAAGAGCAAGACTATACCGTCCCCCCTGGGCCGGGGGAGGTCAGGAGCGACGGCATTTCCAGACATTTTCCAGTACTGCCCCGGGCGGCGCCTTGTCTAGGGGTCGCAAGTACCCTGTTCCGGAACTGGGTGATTAACCGTGGAACCGGAGCGCCGGCTTCGAGTAACGTGTCCACGGGTCCGGCCTCGAAAACTCGGATACACGGACTCCGAAAAATATGGTCGGATCGACCCCGGAATCAGTTCTTCAAATCGGCAGTCGGGCATCGGAAGAGCAGCCTCGGATACCCGGTATCGGACCCGGTTCTAGCACCCCTAGCCTTGTCTTACAACGCCTTCGCGGACTCGCTCCGAGAGGTTTGGTGAACGAGCGGGCTTCCCTCTGGGATCGTTGTTAGGCAGGAGCGTTCTGATATGGGTTACCTTTCGCGTTATCCCGATACATCAATTGTCGGTCGGGGTTTTGCTGCTCATGATCAGATCCTCGAAGAGTGGCCGGAGAGAGTGGCGCTCACATCGTATAATTCAAGGCCGAATACGCGATATCGAAGGGCTTGTGATTTTGTACCGCCAGCCCTGACAAGTGAACCTCCACCCATGGTCAGTCGGAAAACCGGCCCGAGACAGTTTCATCCGGTTTGTCTCCTAAAAAAACATGGAAAAAAAAGCAACAGCTCCGGGTGTGGCTGAGTTCTGGAGTTTTGGGAGCGATTTTCGAGGGAGCACTTATCTGCATGGACTCATGTTACGTAGCCTTCCGGACGCCATCACGCGGCATCCTTCGAAGCGATTCCGACTGATTGCCCATTGCATAAAAGCTGGGAACAATCCATCGCTCGTCCAGGCCGGGAACGGAGTTACATTTTTCTTGGAGACCGCGGGGAAGTTCGTCCCCTCATTCGAAGCAAATCGTCCGACCGGGAAACCGCGTGATAGGCTTGGAGCATAACCGGTTCACACAGCGCTATGACGGTGGAGAATCTGGAGAAAATCGCCGGAATCGCTCGAGAGAATTTACGCTTGAGAGGAGAGGAGTTACGGTAGCTGGGGAGGAACGCAACATGAGTCCAAAGAGATCAATGCTTTCTTGAAAATCGCTGCCTAAACTCCAAAATCCCCCGGCTAACAGGAACGCCGCGATCGCCATTGTACCCGGAGGCTTGCAGCTGATTGCAGGACTGATTCCTGGGGGATGGACTGGCATCATCCGGCCATAGGATGTCTACTTTTCCCGGCAGTACAATCGTTCAGTCCGTTTCATCATGGATACTGTAATCGACGAGACTCGATTCAACGAGCCTCTTTTACCAGGTCAGTGCGCCACTGCCTTCGGCAACACAGCAGAGAGTTTCAGCCGCGTTCGGTGATTACGCGTACCTCGGAGCTGAGATCCGAACTCCTCATCGACCTCCCATCTACATTAACGGTACGTGATGTGCCACCTTCCCAAGACAAAGACACTTTCCTATCTTCTCTTCGTTGGAATTCAAAGACCGCGCAGTGTCCCACGTTAACGGTTCAAGCGACATTTCTGAATTCAACCCATGGCGACGTTGTTACATTTGCAAGGTGGACGACCCTAGCATCGGTCCAAATTCAACCTTCCTCGTTCTATGTATGCAGTGGCGTACCCAGGGGGGGAGGCAAGGGGGCCATGCCCCCCAAAAATTCTTCAAAAATATTGGGAAGGGTGGGTTAAATTCCTTGTTCGATGGACGAGATTGTTCCGCAAAGATTCTTGGTCATCAGAAAAATCTTCACAGGTTTGAAAACCATGTTGATTGCGTCATGAAAAACTCGCGACGATGTTTCATCGTCATCACCCCCCCTCCCCAACAGTCTTACGAACCCAATAGAAGCCAAGACCGCGTTGCCGAATCCGCGTTGTGTGCCTCACACCATTCATATCCCCTGTCCAATCTTACGAGATCTTCCATCTATCCAATATATGAGAACGATATTCCGTGTCGCGGATCGGGAGTCCGTTCGTCGAAGAGGGGCACGTTAAGATGTTGAATAAATGGGATGCGAGGATGGTGGTGGTGTTCCTCTCGGTCGTCATTGAGACTACGTAGAACGCTCGCTCCGGTGTTGCATGACGGGAAGGAGAGCCGCCACCACGCCGGCCGTTGGTGATCCTCGGTTTTTTCCCCCTATTGACGGAATCGGCAGGAAGTTCGTTCAACACTAGGGATAGACGGTCCCTCTATGATTCCCATGGAACCTTGACGGAATGCCTTTCTGCAATCGACTGGCACCATCCAATGTTCAGGCATCCTCTGAGGGAATCGGAGGATGGATGGATAGACATGCTAGATTAGAGTGAAAACAGGACACAGGTAGACATTGTGGGAAGGGGTTCCATCCGGAATTCTCGGAACTCAATTACTGCGACGGCAGATGGGTCTGGCTGAGCTAGAGAAGTAAAGTCGAGTTCCAATCCGGATCAGGTTAAAGGCGATTCAAAAGCCGAGGCTTGTATGGGAGGAAAGGAGAAACGGCAATCAGCTTTCTGATTGGGCGGATGCTCGAAAACCGTATCGAGCAACAGTGTTCTCCCTTTTGTGCTCGTCAAAACGTTTTTCTTTTCGGCAGAACTTCTTCCGTCCGCCAAACGAGCTCGGAGCGTCTTCAAAACTGGGAACTTCCGGAGAGAACATTCTAGAATGCGTTCGAATGGCGGTTTCAGCATTCATTCCACTCCGTGTACGGCTCACTCAGGGCTCCAGCTCAATAAAACATCATCCATCTCTGGGGGATCGAAACTTAAAGCAATGAAGGCTTCCTCGTGAATTCCCAGCGAGGTCGAACATTCCAATATTTCAAAACGGCTGCATAGTTTTTCTCGAGGACCCTTCCCTCGAGCGAGTTCCTCGAGAACGAGATTTGTCGTGTCGAACGCTGAGCCTGCCGGGATTTCTCAGAGTATTTGAATTTTTCACTTGCAGGCCTCTTGGCAGATTGGCCTGGATTCTCAGGATTCTCGTCCTTCAATATTTGTCTAATACACGATCAGAGAGGAGTGAATCATGATCTCGATATTTCGTCCTCACGAGATCGCTCCTCGAGGGAGAAAATTCCAAATAATCCTCCTACATCTTGTTGAAAAACAGTCCGATGCAATCTCCTCTGTAGACAGCCCCTTTGAGAAGGAGGAGCAGATGGAAACTCATGGCCACGATTTCTTTCTGGTCAGGACCTGGGTCGCAAGTATGATACGGATTCGCTGATGCGATCGCTCATCGCTCTCTGTCTCGAAGGAGGTCTTTTCCCCGATCGAATGTAGGGGAAAGCCTTGGTTATAACTAGCGAGGAGAGGGCCTCTCAGCTCTAATCCATTCCGCCAACTTCCGAGTTTCCGATGTACTTTAATCCGATACGGCGCAGCGATCAATCAGACACACCCTCGGTGCGCGCTTCGTTCGCCAGTCGGACTGGATCGGATGGACACATATCATCACTTCTGCTTGTGACAATTCGAGAATCGGCTAGACTCGACCTGCCTTTGACACACTCATACTCTCGCTCCTCCAATGAGTTCTCCAGGCTCTTTGTTGGTCTGGGTTCGTTCCGAAAAGCCCCTTGTTGATCCTTTCTGAGCGGACTCCTCGGGAATTGCTCGAAGAGAACGTTTCCACGGAGCGTTTTTCCTCGCGGAACGACCACAAGAAGCAGATCAACCGCCGGCTCTCGGATGAATGTTGGTACTTCTGATTTTCCGAGTGTTGAGAACATTTCTTTGGAGCCTCATTATTCTCTCCATTCATCGTTCGATTGCTCCCTTTTCGAACATTTCGAATGGCTGGCCACTCTATTCGTCTCTCAATGTTCAACGGACTCACTATGGCACGCGCACTCTACCGATGGACGCCCAGATTATGGAGATGCATGCTCTGCTCAGAAACGGCCCCTTTCAGGAGCGGTGCAGTTCGGAGTGAATTACCGGTCTCAATAGGCTGTCTAGCAGTAAGGTGTCTGGTTCGAGGAAGCTTGTTTCGAGGGTCTTTGGGCGAACCGAGAGTCCTCCCGAGAGATGTGACAGTCCGGAACGGGCAATTCGTTCTGATGGAGACGTAGCAGCTAGTTTTTTAACCAGTCGCTCCACATCCAGCCATGGATGATGGAAAATCGCAATAAAAATTGTCATTAAAACTTTTGCACCCCCACTCGGCTGTACGTATGAACGTAGCTCGCGCTCATACCGCTCTCAGTATGGTGGTCACGCCATTGGGATTCGCGTCACCAGCGCCGTCGACCGCGCGCTCTATAAAATAGTTCGCCGACTTGCGGTTCGGAGCGCCCGACCACGAGTACGGACTAAGTCGGTAGATTGTATGCAAATCTTTCGGAGGACTCGCTGCACGCCTTTCGGAAAATGATATTCTACGCTTCAGTCTTGACTTCCCTCCAATCGCGTAACTTCGTCCGCGTAGTCAATGAATACTAAAGTGAGCTGCAGGTTTTCAACTTTCGATTTCGAACCAGAGATGCGTCCGTTAATTTCTTCCCGGTTGAATAATCGCCACAGGAAGTGAGTAGCCGCAGCATCACAACAACAATCGGCGCTCACTTTCATCCGAATTAAACTCAGTTCGGGGCTACTCCCCCCCCCCCCCCCCCCCGGACAAACCATTGTCAGTATCGGAGGTCGACTTGAGTGGCGTGATTCTCCATTCCTCCACCTGGTTGTGATTTGTGATTCATCAAGCGTTCAGGCCTCCGTGCAAGATCGTGAGGTGAAAAGCTTCCAAAGGAAATGAGTAGCTATCAGCACAGGCTGTCCCTAAACCCCCATAGCGTTTCCCAAGAGGGTTCATTGATAAACGCATGGTTCGAACACCCCTCCATCATCAGCTCCAGACTGCACAGGGCTCGCTAATTTCCAGAACAGCTAGAGTGTTCGGAATCTTTTCGACTGTGAGGCTGCACGCAGCTTTGACTTGGGAGAGGTCACGAACAAAGGCAGTTGTGCGCCCCCGCGTTCTCTCGTCGGAAGAATTCCTCCTTTTTCTCTCAGTTTAGATGAAGACAGACAAGGAAATGACAGCCTGTCCCTCGCTCATCGTTCTCCCCTAACTGGCTCCAACGGCAGCGCAGACCAGGAGTTCATCGGCTGAGTGATTCCCTCACACTCCAAGGGACAAAGTTCAAGAGACAGCTCACAGTTATAGCTTGGAAAGAAGGGGGCGGTCTATGGACTTAGCTCGAGCTTTCCCTCAACGCCATATGTCTGTTTCTCAACGCAACCTCTTCTGAACTTCGATTTCGAAGCGTCTCCAACCAGCGACGCATCGCTGCCCTCGATAAAGATCGGCGGTCGTCAAATGAAGGCGAGGAGTTGTGCCAATCAAACAGTTATTCCTCTAGCTTCCATCGGATGTGTTGGTTTTGTCCCCTGATACTCAGGAGTTTCCTCCTTGAATCGGAGGTCTCCTGTCTGAGCTCGCTGACGAAGTTGTCGTCGTTGACTGAAATGCTCGTTACTCTAACAGCCAGTGCGATCCCCGGTCCGCTCGTGGAAACATCGATCTTCGACGATATTCCACCATTTAAGTCGAAATTTTTGATCAGTAACGAGCAAACTGCAATACAGAAAGGTAACAATATGTAGCAATCAGCCGATGAAGAGAGAGAGAGAGAGAGAGAGAGAAGTGCCTCCACGCCATAGACCGCAGTGCAATCGCGCAGGGCGCGGCCGACTGGTAAGAAGGTTCCGAATGTAACGTGTAAAAGACTGCTTTCGACTGTCCCGCTTGCATTCCTTCCCGAGCACCAGCTATGGGGAATCCATAGAGGAACGAAATCGACTCAGGTGGAGGATCTTGGCAGATTAACGGCTACCACCGATCGGTGCATCGAATATCGAGATGAGGGATGCGTCCGCCGGCTATGAACAGCGACAACAGCGAGGAAACGGGAGCATTCAGCAATATTGTGAATCGTGCTAACCATCGAGCCCCGGAAAGCCAAGAGGAGATCACGAAACAAATCAGCACCACCGTTTCCTACGTCGGACCTCGGAGTTTGAAGATAAGGGGACGGATATTTTGTCGCAAGAACTCGAGTTAGTTTCTGGAGCGCTGTTTCTGGAGCCTTTCCCGTCGGTTTCGCTCGAGCTCCATGGATATGACATTGAATCGCTTCATCGTGCTTGCAAAGAGCTCGTCCTGTGGATTCAGCTTCAGATCCCCAAAATCGACGCTGGACCATTTCTCCGGATGTTTCCGATGGCCCTCGTAAAGTGTGGTCTGATCGATCCTCTAACCAACTTCCCAGACCCAGAAAAGTATGCTCAGATCGATCCCGGAATCACCTCCCCAGACCAAGAGAAGTGTGGTCAGATCGACGCCAGGATCACCTCCCATAACTCAGAAAAGTATGGTCAGATTGATCCCGAAGCCACCTCCATAGTCTAACGGGAGAGCGGACAAACTGACAAACGAACTGACAGACTAAGCGGATTATGTGTGGTAAAGATTGCGATTCCGCCCGATTTGAGCGGAGGCCCGATTTGAGCGAAGTCCCGATCTGAGCGGAGACCCAATTTGAGCGAAGGCCCGATTTGAGCGAAGGCCCGATTTGAGCGGAAGCCAACAGCGGCTGTGGTACCGTTGCTCGTGCTAGAGTTGGGTCCGGCACCTTCTGATGGCGATCATGACTGAAGAAGAGCTGCAGCCCTCGTTTCTTGAGCCAGGACCATAGAACACTGCTCATGGCACCGAAAAGAGCCTGCGTTCTCTGAGTCCAATTCCTTGAGGGAGTTCAAGACACCGATCGCTGATTTGAGGGCTTGCGCCTCATCGAAAAGCTGCTGTCAACGCCGCTCGCTACGCTCGCGGGGCACTCCGATTCTCGCTAGTCGGTGGGCCGTAAATGGCGGCGACGCAAAGGATAATAGTGGTCAACGATAAGCAAAGGTTGCCCTCTGGTCGAATCCACGAAGCTCGGCGGCATACTTGCTTCGCATTCCGGCACAACGCGATTCAACTGAACATCGACAAAGGGGTGCGCTCCTCCGTGGAAATAGTTTTGATGCACTCGCACGACGCGGTGCGAGCTCGTTCCACTTCTTCCTCCATCTAAAGCCGGAATATGAGCCTCTCCCCATGAAAGCCCTCTCCCCCTCTACCCCTGCCCCGTGAGCCCGTTACTGGTTATCAGCACGAATCGATGCGATTTTTGTTTCGAGCTGTTAATAGATTCGTACAAAGCCCACATGAGGGCCGTCACGCACGCGGCAATGGCAAGTGCAGGAGTAAGCACGCGAGCACGCAATTAGCCTCACAGAGACACGTCGAATTTTTCCAACGGTTTGTTTCGTGGTCAGCTGCTAAACAAAACATCCAGTGTGTCACCCGCCACGGATACGCGACGCTTGCCTGGACTTAGAAGCCCTCAAAGCGGTCGCTGACTCGTCACGCATGAGGCTAGTAGTTTCTCATGGTGCAGATCATACCATGAAGCCGTTCGTCGCAGCGCTCGCGAACGTCAACGAGAAGGTAGCCCCTGTAACGACGCGACGTAGGAAGTCCTAGTGGTCTGCGACGGAGAATCTGTGGTCGCATGAGACCAACATTCGTTGAGAGACTTTTGAGCGTGACATTGAATGACTTGCTGGTATACGTGATCACAGGCAGGACATTACTGATGGGAAACATGGAGAAACGTTCCTCGCTTACAGAAACAAATGCTGCGAAACGATTCATTGCGGAATACGATGGGGATCATCGCCTGCTCACAACGGAGGTCATGAGAACAGGTGGATGGAAAAGACGACACCAAAATGATCGGTTTCTCGTAACGAGATCCGCCGTCAACGATCTCACCTTAGACTTTTTGAAGAACGAAACATTCCACAAACCGGTTGATGAGGTTGAGTTCAAGAGCTGTCATCGACCGTGAGATCCGTACCATGCTTCAGGGTGAGAATATCCGGATCGAATTGCAAGAATACTCAAATATGAATACCTTCTATCATGAATTTTGAAGCGGGCGCTCACACGTCGGCTCCAAAACTCACAAGGCCTCAGGGGTGATGAGCAGGAAGACAATTGGAGAGAAGCAAACCTCACCTCAGCCGCGTTTGCTTCCGTTCAGAACTGGTGCACTTGTTGAACGGCTTTTAGACGACCCCATATTTCAAGCTCAGAACGGTTCGGGTTCTGCAGGTGTCGTCGTCATCTTTGTCGTTTCTATCGTCGTCGACATTGTCGTCTTCGATGCCTCCGCTGTGGCAGCTGCTAACATAAGTCTTTGATCTCACAGGGTTGTCTGTGGCACCTTGGCAAAAACTCATCTTTCAAGGGTTCCCTCCGAAGCTCCTCTTCTTTCCTCATCCAACCTCAACCCATCCGAGGCAACCGTGCCGCCAGTATCAACATTTTCAACGCGCTACCTTTGTCGAGTGTGCTCCTGCAATCATCCTTCAGAGCAGAAGAGGATTTCTGTTTTGATCTCACTGGCGTTCCAACGTGAAACACTGTTTTCGACCTGCATCAAAACAGATGTCCTCGAGTAAATAGGAGAGTCTTCTGAAGTAGACTTGAAGCTAAGCTCAGCAGTTTGTTGATCAGACGCAACATCCCGGAGCAGTGTGAGAGTCCAAAATTCCCTCTGAAGGTGAGGAAAAGCGGCTTCACTCAAAGCATTCCGACATCAAGATTCCAGTCGCCAGTTTATGAATGCTGTATCTCGCCGCGCTCCGCCACCCCCGAGTTTCCGCGAGTCACCTGAGTGTTGTTCCTGCCAGGGTGCATCGGAGGTGTTTTTGTGCATCGTCTGAGAAAGTTCGTCCCCTTCGGGCGCAGCTTTGGATTGGAAACCGGCGATTACCCTCAAAAACCGACAGATGTGTAGGAGAACGTATGAACGGAGATTTAAAGTGCGAGTTGGAGGATTGATGGATGGTAATTCCTGTTAGGGTGCAATATGGGATACGAGGGAGCAGCCGCGGCCGGCAATAAGAGGGAGGAGTTGGAGCCACGCATCCAGCGCTAGCTCTCGGATAGCAAGAAGGTCAGTCAGGGTGTGTCAAAGTGAACTACGGCGCTCTGTGTTTCTCTGCTCGCCAGCAAATGTTTAATTGGGAAAGCCCATCTGAGCCCGAGTGTGCAGTCGGGCTTGAAAACCTTCTCGCCCACTGGTCTTCGCCCTGATGAAGTTACCTCATACGTCGCCTACGCTGTGTGAGTCAGGGTTCTCGGGCTGGCAGAACCGCGGCTCAGGTTCCCTGCTGCGCAAATTTCACGGCGGAGGGCCCGTTACATCTCTCCCGGGGAACGACCACCTCAGAGACACAGAACCCTAAGAGGAAGTCGCCAAACACCTAGGTCTGCCCCCCCCCCCCCCCAAGGACTCCCAAGGAGTGTTCCGATTCACTCCTTGGCCTGCGAGCACGAGAGAGCTCAAGACCGCGGCAAGTTTGCCCCGAACCATATCGTTGCGAAGTCTCCCTGAGGTCGAACATTGCTCGAATGTATTCGATCATGCTTCCTGAGCCGCAGAGGAGGCACACAGAGCGATTCGTAGTTGCGGGCCGCAAACCCACGACGCTCTCTTAGAAAAGGAGTTTTGACGTTTCCAAGCGTTTCAAAGTGGGTGAGGGATAGGTATAGCCAGCTCACCTGCATCCCGTATGGAGCCACCGAGGCTATCGCTGCATCAAACAACCTCAGCGCTGTCATTGTGGAGAGCCGTTGTGGTTGTGTGATGAACGCCACCGCCTCGGTGTGTTTGAGAACGCGGTCCTGGACGCGGACGGAGAAGCAGAGGGCGCGGATGGGTAGCTGGATTCCAATCGACCTGTTCCCGAATTACAGTCCGACCTCTCCGCCGCGCGGAACAGGAACTCATCGCGCTTGCAGGAACCGGCCGAAATCTCGAGCCAGGATAGTGGAGACGCTTTCAGCTAGGTTTCAGGGAGTCGTTCTGCCCTCCGATATGACCGTTGTGAAAGTCCGTTCACAGTGGCGTCGAGAAGGCAAGCTCGTGCGTGACAAGATCGGCTCCGGAGGCTTCCCCGCCCGTCTTACTGTTTGGAGATTTCCGCCGCGGGGGATGAGAAGCCGAACTCTTCAGTGAACTTCGCTCGCCGTCCGTAGTCGCTTCGCCCCCGGGCGAACAGGCGCCAGCAATGCTTCAAAGGGAGAACGGTTTCGCATTTAACAATCAGCAGAAGTTGGGATCGCGACCTCAGTTTTGTCGTTCTCATCTTTTCGCCCCGCAATCGATACCAACGAGGGGAGGACTGACGAGAGGTATGAGAGCGACCACCGCGAGATTTCAGTGAGGAGGTTCCTCTTATGACAACTGGGGAGCATTTCAGGATCTTGTCCTCACGGACCGGGACAGCCGACCGTCGAGGCCTAGCGCAACGCGGAGGCCGAGCCGAATCTCGCTCATCCCAAAGAGGAACATTTCGGAGTACTCCAGAGTTGGCGTTTGAGACGCGCTCCTTTAAGATATCTCTGGATGGGCAAGCCCCAGAGACTGGCGTTCAAACACTCTCAGGAATCAGCCCTGGCATGGCTGAGTCGCTGTGTTCCCGGTTGTGGGCGATCGCCCTCATCATCGGTTTAGGCTGGCCCTGGCTGAAGCGGATGAGCCACGGCTCAAAGTTTTTTTTTCCGTCAGAATACGCAAACCCTCGGCGGACTCGACGATGGCGATGCCAAGAAAATTTCAGCCCCGGCTGAGCCGGTTGCCACGTCCACGATTTGTGAACAGAAATCGGTTCATGAAGTCGAGTACGGCCTCGACTTCCTCCATTCTCCCAAAACTTTGCTCAAAATTCTCGTTGCATCTTCCGGAATTCCTCGATTCGAATGAGCTCCCTCGAATAGATTCCGATGACGCTGTCCCTCTCCGGCCGTGATTTGCCTGTGATGTCGAATTCCTATCGAAGAAGCCACGCTCGCAACCACTCGTCGGAACATCGATGACTTATGCGGCTTTGCAGGCGACCGGGAGAGATTCGTCGTTCTGAGTGTCGTTGATGGCCGAAGGCTGCCTGACTGGACGCGATGTCCAAGTTCGTGGCGGAAAATATGTATACGAAGAGAATCTTGTCCAGCTCGTTGGGCTGAATGAGATGAGATGCGGGATGAGGCGCCGCAACAGGAATTTCCGACAGTCCGGCTCAGGTCACCGACGCTACGGATCCCGTGGTTTGCGAGACCACTCAATCTTCCTGCATGAGGTCACCACACTCGAATCGTTTTCTACTCCTGGGACTGTGCCATGAGGCGACACCAAGCACCGGATGCCTGATGTAGGAACGAGCTGGTGAAAACGAGAATATATGATTCGAGAACGGAGACTTGCATCTCGAATCGGCGTCGTGCGCGGACCCCGTTCACCCCAGGTCATGTGAGGAACGGCAAAGCGGGGAGCCGCCATGCCTCTCGTCGTCAGCTTCGAGTCGGAACGGGAAAGTCCGAAGCGATGACGTCATGATAGACCCGAGGAAGGCGAGTTGGTCTAGTGGTCAGCGCGCCCTGTGTCATCATGGATGCGCATGAGGTTCCACAGCGACATTGACGCCGTTTCGAGCGGGAGACAACTCATGACAGGCTCCGACAGTCTCACGAATGGCAGGGGGGGAACTCTGGCGATGATCACCACGAACGCCCTCTCGGTGTGTCGTGGTTGCGAGCGGATGCTTGTGACGTGTAGGAACGACAGATTCGATGGGTCGCGGAATCGCGTTCTTGGCGTCCCTTATTACGTATTAATCGACGGGAAACGTAAAAAGCGTTGATTGAGGAATAAAAGGACGAAACATGCGACACATCACCACTGGCGTCAGCTGCAGTGAGTGAACGCGGACAGATTGCCCTCTCAACCAGCGATTTTTATAAGAGAATCAGATGATCAAGGGAAACTTCCAGCGGCGCGTACTCTCTCCGCTCGCAACGTAAATCGCGTAGGGGAGAAACTCCATGAGCGAGGGGAATCGTGTTTCGGGGACTCCAAAATCTGGACCGGCGAGCTCCGCTCCTTTGACTTAGCTCCGGCCAGCCCCAGGAGGAAATCGGCTCTATTCCGCACAGGTGGTCGCCTTGCGCACGGCTTTGGTCGGTTGAACAGTTTCTCTCCTCTTGATATTTCCTGAGCCGGAGCGAGGAGTGACATCTGCTCGGGAAGGAAGTGCAGCAATACAAAAGGATCAACGCTTTCCCACGACACCGTTTCGGATACGCGACGTCAAACCAGCAGATTGCGACACGTCCGAATCATCATCTATTGAGTATGAACAGCGTGCTCGGACCGTTGGTGCTCGGACCGCTATTTCGAAATTTTCAAAGGAGCCCCACGAGCGATTCCGAAGGATACCCAAAAGGGGTCGATTCACGATTCCCATCGGACACTCAAGCCCAGGGAACGAATGGCATGCAAACGAGTTCTTGTTCAAATCGGTCGAGGTTAAAAGGGACGGTTGGGTGAGCCGCCAACAGAAGACCCAGAAAGCAAGGCGAGGAGCGTGTTTGCTGACAACCATGCTAACTCTGATCGGAGTCCAGGGAGATAAAGCTCTGGGTGATCGCCGTCGCCGCTAAAAAAATCCTCTGTTCTTCGTCGGAACACATAGACGCGGGCACGCTCACTCACAAGCACGCGGAGTCGCACTCGGTCACAGTGACTGAAAGACTTAATCCCTGACCTGACTTGAGCCTACTCGACAGAGTGCCCTTCTAATCTGACTTTCGATCGTCTCCGTCTCTGTCGAAAGGGCCGCTCTCTGCTTTTTCCCCCTTGTCACGCAATGGAAACAGTGCAGCTCGGCGTAGTCAGGGTTGCACTCAAGCGTCGCGAATTCGCGAAAGCAGCAGAACGGAGCCATATGGCCGAGTTGTCTGAACTGGTTTCCGCCGTTCGCAATCGTCAGAGCGCAGATCAACGGCCGCTTGTTCTGACGTAGGATACTTCTGACCGTATTCCGAGAAGATTTCTTCTCTATCTGACCTCACTTTTTGGGGTGATTCCGAGGTCGATCTGACCATATCTGTGGAGGTACTTATAGTTTTTTCAGGGATCGATCTGAACTAATTTCCGGGGTTCATGAAAGTGTGTATGGGTAGATTGTCTTTAGAATAACCTCCGTGGGCCCCGAAAAGTATGGTCAGATCGAGGCGGGATCTTCTTCGAAGTACGCTCAAAACGAGGGAAAAGTATGATCAGAGCTCCTGGGGTTCCGTGAGGAACATGGCGAACGATGTTCTTCCAGTACTAGACAGGATGGATGTTTCTCCAGTCCCAACGGTTGGCCCTCCGTATTCAGGGAGACCTCGACAAGTCTGTAGTGGAGCACGGAAGAGACAAATACGATTCTATGATCTTGAAAGTTCTGTGACGCGCACAGCCCAAGATGGCTCAGAGCCGTGACCTATGCAACGCCGCTCACGATTCGTTCTGAGACCTACTCACCGAGGCCAAAACCGCTGAGCAGGAATCACCATTTTTACTTTGTCCATCACGCCATCCGCTTTCCACGCTGACGTATCCTACATTCGACTGCGTCAATGTGGTCATTGAGCATCACCCGGCTGTTGTGCTCAACTGTATGACCCGAACCCGGTTGAAATCCTCTCGGTGAGTCCGAGTCACACTTTAAGCACTCGAGCTGCCACTCCCTCGATATCGCAAATTCTGCAAATGTACGTAGCCGAGAGGTTCGCTGCACAGCTTGCGACTGTACAGTTTCAATGTGTTAACCAACTCGCGCATCGCCATTGAAGAAATCTGTCTTTGATCCTTCACGAGTACGAGAGCTTGTACCGTTCGCTAGTCATACGGGCCTCCATCCAAGGAATTCAAAATGGCACTTGAAGCATGATATATCGGTTTCAAGAGCCGCGGGTATCCGTCGCTAGTTTCTTGATGCTAGCTATGCAACTTGTTCGTATGTTCGGCGGATACATGCCGCACAATATCAGAGATTATTTTCCGCGCGATGTTCCCCAGGACATCACTGCGGGCGGTCGAGTATCCCGTCAGCCTCTCATTATACCCCCCGGGATCGAACTGAGTCATGTTTCCTAGCGGGAGTGAGGACATGATTCATCGAAGTTTCCTCCACCGTCCAATGAGGTTTTGAGGCCTGAACGTGACTTCAGCACAACCCAGGCTTCGGTATGAACGTCTCACAGAGCTTCGACCCCAGAGGCCTAATGATTCAGTGTCCATCTCGTCATTCCACAAAAGGCGACATTCGTTCGAGAGCAGTTGAGCTTCGTTCTGAGATCGCGTCAGGATGGCGGCACCATCGGGTGATATCAACGGATCCGCGTCACCCGAATTGCGGTGGGAGGGAAACGAAGGCTTCGCTTTTCTGACGAGCTCGTCGACCACAATGTGCCGGATCGCATTCCCGGGTCAGCCCGAATCACGGAAACAACTCACCGAGACATGCCAGGCCGTGCTGTCCCGAGGTCACCACAGTGGAAATCTGGTGTTCCAGGAAATTGTAGGCGGCATTTTCAACCCTTCCACTCCACCCACCGCCGAGTAAATAGCAGACTGTACTTGGCGACATTGAAGGACAAAAACTTGGTGGGCGCACGCGTCGAGCCTCGCTCCTGAATTTCGACATGTCTGCCCTAGTCCCTCAATAATTAGTGTCATCAGCTCCATGACGCGGCTGAGATTTCCCCACGGTGTCTTTATATTTCATAAGACGATCGCTCACGGCCTCAGCGTCTGAACCCGTGGAGGGATACCGTCTTTTTGATCCGAGCAGAATATATCGCTCTGCCGCTCATCCGCTCTGTCCTGATTTCCTGAAGGACCAATGTGATTGTCAAAGACCACGACACGCTACGGAATCATTGCCGTCACATACGGGACGGGTCAACACCATTCCGTCTCTGATTGTGAGATCCTTCAAGGCCAACGCCGAAACGACACTAAAGTTTGGTGAGGTCCCCAGGGTGCGAGATATTCCGAAGAGACATCTCACGAGCTCAGCGAACGAAGGGACTCTGATCGCTTCTATTTCGGACCGTTAGCGCCCGACCGGACGGAACGATTTATTTTCCAATGAAATCATGTGAAGCCCGACGGGACCGGCAGGAGCACGCAATCTACTTTGGCAGAGGAAAAAAATAACGTCATATGGGTTTCACCTGGCGCAGAATGATGAGAAAGGCAAACTACCAAGGAACACGGCGAAGGTATTCGAAAATATTTTGGCTTCAGAGGCTTACGGAGGACGGCAGCATATCGGAACCAAGCGAGCTTCCACTCGGCGAACGCACAGCCGAATCGAGTATTCCCGATACCCGCCAGGCCCTAGGCCGATAGGCCTTAGCCCAAAGCCCAAGTGATCCCCTACGGGAGTTTTATATCCTCCATGCCCAGCGCCCTTATGAGAAAAAGGAGAAAAGAAATTCGCTGGTGCATTTATACGTTTGTATACTTGCCGGCTATTCCAATGCCGCTATTTTCCATCGCGTTGTCACACAGAAGAGTCCGCTTGCGGATAGCGTCGACTGGCTGGAACCGAAGAGACGCCACGCGAGAAATCGGCGAAGAGTTCGATGATTTGTTTCGGCGGTGTCGGAGTCCAGGAATCCTTGTACCAGTGGTGCTGCCGGAGCTGAGACCGGAGCGCTCCTGCCGATGAGTACTTTTTTCTTCCCCTTGGTCCTGGCTGCATTCAACCTTTCGGCGAATCAAACGCTTCGGCTCGAGCGACTCTGATATTCGGCTGATATTCCTTAGGGACGCACGACGGTAGGAGCCTTTCAGTGCTCATTTGGGAGCCTCTCGCTATTGACCCAGAGAATCACTCCACAGTGTTTTGTGTGTTAACGGTTGCGAATCGTTCTGTCGCACTCTATTGCGATGAAGGGACGCCTCCAGATTTGGGGTGAGTTCTTACTGATATGGCGACGCAGTTGATCGGAACGAAGGAGGGATCTACGGCGGGATCGCCCACTTTTTTTTTCTGCTCCTCGCACGGAATCCTTGCCGCCACATCAAGCGCAGAGCGAAAGTGATTACCGCGATCGTACTCTATCCGATCGTTCTCGAACAGAGAAGCCAGGCGTTTACTCGACTCGAAAAACCGTCGATTCCAAGAGCGGTTGGCTGTTTGGGTTCCTGCATAAGCGCACACCCTCTGGGTGCGTGGCTACGACGCGAGCATCGCGTTCCGATCGACCGGTTGTCCGCGACATCGCGTTGAAAGTAGAGTATTGCAGGCCCGGCAGTGCCCTCGGAAACGACAGAAAAAGCGGCGACAGGCTTTCTCACAACGGACTAACAGTCAAGTCGTCAGGAACGATTTGAGCCGTCATGAGAATTGAAATTTCACGTTCAGGAGCCCCTGTTTTGAAAGGCTCCCGAGCCTTGCGGTGGAAGTTCACACTGGCGCGTCTCAGGTGGCTGAGAGACTGCCTTCGAGCGATTGGAAGCAGAGCAGAGACTTGGAGCTGCGTGCTGGCAAGCTGAAGTGGAGCTTCCGCGGCCGCGAGCCTCCTCGGTTGCTCCTGTCCTCTGATTTGGCTTACCACCTGGGTCTGCGAACGAGTGAATGAATGCGGGAGTGCTATAGCAACAGGGATCCGATGATGTTGTCAGACTCTCTGTGTGTTTCTGACGAGGCCACTCGAGACCGTTCGGGATCGACCTGCGGGTGTCTTCCATTGCGAGGAAGGCTTCACCCTAAGCCTGGGGTGACGGAGATTGGCCCCGCGGGCCAAGGTCAGCCCTCTCGTCCGATATGGACTGTCCTTAAGGAAAATTGCGCACCCGCATACGAAGCCAATCATGCGAGAGGTTAAAGATAAACGTGTGAAACGGGAGCGCAGGTTTGTTTTTAGAGTGTTTGGAGGTGAAGAGATCCGTTCGAACTCCACGTCGTGAAGTCACGGTAGTCACGCAGAAGTTTATTTGAGAATTAATACGACCTCCCGGTCGCAAGCCGCCGCCACAAGGTGTGGTGAAAGATATCGCGATTGAGGTTTCCTCCCATGGACGAACCTTGGGATCATGAACTTCAGAAGTGTTCTCTGTTTTTTTTTTTGTCATCTGTCGTTCCATTTCCTCGTCTTCGAACATGCTTTTCAGAGCGGAGAAAGTGGCTCTGCTCCGAATCGATGTTCTCGATCCCCTCGTGCCCGTTAAGCGCTTTCCCTGTGCCCATGAAACAAGCAAGAGGGCGGACAGCTTTGAGCAGGCAGTTAAGACAACACCAAGTATGCAGCTCCGGAATCGAGGTTGAACATCCACCGCCGACTCAATTGGTCGGAAACGCAGCAGCCGTAGTGGAAGAGCTCTAACTGAGGAACGTTGGCTTAGGCTCAGTTCGGTGTTTGGTAAGGGAGCCGTAGTCGTCCTCGAAAGTTTCGGCAGATGAGCCACAGCCGGCAGATGACTTAACTTGAGCATAGTCCCCTCTCGCGCTTTGTGTGGCGATCATGTGCGAAGTACGTGTTCAACGGGTCCTAGTTGTTCATCATCATGGGAGTTGCTCATCAAACGTGTGTTTATCGGACTGCCCACGAAATTTCTGAGCTGCTGGGAAACTTCACGATGAGAGGCGGGAACTTTCCGACAGAGATTCTTGTCGTGATCCTTTCTTCCGGGAAGACGTTGCCTGTAGCTTCACTTTAGCCAACTTCGTTTATTAGTGCAATGGGAACCATGTCGAGAGAAAGGTAATGAAGCTATTTGATGATGTGAGCAAAGCCTTTGTTTGCATGTCGAATATCACGGGAAAATCTCGAGCAACAGCACGGCGCCGAGTCGAATCTCCAAGGGGGGAATGTTTTCGGATTCGCCGGCATCGAAAGTGGTTCGCGGACAATATGCTCGTCGGACAGACCATGCGGTATGATTGATTCTCGCTATTCGCAACAAAAACCGGTCTGGGAGATGAGATGAAGTCACCAGGGAGCTGTTGCTCTCCTGGTCGGATACAAAGCTCACAGAGATGCTCAACAAGAGGTCGCGTCGATCGTGTTGATTCACGACTGAATCCAAAGCGCGGTAACAAGAGGGGGCGAACGGGACGAAGATGAGAGAGCGGAGGGCAACGAAGAAATTGATCGCTCCTGTCTATTTGGAAAGATGGAAGAACGTTTGTTGCCATCGTGTTTTCGCGGACTGAAGAAGCCAAGATGCAGCACAGCTTGGCATTGTGTGGCCGACGGAGGCCCCGCAAGCTGTCGGCTCGTTTCGTTAAGAAAACATTCTCGCTTAAGGCCTGCACTCCCGTTTCCCCTGGTGACGGTTTTCTCGTTGCTTCTCGTGTCGGAGCGCCACTGTTGGGCGAATATAGCGGTCCTGAGTACTCGGACAATTTTCCGAGCACGTACGATATGGCCTCGCGGAAGCCTGAAATCTGACTTCGCAGTTCTATCAACCGGTCTTGGAGGGAGGTGGGAACGGAGAAAAAAGCTCAGATCAGCATGGTTAGACCACGGTTCACCGATCCGTTTCGCCTGTCTGCTGCTGCGAGGCGTTCCGAGACGCTGCTTGGCTTAGAATACGAACTGCTGTTCGATCCGTGAATTTCGAATCGATTCATCGGCTTCTGGTCGAGCTGTTCTGAGCGAGTCGGACAAGTAGCTCGAAAGCTCGTGTTGTTCGCTAATCGATGCCGCAGGGAAAATGATTCGGCTTCGACCTACGAGTTGACGTGGGATTATCTGCGAACTCCGGGCCCGGCGAGCCTGTTCGGTAATGGTTTCTGTTCTTTCCAGGTGATTCGAGATCAATGGCTTCTTGGAATGGCTGTTATTGTTCCGGGCGTGTCTCAGCGCGTCCAAGAGAGCGACGTGGGCGAACGTTACGAGCACTCGGAAGCCTCAGAGGAGGGAATCGCGGGAGGGATTTCGAGTATTTTCCGTGCTTCCCATTGATGCCTGCTCGACCAAGTTGATGCGAACGTGAGAATTCTGCGGGAGCCCGACTGAGTTCAGACACGCAACCGTGAACGGGGATCCGGAGTCGATACAGCAGCTCTGAAAGCAAACAAGAAAACCCCCCGAGGCGCTCGTTGACCAGCCGGGGTCGTCTTCGAATCGACGCCTACATCCAAGGCTTCCTGATCCGATTGCCTAAGCTGACTAACCTAGGGCGCCGTCACGGACAAAGTCGCGCATCCGTCTGTCTGCTCGTTCGCTCGCTTGTTTATCCTTCCGTTTGTTCGTCGAGTTAAGGGGAAGGTCGCAAGCCTGAATGGAAAATAAAGTGTTGGTTCCATGCCTCCGACACGGCTACCCAAGATACTCTAATGGCCGATTTCTCTTCGCTTTACGGCTCCCTAATCTCCCATTGCAGGCACTTCGCCATCGGATTTCATTTTATTGGCCATTTGCTGGCCCTGTTGTTGAGGTTGCCGTTGCTTTTGGCCGCCTCTGGTGTTACCGCTGGAACGGCGGCGGACGCAACACTTTTCATTCCGACTCTCTGAAGCATTGATGTTTTGTGAGAGAACCGCTTCTCGACGGAGAACCATCAATCTGAGAATTCGAACAGCTATCATTTTGGAAGCCGCGGCCAACGAAGCCCATGTCAGAGTTCGGCGTCTCTCCATGGTCCCGGTTTTTTTTCGCCAGATCAATTCTCCCTCCCCGTATTCGAGGAAGCAGAGCGCTCTGAACAAATATTCATTCTTCTCCTGAACTCGGTTCACTTCGATTTCACCTCCGCGAATTCTTTCCGTCCTGAACTCTGCGACGAATCTTGTTCTGCGCTTCCTCTCCGGTGGGATCCTCTCCGATCGCATCGACGGAGCCTGGGAGACATTTCGAATTTTAAACATTTGTTGTATGGTGGGTCGTCCGTCTTGATATTGCGCGCCAATCCAGGAATGCAGAATTCGATGAAATGAGGGGGTCGCGTACGTTGGTTGGAGAAAGATGCGCACCATTCTCTCGTCGGCGAGCTGCGCGAGTGGTAGCAGTTTGCCCCGCAGATCAAACATCTTTACGTCGGAGAATTGGAAACCGTTTCTTGGTGGTTTCGACATTCGGCAGGAGAATCGACAGCCAGCTGCCGTATCTCGCACACAAAGAGACGTGCAGTGTTCTCTCGATCATTCACAGTACGAGTTCTGAGGACCGCGGTCGAGCTGGCTGAGGAGGAATCGGCCTCCCTCGACAGAGGGCTCCGGCTCACTACGGTTCCAGATGACATGCTTACGTGGCAAATCTCTTCGGCACGTTCGCCGATTTGCTCGTTGGTGGAGATTTGAGAACTGTTCCGGAATTTCCTCGAAACACACGGAGTGAGGCGGGGATTTCATGCGACTGGATCTCTGGTCTCGGGGAGCCCTTCCAATTTCCTAGCTGGCCCGCGTGTCCTCCCTGGACTCATGGGGATTAGCCTCGCCGCTATCCTGGCAGCGCTGATCGATTCCGCTTATTTGTTACATCCAGACGCCCGAGCACTGGTTCGAGCTTTCGGCAACAAAGTGAGGCGAGAAACAGCGGATAGCCCGAGAGACGGATCGCCGTGAATCCCATGAAGGGAGAGGAATAACGACGTCTTCTGAGCCGGAACGAGCATCTCCCCGACAGACTGTACCTCGTCTCCTTCGCCCGATGCCAATGGTGCTCGCTGCGTTCATTTATCAGTCCTCCTCGCCTTCGATTCCGCCGAATGGTTTCCATCAAACTTCTGCTCATCCCCTAATTCATCCAGACACGCGGTTGTGTCGAGCCCAGCTCGCTTTCATGAGCATTCACCTGGCTGCGGACGAGTGCGATTTTCGAATCGTTCGAGTGGATTGGCGGACAAGAATTCTGGCCATTGGAGCAAAACTGCCGCCCAGCTAGTAATGGGAGCCATTCAACGCCCCCTCTCGTCGGTAATGACCACTGCTGCAGGCGGCCGCGGAGGAAAACACTCGGCCCGGTTCAATGCTCAGCGTTGTCGTCGTCGTTGACTCCTGTGACGATTCCAAGACGCCGATCAGATTCTGCTGCTGCAGCCTCGTAAAACGCCTCCCTCAATGCTCCCTAGCTCCGTGGGCCGACCCGGGTCCCGCGTCGTTGACTTTCGAACCCGTTCTGGGCCCGAGGCAACGCGATGTCGGCCGCAGAGTATCTTCACGACTCCGCCGACGGCCTTTCCTCGGGGAGCCTTCACGGTATCGGATGGAGGAATTAATCGTATCGCAAGGCACCGAATGAAACCTGACGCATGCGCTCGGACGAGGCCGTGGCGTTGATGATAGCGAGGAAAAATGAACTCTAGCTTTTGCGTCTTTCGAATGGAAATGCTGAGTGTGACGAGTCGCGTTTGTCCATGAAACCGCGAGGGGATGGCAGAGTCGACGACGGAGGCTAGTGCGGACTGGTCTAATTAAGACAAAGTGCCAAGTGGAGCTCAGACACATAATGGAGTGCGCTCCGCGCGTTCGTTCGTTCGCTCGTTTCGTTCGCGTGCCGGCTGAAGGGCTGACCATCTCTTCTGACTGCGTATGGTTCTATGCCTTTTCCATTCTCGCTCCTTCTATTCTCTCGCTCGCGTTCGGCTCCCTCTGTTTCGCCGACTGATGGCAGAGAGAGAGAGAGAGGGGAGACCGAGATAGAGAGAGGCGACAACGAAGGAGAACTTCTGATCCCTCATTTGGTCGATGGCTACACCGGATCGCCTCGCCATCGCCAGCAGGCTTGAAACTCGGAGCCACCTCGCCGCCCCTCTCGACCCGGACCCTCTCGCGGAAGACCCACAGCGTCGAAGGTCACAAAGCGGATCGCGGCCTCGGCCATGGGGTAAATTCAGTCGTATTGGCAAGCTCTCCGGACTCGTTCCAATCAGGGCCATGCAGCTCAATTTATGCGTCCTTCGAACTCGCATCCCATTGTTTTCGTTTGTGTCGCACATCAATAGCGACTCCAATAGGGCTTCCGCACGGAGTTCTCATCGGGAAGTCTGTTCAAAAAATCCCACAACCCATCCAGCTGGAGACGATGCTTCCAACTTTCCTGGAAAGTTTTTCGGTATGGCGCGTTTCGCAACTCCACTTGCGTCATCGCCGAATCGCTTGCGAGGAACGCGAACGATAAGGGTGTTCGGCGAACGCCGGCGGAGGGAGTAAATTCAGTAGAGTGGAGCTACAGAAACCGTCGCGAACAAAACGCCGCTCTCAATCCGCATCTGTGTGCGTCAATGCGATATGAAGTCCCACCGGTCGGAGAAATGTCTACCGCGCGATGATGAAATGCTCGGAGAGATAGAGGAAAAAGCCATAACGTCTCTCTGATTGCCGTATTCTTTCAGTCGGTCATGCTTTGCCGGTTGCCGTAGTGGGTTTGCGGAGCGAAGTTCCTCCTCCTCGAGGTCATCTTGGACTCTCTCCACTCGACACTCCTCCCGACTGTCCCTTTCCCTTGGAGCCCCTCGACGCGGATCCCCCGCAGACGTGTTCAGTGGCCGCGACGAGGGAGTACGTCCTTCATCCACCCTGTCACTATATCAGTCGCTCGATCCTTCCTAGAGTCCTGCGGGCGTCATCGGTCCTCGTCTCGGCGGGTCGACTGTCACAACACGCCGGTTTCGCCGGAAGCGTTCTGAAAATATCTGTGAGCCTCGTGTGTTTCGTTCCGTTGGGAAGTTCGGTTTGTTCTCAACAAGTGGCTCCACCGTCAATCGGTGTTCAGCCTCTCGCCGTTCCCTCGGTGATAACGCGGTTCTGTGAGCCAACAGCCTCAGCTGGATCGGAGCGCTCGTGGCATGCCAAGGAGCGACCGGTCGAACACAGTGCGGCTCTCTCGTCCTGTGCAGCGTACACGGAGTGCGGCGTCGATGGCCACGGCGGTCTCGTCGATTTCCACCGGAGGAGCGCCTGAGCAGAATGGGGAGTGAGCTAGACCGTCGGCGAACTTCGTCCCCTAAAGACCTCCTCGTGGTGTGCGGCATTTCGGATTCATCCTCGAATTAGTGTCTTCACCGTTCAGTGAGCTTCGTCCGGCGATGGTGGACTGATACAGTTTCGGCGTCCCAGCGAGCGATCCACCGCGATATTGAGCGATAAATTCTTTGATCGCTGCATTGATTGCTTGGTCCCGTTCGCGAGCTCCGGTCAGAACCTCCTGCATCAAGAAGCTGGGATCGCAGTTGCGGAACTCGTAGTCGTCGAGCCCGTTGCCGTTGCCGCTCCCCAAGCAGCAGCAACGCAGCGATCGGAACGAGGAGCATGTCCTCGAGCTGGTTTCGGCGGATTCCGGAGGGAACGGTCGTCAGACTGTTGGTCGAGGCGATCAGGTATCGGCTGGAACTTGAGCAAAATCTGAAATGAGCGCGCGGCAGTTCTCGCAGTTGCATGGCGCGTTGCCCGTACTTGAACTCTGTGCCGGCGGCGCTTTCGTTGCTGGGCCTGCTGCTGGTGGTCCTGGCGACGGAGGCCAGGGACACGTCGCACCATCACCACCGCCACCTCAGCTTCGACGAGGCCTCCATGTACAGCTTCGACGATTTCCAGCCCGAGTCGCGGTTCCACAAAGCGACTCGACCGGCTAGGTTTTCCAAGAGCCGCCTCGATCCCGCCGGCGAGTTATCGTTTTCGATATCGTCCCAACTCGCTCCTCTCGTCAACGACCGCGACCGGAACAACAATGGCGGCGGCAACAACAACCGCGCGAGTAAGCGGGACAGTAGCAACTCGAACAGCAACAACCATGCCTCTAATCATGGCAACGGAGGCCACGACCCGTATCCGTCACACAACCCAGGGCTCAACTTCAGTTGGCCTGTTAAGAGAGTGGCTCACAAGAAGGGTGAGGTCATGCTGGGTGCTTTGATGATGGTTCACGAGCGACATGCCAATTGGACGTGCGGGCCAATTATGCCGCAAGGGGGAATCCAGGCCCTCGAATGCATGCTCTTCACCATTGACTATGTAAATCGCCAGGAGTGGATGCCCTCGAACGTTAGCTTTGGATACTATATACTTGACGACTGTGACTCCGATACGTACGGCTTAGAACAGGCCGTCGACTTCATCAAAGGTACGTAGTCACCAAAGTAGGATAGCTTCGAGGGTAGGGCTCCGTTCCAGGTTCTAATGCACGCAGCCAGCCGGCCGGTACACCTTCGATGAACGTCCATCCACATTCAGTAATGGCCATTCGATTTTATAGACCGTTCAAGGGCCCTACAACAATACCACTTTCCGTTGTGTGCCCGCCCGCCCGCCCGCCGACGCGCATGTCCTACGGCGCCGATCGCAGAAATTGTGATCGCGCATCGTTGCACAGCGGAGTGCAAACTCTCGTTACTGCATCATCAAAGGAGTTCTCCCGAGTTGCGCGAGTGATGACGGCTCGGGCTCGTGGATCATGAGACGATGCATGAGGTTGACACATAGGAAGAACGGCTGACGAGGATCTAGCAATTACGGCTGGAGAGAGCGGTCCATTTCCTCGCGGGTCGCGGTCACTGTTTATGCCTGCACCGAGCTAAGCGGTTCACCCTTCTGTTTTTGATGCGGAAGGCCGCGAATCCGGCAGCCCTTCCAGCCACTCCCAATACCCGCTGGCCATTGAATTCGTGAGCCGAACATCCACGAGCGGAGTGGGGATCATGCCGAGCTTCGGTGGGAGAACCGTGTCCTCGGCGAGATTTCGGAACGATTCGCTCGACTTGAGAGCATGGCCAGATTTTATCATTGCCGCGGATCGATTATGCGGTAGACCAGTGGCTCCCGCAGTCGTCGACGCTATCGTTCGAGATTTGACATTTCTTGGATCACGGAACGCGTTTCGCACCGGCCTCGCTAACTTCCCGCGTTCGTGGCTGACTTTCCGAGTGGATAGTTCTAATTAAAACAATCGCCAAGCATGCGGAACGAGGTCAATGTGCTGCTCCTGAGCATCATTTTACGCGCCGCCGCCAGCTCGAGTAATCCAATGCACAAAATTATTGGCCGGGGCGGCGGGTCGACTCCGCTTGGACCTCGGCGCGTTTCTCCGATTGGAGAGGGATTGCGAAATCCAATTCACGCTCTCGATAAGAAGCTGCGAATGAGCGTCAGCGTGTGCGGAGGAATGTTCCTACGCCCGGTGGGAGGATCCCGCCGGACGAGCAGAGGAGAAGCGAAATTTATCGAACGGTGCCGGAATGGAAGTTTCCTTTTCGGAGATCCATCGTATGCTTCGCCTAGGTGGATGTTCCCTTTTTCTATCAGACCTGCCTGTCTGAGGGGTGGGTAACGAGCTCGCTGACTGACTCGGCGGCCTCGCTCGCGCAAGGAGCCGGCCGGCCGGCGTCCCGGATGGCTGGCTGGTTCCCAGGGGGGCTCATTTCCATTCCATTCTCTAAACGCGCGTTGAGCTTCTGTGGTAGCGAGTCGGCCTTCGGAGAAAGCATCGTCCGCTGAAGGAAACCGAATTTTCCTCCCCCTGCTTCTTCTCCACTTACATTGTCCATCGCTCACAACGTGTATGGCTTACAGCTCGCTAGTGAAAACCCATACTCCATGCAGCCAGATAGGCCAACCACGGCCGCATCCATCCACCGGCCGCGGCCTTTCCAATGCAGGCCTCCGTTCAAACGTCTTCCATTGATTGGGATGTGCTCGGTGCGCGAACACGTCGAGATATGAAGGGCAGGGAGGAGAACGGAAGAAATCGATTTCATGCTAGCGATATGGGTCATTGAAAGTCGGGACCTCGCTTGCCCAATGTGTACGCGACGAGGCCGAACGCTATAATCTCAGGGCGAGCGAGAGGCCTCCGTCGTCTTCGTGCCGTTCAAGTTGAGATCCAACGGCGGCTGAGGAGAGCTTCTCAAACGATGCGATCCCATCGACCGTCACCGAATCTCCCAGATCCGTTGCTCGCAACTGTTTCAAGCCATTTCAATCCTCGGGGAGGAACTTTATGAGTGGAGCAAGGCGGAGAGATATCGCCGTCCTCCAGGACTTCGCAGACGGCGACTCGCTGCGAGCAAGGACGGAGGGGGACGGAGGGCGGATAACGCGCTGGTGTGTTGTTTTGTTTGCGTGGTGTGGGAGCGTGTCTCACTCTGGGAGTTCGAGCGAGCGAAGATTAGAGCCAACACGATTTTTGTTCGCGGAAACTCGAGGATCATCGCTGCCTCCCTCGGGCGTGGCTGCTTCGAATTTCCGGGAGCTGAACAAACACGGGACCGATTTATTCGTCTCAAAGCGTAATCGATTCTTAATTATAAGGCCCGAGCGTCCTCGTTGAGGAGCCGCCGCCGATCAGCGAAACAGCGATCCCAGGCGGGGTCGCTGGTATCAGAGGCGTAGCAGAGATATCATCGCTCGGCGAACTGACCGAACAGCCGCTCTGAGAGCATGGTACTCCATTCGTGGTGGTTAAAGAGGACGACTGGCAGGGTATCCGAATGTGCCGGGATCTCCCGCTGCAGAGAGGAAGCCATACTCCGCTGATCCCTCCGACATTGATGTTGTCGTGCGCGTTCCTCCATGCTGGTTTACCGCGCAGGCGAGTGCCGACAATCACTTCACTGATTCCGTCTGGCGCCTGAAGCTCATCACAGCGCGCAATCCCCTCTCGATTCGAGAATGAACGACACATCTGTTTATCCGCAAGAAGGAAGAAAAATGTGCTCCCAGGGTGCGTCGGGCCACATCGGACCCAAATCCGGAGAAAGCTTTCGGTCGTTCCTATCCAACATCTGGAAGCGGATCGCGCGCTCTTGAAATGCTTCTTAATCGCAGAGACCCGAGCGGTAACGGACTCTGAGCCTTCTTCAAACGTCCCGAGGGCCGCTCGAAGGGATGCGAGATTGCGGCACGCGATGTGCCGATGACGCGTCCGCCCGTCTTGAGACCGGTTCGATGGAGGCGTTTTCGACGCTCAAGGGGCTGAAGGCTCGCCCGAGAGTCGAGCCACTTCGGGAGCCGGTGTTGTCCGGATACTGTGGTCCGATCACCGCTGAGAGTTTGCTGGCGGTCGTCGTCGATACCGCCGTGCAGATGTCGCAGGTTGGCGACTGCACACAAGCGAACGCACACAATTGGACGGAAGACACCGCGAAAGTCCAATTACTGTCATCACTGCCACCTTCCGCCGAGTCTCTGTTCGCGAGAGATGCCGGTGGTCGGGGGAACCATCGTCGCCGGGCTCGAGCGCAAACCACCGAATCGCCCGCGGCCCCCGATGCGTGCTCTTGCCTGTGATGGCGATTCACGGCAGACGGGAGGCGTCGAGCGCGACGCGGAATCTTCATGCTGGAACCGATCCAAGACATCAACGCCGTCTCTGCCCTTGATCCTTGGGAAGCCCACCTTCGTTTGGGTTCCCGCTCAAGTTCAAACACTCATCGCTTCCTCCGTCTGGCTGTGATGGGTCTCGCACGAGGACAAGGCTGGATGCAGGCGCGAGCCCCCGTGGGAATGACAGGGAGATCGAGCAGTTGTTTTGCTCTTGGGAACGGAAGTGCCCGAAATCGTCGATCTGTCGACAGACGACAGATCAACGGTGAAGTCTCTGATCGCGCGGCTCGAGGATAAACGGAAGCGAAGGAATTCAAGAAACTTCAATGATCCCATCTACCTCTCCCGACGGAGGCTGAGCTGCTCTCATCTGCAGACGATGGCTCATTGCATTGAAGTCCTGGTGCGAGCTAACATGACGATTCCGTCGGGTCCAGCTTCACCGAGCATCGCGGAAAATTGACGACAGCCGCTTGCGGAGAAATTTGGATTGATCTAGCTCCACGGGAGTCATCGTTGCGAGGCTGCGATTCCATCTCTTCTTCTCTCGTTTTTCTCGCTTCGCGAAAGCGTGGCGTGAGAGCCTGCTTGCCTCGTATGGAGCCTCCGGTGGAGTCGATCGACTCTCCTGGGTTTATCGTAGTGATGGAGAAAAATGATTCCACCTCGGTCAACGACTTCAGGGACCTTCCCGGCCGCGACGTTCCAGTCTCCGCCCGGAAGCGCTGTGCAGGAATCTGAACTCACGACGCTCTCTGTCAATAAAGCTGTCCTCGCCAATCGCATCTGCACGTGTCGTGCAGACAGCCCCGCTGGCTTCTCGAACGCCGAGCCCGCGTTCGCTGTCTCGCACCCGACGACTTCGTTTTCTCTCTCTTCCTCGAAGTCTCCTAAGCCGGAGCGAGAACACACCTCGATAATTTGATTGAGTCAATACGTTCAAGCAGTGCAAGTCACCATCGGGCGTCGAACAGGATTCGCAATAATCTGTTGCGCCTTTGAAACGTAGCTACCCAGCCACCCGGCTAGATTGAAAAGCAATGTTCCCCTTCCTCTCCGAGAACACGCTCCGCTTCGAAAGCAGGAGCTTGCCGTCGTTCCATTCAGCCGACGCGAAGAAGTAATTCGTTCATAGTTTTTCGATATTGCGTTGCCGTCGGGAGTCTGTTTCTCCTTCATGACTACCGACAGCACCTTCGGAACAGGTTCGATGCTGCATGACTTGCTGAATTATTCAGCGGACAATTAGCGGAGACGGGAGCTCCCGTCGGATCCGATTCTGCTTGCTCGAACGAACGGGAAATAGATGACGAAGAGATGACGATTCCGTGTCTCCCAACGGCTTGCCAGCCGCGCGTCGCGAACGCACTCTTTGGAAACTCATACCAGCCCCGGTTTCTTGGAGCTTTTAGAGAATTGGAATATCAGTGCGATGTCTGCGGACGTTAGGCTGGCTATACCCCTCTCCCTCACGGCGCATCCCCCCCCCCCCCCTCAGGACTCCCATGGGAGTTGTCGCGGCGAAGAAACTCGGAGTAAATCTCGGCATCTCTCCCCTGGATCGAACACCGCTCAGGACTACTGTGAAGGACAAGAATTCTGGGAACTGGACTCTCATGCTGAACATACGGCGATGTGCGTTCTGCTTTATATCCGCTACGAAATATCCGTTTGCGAGATGCTGCTGGCGGAGCTGAGGAATAGTTTCAAGAGGCCTCCGACGATGGGAGCAAAATGGCGATTTTCTCGACGAATGCATTGAAATTTACGATGAATTCTGAGCCTCCGCTTCTGCCTTTCGGCCGCGATGACGTTTCGAGAGAAAAGCCCGGTTTAGCCGACAACGGACAGAGGCACCAGCCGGATCGGTGCCATGAAGTGGACCATAACATTGTTTATTCCGACGTGGCCTTTCCCGCGCTCAATCATTATGGTATCCTATGTAGAGCAGCAACAACAGAACAACCGCGGGGCTGGGTGGAGACCCTGTGTCCCAGGAAAAACATTGTTCGGCGGTTTGTACTCCACGAAAACACCAGCGGTATCAGCACCGAGGGGATGGTGAACAGCGCTGTCGCTACGTCGATGCAGACGACAGGCGCGTTACCTCGCTTCACGCTCTCACGCAGGGGATCGTCGAGTAGAGAAGGGAAGGAGGGAGAAGGGGGGGGGGGCGGTGGCGACCGAAAACGTCATCCTGTCATGCTCCTCCGACGGCGCCGTCTTGATAATAGATGTAGAGATATCTGGGGCCAGCGCTGGCAGCTGGCGTCCTGACGACATTGAACAGAATTGCGTTGTCGATGCGGGTCCGGGACTCCGCTCTGACATCCGGACTGACTATGCGTTCGTTCGGTCCGTTCTCCCGCTTGAGGTTTCATGTGCTTGGAGCATCGAGCTCCTGTCAGGCACAGCGGAAGGTTCAGCGATCGCGAAAGCTCGAAAATGGGAAATGAAATTCAAATCATGAGCTCTATGTAGGTCAAGACTCGGTCAATCCATCAAGTTCTCGAGCGAAGCGAAAGCGGTGAATGCGGGTTAGCGCGCTGGGGCACCCTCTGATAGTCTTTCACGGAGGAGACGGGCGGATCCTACGCTGCAGTGGGAACGGAGATCGCAAAAATTCGCGCTGGAAACCGGAAGAGAGAGACGTCCTTGGACCAGTGACATCGGGCGCGCCCGCATGGCTGGGGACGCAATGAACTCCGCTTATTTTATTTACCAAGAGGGCCGCATGGCTGAGCTCTAAAAGAGTTGGTTGGGCTGTTCGTGGAAACTTTCTTCCGGACGACTCCGGAGCTGCATTGGATCCGCTCGTCGCGACCGCACCGGGGCTCACATCGTTCTCCCATCGCTTCGGACTTCTGCTCGAGGATAAACAGTTGAATTAATTCGGGTGAGACTCTCGATGATGCGATGTCGCAGGTCGTCGGTCCGACTGAGAGTTCGTCTGATTTCGCTTGACAGCCCGGATAGAATAAGAGACACAATGACCTCAGTCCCTTTGCCTCCCTCGCCCTTCTCGCGCCCAGCGACGTTATTCCGATAAGCGCTTCTTCCGCCGACACTCAGCGCTCAATGGGCGAACTGATCACGCAGCAAGTCTCGGAAGAAGCTCGCTGTGCGAGTTGTTAACGAAGTTATCAACGAGCCAAATGAGCAGCATCAAGATGTCCGTTTCTGTATCCGATTCGGCCAACTCGTGGCGATCGGGGAAGATTTCCTCATTTGCGAGATCAGTGCGTGGGCCGGGAACTCCAGACGGAGAGGGAGCTGCGGGGGACCATGGAACCTGAGGGAGGGCTTAGAGAAGAGACTACGAATCAGACTAGATGGATGGGCGCTCGCACGCACAAGAGAAAAGCGCTTTAGAACGAAACCTATTACACTTGCTCGCAGGCAAGACGTTGCGCCACGACCAATTATTCGTAGGAAGGCCCCGGACACTCCCTCCCCGTGATTCAGTTTCGAGTGTGCGCCGGAGAACTTGGGAAGCTCGCCGCGGCATTCCGCTCGAAATCAGTTGATGAACCATCGATCGGCCGAGAGGACTCTCCGCTTGCTTTTAGAGCTCAGCGATTCACCGAGTTGTGTTGGGGGGACCAAATGCCGATACAGCTGGTCCCGATCGGCGTCCCCGGCCCGACCGAGCCAGACTCGTGCCGAGGATCGGAACCAAACTCGATGAAGACCGGGGCTCGACGGTAGGAATCCGGAATTAAAAGAACGTGCTCTGCGAGCGTTTGCCCCGTCGCGGAAAAACTAGGCGGCCGAGGAAACTTCCCAATCACGCGAAAAGCAGAAGCTACCGAAAACACGGTCGGACCCGGACGGATATTCCTCTCGATCAACATTCATGATGACTTCTGTGCGAGTGGGACACGTTCCAGTAGACGACTCTCCCATTTATTCAGGGTTAGATGTTTGTCTTGGATTACTAGAGTTTCACGAGATTGACATGGAGCGGCGGAATCATGCACTGCTAGTGGATCGAGTCGTCACTCAGTCCTCCGGCCACGAAGCCCTCCGGTCGACCGACCAGCCACCCACCCAGCCATGCTGTCCAGCAGTAGCTGGCGGCCGGCGGAACTCGGGTGGAGTCGCAATGCGTGTTATACGATGTGAGAGTCAGAACTCCGAGCTCGCTGCTGGGAAGGTTGGTTGCTGCTGCCAGCTCCAAGTCCGGTTGGTTCGGTGTCACGCTCATTCGACGGACACGCTGTTGAGAGGAAGGGTTCGTGGGGATTCAGCGCGAATCCATTATTTAAAGCGCCTTGTGAGAGACACGGAGAGCTTTCAGAAACAGGATCCCATGGCCAAAACTGCAACGTCCGCATTTTTCACGCTGTCTCGATGGCGCGTGCGGCGACTGACTTACTGTTGCCGAGGACGATTGCATATCTCACATCAAATGACACGGTGCACGATTCTTCAGTTTGTGTTCAACATATGTGGTGTGAGCGAAAGCTGTAGCATGCTAACACGAAAGCAAAGGAGCAACGGCGAGCGAGTAAGAGGGCCCGCGAGGGAGCGCGGCGAACATGAGCAAAGTTATTTGTTCGTTGACGAGCGTTTGGACCTTGTCATGACCTAGACCCCGCTGGTTGCTGTACATAAATGCATTTTCTGCGCTCGGCGCTGTTTCTGAACAACGAGACGATATGACAAAGCCCTGTGTCTCCTGCTACACTAAGTCGCGTGAGCGCCTGCCCCGCCGGTTGCCTTGCTCATTGTTACCCTCCCCGATATCGGCTGTCCTCGCTGCGCGTTCTGCGTTGAGCGGGGGTCTCGAAAGACATTTCAGCGTCGGGAACGGCCAGAGGAGCAACAGGAGGAGACTGGCACCCACTCGAGTTGAGTTTTCCTTCTTCACTCCCCTGCTCAGGGTGTACTCCTCAGTCATCAGGATCTCAAACTCCTGAAGCGCGGAGAAAGAAGCTCCGGGTTTTGTTGCACAGAATGCCGCACCGTAGGAATGCCTTGAGCTCTCTGGGGCTTCTCAAAATTACCGCGTTTTTCAACTCAGTTCGCATTCGGGAGTGCTGTATGCTGGCAGCAACGAAACTTTCGAAGAGCTTCATAGCAGTGCGTCGACACTCCAGGAGATGACTCGACGCGGGGATAACAGAACACTCTGTTGGCAAGTGGAGTTGAACTAATAGGAACTCCTACGCAAGGACCTTGATTCGGCTGGAGGGTCGGTTGTCTGGGCAAGACTGGCGTAGGTGTGAGCAGAAGTTCACTTTAGTCTCGGACATCGTTCAAGCTTCACTCAACAGTTCCTGAGCTGAAAATGCGTCCATACGTCGCCGCTTGGCGCGGCTTTGAGCGCAGCTCCTCTAAAGACCGCCTCGTCTGACAGTTTACTGACTCCACCGACGCGAAAAAAACCCAGTAATGCACAGGAAAAACGGAGTTCTTGGAAGCGCCAAGGTGGATTACTCCTCCTCTACCCTGTTTACTCTGGGGCGGTACATCACAACGAGAAAAAAACTGCATTCTCTCCTGCCACCGGTCTCTCGGATCAAGACAGCATAGTGCTGTTATGGATGGGCGCTGCGCGATCGAGCGATGTCGTCTTCGAAGTGTGGAATTTTTGCGGAGGAGAACCCTCGATGGATCCACCGCTCGATCTATCAATCATCCTTGGCTCACATTGATGGTATTCCATCGAAATTCGAGATCAGGGCCTGTCGAAAACTCAACAAGTTCCGAAATGAATCTTGTCGCGGCCGAGTCCTTGGAGCGGAGGAGTTTTCACAACGAGCCGGCGACTTGGGAGCGTTATCCTCCCTCGGGCGAAAGTTCGAGTTATCTCGTTATGCAAATCGTGAATCGAGCCGACAATCAATCCGACCGATGGGACATTCGCCAACAGAGTCTGAAGGGTGTCTTCTCGTTATTTCACGCAACGCCATAACTTCACCTCGACTCGCGGGTGAATAGACAATTTTCTTCGCCGCTCATGGGAGCCGCCAGATGAACAACTTTTCTCATCGGCGACCAGCGTGCCGGTCAGTCAGGCAGCCGACCTCCGCCGCACAGCGGCACGAATGTTGCAGCTGCAGTGCGAGTGGTCCAATCAGTAGCAGCCGAACGACTCCTCCGTTCAGGAACGCTAACATTGTTCTCGACCGTGACGGTGGTGGAAAAGCTCGAAACGAACAATGGAATGAGGAAGAGAGGGAAAAAAATGTTTGTATCGGCGGCGTTTGAGACCTACGGAAGAAAGTCCACATTCTATGGTCACGCTACGGTCATTTGTAAAGAGGCTACAGCTCCTGCTACCGGTCATTCTTGTGCAGCTGGGAAGACTGCCACAAAAATGACACAATAACAAGAGAGCGTCAAACGCTTTTTAGCGCCGTTTTCGACGGGTCACCATTGACCGCCCGATTGTGATCTAAAGCTTCCATTGTGAACGTTTTAGACTCGCTGTTTCCTCGAGGCTCTTCGTCGAAGACCACATTCCTCCTTTATGGTGTTTTTTTTTTTTTGAAAATAAAGCTTCAACGTGCCAACAACGTCGAAGCCAGCCAATTCACAACATAGATTAAATGAACTCTTCCCGACATCATAAGGAATCATCTGATCGAGTCACTGCCAGTTGAAACCGGGTTACTAATACGGTTTGGCGTGTCACAGGATTCCGAAAGGCTTCCGATGATACTTGGATGCCGGCGGAATGGTTGGGTAGGAGCGACGGGTTCGGTCCCCAACGACAACGCTCCCACCTCGGAAATGGCTCCCATTCTCAGATGACGCGTGTGCCTGGCCCTGAACGATCCACCGCCGATACCTCAGCTCCGCGCCACTCGGTAGAAGGAGCCATCTGCGGAAGTGGGCAGCGAAACAAACTTGATGAAACCAACTATAGGCGGAGTTTGCTGACGGTGGAAGGTCGGAGTCGATGGAACAACGATTTCCGCTGGCATATGAGATCAGCTGGTGCTCCCGAGAGGGTTGACTGGGTTCTGCAATGGGCTCAAGTGCTGGCAAATGTTTCATAACGCGGAATGTATGTGAGGAATATAGCTTCCGCACATCATCTCAAGGCTTGAACAAAGTTTTTCGATGAAGTGCTTCCCATCTTGCGTTCGTGCCGAACGAGGCATGTCTTCGAAGCGAGGGAGCCGGCTTCGCGGCGGCGACCCGAATTCAGTCTACTGTCAATGCCACTTCGATCTAATCGCCCCGAGGTCCGTTAGAGTCCAGCCGGGAGGAGCCGTCCGAAATATATTTCTCTCATCTCAGTTGACTTCCCGACCGTCCCCTCTGATGACCGCTTCACACTTCCCGTCGTTTTCTCTTCTCCAAAACTTTTGGATTTTGTCACCTGATATGGTGAGAACTCTGGTCCGTATTGGGTTCTGATCGCGAACCTGAGCTCTAGACCCGATTCGACCCCGAGCGGATTTGGATTGAAGAACGTTTCAACACAAGGCGGCTGGATGTCTGCAAATCTTAACTGCGCCGCTTTGAAGATCGTTCGGGGAACCGAGGAGTTTCCCGCTTACAGTACGCCAGGCTGTAAAATTTGTGGGCGGGTCGGGCGGTCGGACGCACGCGTAACTTTACCACCATGATGTCGTTCGCCCGAATAAACATTCGCAGAATATATGGACTGGATGATGGTGCATGAATAGATTCTCAAAGAGGATGATCCCTCTCGGATTCCCGAGCCCCCGTTGACTCGGTTTCTCGTTATTTTTCGAGCTCCGACAGCGAACTCCGAGCTGCTGAAGGGGCGGACGAAAGAGTCGAGTGAAAGGAAACACCTCGGATACTGCGTTTGATGGCTCTGGTCAGATGAGGAGTCACCGTCATCCACCGTGGGGACTTTCTGGATCGCGGAGAAAAATAGGTTCGGGAGGGCGGAAGCTCAGGCTCGATGCTATGAGGAGGAGGTTGGCGGAGTCTGACGGGAGAGCGAAGCAACCGGTCAACGAGTCGAAAATGAAACTTTCAGAAGGGAAGCTTGTTTCCTCTCACCCAGACTCGAGGTTCCTTTCATGGACGGTGAGGAAACGTATGAGGAAACCCTACATTCGTCTCGGTTTCTGAGATTCTCTCACATCCATGATACGTCGCTCACAAGCGGATCGCTTTCTGCTTGATTTACCACCTACAAACTGCTTAATCACCTTCTCACTGGGAAAAGTTCCCCTTCCTCCTCTCTCACGATTCCTCTCTTGTATTGGCGTACTCGTGTTCATATACAGGCGTTTTATGACGCTCTCCCGACCGGCTTAGGTATCCGCCTCGACGCTCCGACCCGCCGCCCCTTGCAACCTGCTAGTCCATCCACCCTCCCAGCGTCATCATCGTAACTTTCTGCGTCTCGGGTTCGACCGAGTGGATGCAGACACTGGGCGAGAGCTGTTCGAGCCCGAAATTACAAAGTACGCTTCAAGCTGTCTGTATCACCTAGCTTCAGGAGCCTTCTTCGAAACTAGCGAAACATCAACGCGCGGCGCTGCTGCGGGAGAGTTGTCAAGGCCAGCCTCAAAAACCCAACCATAATTACTATTTCTAGTCCTGCGGAACAGCAGACTGGTGTTACCACTCAGCCTCTCCTCCCGCGGAACGCTCGTGGCCCAACTTTCCTCAATTTTTCGCTCAAAGCTAGGGGCAATGATGGCTGCAGACCGCGAGCTGACGTGGATGTCCTCGGAGGGCCCATCAGAGAGATCCCCCAACGACGGAACAGCGGTTCACAAAGAGCCAAGTTTCCAAGTTGGGTAGGTCCATCGACAGGTTCGCCGCCTGCGTACTCGGAGCTCGTTTCTTCCCTTTGAAGCGCCCTCTCCCCTTGATATAATCATCTTGTGTGGTGTCACCGAATCAGCGTTACAACAACTGCGGTGTTTCAGATTAGAAGCACGCGCAGAGAGCTTCGAGCAGTAAAGCTATCCAGTGAAGTATGGGCTCCACTTTACAGTCCGAAACGGCTTCCGTTCGCGGCCAAGCCCCCGAATCCGTCCGAACTGCAGACCGCTCGAGAGGCTAGTCGGTCGGGTGGTCGGTCAAACGACACGCGACCGTACGATTGTCCGACACGCGGGCAGTTTTTCTTCGTGGTCGTCGCCGTTTCCATCATCATCGTCGCAGCGGTGGTCGACCCCAGCTGGGGCGTCCTGTCCGAACCTAATGGACGTTACGTGCTCGTCTTTCGCGTCGCCGCCGTGTTTGTACGTATGAGTACGTTTGCTTGGTCACTTCGCCCTATCGTATCTATTTACGAGCGTGTGAAGGTATGAATGTTAGTCCGCCCGGAGGATGTGATTCTCTAAACGCTTCCAAAAAGCCATTCAGGACCGTTAAACTCAATTTGCGGGATGGGTGCCAACTTCTAGGTGCTTGGGATTCCATGTATGATTGACATGCTCCGACCCGTTCCGGCATAGAAGTTGTTCTCTGAGGGAGGGCCTTCGATCGAGATCAAGGTCGGCACACGCGGATAATCACCTGGAATTACCGTTGCTCCGAACGTCAAGAGGGAACTTGGTTCCGCTCGTCGACTATTCCTGCGTCCCGATGGTTTCGAGCTTTTGCAGGGAAGTTTATCCCCGCTTGCGACAACGGGGGTTTTCTCCGATAGTTTGCCCAATATTCCTCAAACAGGAAAAAATACTCATCGAGCATGACCGTGCTGTAGTCGACGACTCAATCGATTAAGGTGAATCGCCGCCGAAGCACACTCTCGCCCAAAGCCCCTCGCGACCGCCATATTGCGATGCAGGAAACTTCGAGAATATGCGTGCCCGAGTGCGTACATTAAGGCGGCATGCGCTCGCTTCACGGGTGCACCCATGCCTTGGAGCATTCTGCGCCTCTGACCTTAGAACGAATTTCGAGTTCGCTCGTATCGATCGTCAGTTCGATGTTTCGCAGCTGTTTGATCCGTACGCGTGCAGTTCGTGATTCTTTACGTCAGTGGTGGTCGATGGGCTCTGTTATGAGAAGCTCCTTCTCGAAGGTCTTCACCCGAGGAACCATAGGAATGAGACACGTGACCCGCTACATCGTCGTCCGGGCTTTCCCACAGGGTGGCCCTCAGCGGGTTGATGAATCGATGGACAGGGAGATAGTCTCGTGCCATGATACTCCATATGTGGAAGAGGAGTTTGTGCCGGAGGAGCTGGATGATCAGGCGGAGTGGGGAGGACAAGAAATAGCTCGAACGACGGCGAACGGAGCTGCCGGCGACAAGACGAGAACCCGAGGAATGAAAATATTTGTTCGGAGGAAAGTACCCTCGAACCTCGAGTGTAAACAAATTTTCCATCTCACGAGCTCCTCCTTCATCAGCTTCCCCGTTTCACATCGCGCTCGCTGCCTCTCGGAGGAGTTCTGCCGACCCAACCCAGGCAATTCAGATAAAAACCAGGGCGCTTCTGTGACGTAATGTTCCCTCCTGGAAGAGATCTTTTTTTTTAGTGAACAGTTGCTGAGTGTTTGCGCAAGCGATTGCAGGAAGTCCGAGAACACTGGAGTTCACGCGGGGACAACGCTGGGACGGAATTAGTTCGATCGCACCCAGCGGGCGCGATCGCTCAACCTTCCATGCTCCACTGCGTCTTCCGATCGCATTCGACCTCGATCATCATTCACTCCGAGTCGCGCGCCCCGCCCTTCCCCGACTGTTGAAACCCGAGTGGCTTTCAAGTTCCTGGTCTGACAACCAAGCGCTTCGAACGTAATTCCGCGCTCGCCATGCCCCGCAGAGCAGAGTTACGCGGTTGTGACCGCGGCGCTATCATGATCGGTACGAGACGCTACATCGACTGTTGTGTCCCGCAACAATTCTACTCCTCTTCGAACGGGGCTTCGGGCGAGGCTCGTGGATTTTTTTCGCCTATTTGAGTTGCGGCTAAGGAGGAAGCGATTCCCGGAGACCTCCAGGAACGAATGCACAACTGACTGGCCCAACACACCCAAACTTGCCGCTCCCGTCGACGGATGAGCGAGTTTCCCCCTTCTCCGTCATCGCCCGGACGGAGTCTTTTCAAGAACGAAGGTTTACTCCATTACTCTCGCTTTCCTGGGTCGCTTTTGACGACCTGACGAACTTGAATGAACATTCGCCGTCCGTGGCTCTCGACGCACTGAAGCAACCGAATTCGTCCGGAGGGCCGTGCGAAGCGTAGGGGGAATGACGCGAGGGAGGAGGACCGGGTTCGAGGAACTCAGGAGGAGGCTGAGGTCGGATGCGGGGAGCTTGTCACCCGCGCCGTCATCCACGCATCCCAGCGAGCGAGAGCAGTGAATCTTGATCGCGCGAAAGATCGCGGAGGCGGACTGCGTCCAAATCGTTCAAAGTCATGATTGCATACAGAATGAGATCGCCGGGGTTGAACCGAGGCTGGAAAGTCCGTCGCAGCAGTGGCTCCGTCTTATGAATGACGCTAACTTCGATGTCGACGATGACGAAGGACGTCATCATTGCCGGCGTATTATCTGCGCTCCTGGGGTTGTTGCTCCTGCTAGTACAGCGGCAGCGGTCGCTACTGCTTATCACGAATTGCCGGGTTGCTTAGTTCGAAAACGAGTTAGTTTTATCTCTGTTTTGGGTGCATTCGGCCGTCGTACATCCGACGGCCATCCACACTCAAGGACGTTCAGCGACCACGACAACAACAACAATGACGGCAACAGCAGCAACGACGATTGGGCTGTCGAATTCCTCCGCTGTCTTTTATGGTGTTCAACTAAGCGGCGTGCCTCGACTCGTATACGACGTTCGTACGTCCGTGAGTATTTATCCGCTCTTCAAGAATCGGAACCGAATGAGCGAGGGATTCCTATCGAAACGTAAGCGTGGCAACGTCCGAGGCCGGACTTCGTGCTGGGATCGGAGCTTCGCCGAGTCTGAAGACTGCAGGGTCTCCCATCACTCACGCTCCTATCAACCACGTGCCCTGAAATCTCAAATGGTCCCCCTTTCCAGTCGAAAAGGACGTCTCCGCGTCGTTGTCACAGTTTCCTTGGGTCGCTCCCTATTTCCCGTAGGATGGATATCGCCTTGTTGGATGTTTGACTCTACATCACAAAGCCCGAGCGAAGCTCGTTTCGCTGTCTGAACCGAACGGTAATCCTGTAGCTGCACTGTGCCTGGCTGACAGTCGCCCTGTTCGTCGTGCCCTCGTGGCGCATGCGCAAAGCCGAGGGAACGTACGTACAGTCGCTCGTTTGTCCGACGCACGTCTCGCAGGGGGTGTAATTGTAAAATTTGAATTTCTCAGCAGGATCTGCTTCCGTTCGTCTAGATGTATTCGCCCTTCGACGGGTCGGAAGCTTTTAAAATAATAATAATTTCGGTTTCATAATGTTTTGACGGCTCGTCCGAACAGACATACCCACCGTGACCTCGATTTCGGTATCGTGGTGGTGCCCCAACAGACTCGCTGTCTGCCAACCTACGAGTCGAGTCGGATCGCGACGGAATCCTCTCCATTTGGGAATCCTACAATTTTGCGGAGTATGCTCGAGACCGCTGGAGAATCCATGGAGCTGTGGTGAATGTGCGGTGCGACATGAGGACCGATCAGAGAAAGCTCAAAAGCCCGGACTCGTTAACTTTGCTTGCCGCGCACTCAATCAACATGCAAATTCATCGCCTCGATCGAGAAAGAGAAATCGTGTAGACTGAACGCTGGAGCCTCGGCTCGCTACGTACTCTCGCCTGAGCGTCCGCAAGATCAACGACTTGCTGTGGCGCTTGTGAGCAGAACCGAGTATATTACCAGCGTTTTCATGACCATTGCCACCAAGGTCGTCGGGCAACCCTCGAATTCCTCAGGTTTTGCCGGAAAAGCAGCTAAACGAGAGAACGTTTTATCCGCAGGATCAATTGGACGTCTTCACGACAATGATGACCAAATCACATGTTCTCAAAAGTCTTCCGGGCGAGGCTCATCGAGCGGTCGACGTTCAAGCTCGGCGGCAGTCGACGTCATATCGGGAGTTTTGGGTGCGGCGTCTTCCGTCACATCTATACAGGTACGTTTTGCGAAAGTCCGCAGCAGAGTTTGCCCAATATTCTAGAAGTGATCGATCAAGTTCAACGAGCTTCTCCCACAACGTCCGTTGGGAGAGAAGGGGGGGGGGGGGGGAGTTCGATGGTCGGCTTCGAAATCGGGCCCGAGCGACGATTACGTTTATGACAGTGGCCACGAAGGTCGACTTCAACACGGAAACGTGTCATCCAATGCTGCGCATGCCGCGACAGCCGCCTCTAGGACGATTCGGAACGCGAGACCATCTCGAGGGTCGAGGTCATCCAGAGTATGTATTACACAAGATAGAATGTAATGAAGACACATCGGTGTCGCGCAAAAAATCGGGAACATGCTTCCTAAGAAACGAAAGTTCCTCACCCGGAGCTTGCAAACTACCGGTGGCTGTGTGTCTCCTCTCCAGCGTGCTGTGATGTTTACCGAGGTTGGGCCCGAGATAAAGTGTTGGCTGGCGGAAAGTTACCACAAGTTGCCCTTATGAGTGTCCGAGACCTTGATGAAAAAATGCTTGTTTGGCTAAAGCACGATGGTCGTCGTCGACAAGTCGTGCCCTTGTTTGACCGACTCCAACCTCTTCGCCGAGGAGCAAGGTTATCAGAACAATACCGATGCGCTACGCGTTCAAAGACACTCGTTTTGGTGGCACCACGCTGTCCCGGACTTAGTTTGGTTGCACTTCAATCCACTCGCCAGACTCGCGTAACGCTCCATGCAGATTCCAATGCTGGAAATTCCATCTAAGTAAAGAATTGATTAACATTCTGAAATGAATAATTTGATACTCGTTAAATATACAACACGTGCTTCGGCTTCGTTGTTTCAAATCGCTGCGTAATAAGTCCCGTCGAGCTCGACCCCTAAGAGGGGCGAATGGAACGAAGCTGCAAGCCAACGCGCGCTGTGCTCCTGTCGAAACAGAAACCGCCGCGGAAACCTCGTTTCACTCGACGAGTCAAATTTCGGCGTGCACGTATCGAGATGTCCCAAATATGCCGGAAGATGATGCCGGTCTTGTGAGATACGCGTTCCCGTTGAGGAAACTGAGAAGCTCGGTGAACGAAGCGGAAGGAAAAATATTCTTGGCTGCTCGTGATGCATAATGAATTCAATGATCAATAGCGAGCTGGTGCGGCCGGGTGCCGCCGCTGGTCGGTCGAGCGAAGCCATTGTTGGCTTTTTTCCCGCAGTGTACTATAGAATTATCCCTATTCCCTGATTTCTAGACCCGCATCATTTGATCTCCTTCTTGGGAGATTCGATCGAGAGGAAGCTGCTCGTGGAATCTGGCCATACATGCTGAACCGTTGAACTACCGGGAATTCGGGCTTCGAGAGTGGTGGTATCAAGTGTGCCAAGTGCCGCAGCCGTGGAGCTTTGGTGCCGCCACCGGAGGGATCCCCGAAGTTGGTTCATTCCTCGGCATGCAAGCTTCTTCGGAGAATTCTCGCACGTGCAAGTCAGGCCATCGGAGGCATACCCTTGCTTAGGGAATTCGCTGGGCACAGGACTCGCAGCGGCGGAATCACGAGCAATATGAACCAACAAACCGACAGGCCTCGTCCTTGAATGTCCACTCTGTTCACGAGGGTCGCCGGTGCAATTCGTCGCTCACTCTCCGCTGAAGCGTCGAGGGTCATTACGAGCGCATATAGGGGTGAAAGCGTTCGAAACAAAACAGATTGATGGGAGGTCATAAAATGACACAAAGAACTACAATTTCCCGACCTTGACGTGCCGGTGGGTTCTGAGCGAGTGGTGAAACGAATGGAGGGATTCGGGGAACTTTTTGGTCACAGAATACATACTTGACATGGCATATTGAACATGGCTCTCGCCTTGGAGCGATCCACTCGAATCGTTTCTTGGATTTCCGAATCGGCGGGATGGTTGACCTGTGCTTCCCGGTATCCTGTCTCAAGGGCCGTGATCCGCATTCGACAAATCACGTCGCCGAGAAGCGTCGGGTTCGGGCCTTCGCGACGTTTCCCTGTCGAGAGCTCAACATGAGGCCCCTTTTCGAACTTCCCTTAGTCGACAACGACTTTCAGGAGAGTCTTTCTCCCTGATCCTCGATACCGACGGAATGGAATGGAGAACGAACCGACTCGGGACTTCTCCGCCCGACGTGTGTCTCGAAATTAGAGAATAGTACAGATCAAAAACATGTTTCTGAGCTGAGTATCATTGAATTGGGTGCTTTGCGAGCTGGAAAGAGCTGAGAGAAGAAGAGCGGACTGTTTCGGAAGTTTTCGTGCGGATCCCGGAGAGAAACGATTACCGTCGTCGGCAATATTTTCTAGCGAAAGCGGATCTACACGGAAAAAGTTCTTGTCTCCTGAGCGAAAGCGATTCCGACTCTGCGCGTTCTCTGGTTGCGAAGTGGTAGCGGTGGGAAAGAGAAGACGCGCTGCAGCCGCTGAGGCAATCCCAGCTGGAGAAACGGTACCGCCGACATTCTGTTGGGTAGTGTGGAGAGATATGTATTCCCCAGGGAGTGCGATCGGGAAGAGTGGAGGCTACCCATGAAGAACTGCAGACACCGCTATTAAGCGACCGGTAATGAAAATCGCCCGTGTTCTGGTGGCTCTCTTGCTCCGACGGCCTGCGAGGCGTTTGGTTAGAGCGAACCGGGAACCGGTCCTCCGAATGGTCGGCAATGCCCATTCGAAGTCGACGCAGTATTGGCAACGATGTCGTTGTGTTAAGGTCTCTTACTCGAACACCTATCAACTTGAACGGACGCTTTCAGGTGGCCAATCTTTTGCGTCTATTTCGCATCCCACAAATATCATTCTTCTCTACAAGCCCAGAACTTTCTAACAAACAACGATTCGAGTACTTTCTTCGAACGGTTCCCTCCGATCGTGATCAGGTAAGGTCGATTTCCGCAGGTTAGTTGCAGCGACAGCAGCAGCTCCACCGTTCCTTATTTCTTGCTCCAAAACATTCTGACCGAGGATAATGGACTCTGAGTCAGCTGATCCGTTCTTCTTGACGTTCGAATCTGAGTGAAATCCGAGGCGTAGAGAGAGTTTGATGTGAGTCGAGACCCTCCGCTCAGATGGCTTTGCTCTTGACGTCCGTTCCAGGCTGCTGCAATGGTGGAATTGGTGAAACTCCTCAAGTGGACCTACATTTCAATTGTATACGAAGAATCGAATTATGGGATCCAGGCGTTTTCTGGCAAGTGAACATAGCAAGATCCTACCGAGGGAAAGCTCTATTGTTTCTCATGTGCGATCCAAAAAGCTGTCCTAGAAGCTGTCATTGCAACCGAGGAAAAGCGTCGACCCGTTTCGATTTCCGAGCCGCTTTTTTTCCTCCCTAAATTTTCGATAATGGTTGAGGGGGTCATTCATTAGGGTCGTTACATCCGCCATGACACGGACCAATCACTTCTGATTGCAGTTCTCGAGAGTTTGCTGGGTCAACAAGGTATCTGCATTGCGGCCAAAGAAAAACTCACCAAGGATTCGGGGCAAGGTATGTCGTTGCAGGATCCTGAACGTTGCTGATGGATAATTCAAATGTCCGAATAATTTTTGATCCCAGCGGGGCGAACTTAGCTCCTTGAAGTCATGAATTATGGAAAACGAGAACGCGTGGGCTCCGAGGAAAAAGGGAGGGGGAGAGATTATCCCATCTTTGTTTGAAAGATTGTCGAGGCCGAGTTCCGGCTGCGGAACGCTCCGAGAGGATCACCCCGCGCTTATTGTAGGAATCTAATTAGAAGTTCCTATCCGAGAGCTGTCCATCTGTTTGTCTGCGTAGCTCGTTGGATTGTGATCCACTCGGAAGCGGCAAATCGCTCGCAAAGTCTCGAACAAAGCCCCAAAAGTTGTGAAGACGAACTTGTCTTGTTCCACTCGAAGAACTGGACGCAGCAGCTTCCATTCGATTCTCCCCGACAGAGCTTCCATGAGCTGAACGGCAAACATTCTCTGGACTGCCGCGATCGAACTCTACGTGCCGAATTCGATTCAAAATCTAGCTCGACACACTCATTGTGGATTCCAACTCTATATGTTGTCTAGCAAACTTTCTAACGAGCTCATCTCGCTCCCCGACATCGACCGGCTGAGCCAGTTGTAAATGAAAAGCTCGTTTTGCAGCAAATGACAAAGCATATGACTACATCGTCGACAAACTCAAGGCTAAATCCCGAGCTCGCGGAGTGATCGTGTTTGGGTCAGATCAAGAGGTAAGCAAGAATTTACAACGACGGTGGCTGGTCCAGAACGGTTTCGATACTTGCTCCACCAAACGGACGTGGCGTACCTGTCACGGCGATGCCGAACGTATGGTCTTCAACTGGTGATTTATTTACCGGATTGGGCCACTTACTTTTCAGGTCGCCCACCTGATGAGTGCAGTGGCTCGTGGCAATGCCACCGGAATGTTTTCTTGGATCGGAAGCGACGGCTGGAGCGCACGATCGCTCGTATCCGACGGCCATGAGGCCCAGGTCGAAGGTACAATTTCAGTCCAGCCAATGGCACATCCCATTCCAGAGTTCGAGAGCTATTTCCGAAATTTGACAGCTCAGGGAAACAAGCGGAACCCCTGGTTCATAGAGTATTGGGAATACACATTCAAGTGAGTTCAACGTTTCGCTTCTTCATTTATTTGTGTATTATCGGTCCGGGATCCCTATCCGCCGCATCGTTTCCCTGCGATTCTCTGCCGCAGTAAGAGAAACTCCTATTTTCGCAGAGCACTTTGAAAAGTTTCCCAAGCGATTGCAGAATACAGACATGAGGCATGAGTGTTGTTCCTGTCTACCGCCATATCCATCGAGCGATCCATTTATTCACTTGCGTATCGGACTATATCCAGTTTTCCCTGCATCCACCTGCGGATGCGTTCGTCGGTGAGGGCGTATGGCGGAGGGAACTCACTTTGAAAAGTTGCAGATGTCGATGGCCAAATGGAACGGCAACTCCGTATAACCAAGCCTACAACCGAACCTGCTCAGGTCATGAAAAGTTGTCGGATAACTCACAAACAGGAGGTTTCGAACTCGAACACCAACTCCAATTCGTTTCCGACGCCGTGTTGGCTTTCGCCTACGCGGTCCGGGACATGCATCAAGATCTGTGTCCCGGGTATCCGGGGCTCTGTCGCAAAATGAAGCCGATCGAGGGTTCGGAACTGCTCAGCTATTTGAAACGCGTTAGATTCAACGGTGAGTTGATTCGGAGACATATCAAATACATCTAGGTTGGTTCTGCATGGGGCGACACCAGCTGTCGCGGTTCGCGAGGTTCTCCACAAAGCCGCGTTATCAGCACAAGGAATGCGTCTTGGCTCGGCTGAGCCGGGATCCCTTGAACTGTTAGCTCATGGCAGTTTTCGGAGCTCTTGACGAGTTACGAAGTTTTCGCTGCAGGCGCAGTAACGGAGAGCCGACAGTTTTCAAGCCGGCGCCACTTCCGAGCAAACAGAACTGCTTGGTGGCTGTTTGTTGCAATAACGGTTGATTGGGCGGCACAATATCATCATGCCCCGTACGTTTACATTAGTGAGGAATAAACTCTTCTGTCGCTTTCATCGGGACTGTCTGGCTTGCTTTTGCCTTCGTCCATCGTCGGAAGCGGTCGTCGACCACTACATACCATCAGCAGAGACACGAGTGACTCACTGGAAGTATTGTGCTTCCGCGGGGCCTCCACCAAGAAACGGACAGTCACAAGGAGGACTCCCGCTTGCCCACACAGAGTGGAACGGGACGGAACTCTATGATGGAGCTGCGGCGGGACGGGATTTTTTCGGAGAGGAAACCTGGCCCGCAGCCAGACTCTTGGCTTTTCTCGCCTAACGGACAAAAATCGAGTGGCCACACTTCGGAGAACAAATGAGATTGTCTTCAAGATGGAACCGACACTCCAACCCATCACTGACCACGCAAGGCGGAGCGACCGAGTGTGTGAACGGGCTGGTAAGCCCGAGCTTACCAATCGCCCCACTGCTCAGGTCTGCGTTCAGACCGAAAAAGCGACGAACACCGACAAACAATCAGAGGTGGGATCGAGCAATGCTCCCACTCCAGAATCTGCTGTTACACGGGAGTGATGTAGGTCGTGAAACACTGGTATTTCTCAAGAAAGGCAGAAACCCTCGGATGCGACGGACTCCAAGCGTGCATCTCTGAATCTCCTCAAACCAGATTCCTGGGTTGATCGTGCAACTCCCAACCCCCGCGAACGAGATCTTCGGTGGCAGAGCTGTTGACGTCTTCGTTTTTGTTCGTCTGAACGGGAAACCCACAAGCAGATCAGAAGCTCAATCAAGATAATGTCTTTGAAGTAGCCAAGGACAAAAGATATAATGACGATTTTTTTCGCTTCCGCTCCTTACTGGTTTGACTTGGACTCGGGCCGCCCATTGTTTTCGAGCAACGGGCCACGGAGCTCCACATGTTGCTTGTTCTGTGGCTGCTTAGCTTGTTGCTCGTTGTATTGTTTGATGACGATGTTTCTTCTCGCTAGAAATTCGGTGCCTAACTCACACTCGCTTGGCTCGTTACTTGGATGGCTCAGCGAGGTTTTTAGAGCGACAAGGCTCTCCGAGCTTCCGTGGTTCGTCATTTCTATGTCGCTCCGAGTCGTCGACGCTTTTGTCCGCCGCTCGTTCAAGATCTCCTGAATACTCTGCGCCGACTCGCCACATTTGACTCAGCTAGCGGCGGTTGCGACATGCGCCCATCACGCCGCCCCGCGAACGGTTCGACGAACCTGGCCCTCTGCTCAGGGAAAAGACTCAAAAGTAGCGACGAACAACAGATGCCCACAAAAAGACAGCCCGTACGAGTTGTTCGTTTTCTGGTGTGCAGCACGCACATACATGCATATGAACGACGTGCCCAGGAACGAAACGATGAACGTAATCTGCTGGGAGCGTTTTTCTCGGACGAAAACGACTCGCACAACGTGTTTGACGGGGGAACGATAGGGCTCGCTGTTTCTGTTCTGCCGCATGCCATGGAGTTCTCAGCTCCTACGAATGCTTCGAGTGGACTGTCGAGTGCGCTCCCCAAAATGAGACGACTCCTCATTTGCTCTTTTCGCGCCCGCCCAACGTCGGCAAAGTGATCGCCTTCCGTCCGCCCGGATCGTCTGTGAGCCGTAACATTTAATTTCGGATCTGCTTGCGCTGCGTTCATTTCCGGAGAAGAGTTTGGACAACGCGTTCTGCAGTTTGACGATCACGGAAGTAGAGTTCCGAGCGGAAGAGGCTGCTAGGAGAGTTGAGCGGGAGCCTGGGGTGCGCAGTGATCTCGCGAGGAAATCGACCGATGGGAAATATCGTCGGCAGCGAACCATCTAAACGTTTCGTAACTCATGGCAAGCACAACGCAGCTTACCGGGGACATCAGCCATGAGAAATTCGCGTTGTCGAGTACCGGATCATTCGAAGCGTGGGAGATGCTGCTCGCGAGGCAACTCCGCGGACAGCTGGTGCGTGTCGTCATCGTTCCCAGCGAGTCTTCAAGCAACTCAGTCGCTGTGACATCAGGGGACGTCCGCACTTGCTTTGCTGGGCAAGCTACTTCTTCTCGGCTCGCTCATTTGTGAGATCAAAATTCCGTCGTATGGCTTTCGCATAGCGCTCACTTGCACACTCAAGAACAAGAAAGTGGAAGCAAAAAGAAGAAAGAGAGGTACGAGCTCGGTAGGGGACTATAGATCTTTCCGAAGTAGCTAAAAGGGTTCCATCCACTGCTTTCGGTACCAACGGTCTGAGAAGCGGTTCCAATGGCGCGAATAGTCAACGACACAGCGAGACACAATCCAACGTGAAGTCGGCGACCACGACGACGATGGAACAATAATGAGACAACTCAAGACTGGCAGAGAGGGATTCTCTTCTGTTGCGACTGTCAACCGCTTTGTCCAAAGTCGGGCCGAGAGAGTGAAAAATAATAAAATGAGGGAGGCGCGAAAAAGGCCACGCGCAGCGGTCGCCTGACTGGTGACATTCATTCTACGCGAGGCTGGCTGCGGGAACGAGAGGAGCTCTTGACGGATGATTTTGCTGAGGATTTGGATGAAAAGCTGAGACGACGACGGCTCGGATGCTCATCCGCAGCTAACTCGACGGAGCCTTATCCCGCGTGCGTCCGATCGCTCGTTCTCCGCTTGTTCGGCAACAACGGGCAGCAACAGAGAAATTCAAATTTCGCAAATCCATTCTCATCACAACACAACGAGCGAACGCGCTGAGTCTCGTCCTCGTTTCAGCAAGAAAATTCGCAGCAGTATTGAAAACATCTCACCCGCTCAACCTCCTCTGGAGCTTCCGAGCCAACGTGCTCGCACGGGAGGAGACCGGTGCTGGCGGGCAAGCGAACGAGCGAGCGAGCGGGCGGCCGGACGGGCGGTCGGGCTGGCTGGTTGTCTGGCTGGATCCAATAAAACGGAGCCCGATTCCGCCGAGGAAGCGTGCGAATATGAACAACAGAAATCTCATTTTGAACTGGCCTCTGGCATGAAGATGACTCCGTCTCCCAAATCGTCTTTGAGCTGTTCGACGAGCAGTTCTTCGCCGTCCTCGGCCCGCGTTTCCATCCAACAATCTCTGTTCGCGCTGTTCTATCGATTTCCGGTGCAGGAAGCAGCTCGGAACGTGGTTTGCCAACATCAGATTCAACTTAGCGTGCTTTTCTGCCGTCGAATTCAGCCTGAAGTTCTTTGGAGCTCGAGTCAATAATAATTGCTGGCACTTGCGTCAGCAACGATTGCTTTTCTAATAAACGCTCCGAGAAAGCGACGTGGTCTTGCGACGGAATGAGCGTTGCGCTCGAGGAAGGTAGACGACGAGGCGATACGAAAGCGACTTTAGGAGCTAACGACGCGGTTTTGGAAAATTGTTTCTAGGTCTGACGTCGGACGAGTTCCGATTCGCCGAGAGCACCCTCGACGGTCCGTCTCGCTACAATATTCTGCATTTCAAGCAAACGAAGCCCGGAAGTTATGACTGGGTGAAGATAGGGGAATACAGGGACGGCCAGCTGACCTTGAATCAGGTAGGTTCATCGGCAAAGGAGTGCTCCTGGGGATCCGTTCGGGGTCCGCGGCACAACGGAACAAGTGGTCTCGTCATTTCTGGAGATCTATGACTAAGACACGAGCTTCGCCCCGTAACCGGACGGTGGACTGAGCGAGAATATGTTTTTCGCCGCCTCTCGGGAGGAGCACGATTCCCGGATGAATGATTCACCGCGAAATTTGCTCCGAAATTATCCGGCGAACTCGCAGCGCCGGGCTTTCCTTGGGACCTTCTCTGAGATATCGGGAATATTCTACGAACAGAGGACGTGCTCCGTCACGTTCGTTCTCTCGGCGATTCCCGGCCAGGAACACGGTATTCAATGCGGCAATTTTTCCCTCCACAGACTGAACTCCAGTTCCGACTTGAAGAGAGGAACACTTCTGCGGAAGATGCCCCTATATTGATGGGAACAACGCCTTCACCGCCTATCTCAGGTGAGTTAATAATCTACGCCAACGAGACGAGCGAGCTCACTGCCTGCAGCGGGACAGCGCCGAGATATTGTCCACGTACAGTGACACCGTACGTCTTGCGCCGCGTTCGGTAGGTGGCCATTCACACAAACGGTGTCTCGAGGTGCGAGCCGGAAACGGTCAGTCGGGCCGTTCGACCGAACTGCAGTGCTCATCGATATCGATCACTGGACGCACTGGAGTGCACGATGCCGACTCTTTCGTGCGATCCGATCTGGAGGAACGTGCTATTCTCCGCTGTAGAGCTCTTTGCATTTTTAAAATCGTCTACCCCGAGCGGCGCTTTCGTGCTGAGCATCCGGTCCGGGTTTCCGCGTGCGGCAAAGTCGAGTCTGATGTGCGAAGGAAGCTGCACTTGTGTCCACGCTCTCTCTTCTCTCGTCTTTACAAAGGTACTCTCCCTGGAATCGGTTGTTTTCTCGTTTTTCAATTTCGTCACCCGAGCCCGGCCGGAGAGACAGAAGCTATTTCGCGCCCTTTTACAAGCAGTTGTATTTGCTACCGCCCGGATTCGAAGCCAACGAGTTTGCGCAATCGGATGAACCGAGAAGCGGCTGGTGGCGGTGTCCATAAGATGTGAAGCAGCAAAATAGCCGATCACCGTTCCACACTGCTCATCGCACTCTTGTGAAACCGCACGGGCGGAAGCACAACGCTCTCAACTGCTGACTCAACCGATGTCTCGGGATCGGCACCGATTCACCGAAGTTGACTCCGACCAGTGGGAAGAAACGCCGACTAGCTGCTTAACTCACCGTTGTCGAAAACTGTGCGAGTGAACCGAGTCAGCCTGAACTTGCGTCGCCGAGAGTTCTCGTATAGCTCGGCCTACCCTTCCATGAATCTCGTAGCCAGGCGAAAATGCTCGAAGAGCGTTCGGATGAGTTCCCACCGCGAGGATTCTCCAATGCGATCTCATGGCGTGCCGCACCGGATGAAAACACTTCAGCCAGCTCCAATCGAGTCCAACCACTGACCTCAGGATGAAAGTGTTTCCCAATCTTCAACAAGGGGGCTTGTTACTCTCCGGAAGTTCTCTTGCCGGAGTGTTTGGTGTTCCTTAATCGTAACCTCTGTCGACACCCGTCGGTGGCCTTGAGACAGTCTCCAGCCATCCCGGTTGAGCTACATTGTGCGCGGAGAGTCAGAGAAGTCAGAGTTGGCAAGCTTGTCCAAGGGTCCGCTCCGGGCGCCGAAACTTCCGACTTACATCGACCGGATTCATCCACGGGTTGTTGTTCTTACCCCGAGCATTCTACTTGAAAGAAAGAACTCTACGAAAATCCTGAAAATTTAGGTGACCTCTGCTCCGGATTGTGGGAGCGGGCGTGGAAACCGGAGTTGATGCCGCCCGAGTTATTTTGCCAACACAAAGCTGCGTGTTACAAATCAATTATTAATCACATAATCACGTCGCGCCGTCAGCCTAGTTGGAGCTTCATCGCTCGATAAACTGAGGAGGGACGCAACGATTTTCAAGGGCTCATCCATTGTGCATGGGTTCAACTCATCAGCCGAAAGTGGGACCACTCCCCGGACGAAGTTCGTCTTACCCGCTCGAGCACAGTCCTTTTGTTCGTTCATTCACAGTCTCGCTCATCCGACTGATGTGCCGGCTGCCTATCAGACCGCACGGGATTGCACGGCCTAGCGTTTTTTTTTGTGAGCTCACAGCGAGACTGGCGGCTGGACGGAGGGTGAGCGGCCGCCCGAGCAAGCCGTTTGGCCTGCACCGGCGCGGCGTAATAAGCAGCACTATACTGGTGACGATAGGAGTTGTTTCAAGCTTATCACACACTTGGTGGAAGGCGGCGGCGGGGAGTCGGAAGAACTCAGCAAGACGTGACCATTAGATTAAGTGCACATATTATTCCCTTCTCCGTAGTGTGCTCATTACCTTGCGAAAGAGGTTCAGCGAAAAAATTCCTCGAGGGCGAGAAATGCTGTTGGCAATGCATGCCGTGCCAGAAGTATGAAGTTTTGAGGACGGAGACCGAATGTGTGGAGTGCGCCAAAGGGACTCTACCAGACCCAGACCACCAGGTACGTTCAAAGATCCCCCGGCTCGTATCTCTGAACCATCAGTAGAGGATTCCGGACAACCGGAGAAAACAGAGAACGAAATGAAGGGATTGCTCGTGTTCTATGAGTCTACCAACGGCGGCGCGTTCGCCCACTTTCAGGTTTGCCTAGAGATCCCAGCTCAAACCGTCAATCCACACTCGAGTTGGGCGACCGGAGCCATGGCCTTCGCATCAGCAGGTGCCATCTTGACTCTCTGCGTTATCTACGTGTTCGTGAGATACAGGGACACGCCGGTGGTCCGAGCGTCAGGCCGCGAGCTGAGCGCTGTCCTGCTGCTGGGCATTCTACTCTGCTACTGCGTGACCTTCGTCCTCGTTCAGAAACCGACAGATCTTTTCTGTGGTTTGCAGCGGACCGGGGTGGGACTGAGTTTCACTGTCGTCTACGCGGCCATTCTCACCAAGAGTAACAGGTTGGTGCGCGCGCGATCGTTCGAAGGGACTCGCGTTCGGTTAGCTCGGTCAGTTGGCGCGTGGCCTCGGCCAGCCATCGCTGTCGCATAACCATAACAGACGACAGGGAACAAGCAGACGACGTCGGGAGCAGTCGATTCGGGCCGACTTGGGCTGCTCACCGAGAGAATCGACGTTGAACTGGTACAAATCTCGGTTCCGAGTGAAAAATACACACGCGCGGCCTTTATTCATGGGGCACGACAGAGTCCGCTCTGAGTCAAAAAGAGAGTCAAGCCATTCACAGTCAGCCGTATGATGTGTATCTCCCGCAGGGCTCAAGACGAGAAATAGTCAGCTCGACTCATCTAGTTCGTGTCCGTTTCGCTCGGTGCACGATGATGTAGCGACTGTCGCTGTGCGCCCGCTTCCGGCCTCACGGTCTAAGGCTCCTTCGCTCGTGGAAATTCATGACGAAGATCTTTCCTGGGCTCGTGAGAGGAGGACGAACACTATCATTTAAAGCTGAGTCCCGCCGCGCGATCGCCGCGGTTCGATCGATTTCTCGGTGGCTGTCCGGAACCGATCACTCGGTCGCTTTGTCAGCGAGGAAGGACGGCCGTGTGCCCAGCGGATTCCTGACCACGGTGGCTTGATTAGAGGGATGAGCTCCGAGCCGATCCGGGGCCCGAGAGCCGGGCGATCTGCATACGTTTCATGAAGCCCGATCAAATTCGATCACAGCTCATCCTGCGGTACCTGGCTGCTGCGACGCAGGTGACCGGCGAAAGTGCTCCATCACGCCCGTGCGCGTGCCGCACGTTGGAGAAGGAACGGAGTGCAATCACTATACCCCGCTAACCGATCTTTTCGTTCCGCAAGGGCGTTCTAATCACGCGATGTGTAATATTTCACTCACGAATAAGACGCCACCCCTCTTAGCTCGGATCGCTAATCAAGCTGGGCGAGCGATGAAGCATCTCTGGTGGTATCATCGGAGCTGTTGGCTCGCCTTGACCAACTCCCGCTCAAACTGCGAGCGTTCCGGAGGTGTGTCGAATCGACGGCCTTGTGTACAACAGTAAAACGTTCGATGTGATTTCTCAGCACAAATATTGGAATGTGGTGAAGGACGCGATTCCATGACTCCCTTGTCCACTCACTTGGCAAATTGACGAATCTCGCGAGGCTCCTTCGTAAACACTCCTTCGCCAGGGTTTCTGGTCGATTGCGACTCGTCCATGCCCACGCATATGCACGAACATCGACGGCTATATATGAACATTTGTGATTGGCAAGTTGAGTGACAAGCGAGCAAGCAATCTGTTTTTTCAACAAACTTGCCACTTTATGGCTGTCAGACTCACCCACGGAGGAGGTCCGTGACACCGGACCGAATTCTCCACATTGTTGACGTACGAAATACAACCGCTTGGAAATCTTGGCAACGTCGTTATCTTGATCCCTTTTTCCTGCCGCTTTCCTGTTCTTTGTCGTCGATGTCGCCGCCGCTCCCGCCGCTGCTCCCGATGGCGCTTCACAAAAGCATCTCAGAGCAGCGCGACAAACAGCTTACCTTGGTGGTAAATCTAGAAAATTACATTCCGTCGCTTAGCGTTACAGATTAGGGACAACGTAGCCGTCAAGGCTGTTAGCCTCGACGGAAGCGCAAGCGAAGGCGGGTGAGATTCAGGCTATACATTACTCTGATAGCTGAGACAGAGGAAGCGGGTTTCTCCGGCGACGTGGAATAGACCGTAGGTCAGAGCCTTCGTCACCTGAACGGGACACCGAGCTCGGGCAAACTCAACCGGCTCGGCATAAACATGAGGCCCGAGTAGTCAGTAACGAGCGGGTAACCTCGACCGAGCTGAAGTCAGCGTCAAGCCTGACTGGGTGAATCGCATTTTCATTAGAATATATTGCTCGCTCGGACGTTCGGCTGGTCGCTCTGAGGGAAGATAGATGAACCCGTTCCGTCTGTCTGCAGAAAAAAATGAAAAAATAATAAAAAAACATCTCAAAGGCGCTGATACAGAAGCTCCAATGACACGCGCATGGCTCGGATCGCGGGCCGGACCGACCGGTAGTTCAACGAGTCCGGGCTTTCAGGCCGGAGGAACGGGAAGAGTTTTTTGGGTTTCCCGAAACCCGCGAGGGAGGCGAGTACCCCAGATGAGCTCGACAAGCCTCGGAACGAACACGCACTCGGCGCGAGAGCGAGTTGTTCGTCTCGCGAGGAACCGTGGGATTTGCGAAAGCGAGGACCGACTCAGCTGTACCGCGCTCTTCCGCGTTATTGCACATTTCACACGTTCCGCTAATGAGAACGATTCTGTCAATGATTTGCAGAATCGCACGAATATTCCGTGCTGGGAAACGAACCAGTCGGAGACCGTCGTTCATTTCTCCAAAATCTCAGCTAATCATCTGTGGAATTCTCGTCTGCATCCAGGTACGTGAGAGTTCCGATTCTCCTTTCTCCGTTCCGATATTAGCGTTATCTCCTCGCTTCACTCCTTTTTCGGTTTCCACGTGTCATTAGATCCCTTCTGGAGTTTCCTATCGGTTGCAGCCGAAACTTTCTTCGTGACAGCCCGCGGGCTGAATCCGCGGGCTGATCCAGTCGAACGACACATAATTAATGGAAACGACGTCCGAAAGACTCGTGTTCGATCCAAGACTGTTTCTCCGCTTTCCAGGTGCTCATAACCGCGGTATGGTTACTCTTCAGCCCGCCCAAAGCAGTAAAGCACTATCCGACGCGCGAACAGAGCCAACTTCTCTGCCAGGCGAGCCTCGGTGAGTAACGAGTCGGAATTTCCCCTGCCTCCATATGAGGAAGCTCCATGTTCCCGGTACGTGGGACATCCTATCGCAATCTCTTAGCGTCACTGCTGCGACGATCCGAACGCTATTAAGGTGCGGTAGGGCTCGAACCTCCCTATCGTATATTCGGGGAGCGCCACGTTTCATTCAACAGAGGCCCGCCCTAATGTCGCGGCGGCAACGCCGGCTTCCGCACCGGGTTCGCAATCAGCGATCGGAATCTGAAGACGAAAAGGAATGCGAGTTCGAATTGGCAACGACAACGTAACCGTCATCACATTTCGGAACTGATTGAAACGACCTCACGTCGCGATAACCTGGCCTACAACCCCGCTTTTTCAGCACATTTTCTCATGGAGCCAGGGTTGCTCGTTTCCGCCCGCCGGAGATGCGAATCTTTCCTCACCCTTTCCTCATTGTTCCTTCACTCCGAGGAGCACGAAGGGTTGTAAGTCGTCGTCGCTATCGCCGGCGCTCTCGTTTCCGGTTGTTATCCAGACTTCTTTGGAACAGATGTGTCGATGCGCTCGGCTCTTCGGGAGGGGGATACGGGGAGGACGGATCGCGCAGAGGGGCAATTAGCTCGAGCAGCGAGTCGAGTTGGAACGAACAGCCGCCTGCAAGCGGGCTCGAATGCGAGGGCGTGCGTTTGCGGAAATTATTGAAGATGCGACTTGCCTCGTTGGCAGGCTCCGACTCAGTTCGGCCTAAATGACAAGCGAGCCAATACAGCTAATGGCGAACGAACGACAGCATGCCAATGGTTATTGGCAACATGAGTGGACGGCAAGCGGAGGAGACAGCGGATTCGGTCAAAGACAAGAGTGTTTACTTAGCGTGGACCTCCGGTCGCTGGACCTTACGAGCACAGAGGCGGCGGCAGATTGATGTCACTGCCATCGCCCTCAACACCGGCATCTGACGTCGCCGTCAGGATCGCCGGCTGTCGGGTGCGCGATGCGGTGGCCTGATGCGGGAGATAAGCTACACGAACTTAATTTGCTCGGCTCTGACCGAAGCTTTTTCGAGATGGGAAGGAGCAAACTAGATTGGCCTGAAGCATGGGTGTCGTCGTATCCATGCTTCCTCCCAGGTCAGAGTATGTACTGCGTCTCGTTGAGATCTCGAGCCCTACTTCCATCTCAAGCCATCTAGAGCTACTCTCCTCCCGCGGATCAGAGGAGCAGGCACGGAAGCCCTCTCGCACGCCTCTAATAGAGCTGAGTTCCTCCTTCTTCAGGCTCGTCTTACGTCGTTTCATTCGGTTATCCGGTGCTGCTCGTTTGCGTGTGTACAGCGTACGCACTCATCACTCGGAAAATTCCGGAAGCCTTCAACGAATCCAAGTACATCGGCTTCACCATGTATACGACGTGCATTATTTGGCTGTCGTTCATCCCTCTCTACCTTACGACATCGTCCCAGCTGGCGATAGGAGTGACTGTGATGTGTGTCTCAATCTCGTTGTCAGCGACAGTGACCCTGGTGTGCATGTTCGCACCCAAACTGTATATCATACTTCTGCATCCTGAGAAGAACGTCCGTCAACCGGTCGGTCAGTAGCTCTCTCTCACTCTCTTTGTCTCTCTCTTTCTCACCTGGTGGTCATCACTGTACTCACCGCCGCCGCCGTTGTTTTGTCGTCTCCCTCAATATTTCCCGCCTCCCTCTGACCCTTTTCGCTCCGCATATCTCCTTAGCGAGCTTGATCCCGTTTCTTTTTCTTGCCCCTCTCGATTTTCGTTACCGAAAACGAATCACCGATATCTCTCTTCCTCGGAACAGATTCCCTTTCAGCCGTCGTTGTACCCTCACGTCGATCGTTCGTTCCAGGAATGATTCAAAACAATCGCTATGGAGCTCTGAAGTCGATGCAGAGACGTCACGTTGAATGTGCGACGCAGTCCGATGATCTCGAATTGGGAGTAACGATCATGGCCAAGTCTGCGGTTTCGCTAGCTTCGAGTTGCGCCGCCACCCAGACCGAAGAAGAAGCCGAGGAACCTGAAGAGACAGATCGTCTGTGGAGACAGAACGGAATCGGTGGTGACGTTCAGTTATGATCGATGCAAGCATAGTCACCACGCTGTTCGGTTGGACTTGTTTCAGTGACGATTTGACTCCGCACGGAATTCCCCGGACCCAGCCTCGAAACGGTCCGTGAGTTCCTACGCGGTGCTGGATGTTTATCCTCTCGTCACGACGGTGGAAGCTCTTCGTGCTGATACTGCTCGACGATTTGCATCGCGGAGGGAGAGGACGAGGGATCTATTGTGGTGAAATCTTCACTGTTTAATGTTATCACACGTACATCTGGATTCTTGTTGGGAAGTGTCGGGCACGTCTGGGCGGCATGAATGAGAAGCTCGGCAGGAAGAGCAAAAGTCCTAGAGCGTATATATGTATATGTTTTGGTAAAATATCCACGTGTAATGTATCAAAACGTTGTTGTGAGCGAGTTCCCGTATTCGGTTTACGTGAATTGTGATCCTTGTGTCAGTCACACCTCAGAGGAGATGCACTGCCGCGTAGCATATAGGTAGTACGACGCTTGGCATCAACTGAGTCCGCCAGGTTACGAGGTCTAGCTCAAAGGTCGAACATTATCGGTGTCCATCTTGTGTTCTCGAAGTTCTCTCTCTGAATTCTTCTCCAGCGAAACGGAAGTCGGTCGAGTCAACAAAAATGAGGCAAAGCTGAAACGAAGTTGGCTCGTCGTTCGCCCCAATAGCACGACGACTGCGTAGCTTTGTCGGGGTATCGCCCGACCCTTCTTCCTGATCCGAACGTTTCTCGCATCGAAAGTTATCTGGAACACAGTTGGATCACGTGCATTTCAAGAAGTGCGTGACGCTGACGACTTTAATCTCAGGAGAAAGTTTGGTTCGTTTTCTCAAGAGTTTCGTTGAGTGACAGCGCCCCTCGATGCTACAAGAACTCTCTGAATGCGGAATCGAGTCACGCCGGATCATGAATAATTGAAATCGAGCCCCAAGGATTTGAGACAACTGACTCGAAAAATCGTCGAAAAGAGATGGTTTGCTTCTGAGAAAGATATTGTGTCGAGCAGCCGGGAAAAAGACGAGTCACCTCGATCCAGGGAATGATTCTCGTCGAAGGGCGCAGTCGGCGACAACGAAGATGTCGGGACTCCATCCTCTCGTAGCCACCTACGCTCAGTTCATCTGGGGAGCAACTGCGTCGATGATAACCAAGCCCAGAAACGGGATCTTGAAGCTGGGATCCCTTTGAGGAGAATCGGGGAACACGTTATCCAATGTCAGCGGCGGAACTGACGGCGAATCGTACGTCCATGTGAGTCGCTTCGAAGAGTTCCTGATCACTTACACTCAGTTGATGATGGCACAGATTCTACCTAAGACATACGGCTACGTGCGGGGCATTACGGTGCAGCACGACTCCGATCTCACCCAACTCTTTTGTGATAAATTCCCAGTTATTCGTTCTGAGCTAGCTGGTTTCTAGGGTACCTTAGGTTGTTCCCTTGTGAGATCCACGTTGTTTGAATCGTTCGAAACCTCTAAGAAATCTCGATGTTTCCTCGGGGAGAACGGTCAAATGGTACAGCATGATTGTGGCATTTAAGTCCGCTCCGGATTTTATTACGGCTGCGAGACCCTTTGGCACTCCGGTAATTTCACGGGATGTCCCTGTGGTGCGTCGTAGGCAGATTGGAAGAGTCGATGATACGGTAGTCTTTCGGGTGTTGAGAGTCAGTTTGCAAGGAAACTGAAGGGACGAACGACGAGCTGTCAGTATTGGCCATTCATCGTTCCCGCGTTTCTTGCGAATTTTCGCTTCCTCTCGGCCGGAAAGGCGTGAGTCGATGTCATCGCGCGAAGAGAAAAGTCATCTGACCGTGCAGCGCAAAGTGGGCGATCTGCTCAGCCCAGGGGACAGCGAGCCTGTCAGCGAACGAGCCGTACAGCAGGCCATTGATGTCATGTCATTTTTTTCCTGAAACTGTCTTGCAATTCGCCCAGAGTGGGTCTTAACATGATTAGACATCATTGAGAAAATTATCCAACGGCCAAGGAATCCCGTTTCTTCCTCGGGGCGGGAGATGACCGTCCCTGTGGTTCGTATATCGCTGCCAATATCAATATTGCACTCATTCGTTACTCTGCGTCGCCGAAAGAGAAACTCACGAGGAGTGCTGTTTTCCGATCGGATTCAGGCTCGGTTTTTTCGCTGACTTCCTCGCTCCCGATATCGCACCTTGAACGGTGCCGAAAATCGGAGCATCCCATTCCGCGGACGACGGAACAAATTCTGATGCGACGCTGGTCCGAAGCGGGTTTTCGACGTGAAGAGCCGTATCTCACGAGTCGGGAATGATGTTTGAGACGTGTTGGAGGCAGTCTTGGATATTTTAACTTATACTCTAAGGACCTCATGAGCCTGGAATGGAAGTCTAGAAATTCTGTTGTGATTTATGATCAAACTCTCTCCCGGGGCAGAACATAAATCGTCCGGCTCCGTAGCCATAGTTCGACAGTTCTGCGACCGTTGAGTGCTCGCTTTGGTCGAAAGTTGTTACTCTGTTGACCCGCTCGGACGTGGAGCTCGGGAGACAGGACGCAGTGCCACGGGAGCGGCTTCGCTAGAAAGTCAAAGACTGGGTGATCGAAACGTCGATTCTGAATGATTTCCTATATGCCGACGGGAGCTCGGGACGTCTCGGACGTGAAGTGTTGACTCCTTGGTAATTTGCTGCTTCTAGCACGCTCCCTTCGTCGCTGTCGGCGCAATAGCGGTCATGGACGAGTCGTCGTGAAGAGGTCGTTTCACCACGACCTCTCGTGACCACCGCTCATTGAGCAGCAGGCGAAATCCCTCGATTGGGCGATTGCTCTGAGACATGGGATTTCGGAATGAGGGTGTTGTTGAGGAAGTTTGTGACGATCTCGCCGTATAAGTCGCTCGTCATACGAAAAGAACACAACATAAGCCAGGAACGACAGCAGCAACGGTCGGACGTTTTCGCCGTCGACGACGACACGCTCTTTGGAACTTAATATTTCATTATCGATACACTTAGGCAACCAACTAAACAACATTGAAACCGTGCGCCTTGTATACCTTGACTTACCAGAAGCCGCGGCCGACTCCGCTCGGTCTTCTCGTCTATTTCTCAAGACGACGATAAAGACGACGTCGACGACAGAATAAAGCCAGAGACTCAAACAACAAGGAGAAAACTTCCGTCAGTCTGATTGAACTCCTAAACTTCGCAACTTTCTCTCCTGAGTGAGCTAGTGTTCGTGAATGTGGAAGCTGAGCGGGTGCGAGCGACTCTTGAATCTCCGCAGTGAACGACGTCAACGACCGAGCGATCGATGGCTCGATTGAGCGTTTTGACCGGTTTCTAAACGGCTCGTTGACGAACGGTAGCGGCGGAGATATCTCAGTGTGGCTGAATGGCTGACTGACCGATAAGGACATCGTTATCGACTGTATAATTTCCCTGCTGATCGGAAAGGCAGAACAATGCTTTAGTTAAGTATAATTATCGATAAGTCACATCAGAGCTATCCAGTTGATATCAGAACTGGTGTCGAACAGAAAACAAACCCTACAACAAGGAAGCGGCGCCATGTTCATAACACTTGGGTCCTTATTCTAACCTCGTGCAGTTAGAGGGACTCTCAATCGACTGGTATTCGAATAGTACAAAACTTGCATGACCAGTGAGTTCACCAACCGAGAGAGTTGTTTGAAATAAACTCGGGAGGGAAACGTTCAAGCCTATCGCATCCTTATCGTTTCAAGTCCTCATATTGATCAGAGCTCGGAATCACTCCCAAAAAAGTCCAGTCGGGCTCGAATTTTCAGCGCATCACACTCGATGGGCCGACACCGCGGTGGATCCTCTGCTTCTTGTGCGGTGCACTCCTAAGCTTGCTGGAATTTGAAGAATTAACGTTGGAACCTCAACGCAGCTGCCATCGGTGGGAGACTGGTCGATGCCGAAGCTGTTCCGCCCTTGAGGGAGCCTCGGAACCAATTGAGGTCTTCGCTCGGATAGTGGCGAGCGAGCACGAGTCCAAGAACAACTGAAAGATCGTAGGCGGAAATACTACACAGGGTCAACACCGTAGGGCCGTCATGGAGCTTCTCCATGGGAGGCAGCATTCGATTCTTGCGAGCGTGTGTGCTTGTCTGCATCGGAGAGTCCCTGAGCTCTTGATGAAATCTTACCGAGTGTAGCGAGTGCTCTCTCCTTGTTTGTGGATAGCACCCTAATTTAATCTGACGAGTATTCTTTCTCGCTCAGATTTCTCTCCATGAAGGTGCTGAGTTCTCCAATTCCGTGAGGTGCTTTCGGGGACGCGATGGGAAGATCAATATTGGGAACTGATTCTATTGCTATAAATACTACTCAAGTAAGAACTACTAACAGCGGAGGATAATATTTGATACAAGGTGCATTCTTAGGGAAACGAAGTTAGCTAGGTGGAAAGATCTGTTTGTTCTGAAACATCGAAAGAACTTGTTCGAAGCGAGGAAACATGTCAAGGACCGAGTAGTCTTTAGGGAGGCATCTCATTATTTAATGTAATATAGTGACACATCTGAGACATTTTGTGTGGATGAAGGAGTAATGCAGAGCTCTCTGACGTTCGACGGCGATTTTCGCGATCACCTGAAACCACAACACGGAACGCTCCATGTTGTAGTTGCGCCTGAGTCGAAATTATCTTGTCCCCCACATTCCAAAATCATCGGAGCGAAGTGGACGGAGATCTAGAGAATGATCTAGCGTCGCGAAGTCGTGTCAAGCTGACGGGGGCAATCGCGGGGAAGCGGTCAGCTTCGAGGTCATCTCCGAGTTGGAACCGCTGGGTGAACCCAAATTCCTGCCCGAATGTAAAGAACGCGGAACTCGATAGCGGAAGGAGAAGCAGCCCAAAGAGCTGTCTCACGGGGAGTCTGGTTTCACCGACACTCAACAGACGCCTATATCGTTACTTCAGAGCTGTCTCGTAGCGCTTCCACCGTGTCGGAATCTTCCATTGGGGATAGCCGTGAGTTTCGATTTCAAATCGATTTACCATTAACATCGTTCTCATTCCGTTTCCGTTCGAACCATCCGGCGTTCTAAGAATGTCTCGAGTCGCGCTCCCATGCTGTATGTTCACAGCTACATATTCCACGACTTTCGACCAAAGAAGACACGCAACGGAAATATTGCCTGGTTTCTTCTTCTCTGGGGCCGATATACTGTGGCTGGCAACCATTGCAAATGGACACATCCTTTGAGGGACATTTGAGTCGGCAATTGGAGCTGCAAGAAGAAAGCGAACAAATAAGTTAGCAGCGGCAGCGGCTCAGCTGCTATCCATCACAGAATCTCCTCGGTGCTGTTTTGAGAAGACTCGAAATTGAATTCCCAAGACTCGAATTGGGAATAAATCGAATTTTCGCATGGTTTTATACGGACTGCAATATTTTTCCACGGATTCTTAAGCTGTCCACAGCTGGATCTAATTCGCTACCCGAACATTGACGTACTCCCGCATCCGAAAGAAGTTGGTCTTCTGATCGTTAGCTGGTGTGCTCTCTCCTGAAGCATGAAGCCACCATCAAAATGTAGAAATGAGGTGAGCTTGTCTCGACGGCCTTGAGAAGCTCAATCCCCAACCGGGACTGAGCCAGACGACCCGAAAAATTCATGGATCTGGACAATGCAGGAGGTGAGGAATTCAGTTGCGATTCCTCCGATTCATTCGCTGACTCGTCCGCCGTGGAGCCAAGCTGGTTTCCCGCCGCGGAGAATCTTCGTGTTTGCTTGCGATCCCCTCCCGAGCCGAACAATCCACCGCAGATGTGTCGGGAAACTGACCAAAGATGATTACTCGTTGGAGCAACTTGTCGGTCAATCGTAAAATCACCGCAACTTGAACTCCGACTCGAGCTTCCTTACGAACGGTTGATCTTATGATGCGAACAACCCGAGGAAGAGATTTTTCGACAAGAGACCAGAAGCAACTACGATCAAAATTACGGTTGAGTTTCGTCACGAATCGAGAAGTCTCTCGATGAGGTCAAAACCGGTATTGGATCGGGACTATGTAGAGCTTCACGGAAGAATAAATGACTATGACCAACGAAACAGCTCACGAAAACAGCCGATGTTTCAGCGAAAATCGAATCTTTTCATCGCCAGCCGCAAAAGGCTATGATCGGGGTCCATATTGTCCATAGAGAGAAGCCCTAAGAGAACAGTCCGAGCGAATTAGCCATTGGAAGCTTGAGCCGTAACTTTCCTCTTCACCCGTACCCGTACTTGTGGAAATTTACAATCAAAAACCCTTTGAACGGATCTGAGCTCAGTGGGAATAAAGCTGGAGACTTCATTGTATGCTGATACTGTTGATTGTCGAAGCCTGAGTCAGTGTGGTTTCGAGAAGAGCCCGGGTTTGGCGAAGAGAAGGAGGTCTCAAGAGCAAAGTCTCATGAGGCTCACCTACTTTCCGTGGCCGTTAGAATTTTGCAATTGAAGCGGGAAGACCGGTTTAATCTGTCGAGGAAAAATGTACAAAGTGTTTCCAACACCGATTACTTATTGAAAATTAAGTTTATCTGATAATTAAGATATGTACGGAGTTGATGAGACTGCTGATTACGATGAAATATAATTACTAAGAGATGGATAATTATGAATGAGAATTGAAGCAGCCGAGGGTACCGCTATGATATCATCACTAAAGACAATAAAATCTTTTGTATACAATCCAACTCAGGCTTAGTTGTATCTCACTGATGGCCAACGGTCATCCGGGCTCGAGAAGCCTGGGTCCATCGGCATCAATGAGGTGCCATCGTTACGAGGAGTTCTTGCACGGGGGGCCACGAGTCAATTTCGAATTTCAGCGAGGAACGAGCCTGAAACAGTAAGCCATCCAGGAGAATCCGAAAGAAATGAGCGTGTTCCAGTAACAACTACTGAGCGCATCGAACCTAAACTGGGTTACAAACCCGAATTTTAATGTCCGAGAGCACGTCAGGAGCATTGATGGAATAGAGCCTATGCATCGAGTCATCTCGTCGCAACAAGAGCTATAGCATAACCCTTCAAAAGGAAAACTGTACCATGGAATCTTCATGGGTATTTTTGAGCTTCTCCCATCCTTTGGAGGCTCAGCAGTCGGAGGTGGCATCATTCAAGTAGTTATTCGAGTTATCATACGTGGGGCAGCGCCCTCGCTCGGTTCACATGGGTCCATCATCATCAGAACCGTCTCGAATCCACCGTAATTCGTTTGCTACCGTGTTGGGGATACAAATTCGTTCGATTGGGGCTACATCGAGCTATCGTACGACTCCAGAGCGCTGTTTCAACGAGAAACACTGGCGGGACGTTTCGGTTCATGTTTTCTTTGAGACAGGAGTGTGGGTCGATGGTTTGCGGTTCACTTCCTTACAGAACCCACCCGACGGGCGCCTGAGCTGGTTCTCAGCAGTGAGCGTTCTCCTTCACCGGACATTTCAGTGGCGCCCTCAGGATTGCGGGAACTCACTCGCGAGATCTGTCGAGTCCTTGCTCGCCATTCCTCCTCGTCAAGCTCTTTCCGGTGGATTGAGTTGGAGTGTAGCTATCCGAGAATGCGACTCCTGGGCGACTCCGGGACTCCCTAAACTCCTCAGCGGTGGTCGGTGAACTTATCTTGGCTCTCCGCAGATTCACACCCGGGACCAGGAGTTCGCCGATCTCTCCAGCATAAACCTTCTAGACGAAGGCAACCAAGACATTGAGCAGGCACGAACTCGTCGTGTTTTCTTGTTCTTCCGAAGCAAACCCTTCGGGTCTTGTTCTCAACGGATATCAATTCCTGAGGCCCACGAGCGGCCGCACGTGGCAATGATCTCTTCGGCGGAACGTGTTAACGATGGTCCTGTCATGCAAATCATGCAAACGGAATTCGGAGTGTCGTCATCATTTCGAAACTGGGTCGATTCGATTGATTTATTGAGGTGCACTGTTATGTGAGCGGTCACATCCGTCGCTGAGGATATATTTGCAGGGCGTATGCAGAACCCGGCGATTGCATAAGCAAAGCTCGCTTTGAAGTGAAAGTTCCTCATCGACATCAAGCAGACCTCGATTAACCCTTGTGCAATCGCTCGACTGGGGCACACTGCGCATCGATTCGAGCTGCGTTTTTGAACGGTGCCCTCGAGGGAACGTCCCTCCTTTTGCCGTCGCTCCAGGAATCGTTTGGTAATGAACCAACAACTCGAAGATGGGTCCTGCGGGTAATTTCGACGTCATTATCGTTGACTTATTTTGACATAGATTGCACACAGGTTGATAGTTCCCACGGTAGGAGATCACGCCAAGAGGCAAGTAGAAGCACGAATGATAACTTCTGGAGACTGAGAAGAGGAACTCCATCGAGAACTCGGCGGCTCCTCCTGCTAGTCATTGAATACTGTCACCCGGTCGGAGTTTCGAGGTTCAGCTGTCCAACTCGATTATGATACCTGCTATGAGAGCAAACAGCAGCGCCTTTCTCCGCAGGATCCTCCGGCTCGACTCTTGACGGCTCAAAACCGATATTCATCCGTTCTTGAGGAAGGCTGTCGGCAGAGGACGAGCACGTCGTCTTGGATTCGGCACGAAAATCCACGGACCTTCCGCACCATGGAGCGTGCATAGATGGATCGGCAGTCAATTGATGCCTGCCGCAGAGTTTCGCTTGACGGAGAGCATTGAATCCAACACCTGCATTCTCCAGGGAAGGCCATGTGTTTGAGCGTCACAGCTCTTCTTTCCTGATTTCCCAATTGTGGAAATCCTTTGTGTTTTCTGAAACCTTCGGGTACTGACTCTTGCAGTGGGCGGGCAATGAGAACGCAGAATCTACGTGATGGATTTATCTCGTTCTATTCTTGGCGATGAAGTAAGAGTCCTGTTGCGGATAGCTGATTCACAGCAGAATGTCGGAAAGGACAACACTCGTGACGATTAACCCCATTTCCTCCCTTATGTAACATTCGATCTCAGGGTTGGCGTCGGCTGGATCGCACTGTATCAGACGTAAACTTGGCTAAATGAACCTCAGTTGACGAAAAAGTTTCTGTCCAGTTCCTATCTAGCGTTACAGATTCCGGCGTTTGGATGAAACAACGGCGCCCTTTCGAGGCGACACTGAAAGCTTCGGCACAATCCTACACGATGCGTATGAGTATGCAGATCGATGAATGAGTATCTGATGCCCGGGATCCTCTGCTCCAACTGAAGTGGAGGTCTGCTCATCCAGCTATCCCCCATTCACCCATGAACCCAAGGATTGATGGAAAGTGATTAATGGATATAGCCAGCTCCCAGTCCAGTGATGAGATTACGTCGGTGGGGGAGCCTCCGGCTTGCGGCCGTTTCTTACTGCTGCCATGTTCAACGGAAAACGTGAAATCATAGTCTCGGGACGATTGAGATAAAACTATTGAATTTCTACGTCCCATGATTACAAATATCATTGCTTCGTTGTTTGAAATATTGCTCCGATGTTTTCGCTTCTCGCGCATCGTCGTTTTCCTCGTCATGGCGCCAGATATGAGGAAACGATCGAGATCACAATTCCGGTCATGAGTCATGGAGCGCTATCCTTTATCTCGACACGTTGCCCGAGAAACTCGTTGCGTTTTCAAAAAACTCCAATTATGGAATTGAACCATGAATTACCAAGTGCGAGAATCGGACTTGTAAGTTTGCAGGAGTTTGAACCGCGACGGTGGAACATATACGAAAAGTGTCATAACCAAAATCGAGCGGCACAGTTAGCTTAACAAAAGTTGTCTTCATCGTTTCCTCATCTGGCATCGGGAGGGATGAAAAAGGAGGAGTGAAAACATGAAGCTCATGACGGCAAACGAGACGGTGCTCCCAATATCGTGAATTTCCGGTTCTCGTTCAACGCGAAAGGAGGTCTAGTTTTGGAATATTTTTGTGCAGATTTCTATGTACCGGTCGTTAGTAGTGCGGCGAATTATCACTCGCAATGAGATGGGCGTCCATTCTCCCGACCGTCGTTTTGCGACCACGGTGCCTTGATCTTGAAACTTTGTCATGTTCCGTTATTCGAGATGGTCTGACCTGAAACCGATTCTCGCCAGCCCCAAGTGACCGTGTTACTTGCTCTGGAGGGAAGCCGATATAAAGTTCAAGGAAGCGATGCCTCACTGGATCCATAGCAGGGATTCCGCGGGGTGTCCAATGAGCACGAATCCCGCGATTCTGAATGCAGGGTGAAGGTCCGAGAGTCCGAACGTTTGCGGAGAACATATAAAAATCAGGCTCTTGGCTACTCCTCACCTACAGAGAGCTGAGGCTCATTTGAATCTCTTAAATTACGTCCCTTCTGTGGCCACTTGGATTTTTTTCTGTTGCGACTGAATCTGCTTATCGCCAATCTTGCTGCATACTAAGGAAGGAGGAAGCGTTTCCTGATTTTTAAGCGGGCAACCACGAACGTTGGGTCCCACCTCCATCGTTACAATACACACATTAAAATGGAGAAGACTCTTGTCCATGGCCGGAGTAGCAACTTGACAACAGTCTGTTCGCGGAGGTCAACAAGTTCCTCAGCGCGCCGAGCTCGATGTAGAATGTGCTTCTGATGGTTCTACTCGTTTCACGATGGCTTCGCTCGCCCGGAAATTCGAAAGGAATCTTAGAAGCACTTCTTCGCTTTCAGTGTTTTTACATTTCCAAGGCTCCTCCTACCGTTAGTCTGTAGTTTCTCAGAGAACTCCTCGCCCGGATTTCCCGAAGCGAAAGCACTTGGCGAGGCTGCGGTGAGGACAGTCTCCCAGGTCCGTTCTGCTACAACGGCTGCTCCTGGACCTGAGGAAAGGACGGCGGAGGAAGTCAAGCCCCCCCCCCTCGTTTCGTTCGTCGTCGGTTACTTTTTCCTCTTCATTCCGCTGGCCGCTCTCCGTGCGCGTTCCTGTCGAAGTGATCGTGGAAGGAGTCCACTTGCAGTACCTGTTTCTGCCTCTGCTTGTGTGCTCGCCGCTGTTTCAGACGAGTGCCTACTGAGGCAACCAAGCGAGCGAGAGCCCGAGCACGGACAGAACTACCGACAGCGGACCGTCCGGGTAAACAGCCAGAGGAGAAGAATGCACCGGAGGCACAGTCCTGGGGACGGGGCAAGGAACAGCGCCACGCAGTTTCGATGTTCTTTGTTGGCCTCGCGGAATCTTCCCGGTGGTCTCATACGGACCCAAGATGCCGCAAAAGCCCCGCGCCGAGTCTGCTAAACTAATTTGGGAATAACAAACAAGACTGCTTCTGCCATGATATCGCTCCGAAACAAAAAGGAGCCCGCAGCGGCTTCTGTGTACTTCCAAATGAAAAGCGGTCTCCAGAGTTCAATCTCGTAGGTGCGGGACCATCAAACATCGTGTGATCGACTCCCCGGACCACTATAGCGGCTTCCTCGAAGAACGGAAGACATAATATCCAGCTCAGAAATATCCTTAGCAGCAAAGAAATCCATCACGACAGCATTTTCTGTGGTCCGACTCGGAGCCGTCCTCTGTTGCTGCGCCAAAAGGAATGTCAGAGTACCACAACCGCGAGGCAAGGGACAAACCCCGAAGATTCCGATGACTTTGATGTGAATCCGATTACAATGAATAATGTCTTCATAGAGAATCCCGGCAGCCTTCAGTCCATTCGTAGCTGATGGTTACAGGAGCCATCGGTCACGTATTCTGGGGTGCAATATGGGCAAAACATTTCTCCGAGGTCTATACGGGGAGAGGGCACGTCTGCGAGAGAACCTAGTATAGATGTTCGCTCATGGCGGAGGAAAAAGTTGTGCGCCTCGGGCGAAGTTTCGGTTCCCGTCAGGCGCTCGGCTATCCCCGTCGAAAAGTTTCTTCCATGTTTATGTTTTACTTGGAGAGTTTTGCTGTTGAATTCAACGACGGGGGAAACTTCGTTTTCTGAACCCGTAGTTTTGTACGCCGCTTCCAAGTTCTGAGGATCAGCCCGCGTCGGAAGCGAATCCCTCGATGAGCAGGTCACAATGCCATCCCGGGGAGAATTCCAATACTTCTCACTCGGGGAAAACTCTCCAAAACTTACGCCATCCACTTTTGGAAACTCCGCAATCCCTGATGGCAGCCGTCTTCAGCTCCTGTAAGCAGGCGTTTCGGGGAGGGAAGCTGTCCGAAAGATTTCATTGTGAGACGAGTGTGAGATTGCTGCAGCACAATGACCTGAAATCGCCGCATCAGGACAGTCTAGAGCTGATTCACGGGAGTTGACTCCATTGCTCCTTCTTTTTATTCAGGAGGTGACTCACCGAGCCAATAGAGCGTTGTGTGCTCCTAGTTGTGAAGCATCTCGAGCCATGCGAGCCATACAACTTATCATACGGCTAATTTGCTGACCGAGTTTACGCGGTTCTTGTTCCGATTGATTTCTTTCGCCCTCAGGTGAGTCTTTCAGAAGAGCGGAGATATTAGGGACGACACATTACTCGAACAGAATCATCTCCTCTCGGATTTCTAGAAGTATCCCATGGATTCCTCGGACGAGATACAGCTGCTACGCTGCCCGGGCCGTGGAAAGCCTTGAAGAACACCAGCCCGATATTCGGGGAAAACTTGAGGGAGAGTACACGTGACTCAACTTCCTTAATTTTTCGACGGTCTCTCTTCGTCAGTAGTGGCCGCAGATATTAATGTCTGCAGCGGCTTAGCGGAGCCTTATTTTCGCAATAATATCATACCGAGCTCCGTGCACCCCGAACACGTATCGACAAGCCTGAGAGTTCACGGGTATGTGGTTTGGTCGGCTCCTGACCAAGGTAAGAGCAACCACCTATAACTAACTCTGTGTCCCTTGTCCCTGAATTCGAAGATTCGGGTCGTGCACTGCGTTCACAGCGAGGTATAGATTCTCCTGCACGGCAACGGCCTCTCCTGTGTTCACAAAACAACGCCAATCAATATCTGACATTATCGGATGTATCTTTTCAGCGGCCGGTCGACGAAAGTTTGGCCCAGTCACGGCTGTATCTGACAGAGGCAAATAGAGTAAAACAAGAGCAGCCAAGAGGAATTCCACGTCGTTCCGTGCACGCCAAGCGTGCAGTTCCGTCTTCGATTGCCCCTGATTTATGTGATTTATTATTCTGAAATGAGATGAGCGCCTTCATCACGTATGCATGGACATCGTCGCAAGGAATACTGTGTTTGAAACCGCGGAAAAGCGGGTCCCGAGCCTTGTGGTATGATGAGGTAGGGGATTGAAAACTCAAATGAGGAGCAGCGGGCCCAACATTCTATGCTTCAGGAATCCGGCGGCCAAATCTTTCAATAGCATGAAGCAGGGCAGATCAGTCCAGAGCAAGATGACGTAGCTCACTCCCGAAGCCGTATGGCAGATCTTTACTTTCAATTTATCCATTCCGGCTCATCTGACCGGTTCGACTCATCGATGGGAGAAACGCAATTATGTTCTCAAAACCACTAATCAAGTCTAATAGACTGGCGTATTTTCAGAAACCAAGTTTCAGGGAACTCAATGGAAACCCACTCATGGAGATGAATCACCGTCGGAATGAGCTCTGAGTTCGGCTTCCGAGCAGAACCAGAATATCTCCAGCCTGCGTCGAGTGAAATGGCCGAGCCCCAATCGAAGACAGACTGAGTGAGTCTCATATGGTGTTCCCCAAAAAGGAGGAGACATGCACACGATGGACTTTTTCGAGAGCCATGATACCTATACATTCCTCCTTTCAGCCGAACCACAACCTCCGGATTGGTGCCTCAAGACCCCTAATTTTCAGGGGAGGTGATCTCGGCTGCCATCGATGCGTCGAAAGAATGGAGGCCGAAACAGTTTGGAGGGCTTCTCAAAAAATACTGGTGTGTGTGGCCTCCGCTCCAGCTGGGAAGCGGCGACTCTAAAGAAGCCCGTGGCTCCGGGCTTCCATGGAATCGATCCTTGGGACCTGGGGGCCTGGTCTAGAAGACCTGGCCAACATACAGCTCAGCATTCGTCGATGATGTGAACGAAGGATTACTGGCCACGGAAATTTTACTTTCCGATGCGCAGGAGCTACTCCAAGATTCGATCAGATTTCCTCGACACACATCAATAGTAGACAACGTCCCAGAGGAATAGATCAGTCCGATGGGAACAGGAAATTTTAGATCACTGATATCGCGGGGCCTAAGAAGCTTTCTGATGCCTGGGCGGGGGCATCGGAGAATTCCCTCAAGATCGCCGAATCTAGTTCCATCTTGGCTAGATATCTCGTATCCACTCTGACTACGTGCTGTATTTGTTGTGTTCCACTCCAAACAGTGCCGTCAACCGTCGGTTGTCGCTCAGTCGCTTCAAATAACCGAAAATAAACCAATCTCCGTTCCCGGAAGGATAGGCATCTACACTTTGATATGGATTGGAATGAATTCCCCAAGTGTTGGTCCAAAGATGCGGGGAATAGGATGGTTAACTGAATCTCCGGACTTATCTTGCCCGCCCACGACTGCGTATAGTGGAGATTTGACTGATATCAGTATGCAGCAGCTATGGCACCGAATCTACATATTCAATATACTACAGAGTCACACAAATTGTGAAGCCCGCAAGGATAACCCACTGACGGGCGGTATTATTGATTCACACGCAGACCCTGGGTAGCCATGGGTGTCTCCGCAGCTCTCCAGGCTGCATTCACAAGGTTTCACGTCGGAGGCTTGGCCAAATCACGGAAGGTTTCACTGGAAGCTACTCGCAGTCGGCGCGGACCGATTCCCGCGCGAGGCAGCTTCCGCGCAGGGCGAAATTTCGCACGCGGCCGATGTTAGCGCAGAGGCTGTGATACTGTGGCCCCTGCCAGGGGGTGCCGCTCGCTATAGTCGTGGAAGATTTTGATTCTTGCAATGTGCGATCGCCATGAATTGCAAAATCGCGAAGCATCGCGCACTGTTCATTCAAAAAAGCTACCGATTAGCCTCGGGACCGTGTTTTTCCTCATCCACCGAATGGAAAAAGTTACGTACGTCTCACGTGGTTCCACGTGCAACAAGCCTTCGCGCTGGAATCAGCCCCGCGCGGAAGTTGGCCTCGCGCGGAAGTTGGCCTCGCGCGGAAATTGGCCGTCACCCTGGATGGATAGATTGGAGCAGAAATCAGCGAAAGTTGTGGTTCGAGCTCTCGACATCATCGAGTCTCCAATACCCTGAACTCAATCATTCCGGGGCTCGAAGTCGAGTGGCATCATTTTCCGAAAACCTCAATGCTCTCCTAGGATAACAAGGAAACCTTCAGACATGCCGCACCGATAGGGCTTTGCACATGTTCCGGGCCCGCCGAGACTAGACAAGAACCACTAATTTTTTTCCGGGCGCCCTGCCTCTGTGGAGGCAGTAAGACCTCGCGAAGGTTCCATGTTCACCATTGATCTCAATGGCTCATTGCATCGGATTCGAGGACTCGTCACTCATGATCCCGCAGTCGATATGGTTTTCTGAAAAATAGTTCATCACCCTCTCAATAACCGGTTCGAACGGGTGCTGATAGGAGATTGATATCAGAACTCCGATCGGTGGCAAGGGAACTTCGCGATGCTCAACCAGAATTCATGAACGAAGATTTTGAAGCATATTCATGGGCCGCCCCAACAGCTCTAGGGAAGGCGGCTGAGACGGACGAGGCGGAGAGAACTTTTACAGCGCTATAAACTGCGGGCTTAATTGGAGGCAACCGCATTGATCATTCGAATGAAACTCATTGTGAGTGTCCGTGGAAGTCCTTCGAGTTCGATGGCCTTCTGCTCCGCGAAGCAGTGGTTCAAGGGAGATCTGAGCTCCAAGACACTCTTCGCTCGCTATCTGGGGACCATGGTCATCCCCGCTGCAGGCAAGCGACTCACTGGGCACTCCTTGATAAGTCTCAAGACACCGGCGCAGAATAATCCTAACAAGAGAATAATCACCAGAAAATACCACGTGTTCCGTTTCCGCCGTGACTCTGGACGTGACAGATAATATTTTCCACTGATCATGCTTTTGAGGTGTCACGTCTTCTTCCGTGAGTCTTCTTACAGTCGATGATTAGAGGAGCCGCTCATTAGTTCCACTAAGACGGTTCACATGCGACGGTCTTTGCGTGAGACGTTCTTTATTTGGGGCGTTTTTGGAGCGTACGTCTGTAAGATTCCGTCATCATCACGGCATTCCCCGGTTTCGAGTAGCTTCCCCGCGTACCGGCATGTGGCCTCAGCTGATATGTTTTCCGTGGCGAGGGCGAGTTAGTATCAGAGACGGCTTCATAGTGTTTTGGCGGAAGCACGGTGTATTTCTTCTGATTTCCTCGTTCGATGGTATGAGCTCTGTTTGAATCGAGACTCAACCCCCTGGCATGCATGGCCCGGGCTCAGTCGTCTATTTCCGTACGAGTGGCAGTACTCACTGTGGTCTGACTTTCTTCCTATCTATGCAAATGTAGGCCCGTAGGCCAATTCCAACTGGCTCGGAAAGCGGCAACTTTTCCCGGAGGAAATGGAGAGGAGCATAGTTGTCCATGACTCCTCCTGCTCTTGTTCATTAACGCCGCGGATTTCATTTGTTCCGCTCCTAGCACAGCTGAGCAAAAACGTTCGAAAGTGGCTGACTAATGACACGCGTCTGCGCTAGGGTTCTTATGCTCTACTTTCTGGCTCAGGGACGTCGGGACACCGGGAATCGTGCTTCATATCCCTCGGGGTATCGAAATTTGGTCCAGAACGAGGTGTAGAACCGCTGTTCGGGAGAGCGCTGTCGAAATCTCAGAGGCGTCAACGACTCCCTTGGTGTGATAGCTCTCGACTCTCGACTCACGATATTCACTACGTGAAATTTGCTCGGTAAGACACTTATGCACAGCGGGAAGGAGGTCGCGGTCGACTCCTGTGGCTTCCCCTCCTGAGATATCCCCTCGGAGGAGTCTCGCAGCGGAATAATGGCCGGAAGGAACTGTGATCAGAAAATGCAAATTCGGAGTCATCCGGGTTGAAGCTGTCCCGCCACCGTCTTCGGGCTTTCCGTGAAGGCCGCAGCACCGTCTGTTCTTCCTTTCTCCCCCTTCCGAATTCCACCGTTCCGAGAGGATTCCGAGAGAAGAATCTTTCCTTCTCCGAAGGGCTGTTTGCGAAATCATGGAGCGAAATGTAATTGAATCACGCTCAAAGCGCTTCTCTTCATGAATACGGAAGATGGAGTCTAGTCAAAGCCGTCTAACGAAAAAACGTGTCCCCGACAGTTCTTCATCGAGCCTCCGTGGTTACCTCAACCCTCGCGAACTGAGCTCAATCCGTAATGCTGTTGAGTTCCGTTCAACCCCAGTTCACCTGACCTACAGAATAGGCTACAATTATAGGCGGGAACTGCTGGAGTCGAAAACCGGTTTCGCAATCGATTTGCAGCTAGCGAAGAGAAGTCAAACAAACCGGATATTACCCGCCACTAAGTTCAATCGCGTCTACAACTCTATTTATTTCCGGCAAGGGCTCGCCAGTGGTCTCCTAGATTCCTTTGGCTGACCACGGCCGCAGAGGCACTGCTGATTGCGTCCGAAGTTCGCGTGAGATTCTCTCATCTCGATCGAGAAAGACCGCATCTCTCTGGATTGCTGAATTACATCGTTGAGCTCCGGAACCGTGGGAAGGTCCTGATGTTGAGGACCGCATACGAGCTCAATCATGACACAGGGGATCGAGAACATTCCGGACTTGACACCAGAGAATATCTTGTGAACCCTGGCTTTTTAGATCGAGAAGTTTTTATTTCGGCCCACATCCCAGTGATTCTGAGATGTTTCTCTCGCCGCAAGACGTCTCAACCAGAGTTTTTGTGCTATGTGTTCGTATTCGGTAAGTGAGGTGGGCGCCGGAGGAAGGTAAGGAAACCGAGACGGGGTAGAAGGGAAACGTTCTGGATACGAAGAAAGCCTGAAGCCTCATGCTTCCTACCCTTCGTCTCTGCTCGCTCTCGTTATTGCCCCTCTTGGAGTCAATTATCGATCGACGACCGAGCGAGCGAATCGTTTGATGAATAGCCTTTTTAGGGATGCGTTGGCTGAGGGCTCTGCCTAGTTTGCCTGCTCGCCAAGAAACACAGCCTAATGATATTCTGCCCTCCTTCTGTGCCGCTGGCGGCCGCCGACGCTGTTAAAGAAGACGAAGAAGCCTCAAACCAAACAGCATTCAGCCAAACAGGCTGCGACGGCGTCGCAGGCAAGTGGAGACGATGAAGAACGCGAAGCCGTAGGGCGAGCGAGCGATCTGACTCTCTCCCTACTTTCCAAAAGGCAGCGCATTCCTTTCAAAAAAGATTCCCGGGTCGCTGCCGCCGCGTCAACGTCATTCAAACATCGGGATCGAGACTCGTGTTGCAGGTTCAAAGCATGATACATAGGATCCGTGAATATTTCCGATCCCGCTGTGTGCTGAGCCGAACCGCAGAGTTGCAACTCGATACCCGGAAGGGTCAATGCTGCTCCGCACCGCGCTCCGCGCCGCCTACCCCTCGTAGACGCAGCACATTCCTCCGCTCGCGCCCGACCGCGACCGAACTCTGACCGAAAACTTCGCAACCTCATCATTGGAATCGAGCAAACTCGGTTAGCTGTGGAGTATCTGCCATGCCGTGGAGATATAATCTCACGTTTCGGATCCCGATCAGTCGAAAGTCTTGAGCCACAATTTTTTCCTGTGGCTTCGATCTATTTCAGCCAATGTATAATATTCTTGTCATTGAAAATTTCGAGCTTCCTGGCGTCGTATTCCCGCAGTGTATTCAGCGACTGAGCCGGAGGAACGCAGAACTTTTGTGGGAGAACATCTAATCAACCTCGGAAAACCCTCCGAAATTTCCAACGCGGAACGCGTGGCGACTGTGATGGTCGATGGTGATGGAGGCTCTCGAATTAAACGCGTGGAACTTAGGGGAGTCGGCACTTGTCGAGGAATTCCGCTAAGCGGAATCCCAGGGCAGGAGCCCAGGCTCGCGTCCCCGGCCAGGGCTTGGCGGAACTCGCAGTCGAGCTATCCTCGATGATGGAATACGGGGAACGCAAGCTTATATTCGTGGATGATTCGAATAGTATGAGAGTCGCATATGGAATCGAACATAATTCCAAGGAAGAACCATCCAGCATCCCCAGGCCTCTGATCCATCATCACGCAGCCGTCTCCGCTCAGGAAGCTGAACTCGTTTAGCACAACAACGGAGCTGTCATCGACTCGCGAGACCTCTTCTCATGACACCAGGATGGTTTGATGCGGGAGGCAGCGACTTTGGGTCAAGCATCAGGCGTCGCAGGTTGCAGCCCGTCGTTCGATGCCTGACAACCGCTGAACGAGTAGTGAAAAAAATCTGCCGTTGACCGATTCTCAACGCATCCCATCCCGCGTCTCCCGGCAGAAACACTGAATGCGTCAGCGGCTCTCTCGATCAATTACAGCGAAATCCTACTCAAACGCTGGTACCATGATGCTCTCTGCTCTTTGCGTTCGTTTTCAGAAAATCTGAGCATGAAATGCGTGTTTTCCTCCATCTTTTCGGATTCGGGACACTGGACATTAGTTGCTGCACCTTGGAAAATTTACACGGAGCCAGAGTTACCCGTGCTTGGCATGGCAATTGGGCATGTCCCCAACCGCAATCTCGAGTCCGAATCCTCGACCGCCTTTTCCTTTTGTTTCTAGAGGCGTAACTCCACACTATTTGTTCCGAACTTGCAGTGATCAACTTTTCGGATGGCTTGAAGAGTGTAATGCTGGGCGCTGTCAGCTCTACTTTCCACGGCTGCGCTCGTATCTCTGGTGCGAAGTGAGATGTTCGAACAGTTCCACGTTCACCTGTATTCTGTCGTTTCAAGCTGATAAGGTCTAGTCTTCACAGCTGAGGAGTGGACCCAGACCACAAAATTCGTGGCGGAATGGAATCACTCGTGGCTCCCCTGACAAGCGCCAAGTCCTCTTCGATTGGAAAACGCTGAACGACGGACCTCTGGTTCGCATGTTTCCTTCGTCGCTGTCATAGGAGAATGCATACGATCCCAATCGAGCTTTGTGAAAGCAACTGCGATTCAGGGTACTTGAGCCACTCTTCTTCGATATGGAGTCTAGATAGCCTCTCCGATACTTCCGGAGGCATGAAGATCCTCTCAGGATTCTCCACTGTGTACTTCAATGAGCCAATCTTTTTCCTTGTTCCGGGGCACACTTTTTTGCCTGTTGTTACAGAGCTGCCCAATATTCAACATCGTCATCGATGGTTCACACCGCTTTTTCAAACCCGCAGCGTTTCCCTATTCGGACTCCAGGCTGATAACGTTGCGAAGGGTCACCCAGAAAGCTACAGCGAACGAGGAGAATCGCCAGTGAAAAAACTGGAAGAGATTAGCGGACCTCCGCAGATGTTCCACTCTGTTCGCATTTCGATGCTGAATGCTTCGCAACGCACTTCCTTGAGCCATCAGGCGCTGATGACACGGCGGATCAAGCCAAACTATTACAAGAATCCACGAACTGACGCTCAAAAAATATGGCCTGTGGTGTCCGAAGACATCGGCAACAGCCGCTGAGATGCTCTGTCTCGATGTCTGATTTGCACTGCGAACATAGGCGCTCTGAGAACAGAACTGCATCAGGTTTACTCAATGATTCTCAGTAATGGATGAATAGATTCGGGAACCGATACTTCGAAGTTCCATTCAGTGGAGCGATACGGATCGTTCTCTGATGGACTTGTAGATCTATCAGGGGCATTCTGATTGTTGATTCTCACGAATCTCCGCCCCCGTCCGATATCTCTTGATAGCTGTTGAATGGCATTCAGCAAGCGAAATTCACGCGAAGCTTGGGCTTAAGGAAGCTAACAACAATATTGAGATATCGAGTGTCGCCTGCCTTCGATAATGATGATGATGAACATGAATCAGGAGCAACGTAGATTTTCGGTGCGAGAATTTCGACTCAAATAAGAATAGGTACAACATACTCTCGATGTCAGAAGTATGCCCCGAAGAACTTTTGTTGTTATTGGAGAGAAAGCGAGGCTCCGTGAAGTGTCAGGGGAAGTACTCCTCCGTCTTCAGTGCCGATGTCGCGCTCCTCAGAATAAAGATATCTCTTTTCGCGGATTCTCCATGACAGTGGAGGAAGAGAACGGGTAACGGTGGAAATACATGCACTGAGAAGTATCCGGAGTTCTCTCGATTTCGGTGAAATGTACAGTCTCACGAGCCTGAATTCAAGCGAGCCTGGATTCCCCAAGTCCGAAATCCTGCGAGCTCAAAATCGCTCGACCACAAATTGGCGCCAGCCCGGAGACTCTTCCCCTCAATTTGAGGCTCCTAGAGAGTCCGCGAAGCTACTATGTTCTTCACGGACTCCAGAGTGCCACCCGAGCGTGGAAAAAACCAAAAGCTCGCCATAAGATCTCTCTTTTCATATAATCTCCCATTTATACTTACCATTGTGCTAGGGCTCAGTTGTCAGATCCCAAAGCTTCGAAGCGAGATATTCGCAGCGTGCCGCGTCTGCAGGATTCAGACATCCGGATGGATCATTTCTAGGATTCTGGTTGCGAAGTCGACTACGGAGGATGCCCCAGCACTCAGGCACCCCAGTCGTTGTGATATGAGATTCTTGCGCAGACATAGAAGTTTAGTTGAGTTTGATCGAGTCCATCATCGAGGCAAAGGGTTCTCGGGCTGGAGGGATCTCGGGCTCGAGGGATTTCAGGCTCGCGGAGCCGAACCGGCGAAATGCGAGGATAGTGGCGCGCTAGCAAGGGTACTTTCAGCATGCCCGGGATATATGGGTAATAAGAATTTCGCTCACAATATGCACTTGTGTATACGGTAGGCTGTAGGACCCCCGGTGTCTGGACGTCGGAACTGGCCGGCTGCGTGAGTTCCCGCGCACGAGGTCTCCGGCTCGAGTCCAATGACGCTTTTTCTGCTGAAACAGCTGATAATTGTTCGCTTGTTTCCGCAAACATGTCTCTAGAGCAGTGGCCTCCCGCTGCAGGGCTTCTTCGGAACTTCCCTCCTTTCCCTGAGCAGAGGTACGGGATGCTCGACTTCCGAAAACACTGCATGAGGTACAAGGCACCCTTTCGGTTCACGAGTGACGCCAGGTCGCTCTCTTCATGCTTGTGTATTTAGCTTGATACACTCCGCTTCCATCAGTGAATGCAGCGGCGGCACTAGCGACGGCGCCACTCGATAACTTAGAAGTGCGGTGAGTGGTCCTAGTAAGCTGAGAATACAGGGTGGTCAACGTAGATCGACAATTTCCCCACCCTTACTCCTTTTGCTCATAGCTCGGTCAAAAAAAACACGAGAAAAGGCGACCGAACGCATCAGCATCACAAAAATCACTCATCTCCCGACGAAACGTTACACCGGCTCAATCGCTGAACTCGGAAAGTTTCTCGATGGCGAGGAATTGTTCGATTGGTTTAAAATATCCGAATATGGAGATGCCGGGTCGATCCGACCACTTTTTTTTCGTCAAAAGATTCAGCTTCTCTAGTTCTTCATCCTCGAAAGAAAACCTTGCTGAGCTCTATTTCCGGGCGAAAATGATTAGATCGACCCGGCATGTTCATTGTCGGGCAGTTTGGACCATTCTAAGAACTTTTTGCCATGGGAAAACTTTTCGAATCCGGCTTATCTGAGGAGCTACGAGAGGCATTGCATCGGGGACGAGAGCTGGAAAAGAGGCGCCATCGCGTCATCCTTCAGGCTATCGATCCGAAAAAAATCCCGGAAGCGGACCGTTTTTGACCGAGGTACGTTGGCCACCCTGTCGATTGACAAACAAATCATGTTCCGTGCCGATGCCTGGCCGGTGAGTTGTGGTGGCGCTGTTGAGATGTGATTTCCTTCCGAGAGAATCGGCAGCCGGATATTCGCTCCAACATGTTCGCTTCTAGCATTCGCGCGAGCGAACGGCAAACTGAATGAGCTAGCGGTATTGACGATGTGGGTTAGCGGGAACACATGCATGCTTGCAAGTAGCCCGACTGCCGTGCCGGAGGCCTGCAGGCTGAGAGGCAACCGACCGACCGACCGTCCATACATTCTTGCAGCCAAGGGACTGGCTATAAGAATCTGCAGGGAAATGTGCCACGAGCTGCTTATTAGTGGAGCTCGTGAAAGAGTTCAGCGGGAAGAAAATTTTCCTTGATGGAGCTCGGAACGTACGCGATGCGCTCGAAGGAATTTCGACGAAGCTCATGCCTCGGGACTCCGCTTGCGAATCGGCGCCGCGACCGTTGCCTGCGGTATCATGCGCTCTCCTCTATCATGAGACCTAGTGGGTTTTATTACGTTACTGAAGATTTATTATGAGGCTCTCCGTGACTCTCCGAGTAATTGTGCTTCGGGTCGGGCTTCCAACGCGATGGGCGCACGGCTCTCAGTACCTGGAACCGAAATATTAACTTTCGCGATTGAGAATCAGGACTCAGTCAGCGTGTTTTCCTGCTGCCAGAGTCAGCGATATACCTTTTTGTGACCTCCTTGTTTTGAGCTGTATTTCGGCCAAATTTTATCCGATGTGGGAATTTTTTTTCATCGGAAGCTCTTGAAGGAACGCATCTTTTCGCATTCTTATTTTTGAGGACCAGATCAGTGTCACGTTTCCCAGAGCTTGACGAAGTTTTCCTCAATTTAATCCATGGCCCCTGCAATAACTAATCAGGGAATCGCCGATTCTCAACCAGTTTCGTAAAATAGAAAACGGAAAGATGCCTCTCCCAAGAGGAAAGCTGGGAGAAAGATCCCAGCTACAAAGCGCTCGCGGGAACGCGCAAATCGGTGGCGAGCCGGAGAAACGGTATTCAATACGAGATACCCCTAAATTGAGCCCTCCAGACCCCCTGCCGACCTCTCCCGTGGAGAACCGCCCGTAACTTCTCAGGGAAGCCGAAATAGGAAATTTCACTGATAGCAAAGCGAGCGTTTTGTAGCTGGGATCGAGTGGAATCTTTCCGTCTTTTATTTTCCGAAATTGGTTGAGAATCGGCGATTCCCTGGTAGGTTCTTGTAGGGGCCAAGGATTGAATTGAGGAAAACTTCGACAAGCTCTGGAAAACGTGACACTGATCTGGTTCTCAAAAATAATTCAGAATTCAAAGAGATGCGTCTCTTCGAGAGCTTCCGATCAAAAAAAAAAGCCAGATCGGATGAAATTTGGCCGAAATACAGCTCAAAACACGAGGGCCACAAAAATGTTGCAGCTTAGAGGACACACCCTGTATTTCGATTCGGAACTCCCATGTGCGCCAATGATACGGGAGGTCTGAAACGGAACGAAATCAGGTCTCAGGCCGAGGCAGTCAACCTAGCATTCGTGCGTTGGTGAAGCCCATCGAGCGAGGCTCTGTGAGCTCAACGAACGAGGACCTACTGTAGCAGAGAACGAGCAACAAGAGAGACCAGACCCCGATTTCTTTCAAGAAGAACCAACTGTGACACTGTGATCTCCGCTGAACATTCCATCGAATTTCGATCGCAGCCCCAGCAAAGAGAGAGTTCGTTCTCGTTCCATGGTCTCAAGGACTACCAAAGTCGGCGTCGCGTCACCCCAACCGTCACACGGGGTCGCGTATCCCGCTGGTCGCGAATAGGGCTCCAGGTCGTCTCAGGATTTCGGAGGACACATGGGTAATCAAGGAATCATGGGGATATGGGGAAGCAAGGTTCGGTTGTCTTAGTGAAGATTATTGTGCGCGAACGCGTCTGACTCAATATTTTTTTTTCATTCCGCTCCTAATGACTTATCACCTAGGGTCGCATACTCGGCTCCAATACCCGGGTCCGCGGACTCCGAAAAATATGATCGGATCGGTTCCGGAATCAACTCTTTTAATCGGTAGTCGAGCATCGGAGGTCAAGCCTCGGATCCCTAGATACGAAACCGGGTGTCAGACCCGTTTCTGCGTCCCCTACTTATCAAAGGGGGACAAGGAATAACGGGGACCAAGGTTCTCAAACGCCGACGATTCGGTCGCCAAACTTGATGGGACTCCTCCAGATCAGCTCTCCATTCATTCCACTGTAATTCGAGGTCACCGTATTCGGCTCGAATATGATGTGTATTTGATGTGAATTCTGGCCATGGGTCGAAGCGCTCACGTGGCGCGTTTCCGTGGAAGTGAGGACGGATTTCAAACTTGTCCGGAGCTCGACACATGGCCTAGCCTCTAGGATGGACCACGCAGGATAGGCGGCCACACTTGCGATCACGATGAATCCGGCAGAGGACTCTGGCACCATTTCCCCTCTTGAGCCCGCGCTGACTCTTGGGTGAAGAGTCGAAGACGGATTCTCAAGAAGCTCTCAGGCCCGGGCAGACCTACAGCTTCCGGAGAGACCTTCTCATTCACCAGTCGACCATGATTCCATATCGAGCGACAGCCAGTTTCGCACCTCGCGCGAAATCCCTTCCGGGCCATCAATGACCCAGGGAGGGATGCTGAAGCATTTCCTGACAAAAACCTGACAATCACCTCACTGTTCAGGACTTGGAGTCCTGTGCGTCCGAAAGGATTTCTCCACCCGCCTCAGAGAAGAAGAAAAAAAACTGACAATCGTAGACTTGATCAGTAGTAAAGCGACCGTCCTCCAGATTTCGCCGCGTATTTTAGTGACTAGCGCCTGGAAGTCGCACGGTACGAAGCGCGAGGCCGGTTCCGCTTTGCTGAAGCTCGTTTCTTCTGATGATCCGGTCAACACCGATATCGAATCGTTCACAAGGAACCCGACGCAGATTTTCTCAGTCTCAATCGTCCTCAGAGAGACAGAGTCTGCCCGCAAGGAACGACCGCCTTGCCGTCGCTCGGATGATGGACTGTATACGTTGCTACCCCACTATTGTGTCACTCGAGAGTACGAAGGAGTCCGAGAGTTCCCAAGAATGATTCCTAATGGACTGAAGTTAGACTCAGGTTTTTAAGAGCGTTACGAACAATGAGCGGAAAATAATGAAACAACTGTCCGACGTCACCCATCCACCTCCCAGGAACCTGCGCATTATATGCTCCCTCTCGAGCTATAGCAGAGCTCAGAGCGACTTCAGAACTGGGCGAGCTAGAGACGCACTCGTATCAGACCGACTACAATGGAGCAAAATTGTTTCTCGGGGAATGGGAATACAATTCAACTGTCGCACTGCGCATCAGAACCCCAGACCTGCGTTGTCGCGAGAGTGAAATGACTCATTTCTCTCAGTGGAAGTAGCTCGTGGACAATGCTGTGACTCACATTCGGACTTTTCAACCTGCGTCGGACTAATCCTGACTTTTCAGTCTCCGTTTCTCGTCTCGGAAGCCAGTACTCCCACGCTTTGACACACCGGAGCGAAATGATATGAAGAACTATTTTAACAAAGGGTTTAAAGGAGTGGGCGTAGTGTGTTGGGCTCAGATGCGATATTCAACTTCGTTCAGAGTGCGCAAAGGACAGACGCAACGTTCGGCGTCGACCGATTGCGAGTAAACTCAACGTGCAGGATCAAGATCGGAGTTCGTCTTGACCAGTGTGACCAATTCTCTGCCACCGCCTGTCTTTGTTGTGGGTCTGCGTTGAACGAGCTGTGACAATGTCCGACGGTTTTGGTGAGCCCAAATATCACGCACCAGCGAGAACGTAACCCGATAAGACTCGGTCGGTTAGCCAGCTGTTTGCTCATCAATTTGTCTGAGGTTGCGCTTTGTTTTACATGATATCCTTCTTGAATACATAGCCGGTAGCTCGCGTGGGCTCATGAACCTTAGGAAAGGACGAACCCAAGAACCGCAATGTCTCCAGCGACGCATGTTCCTAGGGAGAGGAAAAAATTTGGACGACGACGACAGAACCGCGCGACTTCGTGAGCTCGCCTGGAAAAATGTCAACTGATAGCATGCGCAAGCACTTTGGCCTGATTGTGCATACTAACGACGTTTTTGCATTGCCAGAATGCAGTCAGGTATCCCCTCTGGAGTTTCTGCAGCAGATTCCTGGCCTCGATGCCAGAATTTCAGAGTCCCTCCCCGAAGCAGATCCTACTCGTCGGGACCTTCACAGAAGCCGGATACGGTAAAGAACGCCCCAGCCGAACAGGCTTGGAGAGAGAGAATATTGAGGAGGATGATGAACATCATCCAAAAAAGGAAGACCGCGAATCAGTATGCCGCGACTCAGGCTCTCGTCATAGGATCTAGAAGGAATCACCGAGAATCTATTCGCTTTGATCTGGGGCTCTTCCCTCCATGTGCTCTCCCAGTCTCTTACGACTTGAAGGGAATCGCTGAGGGGTCCCGTGAGCTTGCTCGGCGACTTGGTAACGGCTGTCGAACGCAGTGGAGATCGAGGGAGTCGACCAAGAACGGGTCAAGCCGGATACCCTCTTGGCGAGCAATGTTCGAGCGGAGGGAAAGGATGAGCGAACAAAGCATCGAATCGAAAAGATAAAGAACCCGTAACCTCTCGAGGACTGTAAATTGTGATTAGCTTGACCAGACTGATCGGAAAAAGGTCTTTGGGAGTTGTGAAACAACAGATAGTCTTGTCCCAGGAGAAGCTCGCTGTCACCCTTCCTGGACCGCAACATGAATAAGTGAATAGCAAGCAATCAGGATAGGAAGACGACGCGGCTTTATTTTGACCACATGGTCATTGGACTGATTCGGAGGTCCGCTACGGGAGTCGACGGTTGAGGATCGATGGTTGACACAAGTCACTCGTTTGAGGTCTTTAAAATAGAGCTTCTCGGCTTTCTGAGCCTTTCTTCCAAGGCTCTGTTTGCCACCTTTCCCGATATTACGCCGTTTCGTTCGGAGTTCGATAATCCTAACTACTGATCGACCCGAAAACTCGAGCCAACCGGTGACTCACTTGCTCTCAACAATGGTCTGCCAAGCTCCGAGTCCCCAATAACAATACTCTGACACTACCGACCTGCCAGTGAACATTGCTCCAGGCTCTGGTTTCCGGTGAAGCTCTATGGGATCCGAGCAGCTCGACTTTATGGTTTCGGTTCCTTGCTACGGATCGTTTATTTTCCCACTGCGAACCGTGTTCGCGTTGATACAATCGGATCGATAGGTATATCTCCTGATTTTTTTCCTCATCAACGAGACCTTATGACTGAATCCGATTTCCGAGAGGATCTTCCTGATTCTGTTCTGACCGCCCGTAGCTAATAGCGCTCCTACAGCCAGCACCCTTCGACATTGATCATACTCGTCAACACATATCTCTGTCATGTTCCTTCGCCGCGCCCCGTCTACCACCTAGGTCCAGTGGCCGGTGAGGATGCATTAGCTCATTGCCACGACAAGGCCAGCTATGCCGGTGCAGTAATTGTTGCCGTCGTTCAGTGTCAGTTCTTATCAGATGCCTGCTTTTGCGTGTGTTAACTACAGGTAATGATAGAGAGTTCTCCCTGTCACTCGATGATATGTTCAATACAAGCGCTGTGTGCTCCTCGCATGGGCAAGCCCTTCGACCTTGGGTTCAGCTCATATCCCTCAAACTTCCGTCACCGAGGATGTCAGGAGCTTCGGAGGCATTGCTGCTCCCCAGACCCAACTTGAAGGAGCACAGGAATATCAGAAGAAGAAGCCTCCCATTTGGATTCAGATCCCGAGGTTGAATCAGAAACGGATCGGGAGATTTCCTCCAAGTCCTCCTCCACTTCTTTCACTCCCACTGGTGGGCCTGGATAGTGACGGAAAGGTGTCCTCCCGGAACGGCGACGGAGACCACCAACGCGATACTTCGTTTACGGAGAGGACGTTGGAGGTGTTAATGTCAACCTTTTGTGAGGGTCGGCCCGTACTCAGCTCTACAGCTCCCGGGCGTCGTGAAACTAGACTAATAACGGGATATGATCGCGAGGGTATTTCTCAACCTCAAGCGCCCCCACTCGTCTCAACACTCGAACGGTTCAGCGAGGCAGGCGTTTAACATTTCTACAACCGATCGAAACATCTCTCAGAAAACCGCCATGCGGCACGCCATCACCAGGCTTCGGAATGCAATGTTGGCAGGCACTGACTCGTTTCGACATGAGATGATTTTTCGCAACAGTCTTCCCGCGAAACCTACTGAGCGGGAAACGATTGGAAGCTTCCTGAAATGGGACCCAAAACGCTCCGATTGCGCCGGCCACCCTGAACTGAGCAGATAGAGTGACGACGCGAGACCCGTGAGTACTTCCTTGATCACCGAGGACAACCGTTTCCGCGAACGGACAATCGACGACGGTCACTATAACTGATGGTCAGAGAGTTTCGATCATTCTTTTCTTCGGAAGCCCAGGGCGGATTCAATGTCCGTTTTGCGGTCTCATCTTCATAATGAACGCGTTTCCCGAGCTGATGCGCTCGCTGAATCATCCGCTATACGATCGCCAGGAGCGTAAGCTCGAGCAAATTAGCTCGGTCTTTTTATGCACCTCGCTTTGATGTCTTGGACAATATTATGCGCATATAAAGCTGGTGGCGATGCCGGTCTATTCATGGATTCCCGATCGGGCAGGCGACAGCTACCTGAGGCATTCGTTCCGGAAAGAAATAATATAGCTACCGCGTTCGAATCAGTACCGTTGCGAGAAACCGAAATATGTGCGCAGACACGAAGCCCCTCTATCGATGTGGGTATCATGGATCAGGTCATTCCATGTGTCCGATGTTCGATATGGGACTGAGAAGCGTTCAAAGAGAGGATGCCTATACAAGAATCGCTCAGGTGGCTCGTTCCGTACTCGTTGCTACCGGAATCATCTCGCTCCGACCCGCGACACGCGCTTCTGACACGGGTGACAAATGAGGAGCCTAGAGCTCGTCCGTGTTCTCCTGGTTCGCAGCTGACCAACAAGACCTGACTTGGCAGTCATCACTTGAACCACCGAACAGATACGAAGCGAGAAACGAAGAGACTCATTGCTCTCTGACCTTGTTATTGCGATGCGGCTGCCGCTCGGCATCTAGGTGCCTCGAAAACGCGGTCGCATCGACCCACTATGGAGTTCCGAGATGATTCATCACCTTGAAAGGATCCGGCAGCCGCGAGGTTGTGTTATGACCCACCAATCCTGGGTTCTCTGAACGGAGGTTCGCTGTTTCCTCTGCGCTGTGACTTGCTTTGCGGAAGCAATGCTCGGCAGAATCGTTCGAGTCATCGAAGACAACCAGGCGAACGACTTTGCGTCCATGTGATAGCACGACGCCTTCGAAACGCGAAGTGATGACGGTGGTCCCGCTTTTGTGAGTCGTCTGGAAGCCACAATCGGCTCCTCCACGATAAGGGGCGGAAAGAAACTTGCACCATCTCCAAACTCTGAGGGGGGGAATGTGGATCGCGAGAGCGTCTGTAGCTCGAGGGGACGAACGACGTAGGAAGTAAGGCGCCATTCGCTCACCGTAAAACCTCCTTCGAGAGACCCGGGCGGCGCTCCTTGAATATGAGAACGAGCTGGTGGGTTCACATACGAGGACCAGAATCTGAGGCAAATAATGCGCGGTGGACCGTGCTTCGAAAATCTCGCGGCCTCCATCCCTCCCGGACGGGATCAATACATTCATTCCGGGAGTATAATCTTCGTCAAGGCCTGTCGGGCGAGAACATTGTGTTAGCGGAGCATATTCTGATATTTGACTTAGAACTTGAATCCGTCGCTAAATCCAAAGACAAAGGATGTAAAATCGCGCGGCCCGAGCCAGCGAGACTGGCAGTGTCGGGCCAAATGATGTGACGTCTCGCCGTCCTGGTCGCTTCTCGACCGCGCGGAGCTGCATCTGGTTTGATGGAAGATTCCACGAGCGATTCGTTGTCGTTGCCCTGTCCTCTCTCATGCGCCTCGACCATGATCCAGCTAATTCTTTCATTCCTGAAAGCAGAATCCTCTCCTCGTTTCGGCGGCACTGAGAACTGCCCAAATGATATCGTGCTAACTGAGCCTACTTTCTGCGTCACCTAAACTCGCTATGAAGAGTTCTGCCATTCGTTCCAGTTGATCGTATACGCGCCTCCGTTGATGTCCTCGAGTGAAGGGCGAGTTGAGCGGTCGGTGTCACGGGAAGCGTTCGACTCTCTCTCCCTCTCATCGAGCACTCTGAATCGTGCTTCCCCGCATTGCTTCGAGACGGAAATAACTGAGGAACCATAAGTCCGTAACCTTTGTTTCGTACGGTTGACCTTCGGCTCCTGATACGCGAGTTTTCTGCTCCTCTGTGAGCGAGCCGTGGTTACCTGAGTGCTTGCAAGCGTTCCCCATCATATCGCTCCACTCAAAAGTTATGCAAGCGTAGCTCGATGGAAATTCCCCAGAACCGACACCCGTTGAGTGGCCATACCTCGGCTACGTCGCTCAAGGATGGGTTCGTGTTCGGAAAAAAGTCGTTGCAGCGAAGCGAATCACCCAAAAGGAATGGATTCGGGCAGTATGAACGCCGAGGCACAGTCTTTCTCGTCAACCCAGAGAGACGTAGGACTCTCGAACACATGAACCATGAGAAACCTGAATCTTCAACCCAGAGCCAAGAAGCAATTTCGTTATCAATTACGAAACTTTTTTCCATATCAATCCGTTCCGGGTGGAGCAGTCGGGATCATTCAGAGTGGCTGCCGAACGGAGGTGGAAGAATCAGTCGAAATAGACGTTTCTGGGTTGGTGGGAACGGTTCGAGATGCCTCGTCGGGCGGAGATTCTCCTGCATGGCGGCAGGTTTCCAATCCCCAGCGAAGTTCTCCTCGTTAGGCGATAAGTTCTCCGCTCCGAAAATATCAGCAACCAGTTTTCACGTTTAGGAGGTCGAGTTTGAATTTCGGTGAGCCAGTCCCGGAGACAAGTTCAACAGGACACCTCCTCTGGATGAAGTTCTCGAACGGGATCACACCGGTCGACCTGCACCGGAGGAGGAAGAGAAACGAAGATAAAGAGGAAGTGTTCCTGATTGTACAGCCAGGCAGCTAACTCACTGCCCCGCGATCTGACGGACTGAGGATGTACGAGGAAGAGGATGCCGACGAACTCACTTCTGTGTCGTTAGTTGTTCGGCAGACGTGGTGGAGACCGTCCCACAGACCGAGCATCAGACAAGACAGATTAGCCGATTGCCCGTATATGAAGATAGCGGTCACCGAATTAACGAGTCTGCACGACCGATTGCGGCAAGTGACCGACGAATTTCTTCGCAATGCCAGCGGAACAACAGCATCAACACCATTATCACCTGGAACGACCTCGGTATCACTGCAAGAACGGTGACACAGGAAGTTCGGGAAGCCGATTGACGACTCCTGATGATGAATATAATTGCTCCCGATCCATTTTGCTAGATCAAGCCCAAGAGCAACGACCAGGCGACAACTTCAGTCAGCTGCCCTGACCCAATAGTCGAGCATCCTAGACGACGCTAGCAAAAAGAATGAGAAGCAAGTAGACCGCAAGGGAGAGCGATTCTCCCAAAACAGAGTCAAAGTGCCGCCATCTGACACAACATCCGAGGAGGAATTCGAAACGGAGAGGAACAGAGGAGTGCTACAAGCGCGTTGTGTGTTTGCCTTGTTGTCATTGGCCTAAGGGGAAGGTTAAGAAGGTGGTTTTCCCTTCGTTCGACCTTCTCTGTTTTCGGCTGAACCTCTCAGCCAGCCCTCAGGAGTGTCCCGGATTCACCTTTCGGTATTGCTTCAGTAACACTCCCTATCGCCTCGCAAATCCCATTGCGGGCGGTGGGCTTGGGTCTTAAGATGGTTCAGATTTAATTCTGATATAAGTTAAATCCTCTTTTTACCACATAAGAAATTTGTTGTCCCGGCCGGGGATCGAACCCGCGATTGCTAGCTTAGCGTGGCACCCAAGGCGTTGGTTTATGCCACACGGCCAACGAGCCGGTCGTTCGACCTTCTATCCGAGCTCGAGTTGCGGAGGAGTCCCAACGTTCGCTCGGTTCTCCCGTTCGTACGAGGACGAGGGCTGATGTTCGGAGTCGTGGATCCTACATGAGTGTTTGCACTCTGACATGCGACTCGAGGCATGGCACGCACAGCAGCACTCACTGAGAACAACATCAGCTTTTTCTGCCCCGGCCATCAGAGAATGCCCTCCTAAATATCTGCGGAATGTTCCAAACATATTCGAAATCTTCGATTTTCAGCGAACCGGTCTTCGAATCCGCCTTCGGCGTACCTTCTCTGGAAGTATTGCCGCAGCAGTTTGGCTCTCTACTTCTTTCAAATGTTCCTTCGAAACGGAAGGGCATAATTTCTTAAGCGTGGTAAGTTCCGTCGCTTTGAATGCACAAATCACCACTCATTGAATTCTGATATCCGACATTTCGCTGAGTACGCGAATTCCCAAACTTTGGACCCAACATTCAAGACGAAACTAGGGACCGCTGAACATGTCGTCGGCAGTGAGTCGGCAGCACGGAATCACGGCGCCGCAAACGCGACGCCGAATAATGGAACGATTCCTTGAAGAAGAATGTAGGATTTGATGCACAACGGAACCAAGAGAAGGATCCATGGTTCGCATTCACCGATTCCGCGATCGAGCGTGAGCAGTCAAAGAACGCGTTGGTTCGACATGTGCATATTAATTTCGGTTCCCCGGAGACTCCCCACGTGGGAAACCTGTCGGAGGAGCTACAAACTTTCGAATCCTTCGGAGAGGAATGGATCTCGTTACCCCACCGCGGTCTGCCCGAACTGTTCACCGGCTCCATGAGGAAGGAACGGCAACAAAGCACTTAAAAGTCACGCTGGCTTCCGTAGTGGAGAAAAACTGTTAAATATCTACAACATCATCACCAACGTTGACAAACGCGGAGCAGAGTGGAGCTCCGCCGGATTTCGTTAGCCAACCTTGTTACCTACTCTCCGTTTTCAACACTACGTCCCTTATCCTTTTTTTCGCCGAAGTCTATTTCGTCAGACCGGTTTTCCGCTCGTATTGGAAATGACAGTGTGCAGTCGTATAACGTTGGGACTTCACGAAGAGAGAAAAAAAAAACTCCGACCCGGGTGGGGAACGGGAAGTGACGACAGTATTTTGCAGAGGTTCCAGGAGGCGCTGTCTCCACGAATGAAATTCGCTATTCGTCAATGGAAACGCACTTTGGCGGCTTCTACTCATGGTGTGACGGTCTTTTCAGAAGACATTCCTACTCCTCCTTTCATCGTCCCTTGTTTCCTGCCCGCTCTCGACGCCAACTTGGTTTCTTTCACTTCGGTCGGCTATCCACGCCTCGTACAAAGTTCCCAGCTCCAATGTAAGCATTGACTTACCCATTATTCTGAAAATAGGAGCTGCGCCAGGCCGATGCAGCACGGCAGGCAAACTCTTCAAAACCGTTGATTGATGGGCAAAGAGAGCGCTCGGGGAGGAAAAATCGAAACCTGAACAACCGCCGAACGAGCAACGGAATATTACACGGAAGGAAACCGCTTTCAGCGCGGAGAGGTGTGGTCAGATTTTCGAGTCGCTAAAGAGGCTTCACGCCAGTTTCCTATTCGGTCGAGCTTGGGTCGGGGGACCGGTGGATCGGCCGGCCGGCCGACCAGCCCATCCAGAGGGACAGCGGTCATTATCTGAGAATTATTAAGGCTCGCAGATACGTTTTTCCGCAGGCCCGCCAACAGAGACGCCGACGAACATATAACGATAAAGGCACCACGGGAAGCGATAACTATGTCACTGTGCATCGTTTGTGGTAATGCCTGCCGAGAACGCGACCCGGCGAAAGTCTCTATTGAGACCTGCAAGGTGAAATATTGCATCGAAAGGCCACCGCTAACTCGCCCACTCAAGGGCAAGTCACTCTGCAGGAGGCAAGACAACCAAGTCATGAGACACACGAGTTAGCGCGGAGTCGAGGGAAGAAGACACGCTGCTCATGGCTTTCACCCCCGAAAGGAATCGCCACTTTTCCAGCTTGGCCATCGGGACGTTTCTGTGGAAGAGGCTGCTCGGGGAGTAAGAACCCAATCGGAATGATTCGTGTACGGGGTAGATTTCGGGCAGAGCTTGAGTTGGCCCCGACGCAGACCTGATCGCAAGGCCGGAAGCTTGCGAATGCCCCTGCCTCGGCAGACTGGCTACGTCCTCCCTTGATGCTGGAATAATGTCAGCACACTGCCACCGTGAGAGCTGATCGCCGCTGAGGGAGAACGGCTCGAGGAAGACATAGAGCGGATTGCTGGAACTTTTCCGCTGCTTCCGTGGTTGGAACCTTCGGTTCCATTCCGTGTCTTAGCGAACGAGCTGCATCCCGGATTCCGAAGAGGCGAGGGTACGTGGTTCCGAGATATCTTCGCGTCATTCGTCTGTACATGCAATAGAAACAGCTCCCACGTGACCTTTTCTGCAGCGGAGCTTATTCCTCGTTCGATTGACCGACCTGCGCACTGCCGTTGGGGTCCCACGGCTTGTAGAGCTCTGAGTTCGCACCTTATGTACATTCGTTAAGCAGTTGGGGATGGCGGCTAATAATTCAGCCGCTCTGAAAGAGATTCTGTTGGCTCGGGACTCGATGTCTGTCGAGAGTCAGGAACACGCCCGCCTTTCGTAACATGATTCATCATGCACGACGACTTCCGCAGGACGGAATTCCACTGTGGCGCTTGTGTTTCCGAACTTCATGAAACTATTAAGCTGCACCCCTGTGAATCATCGCGCACGAGCTCCTGAAGAAGGGAAACGACGGAGCAATCTTGTATGGTTCCAAAAAAACAGGATTCCATCGTTTTGACAGAGTTCATAATCGATTCCGAGCTTCAATCAGCTGGGAAGCGTGTCAAAAAACACTCGATCTTTGAAGCTTAGAGGATCTCGGTTTCGAGCCACGACTTACCCATCGACTGCTCCCGGTCCCGTCCATTTCCCTTCTCGACCCCTGCAAAACTGAGACGGCTCCGCTCTGTTGAGCCCCTATCAACCGGCGGATTTGGAGTCATTCCGGAATTTCTCTCCGGGATCCGAGCGTTGTTGTGTGAGCTGGTAGTTACTGGCGGGCTTCCACCTTCTGTTGAAAAATACCGGACAGAGTTCGGGTTCAGCGGAGTTCAGTACTAGGAATGAGTCTGAGGAGGTCGGGTTTCTTGTAAACCCTCGGATTTCTCGACACGCGCCTCGAGTGAGTCGTCAGGGAATTATCGTGAAATTTCCTGACTTCGAGATTGTGAATGTCGAATAGTCCCTCACTTGACGTCCCACCTTGATTGGTTAGCTAGGACTGGAGAACAGAGTTTTTAAGTTCGTTCCGACGGAGTAAACACCTCTGACGCCGACAGGTACGTCATTTGGCTCTTCATTCTCGAAAGATGTGCGGCAGGTGCGGAGCAGGGTGAGATCCGCGGCGCCTTGTAAGTGAGTTCAGAGCAGGCTAAAAGAAGAAGGCGCTTCGTGAAGCCACTTGCAGGAATCAGCGGCGTCTGGCTTCGGGCGCTGAATGACGGACTTGAAGGGCGCGTGGTATTCTGCGGGCCACGTGTTCGTTGCCCATTCAGCGCCATGAATATGTTTCCTCACTTTCCGTTATGTTTTCGCCGCTCGTTTCCGGAACGATCGTTTCGAGATGCAAGGACCGACCGACAAGCAGGAGAATCCCTGAGCTTCCCACGAGAGCGGAGCGTGCAGAAGGCTGGGAAGCGGCTTCATTGATACTGTCCGGCAATATTATTCCGGGTCAACTTGTTCTCCTCGATCTCAATTCAGCTGACGCGTTCTCAAAGTGCGGTACCCGTTATTAGGACAGGGGAATCCCAGGAATTTCCCTCCTATTGCTTTCTTGCTGAGTTTCAGAGGATAGTCCCGTGCTCACGAGACTAAAGAGTGAAGCGCATGGGAGAATCTCGAGCGAAATTTCCGAATTTCTCAACGAACCACCTCGCCTGCTCAGCGAGCGGGACGGGAACGGACTCGCTTCCAACCATCGTTCATCCTTCTATCCTGCTTGCAACGTTGCTTCAGCGCGACCCCGGACGTGACGAAGCCTTGGGTTGCCACTTATTATGCCGGGAATTCGTGGGGGCGGTGACTGGGACAAGTTGTGCAGTTGCTGGGCATTCAATTTGCGACTTCGAGGGGGCTGCAACTGTGCTCTATACTCCAATATGCTTGCCATGAGTGGAGTTTTGGGAAAGTTGTGCGAGCTCTCGATGTTCCTCTATTCCGGTCGAGAAATCTATTCACTCCGAATCGGTCCTGGTTGGAGGTGCTTCTGTGACGTGCTCATCTAGAAAAATATCCATGGTGAGCTCTCCTGTGCGTGCAGAGGCGCGGCTCGTAATTACAGAACCCATCTGCTGTTCAATGAACTTCATACATGTCTCTCTCGCAAAAAAAAAAAACTCACGGTGCGCTGTTCAGAAAGAGCACCTGCACTAGGTTAACTAAAGCTCGTACGTATCCCGTTGTTCCGAACCTTCATTTAGACAGAGTTTCAATTGGGGAAACTCCCGTAGCGCTTAATCAGACGCGGAATTCTCGCCCGGAACTACCATTACCCAGAGGAGCATGAGTCTAATGGGAACGTCTTTCTCGCTTATTCGATTATGCTGTCGTTCGCTCCGTCGATGTTCTTCCGCCTGATTGTCCATCACGATGGGATCGGGATGCCAGAACCAGAGCTCTGCGCCGAGAAAACGGTCGTTGTCGTCGGATGTTTCTCAGCCCTGCAGTCCCTCCCGAACTTGTGGCGTCCACGATCGAACGAAAGAGTCGCACGATCAATCGAAAATGGGCACCTTTCTCGATGCGTGCGTCGGCGAGGACTTTCCTGGAAGTCGCCTTCTCCCCGGGTCATGAGGCGGATCGTCACCGACGGGCACGTCGGAGATGACGTGAGCTTCAACTCTAAGCGAGCAACTGACTCACTGTTTGACTCAGAGGCTGATTGAACGACTATAGATATTCGATAGCTCGTCCCGTCAGGTATCGAGGACGAACTAGTGGAGAAGGGGCAGGATCACGTCACGCCGGGCGGGAGTTACGATCTGAGCCGCACTACAAAAGCCTGGACACGAGCAGCGGAATCGAAGGAGCTGCTCAACTTTCGAACGCATCGCAGACCATCGCAGCAGAGGGAGAAAGCAGAGCTTGTCATGCTCGCGGCAGCTGGCGATTTCGAATTCTCGGAATCGCGGACGAGTCGGTCAACAACTACAGAGTCATGACAAGATACTAAAAGTTCCTGTCAAACTTCGATCTAGGGTCAACGAGCGAAAAAGCGATAAGGCGTTTGTCGATCATCACTCTGACGGTGAGGAGAAAGGATCCGCAAAGACGTCGGCTGTCATCGGAGCTTTACTTTGGAACGAGGAGCAAAGTTTTTCAGAGTTTCGCGCCACAACTCGGAGCTCCGATGTTGTCGCGGCGGCGCGGTGGCGCGACTGATTCAGCCGTGGCGGTCGCTTTTCCCTCCGATGTCGCTGAAGATCCTCCAGAAGAATGAGACGACCCGAGGAGAGAGCTGACGCGAGGGATGCCTCAATCCCGATTGCGCTCTTTTGACAATCCTTCCTGCGGTCGGGTTCTGCGTGGGTCAGACCACCCGAGCTGTGATGTGACGAGAACGCTGACAGCGAGAAATCTGAGGGAAAGCCAGCGTGGACAGTTCCATATGCAGATCGTTTCCTGCCGGGAATTCCGCAGTTCCTGAACCTTGGCCCTAGCGGTCCTGGGACCCCGATTCCCGGCGCGAGAGGTTTAGCATTTTTCTCGGCCATTTGCCCTTAATGGCTTCCCAGCTGAACGATTCCAGCTCGGCAAGGTCAGTGGCCGTACACTGGAGCTTTGCTCCGTAAACACTCTCTTGAGTTTTGTGTCGTTGAGGGCCCCGATCGCAACCTTGACGACGGAATTCGTTTCAGACACATCAGCCTGTCAACCGGGTGCGCATCTGACGCCTCGACAGGCTGTCAGTCCGATAGAGCGGTGCACTTCCGGAGAGGATCAATACGGTCAGAATCCTCAACCATAATATTCTTCCTCGTCCGGCTCATACTAGATGTTTGCCGCCGAGACTTGTTCCGAGCCTCGATGGAAATTCTGCTCTGGATATATTCAGTATAAGTATCATGAGCTTCTCCCATGCTTGGCGGCTCGACAACCGCCTCCGATGTTGTGTAGATATGAGCGGATTGTCTACTACTGTGCGTGGTCAAGGAGTTTGAAGACCAAATTCCAGTTTCTGGCCATCATTTGTCGTGATTGATTCCCAGAGGGTTGGCGGGAATCTTCCTGATGAGAGCGTGAAGGTACAGTACATCAAAGTGAGTTCAATCATTCCAGGATCCTCTCCTATCCTCTCCTATCAGAATTAAATCCGAACCATCTTAAGACCCAAGCCCGCCGCCCGCGATGGGATTTGCGAGGCGATAGGGAGTGTTACTGTAGCAATACCGAAAGGTGATCCCGGGACACTCCTGAGGGCTGGCTGAGAGGTTCAGCCGGAAAACAGAAGAAAAGGATCCTCTCCTGCTACGAGACTGGCAGAGTGTATAATGACAACTACCCATGAACTAGCCGACCACTGCCAAACTGCACCAATTATTCCACTGATCGCACGTGAAAGGAAAATAGCTGTTCGCGACGACGGTCTGAGGATTGATCGTGTGTATTGTCACCGAAAAAGACGTACCAACTTGGCAGGAAACTCTCCAACTGTACTTATATCTGTCATACTCTCATGATATTGATAGAAAAGGTTTCGACTGTTGCACACAAACATGTTTCGACGAAGAGCACTTGCTTTCTCGGGCACTGCAAGCCCCTCCCCGAACTGATTCAACGGAACGTTCGCTCTATCGCAAATCGGTCTCTCTCGTAGTCCGAGGAGCCCGAATAAGACGTAAGAGAATCAGATGGAAATCCGGCCACACGAGCGAAATGCTGCCTCGACAAAGAAGTTTCACCGAATACGCGAGGCCCTGATCTCATGCAACGCCAATCATGGTTCTCCGTATTTTCCGCATGCATCCGGAGTGCTTCGCTCTGTTCATATCAGCTAAGGGCTCGGTAGAGCCGACCCAGTTCACTCGCTGAGACGAAAACGAATTCGAGTGACGACGACGGTCATTGGCATGGTCGCCACACCCAGAATCAGTGTCAAATAGAAAAGGGAATTCCCATTGCTTCTTCTTGAGGAGAACTCATACATACATGGTTCAATCGGATCCAGGACAACCAGCTGGCGATGATACGATATGAGCATTTCTCTTTCGCTGGAGTTGCCGACCGCAAGAGGAAGATAGTAACTTCAAGCTGAGATAGTAACTCCGCGATTCTTAGATTGACGAAAGATTTTGATCAGCGTCCGCCTGACGCACCAACATACGCTCGAGCATCTCGCAGAGAACAATCAACATGGGTGGCACTAGAAATGCTCGATGTGAAGATTTGTTGGGAGCACCGTCTCGCGCGTACTTATCGAACACGTATTTCTTCCTTTCCTATTCGGGAGCAGCCGAAGGCCCGCCGATATTTACGAGCATTCTTTCCCATTCCTTCCTAGTCAGGTACGATGCCGATGAGTCCTCGATGGGATGCCTCTTTTTGAGCTTTGTCCTTTTAGGAGTTCAAGCCCTTGGGCCCTAGGCTGATGCATGCATCCGAGCGTTGAATATCTTGACACAAGCGTGAATATCCGAACAGACCAAGCTCCACAACAGTGGAATGAATAATACCGTGTTCCTCTGATTACGAGACAGGTTTTGTTCCCGTCAAACAGCGGCTAGAATGACTCAGAGATCGAAGAAGTTCAATAGTTTCTCGAATGAGAACTCAAATCGCAACATGATACCCATCGTATTTGTATTCAGGAAATATGGAGCGATTCTAAATGACGACTGGGATTAGCTTTGTTCCTGTCATACTACATCCAGCTCCTGTGGCGCCAGTACGGTAGAAGAGCCAGTAGTATCGTTCAGAAGGGGCGCCACCATGTTTTTCACAAACGGATTCCCGGGCTCCGCCAAAGCCCAAGGATATCTTCAAATATTTCCGAGTTGACGAAAACATCTCGGGCTCGCTGCACATCGATTTCGCGAAGACTTTTCGGAATGGAGTTCTCGACTCTAACGATGAGCGCAACCAGGAAGGGTGCCGCCCGCGAAAAAATTTCGGAGACCCCCCCCCCCCCCCCCCCGAGCCGTCGTCGACAGAACGGAAAAGAGAAGGACCTCCACAACCGAAGTGCTGCCCCTGTTGGTAGCTCGACGTTTGCCCTGGTCGGTGTAATATTTGAATCTATCCGTATCGTAATTGGATTGCGATTCCCAAACCATTCGAAGATCAAGATCGGAACTGGTCGTATCGGTATGCTCGAGTGGAGTTGTGGTCTGCACAAAACATTCTGCTGTGATCAGCAAGCGGGTCCTGCAGCGAAAACGTGGCCTCGCGCTCTCGGTTCGCGGTTGGTAACAGCACAGCGTTAGAAGACCGTGGTTGAGCGAGAATCCGGGTAGCTCCTCCAACCAAAGAGACACGGTTTTGACATCCAGAAAGTCTCGCTCTAATGCTCGCCCTTGTTCGTACGGCCCATTGAATTGCCCGTGGCGGTTTCGGCCGATCTAGTTCTTCGAGACGACTCGGGCTACTTTAACCCCTTATCACGACCGATACCTCTCCCGACGTTCCCCTATACGTACGCCTTGAGACACTCTGACAATAATTTTGTTGACATCAACAAACCGCTGTTGAGGTGAGGATGAGTTTGAGTGAGCTGCTGAGGCCACTCCGGTTCATGTTCGCATACTCTGTAGGAGAGCTCATTGTATCTTGAAGCTGCTATTAGAAAACGTTCCAGAAAGTATGATAATCAGATGGACCGAAACTGATTCAAAAGGAATGCCTGGACCCACTCTGGGGGATTCTCGAAAGGCAGGACAGCCAGACCCGGCAAAGCCCCCAATGAGGTCAGGCCAAACTTGTATTGTTTCAAGACGTATGGTCCGAAGAGCCAAACAGCATGGTAAGACGCACGTAGAAGTATTCGGAGGGAAAATGAGGTCAACTTTCCTCAGTCGCGTATTTCCTCAGCATACTCTGACTTCCCTAGTGGCGGTACTTCTCGCCCTCGAATCCATAATTCCCCCTTTATTTCTCCAGCATTGTAACTCGTTTGAAGTCATCTCAACGAGTTTCTCGGTTTATGATATCTCTCAACGAGCTTTCGCAGAAATGAGCTCGGAGACAGACGGATTGTCCCCGTATTGGTGGAAGAAACGTTGCAGGAATAACGGAGTCCTTTTGAGCACATCGAACGTGGTCAGCCAAGCCGATGGGGAGCGACATTGAATCGAAGGTCTGCCCCCGACAGCACGAATTCACGGTACATCAGTGGTCCGGACACGCAGTCCGCAAGACCGTGCCTCGAGCTGAATCCTTTGTGATTCCGCTGTAGGAAGTCCATCGGCTTTCTGGCCTTTTTCGACCATTGGATATTGGCTTAAGAGAAATCGAGGCTGTCAATGAACGCAAATCCCTCGCGCCGGGGGACTCCGAAGCCGGCGTGACCTTCCCAGCAGCCTCCGCCACTTCTCTGTCTGCTTCCACTATCGGTCTTTCAGGAGATAAGCCAAGGAGGGGGAATGTGACTGTTCTGCAGATAGTGTCGAAACAGCATTACCGGTTGCCGCCGCCGCTGCTGCCTTTCATAACATTTGGCTCGAGGGCGCGACGCATCTGATTGGGACATCGGACATGAAACGGATCGTAGCAGAAGCGCCCGATACCTTGAACAACCACTGGCAGAAGCTGCGATTTCGAATCGTTTTCCGATCGACTGCTGCGAGCCAGCTTCGCAGAGCTTCGAACGTTATCTTTCGATTCAATCGGTCATTGCTGTAGGATTTGATTCATAGGAATGCAGACCTATCGAATCGATATCGAACCTCTCCACTGACCCAGACGGGACTCGAGCTCCGCTGGAGTGCTGTGGTCGATGCTGTGAAACTTGCACACACTTCCGCGCCATCCAAATCAAATCAACATCTCGGACAGCAGACCGCAGTTTTTGTGGGCTGCACCCTCGGTGAGTTTTATAGCTGGGAATATTTCTAGAGAGGGCGATCGTAAAATATTTCACTTGCTCGGAATCGGCAGCGTATCGTTCCGCGGCCGTCAGAGCCACGGAGTTGGCGAAAGGAGTGAAGACGATATCGCCGAACTTCGACGAAAATATCTACCAATACCACGAGGGCCAATCTGTCAGCACATTTTGGGAGAAAAGAAAAAAAAAATCCTCTCATGGAGCCGATCGGATTTTGACATCTTTACTTGTCCAAGGAGAGTCCACGTCGAACTGTCTCGCTTCGTGTTCCTCAATCCGTCTGTCATCGGAGGTCTTCCTGGGTCGAAGCATCAGAGTGATTCTCGATGCAATGAGATCCCTCGGACTGACATTGGATGGACATACTTTGCCTGAACGTCGATCAAGGGGTTTATCGAGGGAAGATTTCTCCATATATTCTAGGAAATGCCCTTCCCAAGCTGTCGTCTTCGAAAGCTGCCCAATGAGAACATTGGGGTCGTGGGAACTCACGCAACCCGTATTTCCACGCGGAGTTTGAAGTGTTTGCATCCGAGATGATCGAGTATTCAAGAGGCGAGGAGTCTTTCACGGTCAGGAGAGTATGAGAGTATTCACTATGATGCTCTAGATCGAAACGCGGCTGTCAATGAACCTCACCCGAGAGTGGCCTCATCATGTGAACGGTTGCCTTCTGATTTCGACTGAAGAATTCCAGCCTTTTATCTTAAGGACATAAGGCAAGTAAGTGTATCCGGCAACAGCGTATGAGATTCCCAGAGTCGTGGCGGTCGTTCGCTGAAGTTCATTATGCGGATATATCCCGTTTCCTTACAAACGCTCGGAAGGACTCCAGAAAAATTGGTAACGCAGCCCGCCAGAAGTCTGTTTCGGAGGAAGCGCAAAGATCAATCATTGTCCTTGGCCCGTGGACTTCGATAAAGAATTGGTTGTCGTTTCCCCCAGTCGGGAGTCGACTTTGAGGAGTAAAGCTGTCGGCCTCGAAACTCTTCGACCGAGAACTGCTCGTCGGAACGCGATCGGAGAGCGGGCAAGAATCCGGTGGTTGAGGGCCCCGGATGATCGGTTGCCCACTGGATCGGCCCTAAATGCTCGGCCCGGAAACATCAATGCCGAGCGATCCTGTTCCAGGCTGCCGTAGTCCTGGCTCATTCGGCGCTTGGGAGGGACCGAGGCAGACCATACGTTGGAATTATCCCGTAAAGACATCTTAAACAACTTGTTAGACCGCTGGTGGACGAGCTGAGATCAAGACATTTGATGGGGCTCCCATCGGCATCGAGCGGCCAAGTGTGGCTTCGCAGTGCTGTTTTGGAGCGCTGGAGACCCAACTTGGGAGTAGGAAGAACTATCGAACTGAGCAGCGTTGCTGCCAGCGAGTGGGATTTCTGAAAATCACTATCACAGCAAGATGCGAGGGAGAAACGATTGGGACCAGTGACGAACATCGGCTGATTATTTCGACAGATCGGTTCATCTGTTGAGATTCGCTCCAAAGCGTGTGCCCAGGCCTTTAACTGAGGAGGGGATGAAATTTCGCTCTCGATGTTATGCTCTTGGGAAATCTTCAGAATTTTGAGCTCTCGGTCCGGTACCTCGTCTCCGCTTTGGGGAACCCTGAACTCTGGGATGGGCGGCAGCCTCGCCTGCCTGACCAGGGAACCGTTCTCGGCAACCTTTCGGAGTCGCTCGAAAAACAAGGGATGCGCATTTTCTACCTCATGCCGTCTGATGCGATCGACCATCTGAGCAGCAAAACTTTGTGTACATAGAGCAGATTAGGGCGTCGCTCTGTACATTGGTTACATGCGTACTGTTGATGAATACGGCGTTGCTATGGTAGTAAGCAGGAACACGCTCAGCTGGCTTGCCCGCCCAATCGGCTCGGAAAAGCCCGATCGCGATGTGGCCCGGTCAAGTAGCTCCCACCGTATCTCGTTCCATGAAGATTCCCCAAAGGTTCGTCAACAGGAAGAGCAACCAGCTGCGCCCTGTATTTAATTTTCCCCCCTCAGAAAACGCAGTTCTGAGCCTCGGACTCGGGGCCATTCCTGCAGAGAAATCGGCCGAAACGAGGAGATGGATTATAATTTTTGAGAGTGCACCGAAAACTCTCCCCGGACTCCCAGACTGTTTCCTCATCAAAGATCGGAGCTGAATGCTTATTGCTTCCCATGGGAGTCCTCGTCCGGTCATCGCGTCCGATGCGCGTCGGGACTCCCTGGGGGCTTTGGAAGTTCCCGAAAGGTCTAAAGGGAGTCGGCAACGATATTTCTGGGACCCCCAACAGATTCTCAGCGGCATACCCGGGATCATCGACCGAGGGTTTCTAAAAGTTCCTCGTTTAATAGCTTCGGTACTACGCCGAAACGGCGGAGAATGTTTCGACAGTAGCTCTTGGACCCAGGTCCCGAAACGGCTATGTGGAGGACGCGTCCATCTCGGCCGGGAGCGATCAGATAGGCCTGCATGCGGTGCCTGTTTGCTCATCTCACGTAATATGGATTCAGGGTCATTCATATCGATCGCAACCCGTCGCTAATGCGGACCCTATGCTCTGGGTTCGTCCGAACAAGGGTCTGGCTGATGGGACCGATTCTATCGTTTATTGATCGCGCATTGGAAACATCGTGAGCTTGAGCACGGCACAATTGTGCATTGCGTCCTGAGAACTCCGTTCGCCACAACCAGTAACGGCTACCGTTCGCGAGGCCAGAGAGATAGTTCTGAGCCGCTCATGCTCCGGTAGGACCGCTAAGGTGGCATGAGAACGATTCGTGTCGTCGATCAGTATCCAAGACGGAGCTACGGCCTCAGTCCAAGGGTTGTGCTGCCCGCGGGGGTCGGAAAAGCTGTCTGACGAGCGCTGAAAACTCCGCGAACAGCTGCTCCTTTCGCAACACAATATTTCAGGGATGATCCTCCCGAGCTAGCATCTTCCTTCTTGAACTCGCCCGCTGCGTCAGCGATGCACCTCCGCGTACGCTCCGTTCCGCCGCCCACGACGACGAAACGCCCCGGTCTGAGAGCCGACTGGTTCTACGTATTCGATACGAGCTGAACGTATTTCATTGTGACGCTGCCTAGCGCGGATTCGTCGAGAATGAGTTCGGCAGATCTGCGATTCCTCTGGATTCGAGGCCTCCCAGTCAGACGATAAACAAACTCTTTCTCGCAGAGCCGCCGAGCGACGCGAGTGATCCCACGACTCACTCGAGCTCTCGAACGGTCACAAGAGTTCGAATCAGGGAGGTGCAAGCGATGGTTCCGAGGAGTGCGTCGGGCGGCTCCGGTGGAATATTTTGAGTCAATATTTGAGCAGATCGGCTGTGTCTCAGCCACGCGAACTGAGCGGGGGATCGAGTGGGAATATTGATCTTGTGTAGACGCGGAGTAGAGCCTCGCAGGCTGGAGGTTTCCGATAGGGTGTGTCTGGCGAAATACTCTGGGCGCAGTGTCTGTATGGAGCCTCGCGTTTCAACGTGTTTGAGAACTCCGAGTCGATGAGCGAGCTCTCATCTATTTCCACAAGCTGCGCGAGACTGATGAGGTCTGTCGTGTATATGTTTCTGGGTATGGAGCGAATTCGCGTTCGCGGCATGACATCGATCTCATCTGAGTCCCGGAGTTTGCCTCACGCTCGTGAGGTGAACTGATCCGATCACTGCGCGTTGTCGACCGGAGCGTCGGTACTTGAAAGCTCAGTTCAGACGTCGAGCCGAGGAAAAGGTCCAGTTTGTGATCAGGAGTGGCGGCAGCGTGCGGCGCAGAAAGAGAGTCACGGCGAAGGAAATGATCTCCTTAACGGTCTACGCCGGACATCGAAGTGACGTGATGAAGTGATGTTTGCTTCCAGCTGTTTCCGAGGAGACCATCACGCTGAGACGTCTACCCCGGGTCCGGCTGTGGTCGGCCCCTTGGTCCCCCGCACGGGAACGCGTCGCTCTCGGGAAAATCAAAGAAGTGTCGCTGAAGCTGACACCCATTCAAAACATGTGGCTTATGGAGGGGCCATAAATTAGCGTCGTTATGCGCATCATCTCGGAGTCTCGCTCTCGATGAGAGGTCGATGACGGAGCTGTGTTTCCGATTGCGAGTCATGGGTTGACAGGAGGTCTCGGGACAAAAATTAATGAGCGGGCATGAACGCGTTCCAAGCCTGGTGAAGCAGAGAAACTTGACTACTGGTTCTGCGCCTATTCAAGTTTGTTAGAGCAACGCTCGCCGTTCGTCAGAGATTTACGTCGACTGAGCCCGGTGCCGCTCTCCAGAACTGGATAGTCCGAGGTCGGAGCAAGGGAGCCCAGTCGAGCAGCGGAGGTCCCAAGCGAGCGCAGCGAACGCAATCGGAGTGAAAAGTCGAGTTTTGTTTTCCTCTTTTGCGACTTCTTTTATGGTCTGGTCGGCCCGTCGGCGAACGAACAACAGAGCTCAGTGACAACAGCGCATGCCAGATTGATCGCCCTCTGACCCCGAACTTTTGTGTGACTTCATTCCGATGGAACTCTGCTCGGCGGGGAAGCTGTTCTCCTGTTGTTTGAATTCCTGTGAACTGCGACGGGTTCTCATCGAGTTCTTCGGAGATGGGCCAGCGTTGAGTCGTGACGCGTTCATCTCACAGGTTCAGAACTGGAAGCAGGATCGGCAGAACGGAGCCAAGCCCTCGGGTTCGGCCCAGCTCCGATCTCATGCTCACAGAATGACGATATCGAATGCCTCGAAACATGACTCCGAGCGCGTTTCGATTCAAGAGTCTATCACGAAGTCAGGATTAACGACCAGGCTCGTCCTCCGCTCAAAATGACCGGGGTCCTATCCAACAATCTTCGCAAGCACCGATAATTTTCGGCTTATCGCGGCGAACGACCCGACCTTAAAACCTCTATTCTCAGCTGTCTTTTATCCGTATGGTGTCCATGTTATAATTCCGCCATCGCAGAGTCAATGTCGAACTTATTTCAAGGGAAGACATTGTCCCTGGGCTTCACAACAGGTGACAACGGTCAGCTGCACGTGCAGGGCCACGGCAGCTGAGATGCTTATCCATATTGCTCCGTCTCAACCGAATAGAGAATCGCCAATAGAGGCCGGGTGGACTCCTTCGACCAAGTCTTCGTCTCCCGTGAGGCAGAATGCCCTCATCCAACGCCACGTTTTGTTGATCTCTCGAGATTCTTCGATGGATTGAGGGAGAATGAGAATAATAGAATGACCACCAAACGATGCGAGTCACAAGGAGAGTCAGCTCCAAATTAGAGGAAGAACAGGCGGTGACGAAATAATGACTGCGACAATAGGAGAGAGTGCAGGAGAACGGAAGCTGACAACAGGGAGACGCTCCTCTGCACGAGAGAGATATTCGAAACCCACCGCCCCCGGTATGAATAAGAAAAATCTCCACGAAGATTCTGTGAGTGAACTCACGGTTCAATTCAGAGAGGAGGGACCCAAGGGGAATACGCCATCCGTCATCTCATCTTGTTAATTCGTAATAAATCCCCTTCGTTCTCGATCGCGCGGTCGCGAGAATCCTCCTCAGCGCTGCGAGGCAGCTCATTGGTTTCCTCTCCTCTCTGTTTTTGAGTCTCAAGTAAAACTTTGGGTTCCGATATGCTCCTCCCATCTGTGTGCAGAGCGGAAATCGATTTCTGTTCATACCACCCAAGTTTTCACCAAGCTCGATCGACAATCATACCGTGATCTACTGAGCGCTACCACTGGATCTATCCTCGCCATCACTGCAGGCTCAGAATCGGTGTTCGTAAGAGTTATTTCCATTCAGCAGGGAGTTCCACATACATCCTTCCCGACTTCGAGTAGCGTGTTCAGAACCCACGGCAGTCAAAAATATCGTTCTCTGAGTGCTTACTCCTGATATTTCTACCCAACTTTGGAATCATCATTTGTTACCATGGTGAAGCTTCGGCAACTCGCCGGACTTCGAGCTCTTCCAGATGCTCCGTTGAATAGCGTCAGGAATTCTCCGAACATTATAGGAACTACAGCTCCTCTCTCCACTCGTTTTCCAGTCGAGATGCCTCATAAAGTTTCCGAATATTCTCGGGAATTACGAGAACAGGGAGGAATGGACAGCGCTAGCTAGAGATAAATCACATTTATGAGATATTTTTCGATCCTTCATGGTTCGCTGACGCAGAGACCCCATAAAATCAAGAGGGAAATTCCGGAACAATTCAAACAAATGGTACTGTCACGAAACGGGACGTTCCTCCCCATTGGTATGTAGAAGGAGCTCCATCAGAGCGTCAAAGCGTGAGAGAACTCCTGACTGATAAAGCACTGGCGGAGGTGGAGATGAGCCCAGCAGGGGGAAGAGTACTGGAGCTGCTCCTTCCTGAATGCAAAACATACTCTTTTAACAAAGCTTCTCCAACGAATATTCTCACTCTTCTACACTGGCCGGCTACACTAGTTGAAAGAGCAGAACTTTCCAAGATTGAATCGGTTTTTCAAAAAGTCTGCAATCTTATAGAATATCCCGTTCATTATGTTGGCATCAGATACTGCAATCTGGCATGCTGGGTCGACGCGTTCTCCAACTCTTCTGCACTCCTCCCAAAGCTTATTTGCGCCATTCATGGGAGCTGGGGAAAATCGAAATGCTTTAGCTGATATCACAAGGCCTCCAGCTGACCCCGACGGATTTCTATAAATAAAAATGCATTACGCTCGGGAACGCAGACTTTACTTTCGCTGGCGATATCCGACAAAAGCTCGATTGAGAGCGAAGAATAGGAAACGTGCGCAAAGAACGCTTCACTTCGGCGATAAACACACACATCGGAAATACCTGGACAACATCAAACTATTCGCATCATCCCTGCGACGTTTGAGTCGATGCATCGTTGGTTCTCTGCTATAAAAATGGAATGAGGAAAGCCAGGACACAGCTGAAGAGAGAAGACAAGAGCCGCATCCAGAGCGATGCCTCGAAGCTTTCATCGTCTTTTTGAAAATACTCTAGAGAGGTACCGTCAATTTGCGTGGCAGGGGCCTCGAAACTTTTCCCTGAGAAACGTTGGAGTCGCCTTCCTCCGGGAGCCTGGAGCTCTGTGCTGATTGAAAAATTGAGAACCCTAATGTAGGGTAAGACACCTGTACTCAAACGCACCGGTAGCTTGGTTCAATGAGCTTGCGAGATGCGTCTTCACTCATTCGTTTGGCCCAAATCAGGTTGAAGGTTGCCCTTGATTCAGTCGGGGTTCCATGGAGGGTTTTGATCGAGGAGCCTGCGGCACCACGAGGCCGTTGAGGCTCTGATTCATCAAATACAAGCTTCAGGGTTGCCAAGAGCACGGAGACCTGCTCATCCGGAGGACATGGGAAGCTTGACCGGGTATTGGTGGAGAATTGAAGGTATATCGAACTTTTCGCACCGAAGACGTACTTCAAAAAATATTCCGAAGCTGAACCTCAGGTCTAACTACGCGCCGGAAGGGACAACCAGACGGTCTTGTTTTCTTATGCAGTTCATCATTACTTTAATGAAAACGGAGCAGAAAGCTCTGCCTACTTTGTCGCTGGGAGGTCGTCAACACATTCTCTAATGGGCGCATTGATGAATGTCAGGTTCCGGGTCATTTACCGCCACACACAACGATTTAGTGAGAAGGAAGCGAGCTCATTCTATCCGCATTTTCCAAAAGCCGGCTTCATTACCGGACGTTCAATAAATCTCAGCAGTTGCACAATCGGATTCGACCGAATATGCGATCGATCGCTCAATTGGTCGATAGATCGTCGTATTAGACCTAATCTCATTGTGCCTCCGGGATCGAATCCAAGAGTTGATTTGAACGCATCCGGTGGAGCATAAGTTCGTTCAACTCATAGCGGACGCGACAATTCAGCAACCGCGGGAAAAACTGTTACTTCGGATGCACGTCAGTTTCCTTCTCGCACCACCGTGACTGCACTGGGCTGTCGTTCGATTCCTCGACTCGGAATCGAGAAAGCGACTCCTTCCGTTGTTTTGACTGCATTCGGCAGCCTCGCCCGTTCGATGTGAGAACAACGATTCATCCCGATGGACGGACGTGGTCGCACCCGTCATCAAAAGCGCAGTCGACCGAGAGAGCGACTGGCAGCCAGTGGGTCTCTCGGTCGAGTACGCGCGCCAACGGGTAGGGCCATCGACGCGATGGATGAGGATCAAATGACCGAGGCAGCAAATTGAAAAACGATAGGGGTTCGTTATGAACACATCCATGCATATCGAGGTCGGAAAGTTCCTCGAGGGCTTCCGCCTACTTCACCAGCCTCTAGCACGATTTCCTCTCACCCACGACTAGAGAACTCCGTTGAATCCAAATCAGATGAGAGACTGGATCCCGAGGGAATCGCTCGGAAAATACCCAGAATATTCATGGGCAAATAACATGGAGCCGTATCGTTCATCGCAGAGATTTAACAGAACTTTACTTGATCATTGGGTGCAGCCGGTTTCCGATGCCGAGACTTCGAGGTCGGAGAAGACTTTTCGGGAAGATATTCAGCTGGGGAACCAGGATCGATTCGTGAGAATTTCCGCGAATCAGCCTCGATTCAAGGATTAGGTCCATGCTCAAACCTTACATTTACGTGATATCGAAACATCACCGAAGACCATGGTCGACTCATGGGCCGTCTGAGCCGAGTTGTGAGGAGGCCACAGTCAATCATCTTTGTCCTATGGGCTCTCTCAAGGAGCTGCGGAAAATCCGCAATAGGCCGTCAAAAATATATGGATCGCTGGGATCCATATCTTGAAGACTAGAAAAGGATAGTGATCGGGGCCTCATTCTCTCAATAGCGCGGAAACTTTTCCAGCCGAGAGAACTGCTCACGTTGCTGTGATAGGAGTCAGGAGCACCCAATATATTCTCTTGACTCGATATTTCCAGGCTGGATTGGTTCTCCCTTTCGGCTCATACTTTACGTTGAAGCTATCGGAGGCCGTCATCCTCATTCTTCTGATGAAAAACCCACCTACCGCTCCATGAATTATGTCCCGAACTTTCCCCGTCAGGGATCCGTGTGCTCAGGTCGAAATGTTTGCGATGACTCCAAGAGCGATGTGTGAGCACTCATTCGAATCACAGGCGGCAGCATCCGCGGTCTTCCCGGTGATCTTTCCACTCGTTGAAAGCTCCACGGAGAGCCCGAGTACTTGGGCTCGTGTGAGAATTTCCCAACTCGAGGTCTAGTGTCCGCGCCCCCGAGGGTCAGAGGGAATTTGAGGATTTTGTTTGGGTAGGCGAATTTTCTGTTATTCTAAGCTCTGTTTCTCCTAGCCGCTTGCGAGATGAACTTTTCCCTGAGCTCGGCCGTTTCATGGGGCTCCTGAGGGAGATGAGCGCAACCCAGCCACTGAATAAAGTCTGACGAATGACACGCGAAATTCAGTCCACAGACCTCGGTCGAACTAGATCGAAAGGACGAGGAACAAGGCAAGCAGAAGTTCCCAGACATGTGAACCAGGAGAGCCTATTCCACTCCGATGGAAACAAAGCAGACGCCGGAACTTCACTCCGGGTCCGGGCGAACAAAAGCATTCCGCGGGACTCTGCCGGTAAACCTCAGGAATTTCTGTTCATTGGTTCCCCCCTCTTCTGACAAAGCTCACCCCAACGGTAGAGGCTTCTGCTCCCAACGACTTCTCTCTATTCGTGTCTGGTTGTTGCTCCAGCCATTGTCCCGTTCTTTTTCAATTCCCATTCTCCGAATTGAACGACGTTTGGTCTTGGCTGACACGATCACTCGACTACCCGAGCTCATTCTGTTTGATAGCAAATCCTGAGGAAATCAAGTTTCAGATATTTTTCTCCTCCCCAACTAATTCAGAATTCCCCGGAATAGATCAAACGCGCACCGACTGCATCGAAGGAGTTGGAATCGCGTTGGAAACTCCCGCGACGAGTCTTGAGTTCTTGGGGCCGCAGTGGGTGGCGCGGGACGGTGAGCCTGAGCTCTGAGAATTCTGGCTCCAGCGGCTTCCCCACTATCGCAGGAGCGAGAGCCGCCAAGCGACGTTCGCGTCCCCTCGCGCTGGTTAGGCTGCAGAGTCAGAGTTTTCTGCTTCACCGATTTTCCATCTTCCCACGAGGCGAAGTGTGCCCACTGCGGCCAGTATCGAGAGCAATCCTGATCCGGGAAATCGATCCCATACATTCCAGCCAATAAACTTTCGGACTCACCTGGTTTTCGTTCGTGGATGATCATTAGCGTTCACTCGCCGAATGCTTTCCGACTTCAGTGAATGCAACCGCGGCTCCCCGTGAAGGAGCACTGCATCCGAGTACAAAACATCGGCCCTCACCCTGATTGTTTCCGGCAGTGGAGATAACAGTTCTGAGCCAGTGGATCCCCCTGCTGCTAGAGCCAGAGTCGGGAGCAGGAAACATTGCTCTCTTCTCTTGTATGATAAATCGAGTGTGCTCTCAACAACGCTGAAATTGTTATGTTCAAGTGAATCCGTCAGTCGTGATGGAGGGGACCGAACGGCCGGAACCTCTCTGGAACCTGAAGGCGACGCCCAACGATATCTGCTGTGGCACTCTTTCCAAAACGTTACTTCAAGTACGGATATTCGGCTGAAATGGTGAGGTGGATGAGCCGCATTCTGCCGGGTGGCTCGAGGGCGAACCCGAGGCCCCACAGTTCCACTCCGTGGTCGCATAGATTGCCTCGATCTTTCTGCGAGGCTGAGCTCAAACCGCACCTGGCTGCTCGTTTTGCTGTTTGCGACATTGTCGACTGCATTCGAACAACCAAAGCTCTCTACGGCCACGGTCGGCGCAATTGGATTCGTGTTGAGACCGCTCAATTCATACTGTGAACTGCTAGGCTGTGTTCTACTCTGTTGAAGTTAGATCCCAATGAATTGGGCACAGACAAAGCGACTCCCCCGGGACACTGGACCAGAACCGCCGGTTCGAAATATGCAAGCGGCGTAGGATTGGCGGCATTCTGAAGAAACAACAATTTTCGCATCGATCCTGGAATGCTCTTCGAATCTGGAATATTTAACCAATACGGTCGGGTCTTACGTCTTTTCGAGTTACGTCGAGTCGTAACTCGGAACCGCCTCGAGTTACATCGAAACTCCATCGAAGCTCCTTTGACCGACGCGAGTCGAGACCGGAATGGATACAGAAGAAAACATATTCGATCCGCTTCCTGTTCCTCAGTTGAAGACAAGAATCGGGGCGCGACTGTGCAGTGTCGGATTTTCCTCGGAACGTTCGAATCATTCGAGAGCATCCTCGCCGCCCATTCCCCGACTGCTCATGCTCCCATTGTTCCTGGCGGGGAAATACAAATGTCCGAAGAAACCGATGAAACGCAGAGAAGGAAGCGGAACTCGCATACGAACTTCTTTGGAGCCCCCTATCCCCGATAAGCTGTTCTCCTCAACTCTCGAAGTCTTGGGTCAGGGGATTATCGACCTCCAACTGGGACATTATTCAGGGTGCGATAGCGGCAGGCAAACCAGGACGCCAAGTTACGAACAAGTGATCCTTCTGCTCAACCTCGTGCACTTCTCTGAATCAAGGCCGATCCCTTCCTTGATCCCGCCGCCGAGCCTGATGCTTCCGGATGATCATCAATCTGGCAATCGCATGCTTGGTCCCGTCGAGAGATCGAAGGAGAAGAATCACGTACTAGCTTCCAGTTGTCTGACGTGTCTAGTTGACGAAGTGAGTCATTGAGCCGCGCAACTATCGGCACCGAATACTTCAACGCGGCGCCAACTTTTGGACGAGCCGTGAGAGTGCGTTCTCGATTTCCATCGGACGTGCATTATTGTCCAGCTCCCCGCATCTCCCGCGCCCCCCGCATCAATCAGACTGGTGAGCAGCCGCGCAGCTGACCGAACGCACCGATTCGGGTCCTCTCTGGGAGACAAAGTCACCCCCCTGTGGGCGGAAAGACGACCCAACGCCGGGTTGGCCAGTGGCGAAGAACGGCCGTGTTTTCCCTCCAGGTCATCTATCTGTCTCCAGCAGATGAGAACTCTGCCCGATGTTAGTGCGGGCGAAGGCGGAATTGTCCGTCTGTCTTGATACCCGCCCCGCTGTTCGCCGTAGCGCAAGGACCCCAGCTACGAGCTTCAATCCCTTCGGTTCCCCGATTATTCTCCGATGGAATCTGGCCTTTCGTGAAGCCCCCATTCCATTTAGCTGGAAGCCCACGTCCCCTTCTGCCACATCGTTCGGCTCCAGCGCTCCGTTCTTGCATCTCCCTTTCGCAGAACTCCTTCCCTTCTTCTATTGCTTGCTTCTTTCTTGCCAGCATTCCCTCTATATATCTCTGGTCGGAACCGATTTGATGACGGGGCGCACTTTGTTGCCGCGGATTCTTGTTATCCTTGTCTAACCGACAACAGACAATCCGAGTGATTCTTGCGACATCGTCCGTCTAGTGGTAGTGACTATCAGCGCGTCTTGCTTGCTTAGTGAACCGATGGACGAGGAAGCAACCGAGCCGCCGAGAGGAACGCCAAGAAGAAAATACAGCCGAGAAACTAGCCAGTTCGCGAAGGGCTTCACGAGTCCATTGGCATCACGAACGCAGCGGGTTCAAAGGCACACAATTAACGTTGCCGTTGAAAGCAGTGAGGAAATCGCTCCCGCCGGGAGGGCGTGAGTCGGTGTCGTCTTTCACCTAACTAGGCCAGCTTGCTAGCCTATGGCGTCCATCAGCATATGAAAGAAAACTATTTGAATATCAATGAGTCTTCGTTTTGCGGTTGGGATCATTTCCAAAAAGTGAGAATACATGCCTCGGAAATAATTCCACTACCTAGGAAGAGTTCCACATTATAGGAACCTCGTTGCGAAATCGTAACGCCCTCGAGCTCGAGTGAAACGGGACGAAGCCATTCTCGAATGCCTTCGCTGAACTCCTGAGTCGAAGCCGGTCGTACCCACTGGATTTTTATAATTCCGGTGGCAGAGCGCTTCCCGTTGTATTCGTGGCCGTCATGGAATTGTATCCGTGAACCGAGCTAATTAATGCAGCGAAAAGACAGATGGTTATTGAACAGGGTCGTCAGTTCACGGACCGCTGGGTTTCGGATGTTTCGTCATTCTAGTCCACTGAAGACGTGTCATGCCAAAGTACAACTGGCAGTAGGCGGGTCTGCTGCTCACAACAGACTGGAGCGGTGCTCGCTGCATGCACATACAGGCGCATAAGCACGTAGGTGTACAAACGTTGCAGGCGAGAAGGCCGAGGTCGAATATTGGTGAATAGCAGTCCAAGTGTCCAGTCAGACTTGATGAAGCCTTGGCGACGTGAAGCACCTCTCCTCAAGATACTCTCCTCATTCCGGCGACATTATTGCGGCTGCAGTACAGGGAAAAAGATTGATCCGTTCTGCTGAGCAGGGGGAGCGGACCCAACCGTTCACAGAAATTAGGAATGATACGACACTTGCGCGCCGGACTGCATTCCTGTCGGACTCGAGTTCCGAATGTACCCTCGGTCATCGATTCCTGATATGAATGACCTGGATGTTTCAGACGTTCGAGTTTGTCATCGTCCAGCCTCCGACCAGTTGAAGGTCTCGGATCAACATTCCATTTCAGGTACAGTGAGCGTCACACCGGCTCTGCCTGGCACCTATTTCCATCGACGCCCACATGATACCCCGCGTAGCCTAATGGACTTCCGGCACATGCCGCTTTCGCGTTGTTCTTCAGACGGGGTCCAACTCACATCAACGAACTCAATCAACTACAGACACCGGATATCGGAGCCTCGGCGCTGCGAAGACTCTGTTTTCAAAGCTCAGCTCTTTCGAGGAACTTCTCCCGCCCCAACTCGTCCAGACTCTAGAGCAGTGGTTCTCAACCTTCCCGGGCCCGGGGCTCCCCTAACGTCAGAGAGAGGAAGTCGTTCCGAATGTCCGCGTGAAGTTAGCGGCGTACTTCACTCTGGAATCTAACGGCTGAGTCTCTGAGTACATGAAGAGGAGATATTGATGATCAGATGGCGTATGATTCCGAGGTCAAAAGCGTTTGTTTCCTGTGAAAAATCCAACGAGATCGCTGGACGACGTTTCCTACATCGAGCTCGTACACAGCCAAGTACCTGCTCCTTAAATGCCAGCAATCCATCTCCTGAGAACAATACGACGCGCTCTCCGTGTGTCACGGGCATTGCGGTGATTCGGAAATATCCAACGGGAAATTGCGGAAGATGGCTCAAAAAGACTTCCGAGCGAATTCCTCGGAAAGGTGATGGGACGGAATTCCGAATCGGGCGAGGGAGCAACTTCTCATGCCACGAAATCCGAAATCCCTACCTCAACAGGCGATCCGGCCCCCATAAGGTCGGGTGAAAGCGCCCGAACACGTCCGAGTATTTCGTCCGAGTTAAGAAAGCACATTGGCAGCGAGGTCTAGTGGTGGTCCCTCGGCTTCTATTTCCAAGAGGAAAATCGCATCGGAAATCCGACGAACGTGATCTGAGTTCCTCAAGTATGATCTTTTCGATGCAGGCGGCGGCCAATTCGGGAGACTGCGAGATCGGAGCCCAATTCAGGAAATCTTGACCTGCCGCCACACCATTTTGGGAATCTCCCTCAGAACTTGAACGCGCATGTGCTGCTCGACCTATTCATCCCGGACTAGACCTGCTTTCCCGTTAAACGTGAAACGTCAATCCATAATATCGGAAGCACCCTAGATATACGATGAAGCCCAAGAACGGATTTGTTCGCCGCCATGAGCTTTGAGTGATCGCTCTGTTGTTTTCACTTCCTTCTCCTCATCCGCTGCGATGCAAAATAGGATAAAATGATGAAAACATCTTTTGTTCAGCTCACTGTGATGCTCAATTATAGCCATGACACTTTTTCGTCTATGTCCCACTGTGATGGTGATGGTTATGAGTATTTATTGATCCTCCGATATGTTATCTACATTTCCATTAACACACATATCAAATGGGACACAGTTCCTGCTGCGATTGAGTTCAGCGGATCTCTCGGGTTTCTCTTCCCCATGTTTCCGGGTTCATTCTTGTAAACCTTCATGTCTCCTGCCTGCACTCCTGAGTCTGACCCAATCTAGCAAGCTCTTCCGTCCCAGGTTGATTGGCGACACATTTCGTTTTAATGTGGGGGATGGTTTCAGGGTCCCGTCCGCATCTTGCACATCGGGTGTCGATTTCATGGTATTTCGAACGATGCACCCCGCTCGGTAGCATTCCTGCCCGGGCAAGTGCCATCAGCGCGCTCTCCCGGTGGTTTGTATACAGCCCAAAAAGTGTGACACCTCGTTCTTTCCGCTCTCGATATGGGATTGGGCTTGCTTTAGAGATCACGGCCCACCTTCATGTCTGGTCCATCTCTTCTCTTATCCGCTTCCTTACGGCAATTTTGAAGAGGCCGAGCTTGGTTCTTCCATTGTCTCCGTGTTGAAGAGGTCAGTGGCGTAGCGAGCCCTCATGATGCCCGGAGCGGATTTGATCCCCCCCTCTTTTTTTTGAGGTCTGAGAAGTTGAATGCGTTCGATGCACACTGAATGTATCTTCGTAGTCCTCAAACATAAAATATGATCATCTGAAATGGAGATCTTCCGAGAAATGAAGACAACTTGCGCGAGCTGACCCGAATGTTAGCAAGTAGAATATTATATGAGCAACTGGATTACGTATTCTTGGAAGGTTATTTGCTTCGCTCCTGGAGCTGCGAATCTTCTGTTGACTCCTCATTGAAGTTGAGCTCATCCGTGATGGACATCTCGATAGATAGGACAGCGAGGTTTGTCAACTTCGTTGGCTCGATCTCTGGTCCGAGGCAGAAACAAAATGAACTAAACGTTGCCTCTCGATCAGGAAGGAGGACGAAAATAATGTGGTTGTTCGTCAATAGGGTAAAAATCAGATGCAACGATCGGACTTCGCCCCCACTCTGGGGATTCCGGGAAAAAAAAATACCTGGAAGAGCTTAGAAACCCTAATGTGATAGGCATGGAGAGGCATTCTGATGCCGCCAGCGACCTGATGCCCGGGGGGTTCGTTGCGCTTGATGCTAGCGCAGAATTCGCGCACGTTAGTTTGGGCAGCCCGGCGGCTTTCCATTGGATCCTCGTAATTTCAAATCGTTTGGAAGTCCACATGGCTTGGGCATGTCGGCCTAGGACATTTTGGTTTCGGACGTTTTGGCACGGACACTTTGGTCCCGAAGACAGTTTGGCTTCAGACATTTTTGCCTCGGAGACATCTTGGCTCAAGACATTTTGGCCTCGGAGACATCTTGGCTCAGGACATTTTGGCCTCGGAGACATCCTGGCTAAGGACATTTCGGCCTCGGAGTGTTTGGCTTCGGACGTTTTGACTCGATTTCGATGGCGAGCTATATCCGAAACCTTGAGGGTTTGACCAATGCTTGCGTAGCTTATCCGTTGTTCTGATGACCTTCACCGACCTTGAGGTAGGCCCTCGCGAATCGAGCCTGTTTTCAGAATCCATACCGCTAGCTTTGTAACACGAATATAGGAGTACGGAGCGATTCGCGCCACGGAGAGCGGAAATCATCTGACATTAATATCTGCTAGTATCTTGTTGAGCATGATTCTATCGAACCTACGAGGCCTCTTTCCGATCAATTCAGGATAGAATCATGGTTGGCAGCATGGGAAGATCCTCGCAGGAATCGATATCAAGTGATTCCCGCTCTCCGTGGTGCGGAATTCATTCCTGCTCTAAGATAGCAGACGAGATGCACCATAGATCCGGGTGAACCATACGACCTCGCTCTCGGAAGATGAGGATGTCCTAAGCCAGGATGGCTCCGAGGCCAAAATGTCTAAAGCCAAGATGTCTCCGAGGCCAAAATGTCTAAAGCCAAGATGTCTCCGAGGCCGAAATGTCCAAAGCCAAGATGTCTCCGAGGCCAAAATGTCCAAAGCCAAGATGTCTCCGAGGCCAAAATGTCTAAAGCCAAAGAGTCCGTGCCAAAACTTCGGAAGCCAAAATGTCCAAAGCCAAAATGACCGGCTCCGTGCGCATGTAATCTCTGCAGCGAACTGTGTGCCTGCCTCTTCCAGTCTTGCTCCTGCTGGCAGGGGTAATTTGGTTCGTTGCTTATTTTTATTCTAAGGTATTTGTAGTGGTCCCGGAATCCGATCCGTCAATTCTCTTGGTTCCCCCAATCTCCCGTGTTGAAGACAATGATGGCGCTCTTCGACGGGTTGAACGTGAGATCTTTCTCGATTTCCAAATCTGTGGTGACCGCAAGTAGAATGTTCATCTCTTCGGAGGTGCTCCCTACCAGTACCAGATCGTCTGTATAGAGCAATGCCGGTAGCTTTGGGGGTTGGGTATCGTATGCCAGAATCGCATATGCCAGAATCTCAGATGCCAGAATCTCAAACGTCAGAAAATAGCCCTTTCCCACTCCGACCGCTTTGGAATCCAAGTCGGAGCGAAGCTTCCATGGATTCGACTCTTTCTATTGCCTACATAAAGGGATACCGAGGCATGTTAGACCCGAAATCGGGCTGAATAACATTACTGACCATCGACTCCGATCGGCCGCAGGCCGGCTGCTATTTCATGTTTATCACATTATGGAATAATCTCGACGACGAGATCTTCGGACTTGACAGTCAGAGAGAATGTTGTAGATGAGAACCCAAATCTATCAAGATGTCAGCGGGTCGTCTCGAGTTTTCCCCGGTCTAGGGGGAAAATTTATTTTCTAACACCTCGAGGTTGCGACGGTGGATCAGAGGCGTCGTTTGGATTGATGATTGCCCATTCCACGTGCAGATATGAGTGATCATTGCGATCTGATTTCATCGGCTCATATATTCTCGTCGTAAATTCACTCCCAAGGTGCCTGGTTCCCTCTTTCTACGACCCCTTAACCAATTAGAGGAGTTGAATAGATAGAAGTTTCGCTCTGAGTTAGGTTCCGAAGCCGTCGAAGTGGGGAAGGGCTTTTTTTCTGGCACATGAGATTCTGGCATCTGAGATAGTACCAGCTTTGAGGTCTTGGTTTCGCCATCCGCTCGGGAAGTCAGGTCGCAACCACACCCAATCCAGGGGAGTCAGTTCTGCTATACATAAAGCCAACAGGACTGGCGACAATGGGCAGTCTCGCCTCAGTCCAATCTTTGTGCGCAGTCTTGACGAAGAGCGGTGTCCCTGCTTGACAACGACACCGTTGCCTGTGTACATGGCCTTAAGGAGGTGTATCCATCCTTCGTCCGTGCCAAGGTCCGTCAATGTCGTCCATAGTTGGCCTCTTGTTATCCTGTCGCATGCTTTGAAGCAGTCCAGGAAACATGCCACCAACCCCACTCCTCTTCTTCGGAATAGCTCAATGACCGACGTGAGGATGAATGAGTTGTCCTCCCTCCGTCTTCCTTGTCTGAAGCCGTTTTGCTTTTCGCCGAGTGTTCTTTCCGTCTCGATCCATTCGGATATTCTAGCTGCTATGATTTTCGTGGATATCCGATAAAGCACTGTCGAAACCGTTTTGGGATGATATGTTCCCAGTACCAGGGGCGTACCCAGCTCCTGTTTTTTGGGGGGGGGGGCAAGGATGTGATGATGATGATGATGATCATCGTCTCGAGAATTTCATGACGCAATCAACATGGTTTTCAAACCTGTGAGAATTTTCCTGATAAGACTGAATCTTTGTGGAACTTTTTCGTCCATCAAAGTAGAATGTGATCCACCCTTCCCCATATCATCGAAGAGTTTTGGGCATTCTAGTTTTGCCATCAGGACTTCACATACGACCTCTGTCAAGTGCCGTTGTATGTCGTCCTCCGCGACTTCCTTGCCGCCTCGGTTTCTACTCGTTCTGGCTCCTTGTTCTTACGGTTGTGGTTCGCAGTGTATCTCCAGAATGTCTTTGCTCTTTCGCTCCGTGGGCCCTTGAGGATTTCCCCACTCATGGCCTCGTAGCGTGTCCTCTCCTCCATGATGTATGCTTCACTCAGGAGTTTCTGTTTGGTTTGAAAGCTGGCAATTTTTCGAGCTATCTCGTCTCGCCTTCCTTGCTTCCCCAAGCTCTCTGTTCGCCTTTCTTCTGGCTGCCATGGCTTCTCTGGTAGCTGGTGAGTTGTACATTGCTCTTTCCCCCACTTTGATTTCTCAGGTTTCTTTCTGGATACCCACACGGAGAAAGAGTCATAGCTCACTCTGTCTCCGCCTCTATTCCGACGCCTGATAGTTTCAATTGCGCTGTCAGCGGCAGCGTTTTTCGTGATGCGGATCCTTGTTTTAATTGCCTTGGGTTCCTCAACAGTAACCTAGCACGTCATGATGATGAGGTTGCGGTCACTCATTTGTGTCATCTTCCTCCCTACATCTATAATCATGTGTTGGAACGATTTAATAATTCCACCGTTGCAAAGGAAGTAGTCTATTGTTGAGTCTTTCCTCGTGTGTTTTCCTTCACATTGATCGACTGAACTGAGGATGACTAAGCTGTGGCGTTCAATGAACGCCAGTAATATTCTACCGCTCGTATCATTGTACTCGGCGGAAAAGTGGGTGTGGGCATTGGAGTCTGCCTCCACAGCAAGTCCCTTCCCGGTACATTCTCCCTCAATGAATTCGGTAATGGATTTCATTTGTTTCCTGTACGACGCCACTGCCGGGTGCGCGCAGTGTATCGATATCATAATACATGGAACTTCCAACGTCTTCAACGCGGTTTCGGTCGATATCGCTTCGGTTGGCCATCTCGGTGCGTACCTCGTTCCGGTTCACCAGTATGCCCAGCGGTTTCCCTCCCTCCGCTATACAGGGTGGTCATCGTAAGTCGGGAACTTTCTTACCCTCTCTTCTGGTCGGATTCTGGAAAATATTTTTGCGTTCGATAGCTGGAAGGACGGTGGTCTTTTTCTCGTCGAACTTCTTAAATCAGTAGAAAATTGAATTTTTTAAATCGGCCCAAAAATTGCAATGTTTCTTTTCAACTTTTCTCAAAAAACTGATCGACAAACTTCTAAAGTCAACCGACTCCGGATTTTCGGGGAAAAAAGTTGTCGGATCGACCCGGCAACTCCATAAACAGGTAGTCTGGACCAATCTAAGAACTTTTTGTCATCGGAAAAATTTTCGAATTCGGCATCCCTGAGGAGCTACGGGCCTAAATGCAAAGAGTACGCGATCTTGTCAGGTGGTCGATCCTGACGTCGAGGTTGAAACGATCTTTCGTCCTTCTCACAGATCCTGAGCTAGAAATCTGGAGTTGCCGGGCGTTTGAGCAGCATCCTATCCTGCCTCGACTCTAGCACTTTCGAATTCGATCGGTTGACTTTAGAAGTTTGTCGATCAGTTTTTTGAGAAAAGTTGTAAGAAAAAATTGCAATTTTTAGGCTGATTTAAAAAATTCAATTTTCTACCGATTTACGATATTCGACGAGAAAAATACGCGCCGTCCTTCCAGTTATCGAACGCAAAAAGATTTTCCAGAACCCGACCATTTTTCACCGGGTTTTGGGCAAAAGAAGAGAGGGTAAGAAAGTTTCCGACTTACGATGACCACCCTGTATATTGGATTATGGCTCCGGAGGTCTGCGTTTGTACGCTCACTCCGTACCTCTGCAACGACTCCGTTTTTCTGGCCTCATGGGCCGCCATTCCGTTTTCTCTCCTCAGCTCTAGTTCGTCTTATGAGAGTCCGGAGAAAATCCTCAGGTCTTCGGTCACCAGGCCCTCTATAGCCTCCACCCCTTGGCGTTCAGCCCGAAGAGTTCTTGCTTGTCTTTTCCGGGTCGCTTGCACATACTGTTACGGCTCAGACTTGGAAAACGCCTAGACACGTACAGGTCGGATTTTCGAGCTCAAAATTCAAAGCTCAAATCTGTACTTCGAGTTTTTCAGAGACGCAACGAGTTCCTCGAACAACAGTTAGAGATAGAGGGAATAGTGTCATGAGTCATGACCGAAATCGTTTATCACAGTGAGATGAGCGAAAGTGATCCTCAGAGTTTCCCCAAATCTAGCCCCATGACGAGGAAAACGAGGACGGGAAAAAATGTGATGTGTGAAAACAACAAAACAATATTTCAGAGCTCGTTGCGGTGAACCTTTTGGGACTATGAATTTCCGTTCGCCGGTCAACAGTACTCCAGGCCTATCTCAGACAAAGCATTTCCCCATCTGTCGCTGGAGCTCGGTTAATGGCTGCACGGATGCACCGAAGAATCATCGTGGTTCGTAGCACCCGATTGCATATGAGACCTCCCGGAGAGACGGGGGATCAGAAAACCTGACCAGGAGGGAGAACCTGCGCACCCTACTCGTGGGACTTGGACGAGGCGGATGGTTTCTGTCGACAAGAGAGATGTCCCTCTCGATTACCCGTCTTCGACGACACAGAGCTCGGCGCGGCGCTAGATCAGTTTACGGCGCGCTTCGAAAGAATGGCTTTGGCAGCGTCTTTCAAAAGTGCAAATCTCGGCGGGGTCAGTTTCGTAAGCTGCCGCACGGCGTGCTGGAACGGTTCCTCGATAGCTCCTGTTCATGCCCAGTGGGAAGGAAGCGTCTGTGCCTGATTGCGATGAGGGAAAGGATGTTAGCGAGCGGGTCCCTGGGCGAAAGTATCATCTTGTCGGACGTCTCCTTGCATGGGATGGGCTATGAGGCGATCCGTTCAGAGCATGACCGCGCATCATCACGTCTCCGAAAAAGTTTTCGTAGAGCGTCAAGCGTTCCTGTTTGGCTGGGCGTCGAACGACAAACAGGAACTTCGACAGTGTGCTTTTCTTTTGATACCGATCTCAGCCCGGCTGAAAGCTCACAACATCAGAATGATTACTCTGGCAAGACAACAACGAATTCAGAGCTCCTGTTTCCTCCTCGTCTGAGTTCCCGAACGTGAACAGACTGCCACCCCTCTCCGAACTCGAGGGGTTGACTTTTTCGATCTCTGATCTCGCCACCTTCCTCATGTTGTCCCGCCCCGTTTTCCAAACAACGATTTCTTCCTTCTTCGCTCTCATTCTATCTGGCTCTCTCTCTGTATTTCATGGATGGCCGCTTGCACAGCATTTGATCGAGCGTGGAGGTCTCAGAATCGAAGTTCTCGCTCCCGGGTGGAGTCCTTGATCTACCAGGGAATCCAGGGAGCGACTTGGATCAGACCGAATCTGCAGAGACGGAAGACTTGCAGAGAGAAGAAATCAACGGGGCCATTTTTCTGCGTCGTGCCAGTCTTATCGATGGCTCACGGCGGGAGCAAGTGCCTCCCTGGTTTGCCCACCTCCCTGGTCCGGTTGGGAATTCCGAAGCGAAATGGAGCCAGATTGAAGAGTCGATACTTCAGATCACAGACCTGGCCTCTCTTCGTCATCCACGGAGTAGTCTCAAGCGGGCTACCGACAGATCCAAGGCAACACGCGGCGTCTTGTCTCCTGTCGAATATTTTCCGTTCTCTAATCCTTGTAGTTCCCAGCCGTTGAGATTTTCAGCTTGTGTCCGGGACGAGGGTTCCTCCCAACGACGCAGTTCACTTCCTCCATCCGTCGCCGTAGCCTAACGCCTGCAGATCGGGTCGGTGGTCAACATCGACGGAGTCAGCGATGTCGACAGCGGCGCAAACAGAAGCCAACGAGGGCATCGACAACCAAACCCAACTCTGCCCGCAAGATGTAACAACACAATAATCAGCGGAGGGCCACACGGAAGGTGAGGAGCGGAGGTAGCATTGTGCTCAAGCTGCTTAGCGAGCCGGCTGGATGTTAATATCCGAAAGATGGGAGTGGCACAAAGAGGAGGGAAGCGCATCTGGTTTACCTCGCCGCTCAGTTCAGCAGATCTCGACTCTGCCTTTCGGTGGGGCTTCCGTCCGTCCTTCTGTCCTCTCCGAGTCTGCCCCATCGTTCCAACACAAATCACGCACTACAAGATCAGCTGGCGAGGAGGTCGACCAACAGCTCGAAGAGGACAGAGACGATTTCAGGGGCAAACGCTTTCTGTTTGATGAGAGAAGCTCAATCTCCCGACGCGAGGGGCTTTCGGTCCCCTTCTCCTCGGTGAGACGGATCGGAGAGGTGTTTTACGTTAACCCAGTTCTACTCCCAGAGAGCGACGGGAGGGGAAGGCGACCGTCGGCGAACGGACCGAAAGCAGACCCGTGCCGTCTCGATTTCCGAGAAGCTCGTTTCGGGGATGCTTCCTAGACATCTAGTTGAATCGATTCCAAACGATCCAACCCCGGCTCCTCTGGATGGACCAATTAGACTCCCCTGAAAACCCCTGGCGCACATGTTTTTTTCTTTTCAGAATCTACTCCTCGTCTGCCTGCCAATATGCTGCTGCCCAATGTTCGCGGAGACCTCCTAATGAATAATTGAATCGATGCATGTACGTGCCCGAGCCGAGTCCCGTCGCCCCGGTGAGCTCGGATGCGTGTGCGGGGGGCGAGAGTATATACTGATTAGATGCATAGACAGTCACTCCCGATGGCGGACTGACTGTCTGGCAGATGGCTCACAGGTGGAGGACAGCGGGCAACATCATTACTCCTGTGGAAACGGCACACGAAGGTTCTACGGAATGCAATCCCCTGGCTGCGTAGCAGGCCGAAGGATTTATTCCGACAGCAAGCAATCGTCTTCGTTTAATAACTCCGGTCCAATGTGACGGCGCTAACAGATGTACCCGCGTACGCTTCCTCGAACATATGTATCTATATCCGACCATACGCGTGCACGTACTCGCACGTCTCGCGTCCGTCCGCTTTACCTCTTCCTGTGTCGTCTCCCGTAATTCCTCCCTCCTATCCGGCCACCAGAACGAACGCGAGGCTCTATGAATGCGAGCGAGCTTGCATGTATAAGCTCCCGCGTATGGAGTTATCCACAAAGACCCCGGGCTATTGGCATTCTTGTCCAAAGCACGCTTCTATGAATGGAAGTTGATTCCGGGTGCGGGAAAGTCAGAGATTCGCTAAATGAATCCTTAACGGATCCGATGTGAATTTTTTCCTCCAGTTGTTTCCCGCTCCGAATGGGGTCTGCAGTGCGGAAGCCGCCGCCGGTGTGACTCGCCTGGGGGCAACAATGAAAGCCGCCTACCCCCGCCGAGGTCTTCGATTGAACGAAACGAATAATTTCTCAAGAGGCACCTGCTTCCGTTCTGAGGATTCGTCTTTCGCTCCTCCCCTTTGGTATCCGCAAGATGCTCTTCCAGCTCGGAGCAAAACGAAGGAGAGGTTGCTGACCTCCTGTAACGGAGGAGCGAGAGAATCAGTTCGGATACTGCAAAATTTGGTACTTAATTCACGTTTCCGTGGACGAGCCACAGCGCTAGTGAAATCATGAGATCCTTAATACCCCATCTACCTCACCGGCACTGATGAACACTTTCACTTCACATGTGAGAGCGACTTCCGGCCCCGGAAATCGCGCCCATCAACTTTTCATCATGGGTGTGCCCTTGCAAGACGAGAATCACAAGCTCTTGGGGAGCCGAACCTTGAGGGGAAATTCACATGAATTGAGCACGCCGTTTTCTGATTCCTTCAAGACCTGAAGGAGCCGATTTCGAAAATCCCTCTTGCGGAGAACTAGATGTGCAATTAAATAGTCTTATTCGGTTCCTCGGAACACAATCGTCGACCTGATCTTGAACTGAGCGCGCTCCGAAATGGGTTATGTGTAGAGCTCCCATATGGCCGGACATTTTTTTTGCGAAAAGCGGACATTTGTCCGGCGGACATTTTGCTTGAAACCGGACAAGGAGGCGGACATGCAAATTTCGGACTTTCTCCAGATAAATTGAGCGTTTGAGAGTGTTGAATGAGGACCTTTTTCATCGGACTAGCTCAGGTACCGTCAAAGGCTTTTTATTCGCCGAAAAGTAGGTCCGCATGAACTGTCTCGATAAGGGCCTCTTTGTGTTCGATCGTGACAAGCTATGTGTCCTGTCCGAAAAAAAGTTCTTGTACATAGAAAAGAAACTGGTCATCGACTTAGGCTTTCAGCGAGAGCTGTCCGCAGGTTTGACTTTTATCTTCGAGACGAACAATTCGATTTCCTCAAAATTTTCATGAGGGTGAAATGCGGTGCTCAGAAATGTACCCAGTGTGTAATCACTGGCTCAGGGGGTTTCATAACGACGAGGCCGCCAGAGGGCATTACCTCCATCGCTCCGCAAATAAAGAGCGAGGATCGATATTCCGGCTGCTGGAAAACCGCTCTTCACTCATCCCCTTACAATCCCGGAATCATTTCGCGCTCTGTTGCCCGAAACCCATCGATTTTTTCGATGGGGAAATTCATTCAAAGTCATGGTGGGCCACTCGATCTGTGTGCCTAAAAACCGGACATTTCCTCGGTTGCTCAAGAAAACCGGACAAACGGACGGAAAATGACATGTCCGGTCATATGGGAGCTCTAGTTATGAGTCATAACTCATGACTCCAGGACTCGTTCGCATTGTCAAAACTAGCCCAGAACAGTAATGATGAGGCGTACGCCCACGGGATGCTTAAATCACACCTCACTGAATGATTCCTTGTGAGGATTAATTGCTGGAGGCCTCCTCGAATTCGCGGAGGTTCGGATCGGGAGAGGAATTGTTCGGAATCTCTCAAAGCTTCCTTCTGGGGAATGAGTTTTCTGACATATGACCAGAAACCCTGCTGAGGAAACTCGACTCAACCATCGTTGGAATCGAGAATGAGACTCGAGCGGAGTCTAGAAAGCCTCGAACAGCAGGAAACCAGGACGAATGTTAGTAGAGTTGATCCTCCGCCACGTTTGTCTCCTCATTGGAGAGATTTGATTGCCTCTGAATCAGATAATCCGAGCCGTCCTTATGCGCAAGTTTCCTGATTCGAGGAAACTTGGTGGCTTGTCGACCGAATCAGCTCCTTTCCCAGAACGTACAAGCTCCATGATGTACAAACCAGAAGTGAGAGCTAGATCGTGTGATCTCAAGAGGGACGGAGGCGACGAAAATAGGAGATCGGTGGTCGGTTGTTGGTTATCGCTCCCATCCTGGGAGGGGTACATTACCTCTGATATACATTACGAAAGAGATACATACAGGGTGTGTCCTCTAAGCTGCAACATTTTCGTGGCCTTTCTGTTTTGGGCTGTATTTCGGTCAAATTTTATCCGATGTGGGAATTTTTTTTTTGATCGAAAGCTCTTGAAGAGACACATCTTTTCGCTCCATTATTTTTGATCATCAGATCAGTGTTGAGTTTTCCAGAGCCTGTCGAAGTTTTCCTCAATTCAATCCATGGTCCCTGAAAGAACTAACCAGGAAATCGCCGATTCTCAACCGATTTTGGAAATTAAAAAACGGAAAGATTCCCCTCGAACCCAGCTACAAAACGCTCGCAAGAACGCGCGGATCGGTTGCGAACCGGAGGAACGGTATTCAATACGAGATACCCCAAAATTGAGCCTCACGGACCCCTGCCGACCCCCCCCAGTAAAGAACTGCCTGTAACTCCTCAGGGAAGCCGATTTCGGAAATTTCACTGATGGCAAAAGTTTCTTATTTCGAGCCAAACTACCCGGAAACGAAGTCACCGAGTCAATCCGATAACTTTTTTTTTCCACCTCAAAAGTCACTGGGCGCTCATCTCTCGACTTGAAAAAAAATCCCACATCGGATAAAATTTGACCGAAATACAGCCCAAAACAGAAAGGCCACGAAAATGTTGCAGCTTAGAGGACACACCCTGTATATGGATCAATAAAACCATGATCCATGGAGGCGTGACTATCATGTCGCCTCTAGTCACCAGGAACTCACGTCACCACTCAGCCATACTGTACAGGGCTATCAACAGTCTTCGTGCCCGATCTGAGAGCGACATTTGATTGAGCTTAGACTTCCGGCCGTTCAGGCTATGTCATTATCTAGCTTCGTCGTCTAAAACTCAGGGAGGCGAGGTGGGACATAAGTATACAAGGCTCTTATTGAATTTAAAGAGCGACAATAAACACGTCAGAAGGGAATGGTATACATCAATGAAGAATCTCAGACGCAAAAAAGAGATAAGAGGCGAACATGGGTGGGGGCCCAAGCGCCTGATCCTTTTTGTCGCAAGAGGAACAATCTTGATTTGGGATCGCGGGAGTCAGATCTTGTGTCTGCTGGCTCAACATCGCTGAAATGGCGCACGGCCACCTCGAACTAATCAGACTCCCACGTCACGGGTAAGTCAGTACCTTGTTGATGAGTCCCTTCGTATCCCCGGTTTTCCCGACATTGAATGGACCAAGTTCATATCCGGCTCCCGTGAAATTGAATCGGCGGGTACGGTCTCCCTTGGAAGAGATTAAACTGCGTCCCCGTTCATCTCAGACGCCTCGAGAAAGAGGAACCACTCCGAAAAGGGACCTCATAAACTTCTCTCAGAGGGACCGCACCCGGATGTCAGCGAAGTTCCCGGTTTCTCTTTAGAGAACCGCGGCCAGCGTTTCTAGAGGCACGAGCACCGCATTCAGAGATACGGACATGTTCTTGCGACTCCGGATCCCTGATACTTGTCTTACGTGACCGGAGATATCCCGCATCTCAATTCCTTTACCCTCGAACTCGCGGAAGTCAGAGAAGGAGGTCATCAGGGGTCTCGAAATGCTGGATGAACTCACCGTAGGCTCTCACGAGGAGACCTCTGGAACTTGTTGCGCCGGCGCCCGGACCATGGCTCAGCTTACTACGTTTCCCACATACGGCGAAGTTGGAAAGATACTGTAAAAGCGGCCATTTTGAATTGAACTCTCTGTCGCAGGCTTTGGTGCTCACTCATCCACCTTACGTCCGGTGTTTCAAACAGCTGGAGCACTACCTATGCCCGGCCCGTTTCTTTCGTGACCCGGGAAGGGTTCCTCGTTCGCTTCCGAACGAATAAGTTTTTCCTATAGCTGAAACAAACGGCGAGAACAGGACGGCAATATCATCTCCTGAGCCCGCCTTGCTGGCGGTTGACCAGGGTGAGTTGGGCGGGCTCTTCGAATCCACCGAAGGCTTCGCGCTCCCGTAATATATGAAGTTCCCCTGATTTATGGCATACCTGGTAATATATGGCCCTCCTGGCTAGCTAGAGAGCAACAAAGACGCAAGCAATTCAGCGCTCAGACGGTCATGCATTTGGGAAACCTTGAAAACTAATGGATTTCGCGGATACGGATCTCCCCATCGAACGAGTGATCTCAAACAGGTTTCGTCACATGTGGATCCATCTCGTTCCTTGGCAATTAATTTCTCCGCCAGTGTGAAAACGTCAATCTTAATTGAAAACAACTCAAAAACCGTTGAGCCTTATCGCTACCCCTGCCTTGGATAGATCTCTCAACTCTTGTCCCTCAATTTCGCGGCAACGATTCCGCCGTCGGGTACCACCTGTAACTTGGGGAGCTGAATCGAAATCGAAACTCTTCTTCAAAAATCGACGGACTCACAACCTCGACAGGATGAGCAGATCCGTTCAAGATTCTCTCGGAAGTTCACTTCTGGAGCACAATGGACAGCTCTAATCGGTCGTGAAGGTGCGGAGGAGGTTTCAGCTGGGACATTCTGAGTAAACAGTTCTCACTTGTTTTTCCGATAGCCAACACTTGTTCCCGCGATTCTGAAGAACTTCCTTGAGGAGCTGCCGAGTCTATCACAACAGTCTGCAGTGTTTCCCTGTATGCGAAGCTCAGAGTCTTCACCTGAAGGAAGTAGCTTGAAGCTCAGATTTCTGCTTGGAACCTCAGTGTAGCTTTCTGGAAGAAGAAGAAGATTCCGCCGCAAAACTCATGCCGCTGCACGTGAACTCGATAGCTGTTGGAGCCTTCCGAGCGGAGTTCCCCGGAGTGATGCTGAGCGATCGATAGAGAATTTCCAGAACTGACCGAGTTCCATGACACGGTCCTTCCCGAACAATGTGGAGCTTGGGGCATCGATTGCAAACGGAACGATATCGTAGGTCCTCGAGCCGTTGAATCGTGCACGTTTTCCGTGCAGGTCTCAAAACTCCCTCGCGAGTACTTCCGATCGCAAGCCTGTCAGAAATGAAACAGGTCGACAGTTTATCACCTGGACGGCCGCTTATCGGTCTCATGGAGTCAACTACCGCGATTGAAATGAATCTGGAACGGACTTACTGCAGCGTTTCAGTCGATGTTTCCCGAGGGCGGGACCGAACTTCCCGTCGAATGAAAATCTCGAGCGGAAATGGATGGCTCCGATTCCTCATCCACTTCAGGTGATGCTGCTGATGTGTCAGGGGGCCATAGTTTGATATCCAAGTCGAGGAGAATTGGAGTGGAGCTGAAACGGAACGGAAAGGTTCACACAGGACAAGTCATGAATAAAGCCTGGTCATGAATAAAGCCTGGAAGTTAGAGTGAAGTTCCGAAATTTTCCCCCCATTTCAGGTGATGAATCCCAGGTGATCGTCGGAAAAACTTTGAAAAATCACCCAAACTTCCAGGTTTAGTCATGAATGTTGAGAGAAACCATAACTGTCAACCGCTGGGGGCAGGTAACTCACATTCCCGGTTTGCATGAGTCGCCGTAGTCAGCAGAGTCATTCTATTTGTTGTACGGGTATGTGCTCACGCGATGCGTTTGCTCTTGATGTAACGACGGCATTGCACATCCGTGTAGGATAAACCACCCTCCAAACTCGCTGAAGCAACGAGGGCGCAGACAAAGAAAGCCGACTTTTTTTTCGTTGGAGGGTGATTTCCGTAGCACCTCAGGTTTGAGCCCTGGTTAGCTGGAACAAGCAGGATCATTGAGTACGCTCTATGCACTCTCCGCAAACAGAGGTTCGTCATTTCATATCCACCGCAAGCAGGAATTGTGAGGCACGGAAGCACCGGATGGGAACAAGTGCTTTTTATGGATTGAACCTTGTCGGTGACTTCGCGAAAACTCAGGACTTCGTTCGACGCGCCATCGCCGGCTCTGCCGAAAGACAGGTGGGATTGCACATTCGCGGAATAACTCGCTCCCGTTCGGTTCTGTTCGAGCTGATTCTACAAAGGTGCGTGAGAGCACGACAGCATGACTCTTGAACATCAGGAGGTGTCAGCCGTGGATATGGCAACCTGATCTATGAGCGTGATTTTGGAAGAGGGTTCCCAAGCTCCCAGCTGCAGCCCTCCCCGTTTAAATAGATTCGTATCAAGTGGTAATCGAACAGTTGGCAGAACGATGGCTCAGGTGGAAAAGTGGCACTCTTGGAAATGTTTTTTTTTTCTGGTTGATGGACTCGACCACGCAGTGGATGTGGGTCGGATGACTCCGAGGCACAGATAGACCTCAACAGTTCACAGATAGACGTATTTTCTCTCCTCCGCATTTGCCATCGCGTTCGGTGGGTTGACTACATTCCTCGCTGCTGGCCTCGATGCGCGAAAAGATAGAAATCTTTACTATATATGATCGTCCCAAGTCAAAGTTGACGCTCAAAACCCGATCGGAGGAAAATCGGCCTCCAGTGCAGCTGAGACGCTGTTTCGGGATAATCAAACGCAATAAGGAGGAATTCGATATCATTCGTTCATATGTATGTGGGACGAAACCTTCTTTTGCAAGAGGGTTCGAAATGCCTGCTCCACTGTAACTGTGAAAGGCACCACTTGAAGAGCAGTTGCTTCCTGGAAACATCAAGCTCAGATGACGGATCGCTTCGGCTGACGCTGTGGAATGTCCATGTTATCAGGGCGGTGCGGCCGGAGCTTAGCGTTCACTGTGTTTATGCAAAACAAACTCTCCATTCATCCGTGACTTAAATTACGAAGATTAGTGGCATGAATGAGATACTGCGTCTTCAAAGCATCGGATTGGCTCAGGACTCCCTCGGAGCACCTATTCTGTCAGGATACTGATCATCAGTCCTCCATTAGCGGCGCTGGCCTTCGACGGCTAAGAACTTGAGGACAGCCCAAATCAAAAGCGCGAGAAGCTCCCCAACGGATTGAAGTTGCTCGTGTCCAACATGCCACGTGCGGTCAGCTTGAAAAACCGAGGTCTTTGCTTTCGTGACATCGGAGATTCCCGAATCCCAGCGAACGTTCTGAGCAGTCAGTCGTTACCGGTCACAAAGTTCATGTTGTGACCAATACGGCAGAGTTCACGAGACAGTGCAACTCTGTCATTACGCACCCAGCACGTGTCTCCAAACTCGTTCCTTGAATTGCTCGGTCTCGAGGTTCAGGATTCAGGTGTTGGAAGACACCCGTTTGGCGGCCGCGTGAATTCACCAGTATTGTTGTCGTTATCGCGTTTTTCGATTTCGTTGATGTTCTAGTGAGCTTACCGCATGGAAGTTGGCGTGAAGCACAGCCTCCCATACAGCCGAGGATCGATATCACTGAAATCGAGGCAGCTTGGATGGAGGATCACCCAAGCTCCACATGCGTCGAAAACACGTCGAAGGATGCCGAGAGGGTGAACGACAATAAATACGTAGGGTAAAAGTACCAGTTATGGGCTACTTACCAGTTTTGGGCCACTCACCAGTTTTGGGCCGACCACTAGTTATGGGCCATATACTGACCAGTAGTGGTCCATCGCCGGATATCGAAGTACTGCTCCAACCGGAGGCTTTCCGTGGGGAGGAAGCGCCTCTCTTTCGTGACGAGGTGAATCGTGGAACGATCTAATGATTTCCTCCCTCCCATCTTCCTAAATCAGAGTGAGGCACTCGATTTCGATTTCACCAATACCATGTCTGCCGAAATCGTATGCTGATCTGAGGACACTGATGCGGACTCTGCAGGATTCCCCACTTCAACGCACCCTTGGAGGTTCTGCGGGTTCGACCCGGGATCAACCTCCAGAGACTCCAAGGAATATGGTCAGATGTATCCCGGAATCACCCCTCCAGGTTTGGAAAAGTATGGTCAGATTGGTCCTGGAATCACCCCCATATATTCTATAAGGAGTGCGGCCAAACTGACAAACGAACTGACAGACGAAGCGGATCATAAGTAGTAAGGACGAATTCGAAGTCATAGGCGATTTGCTGATGAGGACCGGAGCTCTTCTCATTAGTCCCCACACGTTCCCGTTGATTCTGCAGTGGACAAGAGATGGTCCCCTTGTGGAAAAGTTCACCGCCCTTGAGGCCCATAACTGGTCAGTGGGCGGCCCATAACTGGTAGTTGGCCCAAAACTGGTAGCTGGCCCAAAACTGGTAAGTGGCCCATAACTGGTACTTTTACCCTACTTGGAGTTTCACGGAATTTGATCGGGTTGTCGAGTAGAATCACGCATCGAGAGAAATGACACTGTGTAGGGAAGACGGATATTTTCTGAACCTCTGGCACCGGAACCCTCGCTGGTTCAAGATATTCTTCGCCAACAGCCAAAATTCGATTCAGTCGTCGTAACAACACCCGAGGATGACAGGAGCTTCTCTCGTTGGGAGGTCGATCACTCGTCGACTGGTATTTGCGATCGTTGGAAATCAACTCGTGTGTGGTGCTGCTTGCAGATATCATTTCACAGGAAACGTACTTTATTGACGAGAGGAGAGCGAATTCATGATTGAGAGCTTACAAGTTTCAATGGCTATTAGACTTCGATCGGTGTCGTGGGTGGAACAGAACTACCGTGTGGAAAGTGCGGAGGCGGCGTATGGTCTTCTATCGCTCTCGCAATTGGCCATCCCTTGTGCGGTTGAGTCTCTGCATCGATCAATCCGTCGCTCCGATAGCTTGCCGATCGACCCCACGGAGCTATGGGTACGTTTGGGATTCCATCTCGGGCTCAGCTGGCAGCGGCGAATGTACAAGTGAAGACGGACTTCGTTTCCCGAGCTGACCCCCACTTTTCCTTGCCCGATTCCAGATGAGGACAATAACGACGCGTTCCGTGTATTCCGAGGAAATTTCGCAACGACGCACCAGTTCTTCGATGGCGAATAATAATTCGAGGTTCCACTCCTGAGAAACGGTTCTTCCTGAGACGACACCGCTCCCACATCGGGTCTCGAAAGCTTCGATCCATTCGAGGTCCACATAGAGCTTCTAGAACATCAGTATTTTACAGCACAGTCACAGCTTTTCATGTTCAAAATCTCGACGATGCGCAATCTGTGGAAGGAACGGTACGCAGTGTTTCTCCTTCGCGCCCCGCTTCCTCTGGAGATTCAATGCAACAGCCGGAATGACTTTCAAACCAACAACGAAATTCCTCATCACGTCGACGGGAACGCAATGAAAACCTCGGGAGCGTTGTTGCGTGCGTTCGACTCTCCTCCTCACGGAGTCTGCCTCGGTGCTCTGTACCCCACTGTCTCTCGCTGTCTCGTTGATCTCTGCGTGGCTGAGAGTTTTCCTTGGGAAAACACAGCGCGAGCTGGTGGTCGGCAGGGTTGGAGGCGGGCATTTCGAGCACGGTCTTCCTCTTTTCGCTTCTTCATCACCATCTTCTCCCTTATCGTTCTGTTTGTCTTACTTTCTCGTCACGTTCTCCCTGCCGAATGAGCGCGTAGGGTAGGAAGCCTTGGAAGAGATGCGGCTGTCAGGCAGCGAAGGAAAGGAAGACTCAGAGCGTGAATCCAAATTGATTCACCACGACTCTCCTCGCGGAGTCGGAAGAATTCGAATCGGAGATCACGTTCATGACGGATCTCGTCGGAGGATCTGACACGTGCACATCTCAGGATCGCATGGTACCAGATTCGAGTCCTGCTCTTGCCGGCCTGTCTCGCTTGAGGAATGCTACTTGCGACTTCGAAACATCTAGCCAGTACCGAGCAGACTAATAGCAGCGAATAATCCGCTAATATCAATCATCGTGACCGAGGTATCCGCATGATGCGTTCCATTATCGAGTTAACCTCGAGTAAATGTCCATCAGGAACACACAGTGCACGAATTCTTGATCGAGACCTCATTCAGCGGTATGCTATCTTTCTCAGCGAAGCCCCGATATCTGTCATCCACGCTCTGGTGATCCATTGTTCTGCAACTGGGTTCCATCTCGAGCTCACTATCACCACTACACTTCAAAAGCATCGCGACTTTCCAATAGTGCCCTTGCTCCATTGCCTCTGTCAATCGGAGCGATCAACGATGGAGTACAATACATCCCGATGAAAAATCGAACTGTGATATCATCTCCCGCTTTCCACCACATCTCGTCTGTTGGCGGGTGCTGAACCATCATGTGAAATATCGACAAGATGGGATCGGCGCTTGACTGCTCAATTCAATGAAATTCGTTTCCAAGGCCCCGTTCCTGGGTTCAGACCCGAGATCAATCCATACGGACTGCACAGAATCTCAGAAATAGCCTGGGATACCAGGCGATCATATGGGGGCTTCTCTTGTGATTCATCGACTCTCTGAAGAAAACTGGAGTCGGATCGGTTCTATTCGAACGAAGGTTGGGAGCGGATTTTCGTTGAGTTTCACCGGATTTCGTTGCATTCGTAGAGCAGTATCTCACCAGTTAGTTAGTGTTTCAAGAGCGACGATCTCCTGAGAAAACATATCCCACATGCAGGGGAGAAGACGCTCATTCCATACTGATCGAAATTCAGAGAGCTCAGACGATACCTCGATGAGAATTACCGCACCGATGAGAGCTCGGTGACAGAGTGTCATGGCGATCGACGAATATCCTTCATTCGCGACATCCCACCAAGGTACGAAAAGTGGAAGAAGGGGGCTCGACTTCACGATAGTGCGGTCCCACCAACATGATTGGTGATTTTGTGACTTCTGCTGTCGGAAGGAGGGAAGACATCCGGCTTCGACGGGTAGAGACCCGCAGCGTCACTTGGGAACAACGTTCTACCGTCTGGTTGCCATGGGACCGTTCACAGCAGTATACCCGAATGGCTCCGATGTCGTTTCGGCTGGCGTCCCATCCGATGAAGAGTGGATGAGTTCCCCTCTCCCTCTATCAGGATCGAATGCCAAGATGCACCATATTGAGCGTCTCCTCGTCAAAACTTATTGACCATGACATGGTCTTCCATCGCCTCTGCTAGGTAGAACAGGGCGAATCTGATCCAGTACGGCTCTCGATACGGGAACCATCAACTCAGTTCAACCTCCATGATTCCAACTAGTCGATGCGGAGTTTGTAGGATCCAATCTCCATCGGAACGACATCGGTGGTAACATTACAAAACTATGAATGACCGCGGTCAAAAACGCTCATTGAGGATCCGACAATTTTTCAGCTTCCTCGGCGCATCACTAGAGTGGGTACCCGACGGCAACCGGAGAGCGAGATGTTGTTCCCAAATGACGCTGCCGCTCACTACCTGTCTCACAGGACGCGTCTCTTATTCCTTCGGCGTCCATCGACTGAGCTCACGGAACACTTGAACGGCTCTTCTCGTCATTCGACTATGGAGCTGAGGCAGAAAAGCCGACTTTTCAATGTGGGGGACAGGCTCCTGCTTTCCGTAATCAAGGAGATATTGTAGTGTAGATAGGTCAGATATTCTGAGACGCCTGAGATCTCAGCTGCAACGAGGTTCAAGAACAGACAACGTTCCGGAAAACCTGTCAGAAACTTGCCTCGTGCGAGTGACAGGCGGTGCGGATCTGATCGATTGCTGAACTGTAATTCCGGATTGTATGGGATACCGCTCGACTTCGGACGAATCGAGGTATAGACGAGATTGCATAAAACGACTCAACTTTTGGAAACGGTTCTCGATGATATCCACTAGTAGCGCAGCGAGGGAGGGGCGGGGCTGGCGGTTCGCCCCGGGCTTCAGGACTCTGGGGGCATCCGAATGCCTCTCCATGTCTGTTGCTTTAGGGAACTCGAGCTCTTCCAGGTAAATTTCTCGTCCGGAATCATCGGAGTAGGGGCAAAGTGCGCTCGTTACATCTGATTTTTCACCCTCTTGACGAATCATCATCCATCTTTCCATCAAAAAAAAAAGAGGGAGGGGGGCATCACGGAGGCTCGCAACGCCACTGATAGATTTTGATGTTAGAATTTTCCTGTGGCCAAGAGAAACCGGAGGCGCGAGTTCTCCTGGGAATACTTCTGTGAGAGACTCCTTACCGGATATACATGGAAATGATATACAGACAGCTTCGTGCCGGGAACGACACCGTCTGAAAGAGTGTTCACGTAGGGCAGCGTTCGAAGGTTCCGTCCCGAACATCGGAACAGCAAAGGTATTTCGACAAAGCATGGTGAGCAACGGGAGCAGTCAAGTCTTACATATATGGATAGAACTGTGGCTCATTTCACATGGAAGTCAGTCACTCTTGTTCAATGTCGAGACGTTTATTCGGTTGGAGCGACCGGGCAGCAGCCGAGACGGGTGTGTGTTACAAAACGAAACGGGATTCGGGAGCGCTCCTCTCTTCTCATGCCTTGCATATCTTCACTTCGTTAGAAGGTGTCTGTCAAATATGTTGGCTCGAAGGCGCCTCGATTTTTCGTCCATCTACCTTGCCCCCATGATCATGAATTTCCGTTTTCCGGAGACCAGATGTACACTCCCGGTGATTACCCAACGATCTATCGATTCGCTGCAAAGGATCCAAGTTCAACATGCCTTTCTCTTCCAAACTGAGTGAGCACAAGCGCTCACTGGAACCTAGAGATTCTTTAACTGGAACATGCTCCCTCTGATATAATTGGCAAGGTTTGTGACCCAGATCAGCTGGCGGCAGAGGTCTTCCGCCCCCAGGCCGAGGCTGGGCAAGTACGTCTGCGAAGATGTTGTGGTCTAGCCGAGCCCGCCGCGAATCCAGCGTGGTAAGCTGCCCCGTTCACCGATGAGAAGCTGTCCCCCATGCGACAGGCGGTTAATCGTTGGAATTACGGCGCTTATGCTCACAATTCGTGTCTCAGATCGTGGAACACCGCCAATGCCCGGGGTCGGCTCGGTTGGGATCTGTGCGGCAGGCAGGACTCCCTTGGTCCTCGCGCCTCCAGGGGTTCACATAAACGGCGGAGAGTACCATCGACTTATTTTGGGAACAGTTGAGGCTCGCCGAGAGCAGAATCATTCCGGTAATGGTCACTGGACGCTCTTGCACTGGTGTCAAGCAAACTTTCTCATCAAGCTCTCTGAGCAGTTCTCTCTATCTGTACCCGATGGATAACAGTGTTGTTTTCATTCTACAGGAAAGGGCTTGTGATGAACCCTCGGGCAGTGGACGCCCTCGAACGCTGCTTTTAGCGTCCGTCCAAGAATTTCAAGGACCGCTTGACCCCCTTCAATTGAGCTCAGGACGCCCATTCTGTAACCCCGAAATGTGGTTGACCGACGGCCCCGGATGAACGAATTTCCTCTATGTTCAAGTTTCCGCAGCGAATTTCACGAGATCACATTGGATCAGGTCGTCGTGTATGTGTCTAGATATCGATATGCTCGCACGTTCGAGCTAGATGCCACCGCATTCGCCGTCGCTGTCGTCATCGTTGATGATGACGTTCACTACAATGAGCTTGGTGGACTCCGCCTCGAGTACTTGAAGTTGCTTGATCGAGAGCCTCGAGGAGTGGAACTCATAACGACCACTCTGCTCGATGGAGGCAAACCAAACCGACGGGACGAGAAAGAGGTGACCACCACCATCGTCGTTGCGATCCTCGTAAACCCTCAGCGAGCGACCAGACGCTGACGTTTCAATTCTGTATGAAGAATCTTCATTGGGCGCTGCCCTTGGTTGCCGCCATCTAACGGGGCCTAACGGAACCGGCTCCCCCGGTCTTGAATATTCCTCATTTCATAAAAGTCCTCGAACAACTCGGTCTTCGAAAAATGTCACAGCCTCAGGCTCCACCTGGTTGAGCCAGACAGTATGCTGTCCCAAGCTTTGACACAAAAAGCGAATGGAGAGAACAGCCAGCCGCGAATTCCTTCCTTGTTGTTGGAAAGTTTTTTCTTATGAATAATCCTTAACTGCTTCCTTGATTATTCTGTGATTGCTCGACCTGCACAATGTCGGATTAATCAAGGGGCTGTCCCATCGGCAACCCTCTGAACAAGGAGGGAGGCGAAGCGAACGATTCTCCTCGCTGTGGCTCTCTCCGTGACTGCATTCTTCACGTCGTCAGCCGCGAAAGTAATAGCTGAGGGTAATCACAACTTAATTTGTGCGACCCAGCGGTTGCTTGTTGGGGCCATCGGCAAGAGGAAGCGGGAGCTTTTCCTTTCGCATAGGTCGTAGTTTTTGTCTGCTCTAGCGGCTCCGATTCCAGGGCGTTTCGTAGCCATCAGTGAGATGTCGGTCTCTGTCGGCAACCCAGATTGGTCATCATGATGACCCTTCCACTGATCCTCGATTCGGATTTCGGATCTGTCCTGGCTGCTCCTTCGAGATCTCGTCGGACTGCCAACCCGGAGGCGAACTGCAAGTCAGAACTTACCAGAAATTCGATTGTCAAAAAATTTAAATAAGGAAGAAGATGAGAACGACGGACAAGCTTGGGAGACTCGTTCCGCTACAGGGTTTCAGGTCTCTCCAGCTCGACACGATTGTCGGCAGAGTAGTGATTCTCTCGAAAACGAAGAACTCGAACCGTTCCTCCTCCCCAGCTCATTCCTAATTGCTTCGAAGAAACCTGCCGAGCTTTGGCTCCGGGCGGGGTATACGACAGTCGAACCTTCTGCGCAGGAATTGGAAACGAAAGACATGGTGATGTCCTGCCTGGGCCTACTCCACCCGCTCACAGGAGCCCGGTTAGCTACGGAGCGCTGAGATTTCTGATAACACCGAACTCTGCAACAAGATGTTCCCGCGTCTGATCATCTGAATGTCAGGCTGGGGACAGCCTCGAAAAATTTTGTAGCATGAGAGTTCCGGCGGAAAGTCGTGCTACTCGGGGCCTCGAAGTGAATTGCTCTCTGATGAAAAGATGGTCCTCTGACAACTCACGGCAGCCAAATACCTTAATGTCACAATTGTTTGGTCCATTTCAAGTGTTGTCAGCCTTTGTTAGTCTGCGACTTCAGCTAGCGACGAGGGAGGCGGACGCTGAGAGGCACTGGCAGATCTACGAATTCGCCGCCTTGAGTGGGCGCATCAGAAAATAGTTGATTGACACTACACGAGTTTTATTGGAGCTGCTGTGTGCCACCACATCGGAGAGAATCTGCTAGAACACACGGAAACTCGTCATCTTGAGTTTGTATACAACAGCCGCCAATCCGTCGAAGCTCATGGTCGCGGCCAGTGGTCGCGGAAATCCACGAGACCGAGTCCGAGTGCAGGTGAGGGCGCGAATCTCGGATACGGCTTGAAAAACCAGAATCTCTGATCCAAAGCTACTGACGACCGGGGGCAGAGCAAACCACGTATTTCGATTGATTTGTTCAGATCTGGACAAGGCTGGATCGACCCGTCCTCTCATTCGATTCTCATTCTCTTCCAGAAGCAGAGGCTGCTGTTTCGTTTCGGGATAGACTCGGACTCCCGTATTCATTCTGTCCTGACTTATACTGGCCCACGAAGTTGTGAAAATGTTTCACCCAGATACCGAGACATGAATCGGGCTTCAAATATGTACATCATTTTCCGCCCTCACCTGGACTCGGAATCGCGACCCCTAGTCACAACCTCAACCATAATTACGACGACGGAGCGGTTCAGTCACTCCGTCTGAGGATATTGGAGGCTGATTCCGATGTATGGGATTCAAACCACATAATCACGAAGTCGTTCGGCTTTGTCCAAAATGCCCTGGGTGACTTTGGCTTGAAACTTCCGTCCGCTACCAATCGCTTATCGCCGTCAGGGCTCGAATTTGATGGTGACCCACTCTTCGCCCCCATCTCCAAGGGAGGATTCTATGTGCGACCCATCGACAACCAGGATCCGTCCGCTCACATGGTGGAAACTTGCCTTCGTGCCCATCCAAACAGCGGAGCTCCCGAGCATTCGACTTCTTTCCCGCTCTGGTGCCTGATATTGTATCCCTTGGAACCGTTCTGGTCCCGACCTGATCCCTGAGTTCTCACTCTCAATCTGGGCTCGAGCCCGAGTCCACGCTCGAACGCATGCAGGAATCAAGGTATCTAAGTTTGAAGACTCCCATCAGGGCATGTCAGAACCAGATGAGACGAATTCATAGGAGCCTGACCTTATGACGCACGAGGGAGAAGGCAAGTTCCGGGCACATGACAATCAAACATATGAGAGTCAGGCGTTTGACAGCCGGACATCTCAGAGTAAGACGTCCGAGATATAGACAACTGATACCCAATCAAGTTGTCGGGCTGTCCTCGGACCTCCTCGACCGGAAATATGTTCTCAACTGTTCCAAGCACGAAAAGAACTTGTCGAATGCAAGCCGGATACCGCCATAGGTTTGCATCCTGATATCCTGAGAGAACATCCTGCTGATGATGTGCACGTTATGCTATATTATTCATTATTTTTTCACGGGGTTCCAAACGCTGAAACATACACTGATTCCCTCTCACTCGATCCAGAACTCGAGCGAACGATCCCAGTGGAGATGCAACTTCAATCTCGAGGTCGTCCTTAGAACTGTGAGCACCTCTCATCGTCGTTGCCATCATCGATTGCCCTCGTTCTCGCGGGCCCCAGTTGCAGCGAATGACCCATCACCAAGGAGCACTCCGACATCCTCAACGGAGCTTGACAAGTTTCCCCGTGGAAATTTTTTTTGTGGAACGAGAGATTCGTACCAATTGGCGACCAGCTCAATATAAGCCTCTCATCTCTGGAGTCCTTCGCTTACCGCACTGAAACAGAAGATGTTTCTTCCCGGAAATCATCCCCTCATTGGACTGAGGTCCATGGTGTCGCGGATCGTTCGAGAATCCTCGATGCCGAAGCATCTGATCCCAGTGTCCGACGCAATCGGTGATTTTCAGGGCCCAGGCAATCTTCAAACTCGAAGATTGTGTATCATGAATCGTTTTTCAAGCAATATTGAGTCGTTCTCCGGGTCGGGCACTTCGGATAGGGAAGACCGAAGTGAATGACACCCGCACTTCTGCAGACGGTCGCCCCACCTTCCTCCGTAGTTTCTACTCCTGTGCGCTCTTCAGGGAGTGAGTCTTCCCATGGAGAACGCGATGTTTGCAAATGGAGCCGCAGTCCTTCCGAATCTGTCTAATTTGCCAGAACTGCTCCTAGTCCGGAGGAAAATGTCGCAAACTCTCTCCGTCGGCCCCTCCCAGGCCAGAAGACCAGAATGTGTCGAGGAAAGGAGCATTGGAATATTTTTGCTCGAAGCGCATGGCGAAATTTCCCTTTGTGTGCCGTCGGGAAGTTTAAAAGTTTCTAGGAGCTCGAATTATTTCTCCCGGAATGCCGCCCGCGAGGACCGCGATCCCCGCGTCCCGTCCACGACGGCGCCGAGCCCACCAGATATTTGCTGCCTAAATAACAATGCCGCTTGAGCGCGGAACCCGGGCCCTAAACATGAATATCACTCGCTTCCGATGTTCGGGGAATCGAGTCGGCACGCTGATGACGTGCTCCACGAATGAACAGAGGCCAGAAGGAACTGGGAGGTCAGTACCCGATTCCGAAACCCGTTCCGCTCGAAACATCGAGCCCTGCCACCGCACGCGGGTCCGTTGGCTCGATCGGCTGGCTCATATTGAGCTTACCGAGCGGCGGCGCGGCTGAGTTGATTCCTTCCGAGTTTACCCGGCTAGGGGAACATGGTTATCCAGACGACTGGAGCATACCCTGTTGCTCATCGGAAACTTTGGCTTGTGTCTCGTCATCCCACAAATTAACCCAGAGTGCTTCGCGATATTAATTGAACGTATTGAGCTCCTTCGGAAGAGCAAAGTTATTCCCTCTATCGCTATCGGGTTTCACTCCGCTCACGTGGATGAAGGTTCACCGCGGAGATTGCGGCACGAATGGGGCCTAATGGAAACTTTTCCAACAGAAGGGAGCTTGCAAGGGAGAAGCATATCTCACCGAATGCGAATGGCGGAAGAGCAAAATAGGATGACAGCAAACAGAGGAGAGAACTCGCGCGCACAAGTTCGTTCCCATGAGGCACACGGTCATTCTTCTCTCTAATGTCACGAGCTTTCCATCTACGGAGCGGTTCCAAGAGTGCTCCTGGTCAGTTGTCACCACGGAGCTCCCGAACGCGAGGGAAGCGACGCCGTGCACTCGCGAAAGGTATCCCGCTATCATGGAATTTTGTTCTTTGCGCTCGCTGAAAATGAATACTCTGACTGTCTTTTATTTTCGAGGATTCTATTCTCCCTGAAATGTTCTGTTCGGAGGAGCCGACGTGAGGTCCTCGACTCGTTGACGTTTTTAGGTCAGCGAGCGTTTTACTTCAATCACTGGGTCGCTCCAGTCGAGCTCGACGAGCTGATATATCGAAAAAGCCGCCGCGGGCGACTGAGATGCGTAGAGCATGGCTCGCAAAGGAGGCGTCAAAAGTTTTCCGGTGGAGTGCAGAGCATACTTTCGGCTGGGATTCCGACACGTTGCATGGATTTCATCAGGAAAACGGGCACCGTCATCAGACAGAGTATGGCGAAGATAGATGTCAAGATGAGACTTGGGGTGAGAGGCTGATATCAGGAGGGAGTTCCGCTACCGAAACATGGCTATCGGTCTCCACAGTTTGAACGAGGGAATCCGTTGATTGCGATATTCCCCGGATGAAATTTTCCGCTGATGATAATTCTCGTTCAGGATTGCTGCGACGCCGAATGAAGGATACTCGTTGATGATCTTTGAGCGCTGATGATATACCTCTAGCATTTTTTTTGACGAAACTCTCTCAAGCGAGGGAAGTTCGAACTCTCGAGTCCGCAATCGAATGAGGTATTTGGGCTCGTTAGAATCCGATTCCCCGTTACGCAAGACAGATCTCGGAGGATTTCTCGGAGCCTAATGATTTGGTTTAGCCATCGCGTCCAAATCCCCATCGGCGTAGGGGCTCGCCGGCCTCCAGAAGGTCACGATCATTTCGTACCAACTATTGTCACCAGCCTCGAAGTTGATCCTCCGTGATCTTGCATCGAGTACGGAACTGATAGGCTGCCTCGTGAGGCCCATGCCAAACGGAGGCTCCAATTCACGAGGACCAGAGGAAAGACAGCCCCCCCTTCATGACGCGGCGCCGTATCGTGTGACGTCCCTGGCGCGAGGGCAGCCAGTGAACCTCAAGCAATGTCAGACACTGAGGAAACGAGTTCCTGTTTGTATCGATGCTTGAGTCCGTACCTGAACAGAGAGCAAGTCCTGCAGGAAATCGTGATCCGGGGAAGCACCAAGCAGGCCAAGAGTTCGAAGACTGGGTTTTCAATTAACTCAGGACACTGAAGCGGCTCCTACCGATATCAGAAAGCTTCTGCGAGTACCTGTTTCAGTAATTAGCATCTCTTCGCCGAACTTTCCCAGTTCATTCTCAGGTGACGTCGATTCCTCTCCTTCCTCGAACTGTCCTCTTGCCGAGTGTGCGGTTGATGCTCTGACTTGAAATTCGCCGTCCAGTGCGGACTTAACGTCGGTGTTCGAAACGGCACGTCTCACGACCACTTGATGTTCTTCTCGCATTCGACAGCCGCGGGAAAGCGATTGTCGAATGCGTCGATGGACCAGGTATTCACATTTCGAGTGGGTACGACCGAGAAAATCAGTCGACCAGCAAAACGAGTTCCTTGCCGACGCAGACCTCGTTCTCGTGGAGGGGTAGGGAACGCGGCATCGAACAACCGTGGTGCGCGTCGATCAGCCCCTCGAACCGCCGACCTGTGCTCACAGCCTTGAAAGATTTTCGCAAACTATCAACGCGCGGAGCATCCTCCCGCCGAAAAGTTGACCGTCTTCGCCTGTCAAGGCGTTCTAGGACGTGGTAGCTGGAAGGAGCAGTGCTGTTCCACGACACGATAATTGTTCTGCTCATTAGTAAAAATGCGTCTCGAAAATTGCTTAAGTGCTTGACTAGTTGGCGAACTTCGCTCGCTCAGCAACGACTAGCAGCAGATTCAGGGCGCAAAATGTTTGCGAGGATAGGCTGAGAAGTAGAACGCGCTCCGAAGCCGCACTCTCCCGGAGCTCTCAAGGTTCGCATTCTCGAAACACTAAAGGACGACACTCGGGGTGAATGGAAACTCAGTCAGTCGGGAAGAGTTCAGAGGTGAGGTCGGAACCGATGCCGAGGCTCAATATCTCGACTCCATAGAATGAAAAGCGCATTGCTGGTCACGGCCGCTGGACGGATGATACGAGTCTCCTCTTGCGCCCGTCTCGGATGATTGATGAAACTTCCGGCGCATTATCATCTAGACTGGGACTCGCCACGGACGTCAAAAACGAACTCATTGTCCGTCCTCCTTGATGCCAACTCGACTCGGTTCTCCGGAATGAAACACGAGCTGAAGCGAGCCAAATCACTGGCGCAGTCAATCCGAGAACTGCTCCTCTCCAAAGGATGAGCGAACCCACGCAGCGCAGAATGAAGTACTTGCGCTATCCCGATGCGGAATATTCTTTTTGCTTCGTTCTGAGAGAGGGTGTCGCGCCGTTAGTTTGTGAGCCGCGGGTACTGTCTGCTTTGATCAGAGAGCTCCGCTTCGAGGCAGAACAAAGTGCCGCTGTCGACGCCGTCGCCGCATGCCTATGACAAGATAATACGTAGCGAGCGAGGGACAAGTCCTCTTTTGATCGCCATCATGATGACGTGAGTGTAGCTTGTAGAGGCAGGGAGGAACCAGGGAATCAGGAGTCCGATTGAGAGGAGGAGCCCTTGCCAAGGCTCCAAAATCCGGTGTCCGGACTGGAGAGCCGGTCTAATTAATCAGATAGTAATTTTCCCAGGTTTAATGACGTTCCTCTTCCTAGCACGGCCAGCGGCTAGATTGGCCGGAACCAAATTGACTCCTCCAGCCGTGGGGTCGGGTGAGCTCTAGCCCTCCTCAGCTCGGTAGGCGTTCGGGATCGTGGAAAATACTTCGGATTTTCGTTACTCTGGCGCAATTCGCAGCGTGACCCGAGAGCATTCCGCAACAAAGACTGAGCTATGTTTCCCGAACAGGTCAGGATTTTCTTCGCAGTTTGTACCCTGCTCTTCTTGTTTATTACCCCGCTCATTGGCGCCACGAACGACTCGGAGAGGGTTTCGGGGCTGGAGAAACGACACAAGTGAGCAACGAGGCATGGGCGACTCGACTGGAGGGTTAGACAGCAAGTCCTGAGCTGCGTCCTGGCTCTTTGTTGGGAGTTCGTTCGATCCTTGTTCGAGATCGGCGCCCGGAAGCCAGAAATCAGTCGCAGCCTCGACGCAAGGCGAAGGGCGCACGCCCTAATCCGCATTTTTGGATATTCGTGCCTCGCGGGCTGAGCATATTTCGAGAGAGCATTCCGTCTGTGACTTGGGAATAAAACTCGTGAGGGATTTCAGTCGCGAGGCTGTCCAACGCCACGGGGCGCCCAACCTTCACCTCGTCGTGGCTGTCCTGGATTCACGGTGAAACCCTGATCGGGAGGCTTCTCACAAAACAGCGATTAGTGAGGATCATGATGTTGTCGCCGCCGCCGCCGCCATCCAGGATTTACGAGGGAGCGGACTTGAACAACGAGACGGTTGTTGCGGTCTTCCTTCGCCCCTCGCCAGAGAGGTTCTTAGAGTATAATGCTCCGATCCCATATTGATCTCTAGCAGGAATCCGCGCTCGTTTCCCATCAAGAGAAGAATGGGAAACAGAGAAAAGGGGAGAAACTGAAAGAACTAAGTATCGGAGCCTCTACACGTCGGCGTTCGTCCTCTATTCTCGGGATATAAATGAGTTAGGGCTGGCTGCTGACACGTCACCTTCGATGCTGCTGGCCCCGCTACCGCGGACGTTGGAAGGGAATTCTGATCCGTGATTTATGAATCGCGAAAGTAAGATAGACGCCGCCAGTCAGCCCGCTGGCCGCTCGGCGCAAGGCTGTGCGCACATTGGTGCAGCCAGGAACCGGTGAGGGCACGGATGGCTCAAATCCAAACCTTGTGCGACATTATCGTGTGCCATCTCCGAGCTCTGCCGAACCTCCCCAATGTCTCACCAAGTTCACGCTACGCCTCCTGAACCCCATGGTTCGCGAGTCATCGAACCCCACGTGAATTCGGCTGGGGTTTCCGGCGAGCTCAATATGTGACAACATATTAAGCTCAGTTGATCCACAAGCGATATTCTTTCTGCGCAATATTGAACGTTTTGCTGAAGCTGCTTTTCCCTGGACCAGAGACAGCGTGATGAAAGGATCTTTCGCTTTATTGAGTTCGTTACCCCGACGAATTCGCTCTCCACCGGACGGAGCTGCGGAGGATTAGCTGCGAGAAAGAGCCACCGAACTTCAAACCCAGTTGAATGGCTCCCACTCCGGTCGCTGCGATGGGACCGACAGCCGCGTCTCCGAAACAGTGTCTGTTCAGCCGCGTGATTTTGACCCTCCCTCCGGTCTGTCCCTCCCTCCGGTCTGTCCCTCCGTCCAGTTTGTGCGAAGGGAGTATTTGAGAAAATAAACAACGTGGCTTCCAATAACACAGAGCGGCCCGAATCATCAGTACACGCCATTTCGACGTTCCGTGTAATAACTCGCCAACAGGCCCCGATGACCGCATGCAGATAAGGCTGCTGAACTCAGACAAGATCGAGCAGGAGGCGGCTCTGTGCTGCAGCTATAACTTGTTGCTCAACGCTGTGACCTTCTTCAGAGTTTCGTATTCCGACTCTGGAACTCGGATGGAGCCATTCTCTCGCTGGCTCCTGCGTAATTAGCTCGGGACTGACTGGGTGCCTGCTCGATTGTGCCGAGATGCGCTTTGTTGCGTGGAGATGCGATCTTGGCCGGCGGAAAAGCCACGGAATCGCTCAAAGAGCTTCATGCTCGAGAGATTCTTCAGACATTTCTTTCGGAGGCGGGGTTTCAATTCTAATCGATCTCCCATCGAATCCTTTTGAAGTTCCGGTTCCTTCGATCCAAAAACTTCCGTAGGAGTCCGGAGCATGGACTCGAGCTGTTCTTTTCAGGGCGCCGAGCCCGAATCATAAGATATCTCCCATCTGTTCCTCAGCGATTGATCCCCAAAACACGAAGAGAACACAGTTCCGGTTTCCGCTCTGACCGGTATTCCGCTGGCAAACGTGGCCAAGGCTCAACGCCTCCCGTTCCGAATGTGCCCCCTTTCGGATAGTTGCTGATAACAGAGCGAACACGATAACCTGAATGAAGGTCGGCTCCGTTATTTGTTTCGTTGCCGTCGCGAGCTCCACAAATGAATGGACAAATGCGGCGCCACATAAGAAGCCTGAGGGAAACATCGTCAGTGTCTTTCGAATCACCGGATACGCCTTCAGTCGCGGCAGCTCTGGATGGGCACGCGGAGGGCGGTCTCAATAAGACGCCGCGGGATGGAACGAAAATTGCAAGAAAATGAAGTACTGAAGTCGTGTCGGAAGCGTTGGAACCAGATCGAGGTCGAGCCGGACGAACACTGCTCTACCTCGACTGTAGTGCTACGGACGCGAACTAGACGTTTCCTGAGCAGAAAATTAGCCACGACCGGGAGTATCGGGCCGTTTAGGATTCATTCCCTAGGCTCGTTGAAGAAACTGGTCCGAGTGTACGCTACGATGATGATTTATGAGCTGTTCGGTCGGCTACCTCCCCTGCTGCAGCACGAGCGGCACGGTTCCTGACGGCAGTTTTCCGGTGTCGACTTGGGGCGGAGGAACAAAATGTTTTTCAACATGCTCTCTGAATGATCCCTCGTACTCGCTCAGCAACTCGGTACCCGAAAGAGTCGGGCCGGAAACGGCTCAATCTGAGAAGATCTTCAAATGAACCCGGGGTAAGTCGACCGCCTTATTTGACCGGGCACTTCTCAAAATGGAGTCTCCGAGACCAGCACAATGGGAATGAGATCCCGCGTCAAGCCAGGCGAGACTTTCCAGCGTTGCAGAGTTTGGCTTCGCGGAGCCCGACGACGCTCCAGGCAGTTCCTAATGGATGATATTTATGTGTATGGATATTTAGATGTGTATATTTATATAGAGAGAGCGTGGGAGTTAACGTTCCGACCCCGTCTCGCCCCAATGTTTACGCGCAGCCAGTCGGTAAACGAGCGAGCGACGAACGTGGTTTGACGCCTCCTCATCGGATTAGCTCTTTCTAAAGTTGACTTGCAGGCAGCAGCAGCTAGCAGCCTGGAGCAATGTCGAAGCGGCGGGAGTGGCTCCACCAACCACGGCATCCGCGTGAGGGACAAAAGTTTTTCCGACCCCTCGGCTTCGCTCAACAGAGTTTTTCTCGCCAGTTTTCGCACGGTACAGCGTGATTTCGGTTCAGAACTTCGGGGAGCCCCCTCCTGGAGGCGATACATGCCTCAGAACTCCCACTCAATCGATGGAAAGCTGCTCCCATTGCGAGAGGTACCTGAGCGGAGCCTCGTCGAAAATGTCTTTTCAAATGAACTTCGGGTTCCCTTCGGTGAACAAGGTCTCCGTTGCTCGAGCCCTTAGACAGGATCAAGGGCAGAAATGCGAGAGGCCGACTGAGATGAAATTCGAGTTTGAAAAATAATAAGGCAGAAGTCACGAAGGAAATGACTGCGCGGGCTCAGAGGGTTCCTCAGCTCCTGTCGCTCCCCGCGCAGATGCTCCGCAGGGATCGACGAGCGGCGGCAACGGTGTTCGGAAGTATCGGTGACAACCTCGAGCGGTGCGGACGTATGAATTTCATGGCATATCTTGCACATGCAGCAGCTCACCTCGGTCCTTTAGAAGCAGTGGAAGGCCTTCGAGAAATTCGACTCAGTTCCTCTCCCATGGCGCCTGTCCTCGTTCCCGGATCTACGCGAAGCCCTCCTCCGCGCCGAGTGCAGATCTTTCTTCTCGACTTTTTTTCGTAGGAAAAGAGCGTAAAACCGCTTGCGCGCGATTTGTCCCTGTCGACACTGGATGTTCGCCGCGTTTGGACTCGCGCTGCGCCAGCCCGTTTACAAGAAACGTGCTGCTCCAGGAGAACGAACAAAGAGAGTAGAATTCCTTGTAAGGCCCTCATGACGAATGGGTGCGTTCCGATGCGATCTATTCGGCTGAGCCCGCCGCCACGCCAGCTGGATATGAAATATGTATGACCTCGGAGCCAGTAGGTAATGCTCGTTTCGAGAGCAGGAGAATACTTTATGGGAGGCTGACCAGCTGATCCGAGAAATAATTCCACATCAGCGTCCTTCCGGACCTTGCAAACGACAAGCTATAGGAACACTCGCGAAATCTCGCATGACAATATCTCAACACGCTTCTAATATTCCTGAGCCATGTATTTTCCAACATTTTCAGCGGTTCCCGAACCCACGCCTCGTAGCTGACCTTATCTAACATCGCGACTCGAAGACACTCGACGAACTCGGGTATTATGACGGGAGAAAGCATTCGCTTCAAGCGAGGAGAGGGCTTGTTACGCGAGGCGCACGAATGGATATTCCTACGATGATACCAAAATCCTTTCTTTCCGGCAAACTCGCATCTTTGCAGGGAGCAAGTGCGTGCACGCGTGAATATGCATCCTCGCCCCTCGCATTTACGCAAACATATGTACATTTCTGTCCGTTCGTCTGTTGGTATTGGACATGCATAAGTCATATCTGCGGAGGCTCTCCCGCCGGAAAAATGTGTGCGAACCCATTGTAGTGTGGAACTAGGAAGTAGATTTTCTGCACGAATCTTTCCCATTCTCAGTGAAACTCGCGCAGGGAACGGAACGCGTCGATTCTCCAAATGAGCGGTTCCGAGTTCTTTCAACCGAATAGTTCTCCATTCGGGACTGAGTGCACGGCTCTACGCAGCTGGATTCGAGCGTTCTCGCCTCCCTCAGACTACGTTGTCCACTCGGTAACAAGGGGAAAAATCAATCTCCTGGTAAAAACGCCACGTGCGTCCTCACATCACAAATACAGATATTGTGCTGATAACGGGGCACTGCAGCAGAGAGATTGTTGCTGAACTGCAACTCTGATCACCACAGAGCGCTTGTTCCTCATGTGTCACACGCAGAGGCTGATCAAGTACTGCAGCCATCAAACTCGGAACAGCCGTCCCAGTGGTGGAACAATATTGCTCCAACACGTCCGTGAACTTTTTCCTCCAAAGAACTCGATTCAGCGGGGCGCGGTCCTCAATCGGGTAGGCCCCAGCTGAGAATTCTGCCCGCTCCAGACTTCGTGTCGATTCCAGCATCGTCTCTGTTCTTCAAGAACTTAGGAGAGCTTACGATGTTGCTTTCTGGGCGATCGATAAATCTCCTGGAATCAAGCCAAGCGTGATACTCCGTTTCCTGACGTCTAAGGTTGCCCTCTCAAGTCACGGATGTGGGCTCCTATTAGAACACGTAACCTCCGCCGTCTGATATTCGCTGATTATGGCCTGACTTTTCGGGATCTCGGTACTCGCTCCTGCCTTCAGAATAGCGAGTTCGCAAGAGCTGAAGCTCTCTCACAAAAGTGGGATGGTTGAATACAATACCTATGGAGCAAACTACGTAGTAGGCTCATGGGGACTCGGTCACGGCAGTTGCGCTGAGCGAGTGCAATGGCAGGAGCCGACAAGCCTCGCAAGCGTTACTCCCTTCTAGATGGAACCTTGAGTTTTCCGAATTCTCACTCACAGTACCATTTCGTTGGACCAGAGCGGTGGGCTTGGGTATCGTCCGGGGATTTCCCTTCGTAACGAGCTCATACCTGCATTGTGTCGACTCTGTGAAACGAAGGCCGTGGTTCACTACTTGGAAGAGAGTCCATGCGATCACAGAGAGGCTCTGTGGATGTTTGAGAACACTGTCCACAAACGGAGGACCCAACAAAAAACGTCACCTTGTGTTTCAATTGAGCCAGATGGACCATCATTCAGGAAGCCTCTGATACTTGCTGTTTGATATTTTGCTTCCCCTCTCAGTCCGATCCAAACGTTCATTTGGGAACGAAGTACAGCTGACGTAAATTGAGAAAAGTGGAGCGCTCCTCAGCTCACCTTACTGCGCAGATGGGATTCCCTTCACGGAGTTCAAGCCCTGGAAACGGGAGAACAGGAGATCAGGAAGTTTCACATGTTTTTTTTTTGTTGGGGGCAGGGGGCATCGACAATCCTGATGTTGATCAGGGAAATTTACTTTACCTGAAATCTCAGAACTCGAGAAGCCCGTCGTCGAGCTTTCTAGGATATTCTGATTCACGCCGTTATTCATTCATTCATGAGGACGACTGAATGACGAGCGGTCGTAAACGAGGATCGTGATGGAATGGGACTATCTTGAACGGTCACTTGAGGCTTGTGAGCCAGGAGCCGCGTCAGCTCTTCATAAACTACAGAGACATAGAACGATGCCGTGAAAGTTCAATGCGTTTCGATTCAAGTCACCTCGCGTCACATCTGATGAAGGTTTGTGTTGTTCAGATTCCCGTTTGAAATTATCAATTTGAGCTTCGAACTTCCATATTGATTGACTGCGGGTAATTTCGGTTTTCAGCCGCGGATTCAGGGTACGGATTTGCGATCAACTGCAAAACGCGGTTTTCTGCAAGGTCTATAGACGACCTCAGACTCGTATGCGGATGACCCACGGCTCGAGATCATGAGGTCATGAGTAGAGCCTGGAAGTTAAGGCCTGAATCATTTTATGCCTCCCGTCTATCCATACTGGTAGATGGATAAAAGAGTTTTTTTAGGGCTGAGTTTATCGGCTCTCATGGCGATTGCATAATTCATCAATCTATCCATACATCTACCCATGATTCCATGAATTGATGGATGATGATTCATGAATAATGCCTGAGCTTCCAAGCTCTAGTCATTACACACACCGTGACTGCGATCCCGCGGTGGATACTTGATCGAAGGCTGACTCTGGTAGCGGAGAAGACGGAGCTTGTCATATTGTTCAAGAGAAGAAGGGAGAGGCTCTGGCGGACCATTGTCGAGAGTCACCTTGGTGCCGTCCGTCCAACAGATGGACATGACTGGAACAGCACACGTGGCGGCCGCTGTGGAAAGCCGCCCTGAGCCGCCGTTGAAATCGCAGGCACCCGCTCAGGACACCTACCATACGACTATCAATACGACGGATAAAGAGATCAGAGATGACACCCTCACCAAATGGAAACAGGCTCAGGGGATCGCCGAGTCGGGATGGTGGGAGATTCGATCCCTGAAATCAAACAAAGGTTTGAGCGGGCATCCGGTGATTTCTCCGATCGCAGTCCTCATTCGCTCTCCAGACACGGGAACTGTCGAAAATGCCTCTACTCCATCTGCGCCGCCTCGCCAGGAAACTCGTAACCTCCGAACAGGAGTGAACTTTTCAATCCCTCTGTATAAAAGGAAAAAATTACCGGAACGCCGGCACCGAAGTTCCTCGTATGGCTTTCAGGGACCGCTCACACGAACGTGAGATAAGGAATAAGGAACAATCCCTTAAGAAACGACGGCTCGGCATGGAACCGAAACTTTCCATTATACTTTGAGAACCCAATCGGAAGTGACTGGCCTGACCGGCAGCCGGAATTAATCTCGCGCGAGGCGTGCGTGGGATTCAGCACATTTTTGGTTTCGTCTATTCCGCCGTTTGGCTGAGAATGCTCCATCTCGCTCCATTTCCGAACTCGACTACAGCTTCATCTCTTGCGTCAAACAGAGCTCCCTTCTCTCTGCCTCTCCTAAAGTCGGAACGAGATCCGCTCACCCGTATGTCCGATTCCCCGCCCGCCCGCAAACCGACGACAGTCCAAAAAATTCACTCCCTCTAAAACTCTGAGGAAATGTTAATTCTTCGCTCGAGTGTTCCCCGTCGCGGGACGTTCAAGGAGCCAGCGTCCCCTAGACTGGCGCTCACTGAGAATGATTTAGACGAGGAAGGAGGAGTTCGACGAGGGTGACCGAAATGGAATGAGGAGAAGCCGGAGTACAGCGAGACAACGGCGATGCTTCGTCTTCTGACGATGAACTTATTACACGTCCCGATTCAGTTTTTATAGTCGGGCTTTCATTGTGTTTCGTTGGGAGTGCAAACACGTGCGTGCATACTTTCGGGGGCAGAGCGAGGACCTCGGGTCCTATGAGCTTTTCGTTCCTCCAGCGAACAGCATCTCGTGTCTGGAAGAAGAGCGCGTGTCATTTCCTCCCTCTTGTCTTGTTTTCGTGCCAACAGGATTCCTGCCGTGACCTCTCTGGTTCAGAAAGACTCAGATTTCTCCCGGATCCACCTAAGAGGATAAGAGCAGCTCTGTTGATGAAGACGCTTTGGAGAGCAAAAACTTCGCAGCTCATCGAGGAAGCTCCTCATCAGAATCCGAAGTGAGCTCTCCGCTCGAGGAGAGGCAATCATTGTTCTCTTTTTTTTCCTCTCGTGATCGCAGGAAACATGACAGTTTAGCGTTTCCCCATCGCTTCAGACTTCTGAAATCATGTCAAGTCGGGTGGGCGGATCCCTAGAACGCAAAAATGCGGCCAGCGATCGGAAAGAACAAGGAGAAGAAACTCCCTGAAAAATCAGAACCGAAGCTTTCGTCTGTGGCAGGCGGTAGCAACTGGTTGCATCCTTTTACAAACATGCATTCTTGACGTTACCCCCACGCCATTGCTAAAGACGTCGTTGTTCCTCAGACAGGTTGCTCTTCGTTTTCATGGTTTGTCTTCAAACGGATTCATTGCGGAAGTGGGTGGTCTAGATTCGTGCTCGAGATTTTCCTTTTTTTGTACGATGCGTGGGAGAATGGAACTCGAGAACGGAACGAATGAGCGACTATGCCTCATTGCGATAGTAAGCACGTGAAATGCACCACGGACGCAAGACGACGGCGAATAACAGCGACAACATATTCTCCTTTCACTGTGATTCCACATTATCAGAGCGAGTTTGCATCAAGTCAGCAAGATGAGCCCGACGAGTAATTTCGAGGCGAAAAAGCTCAGAAAGTAATTAATATCGGATGCCATTTGGTGGACGAGTATCTCACGCAAGATTGAAACGAGATGTCCTCCGTCTCCCAGGAGCTTATCAGAGACCTCGAGCGTTTCAGCCAGAACCGTTTTGATTCCAGGGCAGCAAGTATGAGTCCTTCGCCCAAATCGTGGAGTCCGGATAAACACTAGTGTGCAAGTTTAAGGAAGGCAAACAGGAAGAGAGGCAGCGAGAAAGCCGGACGACGAGCTACTAATCAATTAAATGAATGGCTCGGGCCATGGGCTCTTGTGGTGTTGATAAGCCCCACGCTTCAGCCAGCGTTGACCACCACTTTGAACCTTGGCTCAGGTGACAAATCGTCTCGTATTTTTTCCAGGGTTCGGCTCTCTGTTATCACATCCTTGCGAACGGAGCCCAAAACTGGGGGCCGCCTGAGCTCTAGTTCGCTCTGAAGAATCGCTCCATTGTTTCTTAGATCGGACCAAAGAAAATCGATCATGATCGAGGCGGCAGGCCTGTCGTTCTTGAGATAGGTCCATATTTAGGAATATTCGAGTCGATGCCACCATCCCGAGGCGCCGTAGGAGAAGCTTGGGCCGGATTCTGCCTTGTATTCGATCAGCGTCGGCGTAGAGGTCATTATAATCCATGGGACGGGAATCAGGTCTGTGGCGATGCTGGAGCGGCATCTGCTTCAGCATGAGGAAAACCGGCGAAGCTCCTCCCGTTTGTTTCGATTTCGTTCCAGATCTCGCCACGACCTTCGGTTCTCGTTGATGTGGGAGTGACTTGACTTGATATCTGTCCGATACCCCAACAGTAGCTCGTAGGCCCTCATTAGGATAATGGGATCAGGAGGCGACGAACCGTAAATGGAAACCCTATATTGATACCCCGAATGAAGAGTCTGACGTTTGTGAAGTGAAGCCGATCTCTTGTCTTCCTGTGGGGCGGGAGCTTCCTTTTCGTTGTAAGCAACCAGAGGTTCTCCTCCGGTCGCAAGTGAAACTGAATCTGTCGAGCCTCGGCCGAGGCTACGAGGGATAGTGCTCGAATCGCATCGTCAGCCGGACTCTCACAACCTGTAACGCAGAGCGAGTCGAATTCTTCACAAAAGAAACCGCATTGCACATCCGCACATGCTGCGGAACGTCTTCGGAGATCACCATTGTAACGCTTGTTCGGAAGTCTCAGGTTTCAAAGAACTTCCCCGAGTGCAAGCGCTGCTCATTCCGGACTGTGGGCGCATTGGAACGCTCCATCGCGGAAGCGTCACCCCGATCAGAGTATGCCAGCGGATTGATACGGTGCAAGATTCGTTGACCCCATCTGACGATGATCTCTCCACAAAACTTCAGTGGCACTATCGAAAGAGCGACTCTGAAATCACTCTGGAGCCCTCATGGATTTGGGGTGCTCCCCGAAATACTCCGTCGTTCATCTCACCATATTGCTTCGAATAGATCGGCATCTTCTAGCTGTTCAACGCGAAACAGTGAACGGCCATAGATCCAGCTGAGAGGTGAATAACGGAGTGTGATCTCGCCATCTCCCCAAGGATTCGACTACGATGCCCTGTTGGTGAAAAGGGGCGTTCGCGAGAGAATGAGGCGCGAAACCCGCTCGGAATGCGGCGAAAGGGGCCGGTGGGATGCATAAATTAGGGAAGCGAGCAGCAATACGGAACAGAGGTCTGACCGTGATGAGAGGGGAGAAACCCGAGCGCTTCGGAACAATGACAGGCTAATTAGCGAATGAGTCGTTTCCACAGATGCTCAGTTGAAACTGTCATCGGTTTCTGGGACAACAAAACATGCGCACAGAGCGTGTGTGAGCATTGTACTCTCGGTTCTGTTCGTGCTTTCCGCGGTCTCTTGGACATGAAGGAAACGAGCCAAACTTCTGGGGCGAATAAGACTTCACGCTCGGAACTGCGATCCGCCCCACTACCGGAAGTATCTCCAGTTGTCACTTCCAGTTCGGAGATTTCATTGCTCTCACCCCGCGCTTTTGCTGACGGCCAGGACGCATCTCAATTAGGGGAAGTCATGTCTGCGGATTTCCCCTTTGTGAGATAGCGGGTGTTCCACCCATGGAGCTGAGAGCTCGATGACCACGGAGATTCACCGGATCCTCTATTCACCAACATCTAGATAAGCGGGCCGAGCGGGACCCGGAACTGAATATCCCAAAGTGACTTCTTCTCTGGTGAGCGACGTAGCGGGAGTTGTGAAGATTCGGATTCGCCGGCGCTGAAAAGCTTCAGAGAGCCAAGGTGGAGGGATTTTCCACAATCCTTAGAGTACCTCTGACTCAGACGTTTCCCTTTATGACGAACTGGCCGGCCTTCGGCCGACTACGCTGGCTGACCCGTCCCTTGCTTCGGGAGTCTACTTCTGACAGACACGTATTGCCTTACATGTAGAGTCATGAGACCTTCGGGAGTGGCCACTGATTCTCGATAGGATTCTGACCTGGAATCGAGGCACTTATCTCTCTCTTCACTTGGTCAGCATCATGGTTTTGAGAAACATGGTCAGATTTGTCTCGATATCACCCCTCCAGACTTGGAAAGTAATAGTCAGATTGGCCTCGGAATCACCCCTCCAGACATGGAAAAGTATGGTCAGATTAATCCCGGGATCACTCCTCCAAACATGGAAAGTAATGGTCAGATTGGTCTCGGAATCACCCCTCCAGGTTTTGAAAAGTACTGTCGGATTCGTTTCGGAATCACCCCTCCAGAATCGGAAAAGTCTTGTCATATTGGTCTCGGGACCACTCCTCCAGACATGGAAAAGTATGGTCAGATTGGTCCTGGGATCACTCCTCCAAACATGGAAAGTAATGGTCAGATTGGTCTCGGAATCACCCCTCCAGGTTTCGAAAAGTACTGTCAGATTCGTTTCGGAATCACCCCTCCAGACTCGGAAAAGTCTTGTCATATTGGTCTCGGGATCACTCCTCCAGACTTGGAAAGTAATGGTCAGATTGGTCTCGGAATCACCCCTCCAGACTTGGAGAAGTGTGGTCAGATTCGTTTCGGAATCACCCCTCCAGGTTTTGAAAAGTACTGTCAGATTCGTTTCGGAATCACCCCTCCAGACTCGGAAAAGTCTTGTCATATTGGTCTCGGGATCACTCCTCCAGACTTGGAAAGTAATGGTCAGATTGGTCTCGGAATCACCCCTCCAGACTTGGAGAAGTGTGGTCAGATTGGCCTCGGAATCACCCCTCGAGACTTGGGAAAGTATGGTCAGATTGGTCCCGGAATCACCCCTGCAGACTTAAGGAGGATGGTCAGATTGGTCCCCGAATCACCCCTTCAAATCTGAAAAGTAATGGTCAGATTGGTCTCGGAATCACGCCTCCAGACTTGGAAAAGTATGTTCAGATTGATCCCGGGTTCACCCCTCCAGACATAAAAGAGTACGGTCAGATTGGTCTCAGAAGCATCCCTCCAGACTTGAGAGAGGATGGTCAGATTGGTCCCGGAATCACCCCTCCGGCTTTTGAAAAGTGTGGTCAGATTGGTCTCGGAATCACCCCTCCAGCCTTGGGAGAGGATGGTCAGATTGGTCTCGGAATAACCTTTCCAGGTTTAAAAAAAGTATGGTCAGATTAGTCCCGGAATCACCCCTCCAGAGTCGAAAGACTATGGTCAGACTGGTCTCGGAATCATCCCTCCAGCTTCTGAAAAGTATGGTCAGACTGGTCTCGGAATAACCTTTCCAGGTTTTAAAAAAGTATGGTCAGATTGGTCTCGGAATCACTCCTCCAGGTTTTGAAAAGTATGGTCGGACTGGTCCTGGAATCACCGCTCCAGGTTTTGAAAAGTATGGTCGGACTGGTCCTGGAATCACCGCTCCAGGTTTTGAAAAGTATGGTCAGACTGGCTCTTGAATCACCCCTCCAGACTTGGAAGAGTATGGTCAGATTGGTCCCGGAATCAACCCTCCAGCTTTCGAAAAGCATGGTCAGACTGGTCCCAGAATCAGCCCTCCAGCTTTCGAAAAGTATGCTCAGACTGGTCCCGGAATCACCCCTCGAGCTCTTGAAAAGTATGGTCAGACTGGTCCTGACTGGCCTATGTCCTTCCCGGTGAGCCGCCCTACATTATGCAGTTTGTTCCGAGTCGATCCGATCAATACCGGAGGAGTCTATTGAGGAAAAACAAACGAACAAACAGACCGTGTATTTTTATATATATAGATAAAGATAAATACTCAGCATCAGATCAAACCGTCCATTTATCTATTCTCAAAGATCGCATGTCGTTTGTGGAGCGCTGACCGGTTATGAAATGTGGGGTTTTCCTTGATTGATACCGAATTCCAGTCACGAACGGAGCCGCGCGGCCGACCCCGCACTCTGAAACGATTCAGTCACATCGATGTTTTGACTGAGGGAATTGTGATTGTTTTATGTCGTCCTTGTGACGCTGGGAATCAACCTCAACCATTTCGTCCCTCCAGATTTGGCTGTTCTGGGAGTTTTGGTTCTGCTCGACCACCGCTCAAGGACTCATGCTTCGAAGTATTTCAGAGAGAATGGGAAAAATCCTGTGAGCGGAACGTAGGTAGCAGGATCGGATTCGAATCGGCCGCCTACGCTCCGACCACCGACTCAAATCCGCCGCCAACATGATCGAGCCAACGCTGGGCGGAGGCGGCGCTGAAAGAAGAAAACTTCCCCCTTAGCTGTTTTCACTAGCTCAGAAGTCGGGCTACCGCACAGTGGGCCCCAGGTGTGGGAGCGGTCATCGGGAACTTCCACTGCTCCGACCCAAATAAACAGCATGTGTGGTGGAACTGATCGATCGTTTCTCTGTTTATCTCGTTTCGCCCGTTCAGCGGTGGTGCGAATCGCTCGAGCTGATTTCCCTCACTTGGCGCTCAGAATTCGCTTGATCGAAGCGGTTTTCGAGACAACCGCAAATAAGTGGGAGCTTGGCGGGTTGAACGGAATCAACGATTCGCTGGAAACACGATTTAGGCTCTCCGTATTCTTCTGCGAAGTGATCGCTCGAAAGTTCTCTTGTCCGAGTAACTCCGCTCTGATGGTAACGCTTGGCATTTCCGCATGTCCCGCCGTGTACGACGAGACACATGACACCGTATACCCGCATGACAAAGCTCGGGTTCGAACGTCGGAAGCACTCCTGGATTATCTCGACATTCGCTTCCTATAACGTCGAAGCCTACCATCAGAGCTTGAATACGAAACTGTTGGAGTAAGTGGCAGCTGAAGCCGAGGGATTTCAATCGCAACCAAGCGGGCGCAGTTCAGAACTATTTCGAGAAATCGAAGATCTAGCTCGCAAGTCCGAAACGCTCCACTACTGTTTGGAGTTTATGCAACGGGACACCTCCGTTTCAGCGAACCCCGATGGGCTCCCGCTAATCCGGTCGTTTGCCGCCTTCGAGCCCTTGATGAATCCACGATTTCGCGCAGAATCCGCGTCACGCAGCTTAGCGACTGACTGTCACAGCAGTGCGTGTGAGGTAATCCGTGATTCGTTTCCGGATCTCAGGTGGGCTGGCGAGTTACGGATGAAACCGGCGCCGGACCCCAATGGAATCGGGCGAAACAATCAGCCCTTTCGAGCTCTCTAAGGATCGCCGAAGTATCTGGAGGATGCCTGGCTAGGACTCGGTCCTCCCAGAGCGTGTCCTGTCTGTCCCCAATCGCTAGAATAGCCCAACAATCCAGAGGTAGGATCAGGAAGAGTGCAAGCAATTAGAATCCTGCGAAAGTTGAAGATCTGTGCACGGCAGGGTCGTGGGCAGGGTGTGAAAGGCGTGAGGGACCAACAAGACGATGACAAGACGTCGTCCTCGACGCACAATCTGCCGCCATCGAGTCAGACGAGGCCACAAGACAAGATAGGTTCACGAGACGAATGCGCTCTGGCGAAGCTTGTGTTTGTTCTTGGTTGTCGGGCAAACATGTTCTCAGTGTAGCAAAAACTTGTGAACTTTTCTGCGTTTCTTCACAGAGTTCCCCATCCTGCGCTCGTGTTTGCAAGTCTTGTGGGTGCGGGCGCAGCTATTCGGTCGTGCGTATGTGTGCGTGTTTTTGCGTGTACGAGGCGTGCATCACGAAAAGCTATGCGTGTCTGTGTTTTTTCAGAGGGCTCCTATCATATGATAGCAACGCTGCTATTTGCCCGCCAGCCGGCCAGCGATCCAGTCAGCTCGACGACGGACGCACCGACCGAACGGCTGAACGAACGGGTAGATTGAATTCGGCACAATGAACGCGTGCCAACTCAGTCGGCTATGCAGCGAGCGGAGCAGTTGGCCTTCGAGTCTGTCGACCCGTCTGGTTTCCCATTCGCTTCATCGTACCACACCAGTCGGAGAAACAACATGGGCGTAGGAGGAGGCATCGGCTTTTGAAGATCAGCGAGCCATACTTTTTTCTCCTCCGGTCTCGTCGTCGATCCTGCTCTTCGTCTCTTAATCAGAGTAACCCGTCTGCAGCCGCGACCTCGCGCAAGATTTACCCCGGCTTCGCGAGACTCAATCGACTGGCACCACCACCCGCCCCCTTCGCCGACCCGAAAAGCCTGCTGGCGCCGCCATGACCACGTCACCGTATCGGTCTGTCCTAGCCGCCGTCCAGAGCCTGATATTTCATTGAGCCGATTCTGGCGCTCGATTCGGCGACGATGAATTCTCCCGGTCAAGCTCGGTCGGTTGTTTAGCCGCCTCTGGATCGCCTCTCAGGTCGTGGACCTCAAAGTGTCCGATTCCCTCGTTGCCGACTGCCTCGGCTGACTGAGTCGCTCGGTCTGAGCCGGGTCAATACATAAAAGCGTCGACATTGATATTAGCTGCGCTCGGCATCGGAAGTCGATCACAATCATAAGCAGGGGAACGTGTCTCTGTTGGTTTGTCGGAGTTTCCTCCCGTCTTTTCAATTTGTTCCGTGCCAGCCTTTGTTCGTACCGAGTAGAGCGCAAGCGCGGTTCTTCTGGCGTCTGTTTTTGTGCGGTGGAACAGATCCTGTGAATCGAGTCCTGACACGGCTCAGACGTGTGCAGCTTTGCACTTCGACCTCTGGGTTCATGTTTTTGCTGTATCGCCTTCGATGGCCTTGATTGTTTCGATTGAACGAGCCGAGCTTCCATGATATGTCTGACAGGTCAGTTTTTGCTTTTTGCCCCGTTGTCAAGACTCACATTCCTGGCTCACGGATGTGTGTTCTGCCCGGTTGCCATCAAATCGAGCCGACTGCGCAGTCGACCAAATACGAAATCAAGGAACCAACCCTTTTGAATCCCCTTGACCTAAGGCTATCTTCGACTGCTATAGGAACAGTTCTCATATGACGTATAGGAGGAACGAAGTTATTCCGCTCGACCTCATAGGAATAGCCGCAGGCGTGCACTGCTATGGGTGGACGTTTTCCTTCCCAGGCTGGCGTTTGCCCTGGAAATCTCCTGCTCATGACGGGATCGTAGTTCGACGAACCGCTTACGAAGCTTGGTCCTAGATTGCCGAGAGAGAGAGAGAGAGAGAGCCAATTACGTCCGGACTCTTATCAGGCGGGCTCACGAAGCCTCCGACGATATCACATGATGGATCACAGCGGTTGTCCAGATCTTGTTGCTTGTGGACCACGCTGATGGGGACTGGCTCATAAAAACATACCTTCTCCTCATCGTCGCTCAGGAAATCGGAGTTCGCAACTTCGAAACCGACGAATTATCAGAATTCGGGGAGAACGCATTCCGATGCTGGAAATCTCTCCAGAAAAGAGAACTAGTGTCTTCGCGCTGGAGCTCATATTCAGCGCGTCCTTACTTTCCTGGATAGCAATAAGTCTCGGTCGATCACAGTCCATGAACAAGATTGAGAATCCTGCTCGTTCTCCCACGTATCGAGTCGGCCGTTCGTTTCTAGCTCTGTTCAATCGGGGCCCTGCATTGCGCAGAGCTAGAAACGAAGTGGAAATTCATTTTCCGTACCGGGTGCTTCGGGAATTCGGATTACGTACCGAGGTGGTACGGAAATTCGTTCTCCGTCCTCCGTACTCCAGGAACGATGTCTAATTGAGGGACTCAACAGGTGGTATTCATTCCCCCGAATCCGCTGAGCCGACACTAGCTCCCTGAAACTGTTTCCAAGCATCGAGGCGATGTGACTGGACTCCTATGAAAGACTGGACCAGAGCGGAATGTGGGCCTCTGAGGAATAGAGATTGAGTCGGATTCGTGGCGGAGGACAACTACAAATGCGAATAATCTCACAAGGAGAGATTTCCTGCTGTGGAGCAGAGCCTTCGGGTCGGAGTTGACGTCACCTGAGCCTCAATGCGGGATGCAGCTAGATAAGGTGACGGTGAAATTGCGTCCCATTCATCTCCACAATTAGAGACCAATGCAGATCCACGATTCCCGTGAGTTCGGTGGAAGTTGTAGAAGTCACCTGCAGAGACGCGCTCCCGATCCTCCCGTCCTTCTAGTCTCCGAGACAGGTCAAAGCGCGACGCCACTATGGTCGGTTTTTTTCTCGACAATATCATTTATCTCCGAATCGGATGTAATTCAAACAGGAACTTTATTGGATTCCGAGAGACGAGCGTCGCAGGAGTGACAGAGATGGACGCAAGCGTTCCCGACTTGTTGGACTGTGTTTCAAACAGTTTCAGGAAGCTATGTTGGACGAAGTGCTCAGAACTCGCTCAGTGATGAGATCATTTTTTTGGAGTTCGAATCTATCGATGAACGGACTCGATACGACTTGCCACTCCTTTGTGCCCGCCGAGAGATCGAATGCGTATTTAATGCATCTGCAAGACCACAAAGTATTCGGAAATGTCTCCAGCAGATCCCATGAGAGATGAATCAGCATAGCGAAACTGTTATCAATCTCGATGACTTGGTTCGCTTGAACAAGCACTGGGTAATTTCGTTTCCGAACGCCTCGGGCCTCGTGGCGTTGACAGCGTCGTGCTCCAAGTCCCGAGATCAAGGGCGGCTGATGGACGTTCTCGTACTCACCGGCCAAACCAATCAGTATGAAGACATCGTAGAATCGGGTAGTCGAGCCGAATGCAGGGCAGACGAAGCCAATCGAAGTAGACGTAGCTCACGATTCTCGAGTCCAGGGAACTCAGAGAAGACAAACATTGCGAGAACTTCTCGTCGCAGTCGCAGGCGGAACTGTCGGAAAGCGAACTTCGTCCAATGGCTGGAAGCTTTGTATTCGGGCTGTGCTCTGTTATAGAGGACCGACTCCGTCGATTGTGGCTCATCTCGTGTCTCTCCCTCTAGGCCGAGACGGTCGGGCCGTCGGTCGCCCCCCGACTAAGCTAAACCCTACTCGGTATAACAAAGCTCTCTCCGGAATTCTACGAGGACCTTGAGATTGAACGATTGTGATGGATGGCTGCTCGCCGACCCTCTAATCGCCGCCGCTACATTCCAATTTATGCATGAAGTCCATGCAAAGACGCTAATCATCTCGCGAGCATCAAGCTTTGTTGGCCAGTTTCCAGTTGAATTACTCACATGGTGTAGGAGCCTTCATTCGTTATGTTGTTCCAACGCTTACCAGCCGGTATCGAAAAATGGCACAAATCGTGCCAATAGCAACACGTGTCCAATGCTTTCTTCCTGCCCAGCATACCCGGCCGAGGAGCCACATTTCCCGCGCCGCAGTAGTTCGTGCCGGGGAATATCGTCAGGTAACGATAGAAAGGAGGAGATGTAGCGTTGACACAGTCTGACATAACTGAATCGAAAACATCACGCGACAAGTTTTCAACTCTGGTTTCGTCGTGAACTCCATGCATCATCGCCGTCTCAATCGCTCGCCTGCGGAAGGACGGTCAAGGTGGAAAGCTTAATCGGAAGCCTCCAACTCTTAGGCGGTTCCAATTGCAGAAAATAACAGCTCCTTCCAAGGGCACTCGGGAAGCAACATCTCAGCAGAAGCCTCATGAAGGATGAGAACTTTGGATTCGTAAATCCGTTAGCTTAGTGAGAGTCGGGGCATGGGTGGGATGAGTGTTTCAGTGGATGCGCTGAAGTATGGCTCGCGAGTTGGAACTTCCACATCGTGAATAATCGACCAGCTCTGGGTGGTAAACACGCTGCGGCAAACGGTAGTAATTTTGGAAATCTGCAAGGGTATGGCTTCGCTATCTCAAGGCCATCAAGTCCCACAATGCCGCATACGATGCCCAGTTAACGTTTTGCCGCAGAGAGTTAAACTCCATGGCAGATGGGAGGTTGTTAGCAATCGGGAACGCTCTGGCCACTATCGACGCCATTAATTATCTATGGACGATCAAGAGAGACAAGGCCTTGTATCACCCTTCCTGAGAGACGGAGTGGTTCGGTAATGGCTCGTAACTAGCTTATTTTTCCTATCAAAGTCGCTGTGATTGGTTCCTCCGATTAGAGACAAAGAGAACATACACATCTCCGACCACATAGCATACTTCGGACCCCGTCTTATTACCGCCGGATTGCGGACTCTGCTCCCTCGATCTGTATCTCACAATCATGCGATGTAGCTCGGAATCCAAGAGAACTTCTTTCGACCAGTTCCTGAAAATGTGAATTCTGAGATCTCCAGATCAATCGGAAGCGTGGTGAATCTCTGAGTCGCGTGACAATGTAACGCGCCAATCATCTCTGCATCGAACTCTCTCAGATTGACGAGGGCGGGCATTGCAAAATTTCTTACACTCACTCGCGAGGTGACTCACCCGACCTCCTCATATCCGAGGGCTTGTCTGAATAATGTAAAACCCGCCATATCTTGATCCAGAAGAGTTAGCACATCATCCGTTTGCGTTTCTCCGACCGCGCATGAACCGATAGCTCCGAGGACGGCGATGGAACAAACAAATCGAATAGGCCACATCTCGAATCCAACCTCACAAATGATATCGGTTTCTCTTGAGCACCTTCCGAGCATTAAAGGCGGGACAACTCATCCATGAACGAGAGTCCAACACGCTCAGAGCGGGACGGAGACTTATAGTCCCATGGTGGCTTGCTACGTCTCGTCCAGCACTGTAACTGCCTGAAGTGGACCTGAGTGTATTCGAATATAGGCCATCGGAAGCTACGGGAAGGAGCCACATGGACGACATGTGTCACGGTTTATTGCCCGCCAATGACAAACGCAAGTCAGAAACTATCAGATTGAACAGAATGCCATGCCGCGTATGACCTTGTGGCCTCCAAACAATATCGCTGAGATATACCTTCAGTATGTGGGTCAAGTTTTTCGACGAAAATTGATAATCGAACGCTTTTAGTAGCACTTGTGTGCTCCACGACTCTGAGGCTCTGATTGCGACCGGGTCGTTAATCATATAGTTTACGATGCTTAAGAGCCTGCGAGTATACGTGGCTCTCGGTAGGAGCTCCTCGAGCTGTCAAACGTCAAGGAGAGACCGACGCCCCCGAAGTGCATTTTCACTCGTCCCTCTTAGTGAGTCAAATGTTTGACAGGCGAGGTACGAGCTCGGATCCTCACCCTACCCGGGCGAAGAGAAACTGGCTCCATCCTGCAAAGAAGGCTGCGGAGCTGTTGGAGTTCGTGACAGGTATCGGCAGCACGTCCCCTGGAAAAAATGCGGCATCGGCGTCTTCACGCGCGGTCCCGTCGACACGCAGTCCCTTCTGCTCTCCATCTGCCGCAACTTGGACGAGAGGTCCTCATACCGCTGTGGAATCATATTCAACTCGAATACGATCAGTTGCGCTCTAGACGATTGAAACCGTTCCACCAAAAGCTTAAACTTGAAAGAATTCAGCCGAACAATGTCTTCTCCAATCTTCAACTCACTATGAACGCCGTGTTGGAACTACACGGAAACGGCGAGGTATAGCAGGGGACTTCCCTCGAGAAACATACCCCGGGCCAGAATACTGTGAGCTCGAATGCCGCCAGACCGATTCCTCGAGCCCGAAGGGCTCCATCAAGCGGAAATCGCGCACGCACAGTGAAGGTCTTGAGCGGAACCGTTTTGCTTCTGCTGGGAGTTCTCCGGTGTTTTCTACTCGGCCTCGTTCACAACATGATTCGCTACCCCCTTTCTGAACGGAGAAGCGTCCGGAGCGTACCCCTGCGACAGCGCCCGCCTTACAAAATGTAGCTGAACGCCACACTAAGGGTGCGAACAAGATGAGAGACAAATCAGACTCTTTGCACAGATAGCAACGGAGTTCGCATGAAGGATCAGTGTGTAGATAACTCAGTCCCTGATCGTACGTAGAAGCTTCACTGCGTTCACACACTTTCGGCTCGGCGGAACCTCATTCTGGCTCGTGGTAATCGGGCTCCTGCCATTCTGGCTCGCGAGATCCGGGCTGGAGGGAGGGAACAGTCGTACAGCAACCTGCTCGAAAAGTTAAGAATGAGCAGCAATCACCGTGCTGCATTCAGTCTAGAGAGACGTGTTTCAGTGTGGTCGCGCTCAGAGAAAAAAACCGAATGGCTCGCTGAGGAGAGTGAATCACCACAGCGGTTGAAGAATCGCCGAATCAGGAAAAGTGAATATATATCGCGCAGTCTTGAGTCGAGTGCTCCTCGATTGCCCCATGAGCACCCAATCCCGTTAGTAGCTCGACAAGATCCATACCTGATGCAGGGGAACCGGGGACCTTCTCAGATAGGCTTCTCTCACCCACCGCTGCTCGTTGTGGATTGGAAAACACCTTAAGGGTGCCATCATCATTTTTGAAACACTGATGGTGAGTCTGAGAGTTCTCTCCTCGCGCTACCGGCGTCATGATATTAGTCCAGCCTGTATCTACTGGTTTCTTATTCTATTTGTGGAGAACAGCGAGGAGTCGCCATCGAAAAACGAATCAGAATATCCAAGTGTGTGGAACCACCAGATCGAATTCACACTTTGAACGCATTCTATTCCTGAGCTCTTCCATTTGTTGGCTATAATCGGAAGTTATAATTTTTTGACATCACCCTCATGACCATGTGGATGAGGAACCGATGCTCTTTATCGAGTTCTCCTGACACCTCGATCACGAGTTGCTTCCATCTGTCTCAGATGCTCGATCGACAGCGTGCATACGGACAGATCGGCCAGCTTGCGCGCAAGGGATGCCAGAGATCATCTCTGAAGTATTCGCGATGACGCGACGCAGTGACGCGACTGGCTCATCGCATAATCTATCGAATTTCGGCCAGAATCCGAAAAACGCATTCATAAGGTTCAAAGGTATGTTGAACTGATTCTTGTCCGATTGTTCAATGTCGCATATGCTGATACATAGTTCCCGTGGGCTGTCCGCTTCGCAGGACCCACTTTACTGTTCATCGTGATTTGTTTCCTATTTCGTCATTCTTCCGTGATTGCCTGCTTCATCGTTTGCTGACGACGCAGTTTTTAGGCTTTTCCGCCCTGAACGATCCACAGCAGACGTGGTCTCAGAACAGCGTTCGAATCCTGATTCGCTCGCAAGTTCGCGTCCCAGCGGTCCAAAAGGGTGAAATTTCATTGAAAACAACTGCCCACATGTTGTTCGATGTAAAACCGTGCTGTAAGCAGCAGTATCACACGAGTCAATCGCTCCAGACACGCGTTCAATGAGGTCTTTCGTTACGATCGAATCCCTGCTCGCGGTGAACTAGCGTCTTTGTGTTTGATTTCTAGCCGGTCCGTCTCGCACGAATAGCTCTTCAATAATACGAGCGGTCATTTGAGTCATGGAAATTCGTGGCCCGAGAATCAGCTCGTCCTACTCTTTGGAACCTTTTCTGAGGCTCTTTCGTCCAACACTCAACCCTAGCCGTCGCATCGAGATCGACTCCCGAAGTTTGTTTCTCGACGACTCATCTGAAGAAGCCGGGGTGCGAGCACGCTCCGAATCATTGTAAGCTCACCGATTAAGTTTTTCTTCTGCAAGATCTATCGAGTCCCTGACAATCGGAACTGCTGTCGGCTAAGTGGTTGAGATTGAAGATATCATCGCGCTACCTGCATCCGTTGTTTGCCGAATCATCCGCCGGAGGACACGTTGTTACGTGATCTGCATGATGGAATGACTTTTGCTACGCGCCTGATCCACTCAGCCGTGTGGCAGATAACGGACGAGGCGTCATCGTCCCAGCCTCAAAATGTGAGTTGCCAACCACGTGGACGCGCAGACTTGCGAATAAAGGAGGATGAGAGAAACTAATTATAATTATTACGATTGAAAGATCCATGTTGGCACTGTTGTAGTGAAGCAGATTCGGTGTTACCGACAAGCTGCTACAACTTCCTGAAGTGAGTAGAGCCGATGCTTAGTTAGTGAGATGCATCGACTTGTGAACATCCAAACCCAAACAGTGTCTTGCGCGTCCAAATCTGAGTCCCAATGAGCGAACAGGCGATCTTTCGTAACCGAAATCCGCTTTATCTGCGTGGCGATTTTTTCGAACGAAGATTCCCTGCCTGCTGACGAGAACTTTCCCCATGATCCCGCTTTGCGATATCTAATATAATTCTCCTCAATCAATTATTCACCAAGAATGCTCGTTATTTGTTGGCGACGGCGAAAGTAGGATCGGAAGGCTGAGCCCAATGTCTGCGAAAAGCTAAGTCTAGCAAGGTAGCCGAAATATCGAAGAGATGGGGCACCAGACGGAGATAACTTATTTTATCCAGCACAGTTATCAGGACGAATTACGTTCAGATTGTAATCCCAATAAAATGATACAATCACTCGCCTCATATCACACAAATTGAGTTTGGGTCTGTTTGTGGCTCTGAGGTTAAACACAACATCTGTCGAACTTGCTGATTCCCATTCCGATTTTATGACAACAGGCGACAGGGAATGCATTTGCTCACACTCGCGGGAGGTATTTTTGTGAGCTGGTCTCTGAAGTCGAGGCTGAGCTTGGCCTTGTACCGCTCAATCCCTCACGGATCATCGGGATCTCCTTGCTGGGGGGAGGGGAGTCTTTGTTTGCATCGGGGCCAAGTTTCTCTCGTCTTTCGAAGACTCCTGCGGTGTTCGCCGCCTCTTCGTTCGAGTCGGAAGAGCGGATTTTTAACGCGGCCGTAACTCTATCCCGTTTTAAATAAATACACCCCAAGTGCTTCTTCATCACATCCGCGAAAGAGCCGTCATCGTTGGGGCCTGATCAAGTTTGTGACTTGCACCACTGATAGCCCAACGGGAGGCTCTATGCTTCAGTTCAATTTTTTCGAATGGAAATCAGTCAAGGTCAAAAACCTGCCACTCTTGAAATCAAATTTCAAGTCAATAAACCCGGCCTCACCAATCCGTTATTCATTAGATGAAACCTCACAAAAGGAGCGAAAGCGGTGGATATATTCGGTGGACATTGGACACCCGAAAACCGCGAGACACTCCGAACTCTTTTGGAACAGTGAATCTTACAACACACAATGGAACAGAAAATAGCCGTCTCCAATCAGTTGCGCCCATTGGTCGTGGAAACGCATTGAAGCGCAGAATTATCAGAGCTTCACTCCTCTTTCGGGCATTCTTCAAACACACAATAAGATTTGTTCTGTGCAGCGAGATAACCGTTATCCCGCGGCCAACCACGATAGGGTCAGCTGAGTTGAGAAAAAGTCTAGGAAATGATGAGGCAACAAAGTGTAAATAAAAGTCATTGTCCAGAAAAAAATCCTTGGCTCTTGCAATTGTAGCCGCTTCCACTACTACCGCTGGTCAACTGAACCACACGCTGGCTGAGTGCCTGGCTGACTGACCGACCGCCCGACCGGCAAGGCTGGTTATGGGAGAATTTATTCAACCTGGAAGAACGCTCATTAGTTCACGATCGACTCGCAATATTTCGTGACGTCATTCATTGCTCCATATGGAGAAAGCACGTGCCTCAAGAGCGTTTCGCACTTCTGGAACTCGGTTCGGTTCCCGGACCTTCGATTCTCAACCTTCGGATCATTGAGTTTAGTGGCAGATACTGGGGAGTGGTGCCGCGAACTCTACCAATTTCTACGACAATGAAGTGCATTCACATATACTCCTTCGGCGAAATGCGCGCTCATGAGGGCAGCTAAGTCTTTCTATTCCTGTGGAGATACTGCTTCAATGGACCCGAGAACAATTGGAACGACTTCAGAAAATGTATCATGTCCTCGACTCTTGTGGGCGGGCGAACGAATTATCGAGCTCGCACCTGGTTCGACCAAGTGGTGATATCTCGATTTGGCTGCTTGATTTGTTGAATAAATGGATCATTGCGACTGAATGGGCATGGAGCTCAGTTGTGTCGTTCCATCACGTAGGTCGTTCACTTCGATGTTACTCCCCAGTTCTTCTGTCAGTTCTCATTCAAGAAGCCGCCAGCACCAGCAGCATGGTTTGATCCACTCACGGGATTCGTGGACGGAGGAAGCAAACCAATGAGAGCCCGTCGAGGATGTCCGTTGTTTTGTGAGGGAAGGAAAGCGAAATCGATCATTCCAGCAGGTGCTCCAGTACTCGTTCGTTTATCATATCCTCGTTCCCCACATCGGGAGAAAAATTGAGGCATTGGAGAGTTCACTTTTTTTCCTTCTCTTTTTTTCTAGCCTGTCATCCTCCCGATCGCCCTCAGGTCCAACGGGAATCCCTAACAGTCGGCTCGAGGTCTGTGCAAGTGAGTTCCCAAGCCTTCAGGATCACGAATCCGTCTGATCTGATAGAGAGAGGAAAAGATCTCACTGCATTCACAGAGCTGTTTGTTTTCATCGTGATTCGTCAGGATTTTACGCATTCGGCACCGACGATGCGAAGCTTGTTGCAGGGTTGAGTGCGTTAGGGTCATGTTTGCTGTTTTTATATCTTCGCATTGAAATGAAGTTGTTTTGGCAACCGATGAAAATATTTCGCTTCCTCAAAACCGTTGTGATTAGTAATGAGCGGACTACAGACGCGACGCGGGACTGTTTCTTCAACAGAAGTCGCTCCCTCATGAAAACAAGTCGCAAATTACTGCGTTCAGCGATCCCATTAGGTCCGGAAACTGTGATACATCAAGTTCCAATTTGTCGTTGAATCCGGGAGCACTTTTCTCGCCGACTCGTACCCTTGTTCATCAATGGTCATGGAATGATCAACACCTGATTCCCTCGAGGGAAGAACAGGATCCGTGCTTATGAGCACGATACTTTCCGTCCGGCGGCCCCGAAGCGGGAAACCTACTCCTAATGTTCGGAATCGGAGTATTTTTGTCCGCTGTATCAGTCTGAATTTTTCTCACTCACGAGGCTCCACACTCGAGGATTCCTCCCCGACTCCGTTCTGGAAAACAATCTGAGGAGCGCAACCTAAGCAAATTCCGAAATTCGTTACGAGATTCAACAAACGGTGGGTGGAGCGGCAACGAATGACCTAAACAACCGGCGTTCGCGCATAGCGAGACTTGAGCACGTAAACAGAAAGCTCATGGAGCCTTGAGTTCAAGATTTTGTTCCGATCCAAAACTTCGAACCATCAGATGATTCCTGACGGAATTCTGTGATCGTCTTGGAAACGTCGTGCATCGTCGAATCTTCATAATGATTTTCGAATCGTCGAATCGCGAAAAAATCCACGATACAATGCCGACTTTTTGCATTGTCCGTGGATATCATTGTACGCATACTACATGTTCTTGGAGTCCGAGACAAGTGTCAGATGGGACCTCACACCTTGGTGAACCGATCAAGCGTGTTCGCAGCGTCCAGAAAAAGCAGGTCGCTCGCGCCCGATGATCATCAACGTCAGGGTTCTTTTTTCGGCGGGCGTTGTCAGTAGGCACCGTATCTTCGAGAAAAATAGGAACATCAACTGAGTTCCTCCACGGACCGCGAGGAAGCTCCAGCCAGCCAGGTGAAACGGATGGTGGGATTGGCGAAATTCAGATCATTTAGGGTACGCATTTCCCACGAAATCAGACCCGAGTCAAGATTTTCCGTGACAAGTCCGATACGTATGACACTTTCAATTATAAGCTTTCAAGGAAGATTCGGTTGAGGCAGAGAACCATTCAGATGCTCATGTTGAAGAAATTGACAGAAAACCGAGAAAAGAGAGAAGAGTGCAGAAAAATGAGGAGAGATCTGTCATCTTGAGCGATTGGCTGTATTTGAGCGCACTGATCCCAAACTGGAGAAGTGCTGTGTTCCTGCCCCTATCCCTGTGGGTGAGAGCTGAGCTGATTCTTGCCAACGCACCCCTCGATGCCGATGTCAGTTCCCTCGCCTCTGCTGAGCCGAAACCTCAGTTTGCTATAAAAGCTCCGCGCGAGCTATACGTTCAGTCCGTTAGTTGTGTTGTTAACGTCCTCGATCCAGTGCTTGTGTTATTGTACATTTGTGGATTTATCTTCTCTAGCACACCTTCAGTCGAACGACATGTACACTACGGTAAGCTTCTTGCGCACAGATCTCTTTTGGGAGAAGAAGTTCAGCCGATTCTTGAATTTAGGAGCAGTTTGAGAGAGGTCAGTGGTCGGAAGTCCGTTTAACACAGCGGTTGATTCAACGAAACCCCAAATCATGACGCGGAAACTCGCATGGGAGCGTCGGAGCGGATTTCCGGCGAAAAATCCCCCCATCTTCGCCCTGGTGTTCATCTAGCTACATTCACTCTAAAATCAGCCACCGGACACCTAAAAAAGCGTTGATTTTCAATGTTGAAGATCTTATACGGCATCGGAAGCGCTGTTTCCCCGTAGACTCATTCGACATCAACGACTCAGATATTCTTCATCCGGGACAAGTTCGGCTCCTTAATTCCGAATGCGCTCAACAGTGAACGGCATCCATGGATGATTCTCCCCCATCACTCAGCTGACAATTACATTGTAGTCGTGTTCCGTGATGTTAACCCAATCAAAAAACTGTGTCTTCACTGGAGCTTCCCGCTTACATATCTTACGGAACTGATAGAACCTAATATTACGCGGGGAATGATCCCAACAATACTTTCCAGATTGCTTTAGTTGGATTTATGGCCAGTGCGGCGTATGGCGCCGACCTTGGCGGTCATGAGATCCTCTCGGGTCACGGAGGTGACATCAGCGGACACGAGGGAAACGTTCACGGTGTCGCGGACGGGTATGAGGAGGTGGGTCTGGATTCTCGATGGGGTTCATTCCGCTGGATTGGCTGAGTGGATTCCGCTTAGATCTTGACAAACTTGGATTCGACTCCACAGCAATATGCCCCGCAGCCTTACAAGTTCGGCTACAGAGTAAACGAAGAATGGGGCCAGCAACACCGAGAAGAACAAGCTGATGGTCATGGCAACGTGGTAGGAAGCTATGGGTTTACCGACGCACATGGAATCTATCGGCAGGTCAGAGTCTCGCGATCCAAATCCCTATTTCAGCTTTCGTCGAAACCGCCCACCGTCACGTTGAGCTCACCGAGTTCTCTACGCGGCCATGGTCCGAATTTTCAGGTGCGGAAACTTCGGAGAACTCATACCAATATCCTTCATACTCTGCAGGTGAACTACGTTGCTGACAAATTCGGCTTCCGGGCTCAAGTGAAGACAAATGAGCCAGGTACTGCCTCGTCGAATCCTGCCGATACTCACATCGAGAGCTCAGCTCCCAGCCATGTGCCTCACCAAGGATCCGGCGGCTATGAGGAGGGCCATCACGGAATCAAAGCGTAGATCTTATAAAATTTAGTATTTTTCCTGTCGCCAGCGAAGATCGTATGAGCCACCTGTTCCAATTCCAGATCACTCACCCGAATTTTCGAATATTATTGTTGATTCAGGACGCTCAGTCGAGAGTCCTAGATGCGTTCGAATGTTTCAAGATCTGAACATGAGTATTATTATGTAGTGTGTCTACAGAGTGTTTGTTAGCCACGCGCTCCGTCCTTCTCATGCTTACATTTGTATATATGTATCAATAAACCGGTCGAATACGAAAAGAAGTTTGGATGAAGAATTTCGATCCACAGTTCGAATGCCTTCCTTACATCACGTCTACCTCCGACCATACATTATGAGGTTTTTTCAATATCCCGAGTGTTGGCCTAGGACTAGCGTTCTCATGAGCTCTCGAGCATTAACGGGATCCTGGAACGGAATTGTACGAAATTCCGACCGGTACATCCGAGAACATAGGCAACACTTCAGGCAAGATATGATAGTGAGTCCCTGATGCAAATTCCCACCGCAAATCAGCGGATAGCAATGAGTGAATCCTTGGAATTCCGGCCTTATTGATTTTACACGATCCTAGAGGGGAGCGATTAGGGATTTCCATGATCATAGCTTGCTTACACTGATTACACTTGCTCATGTTGGCAGACGGGGCCCTGATTCGACTCCTAAGGCAACCAGACAATTATCATCGATCCGTCCTCCGTTCGGCCCATATGAGCATTAGTTGATGGATGACGACTCATGAAGAATTCCTGAATTCGCAAGTTGCAAGTACGAGCGAAGAGCGTGAGTGTTATTTATTCAATGTGGCCCTGACTTCCCCCGAACTTCTTGACGCGGAAGATTTTGACGCCGAACTTCCATTTGGAGGACGATCTGCGAACTTGCTGAGGTAGTCTAATATTCTAAACTTTCGCGTTGCCGTTGAAAAGCTTCGGTAGATCCTTCCAGCATTTGTAGTAATCTTTGTCCAGCGAGTCACAGCCTCTTCCTGCCCACTGAGTGATGGCCATCGACAATGAAGATTCGAACATGAACGCCTGTGGAACGAAATGCAGACCTTTCTCCAGCAACTCCGCCGCGGAACTTCGTGACTGCCGCTGAACGATAAATCGATCAATAAGCTCTTGAAAACAGCCAACGACTAGTACGTTACCATAGAGTCTTCCGCCACTCTACAGGTTTTGAGCTCGCATTGTGTTGCCTGCTTGAAGCACTTGGCATCCGGACCATGCGGAGTCATAATTGAATGGAGGGTGGCTCCACCGGGTCCTAAACCGTCCTCTTTGGCCTCGTATTTCCCGCTGATCAGACCCATGAACTCGCTCATACAGTTACCTGCGATCAGCAAATTTTCGGTCAGCGAATCACGTTGCGAAATTCTCTGCTGGAATCCCTGGTATCGTTGTCCCTATCATTCAGATGGATTCAAGCTCACGATGATAGTAGGGTGGTCGGAAAGTGTTCTCCGCGACCGACCATCGCGGGGGGAATATGACAAAATCAGCGATTGCCACTCCAGGTTTCGTGGATGGGCAGGTCAGCACCGTGAATATTGATGGATCCTGAGATATTGAATCGGAGGCGAGTCAGAACTGCGACGAGGTACTCATCCGGTCTCCAAACGCGACACATTGTCATCATCATGACAGTGTTGTGATCATTTGAGAGATGTTTTCCAGATACGGTTGAGAATGGGAGCTGACACAGATCACTTACGCAGTGGTCAACAGAGACGCTATTGATTGTCACGAATTTCCCAAGGTCATATTTGTACGGGGCGTAATTCCCTTGCCACGCAACGACATCGAAGGGCGAATGACCTTGTACAGTGGAGAAAAGCTTTCCTTGGTATTTGTTAATAACAGTGTAATCGACGTCGAGGTCTTCGAACCTGGAACAAGCCGAGGGGTTGCGTCTTACTAGGGCTGAGTTGGATCGTTACAATCGTAACGGATACCAGGGTCCTCCGGACTAAGTTTGCTCTGCCGTCAGAGAACTTGGAGCTAGCTCACCACGCTACGGGGTGGAGGAAATCCTTCGGATTCGCCAAACCATTAGCGCCGATAGGTCCAAGATGAGGCAGCACGAAGTGGCTGTCGTAAACTTCCAAGACGTAACCTCTGGTTGGACCCTCTACGCCGACACTGAATCGCATGCCTTGCTGGAATGGAAGGAAATAAGGTTTTTCAGGGAGCTCCGAAACCGGTCAACGATGCTGCGCCGGCAGATGATCAGAGTCGGTGGCGGAACGCGGTGAAAAGAGGGAGTCTAGTGAACAGCCAGCTTCTGGGTGGACGTGCCCTGGGACGGCGTTTTGCGTTTTTCGTTCCAAATTTCTCGCCCGTTTCTTCGAGTGTCTTGCCCAGTCGCACCGCTTGAGAGTATTCTCATAATCAGTTCACCTGAATCACACAAATCTCGTTCGGCTTGACTTGCATCTTCCCGAACTCAGTGAGGATACTCAGAGTCCCCTGTTGAGGTACGATGAGGAAATCACCATCAGCATTCTGTATCGAGCGGCGATGCATGGACGAATTACAAACGTAGACATGGACAGCGACTCCATGACGAGAGAGCGAGTCTCCAGCTCCACAAACGGTGTGCAGACCCTGGAAGCGGTTGAAGATGAGAAAGCTCTCTTGGTGGCTGTTTGCTGGTCCGGCTGGCGCTGCGATTCTGCGTCGACACCGAGCATTCGAATGTGGGCGACATGAAACGGAACGGAACCCTCACATCTACAAAATCAGTCTGTGTGGTTTCGGGGATCTTGAACGGAATCCATCTGCTTTGGTTCGGATCTGGAAACTGGCCTTTCCAGTCGTCACAGAGTTTGTTTGTTGAAAGGAAGCGTTCGAAAGGTGCGTGGAGCACTGCCGGCCGTATGCGGTACAGCCACCTAGAGGATGTCGGCACTGGTTCTTTATGGGTTATTTCGCTGACCTCTCATGTCAATGTAGAATCCCGACGAGAAACGTATAGCGAGTTCTAGTCCCTCACGTTCTCTTGTTCGTTTCACGTGGTGACGTGAAGGAACTTCCCGACAGCTGCTCTGCGTACAGCCCGTAGGGACATTTCTGAGGATTATTCTGACCTTCAGGCAGAGCTCCAGGGCATCTCGGATCTTCAGTAGAAAACTCGTTCCCGAAGCCCGGTTGGTACTGTAAGAGGATTCAAAGCATACCTGAATGAAAGCGAAGAACAGATATCACATCTATCTTCATCACGCGGAACGCTATCGAGCACACGAGCTGAGTGATCGAGGAACCCTGGGGGCTTCTTCCACCGGCAGAGTCTCACTTCCCACCTTTAGAGTCTCCATGATTCGAAGTACTTTTGTAATGAAAGAACGTCCAGACTGCTGCGAGTCCAAGAGGATGGATATCTGATGCGAGGAGATACGAGGAAGGCAATAAAGACAAACCACACTCTCGCTGCGAATTATCTCCTCGGTGGAGCATCATGACCAGCGAGCAGTTTAGAAAACCATACCGAAACTGTAGTTCCGATTGGAATTAGAGCTCGTTTGTCTACGAGATGGGTCCGAATCAATAGATTCTCGTGACAAAATCGCGGGAATTTCTGCCTTGATCTGAAGTCCCCGTAGTCCTCGATTGATGGAGGCAGGACTAATAATGCCCGAGATCCTCCGACCTCGTGGTTGTCCCGCGTTATCCACGGATGTCTCCTCCCCTATATGAGTAATTTCGTGGCTCGATACAGGGTTATCCGAGTGATATGCATGGATGAGATGCATACTCATGACGCGTTCCTACAGAAGTATGCGGTTCGAGGTTAGCTCAGCGAAATACATGCTCTGTGATGGATGACATATAGACTTCGGCTCTTTTGTGCGGAGCACATCAACCGGGCAACTGAGTCACCTGTAGAGCGGATCGACAGTGAGCGCACTCAAAACGAGTCTGCAAAGGATCGGGTGAGGTGTAGACAGCCAGCGCACTCGAGGCAGCACATGGGATTCAGCTGGGTTAGATTGGTGCCCCAATAACCCCTGTGACCCGGTTTACGGGCAGCCCTTCTATGGGCGCTCCGGGCTTGGCCTTACCCTAGTATCGTCCTCGAAAAGCTTTACTCCGGAACAGGCTGTCTGAATCAAACTTGGAGCTCGATGTGCACTCCTCCATATGTTCCAGGGCTCAAGCAGATTCAATTTTCCTGTAATTCTCGTTGGTTGCGCCTGCGAGCCGCTGTTTCCCAACGAGGTTCTAGACAAGCAGGACTCAATATGATGCAGTGGTCACAGGAAAAGTTGAATCTGCGCACTTCGGGGTGTTCGCATCTTACTTACTTTTTTCTCACCCTCACTGACAGCGGTTCAAATTGTGTCGACGATGAGGGCTGAATTCTGTTTAGAATGGTGCTGATTCCGGATATTTACTATAGGCGTGGATAACTGTCAGATTAATCTCACCGCATTCGGGTTTCACCTAACAATCAGAGACACAAGGGCTGCCCAGAGGTAACTATTTTCAGTATCGCATCCGCCCCAAGAGATAAGGGAACGGAAGAGCTCCAGCGATAGATGGAAAGTCTGAAACATCCGTCAGAATTCTTCAATTTTTTTTTCAATCGAAGACTATGAAGCCAACGGCTCGTCGGTTTAGTAATCTCACAGCACGCGAGCTGCGAAATGTTTCTGAAATCGTGAAGAACCGCCGAAATTAATCACGAGCAGATGATACTTTCTACCATGAAGTCGATAGCAATCAGCCAGAAATTTGAAGCAAGCCACAGTTGTTTTCGAGATTCCCCACAGAAAACATTTATTATTTTGGCTGACTGGCCGTGAGCTGGGAGCAAGAGGTGGCCACAGAACGAGCACAGTCGCGATTACGCAAAAGGGCAAGCGCAGCGCCACTGCTTCAGTCCTGTGTTCCAGGAAGCTCCTTCTGATGCTTGTAGAAATAGCGGTTTCTGCCTTCGATCGAGAAGGATACTCCTTTGAAAGGCCTGGAACAGGGCAAGAAGGGCCAGTGGACCCGTCGAGCGTGGTTATCACAGATCGAGTCAGAAATCAAGTGTTGAGGAGGAGTCGATATTCCCTTCAACCCCTTCGCAGGAGTTCCGATTTTCCCGTGGGGAGGAAGGACAACTGAAAACATTGAGTTTTCATCGGATGAGGGAATCTTCGAGTGAGCGTGAGGAAAGAGCTCGTCGCGGAAGTGGGAACACTCGAAGCCGTGCGCGATCTCATCTGGGTAAAAGTGATTTCCTGAGCCAGCTAGTGAGCAGACAACGAGTCAATCACATCTTCATCATGCGACGGTGGAATCGCTCGACATGGCGTAAATATTTCAATGTTCGAATTGAGCCCCAGAAACCCTCACTCGAGAACAGCTGACTTCCCTGTCTACGCTCGCATCGAACACAGATCGTGATAGTACAGCTGGTGGGATCACTGGAATCAATGGAGATAGCTGCTGTTGAGACTTCTCGTCACCTCGGTGGTCATCCACAATAAACAGCGGCCTCCGCGGAGAAAACCTGAGAGGACTGGAACGGGCAACGCCAACACTATCAAAGTAGACGAATCCATCTCATATTTCGCAGGGCTGCGACATCTGACGTAACGCGAGACAGTTTTGAAGCCGGTAACAAGTCGGCGAGAACATTTATCCACTCTCGTGCTCGACGATCATGCTACGCTATGCTTCGAGCCTTTCAAGAAAGGTGAACTCATACATGCTTGCACAAATAGCCTCATTCGGCATTGCCTTGATCTTGGAAAACCAGATCAGCTATTCTCTGATGTTTATCGAAGGGCTTGATCCTCGAAGTGCCGAGTTTGCGCGTCATCCTGAGAGAAGAAGGTAACAGATTCGGTCACAGGACTCAATTCACTTCAACCCCAGTTCTACATTCATTGCAGAGCCAACAAAACCCATGTGATGCGGCGTTGAGCGGATTCGCTCGCGCTCACGAACAAAGTTGCTCCAGGACCGATTCGGAGAACTGATGGAGGACGCCGAAACGAACACGGGAGATCCTCGCACGCCATCTCTGGGGAAGCAATCGTTTCCGTTGGGTAAAGCGAAGAACAATCTGAGCTTTCATCGAGTATGGGGCCAGCACGCACGGAATCGAGAGCGATTCAGGGATATTGGAGCGAGTGCCCGAACGAGAATCGAACCGTGGGATACTGCTCGTCTTTCTTCTGACGCTAGGTATCCTGCGTCCATCCAGTGATCAGGGCACGAGCTAACGGATCTCTGATTGCCCACTGGGAGTGGAATAGATTCCGAGCGCAGTGATGCCGACTTACAAAGTCTTGCTGATGAACATACGCTCATTCAGAACCCCCTAGACGCTGTCGAAGGAGAGTTATCCCTTAACCGTCACTTCCAGTATTTCACACAACCAAAGACGTTCCCGGGAAACATTCACATACGCGAAGAGTCCTCAAACTTGAGAGATTCGAGAGCTTCTCGAATCTCACAGCCTTCGTGCTTCCAGTCTGGCGTGATAATAATGCCTTCAAGGAGTCGCCGTAGACGATGCTGCATTCCAGCGAGAGTTTCCTTGCGCGATTTCGTAGCTTACAGTTGGACCACGGATGAAGCGCCGCAAGATCGGAACAAGAGCGCAAAGTCCGACTTCCCTGCTATGCTTGTCCAAGGGATCTTGCTGCTGCAACATGAATGGAGGGTTGAAAAAGGCAGCTCCTCAAAGAGCTGTCTTCCGCCTATGTGGCCGCGGCGGATGTCGGGATATGATGGTTTCTGGCTGGTGGGTTTCCGTCTGAGGGTCTCGTCGACGCAAAACATCATTGAGATTTTTTTGGAATGGTAACCTCGATTCCGACGGAGTTCCTGTGCGGCGAAAAGAACCTATCCTTATCCCATCTGATCCTCCACACGGGACTCCAGGAATGCGCCTACTCTCGACCTTGGAACTGACAACGTCACGGGCCGAAATGTCTGGATCCCTGCTTCGCAGTGACATTGCTGCGAGCCCCGGGCCTGTTTTCCTCTGAGCCTCTGGGCCTACCTTTCTGTTCACGGGTTTCTCCGAGATTCTGTTTGAGGTGCTTTTCGGAATTGGCCAAGAAACACCAGGGAGGAGTCTTCTCTTGGGAGCAGATCTATTTGGGATGCATTCGCGTCTGTAGTGTGATATGTACATTGAGGCTTGTCCTCATGAGTGCATGAGACTGCCGCAGCTTCTGCCTCATTCACTAGGAGCGTATGCCCATGGAGCTGTTCAAGCCTTGCCGTGCTCGAAGAAACGTCATCGCAGATTTCCATGGATCATGGGGAGCTCATCTCAGCGGCATGGAAATTCCTTGCGTCAGCGAGATGAACTCATTCCCCACGAATCAGCCTGCCGGATCGAAAGGACAGAGCATGCCTCCAAACACTGTCTAGTAGTTGATGCACCCGCGTAGCGAAGACTCCGTTCGGTCCGGTGTAGCGAAGTAAAGTACAATAGAAGAGAATTCTTCCTCATGCCGGACGGCGACAGATAATCAGTCCGCCGTGATCTGAAGGGTTGATTGCTCGACTTGACCAGCTGATCGCTTACCGTTGCCGAACAAGTCGTAGGGTGCGCGGATCAAAGCAACCGAGCCTAGGTTATGTGCTCCGTGACGTTGGTGGACAGACAATGTTTACTCGCTGAATTCGGATCCGTAGCCATCCATCGACTGTGCTGCTTACCAGGCTGATGTCTTCGACCTGTGAAGAACATCGTTACAAAATCCTTTAACGATTCTCATTCGGCACTGATCTCTTCCAGGCGAGTGAGCGTTCTCCTAGATTGTCATGCATTCAGAAACCTCGCACATAGATAGCAATGATAATGGTCATGTGGACCAGAACTCCAATCTCGGAAATCCACGAGCTTCAAGTCAAGTTTGAGATCTTTTTTGCTGCTTCAGCGCATTTCCGCTCTCCTGCACCCCCGGCCACGGGGGAGAAGAGCTCGGACACCGCTGTTTCGGAGTACTCCAAGGTAGCATCCCCGCAGCACACTGTTCAGCTGAAATGCATATGTCACGTAAGCCAACCCCGATCGAGAGCGGAAATCGAACGACATTCCGCTCTCAAAAGGCTCGAGCCGATGGCGGACATCCGCGGAGAGGAATCGTGAGGATTGGACTCTTTCAGTTATTACGTATACACATGTGTTTCCTTCCATTCCAGGGGTGAATTGTTTTGTTTTCACAGATCATTTTGGGTTTCCGATTTCCCAACACCTCAGGGTATCCTTCGTTCTTCCCATGTCCAAATGATGAACGCAAATCATGTGGAGCTCACCCCGCTGCGAAGTCGAGAGTCATGAGTCATGACCCTGCACCGCTGAAAGAGCATTTCACCGGGGTCAGCGAGGAATCTGTCACTCATTCGTTGCCCGAAGTCCGCGTCCTCACATTCAGGGGTGTAGGGTGGTAAAGAATTCGCATATTGGGGGCTCGAGCACATCCACGGCTCACGGGTTGTGAGAGTGAGCCCGTGATCATTTCGGAGGGAACATAAAGCACGAGACACCTTTCTCACCCCTGTTCTGAGACCATGAAAACCATTGCCTCGAACGCAATAACCGTTGCTCTGTGGAGCTCGTAGAAGACTGCAATGATCCCTGGAGGCCCGCTGACTCGTCTCACATTCACCCAGCTGATGGGTCTCCACCACTGGGACCGCTTGAAGTCAATAAACTCCTCCGCTGTGGACGAGCTGATCGTCGATCCCTCGTGTCCTTGAGTAGGGCTCGCTCTTGCCACAATACGCATCGCCCAGAATTCGCTTCAGTCAGAGTCCGCGCGCTAGAGTGGTGCGGTGCCGATGAGATCGATAACAGTGGTTTGCTCAGTCAAGTAAAAACGACCGAACAGTTCCGATGAACCATCAACAGGACAATTCTGTGAGAGTCTCGATCTCGATGCAGTCAGCGGCTGAAACCCGCGGAACCGGTGAGTATCTCTGGACATGCAGCACGTCCATGTGCAATGTAGGACATCTATCGTTAGAGCTCTCGATCTCGCCTTGCGAAGAAGTCTGGGGCTCCCTGTACAGGCCGCCTCCGCGGACCTGTGATCTCGCTTCGTATCGGTCTACGAGATTGCCGATTCTACGTTGCCAGACTAGAGGAATCGTATCAATGAGCTCAATCTCGATCACATGAGGTCAACTCTGGAAGTAGAATCCGCATCATTGTGCTCGGGGGGGTTGGAGGGCATCTCCAGGGACGATGCAGAACCGTCACTAAGATCAGGAGCGATTGCGACGGGATGCGTACCTGGGAACGTTCGGTGAGCCAGGAAAGTTCTGTACAGAAGAAAGAGCATGGATCGGATTCTAGTAAGGATAGCATAAAACCTCGTCCCGACCCAGTTCACTGACACGAAGACTCGTCAACGAAATAGGCGAGACGAATACAACCTGTTCTGCGAAAACGTGCATTGCTCGATTGTTTGCAATCGGAACAGGTATCTCCTCCAGCTGATACCCTGAGATCCCAAAGACAACTCATACACTTTCAGGCAGATCATGTGATAGACCAGAAACTATTTCCCGATCAACACAGACCCTCGTTAATCGTGGAAGATTCTGTTTCTGGTCTCAAAAAGATCTTCTGCCATAATTTCGGTGAACCGGCTAATGGGCTTCAGCCTGATGCGGGAAAACATGCGCACCAAACAGGAGGAAAACTTCAGACCGCCTCGTTGACGGAACACATCAGCCCGGAGGATCAAATAGAAACAGCATTCACGATTAAATGCGAATCAGTGTTGTCACAGCAGCGAACTATGCACCGATCACAACCGGGATGGCTTCTTTGTCCGTGAGTCCAAACACGATATCGTAACCCAGCAGATCCGATAGCTGGAATCGTTTGGGGAAGGATGCTCACCGCTGTCGTAACACCCGTAGCTAGAGATGCCTTTGCCGACTCAAGCAACGATCGTGGGTTCAGGTTACACTTAATACGGAATAAATGGGAGTGCGCGATTCAAGTGCAGTTTTCGCGCCATGACGCCGCTGTCTTGCGGCTCGCCCAGACTATGCGCGCTCGAGAACTATGATTTAAAAATGAAGATGCTGTCCACGGGTAAGCGTTCGGAGGAACTCGCATCGTGTGTGCCAAGCAATGAGCTACCGTGCACAGCAAGTACTCGCATTGAATCGCCTGCAGCTGTTGAAGAGTCCTCCAGAAGTTGCCGAAAATGTTCTCATCGAGAGTCTCCCGCGGAATATTCCCGATGAGATCCATCTTTGACAGAGGTGTCATCTACAACAACATAACTCTGGAACCAGATTTCCGCCCGGGAGAAGTTCCGTGATTCTGGAATCATTCCGAAGCACATCCGCTGCGTCGCGTCGAACAGAGGAGCTGTTTCACCGAAATGGAAGAAGACCAGATTCGGCCTGCGTCGAGAAAGTGATTTAAATGATTGTTATCCGTTGCAGTGGAGCCGATGGATCACGACCGCCTGTTGTTCCTGAAGAGGATGCTGATCTGGTTCGTCATGGGCTTGCTCCAGGCTTTCCGTTTCCTCTCGGACTTCGTTTTATATCCGGTTCTGAACGCCATCAAGAATGGCCGCTCGAAGTTGCAGCCGAGAGTAGAAGAGAAAATCCTGCTCATGAGCGCCACCGTTCTCGCCGAGAAGATACGTTCTGGTGAGGTAATCATGATCCGGGAACAACTCATCGGGGTTCACGGCGAAAGAGGAGATCCTCGAAGACATTCTTCTGATTCCAATATAAAGATTCGTTCCGCAGCTGACAAGTTACCGCGTTGTAGCAGCATTCATCAAGCGCTTGAAAGAAATCGATCCTATCCTCAACGCCGTCACTGATGAGAGGTTTGTGGTCGGCCGTTCCGGGTGTATCCGACTCAGTCTCTGTTGAAGATATTCGGGAGAAGGGAAGGATTCCGACCGAAGAACACACTTTTTCAGATATGAAGCCGCTCTCAACGAGGCGGAAAGCGTCGACGAGGAGCTACGGCGATGTAGGAACGATGAAAATGCAATGAGCGAGATAAGATCTTTGAAACCTTTCCTTGGCGTGCCGATAACCACGAAACATGCTCTTGCCGTGGAAGGTGAGAGTACCCTATGTTCCATCTCAAAGCCGTCAGAATTCACATGACGACACTTGAAGCCTTCTCTCATCTGTCGGACATCTTACAGGTCTGGGCAATGAGGCAGGACTATACATCAAGAAAGGGATGAAAGCATCGGAGGATTCCTTCCCGATATCCATTATGAGAGCCAGCGGAGCGATTCCCATCGCAGTGACCAACACACCTGAACTGTGTTTGTGGCTAGAGAGCTCCAACGCGCTCTTCGGGAGAACTTCAAACCCCTACAACACAAACCGAACTTGCGGTGGATCTAGCGGTGAGAGCTCCCGGTGATAGTTCTCGAATTCCCGCGAACCAAAAGTTCTGAGTCGCTCTCCAGCCAACCGGGACAGTGCCCGGGAACTGCAAGGGACAATGGAAGCAGAACGAGTCGTTCTGGAGACGTAGGAATTTTCGGGGACCAGCCATGCTTGATTCACTTTTTTCAAAGGCGGTTCGAAATCTCGAGAATATGAGAGCTGATCGAATGAAAGATATCTCTTCATTGGACATGGCCAGACTTGTTCGACTCGAAAGCGATGGCAATTGGTGGATGAGGACGCAGATATTTGTGTCCCGAAACGCGGGCTGTTGCAAAACCAGAGTAGTTGGCATCGCAGTCTTCTGGATAAGGGGTGACCCTCATGAAGGCTGACTCCTGGCTGAGAATCAACTCATCGCCGGCATTATCTCAATTATTCCCATCGGTGAAATAGTCTGGCAGAAAGAACAGTTGCTCCGAGTGTCTTTCATAACGGATTTGCGGCGCACATGTCGAACGGGATGGCTCAGAGCTCTTTGCGATTTCTACTCGGCTTATGATGATGTGATCCGTGCTTCCAAGAAGAAGATTCACAGGATGGGATATCTCCTACTCCAGGCGGGGAGGGAGCTATCCTGGCGAGCTGTGGCTCGCCCCTTGGCATTGGTACAGATATCGCGGGAAGCATCCGAGTGCCCGCCGCCTACAACGGGATCTTCGGCTTGAAGCCCACCATAAGTGAGTGCGTTACACCGGATAATCACAAGTGACGCCAGACGCATTAGACGTTCGGAAGCCAGAAAATCTTATCATCAGTTCCCACAATCCGAAGTCTACAGCAAATTATGATTCTCCGCAGACACAATTGATATGACGGGGCACTTTCCGATGCCAAAAGACATCTTGTACCCTCTCCTGACAGCTGGGCCCATGTGCAAGTACGCGGGAGATCTTCGACCGGTTCTCAAGGTTCTGGTCGGAGCGCTAAACTCTCAGAAGATGATGTTGGACTCTACGCCCAGTTTGGAGAAGCTCAAGGTTTGCGACCACGGGCTTACTGACGCCGTCACACTGAATTATTTCTCCCTAATTCTCCAACATAGAAAACCGAACAGGGCAAGAGTCGACGTCCGTTAGTGATACAGACTCTGCTCCTGCCAATTGGTATCGCGTTCCAGTCATTCGCACCCGAGACTCTGTAGGTTTTTCATTCGAAGTGGTGACGAGAATTCAAGACAAACGACTGATCGGGGCTCTCTGATTAGGTCATACACCTCGAGGATCACAATTCACCGATCATCACCCCGGTTCGGAAAGAAATCTCCCAACGGACGGCATCGGTGGCCAGTCATCTGGCCTCGCTCAGCAAATCGCTTCCGGAAACAGTCGTACTTCCGAAAATCGCTCACTCGTTCGAAATCTATATGACTTACCTAACAAAAGCGGACTGTCCCTCGTTCGCCGAAGAGCTCTCAATGCTTAAAGGTCGCATTTCAGTGAAAAGGGAAGCGGTGAGTCGAAGACGGAGGAATATTGAACAATCTCGAGACTCCGACTGGTTTGTGGTATATTTTTCTCTCACGGGTGCGTCATGCAGCTTGAAATATTTTTTTTTCCCACTCTAAAGGTGAAGTTCCTCATCGGGCGGTCTAAACACACTTTCCCCTCCCTTCTTGTGGCTTCCTTGGAGAAGATTGTGGAGAACGAGAAGAATTCACCAATCGTCAACAAGTTTTACGAAGTGAGTTGGACATATAGAGTCGCCTGTTTCAATCGCAAACATTGGCTCAACCATTCTCAGTGAGATCACGGGAGCTTCCTCAAAGATTTTCTGGAGAACGATATCGCATTCCAGCATGACATGAAACGATAAGCGTCAGCTCTAGCTGTCATTCATGATGCCACATCCAATGTGGGTGCTTCGGAGGCTTTCCCCAAATTTTCTCTGGAATTACAGATGAGCTTAGCTCTCGAAACCGAAGTGGGGAACCTGCTTGGAGATAACGGGGTTCTCGTCTGCCCGACCCTGCCCGATGTCGCGCCTTGTCACGGACTTACCTTATTACGATCACCCATTCTCGGCCACACAGGTACAGCTGAGGTTTCGCTTCTCATTTAGGCATGAGAACTTGTACCTTCCCTAACGCTAGGATCGATTCCTTCTTTTGCAGGTATCTGGAATATTCTGGGTTTCCCTGCTGTCTCAATACCGATGGGCCTTTCGAAGAAGGGGATGCCGATTGGAGTCACCGTTGTGGCTGGGAAATTCAGGGACAACCTCTGCTGTGAGATAGCCCTGGAGTTGGAGAAGAAATTCGGCGGTTGGGTTCCTCCATTCGAAACCTCCGTCGACTCTGAAGGCCGTCCACGAGGCGAGGGTCAGTGCAAGTTTACAAAGCAGTAGAGGCACGAAGGGTGGAACACCGGGAACAGATTACTATCGGATTGCAATTCCGTTTTGTAGTTAGCCGTTGGGAAAGTCGTTGCAGACCCACCACGGAGCCCCGATGAATGAATGATGTCAACTGTGGACTTGTGAATGCTGTGTCAATTCAAGTAGCGTTTTCACGAGCAATTCGCACGGGACGAGTGGGTTTCGGAAGACTCCGGCGGTGCGCGAAAATTGTGAGCTGTCCCTAGCCTGCAGACAGCTTCTCCGAGACTGACGGAGACCAACGCTTCTCTCGAAAAGGCGGTTCTCGTTGCGTTCGGACGAAAGCATGTGGGGAAGGGAGCTCTGAAATTCAAGCAATGGAAATCCCGCAAATCTTCTACATATTGAAGGATGTATGATGTCTGGAAATGCTTGCTTGAGGGGAAATTCTGCTTAGAGCGACCCTCGCCCGGATGAGAATGATTTTACGACAGCTCCACTTATTTCACATTGCTGGTGGATCGTGCAGCTCACTGTCATCCTGTAGATAATAAAACACTGTCTTACATAACCCGTTTTCACTTATTTTCGAGAAAACTGCAGTACGATATAAATACCAAGAAGCTCCGAGCGTTCCCGCAGCAAACATGCATAGTCGCGGTGTCGACAGCCTCTTCGTTGAGAATGAGATAAACGAAGGAGCGGATGGAATCCAGAAATTCAATTCCTGCCGACTTGCAAGGATACGACATGCCCACAACCAGGAGATGAACGCGTTATCGTGAAAGAATTGAAATATCTGGAAATTCTTTTGTGCGGACATCTGATCGAAGAAGCGCCATGGGCGCCGCGTAGACGACGAACTGATCTGTGAGCAAGGCTCCCGTGAAAGAGAGAAATGATAGATCTCGTCAAAATCATCTTCAAATTGGGCGCTTGCGATCGAAAATCTGATGCTGGAACGTCACAAAACGACCCGCAGTGAATCTGCTGGGCCCCCACGTGTGGCCGCTTCCTTCTCAACAACAGGTCTCGACCGATTTTGTATGTTCAGCGGTCGTCTGGGCGCTTGCCAGCAATTCGAGAACCGCCCTACATCACGCGCAGAGGTAGCGATCAAAGACTCCGTAGCGCGTACACTCGATTTCTGAAGCGTTACGTATGTAGATGGCTGACGTACGGGCGGCATCGTGACGCTTCCTGTCATATATTATTCTAGTTGGCTTGAGCGAAGCCTGCCGCTCCGCACCACAAGGTACGCCACGAATCTTCCGGAACCTTTGACCTCTTGCGTAAAAATCTTGACATCGCTTCATACCGAAAAACGGACATCTGTGATTGCATCGCTCATGACCAGAGCCCGCTCTTTTCATGAGATATTATTTATCAATCTCTTCATGCCAGGGAGATCCGATGAATCAAACCAGGGAGTGCGCGCTCCACTTCCCCGCTGAGAATCTCGTAATATTGACTCACGGGTGCGGCTGGAGATGAATACATACCTTTTCCTCCTGAGACACCGAAACAAATCAGAAATCCGTAACGTTTGTGAGTTCGCAAGTGCCACACTAGCTATATGGTCACAGCAGTGCATGTGCCCAGGCAATCATCCACTCGTCCCCATGAGAAAAGAAAAAGTTGTTCAAGAGGAAACATGGATTCAGGGAATGACGCTAGGATTCCGCCTTTCCTTCGCAGCCGTCTTTGGGCCCTATTCGTTCACCGTGAGGCAGTTCCGAAGGGAGGTGTTCAATTCCGAGAAAGATGCCCTCTATGAGCTCCTTGAGGAACGGGACCGATGATCTGACAAAATGGAGACCCGAGTATACAAGGGATGCGAATACCGTATGTAGCATAGTACAAGTATCTCGTAATCGAATTATCAGCCGAAGAAGACTACTTGGCCCAACATTGAGGAAAGTTGACTGAAAAGGCGGACGAGGAGATCCAAAAAATCAACGCGAGAACAAACCGGAGCTTTAACCGTTTCGAAGTATCCAAAAGTCTCTGGAAAGCCACCGCTGTCCCGCAACTCACATACTCCAATGCAGAGAGCACAATGCCCAAGAGACTGAGAAACCTCATCGAAGTCAGGCGAAGAGATGCGGGGAGTTGGGCTCTCAGGATACCCAAGAGCAGGGTCTGCATCGTATTGAAGGAGTTTATCTAGAGAGAACTAGGTTGGTAATATCTATGGACCCAACGAGATGGCCCAAGCTTGTCCTCACGGCGACCGAGATAACAAGCACCACGGTCTCAGCAACGAGAGACTCAAGAAATCGAGATTGAAATTCGACCTGGTGAACCTCGGGCTGACCAGAACAACATCGGGCCCAACAAAGTGGAACCTATTCCGCAAAGAACTCAGGATGAGGGTGCAGGATAAACTGGGTTTTACATGGCAGCAGAACATGGAATCCAAATCCACACTGTGCATGAATCGACAATTCGAAGAGACAAGAGGTCTCCAACTCGATACGTACGATGACTCACGGGGCAGTCGGCTTCTGGCCTCAACAAGAGCAGGATATCCCAACACCAGAACCCAAAAACATAGCCGTGAGCGTTCTACCGACGTGAACTGCAACGTACGCGGCAGTCCTGAAACCGACACACACGTCGTATCGGAATGCGAGGAAGGCGGGTATACCCAACGAGAATTCCCGTTCCAAATTGGACTCCACCCCGACTCAACACCGAACCACATTAGAAGGACGAAGGAAATCTTACGGTGCTGGGAGAACCGAGAGAAGTGATCTGTGAGCACAAAACAATTCACAAAAAAAATCAAAATCAAAATTGGTCCGCCCAATGAGTCCGGGAACTCAAGTCCCGAGGGACCGCGATCGTTGTAATGGGAGAAAAGGTGCCCAGCTTCGCAGGTCGTTGGATCTACTCAAGGGGAGACGACTCCGTCATCGTCGTTGAGAACTGCGACTCCGATAGTCAGACATTCGATGCCACACGAACCCCATGGTCAGTCGTCCCGGAAATTACCATTCAGATTGCGTCGCTCGGAAAATACAGATGTGGCAACGCCTTCTCGATCCCGCAACACCCATAGCTGTACCAGGTCTATGCATATGGAACCGCAAAATCCTTCCGAGAAAAAATCCCGGTTTCATGTGCATAGACCTGGTAACCCTCGCCACACGTCGTAAGATTTCGAGTTTTCGCTTTCGTGAGTCGCCGGTTCAATAGAGGATGACCATTTATTTGACACCCCTTGAACCGCCCGATCAAATCTTCACTGGGAGAGAATTGCTTCAGTGGCGGGAGATTGGTTCATATGGGTTCCATAATCGGATTCATTGAGAGGACTATCAGCGTTCAGCGAAACTCTTCGCGGGATGCGAGTTGGATCAGACATGCGCGATGCAAGTTAAGCGTTTCTCAAATACACATATGTTCGGTGCTGATCATAGTTGGGTAATGAAAAGAAACGATGAAAATTCAGACACAGAATCCGGCACTAATTTATGCGAATCATCCGATGGATCTGACACATCAGCTCAGACCGAACGAAGTCTGCGCCAGCCAAGCAGGGCTCCTCAACGTGTCGATCTTTGATCTTCACTGTCTGAGGCGAAAGTTTCTGTCGCTCAGTCAAATCTATCTGTTGCTGTATCGATCCATTATCAGCGATGATAAGGTCGTTGATTGCGGGTTAGCGATTTCATACTGTTGCTCTCGTTCGCGGCCCGTATGAGGTGATTTAATCCGGTCGGGACGATCAGCTTTTAGACAGTGACTCTCGGAGTCCTCAGACCCGTTCAATGCGACGGACTAGTAAACCTCTACTGATGGTCAGTCGGGAAGCCCGTTCGGAACAGTTTTATCTGGCTTGTCTCCGAAATGGGAACATGGCAAAAAATAACAGTTCCGACTGGATTTTGGAGTCTCGGGAGCAGTTTCCGAGGAAGCACTGCTCCAATTGGCTCAATGTTGCGGTCCCTCCGGCACGCCGGGGAGGATGCTCTTTTCCCCGCTCTCAGGGAAACGGGAAATTCGCCAAAATCGTTCGAGAGGGTGCCGCTCATAGCGTCCGGAGGCGAACTTGGCATGAGCCCAAACAGACCGGTACTTCCAAGAAAATTGCTCCCAGAAGTCCGAAATTCAGCCACAGCCGAAACTAATATATTTTCCCATATTTTCTTAGGAGACTAACCGGATAAGACTGTTCTAAACCGGCTTTCCGGCTGACACTGAGTGAAGGTTCACTTGTTGGATCCCGCAGCCCATGGAAGACTTCGCAACGAGTTCTTGTGGGAACATCTCCCGCGCGCGAGCGATCCAATCCAGATTCACATCCGTCAGCGGAGAGGCAGGATTTTCTTCAACCTCATGGGGAGGAGGAGAAAGCGAGATTCCAGCTTCACAAAATCTTCGGCGCCTCGGATCCGTGGCATACATATCCAACCCACATTTGAGTGCACGCGTTGTGGACAACCAGGACAAGACGGTTCTCCTCGAGGCTGGCGGGCAACTGTCTCTGACTTAGAGTTGACAGTCTCAACGATCCTCGATTCTCACACTGATACTTCTTGGACTGCGCTCATAGATGCGTTCTCTGTGTGCCTGGAGGGTGCCTACTCGTTTTCCGAAGCTCAAGCTGGGTTTCCGCTCATAGGAGAGCGCCACGTTGATAGATATGCCCTCTAATTAGAATGAATACGGTATTAAACCTTTTGGACCAGCTATCCCGCTTTATTTGTCGATATTGAATGTGAGCCGCGCGATGTGAACAAGCCTGAAAACGGCTGGAGAACGTCTTGAAACCTGCCTCTTCTAATCAAACAAGAATGGGAGCTATTTCTCCAGGAAGCTGGGTCATGTTAAGAGGATATGCGAAAGAGTAGGCTGTCGAATGTAACACACTTTTACTGTTATGATTGTTCGTTATCCATAAACACCGGAAGTCAGATCTACTCACTTTAATAAACATGGGGGTGCGATGCGAATCGAACGGTTCCGCGTCTGCTGGCGGCTCATGTACAATTTCAATAAATACTTCGGTTATAATTTTGGATAAGCGACTCGGAGCTGCGTTCACGCACTGCGTGATATCAAAACGGATGCCGCATTCGAGAGAAAAAGCTGTGAGATCTGACGGACCCAGGACTGTTCTTCGGACACTTGGGTTTCGGACACGGAATTTCCGATGAGTCGCGCTCGCAGCATTCCGCGACAGCGTGGTGACCGCATCCTAAAAGGATCTGCACCTTCTCCTGACACCTTGAAATGAGACGGAATCCATTTGATTCACGCAGCTGAATCCGTCGATTCGGTTCCGTGGCAATAGTTCCATTGTACCCTTTACTTCGGAATTCGATACCTACACCCGTAAGTTGGGCCCCCAGAGTCGGTCGCCGAATCGTGATCCGGACCGAGAAACCCCAGATAACCGAGCAGGCGCCATCGATAAAACACCCCAGTCCGACAACATCACTCACCTGCTGATGCAAGGTTGGCCACAAGTATAAGGACACCGATGCTTACATGGTAAGATAACATTGCACCTGGAAATTCGATTGCCAAGATTGATCATTGGGGGTTGGGAATCGCTTCTAAGAAGTTCTGCAACGCAAAATTAGCGACGTCCGACACCCTGCTCGAACTAAGAGTCGACACCCGCCTTTCTCTACACGGAGCCCAAGTCTCGTCGAAGGTCTGATCATCGTGAAAATGACATTTCTGAGGACATAGATGACCACAAGATAGAGGCTTGTTGCAGGTCTCCTGGCAACCGCTCTGGAGTCCGTTTTCTTTTCCTTCACCGAGAAGAACCTGATAATAATGGGGAGTCACTTTTCGGACCGTCTTCATCATGCTCAACCATTAAACTGGACTCCAAAAGCTAGACCATGAAATCTTGCCAGGAATGCCGGGAATGACTCACGTCGCAATGATGTTTCGGACATGTGAAGACAATGTTCCTCCGCACGAGACCAGCACTCAATAAGTTCGACAGGAACCTGCTCACGTGTTCATCGGTCTAGGGACAGAAATTCTCTAACTTATCTGCGGACGACTCTCTTCTCATGACAACGATCAACATCCTCTCAATTCTGTAGACGAAGAGCCCGATATTTCTCGCAATTTTTGGTGTTTCACTCATAAAAACGAACCTTTTTTAGTACGGCTATGTTGCCAACCATGAAGAATTCTCTCGTAGTGAATTTCAGGATCTTATAAAGCTCCGGTAGCGTCGCGGCAGTCAAATTGTGGAGTGACACTAAAGTCTGCGTGTGCTTCCGGAGAAGTCTGTTGAGAGAAAGTGGGGGCTAGGGAATCAAATTATGATCATCGCTGAGCACCGACATTCAAAGGGCAATGGGATGCATGATCCAATAAATGCTGAATCATACCCTTTCCCATTCGCGGGCGATTTCACTCTGTTCAGAAAACCGGTTCGCGCTTCTTGTAAAGCCCCTCCAGCTCCAACTGCAAACGACGGAAATCGGCAGGATGAAATGAAACCAGCTTGTCAGCAAACTTATCGCTCCTTATAAGATGCCATGATGGAGGAGGCAAGTGAGGGAAGCTCCCAACATACTGCAGCAAGTGAAGTGATCGTGATCTCCTCGCATGATGAAGAATCTCCTCAAATCTGCTATGAAATTCAGCTCAAACCGGACCGCTGCTTCATCTTTGAGCGAATGCCTGATCAGGACGACATTGTTCGGATTTTGCGCCTGGAATGAATCATCGTTGGATCTTTGATTCTGCGCCCCCTCCTATTTTGAGGCGGCTCATGGAGCTAATTCCGAATTATTAGCAGATTTGAAGGGAACCTTCGTCACGACTTTGGGGAAATCGTATTTGAAACACGCTTGCAGGACAGCCAAGCCCTTGTTCAGGATCACATCTCGGCTCGAGAAGAAATGGAAATCCACTTTATCGGTGTCGATGAAGCTCTCCAGGTTTCTGATTAACTCTGATGAGACGGGCTCTCGGCTCCGCCTCAGGAAGTGAGAGGTATCTTTGTCTTTCCACTCCAAGACTGCATCCCAAAAGAAGGGCGTGTCGCATGCGAGGTAGACATGGCCCTTGCGAACCCTGAAGATTGCGCCGAGCTGTGCTCTGCTGAGAGACTCTGCATCTAGAACAACGGACACCGACGGAGCGAGGTGGGTGAGCAATGAGTGGTTGTTGGAAACGTCTTCGACCGTTCCTGAAAGAATGAATTGATTGAGCTCGGCAAGTTCACCAGCGACTGAACCGTTGTGAAGCAGACGAACCTCTTTTGACCCACCGTAGATAATGGTGACGTCGGGGAACGCCTCGATGGCGAGATTCCTGTCGGTTTCGCTCAGCAGATCCTTCAGGGCCTCAAGTTTCAACACAGTTTCCTGAATGTCCTGCATCCGCAGCGTCTGGTAGGAGAACAACGAAAGCAAAACGGTTTACTCTTCTGGAGATGCGATGTTATCCGACTCCCGATCGAGGACAAGAGCTACAAACGAAAGGCTCATTGGTGAGCTGAGCCGATTTATTTTTCCAAAAAGTGACCAATTTCCGCGCTCGGGCCCGTCTGGAGAATTTCCCTCAGGATTGCTGTACAAGAAGCTGCTGGAAACGACTCAAATAACCTTGTCTCCCGCACAAAATAATGGAGTGTATCAGGTGTATGACACCGGCGAAAATTCCTAAAGACGCGGCGGTCACAATCTCTTTATGATCGAAAGTGCGATCTTTCGAGAATAAAATGCTCGAATAGATAAGATAAAAACAGGCTATTTCTGAAGAGATCAATGTCATGAATGACATCGACACGGGAGAATTGTGGCACAGGCTAGCCAGGAGAACAGTGATGCCGTTGACGACGCAAAGGTGTGCTGTCGCGCACAGCAGCATCAGATTACGGTCTTGTATCGGGATGTTGCAGCAGAGCACCACGATCCCGAGCCCCAGGAGGAGCTCAAAAACCAATAGCGTGACATCTACAGCTTTGGCGCTGCACTGGATATTATCGGTGTCGCCAGTTGTCACTTCAATCGAGACTGGATATTGGGCTTCTGATATTGAGTATCGATTGCCAGCTTGACTTTCAGCAGGCAAAACCATCGAGGGAGGATTCGTTGTTTACAATCAATTTCCGATCTACATCGCTGCATTATTCGTGAGATTTCTCGGAAACTCTGCTCTCTCCCGAATGGTGACCGGAATAAAGCTTCTCTCTAATCTCCGTGTTCGTTCTCAGATACGTGCCTTGTGGTCAATGTGAGTCATTTTAGCGCAGTAATCTGTACAAGAGGACCCGAGTTGTCTCTCCAACTTCTGGATTTGATCCCGGTACTCAAAATGACAGCCTCGAAGAATTCGGGCATTCTCTGCCTGCTCCTCGGTGTCGAATAATCGCTGAAAGTAACGATTGAACTTGCGTCAGACAGCGATGTTCTTCTCGTGGTCCCAATGAACGGATTCCAATTCTCGAAACTCGTCTTCAGCGTAGCTGGGAACGAGCTCCTGAATACTCACCTCTTTACTGAGTCGCAGGTTACATAGGTTCAAAAAAGTGCAGTATGATGGCAAGCTAACGCGCTCGCGGACTTGCTTGCCGATAATCAGGAGTCGACGGTTCGTTGGAATACTTTCCTGAATGAATGAATTGATTGTTCAAACATTGATACTCCCCGAATAGCGCAAGCAGATTGTGGAACTGGAGAAAGTAGATACTAACCCTGATACGATTGAAAATGTGGGAAAGTTTTGCACTTTGAGGTGGTCCTTGAACCACTCTGAGGGTACATTCCTTGCGCAACTTGAAATAGATGAAAATAGAAGAGCTGAGCTATCTCCTCAAATCGGTGTTCCAGGTTACGTTGATCGTCTCATAAAGCGTGGCTGAAACTTTGGATGAGTTTTGGATGACAGAGACTCACCTCAGTGAGACCAGTGATTGCGAGCTGATGGAATTTCTTCTCGTAGAACAGACGGTTAACTAAAAACACGTTCACAGCCATTGCTCCTCCGCGCAAGCTGAAGTGCACAGCTTCGTGCTCTAGAACGGTGACCTGGAATCGGGATGAGCTGTTGGAACGCTATCGATAACGCGGTCATGATCCCAGATAGGGGAGTCGAACAAGCTCGCTCCCCTCCAGCGCTTCAGCAATGTCAAACAATCTCAATCAGACCTGTTTCAGTCCACTTGAAGTTGTGAGCACAGTTCCTTCAAGTATGGCGATGCTGCTGCCGTCTTCAAGCACCAACCCTCCTTTGAACTCTATCAGAACTCTATCACCAAGCTCAAGCGAGTCGATCATTCGGTTCCTCTGCTGCAGAGGAATTAGATTTCTCGACACTTCCATCACTCCGAGTAACGTTTATCTCCAAACACCTCACGGAGCCGGATTCACTCACCTGCGACCTGATTACGCTGCGGCTGAAGTCGACAACAGAACAACGTTCAGAGCAGGATGTCAACAACGCGTTGTAAAAAATGGGTTCCGAGTTTTTGTTGCTCCCAACGAACTTGGTACTATCTATGATTCGTTTACGACTTTTTGGACTGAATGCAGCCTTGATATTGCTCCCTTTGAGGAGCTGAGATCTCTGGAAGAGACGGGACTGCTGAGGGTCTGTTTTGACGCATGCTCATAATGTGAGGATGATCAATGACAGAGGAACCGCGGAGCGCTCTTACTGTCGATGACGTTGTCGTGAGTATCGACGTCAGAGATAGCTCTGACAGCGCTCTCGACAGAGGTCTAATCAGGTTTTGGGGCGTCGAACACATCTGGTGATCGTGGTCTGTTTGATTCTGGAGTGTCTTGAGATGTAGCTGGAAACGGGAGTCCAATTGATTTGTCTTTGCCTCCGTAGTGTTCAAAAGGGCATATTTATCTCCTAATATGGTCGAACGAATCAGCCCCGGCTGTCCATCGCGAATCCGTCAGGCTTAATGTGACACGTTCTGCTGTCCGAGCACCGTTGCCATTGGGACCTTGGTCCGCCCCACTTCGGAGTATGAATCACTAACCGGAACGCGTTTTCTGTCTTCATGAGATATTCCGACCGATGAAGTTAAACTTTGGTCGGCTTGCATTGCTTCGAAGAACGAGCTGACTTCGACCCTGCTGCAGATATCCCCATGGGGATCTGCTTGTGCCAGCGAGAGCTGTGTTTCTCTGATGGAAGTTGTTTCAGCACTGAGAACGGAAAGCGGGGAGTGGATAAAGCTTGTGGTAGCTCGGAATCCGGAGAGCTTCTTAGTGTTTCAATGCTGTTATCCCCTTGGGTCTCATCTGACTTACCTGTCGAAAGCCGGTTCCAGCACGTGCGGAATCGGCGAATCGTCTTCCGAAAAATCGCTCTCCTGTAATCACCCCCCATAGGAGATTTAATTCGCGTTCTCAAGCTCAGGATCTACATGGGTGATCCAAGGCTCACCGCGAGTCAATACTCGCACGACTTCGAACATCCAACAAGGGCTCAACACGACACTGCTCCAACGAAATATCCTGCGGAACTCAACGTACTCGCGAAGGTTGACCTATAACACGAATTACCATATTTCCAGACTCGATTCGTTTTCGTGCTCCTTCACAAGCAGATATTCGCCCTCTGTCACTTTGCGCTTTGAGACTTGGAGCTGTGATGTGTACGCAACAGAAACACGTGCGATCCTGGACGCAGAATCGAATCAAAACAGTTGCTGATCGCGCCGTAGCTCATATTTTTCTGTGTCCCAACCCCTCAACCCAGCGTGATAACCCTCTGACTGTTCCGGGGCGGGTTTCGGAATCCATTGTACATATGCGCTCCTCCAATACCAGCTCTTTCATGAAAAAGCTCAGAAAACTTGCGTCGAACGTCTGGTGAGCGATTCCCGTTTCTGGCAGAATCCATTTTCCATTCCTGCAAATGCTGGAAAGGACGGAAATGGCATCCCAATGTAAAATAACAGCCTCAAGAGTCGCAGGATCGTCCCATTGACGCAAATGCAAATTCCCAGCCTTGATTTTCAGAAAATCATCAGAGCAAGTCGATCTAGAATAAGCGCTCAAAGTTTCCAGCTCAGAACTCGATTCGAGCAAGTGGAATTCCGTTCTGCTTCTCGAGGTCACGATTTAGCTTATTAGCTTGTTCTGTTCGGTGCTTTCATTTCGCTCGGGTCTTGGTGAGCCAGATTCACCGTGATAAGCAGCACGCGCCGTTCTGGACTCGGGTTTCACTTGGTCGGGAACCATCGCGGAACACAGGATCGGGAAGTAGAGAAGCTCAGGATTGATGAATCAGAGAAAAAACGCGATAATCTCTCCGGTTCCGAGATAGTTTATTCAGTGAAAATAAATACAGGTTCTTCCCCACTCGGGCAAGGGATTTTCCACCTGCAAGTACACTATAGCTCGTTGTTCTCACGTACATGTGTTCCGCTTTAAAGTCCATCCGAGCTCCAAGAGTGAACTCTTGACGGCCGTTCTGGCTCGTCAGTACCGGACGCATCCTGTGACTCGAAACACAACGAGTGGCATAGAGGCTCTTTTTGTTGAAACTAGAGTCGCTGTTCGTTCCTCAATCAAATGAATTTGCTGCGAACGCCGCTCGACGGGAGACGCCGAGCAGAAGGCTGCGAGATACGATTTGGTTCTGTTCATACACCAGAAGCAACGAATCCGTCTCCACGCTACGGCTTTCACAACGCAATGGAATCTCCAGACTACCATCGAAGTGTTTTGTAATGTTCTATTCGACATGCTGTCGGAACACACAGCTGAACCCTATCTTCGATGGAACGGCACTTTCACCCTGACTACACGTCGTATCCGTAGTAACTGTTTTCCACAATGCGATCATGCATCGCGTACAGCTCGGGTAGGTACCAGAAGTCTAGAGGCCCCGTCAGGCCACCGTATTCTTTCGGGAGGATTTCGCGAGGGATGTGTTCATGTAACGAAGCCATATTCGACCCGTGGAGATAATACCTGCGATAAGCACCATGAGAGAAGGCGGTTAGAGATAATGATTCCTCAACGAGCTGAGGAACGGATCCGAAATTTTCTGCCGCTTACGCGGGCTCAACCCTTTGTCTAGGCATCGAAATCCTTACTTGTCCGGACAAACCTCTGCGAAGCCACAAGCTCGAATCCTGAATGGCTTACCTGTTCCTCAATTTGGGGGGCACGAATGACTTTCCGATCGCGAAGCCTATGTTCCATAGATATGATTGGTTCAGTATGTGTACCTTCTTTATGCTGAGCGGATAGCTTTCTTGAGCGAAGCCTAACATTTGCTGCAATATATGGAATACTCTTTGAGCTCTTGTTATTTTTTCGCTGAATAGCTGCTTAAAGTTTTCCGTTGTTTCCCATCAAGAGTTATTCTTCTGGAACCAGTACCCGCATGAGAATAGTGATAAGTTTCAAGTCAATGATTGAACAGAAGCGTAACTCCACTCGCTCGATCATCATCGTTTGGATTTTCTGACGAGTTTCCTCAAGTCCCTCAATCGGTTCCGGAAATCATCAACAGAAGTACCGTTTACGTTGGCGGAATGCCGCCTAGGTATTCACTTTGTGCAACGTCTGGGGGCAAGTTGTCATCAGAAACGAGGTCTGAGTGCTTCTGTTTCACACGGACGATCAAGGGGAAACCTATGAAAGAATACATCGATGGAAGTCGCAAGACCCAGACTGCAACCGTAAAGAGAGGGAACGGGGATGCGGTCACAATAAATGGTTTGGTAAGCGGGTGTTTGCTACTCGATTCGTGTAACCAATGGTGGCCGCCGCTGTCGCTGCCGCAGCCATTGACCGGACGTTGGTTGCAAAAGACGTGTCCGAAAATTGCGAAAAAAATATATTTTTTCTCAGGAGCTCATGACTCGTCTTCGTGCTAATTTTGGCATGACGTGTGCCCTTGTGGCGGATAATCCCTCGGATTAATGCCATGATTACAGCCGAAACCGAGACGAGTGGAAGCTGTAAACCGCTCTGTTCGTGGAGCATCATAGATCAAAATGTTCGCGTGAGGAAGTACCGAATAGTGAGCATTCTAGAGAAATTCAGAATCCTGTTATCTTGTACGTGACATACTGCTACTGACGAGAGCTCTGCGAATGAAACCGAATCTCTGGAAAGTTTCGCTTCAACGTTCCGATTTGGCTCCATCGGAGAGCTTTTCAGTGTCGAGGTTGATCAAAAACCGCCTCAGTCTCGTTTGGACGACTTCTTATCAGCGGGGAGATCTTCTTGGAGAGATACTCGTTCGAGCCAGTCCAGAAGATTTGGAACTTCTCACCCGAATGCTGCAATTCAGACTTGCCTCAAACATTCTCGTTCTCGTTGGCCCAGAAAAGCAGCTCCAATGCAGATGGATAGTTGGCCGCTCGTCTCGCTGACGAAATTCGCCGACATGTGACGAAAGTATAGGAACATTTCAACAATGGTCCCACCGAAAAACCTTTCCACAACCGAGTCTCAAGAACAGCTCTTCAGTGGGATCGTTAGTGTTCACTAACAGGTTAGGGACTTCGCTCGCTCCAGAAATAGGAATCTCTATCAACCCTCTCTCATGGGTTTCGAGCTGGGAATAACTGTGGAGCTCTGGATTTTCGATATCTATTCGAGAAGTCGCGGTGGGGGGGTGGGCTCTCACGTGTGCTGAGCATTCCACGGATTCCGCTCCAAGAGAGAACGTCGATCGCGAATAAGAACGTTTTTCGGCTTCCTGTTCCGACTGATGGCCGAAACTGCTGCGTGATGAGGCTTCCGTTGGAAATAAAAACGAAGAGAAATATTTCTTTCTATCACGAGAAATCCGATTTCAGCGAAGCAAAGATCAGTCAGTTGAGCACCGTTGATCTATTCTGTCAGCCAGGGGTCTCTCAATACAGCCCCATTTCGGATGAAGTTTCGGGTGAAACGCTGATGTGACGACAGTTTCCCAAGTTGGGGTGGAAACACAAAAGGCATTGTGCCTGAGGCGAGGTCATCCAGCAACGGACTCCGCTCCCCTGCCGTCAATCTATTCAAATGCACTCTGCGGTAACTGATGACCTCACACGATCGCTTGATCATGGCGACACTCAATGAGATTCGACTTCGAGATACATTGACTTTCGTTGATGTCTCGCGACCGAAATCTACTTCTTCGTAGCATAATGAGAATCCCGAAATATTTACACATCGAGAGGCTTCACTTACGGAAATATAATCCGGAGTCACGTATCTGATCAGCCAACTGTATTCCAAGCCTTGCAGGTCGAAAACCAGAGTGAATCCGTTGAGCTGCACTTCAGGGAGATCCATGACGAGTTCACCGGCGTACACTGCCGGAGTGTAAATGTCTAGAGGACCGTGACCAGTTGAGGGCCGCCACTTGCCAAACCGACAGATGACCACAGCAGTCCCATCCTTTGGATTTCTGTGCCTGAGGAGAGTAGCGCACTCGAGATCGTAAAGCTGGGCGAAGTCCTTGGGACCCATACCCACGGGCACGTACAACGATGGGTTCTGGAGACGAACTTTGTAGAAGTTGCACATGAGCTTGTATGCTTTCTCTACATGAAACTTGCGCGCACGTAGGAATCGGAGCAAGAAACGGTCGTCATCAACTTTCGGGGTGAATTCTTCAACCATGTCGAGTTTCTTACGAAATTCTCGCAAGGCTTGTGCTCTCCGACACTGAGTTTCGCCCATGAGCTTCTCGGCGCGCTTCATGAAATCCGGGCCTTCTTCTGAGTTCGTGACCTCGATCAGGCTCGACATCTCGTTTGACACTTTCGGCACCTCCAACATGGCTCCTCGAACAGGTCACGAAACACTCGCGATAAACCGTATACCCCCACTACCACTGTTGGCCCCACTGGTGGCACCTTCCGAGCTATCTAACGGAGCGCTGAATCGTTCGGCAGTTCTTTCTTGTCAATCAGGAGAGGGCGCAGTCAAGTTGACTTCAGAAGCCCTCAGGGCCGATCCTTCTCACTCACTCGGGGACGCACACAGGAATATTGCAGCTCAGAACGGTTTCGGTGAGTTTTCCGTCAACATTTCGGATGAGGAGTCCATTTGCTCAGCGACCATCAATGTAAGATCGGCGATGAATTTTTCCACAAGCGGGACAGGGTGGCGCGACAAGAACGACCGAGAACACTAATAAAAGTCTGAAGAGTCACGTGCCTGCACTGATTGAACCCGGAAAACGTTTTCCGGCTTTCCCGTTGATGAATCAGGAGGAGAAATTCGATCTCAGCTCCAGCTCCTATCCGAGTGATATGTGACAAAAGGATAGGGCTCACTTTCTCGCTTCCTCCATGAAAAGGCCGATGTTTGGGGCTCAATCGAAGAAGCCGGCCGCAAATGAGAATGAAGTTTGCTGAGTCTCTGATCAGAGGGCACAGAAGGGTTCCGGGTCCTGAATTGAAAATTCCGGCGAGATGACTTCGTCATCAGAGTCTTGAAGTCTCGGTAGACTTTGGAGATTGCTTGAGCGAATCGAACGGAGAACCGTTGCACTGAACGGATTAGTCGAGCGTGGAGGTGCCATATGAACCCGCTCGGCCCCTCTCTCCTTGGTGCGGATGGATTAGATAAGTTGTTTACCCTACATTGTGAGCTCACAGGAGACTCGTGTCACGTACGACGTGAAATTGAATGGGGGATTTATCACTGCATCTTAGAAATGTCGCAGGTCGTCATCGTCAAACAAGTGTATGAATGCTAGGGGTAAACATGTGATCAAGGAAGAACGCGGCAATACTCATGGACTTTGTCATGGATTCCTCCGTCGATCTTGCGGTTTCCTGAACATTCCATGAATCTTTCCTCGGCTAATCCAACGGCTGCGTTGAATGACAACAGGTTGCTCACGTCATCATGAAGCTCGGTAGCTCTTTCTTCGAGCTGATCCTTGAAGTCGGGGTATATGAGTCGACCGAAAGAAGCCACATCATGGGAGCTCCTACACTCGCGAGCCTGGACGAGACAACGGAGTTCACTCTGAGCGCTGAGAGCAATGCGATGCTGAACTTGAAATCTCCGACGAAGCGTGAATTTGATACATGGCGACATTTTTCGCGTATGCAGAGACTGATTCGAAGTCAGCCTTGGACATGGGCTTTCTGGACCAGAAGCTCTTCGGGAGACTCTGCTCCAGATATCTATTCAATCACTGGGCAGAACAGGAAATCGGGATTCGGGAAACCAGACCCTCTCTTCATGCCTTCTCGGAATGAAGTTTTTGCCACCTGGAATCTCACGAACAACATGATTCGGACTGAACTGTGGCACTTCCTTCGGGCTCGCGGGAGAATGACTCCAACCGTTCTGAGATTGGCCTGCTGGATAGCATGAATTCCTCAATTTCCGAAGCCTTGCTTCCTTCAATCGGAAGCATTTTCGCCTGTTAAGATAACGGTTGCACTTGATGAGTGTCTTGCGCAGCCCCGGCTCACGGTTCGGCGAGGAAGTGCTTTAACAGATAAGATGATAAAGAATATGAAGATGCCGCGGACGGGCGAATCGAAAAAATCCGAACTGAATCCGTAGTTCTCCGGCAACGGTGGCCACGGATCTGCTCCGAAACTTCGACATTAAGCCATAGGCGTCTATGGCGTTTCTGGCCAGCCCCACGAATGCGAATGCCAAGTGTGGCGGGCGACGCGGCCGTTCGCTAGCAAGGTAGCTCAACTTAATATGGCCCTGACCAAAAGTTATACGGCGTTCCGCTATTAGCGCTCGGTCATTTCACATTACGCGAGCAAATGATTCTACAGATAGGCTCTTCCAGAATCGTGAAAGTTTATGTAGTGGAATAACTCCGCTCGCGGAGCACGGATTTTTTCGCGAGTTCAGAACACTTTTTTCTTCAAATCGGGTACGGAAATAAAGACCATCTGGATCGGCCCGCGGTGTCTCATAGTTTCGAGTCTCCGATTCTGTTCTGCCAGAAACCGAGGAATTTGGTATCAGCCCCGCTGAGGGTTTCGCTGACCTTCAGTGGCCTCACGTTGTGACAATTGAGTTATCAAATACGTCTCATTCAGGCGAAAAGTTTGCTTTATTCTCAGGGAGATCTCCTCGAATATCATAAATAAAAGCTCTTGTTGACAATTAATATAACAGAGGCAGGAATCGTTCTCGAACAACCTGCGGATATCGAGGCGCGCTCATGTAGGGAAATTCATGCAGCGAGTTCCTGATCCCGTTGGTTCCGAAGTGTAGTCATGGTCTTTCGGAAGTCATGGTCTCTCTGATCACAATCACTGGCAGCTCCGCCAGGTAAAATTGAGAGCAATATGAGTTCTGATAGATGAAATGCGGAACCCGATCAACGTGGATCTGTCCTGTCAACTCCTGTGTTTTGGGAACGAAGCTCGTTCGAGCCTTCCGAGGACTCTCCGAGAGCTCCAGCCTCATGGTTCGGCCACTTCGGCGGAGACTTCGGATCATCTCATAACGCTTCAGTTGTACATGGCTACTGTATTGCTCCGATAGAAGCACATGTAGGCATCGGAGACGATTTTCTTCACTAGAGGAGGCAGACTACGATCATCTGGATGCGCAGCCAGCTTGTCTGGGGCGAGCCATTCATAAATATCGTCGAAATTCACTACTTCGGGAATATTGTTCTGTCCTGTTGGGAAATGAAACGATAAACGTGAATCTCAGGACGGATTCGCGAGTTTCAGATATAGGTGCTGCTCTCAAAGTCACTGATGTCCGATCACAAACCTTGTCTGTCCGCCATTGAATCGAAGAAGACCCAAGGGCTGTTGGATTGTTGGCCGCATTTCACGAACGCCACATAGTGACTTGTCTCGATGCAGAGGAGAGCGAAAAGCTCCATCGTTTGCCGTGGAAGGTGTTTAGTTAACGAGAAGTCTTGGAAGCCCGCAGAAACCGTTAGCCGTTTGGAGCTCGCCTGATGACTCGATAGACGTAGGTGTTTCCTGAAATAGCAAATCGGTATCGAACCGGTTCTCTTCCTCACTATCACGACATCCAGAGCCATTGCACACCTGCCCTTCCGGGAACCGTTGTTTACCTGTTGTAGCAGGCATCGCAGAAAGTACTCTTCTCAATAGACTTTGTTTGCTGATAGCAGTCGATACATTCAAGATGCGCCAGACTCGCACAAATGTGGCAAGGTCTCGGGGAGTTCATCAGCAGATCTGTCATATCGAGTTGGAAACTCGGCAGTACTCTCGGGTAAACCTGGAGAAGGACAGGGCAGGTTTTCCTTGAATAAAGCCTCAGAGTGGGGAAGGTGATTTCCACAAGGCCTCAACGGTTCTTTGGAGTGCCAAGCTCACCTTGAATTGCCTGCCGAACCTTGGCATTTGGACTATGAAAACTGAAGGCATCTGTTGTAACTTCAACTCTTGTTGGAAGAAGCTCTGCTCTAGAATTTGTTGGAACCAAGGCAGTCCGAGATCTTCGTCTTTCTCAACAAACATCTGATAGAGATGCGCCGATTGCCCCGAGCTCAGATGAAGAAACGGCTCAACCTGGAGCATCGACGAATAGGTTAGCGAATTCTGGACAGGTGATCGCGGACGAGTCTTTGGAGGGGAAAGGAAATGAGACAAGGCTACGAATTGAGGCTCACCTGAAGCATCTGAGTGAGACAGTTCAAAAACTCTTCAGGATCTTTCTCCTCGCATGTGAGGCCCGAAACCGAGCCCAACTTGTCGAGGAGCTCCCGAAGTTTCATGACTTGAGCAGCGCCGACGAATCGATGTACGCGTATAGAGTTCACAATGTCCTCTTTAAGCACCTGGATTATAATAAATGTCGTCAGTTTATGGCCGTGAATTCCAAGGCAGCCGATGTCATCAAATCGTGTCAGCGCGATACAAGAAGAGCGGTGGAGGGCTCGAACAGCTGTGAGGAATGATCTCTCGTTCAGTACTAGCACTCATCAGGTATGTCGACCATCAGACGCGCGACTTACTCTGGTCACTTCCTCATATTCTGGAATGTCTCCTTCTTCTCTCGGTCGATCCAATATGAAGTCAAAAACAGAAGTCGTCGTGAACATCGCGAAAAGCGTCGCATCCAAATAACAGGAGTTATGGTGACCCTGAGAAGAAGAGTGAGTCGAAACCTGGCACTCCGTCGTGATTCGCGGACGCTCGGCAACTGTTGCGTTGGCACTCTCTACGCTTTCGACTCCTTTTGCGTCTAGAATTTAACTCCGAGGAGCTCGAAAGTTATGATGAACATTAAGGAAGTCGAGAGAGCATTCACGGCGCGTCTGATCGGTGCAACTAACCTGGATGCCTTTGCAGCGACCGACTAACAACGAGAGATCTTTACTGTTTGCCGCATTGAACAACGGCGGGAAATCCCCAGGCAGCGAGTCGTAAGCAACAGTCTGCGGGAGAAACGAGATATGATGAATTCACGAGATCCGGAATCAGAGTCCAAGACCGGAAGCGCCCTGGCAATCCGGTAACTTCTGTACTGCACTTGAAGTGAAAGCTACTCACGAGAGCATGGTCGTCGTGAGGACTCTCATCCATCAGAGTCATCTGTTGAATTCGTTCGTCGGGAACACACTGCTCCGGTCGCGCGAAAAAACCTTTGCCGGGCTCGCATTCGAAATAAAACACATCATTCAGATAACCGCCGTTGAAAGCATCTTCGTCCATTTCCAAGCCCAGCATCGGTTCGTCATTGATATAACCAGCCCATCGAACAACGCCGTAGGCCATACCTCCGCCCGCGTTGTTGCCAAGGCGCAAATCAGGTGGGAGCATCACTCCCACAGGCGAGCCGACTTCGAACACGAAATCGTCTGGGAATGGGAATAAGGATTCAGAGCTTGAGGTCACGGTGGGAGTCTCCCGATCGGCTTTATCGGCACAATCGAATTCCAAGGTACATTTGATTCCTTCGTTGCTGCGTCCAATGCTTTGGGAGACTCACCGTAGGGGATTTGTAGGTTGCCGGACGTATCAGCACGCTCTGCGGGTGAACGATGATCGCCTGGAAAATTTCTCGCTGATCAGATGTTGCGAGAGGGCGGGGGAGGAGCCGAATCACCGGCTTGTAGCAAGAAAGAGAAGAAGCTGTTCGCAACTGAACTCAGAAATTGAACTCAACTACCTGTCTGCACGTAATTTGTTTGCATTTGAGTGGCTGACTGATCATTAAACACCCGAGGATTCAATAGAAGGCCATTCAGATCAAAAGCGATGGTTTCTCGATCGATAATGTTCGTTTGTAAGTTGAAAAAATCCTCATCACTGGGTAAAATCACTCGTTCGCGGTAGTTCACCGGGTTAGCAGGAGAAAGGGCGCTGTAGAAACTTTCTGCACAACCAGTCAGTCTCGAGAATTTGCATTTCACGGGTATTGAGGGCGCTCGCTCTTCGTCATGTGCTTTGCGGAGCTCGATTTGTTCTTGAAGCAGCTTCATCTTCCGCTCAAGTTCCTCTTGATGTCTCTGTAGCTCTTTGAGTTGTTCGTTTTGCATCTGGATTATTTGTTGTTGTGGCAGGGATTGCGCGGAAATCCGCGAGCTTCTCCGCTTCGCTGGAACGGGGGGTGGACCATACGACTCCCACAACTTCCCAGCGTTGGACGACGAAATCGTTCTGGCCGAATCGAATGAGATGTTGTTGAGGTCCTGTGAGTCTCTGCTGATTTTCGTTTGGTTTCCGTTCAAAACGCTCATGCGGAATGATTGAGCGGCATGACTTTCGTCCACGATTTTCACGAAATCGTCCTCCTCCCCGCTGTCCGCCTCGAGCATCAAATCGAAGTGCTTGTCGAATTCTTCGAAGATTTTGCTGTCTTTCTTGTCGGCGGCCTCGTAGTTGCCGATGTGGCCGTAAGTTGTGAGTTCTTCGATACTCTCTGCATCGAAAACTGCCGGAACGTTCTTCTTTGTTTCGGAAGAAGTGCTCAAGATGTTCTCAAGCTTCTCCATGGTTGCCTCCCGTCTAATTGACGAATATCGAGTGGGTTTCCACGACAGAGAGGAGTTACTCGCTGAAGTCGAGTTCCTACCATCTGATTCGTACTTTGGCGCTTCGTCTGTGAGGTTCGGGGATCTGCCCAGCGAGCTGCTCTTGTTCAGCTTCTTCTGCAGACTCGAAAGGAGGTTTTGTATTTGTTCGTGGAGATCTCTGGTGCTGTCCCGAGTTTCGTCCCTCGTCATCGAGTGCTGTCGGCTCGTACCGGCTGAACGCGCTCCGCGCTTCGTCCTGGCGGGTCTTTTGGGAATGTCTAGAGGGGCGACCAGAGCTTGCAATGTCTTCCGGCCAGGTGGTGGACGACCATTCGTAGGTGACTCCGCCCGCTCCTTTCTCGTCGTTGGAGCGTTCCATGAGGAGAGAGAAAGATCGGGAAACGGGTCGCGTGATGAAATTCCATCATCGACAGCCGACGAGCTCATCGTCGGCCGCGGGGGCGCCCGAGCTGGCGGAGACGGCTCTCTTGAAGGGGATCGGTCCAAGTCGAACTGAAGATCGAAACTCCCCATGGGCTTATGAACGAAAACTGGTGTTGACTCGAAAGAGGCGGTTCTCGAAAACTTCGGAGCGTAATCTCTCAGTAGAAGAGAAGTCTCTTTGAAAACGGTCTTGTACTCCGAAAACCTGTTCGAGGTGTGATTAGCATCGGGGTGGGCATTCGTGTCATGCTTCGCAAAACGGTCTGCTCGAGCTTGGGGAGTAAGTTTATTTACTCCGAGCGTAGACGCGGGAGGTATGATTTCAAGCGAATCTTCGTTTAGTAATTCATGGCCTTCCCATGCGGGGTTCGACTCTGATGGACTCGACGTAGAACGGACCGCACGCGTCGATTCCTCGACAGCGCCTCTCGGCGTAGAGAACGAATTCATCATGATGCCGCCGTTTGCCCCGGGCTGACACAGATTCTTGCTCAGGAGCTTCGTCGCTTTCTCGTCGGTGGAAATATTTCCGGCCGCCGCGTGTTCCGATTCCGGCTTCCCTTCGCAAGCAGTCTCACTGGTTCTCCCATGCTCCGATCCGAACTCACGGCTCACCGTGAGAGAGCCTGTCTTAGAACTCCCGATCCCCCAGTTCTCGGTCAATACTCTGGCAACACTGATGGAAGTGGAGAGATCAGGAGCCTCCGCCGTCTGGTTTGTCGACCCCGAGACCAACTCTGAGGATTTCGACGTTCCTCCGAAAACTGTTGGACTGGGACCCAACTCTCCCATCGGCTTCGTAGCCTCGTAATAGGTTGACGTCGCGGATTCCCTCATCCTCGTCCTCGGAGGAACGCTGGGAGCATGAGGTTGGCTCGCTTGATCCCTCTGTATTGATGGGAAGAGTTCAACGCAGGTCGCTGTTTCGATTCCATCTTCGTTTGCCTTCGGGGAGCTTGAGCCATTCTTCAGCGTGTTCAGCTTGTTCTTTCGCGAAAGAGGGACATCGAAGGGGCTCAGAGGAGTGAGTGGAGCCTCGCTCCCGTCCACTGGGGCCGTTGTGACCCTCGACGAAGATATATAGGCAACTGCTTGGATTTCATCTTCTGTGGACTTCAAGGAACTCAAGCGTTTCTTCAGCTTTTCCAGCTCGTCACCTCTCGGAAGAGGAACATCGAAGGGACTTTCGAACGCCAGACGGATCTCGGATCCGAGTTCAGGTTCTGCACTCTTGCCCCGCTCCTTCTTTGCCATCCTCTCCAACGATATTTGTCGCTGTCTCTTACGATCCGGTGGGGCTCGTCTTCCAGGTAGAGCACGATCGTACGAATCGTTTAGATAGTCTACGGAGCTATAACTACGAACTTTCTGCATCTGCGACTGCTCGTCGAAAGGACCATCACGCATGTAGCTACTGCTCCGCTGTAAGATCAGCGGCTTTCCGACTTCTCGATGAAACACAGAACCGTAATCATGGCTATGTCGCTTTTCGAATTGTTTTGGTAACTCGTCTCTGCGAGCTTCTCTCAAAGGAGTTTGTCGAGGCGTCGACTCCGCAGAACTGTCACGCCCGAGAGGTGTAGTCTCTCGTTCTGATTCTTCAGCGCTTTGGAACTCGTCTGCAGTCAAATCATCGTAGGCATCCATGTAGAAAGAAGCGAGGGATGCCGTATCCTCTTCACGGGCCGAGTAGAAACTCTCGGTACCGGGACTGCGCTCCCTGGCGCGCTGTTGTTCCAACGTAGACATTCTGAGCGAGGATTCCAACCGAATCGGATCCGTGGTTCCTTGGAAGAAACGTGGCACTACACACGATCACACCGGCATGATGAGGAGAAAGTTTGCACAAGAGCTGCCCGGCGGTAAGCAGCGGACCTAGCAGGTGACGGAGAAGTGGGCCAGAGCATCGCGCTAGCGAGCCTCGCAGCGGGAACAGAGATTGTCTCTGCGAATGCTGCTCACGGTGCTGCTGACCAGCGAGGGGAGGGAGACAGAGCCGACCAGAGTCACGGTTGCGGTCAGACTCTTTTGAGACGTCGGAGAGGTGGTTGGTCGTGCCTCGTCATCACATCAAATAGAGGGCTACTCCTCTTGCATTCGTCGGCTTCAGATGAGTCCTGCATCGAGGCTATGGCGAGCCCGCAGGAAACGTTGAGTGGTGATTGGTTGGGACGCGAAGAGTTTGTTATGTTAAGGATACTCCAGTCCTTATAGAGACTCACCGTTCGAATGCATTTTGTGCTCACGGCTACCGATGAGTTTTTCCAGAGGCACGTATCTTGGTTTCGAACTGTCGTTGGCACGTTTTTCCTGTAACAATCACTGAGTCATTCGAATGTAACAGTACCTATTTGCTGTGTTCCTCTTGCCTCTCTCCTGTCAAAGGGTTTCTGGATGGGCTTCGGATCTGATTCAGAATGGAATTCGATGGAACTTCCTCCCATGGAAAAGCAACGCCCACGGAAGCAACACTCCAGATTGTGACTGATCGAGTTTCAACGATAGGAAAGGATGCTGTTTGCGAATTTGCAACCTCTCTTGAATTCCGATCGGATGGAACAGATCTTCTCACAATTTACACTCTCAGAAGCTCACCCTGATATTCCTCACAAAATTACAAAATCTTATAACAGTTAACCAAATACTCCTCAAGGGATACGCCATTCTAATTCCAATGCCAAGCGCATTTATTTTGTTACGCGCCGAGTTGCTTCGATGCCGAACGTGAAACATACGACGTCCGGCGACAGGTCCTGAGCTACTTGAACCGCCCGGGGAACGAACTCGAAGAATGACAAAAAGGTTGCTCGAAATACGGCAATAAGCCGATCGTCGATTTTTCGGCACTTCAATGTCACTCACACGTCGCCGTTATATGGTTGGCATCTGGATAAGCCATCATCTGTTGCAAACTCGCAAATATTCTTATACGTGGAGCGGATATTCCCGAAAACTCACCATGACAGAAGGACCTGCGACGCTTCAGAAACTACAGCAGATGCAAGTTCCCTCCGGAACTTGAATCAGTGCACTATCCATTCTTTTGCCTCCAGATTCTCATAGCACTCCGATCTCAGAGGTAAACTAGCTCCTTTACAGCTCCGACGAGAACCGACACCTCAGCCGGTTATCAAGCTCCGTTCCGGGTCCGAAAGCTCGGGCGGCGTCTTACTCATTTAAATATTCTCACGGAAGACGTGTTTTGACTGAGATTCATTGTTCTGACTTCAAAAGCCTGTCATCGGTCCCAAAATCAGCGTCCGTTTTCTGGGCCGGAAGGAACTCGTTCAGTCGAATTTGACATAAGTCAGCTGGTAGTCTGTTACGAAACCACTCCAGTCCCCTCTCCACAGTAGGACTTTCGGTCCTCGCCCTCACAGTTGGGCAACAAGTTTTAACGAGCGGAGGAACGGCAACACGGGTTCCGTGTCAGAAGGGAATACGCCGGGATTCATTTTCTTGCAGCCTGCCCGGGCCCATAGCCTGGGAACCCCGAGGAATTTTTCAGGAGAGAATTTGCGATCACGGGCTGCGGAAATGATGACAGCAATGATTTCTGCTGGCAATGGAACACAACGGGCGCCTCCATTTGGGTCCTACAGTAAGAGGCGACTTCACCCCAGAGGATGCCCGGCTAACAGCCGGTCAACGCCTATGGCCGCAAGTGAGAAGACTCACCGCCATCTGAGGGACCTGCTGGAAACCGTTGTGGGTCGATTGGGCGAAGGTGCTTTCATGGCAGAAAATCGAGAACCGCTGCCCTTCGAACTCGGGCTCGCTCGCGTTCAGGATGAATGAGACTTAATACGACGTTTCCTTTCCACTTCATACCAGTTTTTCTCGAGTGACATACTTTTGGATTGGGTTCGAATTGAAACGAGTGCTCCAGTGGCGATAAGTTTACCCCGGAAACTCATCAGTTCGGAGTACTCGCATCTGTCCCGCCAGCATGGATCGAGAACGCGCAACTTCCCTCTGAGTTACCCCCAAAGGTAGTTCCCGCTCTAAGCTATTCTGAGGGTTCTCCGTCGGACAACCATCAAACGAGCAGAATAGATGGAAGAAGATCGCGATTGCTAGGTAACGGAATCTCAGCTGTTCACCAGCGAACTTCGTGAGACGTGGCGCGGACCGACAACAGTGGGGAGGCAGCGCCCCGGTCGTCTCCAGTCGGATTCCGCCGTCCAGTACCCGAACGACTCAACTTCCATGGACAGGCGCTGGAGGTTCCGGATCATAGAAACTCGATGGAAATGATCTGAATGCTTTTTGTCATGTTCGCCCTCGGTGCGTGCTGAAGCTAATCGAGGGTTTCAGGCGTGGTCAAAGATGCGAGATCGCGAACTCAAGTCGAACACCTGCAAGCAAGTATTCCTCATTGACGCTCAGGCAGTGCGCCTCGTCCGCTAATGAACAGAGTGGTCGCTCACTAGTTTCTCCAGGTTTCACTCGAATTTCCTTATTTTCTGTGAACCCTCTCCGACAGGCTCCCGAACCAGCGGAGCGGGGAATCTTCAGCTCAATATGTCTCCGGACGTCTCTCCTAGCTCTCATGGTTTCCGAGATATTTGAGCCAAATCGTGAATACGAAGATTATGTCGAGAATGGTACAGGTAAGCTGGGGAGAGGCGAGCCGGCAGTCGTTCACCAGGCTTGTATGAAGAGCTCCCAAAACGAACTGCCGCGAACTTCGCTTCAAAGATTCACATGACGACCGGCACATTTTCATCTGATCAAATGTAGACCCGAACGAGTGAGGATCGATGGTGGCATTGAAGACCGGGCCATGCACTCAGTTGAATCGAAGCTTTTACTCCATCCATCTGAATCGAATTCCGTAGTTGAAGTTCAGAAAACTCCCGCATTCCGTCGATCGTGCGACAAGAGTAAGATTTGGATCACAGGCCAAAGCTCGCAGGTCGACCGAGCCATACTCATACGACGCGCTTCTGTTGTGCTTAGTCTGCGTATGATGCAGTGATTGCCATCGATGACCATGTTCCGATCTGATGTTTCGGACACAGTGAAAATGACCGGGGTCGTCTCCTTGAAATTGATGGGCCTGGCAGACGGATGAATCACTCGCATGAGTGCAGTCGATTCGAGAGGTTTTTCCCTAGGAGCTATGCAGTGCCACTTTCTTCCGTTTCTTAGTCCCGGAGCCGCCGTTCCAGTCGGTTCAGCGCTCTATGGGGAGCTTCTCGTCTTCTCGATTGGCCGGAGTGATGTTCGTTCGCAGCTACCACTGGACGATGATCCTCGGCGGCTGATTTCTTTCTGTTTCTCTTTTTTTACAGTGATAGGAGTTGGACGATATCCCTTCGGACCCCGGGGATAGAACCCATTGGTCCGTCAACCCGGGAGTGTGGTGTCACCACTAAGACCTCCCTTCTCTACGCCGGTGACCGCTGGGCACTCGAGGGAAGCGAAGCTTCCACGTTCAATATTACTTCCGCGCGGTCATCGGAGCCTCAGATTTGCGGATGTCTGATTTCTTTCTCGCTAGTTCTCTCCTATGCTATGAAGGGCGCTAGTTGGGGTCGAGTCCCAGTCGCTGCAATCTCAACTTGATGAGATGGTCTTTCTTCCTGAGGATGCATTCCACCTTCCTTGAGATTCTGTTCCATGCACGTTCTGATGTCAGCATTTCGCATACGAGCGCTGGGACCGAAGTTGGTCCGGGGCTCCTCCTACTCGGCTCGAGCGCTCTGCATGAAAATACAGTATGCTCGACGTCATGTTCTTCGCCCGAGCTGCACAGGAGCCGCACTCTCTGAATGGGGGAAATTGTCGAAACTCATAGAGTCGCATCGAGATTCTCCAGCTAGTTACCCCACAAATGATATCAGCAAGATGCTTCCGAACACAGAGCGTAACTCCAGGACCCAGGTCCACTAGTCTATGATGGAATCAGGCAGTACACCGTCTCGCAAAATGAGCTGAATTCCGGACTCCCTACGAGCTGGTGCTCTCATATCGATGCTTTTCAAACCATATGGGCGGGTCATAGTGAGATCGCGCAGGTGAACTAAGAATGCTATGGATCGTATCGTGGATCCTCCCCAAAACGTTCAAAGTCTGAACATGATGAGTAACAGGAGAATAATGTGATCAAAAAAGGGGGATGATCCGTTCCCTCGACTGTTTGTTTTCTATTTTCTTCCGACCCATCGAGCGTTATTCGACTGCGCCGCATAGCTCGTACTGGAACACCTTGCGAAAGCTTGAAGAATTAGCTCTATTCCGACTTTCTATCTCTGCACATCTTCACAAACTTCTATTTGTTCCGGGGAACGGAGTATTCCTCAAATGGCGATTCGATTCGGCAGACGCATCGCACACAGTTGTCCGGCATGAAAGTCCTGAGCGTTTTCAGCGAGCCTCATGCGCGCTCCACTTCTTCCAACGGCGCCGTGCCCCGAAACTTCGAAGCCGTTCAGCTCGTGTGTGGGATTTGCCCATAGACACACTTCAATTCTGATTCCCGAATTCTCCGTTGCGAGTTCGAGCTTCTTGGAAGAGCTTCTTTCGCCTCTCAAGGATTCGTATTCCCGTTATGACATTCGTTGAAATAAGCGATTCCCATCATGGTAGTTGACGCGCGGCTATCATGACACACCCCCGTCAGCTGCCGAGCGAGTCAGCTGATGTTTAGAGGTGGAAGGCTGTGGCACCCATGGGAGTCTAGGAACATCCGCTCTTCACGAACAACTCGAGAGAGCAGGTAATGCAATTCTCTCGTCCAGTCGATTGTGGTCCTGCTTCGGAGATCATCTGAAAGACTCCGTCCGTTGGCACTTGAGAGGTCTATGGGGAGAGTTCCGCGAGAACCGCGAGCGTAGTATCCTCATTCCTCGTCGTCTTGGTTTTCATGCAGAATTTCAATCAATCTCTCAGGCTTCGTCATGTTGGAGGTCAACCCTCTTTACTATGATGTGCCACAGGCTCACTTGCTGGCTGCAATCGATGCTCAGCTCGATCAACTGGACAAAGCTGGAGCCATCATATCTTCCTCCGTCAGCACCAGAGTGCAGGAGTACAGGTCTCGACTGGAAGATCTCAAAAAGAGGTTGCAGATTGCCAGGACGAAAATTGGTATGATTGCCCAGTCGAAACAAGGGATTGTGGTGAGTCTCTCCACCAGTTTTCGCATGGTGAAGCTCTTCGAAAAATTCCCTGCCGATTCCGTTCTCCAACCGGCAGCGAGTGAAAGCAGAGCATTCATCACACTCATTTTCCTCGCAGATCTACTCCGCAGGGAGTTATCCCGTCCCTCGAGAGAAACAAGAAGAGAATTTCAAACGTTTGTTCCCACTCAGTCCTCTCGAGCCCGCCAGAGAACTTGAAGAAATTCACAGGCCGCCGATCGTTTGTGAGTGTGAAATTACATTAGCTCCAAAACACACTACGTGACAGAAAGCGCTTCCGATTAGTGCTTTGAAATAGCATTTCTCTCCAGCCTCCCGATTGGCAGAGGGTCTGAAGTTCCTCCACGTTAAACCCCCAACATCGGATTTGGAAGAGAATATCTACAAACTGCCCCCGAAAGGTCTCGGGAGTTTCCACAGGAGGGGGATCAAAAATGTAGCTGATTTACTCCTTTTCAATTCTGCCATCAATCCGTGAGTCTCATGTCAATGACCTGGAAGTTATGATTCGTGTGAACTTCCGTTTTCTCGAAGCTCGTGATCAAGAGTGGGATTCAAAGCACTCGACGATTCCCTACAATTTAGTCTCCGACGTGAGCTCGTGGTCAACCCAGGTACTCAGAGGAGCTGCCGACGCCCGAACGAAGTCCGACGCCCGTTGAAGAAGAAGCCCTCCCTCCGTCAACTATGGGAGCTGCTCTCTCTTTCCCATCGCAGCTCACTGATGAAAACGTGGACGGTCTGTTGTACGACCCCGGAAAGAGTTCTACCCCTCAGCTGCAGCTGCCTGCGAATCTCGCCTTCGGCGATGGTTTTGTCACGGATTTACCAGGTCAGCTGCTTTGACACTCATGAACTATCGGCTGCTTGAAACCAAGAGGGGGATTGGTTTCCTTTATTCTCCGTCATCCGAACTCTTTCTCACGCGAATGTTCCGCAGCTCTCTCGCCAAGCCCCCGGGCACAAGCGTCGGCGTTAGCGACGCCTCCCTTATTTTCCCCGACTGCGTCAACTCAAGCATTCCAACAGCCGCCGGATCTTAATGAAATGGACAACCTTCCCCTACTGCCGGGGGTTTTCGATACGGAACTGTCTCTTCCTGAGGTGAGGTCTACCCAGTCAAGAGCGCCGGAGAAAGTCGACGGTCCCTAAAACAACAGTTCTCGTTGGGATTGATTCTCCGCTCCTGCACATCTCGTAACTTGCCCGAGAATACTTCCACAGATCGTTCCTCGTCCTCCTCCCATGCCACCTTCGATGCCCATCGCTCCCATACATCAGACCGCGGCTGCAGCGGGTCCCCCTCGCCCGCCGCCTCCGATGCCGGTTGCATCCAGTACTCCAGCGCCCCCGCCTCCACCACCCGCGCCTACAATGCCAGCAGCTCAAGTAGCTCCCATGGCGATAAAATCTTCATCAGCCCCGGCTGGTGACCGCGCGTCTCTTCTAGACTCGATACGGAACCATGGAGGATTACGAGGCCTGAAATCCGTAAGTGAACTCCTCGATTCGAAACTGTATATCAACACATCAGCGCATTCTTCTTTCTCTGAAGTTCTAGCTTAGGATCCGTATCGCTCAGACTTTGTTGTGCGGTACAGGTCAAGGAAACGGCTGAGAAACTACCAACCAAGAAGCCAGTACAAGCCCCAAAAGACCATATGGCGCAATTGAAGGAACGGCTCCAGCGCATCGGTGAAATCTCCGCAGGACCTCGTCCGCGCCCTCCTGAGATCAATCCTCCTCCGCCTGAATCAGCAAATATAATGGAGGAAATGTTGAATCGATTCAAATCTAAAGATATCGTCGGATCAGACTCGGATGACTCGGACAAGGAGAAAGACGACGAGGAGTGGGATTCTTGAGAGACATTCCATGAAAGTTTTTAATAAATTGTTACTTTCAAGATGACCCGAAAAGACGAATCACTCCCGGCACGAAATCAGCCAGTCCAATCCGCCAGTTGCGTCAAATCTCTAATGCTCTCGGTGCAAGTCTTAGTTCGCTCTCCTTCCCACGCCTATCCCATGGTGACTCCGGTAATGAGGGGCTTCCAAGAGCGATGAGGGCTGAATATTCGAATGTGAGAAGCAGGGGCTCGAACGACAAAGCTACGAAAATCCCCTGTTGTCCAGTTGTATCTCGACACAGTAGAGTCGAAACTCCTGGAATGCTCGAAGATGATAGCGCAGGCGGTCTACTCGTCGAGGGACGATACAGTAAGAGTAGAGTAGCACTGAACGAGTCCATTGGGACGCAGAGAAACGTTTCAAGGCGCTCCACAATGCGAAGAAATACCCTGAAGATCAGAATTCAAGGCATACTGCCGCGGTGTTTTATTCAAGCAGCTAGATGGTTGGCGTTCGGTCCACGCTTCCTTCCGAAAGTGGCGACAACGTTCACAAATCGGCGGTTGTACTGCATTCGCCTCTTAGCGCGACCGGTCTTCTTCTTCTTTTTCTCTTGCTTCTCGACTTTCGGAGTTTGTCCCTTCACCTTTCCGGCACGAGCGAGAGATCCGTGCACTTTACCTGAGGTTGACAAAATATTTAGAAGCCGACCGTCGGAAGCACTTTGGGGTTTGGAAGAGAATCTGCCCCACAATCTCGTTTCCCCAGGTAGAATATCAAAGGTACGATAAGAGGACAACGAACCTCCGAGTAGCCCAACGGTGGCGTCAATGTAAGATCCTTCAACTACAACATCGCTCAGCATTTGTCCATCTTCGAGAGTTCGTCCGGCACGGGTAGCGAGAGTCAGCTCGTCAGCAGCGACTCCTTCGCGGGCCTGCACGAGAGCCTTGAGATCCGAAACGGTTTCGGCACCTTCGAGGTTGATAGCGTGGAGCTCCTGGCATTGTACGAAGATTTGCATTGTGCTGTGAATGGAATCCATGATGTCAGTTGGATATTTCCCGAGTTGAGATGAACGTCTCGAATGTTTTTGTCAGCGAACACGTGGCCTCATGACGAAGAAGGAGCCGTGAGCGGTGAACCTCAGCTGTTGACTGCCAACTAACAACGCACGGTGGCGCGTAATCGATACGTAATGGAGTCTGGAGACTAAAACACCACTCAGAAGGCCGCTAGTAATCCGCAGTGACCTGACCCGCCGAAAACACGGAATAACGGCACAGGTTCCAACGTAATTCGAACCTAATGCCAACCTGGTCGAAGCCTAGCAGTAACGACAGTTTCCACCCTGGTCAAGACAGACAAATGGCGAATTTCTCGCACAGGAATTCCCGCACAGAGCGCGAATCACGTGAACCACCAAACACCACACAATTTCATCTCTGATTCACGAAATAGTAGGGAACTCTTGATACATCAGTAGCGACTGCGGAGTTTTCAACGTCACCAACTTTTCTTTGGTGACCAGACCCGCTGATGAAGTCTCAAATGGGCTGAGGCCTTGCACTCACTGCAACCTCGAGGCACGTCACAGATTATTTTCAATGAGAATTAGGCGAAAAACAGCTTACAAGTCTGACGGCGTGCTTCGCACACGATTGCAGAACCAAAAGGATATCGAAACCAAAGTTGACTCAAAATGGCGGCAGGCTGTGAACGAATTATCGCGCAATCGATGATACGAGCCCTCGCCAGTGCTAATCGGCGGCATTTTCCCCAACCAAAGCCTGATTCTGGAGTCCTGATTCTGCTCCGGGAAATTCTCCCGAGAAGATGGAGGGACCCTTCACGGAAATCCGGGGAATGTCGACGCGGACGCTGACTCAGTCGCATCACCAACGTCGTCTGCTCTATGTCTGTAAGCATCAACAAGACCCCAGGCGAATGTGGATGAGAACATTGGAGAATCATGAGCGATCAATGAGAAAATGAACGCTCGTCGTTGTGTGTCACATCTCGCACGGTTCGAGTCGGCCCCGACGAATTGCTAATAAATCAATGGTGTAATGAAGGAGGTTAGTCTAGCGAAGTATGTGCCTGATACCAGACAGCCTCTTGGACTCGATCCCTACCTCGAGAAAGCACTCTCGGATACCCCCCTTTTAACAATGTGGACGGGATACCCTCATCAAAATGCTGACACTTCGAAAACATGTACATGAGCTGTTCCCCAGAACTGCTTCCGGGAGCATGGCTCGCGATTCTCAACTCCTCAAGGGCCTCTGCCTCGACTGTCACTCGATCTTCTCGGAAACTCACAGGATCAGTCGTTGCTCAGGACGAATTGCTATCCACCAGGGAGTAGGTTCCATGTCACCGTTCTGATTGGTTGGGGGAAAATGAGGACGCCATTGAGCGTTCTCCCTCAGTAACCTGCCCCGTACCATTCAAGAGAACGACTGTTCAAACGAGATCGATCGAGCACCGTAGTTCCGCGAATACATTTTCAACTGCTCGCCCAACGATTGTTTCAGCTGTGCATCTCTCGGCAGTTTCTCCTCATTGTGTGACCCGAGCTGTATCGAGAGATTCCCGATCAGAAGCAGTACATGAGTCATCTACGTAGAGTCCGAGCCGATGTGTTGTACTCCGGGGCCTCTCGTGACATTCCAAAGAATTGCGCATTAAATCCAACGTCTGAGCGAGAAGAACAGCTTCGAGAAACCAGAGGTTTGTACGATACGGTGGTAGTTTGAATACAATGCGTTGCTTTGCTCAACGATGCTTCGAATGACTCGATCATCCAGCTGCCTCGTGAATCCCGGCGGAAAGTATTGGAACTGGTTTTCTCTCTTACAGGATGTGGTATCTGAGTCTATTGCTGCCGACAGTTGCTGCCATCAGCCAAGAATGTCAAAACTACCTGATGGGAGTCGCGCGAACGAATTCGCAGTTTCAGGTGTGCGCGCTCATTCGTGCCAGACCCTTCTCAGTCTGTACAAATTGTTACCAAGACTACTCCACGGCTTACAACTCATTCGTGGAGCTGAAAGATGTGAGTTGGCCGATGCTTGCGCGGTTTCTCGCAGCTGATGGTACGAAACGCTAGGTCTCAGGGTTCTTCTTCGAGAGAAGGGAAATTTTGGATCTTCGTTTCCTTGACTCCAGGGCCGCGGACCCGTCGAGAAGAACTGCAGCGAGGATCTGGTCTCTGGCGATCGAATCTCCATAATCAATCGCGACTTCAAGCATTTGACTTCTACGTGGGAGGACGCCAACTGTGAATGTGAGATATTCGCGGGTTGTGCTCTGCGTATACATTATCGCTGATCCCCTTCAGCGCAGAGATGCTCTTATGAACCCATCGTATGGTTTCCTCACATCGATCTCATTTCAGGTTGCTTGGAGGCTAATAAAACCAAAGATGTCGTTTCATTCAAAATCGCTCATACAACGCGAAAGTTCCAACGCTTATCTAAAGACATGAGTCGCTGCATAGACTCTCAACTTCAGAACAAATCTCTCATCTGTGATACATGTTCTGAACATTTCCGGAATCTGTCGAACTTTTATCAGCACCTGAACGAGAAGTTCGACGGGAACATGTGCATGGACATCCTGGACACGGTGAGCGGGTCAGAACGGGAGTCGAAGGTCATTCACATAGTTGCCCAAAATATCGTAGTGCCCTGAGATTATCCTGGAAAATATCCATCGTCCACAGATGAACCAGACCCGTGTCGAGTGGTCGACATTCGGATGTGCCAAAATTTACACACTCAATGATGACCCTGAGGTCTGGGTGTACGCCGCAATTATGGTCAGTCTCACCTTGGCTTTCTACATCGTGGCGAGATTCTCCCAAGATCCGAAGGACGAGGAAATCATTGAAGGTCAGTTCCCCAAGTCGACTTCAGTCTGGAACTGCACGCAGAATTCTAAGAAACTCGATCCTTATCGGCGACTCTATCTTCCAGGGAGAACACTCCGAGATCGCATGTCGAAAATTTTCCAAAACGATTCGATGACCCTGAGCGTGAACTCCGATACCCCAGAAACATTGAACGTCAAAAGTGGAGCACGGCAATGAGTGCATTCGACGTTTGAATCGGGGTCGACGTTCAGTGTTCTTGCCAAGCTGGCCAGCCTCTGCGCCGTCGGCGCTCCCCTTTCTCCGAGCTGGGAAACGAGAACAGCTCCGTCCGTGAGCGCGCATCCCCCTCTGTTCCCGCAAAGGAGACGGGGAACCTTCCGAGACACTTATTGGCTCCCGGGTTTCAAGTGTTCGACGATTACGTTCCGATGATGAAACCTCAAGAGTCAGGATAGGATTTCAGGAATGAGAGGGATGATGTCCAAACTGTTTTTGGTAATAGGATCAGCCATCAGGACGCAGCCAATTGTGACTGCTGCTGGCTGACAGTTGAGGTATGAAATGAATATAGATATGAAACTTGTTAGCTCTTGTACAGGCTTAGGTTATTCGATCGTGTTGAATGGATTTTATACAGATCAATAAATGGAGATGAGCGAGCGGATTGGCTGTTTGCTGCGAGTTGATGAGGATTCGCTTGACTCGGATCGGGTCCACCGCATGCCTGACTCGATCGGTCGGATTCCCATATCGAAACGACGGCACCCGGATCGGAAGTGAGGCGTTCCTCACAGCTCAGACTCCCACATATCGGAACAGAGGAGAATCAGTCCCGAAGCTCTTCCGTCCGCCTTTGAGACAGAATGCGAACGACAGCACTGCTCCGCTCTGACTCCAGCTCGATGACTGCGATGCCCTTCTATCAGAAGAGATGCGGTTTGTCATATGCCATGAAAAACGGGGGCCGAAAAACCGACTGATCGAATCGATAGCACGGTCGATATTAGATCCCGCCTTCTCGAAACACCTCGACCACTCGACTGAAGAATCGATCGCCCTGACCGCTGTATAATTTGGGGATCCGAACAGCGAGAGGAGCATGTACAACCTGGGAAGCTGGGCTCAACTTTGAGGATCCGGATGCGAAGCGGTACAAGTCCATAATTTGTGATTTCTTGAAGTGACTCTTCCAAGCAGCAAATCGGGTCATTTTCGATTGCTAGATGAAGAACGGCACAAATCCACCGAGCTGAAGTCTAGTCAGTATTTGAGGCTGGCATTGGGATTCATGATGGTTCATTATTCGAATCGAGAGACCTGCCATGAAGTCATGCATGCCTAACAATATCAAGAATCTTACTCGAGCAGATTATGACCACACTCTTCCTCGATTTCCCCGAAAATCAGATTGATACAGCTGTCCCGTTATGCTCACAAGCTCTTCGATGCGCATTCTCTAGAACCCGAGTTCTACATTTCGACAGCTCCTCTCTCTCTCATCGCTGCAATCGACTCGACTCTTTGACCGACGAATCGGCGGTGACGACTATCGCCGGGCGCACCACGGCTGCAAGGACTTTCGGTTCTCGTAATTGAGCAGTGTTTCGAGACTCATGGAAGAATGCGACAGACGGAAGAAGTTCATTTCCAGAGCTAGGTTTTCGGCACGAAGGTTGATAACAAGCATCGAAATTACTCACGGGACTCTTTGTCCCCATGTTGCCCCCCTCGAGATGTATGCGACACGGCGTTCTATTCATGCAGGGTCATGGAGCAGTCTTTCTCTTGGGTAGAGGTTTCTCGTGACAGAAGCGTGGTATCGTTGAAAGGAGGAAGCGACGGAGAACTTCAGAGAAAACGACCAACGTCTGTTCCACTTGATCTCTGATAACGAGCTGAAGGTTTGCGCTCGGACTACCCGCAGAACAGATGGGCCCACCGCATTCGTCTTTGCGCTGCGGAGTCCATCGTCGCAGCTCACAGATCGATACGTTGGAGAGGTTGAACACCTTCCCCTTGTTGGCTCAGAGGAGCTTTTGCGAAACAGGTGTCGGGTTATCAAAAATACGGCGCACCTTATGTTTTGTTTGTTGCGGGGAACACCTCGGCATCATCCCTGGCGAGAGCTCTCCAGAATAATTAGTTCGCTTACTGCCTCGTATGCACTCATGCTGGGTTCCGTTCAAAATGGAGCCTGCGATGGATCATAGGTCTGCTCCATTCATTTCGAGACAGTTCCCGGGGTGGAAATGCACTTCCACTCGCGAATATGTACAGTCAAAACTGAAATCCTCAGCGAGAAGATACGTTCGAGCTCATGTGGAAGAGAAATATTGGTGATCGAAGTCGGGGAGTATGTTTTATTTCGACCACCTGAAGTTACAGCTCGTTGAGCTGAGAAAGCGGCTTGGGTAATCAACTCAAGAAGTGACGCAGCCGGCCCGGCCAAACGTCGGGCATGGTGTTATACACACAGGGTTCCTGGACCGCGTCTGTCTTGGTTCCTGCCAATCCCTATCAAACAATTGTAACGGACTTCTTGTTCATCGAAGGTTTCACCCTCAACGGTATCCAGAATGAGCATACGAGCCACAGGAAAGAAAATTGATCCGAGAGGAAGTTCAAATGAAACACTCTCCGAACATCACGAAGATACGAGTCGGAAGAGAAAATATTTGATCAAAAAAAAATAATTCCATAGAATAATTCTCCCTCCCTTGGATCGCATTTGACCGCGGTGTGCGACGGCTTGTCTCTGCTTTTGTATCTGTGTGCTAGATCTCAAGCTCCCTCTTGGTTGGCAAGCTCTCCCTTTTGTTTCCGCGAGATTTCGAGCATGGAACAAAAATTACCATAGAATACCAAACCATACGAAAATTACTGCATGCACGTCACCACGGAACGGCGAGGAGTAGGGAACCGCAGTGATTGAAAGCAGAGATTGCGGCGCGGATTGGCTCTGGGGATCGTTGCGGTGCCCCGCTGGTCGGATGCTTCCGTTCATTCCCAACTGCACTCCGTCACATAGACCGGAATTGGCCTGGGACAGTCCCGGACTCGGGCGCGAACCCCAACCATGATACTCTCGACACCCCGCTGAGCAATACTGTGAAAATCCTCGGGAAATGGCTTGTGCATCTTGACGAGCACCAGTTTGAGAGTAGACGTTGCAACTCAACGTCAGAGGGGGTTATTTTGCTTCATGGGATCGATCGGCGGAGTGAGGGGTCGATACGGAGGCAGGCAAAGTTCGCTGCCCGATGCTATCGGGAGACGATACCGGATACAGTGCGCGGCGGCCGTCGATAGTCCGAGTTCAATATCACGGCTTGGCATTGTGCTCGCGCATCAGTGGACCCCAGGTTCATTTGCAATCTTCCCACCGAATCGGGAGCTTTGCAGCAGCTCGGTAGACAACATCATGGAAGTGCCCGGACCATATGATCGGTGGACAGAGACAGTCCAATGAGAGTCATCTGTTCACCCAGCTCGGGGCGTGGGACAAACCATTCCCTCAAGCAAGCGGCCGGAGCTCATCGGACAGCGGGGCATATACTATTATAGAATACTGGTTGACGGGCGCTCATCCATTCCCAGAGTGATTCAGACAGAAATTCGATGCCACAAGCACACAGGTCCGAATCGACAACAGTGAAAATCTGGAACGTGGATTCCGGGCTCTGGTCCGTATTCTGGAACATGGTTTTCTCCCCCTTATTTGATCTTTTCCATGGAGAGCTAGCGATGGGGGGGATGTCAGGGCCACGACAGCGGAGACCAGACAGCTGTTTTTCACGACGAGTGGACCATACGTCGACAGCAGGTTCCTCGCCGTACCGCTTCTGAGGAATGAGACTGTTCATGGTGAATAGTCGAATCAGGTCCAGACTGTCGAAGATTCCGTGCACTTTAAACCGTTCCAAATGTGTCCAAGACCCGCCACAGACTCGGCGCTACAGCCGATGCCGACGTATGCTTGGCCGTCTGGGCGAAAAATTACAACAAGGAGATCCGCTGTAAATCTGGCCTCGGAACTTGTGGACGCCCATCGATTCCCTCCAAAAAGCTTCACGGCGTCTCTTATTCTTCTCGTTGGGAACTCCGGTTCCGTGCTCCGCTGACATCGAACCGATGCCAGCGCGAGCTGAAAAGACGTACACACGTTTCGTAATGGAGGAGGTGTCCGCTCATCAAAACACCTCGGAGAGACCCGGCCTCGATGAAGTTCCGAGATATTTTTCAGCGTCTGTGGAAGGGGAGATAACGCTGATAACGACCCATGGCAGATAAAGGAGGATATTGAGCGGAGGATATTGTAAGCTCTATATGTGAAATATTGGATCATATCTATGTGTCTGTATCCATTATCTATCATTGCTCATCCGATGGAGGTGTAGAAGCGAGAGGGCGAGGAGAAATGCGAATTCAATCGGAAGAACTCCGCGAGTATCTTATCAATTCCAAGAATGGCTTATCAAAGGCAGCAATCGGCGATACACACCATGTAGAGCATAGAATTCATGGTATTGCCCAAGAATTGCTGTTTACTCTCTCCGGTGGTCGCAGTAACCAGGCTTTAAGAAGGCTTGGTTTCCAACGCTGAACATTCCAACAGCGTATTGTGTAGCAGTATTCCGAGTTGAACGTAAGTAGCACGCGGTACCTGCGGAGGTTGCACTGAACACTGCGTACGATTGCCTGATTCACTTTTCCCGTCATCAGCCTTGAGCGCTCCAGGGCACCAGCACCCACAGAGATTTCGCAGCCTGCAAGTGGGTCGCTCGGCTTCAGCTGAGCCAAGTGTCACTCACTGATCGGGAACAACTGTCTAGGGGCATTCCAAGCCAGACGTTCAGAGACGAATCAGAACGAACTGAAATCACGATTGATTTACAGGAACCTGTGAACATGGCAACCTCGTGGAGCTTGCTTGCATTGGCTCTCGCAGCCATGACATCAGCTGCCATCGGCGGCGAGACCCCTGACTTCATCGGGAGCGGGTGCAAGAATTTGTCCGCTGAGCTCGGCGCTGCTCTGGGCGCTTTCGACCAATGCGCTCTGGACCATTCGCGTCCGTTCGAAGTGTGCCGTCGCTGTGCGTCAGTTTATGAATACGCTCACAAGCTTTTCTCAGATGTGATAGATGTGAGTAGAAGAATGCACTTTGTGTAGATTCCAGCAGCCCGAGTCGGGTTTGGACGACCGGCGCATGAGCGAAATGTACCCTGTTCAGCATCGCTTACTTTGTATTACAGCTCCGTAGTACACGAAGCAAGAGGTGTCGGGCCTTGATAGACGCTGGAAAAGTGTCGCTCGTGAAGGTGAATTTCGAGCACATTAACTACGTTTGGAGAACTCGGGGCATCTGCGATGGTGAGTTCATGGCCCAATGGATGTTCCGAAGGAAGCAGCCGAGAACCTATCGAGTTCCGGGTGGTTTCAGCCCGATATTCAGAGGGACCTACGGCAACTGTTGCAATTTCAGAGTGTTTCAATCCGGGCTCCTTCAATCTTGAAGAACCAGTGAAGGAGTTTTTCACTTTTCGAGACCAACTTCTGAGTTGCATGAATCACACTCGGGACTCCAACTCTACATGTGATTCCTGTCACCCCGAATTCCGCAACTTGACGGATTACTTCGATAATGTTCTACACGTTCGAACCGCGATGGGTCATCATCTCTGCCTGGACATGGTGGACGCTGTGAGTTTCGTTTGGCTTCAAGTTTTGGCTGCGTTTCGAATGTAGAGCCAAGTAACATCTCTTGACCCGCTTCCGTTCTCTCCCAGATGAATCAAACTCGCAGCCAGTGGGGCGACAGATGCTACCACCCGGCGGAGAGACCAACCGAAGCCGTCATATTCTTAGCTGCTGCCCCCTGTTTTGTCACTGTGGCATTTTATTTGTTATTGAGAGCCGCGTCGCGACCCAAGGACACCGAGCTCGCCGAACGTGAGTTTCGTTCGGGGAAATCAAAATTGACGTAAACCAGAATTCTCGCAGCTCATCTAATGCTTGTTCTCTCTATTCCCGTTCAGCCAACACTCTGCAAACAGTCCTACAAGATCACAACAGTGAATACGAAGCAGCTACCAAGGATCGTAGCATGGACGCTCGCCCTGAGCATACCTTGAGCGACGATGGATCTTGCTAGGTGAAAAGGTTCAGATGTGATCAAGCTCTGTATATATTCTGTCCGTTGCTGAGGTACTTCGGCGTCAGTGTTGGAAAATAAAGACGGATAACGAGCTATTCCACTCCATTCGTCTCCAAGGAGCTCTAGTATTCACTGAACTATAGCCTGCAGTTGAGCTCAGTGCAGTCCGCGCGGTTTTTCGTCACGGAACATCGTCTGCGATTTCTTTGCTGCCATTTGTGGAGGTAATTGGAGGATGGGTTTCTCTCAACTCTACTATAGCAAGGGTTGAGCCAGCGCATGATCTTTTTTTCGAGTCTCAGACCGCCACACACCGCCCCCGGACCTATGCGGAAGACGAACGTTCTGCTGAACACCCCTGGTTTTAGCCCATGTAGGAAGGAACGAAGCTTGGTTTCTATTGGCTCGTTTGTCTCTAACGTATGGACTCCGAGACCGGACAGCCGATTTTCAAGAAAGGGCCCAGCGTATAAGCGCCCCCCATGGAGAGATATAAGGACAGGCACCTGACACTCTCCGCTAGCCGAAGTTGGGCCTCACTTGACATAAGTCCTTGAGTTGCATTGAACCTATCCCGAAACAAACTATTTTCAAAGTTGGTGTCCCGCCGTGGAATCACATCTGTGAACTGACTCTTCGACAGTTCCAACCAACGGAAGCTATCGGGACGGAAAACTCCTTTAACGCATCGGGCTCAGAATCCGTTGAGCGCACTTGGGTGCTTCATCGATGTAACACCAATTTCCCGCGCGCATGAATGACTTCGACACTGTCTTCTCTCAGAAATGACCTTGAGCTCCGAACACATCGGCGGATTGACGGAAAATCGGACTGAAGAAACAGCGAAACATATGATTTGAGTGATATGAATCGTAAGACCCTATCATCGGGCATAAGGCGTGGCGGATGAGCCAGCTCTTGGCAAATCATCGAACTTGCAGCCACTAGATGGCAAGATCTAGCAGGTATCCGAAAAATCCCCCCGGGGCTCTCCACGGTCGACTGCGTCACCTATATTCTCCCACACATTGCTCAATCGGAAGACTCTGCTCCCGTTGCCCTTCGTTTTTATTTCTGCCGACTCCGATCGAGAGACAGGCCATTCCTTCAGCGGGTGACCTTTTCAACGCAAATCGAGCTCAAGCTAAGGATGGGATGGCGGATGAGACTTTTCCAGAAAACTCATTCCTTGGCCTCCAAACGTTGATTGACAAGTTCGCCGAGGTCCGAAGTCACGGTACTTCGCGAGGAGAAAATAGTCCTCAAGGAAGAGAGATGCGCTTTGGAAAGAGAGAACACTGTCTGAACGACTGGGTTGTGCTGACGCCAAAGACGACTCATCAATTTGATCCTGTACCATGGATTCGGACCCCCCTATCTTGAATCACATTCCAGACAATCGCTGCATCCACAGAGCGAAAATAGAGAGGGAGAGGGTTCCAATATCCCCAGTTTTCCAATATCATCGAGAGAGCAAGGAACGGAAGGACTCCATAGAACATGAACGGAAGGACTCCATAGAACATGAACGGAAGGACTCCGTAGAGCATTCCGCGATGTCGGTTGACGACGACTGGACTCAACTCACGTAATTCTCAAAAAATCTCTCTCTCCTCGCAGGAGGAACTCGAGTTCCAGTCGATAACGATCGTTGCGAGAGAGAATCTCGTGGCCGAGTCCGGCTCACAAAGGCCGAGAAGTTTAAAGGATTTGATGGTTCGTCGATGCGGCTTGTGGTTGGTTCACAACGAATCATCGCAGTGGAGCCGGACCAAGTGAGTGTGACAGTCGAACAACAAATCGCCCGCTTTGTCTTCCAAGATACACTACCTTTCGGCCTTCTGCTGTTGTTAGCCGGCGATGAAGGAGGAGCATGCCTCCATCATGAGATACTGTGATTCTGAAGCTGTGGCATGACTGGAATTCCTCCCTGAATGCAGACATGGAAGAGTGGTGATACCGAGGCGCTGAGATCTATCTGTGTACATCAAGGCCTCAGGAGACCTCATGTGGTGAACCAATCCGCGATGCGATTCTGAGGAATTGTCGACGGAGCGTTCTCGGTACCACAGTCCAAGAACATGACCGAAATCTGGCTCGTTTCGGATAACCTGTGAATCACATCCGTTTTCGCACATCGCAGTTATGATTTCCGGAATGATCTTCGCTTGCATCGGTTATAGACCTAGCCAGCATGAGGATTGTGGGTTTTGCATGCAGGGGCTCAGACATCCTCTTGAGGGCGGTCGGGCAAAATCAAGTCGCCGGTCGGGATCCCAAGAATCGATGATCTGAAGACAGCGATGGGGCACAAAGCCCGATAGGCCTGTCAGTTCGTCTTCGAGGGTAGATGGCGGCGTGCTCGGTCACTGATTAAGGATCCATCTTCCGGCCCCTGCTATTATTCCTCGACCCACAGATGGACACATGGGCACAGCCATGGATTGAGTAGCCATCCTCACCGATTCGGTTCCCAGCTATCTTATGCAAGCAATTCTTCTGCTAGACTCGTTCAGATTTCTTCTTGAAATCTCTTAACTCTCCGAAAATAGGCTGGCGGACTCATTTGTGCATCCTGAGCAAGATTTCACGCTCCCATACTTGAGGCGCTTCCCAAGATCCGGTAAGGAAAGAAGAATGAACTTTCTTCTGCCTTCCAGGACTCTAACACCATGACTAGGAATTTCGAATCGCTCTTGATGGGTGCCATCTTAGGGCTCGTTGCCATTGCTGGGAAGGAACTCGAGTCGATCCCCGCCGACTGCAAGACTCTCCTGGAGGAGCTTGGTACAGCTCTCCGAAGTTTCGACAAGTGCGCTCTGGATAACTCGCGACCATTCACGGTGTGTCGTCAGTGTGCTTCGGTCTACGAGCAGACTCACAACCTTTTCTCCGATGTCATCCAGGCAAGTTTTCGGCGGAGCAGACTGTGAGCCCCATTCATTTCATGAAAATCGAAAATTGGTCTTCGAGGTTTTTGTGCGTTATATTTTCTCATCTTTGTCGCTCTTCCAAGCCCAGCTCCGGAGTCCCCTGAGCGAGAAATGTCGTACTCTTGTGGAGGATGGAAAAATATCGCTCGTGAAGGTCATGTTCGAGCACATCGAAAACATCTGGAACGACGATGGCGTCTGTGGCGGTCAGTTCAGTATCGGAAGTGATCCATATAAACTCCATACGCACGCTAGAGCCAGTATCACGACATTGGTTTGAGCATGAAAAGTTAGTAAAGTAGTGGCGCAATGGGGAGAAGTTGCCCGCCTTGGGCATTTAAGCCGTCTGGGGGGTCTAGACAGATGCGCTCGGCCACTGAATAGCAAGCTCTCGTTTTGTTGGCAGAGATATCAGGCGGAGGGAACAGTGCCTCATTGCCCTGGATCGGGAATCGGTCATCAGCAGCACCGCTTTGTTGCGGCTATCCGTGCAGGTCGTCCGGTTTTCCGAGTTCCCTTGTTCGGCATCTTGACTGACACGTTTGTCAACCATTTCCATGCTCGTCGCTGTATAGCGCACGGATTCTCCCCAATTTCCCGAGAGTCCGTTTAGTTGGATCCGCAAAACTTTTTCTGGAGCTCTTCTGATTGTTTTCCGCCTCCTCGTGGAGGAACCAACGAAGGAGAGACCCCATGATTCACAATTTGAATTTTCTCGGAACAATTTCCCGGAATTTTCTCGGCTCGCTTACTCGGCCGGAATAGCCGAGTAAGCGATTAAGCCGGGTGGCCGACAGAGTGGGCTGCCGTGTTTCATTCTACTGTGCAGCTGATGACTACTTTTCTGTTCTCATCCAAGGGTTATGATCCAGGTTCGAATCTTCGCGATGTGATCCACCTGAACACGTTGCATCGGAGGGCCTCGAGGATCCAGCGTTGATGCTGGCCCCGAGAGTCCTCGAGTCAAATAACGAGCTATTTTTGTCGAGAATCGTTCAATGAAGATGGAATACTCCGCGAAAAAACTGCGCTCCATGGGATTTCAGACTGCTTTGATCCGGATTCTTACAACATATCGAGCCAAGTGATCGAGTTTTTCGAGTTGAGGGATCGGCTTCAGACTTGCTTTGATAAGACATGGGATTTCAACACAACATGCGATCTTTGTGACTCCGAGTTCCGCAATTTGACGAACTACTTCACCGACGTGCTACACGCGGAAACCTATAAGGGCCATTGCCTATGCCTTGACATCCTCGACGCGGTGAGTTATTTTGACCCTCAAATGTCTCACTCCAAAGACGATTCTGAATCGTCTCACCGAGAGGTTTACTCCCAGATGAATCAGACGCGTGCGACCTGGGGCGATCGGTGCTATTCTCCTCGGGAGAAGCTTAACATCAAAGTCGTGCTTGTGGCGGCCACCTCCTTCGTGATCACAGTAGCGTTCTACGTGACATCGAGGCTCGCTCAGAGTCCCAAGGACATTGGGCTTGCGAGAGGTAAGCAGCTCTCCAGACCATCGGGCCCAAGTTGATTATCCCTTCTATTTCACATACATGTGATACTCAACTCTCATCAACTTGCAGTCAACACGCTGCAAAGCAACATGTTTGAGGAGGGTTGCGAATGTGGAGCAGCCCACAATGAGCCATGCGGATGCCATGGAAAACATATCAACGAGGTCGAAGGATACATCGTCCAGTAATCTGTCGAGTCGCATGAGCCAAATCTATCCCGTGCAAGTACGTTGTTAACTGTGTAAAATGCGTGAAACATGGATGAGCACTATTCCCCAGCGATTTCGACCTATCTCGGAACGTGCCGCATGGCCTGGGGAGCTCTACAGCCTCAGCTCAAGGTATCGATATGTGCGAAACATTCTTCTCAGAGCATTCCTGCACACATTCCTGCATCGTAGAACTGCTTCGGAAATCGAAGGACTCCATTAATGTAACTGATGAGGATTCCATTCACCCATTCAAGTACCCCAGTCCCTATTCTCGCGCTTCTTCCTTCGTCCAGAACGCGCCTCGAAAACTTCAGTGATCTGATCGGCCGAAATCACTCGAATGTTTTTCGCCTGCTTAAGGTCACACGAACAGCCGAGATCTCACGCGAAGTTATTGCGAGGTCCGTTCCAGATACCTTCTTGATAGGAAGGCTCAAGAAATTTCAAAGATAAATTTCTCAGGGCGGATTTCAATATCGGCGAGGAAACCGCCGATCATCTGGGCCATTCCAAAGCGTCGTGACCAGAGAGAAACCTAAGACGAGGACCTTAAAAGCCAGTTCATGTTGGTCGGCTAACTCGGAACACACTCTGAGGATAGTAAACGCCGGAGGCCATACTCGGTCACGAATGGCATTGTAGGAGATCGGAGGAGGCTTTGAATACAGGGTGGCTTTTTTTAGTCGAGAATTTTCGAGCCCGATTTTGTTTTGGCCGTAACTTCCTCAATTCTCGGAATTCTCCTGGAAAATCAAGGAACGATCTATAGAGGATATCGAGGCGTTCATTTTCTGCGAAATCCGAATGGATACGATGAAAATTTGGGATCAGAAAATGGTTTTGGAAATCACCCATTTTCTTCGAGGTTTCCGTAAAAGTCATCGTGAAAACGTCTATATTCATCCGATCGGACTCGTGGGTTCGCGTTGGACGCGCGAAAGGAAGCCGGTCATTCCTCGGAAAACCGATCGAAGTTATCTCATTTCCTCGAAAAATGGCAAGCGATTCACGATGGCTCTTAGGGAGACCTCGAAAACGAAGAGGGTAATTTTCTGGCCCTATTTTCATCGCATCCATTCGAATTTTGCAAGAAATGGCCGCCAGGATAACATCTATCGATCAAACCTTTATTTTCAAAAAAGAAAGTTCTTGCCAAAACAAGATCGGGCTCGAAAATTCCCGACTGAAAAAATGCCACCCTGTATATGAAAAACCAATAGCGAACAGAGCTGAATCGAAGACGCAACTGCAAGATGTGTAATCCAGCGCAGATTCCTTTAGGCCAGGGTGATTTCGACGAAATGGCCGGGTAGACCAATTGTCGAGCCTGTCCAGCAATCAGTCGCCATTCGAGTCACAGCAGATCACCAGACTTTTGCGTCACATGTGGAACAGCCATGCTCAACGCTATTATTTTGGGCATCGAGCAGCCTACCAGATTATAAGAATTCGAGTGACTAGCTGTCTCAAGACCGTTTGCAAGAAAGGGGGCGCCGGGCAGACGCTCAAACTCGCTGCTAGCTGCCGCGAATAACCTCAATCCTGACCAGGTTAGCCCTACAGCACCCTCAAGTTGTTGGTCTCTAATACAACGTCCACGCAAGGGAGTCCTCAGGAGCGTCCATACTGGGAGCTCATTTTTTTTCTCGCTGTCGACCAGTGGCGCAACTTCGTTATCGATGCATTAATATCCTGTTCAGAGACAGTCGCCAGCACACCCAAGGGTCAGATGCATAGTTAGCTACCCGTACGCTTTTCTGTGTGTTTGAGGATGGGTACGGTGATAACCCTCGAGGAGGATATGCTGCATACGTCTTCGGCGATGTTCGGATCCATATCTTTGCAACGAGGTACGAGGTGTCCGCTTCGTAACCGCAAGATCAAACTATGAGCTATTTCCCGGGAAACTCGCTACTTTGGATCCGACAATTTCGCTCCAAGAGAGGATCCTTCTCTCTCTGGCTACAGACTGGTCTGACCTGCTCTGTGTCAGGATCAACTCGACGACACGGCCAGTCTGGACGAAACCTATCTTGCGCCTCATCATGAAGTTATCAGCTCATCGGGCATCGTTTCTGACCGCTCGTACGGGGAATGCATCGGCTCTTCGTCGACCAGCTCCAGGCGCCTAATCTAAACCCCGGATTCTTAAGGCTGTTGCTGAGTTTCCGGACGGGCCGCTCCGCCATTTCAGCCGACATCGCGAGGACACACATGGGCACGAGGAAGATCAGCCGTTGCTGCTGTCCGTTGGGAGGAGGTGCGGGTGCGAACCTTTCAGATAACATGAGTGACGTGGAGAGCCGCGCCGTCAGGCTTCCTTTGGCTGCGACGCTTCGGGAGCACCCAACGCGGAACGCGGCGGCGGCTGGAGAGTTAGGTCACCAGTTGTACTCAGACGATTTCCTGTAGAGCTGGCGCACGGCGGATGGGGCGGAGGTATCCACCGATCTTGTGCCTGGGACGCTGGCCGGCGCTGGCATGCGGATAGCGGAATAGGGGGAAAGTTCGAGAAAGGACATCGCTCGCTTTCGAGTCATCGGGTTGGAGGCGACGGATTTCGACACCGGATCGTCTGGATTGCTCAAGGTCCTTGGCGTCTCATCAAACCCGGACACCGAAGGGTTCAACCTCGGTATACTTGCGCGGCCGGGTGGTCATCGGCGGGTCATTCACGAAGCTCCCTGTCTGTTTCCTCGGTGACGTATGAAGTTTGGCAGAACCGAGGAGTTCAACGGGAAAAGCTCCAGCTCCACTGGCTCGAGCCCAGAGAACGTCCCTCATCCCTCTCGAGCCGACAGAATAAGCTTGAGGACCACCTTGGTAATATGATTATCGTCCATCGACGTGGAAAACTCAGCGACGTCCACATTAGCTGTCTCCAGACCTGCATTGATCCTCTTCCTTCAGTGGCAGTGATGATTCGCTAGCGATGAGCAGTTTAGAGGTAGTTCTACCTAACCCCCATGCATTGGGAAAGGAACCGCCGAGCTGGCAGCCAAAGAGCCAAGCTGAGGTTGAGCGGAATTCGATTTCGCTCCGACTTAAGTTTGCTCCCAAGTCCGCTCAATCAGCGCAGACCCATCCAGAATCAAGAAAGTTTTTCATTCAGGCATCTGAGTTTCTGGCATCTGAGGCACAACCCCGATAGTCTAGGTACCCCGCTGGGGAAAAATTCTCCAAGGCGATTGATTGCCTCAAAAATCGCAACAATTGCCCGGAGTAGATCCGGCAGATGTCTCTCCAGAAACCCAGCGTCTCGTATTCAATCCCATAGGTTGCCCTTGTGTTCAGGAAGCGTATCGGTCTGAACGAGGAGAGTGGGTCATGGGTTTGCCTGGTTTGAGTACGCGCACCTTATCTGCAGTTCCTGGTTTCCTGGGCAATGTCTTTCTCTGAGAAGTCTGTTGAAAGTTCGCCGAAAGATGGTCGTATGGCCAGTCTGACGATGCTCGATGGTATACCATCGCGTTCGGGAACTTCGTGGGACGGAGTCACTTCAGCCGCTTCAATGATCTCCTCGTTCGTGATCTCAGGGGGAGTCAGGCAAGGGCTGTTCACGTTTCGGATCTCGTCCGTGAAGTCTATCGGGAAAAAAGTCGCAATGCCCTTGATAAGTACGCTGGGTAGTTTTGTCCTTGGGAGTCTGCATTTATCTGCGATTCTCTTGTGTTATGTTTCCCAAGAACGGATTCCAACGTGTTGCCACAGTTTCTCCCAACTCTCCGCTTTGGCCCTGCTGATTTTCAGCCTTATGTCTTCCTTCGCCCTCCCACATACTTCTTACGAGATTTCCTTCTGCCGAAGCCCGTTCCTGGTGTAATTCCGTCTGGCTTTCAAGCATTATCTCCTAGGCTCGGCCTTCTCGAAGCGCAGAACGACCGAGCCTGTTGTGCTGCTCATACAGTCAGTTGTCCGTATAGTTAACTCAGTGATCGATACTATGGCAGTTCTTAGCTGGCTTGCTGTATGTATAGCCAGCTGTCGTGTTGTGCTCAATCGGCTTAGGTTGATTTGCAGCACTTTGAGGTGGCTCTTCTCTCTCCCAATTCCGGGATAGATCTGACCATGATCTTGAGTTTTTTTTCTCGAGGTTCAGAAGCCGGTATCGGCCCGCATGTCATGTATCAGTCGAGAAATTGTTTTACGGACACCTGGGGAGGGCACCTTCGTACTGTGGGGCTCGCTCCATCGCATGGGACAATACAACGCAGGACACGGGCATCCGCCCTGCGCCGGGGTCCGAAGCGGGGGTAGGGGCCAGCAACCGTCCTGGCAATCTTAGCTGATGCATTGGAAGCGTACAGAATGTGTTTTGTTCCTGCTAGGCCGGAGTCCAGAATCATCTCGAGGTATCTAGAGGACTTCGTGATCTCTATGGAGTGCCCATCCAGTGCGATATTTATTCCTGGCGATCGTTTCCTCCCGTTCGAGAAAAGAGCCAGTCCAGTCCACGCGGCCTAATTCAAGCGGCTGTTTCCGCCAGCGTTTCGTTGGCATGGGACTCGGGGGGCACTAAGTCTCTACCCGCGGTAGTGCAGGGTCGTCAGCGGAAGGCAAAGATGTTACTGTGGAGGGGTGTTCGATACTGAGGACACCGTTATAAGGAACATTCCAGAGGAGGGGACCGTGAAGAGATCCCTGAGGCACCCCTAAACAGGCCGAGATTCCCCTCCGTTAATGCTCTGGCGCGAGCAGAGGCAGAAGGCTAGGCATCGCCGGCGGCACGCGGACATGCAGAGTGGAGGGCGTCGTTGATAGCATCCCAAGTCCAATGGGATCATGAGACAAAGTTAGCGGCTGCGGAAGTCCTTAGCGACCTCGGCTTTAGCCAGCCGGAGGACGCGACCAGTGGCCATCTGTGTGGAGAACCCCGGGCGGAACCAGTATTGGTGTGGGGAGAGGAACACACTCGGAAGTTCGAGGACTCGGACTCGGCGTTGAGTCTCGCGCTTAGCAGGTGTTCTGCTGCTATGGATATAGCTTGGACACACCTGACCGGCCGGTAAGGGGAGCGCCCGGGGCCAGCCAAGGCCTTGGGACCAGGAGCAGCCTACCCGACTTCCACTCTCGAGGCCAGATTCAGGAGGTGAGAACATGGTTCATTGATTCGATGAAAGCTTCAGGTTTCCTTTCAAGGAGGATTTTGACGACTTCCATCGGTACTCCGTCCGGACCTTGAGCGCTCCGGTGTTCCAGCCGGTCTGATATGCAGGACACCTCGTGTTCCTCGATGCGGCCGTAGCCGAAGTTCTTTCCTGGATTGAATGTGAACTTCTCTGGCGAGAAACGAAGACTGGTGGTGACTACTCTGAAGGCTTTCCTGAAAGGATGATCGCCTTCGTTAATATGCTCGAGCAGGTGCAACCAGCCTTTGCGTTTGCTTGTGCTGATCATCTCCCTGAGAGCCCCCTGAGCATTCTTGTACTCTGATTTGAGGACAGAGCTTGGTGAACGAGGAATCCAATGCATGAGAGTCGGTTCGTGGAAAAATGAACGAAGACGGAATAGACTCTGGTGGTAGATTCTCCGTCGCTGTTGCAGATCCGATACTCTGCTCCATTCAATCCCAAACCTGTTCTGAGCAGAAATCCCACTATGGTTGGGAACAGAAGTTGTCCTCGAGTGATGTTTTCATCTCAAAAGCAAGCTACGGGAGGATTCTTACTATCCCCTCCCACGTTGATCCTCAAGCGGGAAAAAAAAATCTCATCCCCATTCGATCGTCCCAATAGTCAGGGGACGGCTGAGCTTGCGAGTGGATAAAGCAATGAACGGGAAAGGAAGAGCATAAGAGGAATCATCGTTCCAGTCTGAAATGCATCACCTACCCGCTCCAATACTCATCTCCCAAGCGTACTTCCAGTTCACCAGCATGAACGCGGAGTCAGGTTTCAAACGACAAATCGGATGCGCGTCTGATATTTGGAGAATCGAGGGGATTCCGTCGTTCCAGATTGGATATTCAGCCATTCAGCCGCTGTATTATTCAGCCAATGGCTCGTACTTTCAAGGAGTTCGGTGTGGGCACCAGAGCGGCGTTCTCTCTCGCTCTAGTGCCCAGACCCCAGAGCGCAGAGGGCCGCTAGAGCAGCACCTTAACACTGCCTCCCGCTTTCCCGACAATTTCGCGGCCAGATGTGCCTTCAGAAATTCATCCATCCGATGAACCCAGATGAAATGATCGGGTGCCGCTTCTCGCCCGCCTATGCTCGAGTATGCGCCGTAACTGCGTGGGTTCACGGGAATTCCCGCTGTTTAAGGAAACGGGGGGTCAGGAATGGGAAATACGAGGTTTTTGAACGCGAGAACGGCGACAACACTGACGATGATCTTTGCTGAAAGTTTGAGCCAGATCTGAGCGGTGTATCGGTCTGATCAATTGATCAACTGTATCACAGCCAAAAAAAATTCCAGGCTTTATTCGGCGGGAAACTCCGCCGGAACTTCTGTGCTAGAAAGTAGAGATTATCGACCCCTCCTCTGACCTGATACGAGTACCTGGGACGGCAGAGCTCCCTCGGACATCCGAGACTTCGTCCCCAGACCAATGGTTCCGGTGTGGAAGCAACCAGAAGAAACCCAGTTCTGTCTCCGATGAGTTTTTCTGATCGGGGGTGAAAGTCCAGTCAACTACTTGATAGAGCTTGATCCGGTGGTTTTGAGCGAGATCCGACCGGGATCACGCTATAACAGCTCCACTGAAACACTTGATGGGGCAAAACTGCTCGAATCGCTCCTTCCGCTCTTCCCACCTGGAATGGGGGAACAACGTCCTGGCGACGTAGGGACGGTTTTCAGCTAATGGTGAAAAGAACGGGCAGGTCGATATATGCGAATGAGCCCCCTACCTCTCCAAGGGGCGGCTTTAGTCTTTGAGAGTTCCGTCGTGTGCTTTCATTGATTTCGTTTCCCCCGCTCTTCCAAGGTGGACCAGTCTCCACTGTCCGCGACGGTGGGGACTTTCTCACAGCACAATCATAGGATCTCCTCCAGTCTTCGATATCCGATGCCGGTGATCGTATAGTTATGATTATTGATTGATCTTGCTAACATCGTCTGTGCCCCCACCCCCTCAACTCGCTATTTCTCCCGAGACGGAGGGTCGAAGGGGGGAAAGCGAACCCAGGTGAAGAGATTTTGATGCTGTTGCGTTCCGGGCGTTATGCGCGGACTCTGATCGACACCGCTTGTATCAACTAGACATTTCAGAGTTAAGTTCTAGCAGGCTGGACGCAAGCTGTGGATCCCACATTGGGACGCGAATGGGCGCCGTTCGGATACGAGGAGACATCGTGATTCTCAGTCTCCCCGTGTCCGAGTCGAACGCATTCCAACATCTCTGGATTGTGGTCTGCGATGTTCGGCCTGGACTGTCGCAGTTCGCTTCGCGGTACATTGAACTATCTCCTTGGTTCCATCGCGGAATCCACCGAGGTCCATGTAGACATGTATTTCCATATTATGGCTGGTCAATGATCTCCGGACAATGTTCCAGTTGTGGTCTTCGGACAATGTTCTAGTTGTGGTCTCCGGACAATGTTCAAGTTGTGGTCTCCGACGTCTTCGTCCAACGTATTCAGCGTGTCCTTCATTTGTGACATGCGACTACCTCATTGAACATAGCTGGATCCGACCTAAGACGCTTATCATGAACGTTGTTCAGGTAGCCCACGATTCGGAACAAGCTTCCGGCCTCGGCAAGCATGTAATTGTCAATCCAGTGATCGACGATTCTGTGTTACTATTTGAAGATACTATGAGCTGTCTTAGTAAGCCTGATAAGCATTTTCGGCGCTTACGCCGTGTCGTAGGGACGTTCCGTCATAGAGCGGAGCTAAGGTACTGGTGACATGCAGTGTCCAGCCGATAAAACGGCTCCGCCATGAGGGCCGGAAGAGCGGCCCCTTCAAGGGCAAGGAAGGTCCTCGTCAGGAGAAAACGGCTTTTCTCAGGGCTAACAACTCTCATGAGATATTTACCTGAGCCATAAACTCAGCGGAGGCTTCTCAGTGTCAAGTTCGAATGCGGTTCCAGGTGTCCTTGCCAACAGTACCCCAGGAACACGCCTTCTTGTTTAAAGAACCGAACAGTAGAATGACGGACGATGGCTGTCACAACGCTCCTCCGACCAGTTCTGCACGTTCGTGCACGTTTTTTCGTCCTCTTTTCCCGTCGTCAAGCTAGTTTTTGAACCAGAAATATCCGAGAATTCCATGTTTGGGCTTTGAAATCGATCGGTTCTCATCGAGAAGAAACGTTAAGCAGTTCAAATCGTTATGGTTCTGCAGGGTCTTCATCAAGCTTCCGAACGCGACAAACCACGGGTTTCTAGCGTTCTTCTCTGAAGCACAAAAAGCGTTCGGAGAATGTCAACCATTTCGAAGATTTTTAGGGGTTCGTAGCTTTCTTCCGCGTGGATCGAAGGTTAAGGAGAGCAATCAGAGCGATCCAAATACGCCGGAACGTATCACGTCGAGGGAGATATCGAACCGTGCATCGAGATTCAGAAATCTGGATGGGGCCCGAAAAACCCTTATTCCGCTGTACACACCGTACGAACCAAACTTTGCTTCGGATAAACGGAACGAAATTCGAGTTGCCACCGGGTTCGTTCGATCGTCTATATGTGGACTGAATGTGTATGAGTGAAAATTTCGCATGAAATCTTCGCGTCAGTCTACGCGGTTTAGCTCGGCACGTCGCAGCTTGACGTGGCACGTCGCAACCTGTGCGGCCTGGGTCCAGGTTGGCCTGGCATTGCCTCTAACGCACGTTTGATCTACATATATGATGTAGCGAATGCTCGGCACATAAACCTTGCAGGCCCCTGAGAAGTCGCTCGCTGGTTGGTGGAACGCTCAGACATGTCTCAGTGATTTTTCTCTAGACTGGTTCAGAGTACGGTCCACAGACGGATCTTTCTTCGCCGTCAGACTGACCTGCATCGCTTCCGCCATCGATTCGGGATCTCTAACGAAAGTTTAACGTCCGACCCTCGTGGTCTCGTATATCTAAGCCTCTCGCTGAGGGTCTCGCCGGGTGAAACACAGTTAGCGGCCCCATATTTGGAAATTCCACTATGGATGGATGATCGTGCACGCATCGAAGGAGGAACTCCACCGTAATATTGGGTCGGCAAATTATTTTCCCTGATCACCAACGCTTGGCGAGCCTGGAAAGAGAACGATTTGGAGACATGTGCCGCCAAAAATTCCATATCTTCTCGCAATTTAAGGGAGAGTATCCAGACATGACAGAATTCTTCTCGCGGAGCCGGTATGGCGGAATCGAGGTGGAAAGTCAAAAACAACTCGAAAAGTATCGCAGCTAAATCGCCATAGTCACCGACACGTAAGCACAGCGAAAGCCAGTTCGTAGCTCCGGGGAAATGAAATCTTCAGATCTGACAGTGAGCGCATGCATTTTGGCTGAGGAGGGACTTCCTGTCGCTGTGCAGGACTCTCCTGCATCCTATCCGAAACGATTCCCCATCGCTTCCTCCGATCAGCTAGAGATCATCCATTCACTGGATTCATAGCGTGAAGATGGTGGAATCTCAACCAGCAGATCAACATTCTGACGACTCTCCGCAGATGCTTGTCCTCCGAGTTTCAGGGAGTCCAGCGGATCATGACATTGATTTTCACGGCATCACGAGCCGGCGGCGTAGCAAGGCACGTTGATGGACGACGAAGCTCATTTGCCCAAGTTCCGAGTTCCGATGCAATTCTCGACCCCATCCTTTCGATTTCAGATCAACGCGACTATGGAGTAAGGCTCCTCACAGGAGAACAATGCACTCTGAAATCCGCTTCGGATGTGGAGATTCTCTGTATTGCTTGTGAAAATTGAAGGAAAAACAGATATGAGAAAGGACGTCAAATCCAGAGGTTATACTGGAGCGCACGTGTGAAATTTCCTGGTCGAATTCGCTCCCCATCGTTTAGAAGACTATGTTGGCGGCTTCATGATTTTTCACGACTCCTGCACGAGTCGCAGCGAAGAGATGTTCTCACGTGGTCTTTACAAGACGGACAACTCCGAGTCTAGAATTCATTCCGTAATGCGCATGAGTCGCGAGATCGAGTTCCTTGAAAGAGTGTTGATGTGTAAGTATCGGGGGGAGGAATCCACGCACCACGTAAAGGTTCTCCAGCCAACTGTTCGGTACAGTTTTCCAAGAAGAGAGAAATATCAACGTGCTGTCTTTTCATCCGCAGCAAATTCATATCTGCTGATCAGCCAGAGACAGCACTCGACGGTGAACATTAACCCAAGCCGAATTCGGCGTTCGTGTCTCTGGGATCTCGCATGCTCATGGTAGGGGTTCACAATACGGGAATCGTCTTGTCATCTCCAGCAAGCAACAACTCATCGGAGAAATAATGAAGAGCTCAAAAACTGAACGCTTGTGTTTACCGACTGTCTACTTGAAGGCATAGGTCGATGTCATTCTATCTGGAAATCATTGTTCCCCCAGAAGGAGCATTGAGTCGCAGAAGTTGCGCGGTTGTGCCAGAGCAGACGCCGCGATGTGGGAACGACGTATTTGTGTGATGATCCCTTTCTCTGTGAGCGAGGGCTTTTCGAGCAAGAGGGTGAGAGGCATTCGTTCGCTACTGCCGTTCAGCCTGGTGGCCACCACAACGATCAGGCTGAGTTTGCCTCTGTACTAGTGTTTGAAACCAAGCTGTTTGAAGTTCTGTTCCCCTCCTTGGCGTATTCATCGTTGTTCGCGTGGTACGAACGATCCAAGTCGTTGCAGTGGTAGGACAAGCTCATCGAACAGCAGAGAGGATGTTGTGTGTGTAATGGAACTCAGCTCAGAACAGTTTAGTGAGCTTCGCAATCTCAGGATTAGATTCTGGAGTTCTGTGCAAAGTCGTGGCTCAACGGTGAGTTCATCTGACGCACGAATCGTCCATCAAAGTGCCTCATGCCTGCAATGCAGGACACTTCGTGTAAAACTGTTTCAATATCGAAAGAGCGGAAATTTTGAATGTAGTTCGTTCCCAACTGAACTGTGTCAACGGTTCTGAATGTTGAGTTCTGCTCAGAGCCATGAGAACGGAAGAAGACAAACGTGGAGAACTGGCGAAGGCGTTGTCTGTGTCTGAGTTTTACATGTGAGAGCCATTGCGCCTCCGAGCGAATCTCGAGTCGATTCACTGAAGCTTTCTCAACTCAGCCGCCACCTGTCTCAAGTTCGGTCTCATTACGAGGCCGAACCAGAGCTCAGTCGTGGCATCGCAGCTCGAATTCGGGCCATGATTCCGGCTGAGTTCTCGCGTAGTCTCTTGATCCATGGAAGCAGTGACACTTGTTAGCGGATAGAGGAGAGATTCTTTCGATCGGATAAGAGAGAAGCTTCTAATCAGAGAATGATGAATTCGTGTTAACGACAGTTCCCACAAGCAGATGTAAGTTCCTCATAACTCCATGTCGAAATGTTGCAATCGATGCAGACATGAAGCTCCTTGAGCAAGATTCTCGAGATCAATTGTTCGAGCCCAACATTTCAAGCTCACGGTCGACTTGGCGGTTTTCGACGCAATTCCGAACGTTCTTCGCACTCTGGAGCAACCGCGCGTTCGCTTCAGAGCTCGTTTCTGGGAACATCGGTTGCTTTCATTTACAGTCAAGTGGATTCGAGAACGTTTTTCGGTTTATGATTATGTCCTCATATGCCCCAGAGGGTCTGCTCATTGATGAAGTGTTCCGGACATGAAATTTCCAAGAGTTAGAGATCTCGTGTCAGTCGTCCATGATTCTGGTTTATTGACGATTCGTGTACCTGGTTTCCCCCATATGCGGCCACGGATCGCACAGACTACGAGTTTTTGTCCTATCTCTGGAATTGCTCAACCCCTCGAGGCACACGCTTGGTAGGCTTCGATACGAAAGTTGCTCCGGGAACGATGAGGAAACTTACGAGCCGGTCAGGAGTGTTCCTCTGAGGACGGATACGCTGAGAAAGTTCGATCAACGTTGATTTGAAACAGATGATTTTCTTCAGTCTGTTTGAAAGTGGTTTGATTCCCATCAATCACGGTTTACAGGGAAAGATACGTTCAGGGTCTATGGTACAATGACAAATATTTCCCGAACAATGCGCTATTCGTATTCCCCTCATCGCATGCAAGAACGATACCGATGACGATCATGATGATGGAAATGTCTGGGAACAATCAACGATCGCAACACCTTGTCTTATCACACTGTTCGCTTTCGAGCATCATTCTGAGATGATCCACCCGCATTCCCCGAGTTTCCTCACCTCCGATGCGAACCTCAGGCGAGCTTTTCGGTTGCGGTTCTCGGGGTTCGCACCGCGGATCTCCATTGATTCGGAGTCGGAACGTTATTCTTTCGTTGCCGTTGAGCAACCCGTCACACGCTTCGCGATTCCGGTGTATATTGCGATTCCTCTTCGGATACTCCCAAACTCCTCCAAGGCCCAGAATCGTTTTCCAACGAATCCTCAAGGAGCAAACGTCTTTGGGTGCCTCCGCTGAATGTTGTTACAAAACTGTTCGTTTCTTCACGTCGGATATTCAGGAGTCAACTGAATGATCCCCTGCATGAAATCTCCCATAACGAATCTTATCTCATTTCCAGGCGAAAACTAGCCGTCCAATGTGAGCTCAGAGCACGCCAAGCTCAGGATGGCTTCGAGATCGGTACTTGCGAATAGTCTATTGCTTCCATGGGGAGCTCGGAAAGAGAGAATTCTCCTCCAGAATGGAATCGCCGGAGATACTGATGTCAAGCCAGGGGAGTACGCACTCCGGCTGCTCTTTGCCGAGTTCGCCTCCCAAGCAGAGCGCAAGGTGGCTCTAATCCTCACGGAACCTCTGGAGCGACCTTTGAGCAAGAGTCTTCAACGCGGCGAGGACATAGTGTTCGACCAACTACTGAGCACCTTAGGCAGCGTCGCGGAGCATTGTTTGCCTTCGCTTCTGAAAACGCTTTTCGCATGGTGAGTTAAGATTTCTTTATTCTTTTCCAAGGCTAATGACGGAGGCATGAGATTGCTCACTGCAATATCCCCGGGGTTGGGAACTGGATCGGCTCCCTCGGCTGGATGCTATCGGCCGCCTAAATTCTGAAAAGGCCGTCTGAAACACAGTGCCGTCGTATGCCCCATACTGTACCACTCATGAAGGTCGTCGACTGGATTGGATTCCGAACTTCGAGAAGAGCCAAATGTTCCGACGGCGAAGACGACAAGGCACGACCCAGATTTTCGTCGGGAATACATCGCGATCAGCAAACTAAAGATTCCAATTTTTGGATTGTTTTCGACCGTCTCCTCGCTGATGGTCCCGTCATCGCTGACGAGGCCCATATGTATTTGGTTCTGTGCGAGAACGTGAATCATTTGAGCCGCTTTAAAAGTCTCCGGCCATTCATCCAAAGTTGCGAATCTTGAGGCTAATCCATGTCCTTCAAGTATTGTCACGGAGACAAAAGGCGTCCTTACGACACTTTCGTGAGGGACAAACAGCTCAATGGAGAGTATTTTGACTTTCTTCGGTCGTTTTCTCATTTCGAACGCCGCGAGAACATTATGCACACTATCAGCTAGTCTGTTTCAGAATTGCCGGTCGCGCTAGAGCAAGTGCCAATCGATTGGAGCAAACAGCGCGATTGGAACAAGCAGGCGTTAGGAAAATATCCGCAGCTTCAAATTTCCCTCTGATGCTACAGCATAACCTCTCGATAACATACTGAACAGCTGAAATCGCTCAATAGTTCGCCAAAGCTCACGAACTTCGAGCGGCCTTCTTCAAAAGCAGTTTCGAAGCTTGTAATCCCACTTGACATTATCAGTCATAGACCTGTTTCGTTCGAGCAGCCTGGCGACAACAAGAAGCTGACGAGTGGAAACTGTATCGTCGGGCATAAATCCAGGTTTGCTCGCGTTCTCGCGTTCTAATCAATTGTTACGAATGGTTCGGACCAGAGCCCTATGGCCTTCGATCTTGAGATCCTATCGAAATTCAAAAAGACCCAGGAGTCTCCAGAGTGATCCGTGGAAGGAGTGATCGCAGGAACATTGGACCTACGCTTCGGCCATGATCGTATCCTCCAACGTTGCCACTTCCTCCCTCAGATATCAATCATGATGGGAGGTGCTGTGGGCAAGAAACTGTCCGGGCAGATGCGCGCGAGCTGCGACATGACGGGAAAGCTAAGAAGTGAGCGAGCAAACAGGCAGAGCATCGAAGCGAGCTCATTCAGAGCTCCCACCAACAATAGATCGCAGATGGGTATTGCTTGGACATGGCTCATTGTCGGTCAGACCATGCGAAAACAAGCGTGTGAGTGTCTGTATGCGCTCGCGCCAACGACGGAGGGATAGGCAGACTGCTATCGCAGCGACTACGCCCTCCTACGCAACTGGTGGTGGCCATCGTTCATAACTTCGAAGCTTTCGGCCCCAATGATAACTCGTCGACACCGTATGCATTTCCACCGGGCAGGTCAAAGGCTCAGACTTGCGGCAACGGTCGTTAGTGCCTTCCTTCGTCGGACACTCGAGCGTACGAAAGATTCACGACTGCATACCAGTCATTGAGGTAGAGCGTCAACGCGGACGTCGTCGTTTCGACACAAACATGGATTCAGAGCATCTGCTCCAGATATCGAAAGAGTGACGAAATTAGGCGACTGTTAAATGCGACGATATTCACGACTTCGAGGTGTTGTAGACACGCGCCACGAGCCTCCTCTTGGCGTACTGTGCGTGTGCCCTCATCGTACCACGCAACGAGACCCGAGATACGTGCTCGGAGGCTCAGAGCTGAAGCACCACAGCGACCAGCCCTGACAACCGGTTCAAATGCAGATGATGCCTAAACTGACATTATTCCTGATAATTCCAGGTATGAGAAGCAAGCTGTTGAAGGCACGTCACCTCCGACGCCCGCTCCACAGGCTCCGACTGAGTCGCCTATAGCAAGATTTCGAGCAGAATCGAACAAATCGACGAAGGAGTTAGAGAATCGATCTGAGCATGACTACCTGCTTGAACGGCGTGACTTAGCCATTGAGTTCATCTTCTGTTTGGTGCTCATCGAAGTTCTCAAGCAGCTCCCTCTACACCCCGGCCATGAGGATCTGGTTCTCTACATCGAGAACTTGGCGTTCAAGCACTTCAAATTTCGTGAAGGCTTCCAACAGGGTCCCAATGCACAGAACTTCAACATCATCGCCGATCTGTACGCCGAAGTTATCGGCGTCCTTGCGCAGAGCAGGTTTCAGTCTGTGCGCAAGTGTTTCATGAGCGAACTCAAAGAACTCCGGAGTCGTGAACCCTCGGGTTATACCACTCAGAGCATCATATCCCTTTTGATGGGAATGAAGTTTTTCCGGATCAAAATGGTGCCCATAGAAGAATTCGAGGCATCGTTTCAATTCATGCAGGAGTGCGCCACCTACTTCCTCGAGGTCAAGGACAAGGACATCAAGCACGCTATGGCGGGCCTGTTTGTGGAGATTCTTGTGCCGGTCGCCGCCGCAGTGAAGAATGAGGTCAACGTGCCTTGCTTGAAGAACTATGTTGACATGTTGTACTCACAGACGTTGGACCTCTGTACGAAGAAGAAGCATTCACTAGCCTTGTTTCCCCTCGTGACGTGCCTCCTGTGTGTTTCACAGAAAACGTTCTTCCTCATGAACTGGCACTGTTTTCTCGCAATGTGCCTCTCTCATCTGAAACACCGAGATCCGAAAATGTGCCGCGTTGCATTGGAATCCCTATATCGGCTCTTGTGGGTGTACATGATCCGAATCAAGTGCGAAAGCAACACAGCCACACAGACACGACTCCAAAGTATTGTGAACTCTCTGTTCCCTAAGGGTAGCAAAGCCGTGGTTCCGCGGGAGACTCCCCTCAACATCTTCGTGAAAATCATCCAGTTCATCGCTCAGGTTGGTGACTAGTTACGTTCTCTCAAGATTCGAAGTTCGCGCCAAAATGCGTTGATCCTCATGATTTGTCTCTCTGACTCGCCTCAGTCGATCTCTTCCTACACTTTCGGGACTTCGATAGTTCGAATGAGAGCTGCTTACGCTTCTGTTCCCATAACTTTCCGCTGAGTGCTTCTATTTCTCCATGCACACGAACATCAATAACGACCACTAAAGGATGAAATTTACAAACAAAAGCGAAGCGGCTTAGCCGCAAGAGTAAACACCGAGCCATTTTCGGTTAATTGGCCTGGGTCGTGAAGAAACTTGAGACTTCGTCAATATATTAAGAATTCGTGACTGATTCACGCTCCGAACAGTGCTCCTGATGGGAAACTTCGAATCAAAGCGGCAAAGTCCCGATTCGAGAACCTCAATCGAGCCTCAGCGATTCGAATTATTCCCATTGTGGGTTTCTCTTCGGATCATGTGGCATGATTCCGGAATCGAGAGGATGTCAAGGATATTTCAGACGTCAGACTTTCACAAATCACTCGAGCTGGAAGATATGAATGGATAGCTCGTCGAACAGTGTCCTGATACCAAGAGAGCCGAAGGATTCGGGCGTCAAATACTCATCCATCCATCCACTTATATGGGTACATGGAAGGTGTAAAATCATCGATGCGCAAACTTCCAGGCTCTACTAATTGCGAAGATCTGATTTACTTTCGAGAACCACGATAAGTGTGCTGATTCGATTCCGGCAGCTGAACGCCTGATAAAATCGATTCTCCTCAGCAAACTCATAATCGATGTTCGTTCGACCGTGTGTTCGTTCGCTCCGTGAATCGGCGCGAACGATGCGATTTTCTTTCACGTTTTCCCATTGTGTATGCTGGCTCGTTCGATCTGATTTAAAACTTTACAACAAAGTCGACCGAACATCTGTTCGGTGCGTTTCTTCTGGCGGGCTGCAGGTTGACTGTCTGCTTGTCGATGCTCAAAACGGAGCCGACGAAGAACCGACGGTATTGTTGGCAGATCATCGTCTCGGCGGCCTTTTCAATCGTTGGAGGCAAGTCAGAACGAACGGAATCAGCTGATGGGGTTCCACATCTCAACCGTATTCTGACCAGAGGCAGTCGTCGCTGTGACTGCGGAGCACTTGGTCGTCCGGCTGCCTGTTCGTCCGAGTGTCTACTTGCGAGCTAACTGGTTGGTTGGTTGCCGACTGGCTGTCGCCAACGTCATCATCTAACACCGGAACGATTATCGTGTGCGTTGGCACTTTTGTGGTGGAACTTCCCTTCTATTTTCCTACTGGACCTCACTTCGGCTGCCGCGGGGTTTTCTTCTTCGTGTTCCGGTGGAGCCGTTCACAAATTGCTGTAACTATTCATTACTGTACGCAGAACTTCGTCGACGTACCATCTATGAGCCGTACAATTGACGGCAGGGCAGAGAAACCAAGGGTCTTCCCGGCGGTCCATGGCTACCAACCAGAATCATTGGTTCCGACCGCCTGGTTTTGCAAAGGACGAACAAAGTGCTTTGGGAGCTATTCCTGACGAACCTGGGCAGACGTGACACTCTCCTGGCATTCGGAAGAGACGAATAGCAGGAGAGATCCGTGTGTCGCGGAGCGTGCAGTTGCTGGCCGGCTTTGAATCGCATCGAATATTGAAAAGACGGTTCCAGTCGTGTTCGGAAATTTAAGCAACCGACCTCATTACATTCTCTGTGCATCTGTGTTTCGTGGCAAGACTCCGTATGGCTCATTGTTTCCGGTTTGTGTTCCAAGTGGAACAAAGTCTCGAGAAAATGTCGAATCCAGGATGGTTGCAACTGCTGTGGGATGGAAGCGAGCTGGTTTCATTTGCGGTGAACATCTCGATTCGTGTATTGGTTTCCTGTCTAGCTCTTCTGGGCAGTCCTTCGTTCCAGCGCCAAAGTCATCGCATCCGATCTCCTTCTCGGCATCAAGAGCTGATTCAAAGATCGGGTTCCAATAGCCGGTAGAAGGAGTTCTTCCTTGGCTTCATAGCGTGACATTCAGCAGGTACTGAGGTTTGCGGTGTCAGGAAAATCCCGAAGTCTCTTGCGACACCGTGTTATTTCGCGCGGGGATCTCCCGCGATCGAAATGTGGAGCGAAAGAAATTGTTTGCCTATGGGAGTTCAGGCATTGGAATCAGTTTTTCTGGCATGATTCACATACTGGAGCTTCGATGATTAATCGAGCTAGAGCTCAATGAGCTCGTGTATGGGACCGGCGTGTCTATGAAGGCCGCCGGAAAGTGTGGGATTCGAGTTAATTCGAGTTGGAAAAGCGGGTTCTTCGAAATCAGTTGGCTGCTTGGCTATCTGGTTGGCTTCGAATCGGCGCTCACGCTGCATACTAGTGGTGACATGGAGCAAATGAAAACACCAGCCGAAACATTATCGTGATTGCCTCAGAAGCCTTCATCGTCGACAGAAATGCAGAATGTTAAAGACTTCAGAAGATTACAAGTGATGCGGTCGCCTGTTGCTCGGCTTCCAGAGATAAGCATTGGGGAAAGTAGTGGTCGGTTTTGTTGAGATGGAAACGCTCGGTGGGGGCTCGTTTTCTTTGTTGACCGCGAAATCTCCGCATATCTACGCTTCCGTGTTCTACCGTGAATCACGATGCTTCTTTCCACTCCAATACTCTCTGCAGATGCCTCCTCCCGGAAGGTATTTGTTCGCTTTCTGTTTGAGCTTTCGCTAGGTGTAGAACAAAGTTATCCGGCTCCCCAAGCACGACGATGAGACGAGAGGGGCGACGTTCAAGTTTATCGAGCTTGCATTTGAGAGACGCTCTGACTTTCCATTTCGTCGACGATAACTCGACAGGGAGACACCGACTTGGTCGATGCAGTGCAGAAGAGAAGTTTCCAGAGATATAACCGAACATCGGGGCTTTCTATTTGACACGTTGCACCGACGACTGTTTGCTATACCAAGGTTTGAGAAAGGTGTGACCACTGAGCGGCTTATATAAGAGCAACCAGCGTCATGCTGGTTAGCTGGATGTTTGGCTTTGCGGCAAGTCATTAATAATCTCTAGCAGGAGGACGGAACGCTTTTCGTTCGTTCGTCTCAGCAAATAGCCACAGAGAAAACCTCAGACGTGACTTTTCGTTTTCACGTTGGGCTGAGGTTCGCCAAGGTTCTGTCCTGAACGTCTCCCTTGCGGCTGATCGAGTCCATAACTGGGAAGTAAGAGAAAACATGGGAGGGAACTTTCCGTTGACAATATGAAGAAGGTTTCTCACGGACTATGGACTTGCCCGTGTGTCTAGGGTGGGATAGGAACTGCGTGGTGAATAACTCTAGGTGCAGTGACGGACTGGTCTTGCCGAACCGAATCCGCTGGATAAGATTCGGGAAACCGATCCTCTCAAATATGCAGATCCTGTTTCGAGAAGCTATTCTAAGCCAAGCAGGATCGGGACGGCCGTGTCGTGACTGGATTCACCGCTTCAACTTCATTCTTGAGACTCGGATGGTTCGGGAAGAAAAGCGCTTCGTTTTGTTTTCGGTCGAAGAATCGCTGCTCCGAGACCATGATTGAGGCAAACAGCCACAGGTTTCTGGTGGCGTTACCTGATTCGGAACCCGATAGCATACCGATAGCGACGAGGGTCAGTCGGCTTTCGATCGATGATTTCTGTCCCGAGTCCTTAAAAGGCGAAATTCGTAGGCAGACAACAAGCGGATAGGGAGGTGAGATATCCAGTGAATGGAGAACGAGCGATGGAAAGGATTTATGATGAGATTCTGTTAGGAATCATCCTTATTCGGCTCACCAGCTAGCTCGCCGGCTCACTCGAAGCAAGGTTCAACGACCACCATGACAGACCGATCGCGATTATTCTATGTTATTGTCCAGTGGATGATGAATTCAAGCTTCCCCTCCCGTGCCCGCTTGAGAGGGGAAACCGTAGTATTCAGTTGTCATTCGGTTTCGTTGCGACCTCAAATGAAGGGAGCGATAGCGAACGTTATACCGGCGAGTAAAACGTTCGCAGAGGTCTGTTTACCTATTTCGCTGAGCTTCACGAAAACGACACTCTGTTTGAAACACGTAGAAACGGTATCCCAAGCTAGAAGGCTCATGTTCGGAGTAAAGGTTGCGTCTAGCACGGTTTGCGTTGAGCACAGCGACTGGAACGACGAGAATACACCGACTCGGTAGTCATTCACAGATAGAGTATACGTCGGGAAGCGACTCTCTCGCTGGCCGTTGAGCTCTGACGACATCGCGGTTGGCCCGGGAAATTGCCACCGGGGAGAAAGCCCCGCGGAAAATCAGATCAATCCAGCGGGGTCGTAATGGGTGAGTCTAGAGATGAGTAGGAAAAACTGCTCTACTCGATCTGAGCTGGTGGGTCGGCTGGTCGGAGCCGGGCAAGTGGTCGCTCACTCGGTGGGCAACTTCTCCCGAGCGCAAGAGAGCTCAAACTCCCTGGGGCTGCGAGCGAGAAGAGCGGGATGGATAGATAGCGAACAGCTCTAGCGGACCTGGAGGTTTCTCTCCAATGTGGGGAACGTGGGTGGTGGGAAAAATCACAGCCGCTGTCGTCGCAGGAACGGAAAATGTCTGTCTGAGTGATTCGAGGAGGAGCGAGTCCAGGAAGGAAAAACAGTGGCGAGAAAACACACTCCGACTCCCGAACGTGGAAAACATTCCAAAACGTGATTTATAAGAGTTCCATGGAAGACGAGTCTCGTTGTCCACGACAGAGCGATCCGATTGGGGACTGGCGTCGTGTGTTTTAGCGTCAGAACACGACTCGGCCGTCAGAGCTTCTAAAACTTCTCGAGTTGTTTCAAAACACTCTTCTGGTATGACATTCGGCTCGAAGTGATATCCTGCGAACCGGCCTAGCGAGCGGTCGGGCAGGAGGGTGGTAACATGATTTCCGGGCTGAGCTTAATATCTCTTCTCATTTTCTCTCAGGCACTTCCTTCGGAAAGTGTGTCGCTCGTTTATTGATACCTCTCACAATAACTCTAATGAAAGTTTTTATATAACACTCGGTGATGTCATGGTCAGGCTACTCGTGGGTTAGGTCTGAGCTCGCTTCCGCCAGAGCGTTCGTTCCGCGGTCATGTGTCGCTATGGAGTTCTCTCACGCAAGCTGATCCACAAAGGGTTGGCGACTTCGGCCGATGATGTTGTATTGGGGTCACACAAAAAGGAACAGCAGGACAAGTTAGACATATTTTGCCTGATGGCGTTCTCTCGGTCACGCGAGAAGGGCTTGGAACTATGGCAAGTTGTCCGCGTCACGTTCTCTGCAGTTTCCTGTGTGCCGAGAATTCCGCGAATTTCTTCTCGATTCTCTCGCTACGCTTTGACTTTTCCGCTCTCGGAAACATCATCCTCATCGAGCTCTCCTAGCTTTGTGGACGAACCATCGGCAACCCTGCTCAGCTTGTTGCTGTCCTCAGGCCGACGCTGAATTACTCCGGTTTCCTTCCGGACACTTTTTCTGGAGCCGTTCGAAAAGCCCTCGGCCACCTGAAAAACCGTTGAGATGAGCAAATAAGCCAAGCGCCGCGCCATTTGTCGCTGGCGGCCGGACGTCCGTTGATCAGCGAATTGGCACTCCATGAATTTCGGCGAGGCACACGCCGTCGAAGCGAGCGTCTTCTACCCAAGGGCCGTCCGGAGGGTTGTTCCGCGAACACCAGCTGCGGCCCCCCGCTTGTCAGAAGCCACACAGAAGAATATCGACCTGAAGGCCCGAACCTGCCGCACAAGCGCTCAGTTTACAACCTGTGGAGTCGAGCTTGATCATCGCGGCTTGGGTCGCGGGGTTCTGAGACTATCATCACGCGGTTCACCAGCCATGTTCTCTCGTCTTCCGAACGTCATGGCATTCCATCTTCTGTTTTATCGTCGGGAGTCAGCTGAGAGTGAAGGTGGAATTACTCCTTCTAGAACGCGCTCGATGACGCGCTGGTCTTCAGCAATCAAGAGAGGACGAGATGGCTTCTCCGTCGTACAGAATCATTCGCTTTCCATTCGCTGCTCGGCATTTGCAGTCACGATCGACGGAACAGGTGGCTAGCTCATCGGGAAAGATCCCCGAGAGATCCCAAATATCAGACACGAATGGACAGATCATTCCGAAACTTCCTCCATCTCAGCCCTTCTGCGGATGAGTTCAGATGCACATGTTGAACGGATTTCAGCCCCGCGGTTGAAAAACCTTGCGTGGTTCGAGTTCTTCCGAGTTGAACCTCTCCGAGAGTCGCTTCGGCCGACTTTCAGTTTCTGGTTGGAGCTCTTCCGACGGCTTCACGACGAGGCGTTGATACAGTTCGAATATTCTAGACTTCAGAATAGCATTTCTTGCACAGACAACGGTCGGAAGAAAGCGAGAGCTCTGTGTGGGCATCCACGTACCATCAACCGGATGCATTCCAGCCGGAACCGAAGATCCCTTTAAGTTGTTATGGATCTGCGAGGGTGTTTGAACCAAGAGGGAGAAGAATAACGAAAAGCACCGATCTGTGCGTCCGACGACCCCCTGCTCAACGGTGAGCTCTCCGAAACGACATCTGGCCCGAAAGAGTGTTCACTCAGCGAGCTTTCTGTTGCTTCGCCACTTGCCTGGCTGACTGCTGCGCTCGTTGCTTGTCTAGTGTGTTGGCTGGTTCAATCGTCAGTCAGAAAGAGCAACGCCGACACTATCGCCATCATCACAAACAAAAGGCTTTCACGGAGAACCGGACTTGTGTAGCTCGACAAACCATAATCCAAGCCGCTCACACAACGCGGACTCCTGTCAGAGTCATCTTTTACAACGTCCGACTCGGCTCACTATGGTTTTGTCGTGAGCAATTTGCCCAATTCAAAAAACTGTCTTCCCAGAGGTGTAGCGCTTTTCACGAGTGAGGACTCGCCGGAACCGGGGGTTGAGTGAGAGATATGAACTGCACGTGCTGCTGGTGAATTCCATCGCTTCGCAAGTCCCGTGGCTCCTTTTCCTATGCAAGAGAGAACAGCGAGAGCAACCCGAAGAGTGACGGCGTGACGCTCGACCGACGAGGGTGATCCATATCACATTAGGAAAGACCGTTGCGGACCGCTAGCTGGGAACCCCCGATATAGAGCATGACGTCATCTTCGGTTGACAACGCTCGAAATCCGTCTTACCATATGATCGTGTTCCGACCTGGTGTCACGGCTCCATATTCGGAACCATGTCAGTTTGTCGTATCCAGTAGTGTTCCATTTTGCTAAGCGGCGGGTTCCGAGGAACCTAATTGTCCAGCCTGTTATTGGTCGCATTAGCGTACCGCGCGATTCGTTCGATGATGGCTGTTTCTGTCGTCGTTGTTCGCGAGGCCAACGACCAACAATATTGTTCCGGCAGTCGATGGCGTTCAACGTTTTTCATATCACGATGGCGTTGCCATGGAAGTTCCCGTCACGAGAGGAGAGCTTCCTCGGGTTCCCGAGTGCCTTGCGACCTCTTCCGACCCCTCGGACGAACGCAAAGCTTCGACCTTGAGGCAGCATTGTTATCTGTCATTGAGATACTACATCGTCGAGAGGAAGTGTTCAGGCTCATACAGAACGAGCCGTCGTTCTCACCGAGACTGCTGGACAGATGACCGAACTGCAAAGTGAAGAGCCGCATTAGATCGGCCATAGGTTAGAGAAGAGCCTCCTTCCTCGGGTAATCACACACAGCGATATCTGCGACCGGAAAGGATTCCTCGCTCACACTCGCGTGTACGGAAAAGCGGATGTGCAGCCCGACACGTTCGATACTCGTTTGAACGGATAATTCATTGCCTCCCTCGATGCCACGATCGGGTTCCGTGGTACCTGGGGTATCGGTTTCTCCTCCGGTCTCAACTCACAATTTCTTCTACCACCTCTGCGACGCTACACGAAAGGCAGCACCCGAGATACGACTCGCTGCTTGCTCGAATCAGCGTTCCTTCCTTCCGAAGGACCTGACGAAGACATGGAGCTTTTGGCGAGCATGAATTGAGAAAAAAACTGTCGTTGTTCATTGTCTCAGACACGAGAAGAGTGAACGCCGACGGCACCGGAATACAACAATGAAATCACACCATGATGATTTTCGGAAGCTTCGTGGTATGACGTGAATGGGGTGCGTGGACCAGATGTGATATTTTCTCGTTGTCCCGATCAGCTAGCATGTCGTCTGTTCGTAAGACAGCCGGGCGGGCGAGCGAGCAAGCGTTTGAACGGACGGTCGTTCTGTCACCGCGTAACTTTGGCGATGCTTCCGGAGTTTCCATTCTTCATGACGAATTGTTGATTGTTTTCTTATTGAGAATTAAATTCCCCGAGAAATAGCATATCAAATCAGCTGCACAATGACGGAACCTTCTGCTTCCTCTTGCTCCTGGAATATGATGCTGGGAGTTGTGCGCGCAACGGAGCCTCTTCATGTTGAGCGTAAGCGTGAGCGTGCGTGTCTGCTTTTACGCAGCCGGGAAGCGCTGGCTGGAAATGTGAGCTAGCTTTCCGGATGGACGAGCGTCGTAAATACTCGAGATACTAACCAAACCAATTGGTCGACAGGCGGCCCATCGGCTCGCTCGGGGGCAAATTGCTTCCAATAACGAACGAAATGAATCAGAAGTGTCGTCAAAATATTCTATGACGCGAATAAAAACGCATGCTTCGTGATGGATTGGGGAGTTTCACTATGAATCCTTACTCCGGGTAGTCTGCTTCCGAGTACGGAAACAAACGAGAAACGGAGTCGCCGCTCAAATCGTAGAGATATTCAATGCCCTGTTGACAATCCAGACCACGAATTCAAATCAATGAGCCTCGGTATCTTTCGAAATAACGGCTCCCGCTTTGCATTTCCTGGCAATCATCCATTTGTTTTGTGGAGTCGATCCTTTTTCTGACTATATACACGAAGGTCGCCGTGAACGTCATGATCATCGCCATCATACCGCAGATTTCAACGAAGTCGAGCGTGTAGACGCGATGCAAATATCTATGAGGACCATACGCTGAACGTCACAGACTTTTCTTACATCGCAAGCATATCATTAGTTTCCACGAACATCCGAAACTCCGTCGAAGTCTCACGACCGTCTTGCAGAACAGAATTGGCTCCAGATTTCAACGTGTTCGAAAACGAGGACACGTTGCGTCGTCCGGAATTTTGCGAGCACATCACTACAATGAATCTCTTACCATGATTTTTCCGATCGACATTTAGCATCCGCAATCGTGTGAATTTGCAACCTGCGATGCCAGACGGTGCTGACAGGTGTCAATTGATGGAAAGTATTCTGCCGATTACCCCTGTCTTTTCGCAGTCGTCAACTAGATCGCGATGAGTGACACGTGAAAATTTATTTCGACACCCGCCCGAGTCTGGAAGGGAATGAAACTTTTATTTGGCGACTGGCGATAAACGGTAGACTCAACCAGTTTGAGTCACTTGGCAAGAACTTATTCCAACCGTCGGGATCGTTTGCGCCGATTACGAATCAGAGTCGAAAACATGAACCGGACTCCGTTCTCGACATCGTAGGCAGTCAGCCTCATCCGCTGTCGTTCGGGTATTGTCCGATATGAGAGACAGGCGCATCCATCAATAGTCCACAACGCGTTCATTCTACGTCTACTGTTAAGAGCGTGCTGGTCGTAGTGAGCTATAGGTAATGGTTTGTACAAGGTCACTTAGAAATTATATTGAATTATTCATGGGAGTTATCAGGCTGACGATTCGGACCGTTCGATGTCGTGACCTGACATCATACTCCTACAAGGTCGTCGTCAAGGACGCCGAGGGTGACGGTCATATTCGATGTTCACCGAGAATGAGGTAGCTTCTTAGAAATATCGAACCCAGTTTTACACGCAACCCGTCTACCTAATCGATCATTATCCGCAATAGCTTGTTCCAGAAGGCAAACGAATTCGGAGAGAGGGGTTCAGGAGGTAGCCAGCTATGTGGCACAGTCACTGACCGGCGGTAAAGATCTATGTGAGCGTCATCCATTGTTCCATAATAAGTCAGCGTGCTTCGCCCGAGCTCGCACTGGCCGACTAAATTCAAATAAAACTCATGAAAGGAGTCGTGCTCCGTTTGGTGACAAGATCCGGGGAATCGACCGAACGGACGAAGAAGTGTTCAAAGTTGGCAAGGAGTTGTTCCAATCTCAGAGCGGCTCGGCGTCGTCCCCAATTTTCTATTCTGCTTGCCGGCTTGTGTGCGACCAGTCACTCGTTCCAAACTTCAGCCGGGCGTAACATCCAGGTTACCGCCACTGCAGAAAGTCTGCCAGCACAGCAACGGCAAACGGCGGCCCGGCAAGCCATCGACGTGGGCTCTTAAGGAAGCAAGCATTGTTAAGAATATGTGCTTTTTGCTGCTCAAGAAACAATTGAGTTTAGAGCGCTTTTTCTGCTCGGAATAGCTTGACATCGCCCTCGGCCTTCGTTTGTGTCGCGGCTGCCAGCTCCGAGCTCACGGGGAAGCCGGCCCGACGAAGAGGGAATGACGCACTTCGTGTTCCATCTATCCACATGAAACAGCCTCAGAGGGCACCGTCGACGTGGGAAAATCACTGAACCCGACCACGGTGACCTTCAGCAGGTAACCTCTAGGAGAAGTCATGCGCATTTTCTCCGCGCGCGCTCATGAGTTTTCTCATCCGGACTAAAGCTTGGGGGAGGGCGCCGCGGTTGGAAAAAAACGTTATGGCGGTTAATGACCGTTGCAGCGGACGGTGGCTTGGAGGACGGATGATGAGAATTCCTCTTGTTTTTCTACGAGAGACATGGCTCCTCTGATCCCACCTCACTTCGTGCCGCTTGTTGTGATCGATTCCTGAAGCCCACGGTGCAGTCGGAGATGCATTCGGACGATATTTTCGGAGATTGCTCGGCTCTCCAGGGAGATTTACGTTGCTCCATCGGGCCAATATGTCGAATCGCAGGCTCAAAACGCGGTGCAGGTGATGGCTAACACCGGCTGATCGAGGCACAGGAACGACTGATCTCAGTTTCGTCAGAATTTCTCTACCATGAGGAATGTTATATATTGGATGCCTCTCGCAGTCCGTGGATGATCGTCTGCATGTCTGGAATCGGCACAGCTACTGAAATTCCATGAAATCGTTAAATAAAGACGCCTGTACGCATTCCAAACATCTTGAAACGAATGATCGATATGTTCTGCGTATGATAGTTGTTCATCGAGGACAAATCGAAATGCGACTATACGTTGGGCTACAGATCGATCGCATAAACAACTCGTTCTTCTATTCCAGGAGCGACTCGATTTCGCGATGAAAGAGATAGTGTTCGACTTGATCTCTGTTGGAAGACCTATCAAGATTATCTTGACTCCCGAGCGAATGGCCATCGGGCTCCGAGCGTTCCTCGTCGTCGCGGACAGTCTACAACAAAGAGAAGGGTGAGTTTCTCGGCGAACCCAGCAGAGTTTTCTTCCAGCATGTCTCAGCACCTGAGAACTTTCTCGCTGTTGTCACTTTCCGTGGAATTCGGAATCGAAATCCACTCAGTGTTTCAGTCAGCTGCTTTGCACAGAAATCTCGAGGACCACACCGTTTCTCCGTAAATTCTGTCGAGCCTTTGCGCTGGTCCATCATTTCAAGTTTGAGGACCTTCATCTCATGTCGCATCTGACGACGCCACGACGGCTGATGCTGCCAATGTTGTTGTTCGCGGTGACGTCTTCTGTCAAATTGGCCGATTTTTGACAAGACCGGGGCCAGCCGTCGGTTTTGGCGGCAGCAGCAGCAGCAGCATCAGCCCACGACAGAATGACGCCCACAGGTACACTGCTCATTTGAAGTGTTCCAGTCCGACTTGTACAGATGTCCCGCTCTTTCTGCCCAAGGGCTCTGGTGGGCAGAAACTTAACGGTTCGGCCACAGTTTTTGAACGGGCAGTTGAATCACATCCAAGAGGGGGGAGTATTGGTGAGTGGGTGAAATGAGATTTTGACAGGGCGAGTAACTGGGTCGTCCATAATCAAACTGGTGGACAATGGTCAGGAGTTTGACTTGTCCCCCTTGAGATTTTAATGCATCGATTCCTTCGGCATCTTCTTCATTTGGGGGATGACTTCCCCAGTGCCTCCTCGATCCGACATTCCATCCACGTATGGAGCTCACTTTAGCGATTCCGCTCAGGGCCGCGATAGGGATCGCGGCCTGATCCGTCTCAACTTGAACGAGTGAAAAATGTTCATCCGGTGTTGCAATTTGAGTTTCAACGGGGCGAACATTGACTAAAGGCCAGAAAGAAGTCGTCATTCCAAGAACGATGGCAGACTCTTTGCCCAACCGAGATCCGATCGCACCTGAATGATGATTTGCTGACAGCAGCTATTCTAACGTGACCATTAGCGTGTCAAACGGGAAAAAAAACGATGTCTCAACTTCCCAACGCTGTATAAGGACGAGTTTTTCTCCGTTCATTCCCCTTCCAGAGAGGCTAATGGCCATGCGAACGATTTGTATATTTCGTTGTTCTTCCATTTGAATTCATCTGATTGTCCGCCGTGAACGGGACTTTTGAGCCGCTAGAAGCCGAGCGACCGCGCGCGTCGCAAACGGTGCGGTATCGGGTGAGACACGTTGATGAGGCCGTCTCTAGCAGAGGCATGGATGTTTTTATAGAGAAATGAACATGGAATCTAATGAAAGTGACGTGCTCTCACATTGGCACTTCCGGGATGAACAACGCTTCGCAGAGTTCCAGGCCTCCTTTACAAGTTGACTGGGTCGTTTATGGACTCAACTGTAGTCAACCGCACTAGCTAATTCGGGCTCCGAGTGAGAAATTCCTTCTTAGCAGGAAACAGGAATACATGAAGCTCGCATACTGCAGCGAGTTTTTTCGTAGAATCTGCTGATCGCTTGAGGAGTGTTTCCGTCGTCTTGGAGGGTTGAAATGCTTTTTTTGGAAGGCGACGGAATTCATGCGTCGTACGAGCATCGGTTCGAGAGGGAAAAATCAAACGAATGTTGCGCCCGAGATGATGACGACGCAGAATCCTCAAGCTGATTGAGGATTTTCGTAAGCCTCGCCTTCTGTTGCTCAAAACAGGCCGGACCGTTGGGCGAAAATCCAAGCCGACTTTGGAATGGATCATGGCGTCGCGGGAAACAACAGAAAAACAACTTCGACTCCGTAGATAGGGACGACGAACGGCGCGTCAGGAGCGTTCATGAGGAAATATCAGGAGTCATCAGACGACTGGCAACAGGTTATCATCATAATCCTAGCACCACCATGACTACTTGAGAAATCCCTATGTTGATCCAAAAGTAGCTGTGGCTCAAACGCTTGAAGTCCAGTGCTGCCTAATGTTCAATAAGTTGTTTCTTAACTGTTCGCACAAAATTCGATATCAGTTGTTTCCTATCGTCTGTGTCCACCGCCGAGCTATGGTTTCATCCGCATGTGAGTTTATCGGTGGGAGAAAGACGCGAGTCAAGTGAATGAGCACGGCTTCCACATTCCTGTTCATCGAGAACATGTTCGGGGAGCTCTTTGCAGAAGTTGAGTCCTCCTCTCGCGGAAGTGATAAGATTTTAGTCCGAACCTGCAGCGAATCATGGCTGGATCCAGCTCGGTGATTTTGGAGAGGCACTCTGCGGAAATACCGAGGAAGTACCGCGTGGCCGCACAGAGATACAGCGTGAGCGAAAAATACGCAGCGCGCCAGATCAGGGCCAGGGGGTTTGCAGGTGCGCCACTAAAGCCTTCCTGGCTGTGTTCTGTCGAGCTTTTCAGCGTAGCAATCTTGCCGACCATACAAATGGTCCCGACTCGCCCTTCTCCTTTTTGTCTCCGATCGGAAATTAGGGGATGTCGTGTCTGAAGTTGGCAGTAAGGCCGAACTGATCTTCTACCGTTGCTGTTGCCGGTCGAATACATTCTGGTGTATCAGTAACGGAAAGATGGACGATTACCTGAGACGATCGCTGGAGCTTTGGCTGACCGCCATCTGGCACACGAGGCGTAATCACACGCAGCCGCGTAACGTTTTTGAGTTTTCCAAGACAAAGCGAGATCGCGACTCCGGACGATTCTATTCGAGCTTGGGAGTCGTTGAGAAACAGACTCGAAAAAATATTGATGAGAATGAGCAGCAGCAGCCGTTAGGAAAACGGTGAGGAAGAGATCCGTCATTGTTCCAGAGCTGAGTGCATCACAAATAGCGACGTCTCAGCGGGCTCAGCGATTCTGGATCGAGGATCGAACTCCTACTCGGTGTCTGAAATAGGAGGCATTGTTAACTGTCGATGCTTCGCAGATGTTTTTCCGATCCGCCCAATATGGCACAGTATCGGGTGTCCCGGACAGCGGTTTCCGAACAGCGCGAGTTTTGGCGGCTTTGAGAAATTCAGATTGCTGTGAATCACTCGAGCGGGTTGACATCACCAACCCAAGGTTTAACTCGATCCACGTTCACTTCGACCGAATCCAGATGTCGTGTCAATCATGGACAGAATATTTGGTAAACCATGATCACTCGATGTGGAGGACGTGGCTGTTGCAGCGTTTACTCGCTCAGACATCGATAGATTGCTCGTGCCGTCGCTCTCGATGTCTCGGCGTGTACGGGTCGCTTAGTACATGAGGTGGAGTCTGATGGCTAAGTTCGCTATTAGAGCTTGTGACTCAATGAATCGTCAACCGCACATTGGCCCTGGACCGACCCGGCTGCGGTTCGATGACTCTGCCGTAATGTTGCTAGATGGCATCCTACCGGTTCTCTCAGCTCTTACCCATCACGTACTCGATCTCAGGCGAAGCTGTCACTCGGGTTCACCTGCTGTTCCGACTACATCTACATTGGTATCGTCGTTTTCGACGTATTGCGTGTCGCGCGTACCGAGTGTCGAGCTCCCCGGTCCTCTGTATGCCTCCACCAAGCCACGCGGTCTCATGTTCCTACGATTCGTTTCGAACCGCTTCCAGGAAGATTCCAGAAGCATACCCTCCGCTGTTGGGTGAGGTGCCCCGCGATTCCTCAGATTCTCTCGGTTCTCTGCCGAGATGAGCGCACGGAGCTTGAGGGCTCTCACGACCTCCCCATTTCGGTCAATGATTCACGCATGATGGAAATTCATGACTCGATCCGCCCCCCGGCTCGCGCCTGTCGAAATTGAATGGACAGATTGCTTCGAAGTGGTGAGACGAGGGCCCTGCGTCTCAAGGCGCTCTCAAAATAGCAGCTAAGGTACGGGCTGTCGCTCTAAGCTATGAGGTATGCAACTCTGTTGAGCTGATGAAGCCCGATTACCTCGTGTCGGTTCGAAAATTTTCCTCCGCGAACTCCGACGGAAACAGTTCTCATCACGTCGGACATCGATGGAGCGGACAAAGGAGAACGGCCGGTCGTTCTCTGATCAAGTTCGATCGGGGGCAGGGAAAAAATGATTTTCATGCTCCTCCTGGGAATGGTTCTCTGATCGACGGTTTTTTAAAGTGCTTCACGGATCTGCCGCTCGGCGGTGATCGCTCGATCTCTCAATCGGTCGTCCGGTGAACCTGAACGACCATGATTGCCGCGTACTTTTCTTCGCAAACCGTGGGGCCGATTGCTGAGCAGATCATCCACATGAGCTCCTAATAGAGGTTCATCGGATTGCGAGACGGAGCTCTTGGTCGCTCTGCGGACCCGCAGACGAGGAGTACGGAGTTCCGGAGTACGAAAATAAAACTAGGTCGGGCTAAGTCCACTCTTCGGGCAACACAAAACAGGAAGAGAGTCTTCGAGTCAAACGAGCATCACGCGAGGCCTCGGCTGTACATTACTTCCGCGGAGCTCAAGTGAACGACCACTTCCAAGACTCGAAGAATATATCCGATCCAGACGCCTCTCAGTTGATCCCATTATCCAGCGGGTTGCGCAATGCTGACGCAATCAAGGAATGGTTGAGGTGATGGAATTCTGTGCCATAAAATGCTGAGGTGAGTCGTGGTCAGTTCACGTCTTTGACGCTCCTGATCGGGAAGGAAATGAAGCTTCTGAGAAGGCATCAGTGACGTCGTATCAGTCAGAACCTTTCGATCCAGAAAACCATTTCGGTCCGCTCGTGCGTGACCAACGCCATCAGTTCGCGACTAATTCATTGAGATTGACGTCTCGAGAACGTCCCCCACTGATTTGTGTCTCTTGCCTCGCGTCTCCAAGGTCAGAGGAAGACTTATAACCAGATATAGAGTTTGCGGAGAAACCTGCCCTTGCAAGCCTGCGCAAGATTATCCTCCGGCATCCTCAGTTGAAGGGGCAGCGTTATCTTCTGAAACAGACTGATGCGTAGCGAGAAAAATCATGCTTACTGTGATGCTCGAGCTCGCGTCACACGCCGCAACTGAGAGTGATTTTTAGGGAGCTGTTGCGTCCCGGCCAAGGGTCCAGCGACGAAAGAGGATGGCGCCGGTTTCCAGCGAAACTGGGCTATTTATATAATTCCAACTGAAACTGCCCATTGAAACATCGAGGTTTTATTTATCCAAAATAAATGAATTAAACAATAGACCACATGGTTAACCACGGCCAGCTCACCTTGAACCTGCGCTTCCATACGGAGCCGAAGGAGCGCGCTTGAGCACTTAAGCAAACTACGAATCATGTACTACAACATCCTTGCGTTCCATATCTCATTCGCGATTAGGGTTTGATCGCCGCGTTTTTACGGCATCGAAGCCTACTGCATCCACACTTCTTGCGCTCGCTCGCTCTTAATGCTATAGACAAACAAACGAGGCATGAATTTCGATGGTCTACTTCCAATCGGTGTCATAACTAATGGGATCGTATTCCCAATCGTCGGTGAAAGCTCGCCGCGAGGAAGATCGCTTCTCGGATACAGTTGGGCGTCGTCGCCGTCACAGCCAGTGCCGTCATTGCTCCGGGTGATTGTAATGAAAAAGTTTGCCATCACAGAAGATGATGACCTAGATGAGTTCTGAACAGCGCTCGCGCTACCCAGCGGCGTTTTTCTTTCCCTGTTTACGTTCAGGATCGAGTTGCGTTGAACTGGAGACGTACTTCCAGTTCGACGCTAAAAACGGCCGCGTTCACCGGAGACTAATAGCCTTTGATGTTGGTCGCTTTCGCAATAACTTTGAGCTGCATCCTCAGACGAAGCTAGCCGGCCCACGCGTATCAATTAGTGGCGAGCTCTGTCCAAAGTGGTCTAATATATCTCATGTTCCGGCTCCAACGCATGCTGACAACATTTAAAAAAAAGCCTTCTAGCAACTTCTTTCCTCCGTTCACCCGGCCCGGCAGCAACATCAGCAGCGCTCGTTTTGTGTCACCGTCAACTATTTATTTGGATTCAGCGGCATCGAATGTCTGCACCGAATCCGAGTACGTTGAGTGTCTACCGCGGCGAACTTGAAACAACTCGGGAATCGTGTGCGTCCGCATACGCTCCGTTCTCACCGCAGCCGAGGATTCAAAAGTTTCCCGCCTGAGACTCAACCCGTTCGGATTCAGAGAAAAGAGAAACGTGGCGTGGCGGTATGGGGTAACCGCAGAATGTCTGTACCTATCCATTTCTCACGTCGAAAACGTGATCCGTGGAACTCGGATTGTTTGTTTTAGCGCGAGTCAAGTCTCCGCCAAACGATGGATATGCCCGCCGTGGGACGCTTGGGGAGTTGTTCCGAAGGGGCTTCTTGCCGACGCTCTGGCTCGTCCGGCTTCCCCGACGCTCTGGCTCGTCCGGCTTCCCCGACGCTCTGGCTGGCCAACTCACCCGCGGGTTGACAGGACGCTGGGTAAACATCGAGAGTTTGTTCGCGCACCCGCTCTTGACTCGGTTGGATGTCTGCTGCTTTGTACGCGGGCTCAACGAACGCCCACAGCAGGTGGCAAGGAATGGGAGCTCCGGTGAGCGGATCGGCTCGGGCGAGCGTCCGTGGAAGCTGTGTGCTCCCGGGGAAGTTCTGCCCCGAGCGAGCGTTCGAGCCGGAGTTCTGCCGAATATTTCTGGGTGAGCTCGACTTGACTGCTGTCCCGCTCGTTGCGCGAGCGAACGGACGGGCGGGCGCGCGCTCGCCTCACCGGTTTGCCTGTTTTTCGGCTGAAGAGCCCGCAGCAGCCTGAGGAGGAATTCCTCGATCGAGTGGGAAGGTGGGTGGGTTCGTTTATTGTTCGCTAAGTTCCCTGCTCCTTTCGTCCGGCTGTGAAGAGCGAAACTGACAGACGGAGGTCAATCCGTGATTCGCACACGTCTCTTTATCGAAGCAGGGAGGCAACTGTCGGTCACCTGCTGCCGTTGCACAGGATCGTGAGCGCGGCTCTCTTCACACAGAAAGACACAATCGAAACAATTTCCTATGGTAATGATGACGATGAGCGGCTCTTTTATGCTCCCTTCCCGATCCGTCGTTGTGTTATTAGTGCCATCGTCTGCATCCGAAGTGGCGTGTAAGCGTTTGCATCGAAGGCGGCTGTAAACGAGATCAGGACCTCATCCTGAGTAAGAGTTGCGGACGATCAGAAACAGTTTTCTCCCGGGCGTGATGGGTATGGGACGAATGAGCGGCGCATCTGAACGCAGACGACAGAAAATTCTCCAAGGACATTATGTAGCCCCAGATTCATAGAGGACGTTCATTCTACTGCTCCTCTCGGTGTGAGTGGGAAGATGGACGCCGACATTCAGAACATTGGATATCTTCGAGACCCAAAACGCACAGAGAGAGGCTCGAGGGAGCGGAGGCCGGACAGGGACGGCTTATCAAAACATGTGCAACACTTGTTAACACAAATGGGCACGAGTTCGAAAGAGCGGGAGAGGAGCGAAAGAGCTCGTACTGGAAGATGTTCGCGACTCGTCAACCGCCCGTCGAACGGCCGCGGGTCAAGCCGGTGCACGAGCCGACTGGGAACGTCGTCTGAGAACCACGATGCGACAACCGGGGACAGCTCGGGCGCCCGGCTCGCATCCCGCAGAGAACCGAATATCGCTCCTCAAATAAATATTTCAGTCCGCGAGAAGAATCACATTGTTGACCGTGCTGTAGAGTCGTTCAGCAGCGCCTCCGTTGGCTCCAGGCTCTTCGTCTGCCGGCGGCGCGGTCGCCGTTTCTGCAGGAGCGGGCTGGTAACGTTGCCGTCGGTTGCGGAGAGCAGAGGAGAAAAAGTTCGTTGAGTCCGTTTGAAGCGGTCGAATAGATGAGTTTCTGACGTGGAAGAATCGTTCCAGAATCCGGTTGCCAGGTTGCCGTTTTGACATCTCTCTTTTCGGGATCCGACGTCAGCGACGACGGCGGTGGCGGCCGCCCTAACGGCCGCCAAACTGACCATGAGAGCAACGCACCCTTCCGTGGGCCGCAAGTGCTTTCGACGAACTTTCCTTCAGGCGTAAAAATGTCACATATCGGCTATTTCTGTCCGGGCGATTCACACTCAATCATTGGCGCGCGGCGGCCGGGTTTGACTCGAGGAGGCTTCCAAGGGGCTCAGGCATTGGTCTCGTTTCCGAAGCAGTGCCCTGGACGACGATTCGGTGCAGGTATGGTGGAGAGTTGCACGCTCCCGAGGAACCGTGAATTCTGTTTCGGTTCTGACGGTGAGACGTCGCCCGAATTCTGGAAGAGCAGAAGGAGGAAAGTCTAATTGGCGCCCGTTTCGCAAACACAGCGGGACAACCGGTTCTGCAGCGGTGATTCTTTGTTCCCAGTGACCCCGTCCCTCGGAAGTGCCCTACGTGGACGCTTTCACTTGTTCTTCCTCGGCATTTCCCTGTTCTTCGCCGCCGAACGAGACAGAAATGTTCCCCAGCGATCGTGTACGGACGTGTGTTCAAGGGGCGTGTATGATTCTTCCACTCGTTGGGCTGGGTTTCGCGTTGAGACAAAGGGAGTGGTTTGAGGCCTTTTAACGACTTTTCAAATGTCAGTACACATATCTCAGACCGCACGTATGGAGTTGTGTGAACGGCGATCTTTCAGACGGATCGTATCATCAGAAAAACATAGAAGAGCGAGTTGATCCGGCCGAAAAGCCGTACCCCGCTCAGAGGAAGGTGATGAACGAGAGTGACAACGCTTCCGACGTCGCGAACGCGAACCAAACAGGCCTTGACCCGAGATAAGCAGATGACAAGGGCTGCGAATTATCAGTGAACTGACCGCCGAGAGTAGATCCCGAGCTTCAACAGAGCCCATCGAGCCTACTTATCAAGGTCAGGACGACTCGATTCCCGCGACTCCGGCTTTCTCTGAGTATTTCTCTCTGCTCACTTTCTGGGAAGCGGCCGGCCAATCCTCGCCGCGGAGACGCTGCCAGCGAATCTCGCTCCTGGTCCCTCGAAGGCGCCTTGTGCTACGCTCGAGCCGCATCCGGTGATCGGAACGTATTTTACTCATGTTAAATCGGTCACTCATGCATCGTGCGGAGCGGGTACTGGTCGACACTCCGCTCGGTGCCTATCTCTTTGTGAATCTGAAGTGCCCGCGCGCCTGTTTGGAAATCTTTCGTCGAGGGCGTTCACCCAGTCAAGTGACAGACAGTAGAGTGTCAAGAACCCTCACCTCTGATCCGAGTCATGTTTTCTGCTTTTGTCCGGTAGTTTCCCCGAGCATGCTAAAACCGAATATGCTTCGCCTGAGCAGCAATGATCGAATTGGAATTTGACGGTGTTCCTAGACACCACGAGTCGTTGAATAGCTCAGCGACACAGGAACGGCTGTGCCGCCTGCAGTGTCACTCTTGCATAATAATTCTGAGTTGCTGCCGCCGCCGCTTCTGCATTAACAGAGCTTACCATTCAGCGGTCGGATAGTTCTAGCCGAGTCGGCTAAAAGTGTCACCTAACAGCTGGTGCCGCCTGAACCAAGGCAACTGGTTGATCGTCGTCGGCGCCCGGGAGAAAGTGATAGCTGACTCTTGGATGGAACGCATTTGACCGTTGAGGCTGAGTTCCCTGGTCTCGCGGAAGTTGGAACCTTGGCTCACAGACGGAAGCCGGCGAGCGGGTCTCATGGATTCCGACTGTCGCGAAACGACAGTGAACGGGCTCGCCCGTGACTAGCAATGCGCGGCTCCGGTGGAGGAAATCATGGAGCTCTTTCTTAGCTCTTCAATGCAAGCATTCTCTGGCGCATGTAGGCAGCTCTCGAAGACGTTTTGTGCTCTTCGACGTGGCGGCTATCGAGTCGTTACGAAGATCTTCTCATTCAAAACCCTTTCTAATGTCATGGACGACCGGTCCGAAAGCGGCGGCCTTGGGTACTCGACGCGGAGCCGATGATTTCATGCGAAGCGTCGTTCGTTTCTGCCCTGAATCCATTCCGCGGTTATGCAGCGATACAGCTCCGCTAGCGATCGCGCGTTTCCGTGTTTATTCGAAGTGCGAACAATCGAGCGCAAGGTTTGGGATAAACTTGCAGAAACTCCGATCATTTTCACGAGCTCGACGGGGCTCTGCAGTGGAGATTTCAATGTCAACCGGAAGCATTGTTTATTTTCGAACGCGTGATCTAACCTAGAAACCTCGCCGAGCTAGTGTTCCAGAAACCTCTGGGCGGCCTAACCCGTTCGCGCTGAGAAGGTGTAAAGATGTATTCAGAAACTCGTGTAGACCTCCCGCCCAGAACGAAACATTCTTTCTTTCACTTGCTTGTCGGCTCTCGGTGGCCACAGTCGTCACCGTTGTTGATTTCATTGTTGCTAGTTTTATTCAGAGATTCATGGAAAAATGACATTCGACAGCGGCGGAATTTATTGAGATGACCTCCGGGACGTAATTGATTCCTGAGCTACAGCGGAAGGACAGATGCTTTCGTTGAGGCGGCGGGTGCGCAACCGCTCGAAGACTGCGGCTCCCGTTCTCTGTCGATGTAGCCGTATCACTCAGGTGTTCGTGTCCAGCGCTCTCGACGAACCGAACGCTTGGCGACTGCCCCGACGAGCCGGCAGTGTTCCTGCGCACTTGTCCTGCTGAAGTCTGGACGAAACGGCAACGGAACATTGAACGGCGGCAACGTTTCCATTAGTGCGCGCCAGGAACTCGGAGGAAAGCAGAACCCTCAAGTCAAGTTTCTGGGTCAGCTGCTCAGCTGACCGAGTGATCGATACGTTTCCACCAGTTCTTTCGGGAGGCCAGACTAACAGCATCGGAAGAGCCAACGAGAGAAGGATACTGGAAAACAGCTGAGAACTGTGTTATTGTTGGAAAAGATGTTCGCGGCTGCCCTTCTTCACCTGGATGGACTGGAAGGAAACGGTCCGAGCGCGATTCTCAGCTTCTCGGGCGATTTCCTTCTCCTCGGAGGGCTCTCCTGCGTTCTCCTCATTCGTTGTGTTTATTTGTCCAGTTGTCCAAGCTCATCCGTCTCCACAGCGACCTCGCTCGAGCAAGCATTGCTTTCCTGACACAGATTCGTGCTCGTCGCCGGTGGTTGTCTGTTCTTCGGTCGGCATCCCGGAGACGCGCATAACCAGGAAAGCACAGAGGGAAAAACAACGAAAAGCGTTCGCCACAGGAACGATCTGGCGAGAACTCTCCACGACGAATAAATCTGACGCGGCGTCGCGGGTGGCGATGAACTCTTTTGGTCGAGTGCGTCGACACACCACGGTAGAGATCAACCGGAGACCACTCTGCCGCTCGTTCGGTTCCAGCTGAACGTGTTCCTTGGGCACAGTAACAAAATCTGGGTTAAGCTTCCAGCGCCATCCTTCTGAGCTGGCCGACAGTCTGTTCTGCTATCTATTTATCTAGCGGGCAGACCGAGTGGCAGGCCTAAGCCTTTTTTGAGTTTGAAATATCGAGACAGTCGAGATCGTCAACATGTCGATCGTGACGAATGGGACTTCCCCGCAATTATTTTCGCCAAGACCAGTTCCGATTCACCGAGAGCGCGGCAATCGATCCCGCTCCGAGGAGACTGGCGTCGAGGGAACTCCAGGACCTTGACCAGGACTCCACGACCCACCCTTGAACTCGAGGAGTCGGTTGCGTGCGTCGGCGTAATCAAAGACTTTCAACAACCGAGGCCAGTCCGACCGATGGTGCGCTACAAAAACTCAGAAATTACGGTCGGAATGTTCGTCCAAGTTCTCGTTCTCGTTCCCGAATGCGGTCGATTTAGTTTGTTATACGGCCGAGTGGGAAACATCGCGGAGGTATTGTTGTCGATAGAAAGTTCCCAACATATCATTCGCTCCACTGTGACCGAAAGATTGCGTAACAGAAGGACAGCGCACAATCAGTTCTCAAGATTGGCATTGCCAATAAACTCGGGAAATGATTGAATTACGAGCGCTACCGAGAAGCTGGTCACATATCGAGCGAACATCTTGAGCGACCACGAGTGATCGATGCGGAATGCTTTGGGGTCAGCAAACCCGAACCACGGAGATAGACCCGAGACCGTAGTCGGAGTCTCCTTGTGTTTTTTTTTTCGCTGTCTGACGCCTCGCATCAATGCCTCCCACAAAAGGCGAGAGGAAGGCGACTTTTCCGAGGACAGAGAATTCCATTGTGGGGTTTCACTGTATTTCGGAAGTAGCTGCTCATGGATTGCAATCAACCGAAGCAGACTTGGAGCTTATAGGATAGATTGGTTCACGCATGAGCAGCATATTTACAAACATTCGTAGTCTGCCTTGAGTTCCCCGTTGGATCTGCTCTCCGTTGCTATCCTCGTTGTGTTCTGTGATAAAGAGTCACAGCAGGGGTCATGACTCGAGTGTTTCACGAGCAGCCGTTGGCAGAAGGAGAACGCCATCATCGAAACAATAATTAAATGGCGAAATGTAGAAGGTATCATTTTTGCTGCCGGCGTGTGCCGACGGTGAGGGCGGCTCTTGCCCACGCTGAGGCCCTCTGAGTTCAAAGACTTATTTATTCCTTTTTTGTCGTGCAGAACACTCGCAGAAATAATTCAACGGATGGAATCCTTCGTTTTCGTTTTTCTCTCGAGTCTTTGATATCCTCGTATGAAGGCTGTTCTGACACCCTATCCATCCGCAACCCGGCGCTACCGGTCGGAAAACCGCTCACTCTTCCGACGATCGCAGCCTGGTCAAAGGTTCTTCTGTGGTCACTTGCCTCGTCCTCGCTACAGGCTTATTTATAGCCGACGAGAGAGGATTTTTGACGACAATGAGTGGTAAACGTTGTCAAGGATCACGGATTAGATCCCAAGCCACCGGAGCTCGAAGTTCACGCCCGTGAGAATGCTCGGGCCAGGTTTTACGATCGGAGCGCATTTCGCTTCTCGCTGTTTCGGAATGACTAGTCTTCGTTTCCGCTAACGGTTCATTGGCAACGATTTTCGCTCCGTCGGAGAAACGAATGCCGCAGAGGTCGTAAAACAGAACGTATACTGAGGGAGCGACGAATGCAGGGAAGGAGCTTCGGAAAAATCAGTTACTCCGAGTTTTTTTTTTCCAAACAGTGCTGAATCGTTTCGGAGCCGCTCAAGAAAGCGAGCCGGCAACGCCGTCGCGGAAGACAGTGAACTCTGGCGAGACAGCGGGATTTCAATTAATCCACGCTGTCTGTCTGCTGACTTATAGACCGCAGGCATCAGATATCGCGGTGGGCGTTGCTCATCAAAAACTTAACCTTAATTGTTCTCGAGTGATAAATCGCGATTACGTACACCATCTGGTCCGGGTAACCGATACCATCGATGTTTCTACTATGAACTGCGCCATCCGCCACCGTGTCGGCTCGCTTGACATGAGATTGAGGAAGAAGAAACCCGAGGTCAAAAAAGGGTTTCGCCTGAACCATGGCGGATCGCAACCATGATGTTCAAACGAGAACTCTCCATTCGTTCTCTCTGAGTCGTATTCTGAGCGCTTCTCTAAACTCAGTCGCTAAGCTATCGCTTATATGAGACTCTTCCCAAACTTATTCATTTACTCATATTTAGCCAGGAATCGTAAGTAGAATGCGCTTCTTCTGGTGCGCCATAATTCCGAGCACTGTTCTCATTGTTGTTGCTGCACGGAGACTTCATCGAGCAACTGTCACAGAAGCATTTCTTGATCTTATATGGTAATGTCATATATCTTGAATTCGTTCCATCCACTTCCAGGTATCCTCCAATGCCGCGAACAGTGGGAGTGCTTCCGTCCGGAAGCACACTTCGAGTCAAAAAGACCTTTATCAACAAGGCTCTCACAGAAGATACAGCCAAGTCGATTGGAATGTCCCAATACTATTACTACGTGAGGAAAGCCTTTGACGACATTCTCAGAGCTCTCGACACACAATTCGGAAAACCCCTCATGATGACCAATACCCAAAATTCGAACAAAGAGGTGAGTTGCTTCTAATTTTCAAATGACGCGAAGACCTTGAAACTCAGTTTGACGTCGACAATCGCAAAAGCGGGACGATTCCCCAGATGCTGACTATGAACTTGAAAGATTGAACTCCGAGAGCCGAGCGATAGAACCGATAGCCAAATACGGAGCCGATGGATGGTAGGGATAGCTTTTTTTCTCCGACAATAGGGAGCCGAGAGAACTCTGGCAAGAAGTGAAAAGTGGACGAGCTGATGGAGGCAGTGCGTTGTTGAGAAAATGGTTATGGCTGCAGGATGACCGCCCGACTCAGATTGCTGCGGAGTTCGCGTAAATTTCTGTTTGGAAGCTGCGCAGGTGGCTTCTGCCAAAGAGCGCGCCGGTAAAACTCACCGGACTGACACACGGGCAGCTACGCCACGGTGCGCCGGAACACTTCTCTACGCCGTTTGTGCTGTCTTTGTTCTCATGACTGACTGTGCCGGTCGCTCATTGCCGCTGGTCATGCTGGCAGTGCGTTCACTGGGCCTCACGCGCGACGTCCTTCGAGTGTCCTTGGGGGAAGCCCTAGCGACGTAACGACGACGTCACAACAAAAGGCGACGATGTCAGACCGTTCGAGACGCAGCCGAAATTACGTTGGCAAATGGATACAGGGCAGCGCGAGTCGCAGTTTCCACTTGTTTATCGGACTGGTCCGGAAGCTTCCACTGAGTACGTTTGATTGTCGGCTGTGTTCCGTTTTTCCTGTTGCTGCACTCGTTTGCCTGTTCCGCGCTGCGCCACAAACCAGCTCCAACCGCGAAACGCTGATGGATCCAACGTATACTACGCATCCCCACGAATCACCCATGGGCAGCATACCCTCTTCGACTATCGACTTTCCGTTGGCTGCCTATCTTCCATGCTTCGATTCTCGTTGTTTGCCGGAGCGTTTTTGCGCAGAAACTTCGGCGCGGTCCAATCCGATGCTCGACAAAGTTCGTTTCTGTCGCATCCAGAGCGTACTCTGAGATCACACTCGGCGGGACAACTCGTTCCGGATGTCTTGGACTCGACTCACCGCGGCCCTAGCCTTGTCCGGCAGCGGAGAGACGGCATTCTATTTCTGCCGACGCTCGGTCGCGGCTTGATGTCGATTCGCCCGAGTGGAGCTCGCGATCGCACACAGGGAAGTTGGAAGAGATCCGGGGTGGGAATTGAGGCGACCCGCGCGCGACGAACTCCGATCATCTCGACGATTCGTGAGACAGCGTTCTGCGAAGGTCGAGATACTGTGAGACACTGAACGCCGTGACCGCCACGAAGAGTGGAACGAAACTCCCCCAGAGCTATTCGGCCGCAGTGCCTCGGTGTAAATACGAACCGAACTATAAAGCGTCGTTATGGACCCTATTCCACCGACGAGTATGGAACGTTCTAGTTCTTCGCGTATTTTTGCGTAATACTGTATCATGTCCTATTGAGCCACCTGACCGTGTTTCTCGACGGCGTAGCTCTCCGACTGAATGTAGTCGCTCATAAGCGCCAGCTGTTCAGCCTGGTGAAGCAGCAACTTAGACGAACCGTCATTCTATGAACAATGACGGTCTGTCTGGTATGGGATTAAGTCGTCCAAATAATGGCATCTCAGGAGGCTCTTGTTGAGAACGAGCGGAACGTTCTGACCAACAACGATCCCCAAATTATGGTGGCATCTTGCATGGCTCCGGCACTTGCACTCAAGATTGCTTCTGGCGAGAAAAGCAGTCGCACACGAATGTTCGTGAAGGAACAAGAAAGACCTCCAGAATCGCATCCCTCGGCGCAAATTCTTCCGTGCTCGAAGCACGAATGGATCATCGGAGAGTGCGCCACAGGGACTGTCTCATCAGTTTCAGATAGCTCGTCATGTATGTGAGCCAGAGTCTGTAAATCTTCCTCGCCGAGTAGCAACATCCTGTATCTTTGCTTCACGATGAACTGTTATTCGCATTCATGTGAGCTTCTGTCGCCATCGGTTCTAACGCTCAGGAAATGTCGCGTCAATCCATACATATCTCGTACCGCTGATTGAAAGCGCGCGAGTTCACCTCGAACGGCTGCGCCACAGAAGCATGTTCCCCGCGAGAAATCCCATCGCTTCGAAATCGGTGATCCATCTAGTCAGATCGCCCAATCTGACCCGAGATGATCCCGCGAGAACGTCGCTCTCTGCGGTCCGGTGTCACGCTCGACTGCAAGAAACATTGAGCCGGATCAGCATTGTTGATCAATTTCCCCATTGGGATCAATAAGTTTGTGGATTAATATGGCTCAAAAGTGCCGGCCCTGATTTAGTGGCCATCGATGGCGTTCAAGTGTTTAGTTCGTATCTTGAGACTTCTTCTTCTCAAGTCTTTCCCATTATCCTGAGGCCGTTCTCTGTCCCTTTGCAGGCCGAGGAAATGATCACAGCGGAGCGTAAGCCAAAAATTGATCTCTTCCGCACATGTGTAGCAGCCGTTCCTCGGCTCATTCCCGATGGCATGCGGAAGCAGGATCTCGTCGATCTCCTCGCACGTCTCACCGTTCACATTGACGAAGAACTTCGTGGTCTCGCGTACCAGTCGTTGCAGAACATGATTTCCGACCTTCCCGAATGGCGCGAAGACGTGATTCAAGGCTTTATTCAATTCGCGCTCCGGGACATCGGAGATCTCGGTCAGCCCCACCTCATGGACCAGGCTTTGAAGATGCTCCTCCAACTGCTGACAGCCTGGAAGAACTCGAACCCGAAATCTCGAGACGTCTCAGAAATGCGGATGGACGCTATCGCAACAGTTTTGCACCACGTCGAAGGGCTTTGCCTGGCCATGCTTTGTCAGAATAGGGTAAGCGATATAATGAAAGTTTTGTGCTCCGAGCTGGTCCGACGGATGACGACAATCGAGCCCTTCCGCAACGGAGGTCCAGCGCGGACCCAACTGAATCATGAATTTCGATTTCAGCTCACGCAACGACGAGTCGCAGTTCATTTGTTGAAGGAAACCAAAGGACTCATCCGCACGCTGTTGCCGCTTCCTCCGCGTTCTGACCCCCCTGTGATCGACATCATCGAGAGCGCCTTACCTGAAGTCGTTGAGCGTTGTTTGCGACATCCTCAGTTGCAGCTGCCGGCGTCGGAGCGAGTGGCCCTCCTCACAGCCCAGCAATCTCAGCAGGTCGACCTGCAGTGGCTCACGGAGAGGAACAATCCGATTTGGGCCGGGAACCCAACCACGGCCGAAGCAGAAGCTTCTAAGGGAAATACGAACACAGCTGGCTCTTCCAGTTCGTCCAACGTCTTCCAAGACCTGTCGAAAATGGACGCGTGGTGCCTTTCGATGATGACATTCATTCCTGGCGTAGTGAAACATTGTCCGACGGCGGTCACCATGTCGTGGCCGATCGTGACCAACCGAATCAACGCACTATTCAGTCACTTCGAAATGAGTCTCATCAATGACAATCGAGCGTCGTTATTGAGGTGAGTCCGCACGCAGCAGGCCAAATCTAACGAGCAATTCATCTGGGAGCGAGACGCGAACCAGTCGTGGAACTAAAGCGGTTGTGATTTCAGGACGAACACGGTGAAGAAAACCACTTCCGAACGGGATGCCCAACTGACGCTGTGGCGGAACTACATCCTGTTCGCGTGCCGGGTGGCTCCTTCGAATCCAAATGTGATCATGCGATACCTCTCGCCCGACCTCAGTTTCAGTAGTTCCCCGGAAAACCTTCCAGCCGGTCGCGACGAAAGTCGCATCAGCAACTCCGGAATCAGCGCAACGAACCTATTCAAGCAGCTCGTGCCCCTGCTGAGGTCGGAGCAGTCCGACATGAGGTCGGCGGTGGTCCTGGCCTTGGCGCAGGTCAACCCCACCGCCCTCAAGGATCTCGTCGAAGAGCTCGCAGCTCACGTCCGAGAGGCTGTCGATAGGAAACAGGAGAATCTCAGGCGACGCCGGAGGAGAGACATACTGCGAGTTCACTTGACCAAACTGCTGGAGAAGCTCGCCGGAGAAGGCACTCTAGCGTTGGCGTCGTGCGTTCGCGACAAGGAAACCGGTGCGCTGTCACCCGTGTTCCAGGAGTACATTGACGGAGTCCGTCTGCTCCTCGAAAGCGAAGCAGCGGACAAGGATTCGGCCTCGATGGCCACCGAGCTGAAGCATCACTTCTGCAGTCTTTTGGTCAAGCTGATCAAGAGCTTCAACATCGAACAGAGGTCAGCCCTGCTGTCGCTGGAGCTTCGTCGCAAACTCTTCTACCTGTTCGCCAACTGGTGCGGATATCTCGGGACGCCATTCTCGGAGCGGAACGACTACGTCATGGATTACGACATGACGCACCTGCAGGCGATGTGCACTGTCCTGGGCTGCGGGCCCATGTTCGAGCCGCCCGGTGTACACGAAGAAAGTGTGATTTACAACTGGCTCGACGGTCTCCTGTCGTCCAAAGATGAGAAACTTAACCAAATCGGACTCGAGACCGTCGTGCTCCTCTTGGAGAACAACCAGGACACAGTGAACGTCCTGGAATGGCTCGTCGACCGCTGCTACACGGGACAGATCAAGCTGGCCGACGCGTGTTTCAAGGCTCTAGTGACGGTTTTCAGCAGTCGGGAATACCCTTGTGATCACTACATCTCAATCATCAACGTGGCGCTCCTCAACGCGGGCTCTTCAAGGGCTCACAACCAAGAGATCGCACACCAACTGCTGCACGTGCTCGACAACCGCTTCTTCAGATCGCCCTCGATGTGTGAGTCGTTCGAGGAACCCACGACGCCCGACGGAAAGAAGAAAGCCCTCAAGGACGACGACCGGAAGCGGTCGCCGCTCCTGCCGCGATCCGAAGATCAGATAAGCACTTCGCCCAGCTCCCAGAGCTCGGGCAGTCCGGGCAGAACGAGTCCCCGCTCCGAGAAAGGACAGCCGAACGTGTGGTTCAAGGACGAAATGAAAAAGCCCCTGCTGCCACCGGGTTTCTCGCCGTCCCAACTCATCCTCTCGCGTCAGATTTCGCGTCTGCATCCGGAGCTCACGATGCCGATGTTTTCCGAGGTGACCAGCCGCTTCCAGACGGCGAGACCCGCCGTCCGGGCAAACATGCTGCACTACCTGCTGCCCTGGCTGCACAACATGGAGCTGGTGGACCCTAACATCCTGCGCGTGCAGGAGCAGTCCTACCCGCCCGGCAAGGAGGGCTGGGGCACCGCCGAGGCCACCGAGATGGTTCTGAACAACTTGTTCTACATAACCGTCAAATACGGAGATGAGCACGCCAAGGAGATCGAGGAGCTTTGGGCGGCTCTTGGGCTCTGTTGGCCGAACAACCTACGTGTCATCATCCGGTACCTGTTCATCATGATAACCCTCTCGCCCGGCACACTGCTTCACATCTGCAAGAGGATAGTGCTGTACATGGCACGCACCGCACCCGAGGGTCTCATCGATGAGCTCATGGCCGAACTCCAGGTCGTGGAAACCCTCAACGCCCACGTGGAACGGATCGAGGCCACGCCGTTCTACCGTTTGACCCGGAAGGGAAGCAGTAACAACAGCGAGGAGGAGAAGCGGATCGAGCAGGAGCAAGAGAGGGGAACTATCCACACGAAACGCCGGAGCGCCGAGGACGGGTCCGACGGATCGGTCTCCTCGGTCAAAAGCCTGAACAAGGTCGACCAGGAACAGGGCGAGAACAACTTCATCCTCCTCTGCCGCATGGCCGACGAGAGCAAGACGCCCAAGGACCCGCACCCTCTCCCGATGCCCGAGTACGGCGGCTACTACGCCCCGCTGGCTCAAGAACTGCCCGTCACCAACATTTTCCCAAACTGTGGCTTCCATCGCTGCAACATGGCTGTGATCCTCCTGACGGACCTGGTGACGTCCGGCATTTCGATCGATTGGTCGCCCCACATTCCACTCATGCTCCACCTGGCGTTCTTGGGCCTCGACAACGGGAAGCCGCTCGTCTACGAGCATTGCAGGAAGCTCCTCCTGAACCTGCTGATCGCCGTCGCACAGCACAACGACGATTACACGATATCCCGCATCCTCCTCAACGCGGCCACCCAGCAGCTGAACTTCGGTCTTCCCGGTCAGTTGTTCACCGCGATCAAGTACAACTTCACAGATCCCCAGAAGACGGCTCTGAGCACCTCGACCACACTCGTCAATAGCTCGATAGGCACCGAAGCGTTCGTGTCCGTGCGGGTGAAGCTGGGCAAGAGCGAGAACGAGGAGGTGACCACCGAGGACGTGACCAAGTGTCTCGTCGACTTCCTGGCCTGCAAATTCGAAGGTTCCCTGTGGGCCTGCGAAGACATCACGGCCAAGGTGTGGAGCGTCAAGAGCGCGGAGCAGCTCTCCACGTTCCTGCAGCACGTCCTGTTCATTTTCAAGGAGTCGCTGCCCTCGGCCCGGATCGAAGAGCGATGGGCTCAGTGTTCTCTGCAGATGGCGCTGAGCTGCTCTTCGCGGCACTACGCGGGCCGCTCGCTGCAGATTTTCCGAGCTCTCGGAGTGCCGCTCAACAACCGCATGCTCATGGATATCCTGTCGCGACTCGTCGAAACCGTCAGCGAACAGGGCGAGGACATGCAGGGCTACGTCACCGAGCTGATGCTCACACTCGAAGCGGCGGTGGACGCGCTCGACGCCAACATCAAGATCTCAGACCTCATGAAGGAAATCTTCAAGCCGATCCCCCCCCAGAACCGAAAGCATTACGGCGCCGTCATGTATTCGTCTCTGCATCGGCAGCACAGCCACGCCCGTTCCACGTCGTACAGCGTGCACGGCTCTGTTCAGCAGAGGAAGTCTGGAGGCGGCGAGTCTCCCATTCCCAAGACTGGTCGTCCCCAGATGTCTGCCGAAGACGAGCTGTCGAGGTCGCAATCGATCCAACCGCAGCAGCAGCTGGGCCGCTCGAGGAGCGCCCTCTCTCTCAAGGTCGGTGAAGAAGTCACTCTCGAAGACAAAACCAATCTCCTGCTGCAAATGTTCTGGATCGCGGTTTCCGTGCTCGACTCCGACTACGAGCACGAGTTCCTGCTCGCGCTGCGGCTATTGGAAAAGGTGTTACTGAAGCTGCCTCTGAAGAGCACCGAATGCGTGGAGAAGCTGGACAAGATCCGATCGCAGATGAAGTGGACCAACTTCCCGGGCGTGCACAACATCCTCCTCAAGGGCTGCACGTCCCCCACGGCTTTCGACTCGACCATCAACGTCCTCTGTCTCCTCACCAACCACCTGGACATAGCAGTCGTCGATTGCTCACAGAACAGCCTTGGATTCCCGTTGCACGTCATGGCTCTTCTGCCGTACTTCTTGGCCAACTACGATGAAGCCAATCCGCAGTGTATACGCGCGGCTGAAAACATAGCGCAGGTCTGCGTGGAACAGGGACCGAAGCTCGAGAACCTCGCAACCGTGATGACTCTCTACTCGCAAAGATCTTTCAGCAAAGAAAGCCTACAGTGGTGCAAATGCATCGTGAAGTACTTGTACGATGCGTACCACGACGTGTTCCTCCACTTGCTTGGCTTCCTCGTCGAGATGCTCGAGAAGGGGCCGAACTATCTGGTTCCTCACGTCCTCACAGTTCTCTACTGCATTCTGCTCTACCTCGACATCAGCGGTCCGACGACGGCCACTTGCATCAACAACGACCTCCTGAAAACCATGGCCCGCTACATCGAAGGGAACAGCTGGAAGGACGCTCTCAGGGTGATAAAGCACGTCGTGACCCGCTGCTCCGTCTTGCCTCCTAACGCGACCGGCGTGCCTCAAGCTACTCACCCCGCACCTCATGCTTCCGACGCGGTTTCGCTCGCATCGAGCGCGTCAGAGGTGGCCGATAGCGTCAACAGTGGTAAACGAGAGCTGCCCGGAAGGACAATGGACTTCAGCTTCGACATGAACTGCATCGCCTACGTCGGACTCAAGAGCACGAGTCCGATGACCCCGACCCCCACGCCAGCTCCCAGCGGACAAACTTCGAGCTCGAATAACAGCACCCTCGCCGCGCCTTCACCGAGACGAAGCCTCTCTCATGGAGCTTCGTTCAACAACGAGAGCTTCGGAGGCTGGAAAAGACCCTGGCTGTCTCAGGTAAGATGCTCTGACTCCTTCCCTCGTTAAAGCATTCCATAAAAGTAGGGGCCAACACCCCCTCCCCCCCCTCGTTTCCCCCACCTCACCCCGACGCCCGCCCTTCCTCATCGTTCCATGATTTTTTCCCTTGCAGCCGAAGACGCGCGAACATCTGATCTCGGTGTTGAGCTCCTGCGGTCAGCGTGTGACTGCTCTACCCAAGAGTCCTTCCGTGATATTCAGCCATACCTCGGACTCCCACCATCAATCGATGTCGATGTGTTCATCGACGGAAGAAGTATCGGTGAACGCTGGTCCGGGAGAACATCACTCGTCCGCCGACATGGACACCAACAACGAGTTCGGAGTCTTCAAAGACTTCGACTTCCTGGAGTACGAACTCGAAAGTCAAGAAGGTGAAACCATGGACAACTTCAACTGGGGCGTGCGCAGAAGATCTTTGTCGAACTTCGAAGTCGAAGACGGAAATTACCCAGGAACGTCCGGAGCTCAGAGCAACTACAACACTCTGGTTCCCCAAAAAGAGAAGAAAACCAAACAGGACAACAACTCGTCGTCGGACGATGGTTCGGTTTCTCCGTTCTACGACCATTCCGACGTTCCAAGTATATCCTTGGTGTTCCCGAACAGACCGTCTCCTTCGAGAATTTCCGGATCCTCGCAATCTCTGATATCGGAGGGCGATTGCACTCTCTCGAATACTTCGCCCACGTTTTCGCCTGTGCTGGCCCACGGGGGACATGGTTGTCCCCCCTATCTCGATGAATGCGAGAACTTGTGGCGTTCCAACGTGCGTCAATTGATGACAGCGGCCACTGAAGCCTCCGCTGGCGCAAACGTCTACAGGTGAGACCATGTTGCAGGAACGTTCATCTTTTTCGAGCTGTCGTCCGGTCCGGGCTTGTGGTCGCCGTTCGACGTTGGTATTTCAGAGAAAAACCGATTTGCTTCCTTTTTCAGAACTTTGGGACGTCTGCTCAAGCAATGCTTCCGGAAGGTGACTGAGCTCACGCGCGAATGCTGCAACCATCTGAGCAACAGCGACAACTTCAAGAGAATAACGAACAATTTCACCTCTATCCTCGATGTTCTGTCCAATCAGGCCGAGCCACCCTTCATTCATATCGACCCAGAGCTGTTGAGCTCGTCGCGGTCCTTGGAACGGCTGAAATTCCTTGTGCTAGAAGTGCAGGAACATTTCGAAACCTTCCTCGAGAAACGCGAACACAACTTGGAATACATGGATGCGTTGCGTTCAGCCATGAAGCTTGAATCGATCGGGGAAGAGATCAGTGAAGAGATGCTAGACGAGACCAAGTTGGACCTTTGTCGTGGTTTGTACAAATTGCACTTCCAGGCACTGCTCCTGGTGGACAGCTACAACAAAGTGCTCTCTCATCTCACAAACAGCATAAACCACACTCAGATCGTTGATCTTTCTGAAGAAGTATCCGCTGTCAAGGCCGAAATCATCCGAGCCGTTGAGGACACCGAATCCGATCGACTCTCACCGCCGGTTCCGATCGAGGTCCATCTGCTCTCGCAACCCGAGGCCGAAAACGTTCTCATCGAGCTTATTATGCAGCACAAGTGGAACAAGGTGACCAAACACCTCCATACCTACCGGCAACTGTTTCCCTCGCTGCAACTCGGGTCCACTGAAGACGACGACATGGATGTCGTACTGAAAATCTACTGTAAACAACTCTGCGAGCATCGATCCGGCTACTTCGTGATGACTCGTCCCGACTACGACATGACCGACGTTTGCCATAAACTCAGAGATTTAAATCTCCAGTTGTCGTCCACACTACATATTCTGGAGACGTCGGCTACAGAAGGCAATGCTACATCTTCGCCCATTCAAACGCCACAGAAGAGTCCACCTCGTCCTCCGTCGTAAGCGGATTCTGATTACGTTCACCAAAGAACCTCCATCGGTTTGGGACACCGAATAGTGCCCCCGTCAGCTGTGTGGAGCAACGACAGGACAAAATTCGAAGAAAAGCAGTTCAACGGAACAGATATGATCGACGAGCGCGGAAAACCCGAAGCTTTTTCTGTAAAGGAAGCCTTTCTATTTATTGACTGTACATAGTATTGTTTCAGAGGGGAGCCTGTTCCACCACGGTTCCCCGCGGAGAAGGAGGAGCGATGAATGACTTGCGGAAAATTTTCTTCCCCGGAGTAGATTTCCACGGAGAACTCCCGTTCTCGGAAAACTCATGAGCACCCAGACTTCGGTCGATAATGTGATTTGGCGTCCAGTGTCGTAAGCATTTCGGCGAACGGCACACAATTGTGTCGTTTCGCTTTCTGGCTCGCTCGTTCACTCGCTTGTTGTTCGCTTGCCCGAGCGAACCGATGTGGCATCGTTTCATATCGACAATGATAGCTTTGTGTACACTTATATTTTGTTGATGACGACGACGACATGATCCAGTCGAGTACAAAGCGCAAGTACTTTGCGAACAAACACAAATGACACGAAAATAAACAGTGAATGTTAAAGCGTACGGTCGAACAGTAGCTCTTGTTAATAAAATAATAATTTATACATCGCTTGCTCTGTCTGTGACCATTCAGACACCGGTCGCGAGTTTCAGGGTGTCCCGTGTATCTGACCCTGACGGATCTGTCCGGAAATCTTGCGTGACATTTCCAAACTCTTCTATCGATCCAGGCTCCTCTCCTTCCCTCCTTCGACACCCCAGAAAAATTGAACTGTGTGAGCAGTGAAGACGCAAGGCGCAGAGGAGTCCGTCTCTGCGGACTCGCTCCAGCGACCGGCTGCGAGCTTCAGCTGTGGCTGAAACTGGCCGGCTGCATAAGAATTGTGTGTTGGTGCCCGTATGGAGCATCATCACCACACAACGCCACTACAACAACCGGAATCACAACCGACACCACCACGAGCAGCAGCAACCACCTTTTTGGAATAGGTTCGCTCATTGATAAACACACTAGTAGCCAACACTCGGTGCAGCACGAAATAGTTTCCGATTTTGCGATGAAGGGTAAATGCTCAACCCGGAAAGTGGACCACAACGATCCATAGACAGGAAATCCCCGGGGCTCATCTTGACCGGCTAATATTTCGACAGGTTTCCCCCTCCCTCCTACACCAGTCTCAGCCCTCTTGATCACTCTGGAGCGGAGCTCGTCAGGGAACGTCGTCTCCTCGAAGGCTGGATGCGGACCACGTCCGTTACCGAACCAAACCCATCCCAACCTTACCGGGCTTGAACCTAACCCAGCATAAACTCATGCCAGCCTGACCGAACTTGAGCCCAACCCAAACAGCTTTTATTCCTGTGGGAGCGGATCCAATCGGTGGCTCCACACCTGTGTTTCCCCCAACAACGGTTACCACGGAAGGAGAAGCCCCGCATCGTCATATTACGGTGGATTTCGGGCGCGCCCTCCCAAGTTTCCCGAAGTCTCGTGTGGAGGGGAGCCTTTCGTTTCGTATGAGCCCCATTGCGACTAGAACCTATCCCCCTACCTCTCGCGCGACGCTAGAAGCCCGACGTTCCGCTCCCGTCGGTACGTTAGCGGTCGTTCATATTTCATTGGTTTTCTTGCTCCCATGCGAGGAAATTTCTTAAGCCTGTTCCGCGAGATTGAAGTCGGCGTTTGGTGGGCCCAACGCACGGGTGGAATGACCCGAGAGAGGGGTAACAGGAACCATCCTGCGAAGTGGACCAAGAAGCTGCTTCAGAGTTCCCAGATTCCCATAAACCCCAGAACGAGGGGAGTCTGACCCCATTTGTTGGGATGATATCGTCAACACGCTGTGATATCCGAGGATTCGCCCCGAGGTTTTGATTTCTTGCAATGCACGAGCATATGCGGTGCTAGGATTTCATCTCTCTTTTCATTTATCAAACCCGAATCCATTCAGGAGGCCCTCGGTTAGAATCGCATGGGGCTCTCTCACGAAATGGCCGACCGAACATCCGTTTCCAAGGATCGTGCTTTGGGTTCAGATGGGCTCTCGAAGGTGACCGAAAAGGGCTGCCTGATCGGGGTTCTCCTTCATTCCTCTTCTTCTGAATGCCAACCATGATCGAGCCTGAATATGGAGCCGTCGACTGACGTGACGATAAGTCCTGTGCACCGTAGGGGCAACAGGGTAACAGCTGATCGCTGCAGATCGAACGCTCCGTCGGATTGGAGAGTCCAGCTCTGTTTCGATGGCAATCTCGTGAAACGATATCCACGCCGACTGTTCAGATCACGAGGTATACAGAGTTTTCTCTTTCCTAGCGAAATTTGTCTCGAAGCCATTCTCGGTTAGTTGCTGTTGCAACCTGATCGGACCAATCCGTGGATCATGGCCTTCGAATTCCGCATTCCGCTTAAGCGACAGAACGCGCAAGCGCTCTCACTTTGAATAAGCTCGCCTGATCAACCCCTTTTTTCAGCCACCTGTGCTTTGTCACTGATGAATGACTGCCGCAGCGGGATAAGCTGCGACAACTGGTTTCCGATTTGCCAAGATTCTCATTGATGTGTCAAGCCTGGATTTTGCCAGAGAAGATAAGTCCACATATTTGGCCCAGATACCAGCAGAGGAAGACAACTCGGAGGATTTCTCAATGACCAATTTGCGGGTGTTGGAGCTGTACAGCGGGATAGGGGGGATGCACTACGCGCTCCAAAGCGCGGCAGAGGGAAGTGGACTTGGTCCGTTTCCTGGCTTCGAAGTGGTGGCGGCGATCGACATCAACACAATTGCGAATGAGGTTTATCAGTCAAACTTCAAGACGACCGTTCTCAACCGACAGATTCAAGTCAGTCTGCAGGATGAATTCCTCTGGCCCGCGATATGGATACTGCTTTGATGATTGACGGTCTGTTCAGCTCAACCAACTCATGAAGGCTGTTTTCCAGTCCTTGTCTGTCAAGGAGTTGGAGGGCACTCTGGCCTGTGACTTACTGACGATGAGTCCTCCCTGTCAACCTTTCACAAGGCAAGGCAAGCAAATGGGAGAACGGGACCCACGGACGAAATCTTTCCTGCATCTGCTTCAAGTCTTACCCCAAGTCGAAAAGCAGCCAAAGTAAGTGTCAACGACCGAAACTGCTGTGTGTGCTGAGAGAGATTGGAGTATTCCTCCGAGTACTTCGAAATAGCTTCGAGAACTTCCAGCCTTTTCGCAGAATGATTCTCCTTGAAAACGTCAAAGGCTTCGAAAATGGTCCTGTGTGTCACAAGTATTTGGAGACCCTTGAGAAGTGTGGATTTGTCTACATGCAGTGTCTGCTGTCCCCAGTCCAGTTCGGCATTCCAAACTCGCGATTACGGTGAGCCCGACGTCTCCTGCTTTCATGCATCAATTACTGAGATTTATCGTATTGATACAATCAAGCTTGGCTCTCTGCAGGTACTACTGCCTAGCCATTCGAGGTGCTCTGCTGAAGAATGGATACCAGCACATGTTCACGGTTGACAAGGATTGCATAATTCAGGATGCGTCCTGCTTCATTCAAAGCTCAGAAACTCCGGCCACGGGGACGATACAAGAGTTTCTCTGTGGAACGGATACAGAGAAGTTCCTCCTTGACGATGATGTCCTCAGGAAAAATTCCATGGTAGGTCTCAACTGCGCAAACCCAAATCACACCGTACCGATCAGCCCAGACTTGCGGATCCGAAATATTTCTAGCGTTTTCAATCGTAGGTTCTCGACATAGTGTTCCCTTCATCCGTCAATTCGTGTTGCTTCACGAAAAACTATGGAAGGTACATGAAAGGAACTGGATCGGTGATCACAGAAAGCTCACAGCGAGATATCGACGAGGCTTATGCCACGCCGGAGGGAGCTCGGCTCGCCGCTATGAAAAGTAAGGACCATATGTATGAACTTTACCGATTGGACAATGTTAAGCGATCTTCAGAGAAATCCCGTTCGGTTTCTCCAATATTCCCGTTTTGAATCCAATATCTCCTGTTGAAGGCTTGAAGCTCCGTCTATTCAGTCCAGAGGACGTGGCCTCGATAATGTGTTTTCCACCTTCATTCCGGTTCCCAGAAACATCATCGCTGAGAGAACGATATCATCTATTGGGTAATAGTATAAATGTCCTCGTTGTGAGCAAACTCGTCCAGTTCATGTGCTCTGTGATATCAGGCACCGGAGTCAATAAAACGCCACCCTAGCGATGAAGCGAGATTGAGTTCTCATTTGTGTTTCCCTGCTAGGTTCCAGGGAGATTTCCTCTGAACATTTTCCCATTGAAACGTCTGCCAGTCAGAGGAGAGGGTTTCGATGTGGAACCGCTGTTTCCTTGACGTTCCGGTAGTATGGGCTAATCGCTCCCAAATGACCCACCTTAGTCGGCTGACAGCGCACAGATCGGCACTTCCTAGACGTATCCCTGGATTCTCCGTTTAGCCAGCGCTCCATGTTTTTCTGTCTATATGTAAAACCGATCTGTTTTACTTCGGGGGATCCCGTCGTGATTATCGCGTCATGCTGCCATACTGTCCTACCATCCTGCAGCACCGAAACTTCGGAATACTGAGCCCGTGAAATCACAGTGGTCCCTGGAGTTCTCGGAAGCTTATCGAAACTCACTCGAGTCATCCAGAGTTTTCGAGGAATCCATCTTTGGCAACGCATTTATTCATGAAATTTTCTCGTGTAAGTGCCGAGTGCCATGCTCACGAGAGCCCTGTAATTGACCTCCATTTCCAGTGAGTTCGGAGAAGAATAAGAGTCGCGGACTATGAATGGGGCTCTCTGCCGCAATGTGTCAAATAAGTCGTCTGGGCCCAGGAAGAGGAGCCGGAAGTCGACGAATCCTCCGCTAATATCTTCAGGAAGCACTGGTTTGGGCGCTGAGCACGTTGATCGCGGGGGAGCATCTACTACGAGATTTTTGAATGAAACGCGTTCCGGTCTCTGGCGCCGATCAAAACCAATCCTGGAGCTCCTGTTAGCTTCTGATGGAACTCATTGATCCGCTTCATCAGCATCCCTTTTCAGCTTCGCGAGCAAGGACAGCCTGGTATCCCTCCATTTCCTCCATTTGGTCAGGTCCTGCACAGGCATCTTGACGCTCAGGGCCTCGTCAACAACGTCCACCGTTTCTTTCGAAAATGACGGAACTCCTTTGAACGTGTTGGAAACGCGTATGACTCCCGATGCGTATTTTGCGAAATACTCTCGAGTGCCTGAAACCAAGTTCACCCACATCGAACGGTTGCTACAGAGGAAAATCATTCATTTTGTCACAGTTGGGGAAGTGCTCCGATAGCGAGAGGGAATCACCTTCTGCATTCAAATGAGCGGTTTCAAGCGGCCCGAGGAAGGCGTATCTCATTCCAAGACCTTCGCTCATGACAGTGTCCATGTCTGTGACAGAGCACACGCCGTCTTCAATCAAATTCCAGCATTCGTTGATGATGGCATACTGAATCCGATTCAGAGCGAAGCCCTCAACTTCCTTGTTGAGGACCACTGGCTTCTGCCCGATTCTTGTTTGAATCGCCCGCGTAGCCTGCGTTACCTGGGAAATCGAGCACGAAGCTCAGATGTGTGCTCATGGGCGATTCTTGAATTCCTAGATTAGAACCAGCGACGAGATAAGCAACACATGCCTGCACGATGCCAAACCTGAGGCTTCTGCGCGTGCTCGTCGACCACGGTCACTGATCCATGAGAATTCCTCTTGGAAACAGGAAAGGCTCGCTCCCACGAGCTAATCACGAACTGAATTTACAGCGAGCATTATCAGTTCGATAAAAAGGCATTGTGCTGCCAGCAATCACCTGTGAATCGGTCCACGGTGCAGGAACGACCTCGACCAAGGGAACATAGTATGGCGGGTTGACAGGGTGAGCCACAATACACTGCGAACGATGTTTTAGTGTCTCCGTGAATTGCGATGGCGGGAAACAGCTCGTCGAGCTGGCAAGGACTGTGCATCGGAGACGAAAATTAGTCCACGATTCCTCCGCCTTCCTCTTCCATGGCGATCAATAGACGTCGAAGATGGAATCGGCGACACATTGGATTTCCACTTGTTGTCCTTACTGGTTTTGTCGTCGACTATTGCATCCAGTTGTTTGAAGACGTCACGTTTCAAGTCGACGTTTTCGAAAACGCATTCTTGCACATAGAGGGCTCCGGAGACGACCTCTTCTAGAGTCGCAGCTGGTTTGATCAGAGCCGCCTGTTGTTCCGCGTTGAGTGTACCTCTGGAGGATGCATCGTTGAATTCAGGTCATCCACCATTCCGCGAGAATGAGATCTCAGCAGCCGTCAAGCGGGCTCATATTAAGGGAAAAGAAACGAGAGGACCATGCGATAAGACCCCGACAAATCGAGAATCATGCTTACCGCAACATTTCTTTGGTCTCGAGGTTCTTGAGCTGCGTCTTTATGTCGCTCAGCGCTTCGGGTATCCGCTTTTCATCAACGTCGAACAGCTGGACATTGTAACCAGCCCCAGCGAAGAGCATAGCCCAGGAACGACCGATCAGGCCACTGAAATGCGTCTCGTCAGTTCAGCAGGCACATGACAACTGGTGAACTCAGGCTCCGAAAAGATTCACCCTCGGAAAAAACGGGTTTTTGTCAGTATCAAACCAATAATGTGGGAGGAACTCACCTTCCTATGATACCGATTTTCTCGCTTTTTTCTGCCATTCCGGTATCTGGCTCACTCCGGGTCGAACAGTTGAGACGCTTCTGCGAACGACGGTCGTGTCTGTCAGCAAGCAGGCGAGCAGGCAGAGCGTCCGTGCTGGCGTTTTTGAGTCGACAAGACCGAATGTTAGCATGAGTCCGCCGCCGCCGGCTTCCTTGGGAAGGGAGAGGGTTCATGTCTAGCAGGTAGGGTTTTCTCCAAACGATAACGGGTGTTAATCACACAGGACCAGAAACGCCCTGCCAGGAAGGCTTGGGTGTCGAATCATGAAGCGGAGCAGCTTGTTTGTTCTCGATCAAGTCGCGATGAACCTGAGAAGGTGTGGGAGATTCTTCTGCGGCTTCTGATTCGAGGGAATCGAAACGAATCCGAATGCCCGCGTGGTACTTCGGGACAATTCCCCCTCTTCGTTTTCCCCCGATCCCACAGCGGCCTCTCCGTACTAGATATCAGCGATTGCGATACATCCGTCACGCAATGAGAATACACGAGACTGTGTGGTCAATTCTTCTTTATGGAGGACCGAGGGTTTTCCACAAGTTGGGCACATCAGTGGAGCAAGCGTGACGGATGAGGATTTTTCGCGTTAACAGAAAATGATGCGAAACAGTTCTTTCTAGATCTCTTTGGTATTTGATGGCAGCACCGTCTTCGGTGACCTATGACATTATATCACGGCCTGACGCTCTAAGTGACGTCCGAATTCGAGAGTATGTCACATCTTCGGTTACGATTCGACAGTGGAAAACGGATGCTTGGGCATGAAAAAAACTTTTTTGATTGGTTAGCCTCTGGAAAAGCTCATATTGACCATCACAGGAAATCTCTGGGTCAGCATAATTTCGTGGATGGACTCATCTGCCACACACGACTCTGAGACTGAATGGAGACATCTCCTGACCGATATCTACGGAATCGCTCACTGGGTGGACGGACGACTATTGGACATTCTGCGGCTTTGGTTGAGCTCCTGCATCCGCATTGACACTTGCTCACTCAGAGCTCTTCTTTCTTGAGCAAGTGTCTCTGGATCTTCCCGCTGATCGTTTTCGGGAGAGTCTCTCTGAATTCGATTTTTCGCGGATACTTGTAAGGTGCAGTGCGTGCTTTGACGAACTCTTGCAACTCTTTCTTCAGGGTTTCGGACGCTAGATTCCGATCTTTCAGAATCACGAATGCTTTTACGATCTCAACCCGCTGTTTGTCAGGAGCTCCAACGACCGCATTCTCCAGGACGGCAGGATGCTCGTTCAGGATGGTTTCGATCTCGAAAGGGCCTATGCGGTACCCCGACGACGTGATCACGTCGTCTGCACGCATGTCGAACCAAAAATAGCCTCCATCGTCCTTGTGCACTCTGTCTCCAGTCAGGTAATAGTCCCCGTCGAAAACTTTAGCGGTTTTCCCCGGCTCGCCTTTGTATCCCACGAAGAGCCCGACTGGGTGCTCGGGTTTGATTCTGACAGCCATGTTGCCCACGGTGTTCGGACCCAGCGGTTGCATGTTATCATCCAAGACATCGACATCGTATTCGGGCACGGCTTTTCCCATCGAGCCGGGCCTGGCTTCAATCTCCGGATGGCTGGCGCAAATCAACAAGGTTTCCGACTGTCCGTAGCCCTCACGTATTTCTATACCGGTTAGGCTCTTCCATTTCTCGAAGGCCTCGGCACTGAGCGGTTCGCCCCCCGAATAAGTCCCCGTTAGGTGCGGGAAGCAGAACTTCTCTTGTTGGTTCATCATCATCCTATAAACGGTGGGGGCCGAGCTTATCTTGGAGATGGGGTGTTTTTCAATGAGCTCTATCAGTCGTTTCGGGTGGAAGCGCGTTTCGAGGTCGACCACCAAGGAACATCCCGCGATGAAAAGGGGGTAGGTTCCGAATGCGGTCTTCGCCCAGCCTGTATCCGCAGTGCAGAGGAAGTCATCGTGCGAATCCAGAACCAGGAGGTTGGTCAGAGTGCTGACATGACCGAGGAGATAGGCGTTGTTGTGCTGCACCATTTTCGGGGATCCTGTGGTTCCGGATGTGAAATACACGAGAGCGTTGTCGTGAGCCCTCGTATCAGCTGCTTCGGGAGAATTCCGTCCCTTCAAAGATGAGAGCGGCCTCCAACCGGCGGTGCGCTTGTCTGTCACACATAGAAGGTGTTTCACTGACCAATCGGGACTTTTAGCGCCGTTGATATCCTCGATCTTGTCCGATATGATCACGGAAGGCTTGAACTGCTCGATTCGATACCCGAGGTCTCTAGACAGGGCTTGAGGAGTGACCGTGGTGAACTCGATGCCAGCTCGCAGAGCCGCCGTCGTAGCGATCCAGAACTCTGCACAACGAGGCAGACAGATCAGGATGCGATCGTCCCGGGTCAGGCCCAGCTCATTCACGAAGTCTCCCGCCAACTCCTTAGTCAGCTGGGATAACTCGGTGTAGTTTATGTTGCGATGCTCTTTAGCATCCATGCCGATGATCCGGAGAGCGGGGTGGGTTGGGTCCTTCTCCAAACGGCGCTCTTTGTCAGCCCAATAGTCGATGACATCCCGGGCGAAGTTGAGCTTGTCGGGAATCGTCGCGGGAAGTCGCTTCTCTATGATGTCTCTCACTGTCACATTGGTTGTTTTGAATGTGCGACACTGCCTCAGAAGTTTTAGGGTGGGAAGTGCTGTCGCTCGAGTGGTCAGCATATTTACGAGTAACGCTTGGCGGACAAAGTTCGAGAGCCTATCCCGAGTTTAACCAGCGCCTTTCCAGATGCGTTCGCCCTTTCTCGCTCTCCTGGAAGCCATCTTTCTTCCGGACACCTTCCTACGCACCTGCCTGAAAGAGAATGAATGGGAATGGACTTGAGCCGCCAATCAGCGCCGATGATGTTTCTCATCCGGAACTCCACAGAATGGGTTTCCAGCACGGACGGAAGACGTGAATTCCTCACTCGATTCGAGGCGTCGTCCGTCTATGATGTCTCCTATATTGCTCTGAAGCGCTTCGAATGACTGCGTCGGCTCGTTCGATTGGCTTCATCCGCGGTGCGGATCCGAAACCGAAGATCGAATCATCGGCGGCATATCCGGCGGGTTTCTAGATGTTCCGCCTTGAAGAGCCTCGCGAAGAGCACCGAGACATCTGTCGTGTTCTTCCATCCATGAGAACTGGCATCGCTCTTCAGGGGCCGATCTGTCGTAGGTGACGATTCATACCGGCGACGACACCAAGTCGAGAACTTTTGTAATCATCAGCGAAGTAGACGATCGGGAGTTTCGTGTCCGCTAAACGCCCTTTAGGTCTCGCCTGCTACATACTGTGGCTGCCGCTTTTCCTTAGGATCCTGCTTCGGAACGTCGATACGTTTGCCAGTTGCCCCCCCCCCTCGTGCAGTAGAGACGACGGAGGCTCTGATCCCGGAAACTCTGAGCGGACGCAGAAGGGCCCTCCTGAAACCTTGTCGGTCTGGTCCAGAGCTACTCAGGTTGGGAATTCATTGAGCAACAATCGAATATGGGACGGCCGTCCTCGATGTAGGTTCGAATATCTCCGTCAACACCCATAAGATCCATATTAGGAGGATCCAAAGAGAAACCCCTGAACGCTCCCAGGCGTCCGAAATTGAATCAATTCGTGACAAGATATCATGAGCTCACGAGCTACAATACGTGGTCCAAGCCCAGCGGTGCGACGCAATGGTCCTGAGTCACTTTGGGGTCGTTCCACCGGAATTGACAGAGCTCGTTCCATGGTCGAAGGCTCCTGATGATCAGAATGCAACTAGACGCCCGGTTGAGTTTCACTAGTTCTTCGCTGAGGTTCCCATCCTCTTGGTCCGGATTGCGGCAGAAGTGTCGAAGTTCAGCATCACTGTTTTTTGCTCAACCGCGTGCGCATTCAGCGGGCAAAGTCGCCGAGAGTTGCTCTCATGAGAGTGTCTTTCGGACTTGCTGCATCACGACTGAGAGAGCCCCTCCCATAGTAGCCTCTCAGAGTTGGGGAATTTCGACATCTGTACATCCCCGACATTGGTCTTAGTCAGTGTGCGGTCCATGAACAGTGGCGCTGACTAACAGCTACAAACATGGGCTTCATGGAGTTCGGGATCCAGGATTCAAGTCCCGAGTCAGCTACAGTCTTCCGCTTCCTTCGTTCATGCTTGCCGGAAACAAGAGCTTGTGAGGATTCGGAACACCCACACACCACAACCTCCGCTGTGTAAACTTTTGCGACCCGAGCCTTGAATATATCAACCTATATCAACCCCAGATGATATTAGTGGAATCGTGCAGAAAAGGAAGGTTGATACATTCATAGGGGGCTGAACTGTCTCTATTCGGGAGCTTTGAAGCGGTATCCGATTGAAGCCGGCGACAACGAATACAACATGACTTGCTGATTGCCATATACTGGAAGCGAAGTGTGTCGGCCCCTCCCCTAATTCCCATTCTTTTTCCCTTGATATGTGCGGGAGTTCTGCCGGAGGGGCGCTAAGCGGTGGGTGATGAGGTTTGCATATTTCCGAATAACGCTCGGCTGACAAAGTTCGAGATTCTGTCGGCGGCTCTCCGGAACCTTCACCCACCCTTTCCCCCGTAGCCGTATCTTGTGCATCCGTTTCTTGCTTGATCCAAGAAATGCTACAAAATATCAGTGGATATCTGGAAGTCGCTCATTCCGCAGATCACGAGCCACTCGAAATAGTCAAGGTCCGCTAAGATCTTTCTGTCCCCCCCCCCTCTCCCCCCGGAACGTGGTAGACACGTAGCAGCGCGATAGTTTCTTCGAGGCGGACATTCTTAAGATATTTATTGAACCGCGAGATTCCAAGCTTGCGGCTGGCGGGAACAAATGCGCTATGAACAGAATAAATAACAGTTCTTTGGATTCGCCAATCGATGTCAAATTCGATCCGGAACTCCATCAAATGGGTTCTCCCCACGAGCGGAAGACACGAATTTCTCACTGCGTCCGAGAAGTCGTCAGTCTGGGAAGTCTTCCAAATCGTTCGGAAGCGCTTCGAAGCGTTGCGTGAGCTCGTTCGATTGGTTCGATTCGCGGGACCGATCTGAAATCGAAGATCGAATCATCCGCTGTCGTTCTAGCGGGAACTGGAAAGTTCTGTGTCAGGGAGCCTGGTGCAGAACACAAGAGAGACAACCTACCGTCTCCTGCGACCTTGCGGACCAGCAAGGAGTGCTGGCCCCGCGGGTAGGGCCTGTATCCCTGCAGGCACACCCCCGTAAGCATTTGAGTACATCAGTTGATTGATCGGAGCCATCATCGTGGCCATGCCTTATAAGAAAAAATCGTTCTTGAGCATGAGATGTTCCAGAATCACTCAGAAAGAAAACGAAGGATTCTCCTGTTATTCAGATTGCTCGTGCGAAATGCGAAGTCACCTAATTGAAACTTTATCGGCATCTTACCCAGAACGGAAGCGAGGCCGACTCCGATAAGGAAAAGGATGAACTCTTCGGACTCAAAGAACTGTCGGCTTTGGAGATGGCTCTTCTTCTTCTTGCGAGGATAGTACATTTCGTAGGAGTCATCATGACGTCTGTCGAGACCAGAGCTGTTATGCTCCAATCGGGATTTTCCGAATGAATCACCAACCCGCATGCAAAACCTCTTACAGAGGCTTCAAGTTCTTGCTGGCCATGACAGTGGACTAGATGAATTGGCTGGTTGGTTGAATCACTCACCTGGAAGGCATTCTATCCAGGGCCATCTGAGCAACGAGCCGGAATGTTTCCTTGGCAACGAGCTCCCGCATACCCAGAGGAGGTGCGACCTCCGGGAAGAATCTCGAGTTTTGCGCACTTTCTTGGTGGACATCCTTGGTCTCGTTGAACTTCATTGCCTGGAGAGCCTTCAGCCGGGAGGTTATCAGCTCGCCCAATGGAGACGCGCTGACCAGACAAGGCATCGAGACGAGGATGCAGAGCAGCATTCTGCTCCGGAAAAGAGTGAGCTTCCCGGACGAACTTCTCCGAAGTCGTTGCGGACCGAGCACCGAAAACCAACAGCGTTCGAAGTTTCGACCCGGCCTCCTCACAGCGCAGTGTCGATTTGGTGGGGGAATGACGCGTGTTCTGAACTTAACTCAGCAAAGAAAGCTTTTCGTCGATGAGAGGGAAAATCTCAGCTGGACCGTGGCTTGCTCGCCACTGCTCTTACTGCCGCAGTCGTCATCCGTCTTCTGGATCCCACATGCCTTGGGTGCGGGTTCTCCGATGCTCGTCTTTGTCTGTGGTGATGTGGAGTGGAGCTTGGTTGCCGCGTCGCTTCCCCCGCTGTCCGAATCATCAATTGATGGCCCAACAGAAAACTCACGCAGGAACGAGCCCTGTTTTTTTGGTTATACAGAAATATGTCGGTGCGGGCGGATGTCTTTCGCACGAATTTGAAAGAATGGATCCGCACATTGACTCCAAAACGCGAGCTTGGCTTGCTTTATCCGGAGCTGCCTTCCAGTTGGGGGCGCGCCGAGATCAAACACTCCGAAATGTAATTTTCAATCGAGGAGCGTGACGGGACCGTTGATTTTACCAGCTTCTCTAGGGTGCCCCCAGAGTGCCGAACTCAAACTCTGTTTACATTCGGATTTGTCCGGGTCTCGACTCCTTCAGGTGGGTCAAGCTGGAATTCCCGAAAATTTCTTCGAGCGTCACAGAATCCCCGACTTGCGTGATGGTCGAGCTTCAGTGATGAAATCTCGAGCTGTGATGACATTCAGGGATTCAGAGCTCCGCCTGAGGTTCCGAGCCTTCGAAAACATACGAAACCGATGTTCGCCAACAAGTCACCAGGATTCCTCAATGTTTCAGGAATTTTTCATCCGGCGGTGATAACTTCCGGAAGCGATTCAAGTGGGTTTGAGAACTGTTTTCCTCAAACTGATCGACTCGTTCGTGGCTGTGATGAGCGCGTCAACTTCGAAGACGGATTATTCTTTTCGTTTGCTGCGCGCAGTGGACGGAATGGCCGCTCGCGTGACGGCAGAATACCGAAGAAAGTTTCTGTCCATCAAAGTGATTTTGTATTCAACTGAAGAACTGAGAATCTGGGTTAGACCAACGGTTTTAGCGCCTCGGTGGCGCCTCCCCACTCCGAGGAACAGCTCAACCGCGGTCGGTGGTCTTCCTGTTCCATACAAGTCATCAGCGTCAACCGCCATCATCATCATCATCGCAGCGATCCACACATTAGTGATGTCCACTCAAGAAGAAATGAATGTCACCACTGTCAACAAGACGACTCCTCTTCATTCTCTAGGACCTAATGTGCGTCCAATGTAGGCTTGAGGTGGAGCATGCTCTTTTGGATGGAGGCGGTTCCCACATGGCAACAAACTTTTTGATCGAGGAGCTATCTGTTCGCGTATTCTGCCCACAGCTGCTGTGGAGTTCCATTTGCAACTGTCCAGCCGCGTTCGACACGATGCAGGTAGGTGATTCCGGTTCCACCATCTTCCGAGTCGCTGATATTCTGCTTTGCGGTCTCCGTCCCGAATCGAGTTTCTTGTCGAATCGCATGAACTTATCGACTCTATGTGGTTGACTTTAGCACAAAGCTTGCTCTGACGTGCACATGCACCGGATCGCAAACGCGCACGGAAAGTTCATCCATTTTGACCTCTGGTCTACATTGAGATGGAATCTAACGGATCTTCACCGCTGAGTCCGGCTGAAGACGCTTCAGAAAAAATGGCAAGTTGTGAAACTCCAACTCATTTGAGGATTTCGCTCACTCTCGAAAGTTCAGGCTCCAAAGACCTTCCTGTTCGCTTGCACGGAAAATCACCGTGTCACAATCGCGCGCTCCACAGCATAGACGTCCGTACCTGGCGAGGGGTTCTCTCAACCGCACTGCAGACTACTCACGCCTCGGAATACGCTCCATCAGATGTACGCTGCGTCGCCCTGGGGAGCACGGTGCAGTTCCTCCTCCTCTTATCCCGTGCTGCAGTCCAACGACTTTTTCCATTGCAGACTAGGAGAGGATCCCTGCTTTCGTCGATATCGAGTGAATACGGGTCATCGAACCCTCCGGGAAGTTCCACTCACACGGATGATGGCGACTCATCCGACGAGCCGGAAGATCTCGACGAGAAGTACGAGCTCAAATCAAGACGGCTCATCGAGATAAGGGTGAGGTTTCGGGAGCGACTTCCAGATACTGCATTTCCTCCCATTGCTGGGCATGCACACCGCAGTATCTTTCGACATACCGTTCGGATATTTAGCAAACAAGCCAGGTGATTCCAAGGCGACCTAGGAAACTCGTATCATGGGGCTGGTACGGAGATGAGTTTCTTGGGAGGTACGCGTCATCGAACTCGGGAGGTATCAAACTTGCGGAACAAAAACCAGGGAGCGAATTCGAATCACGGAATCGGAGATCGTGTATTACGGCATCGCTCACAACTCTCGTTCAGGTCTCCAAGGAATCATCTCTTTTCTTTCTGCGCAGCAAGGCTGTCGCACTGGTACCACAGGACGAGCGGCCGCTCAAGCTGATCCTGCTTGCTTGGTAGCTTTCCAGAGCTCCACCCACTGACCTCGTAGTGGCAGGATGAAAAGTGCCCTGCGAATAGAACATGGCCAGCAATCGGATGGAGTATTGTAGCGAATAATGAACACCTGAAATTTTTAGGTCTAGTATTGAGCCCTTCACCGCTGTTCTCTTCAGGACGAGTTCGAGCGACTGAACAACGTAGCGAACGAGCTGATAAACCAACAGCTAGAACAACTGAACCGGAAGATTCAGGACGTCCGATCCGGCGACGACGAGGAATATAGGTGAGCTGTCATCGGGGGTCTAGCATTCTGTTCCGACCCGCTGGGAGAGCTCCTGTTCTCTCTCAGAATCTCGCGCTCGTTCTTTATCAGAAATGAAATCTACCACCGAGTTGCCCAAACGAGGAAGTTTCTAGTTACCAGTTCTCAATGGACGATTTCGATCCTCAGGCTTCTGGAAGCCTCGCTCAGAAATCGACACAGAGAGAAGTTGGAAGTCGCGAGCGTGCGTTTGAGTTTGCGTCGGAAATCCGTTGAACAGCAGTACGACGCTTTGGTCAGAACGAACGATTTACAAATGGCGGTGAGCGTTCATCAGTCGATGATTAGTGAGCTCTCGCGGGACTTTTCTGCTGTTCGAACGAGTCCACCGAATCCGTGTAGATTGCTCGTTGGAAAAAAAATTTGATTCCAATGGCTGTGTTTTTGAATCTTCTCCCTTCTTTCTCGCAGGAGGCCAAAGCTCGCGCACGTGTCGAACTTTTGTCAGAGATATACAAGAAGCTGAACGAAACTATCATGAATCGGTTCTCGGAACAGCTCTCCGAAGTTCACTTGTTCGAACAGATATCGAAGTTCGTCAAACGATTTCTCAATGATCCCATCGACCGATTCGAGCCCCGAAGTCGGAAGAAGCCTCTCACCGTATCCTTCCCTTACATCGTTTATAATCTTCAGGATCAAGAGGTTGACGACGATCTCGCCGAGATTCAGCAGGTGTATAAACTTCATCCTCTTGTTGCACTTCTCATCTCTGTCGAAATATCGACACGACGCCTTTGCGATAGATTATGCATCGTCATAGAATGTTTGAAAGGCTTGAGTGGTTTTGAAGGGCTCAATTCAAAATTTTTCCGATTCTCTCTCGCAGGCTTGCCTGCCCAAAGACGCTCACAACGAGGTCATGGACTTCGAAATGGAGGACAACGATGGGGGGAATGAAGATTTTGAACTCGAAAGCGACTAGTCGACGGTCACTCTCATTGAATAAAATGCTACTTCTCAAAACCCGATCGAACTTCTCCTGTTGGATAAAACGAGACTCGCGTTCACAAACGGTGGTTATAGAATCCCGCTCCTTGGATCCGCGAAACTCGAAGAGTCCACTCGCAGTTTTCACAAGCTGCCGCGATTTCCATTTTCCATATGATTTCCTATATTAAAGGTCACCAATCATACTCCCAGTCGAGCTTTCTGGTGAACTGTTAGTCGTGAGTGAGAAGTGCCACGGGACGCCTGGGCATAGAAAGTATTTATTCTTCGGGCTATGACTACAATCAAATCGAGCCTAGGAAACTTGTTTGCGTAGAATACTCATCGTCGCAAGCTAGTGCTTCAAACTGGGACCCGCCTCGCACTGAGGTCGGGTCGGTGTGGCATGAGGAGTTTGATGAAGCGTTTGCGTACGCTCAGGACCCAATACCGGATACGAACGAAGATACGGGACAATTGAAGATACTGGGACATCCTCTTCGATCTAGAACGAATTGACAGCGGTTCTAGAAGTCTCATCATCCCCTCGATCGATTCTTGTGAATCATGCAGTTAGTTGACTCTGACCTGGATGACTACGGATGTCGGCAAGTCGGACGCTGCCGGTGGACTGATTTCAGTGCTCGATGGAAAGTCCCGTGAGCTCAAGATGTCTCCCGGCATCGACTCCGATCAACACTGTGGGACACTCTGGAACTGTCGGACTCCGATAACTTGTGGGAGGCGCGTCTGATTTCACCGAGGGCCGGGGGAATCTGAAGGCAAACCTCAACTAACGAACTTGTCACTCGGCCCATCCCTTGACTGGAGCCGATTTTCCTCCCTCTGAGGTGCTGCGCATTTTCGCAATAGAAACAAGGAGAATCAGCTCACCCTTCGTCCCGTCTCTCCGGAACCACAAGAATGGATCATGGGAGAGTATCATCCGTGCGTCGTCAAGATCCACGGAAGCCGGTGAGTGGGACGACGACTTGCTGGGGAACGGACAGCGTTTGCCGGAAGTCACCGTTACTCGAAATACGCCGATTGCCGGCTCTGTCGCGTCGTTGAGGAGTTAGGTTCATGTACTCGGGATGAGCTCGTCCCAAGGCGAGGCGACCATATGACCCGACTCTATCGGTTCCTGTCGTGGGTGACTCCACAAACAACTCTCCGGGCTTCTCGCTTCCGGTTCGCGCGCCTTCGAACCACCGGAAACCTCCGCCATCATATGGTATCGCTCAGAGTTTCTTTCCATTTCCCTGTTGAGTTCGATTCGGGCGACGAGAGGAAACCGCTCACGATGAAATCGCGGACGCCATGGAAACTGAGCTTATCAGGCAAGTTCTTTCTTTTTTGAAAAGTGATCCAACACTGCCATTCTCGAGTTGGGGGAAAAAAATTCCTTTCCCAAGAGGACAGATGGAGCGTTCTTGAAGACATTTTTTCGGACTTTCCCAGATTGCTGCCAAATCAGATGACACTCCGCCGATCTTCGGGCGCGATCTCGAATCGCATTGTAGTGTTGGCTCTCATCGCTTCAGGAGCTGTTATGGTTCTCCTCTATGATTGTATCGTCGAGAAGAGCCCATCGAACTATCGAACCATTCTGTGGACAGGTGATTTTCGGTGAAACTGCTAGAACGTGGTCGCAAGGGAGAAATTGACGTTAGGTGTGGCATCTCACCCTTCTGATTTCAGGCAATGATGGAAATGAGGCCGTAGGTTGCGACGGGAGCCCGCCAAACGTGACCATAGATCCTTCGCGGCTTTACTTTAACCGAATTCCGAAAGCCGCGAGCACTTCAATGCTCAGCATCCTGCATGCTCTCTCGACAAAGAATAATTTCACGCACACGTCGTCGTCGGTTTACAATATGCGAAGATTGACGGAATTCGAACAGAGAGAGCTCGCGGCCAGTGTCTTCAATACTACGCCGCCGGCTAGTTTCGATCGGCATGTTCATTTTGTCAACTTCAACTCGTGAGTTCCTCTGAGCTGGCTCGCGGAGCCTGTCCTCGTGAAATTATCCAGCGTCACTTGGAGAGTTGATTTTCTTTTCCGCTTTCTCGTAACGCAGCGGCGTCCAGGCGAATCTGATTTCCTGGTCCTGATTTCAAGGCTCGGCTTCGAATCGCCGGTGTTCATCAACCTGGTGCGAGATCCTGTCGAGCGCGTCATCTCCGATTACTACTACCGACGCTCTGTCGCGAGGAAGCACCTTGACAGCTACAATGTCACTCCGAGCAAATTTTGGCTGGAAAAGGTATCGTGATCGGACGACTTTCTCATCGCAATGCGAAGATACAGTCCCAAACAAGTTGGAGTTCACTCTATTGAATCCTCTCCAAAGCCTCTCGAAGAGTGTATACGGAGATCCGACGATGAGTGCCGCTACATGACGGGATACTTGCAAGTCGGTCACATGGTGCCATACTTTTGCGGACACCAACAAAGATGCTTGTGAGTTCGACCCAGTATGAGAGACGGAAAACCCGCCCAAGATATCATTGAGATCGGTCGCCGGAATCTGATTCTCCACCCCGTACTCCAGGCGTCTCTGGAAAAATTGCGATGCTCAAAATGACACCATTTTTGAAATTCCAGGGTCATGAACGACAACTGGGCGCTTCAGCAAGCCAAGCAGAATATTGAGCGGTTTTACGAAGTTGTCGGACTGGTTGAAATGCTGTCTGAAACGGTTGCGGTACTCGAGAAGCGTTTGCCAAAGTTTTTCGATGGTGCCGGAAAAATCTTGACCCAAATCGGTAAGGTACAGGCACGCAAGCCCCGAAATATGAGATGGTGCAAGCTTGCCAGGATTTTCAATCCGATGAGTGATCATCGGATTGAATTGTTGAATAACAATTTCCCAGGTCCGCACAATGTCAACGCAGAGAAGCCGAATGTCACGTCTGGAGCACGGAGCGAACTCGCGCGGAATCTGACCAACGATGTTATCTTGTACAATTTCATCAAGGAACGTTTGTTGAAACAAGTGGAGGAACTTCAGGCGTCCGCCGAACCCTCCCTCGCTCGCTCGCTCCCTCCCCCGTCCTAGTAAATCATCGATAATATTTGACACATCCTTGTATTGAGAGAGTTTCTGCGTTTCTATGCCACTGAGTTTTGTTCCACCGCGATGTATAATGTTGAGGTCTATACTTAGGTTGGTTCCGACTCCTCGTTGAACAGAGAGCTCATGCAGCATCTTCACTTCTGAGTGCATTATACTATTCCCAACAATACGATTCTCAGGTGGGGGACAACCGAATCGACTATGAGTGAAATTCACCGAGACCAGAACATAGCATAGGAGCACACAGTGTTTCGTTTTACATCAAAGTCGTCTGATATTCAAAATGGACCGACTACGCTGTTATTTCACTGTGTTTGTGAAGTTGAAGGTCCCAAATTTTGAACCAGTTTCCTGAGTCTTTTTTTAGTTTTTTGCCCCACTGTGTTGATGCCTTTCATGAAGCCTCGGACATAATCTGTCATGAACAAATCCGTCTGCAGTTCCAGAACCAGCGAGCTCGAAGAATATTCTAAGGATGGTGCCAGATGCAGTTTCATGAGTTCTTCGTGTTGTTTAAGCTCTTCAGCGAACGAAACACGGAGATCATCGGCTTCCTGCCAATTGATTCCGTCGAATTAAAGGACTCTCCTCTCGGTAGACCTGGGGGTTGCGCAACGGCCAGGTGGATCGAGTCATAGAGACGATTCAGAAGTCATAAAAATGAAAAAGCGTCATGAGAAACCTTAAGGTAACAATGGATTTGATGAGCGTTCTCGAACCGTTCATCGTCAGTAAGAGTTTTATGCTGTTTCACGTAATTGCCGTCGTGGAAAAATGAGTTTCGTATCCGTCTGATGCTGCGGCAGAGTCTTTGAAATTCTGCCTTCTGCCATGGATCCAAGTCATCCATCGTATGAGGCCGTTGCCGCTTCGTTTTCGTTCGCCAGCCAATTGCTGTGGTCGATATTTCCCGGACTCTGAACCTCAGCAAGGGGGCGATCTTTTGAAAAAGTCCATAAGGAATGGAGTTGCCGGTTCCACCGGCTTGCGCAACGCTGAGCTCATGTTTGCGACCGGGAAATGCTCTGGAGCTCGAGCTACGCACTGGATCCCCCGAGCCCGACGAGCGTCGATTTTGAGATCGTCCAGGAAACCAGATCACAGTGCCTCTACGTGTGAACCCGCGAATCGGCCTAGGATATGCTCTGTCTGGTGGACATCAGCGCGCGACGGCTGCTGCTATAGGGCTGGCAGTGCAGGCGCTTGCGGAGGGATCAGAACTTTGGCTCCTTCCACCACTTGCTCAGAGCGGCTCCAATCTTACCGGTGTGGCGGTTCACGCACTGCAGCGGTGGTGGTCGAACGAAGGGTACCGTGCGCTCCGGATAAACATCTATTTCGCGTGCTCGGTGAGGCTTCATCTGCGTGAAGGCTTCTTCAAAGGTGACTACTCTGATCTTCTTACAAATAATCCACCAGAGATGTTATCCCACTCGGTTCTTGCCCCAGACCATATTGTGGGGCTCTCCATCATTTTGCGTCTCGAATGGAGATCGATCTGGTTGAGGATTGCACTTTCAAAAGACTGCTTCGCTACCCGCTGGAGTAAACTCGCTTGAAGCCGATCGAACTTATCTTGGAGCCGAGATGTGGATTGTTGCTAGCCTGACTAGACGTGCCATCAGACCGAACGGTGACCGGAGACGACAGTTCTTCGAAACAGGTCTTTCTCGACAAACAACTGGCTTGGAATTGCGAGCGAAGACTGTTTCCGGGGATCTGTTTCTTTCCATCGGCTGATTTGACAATCTAGCCAGAGCACTGTGGACATGTCGTTGCTGTTCTTCTAGTTCACGACAGGTTCGCATCAAGCGCAAACGAATCACGATTTCCTTGATCTGATTTGTTGGGTGTGCCCGTGACCCATCATTCGGACGGCATCACCACGGCCTGAAGCTGGTGATTTCCTGACTGGGCCTCCGGGTCCCCTGGATTGAGACTCCGAATGCTCATTCACAGGAGGTCGTTCTGAAGCTCCGACGAATATCCCGAACGAATATGCAGAGTCGTTGATACTCTGCAGGAATTTTGAAATGGAATGCGAGCGGGGGTCATCGACGCTTCTTTGAAAAATCTAGGTCCAAGTTTAATTCTAATCAATCAGCACCGGTTTCATCTGTTTTTGAAGTGTGGAGCATCTTCCGTTCAGCAGGGCTGCTCCTCGAACATTTTGACGAGTTAATTCGTGGGTCGGTTTGGTATCAGCCGTACCATGCCTCTACACGCAGAGTCACTCGAGCAGTCGGAGCGGTTCAGCTGGAGCAGTCCTCAACGGAACCATCGCAACAGTTTGGTGAACATCGTCACGAGACGAAAGTCGAAGCGGAACTGCGAAATTCTTTTTCACTGACGATTCCATCGCCACTCAAAGTCATACCCTCGAAGCCACCCCGCAAACCGAAGCACATGCGATCCCCACACCGTAATGATGAATCCAAATTGAATGGATCTGATCGAGGGACTCAAGAGGTGAATTAGACGAATGTCTATCATCAGCGTCGAGAACCTGATTGTTTTCTCGGGTTCATCCAGACCGGGATGTCGGCCCACATGGATATTCATATTTCGTCGCGATGTTGAAAAACGCAGCAGATCCCCCACCGCGGTGCATCGAATCATCCTCACTGTCGTTGTCGGACCTTAACTGTAGTCGTGAGGAATATATTCCGTTCTCTCGCTTTCCGTGGGCTTCATCCGACGTTGGTTCTGGTCTGGGTGTGAGATGGCGTCAGAACGAGAGGAAGCTCTATGATTCAGGCTCTGAAACGAGTTACGACGAAAGTGTGATTTATGTCCGTGGATTTCTTCGATGCCCGTCAGCTTTCTCCGCAGCCGGAGTGCGAAGTACGGAAAACCTGAGACTTCCCGACGTCGAACGGTTGCGTAGGAAGAACATGTCAGACAGTATGAACACAGGCTCTTGCGTTTCTCCGACTTAGCCTCTAATGCTCGTCCGAGAGCTCCTTTTTCTGCTGTGATAGGCCTACGTGTGCAGGCTTGCGCGGAGCCCAAACAAACCAAAGTGAAGCGTTTCACCAAGCGGAACGGATCGGCACTGTGACGTTTCCAACTTAGAGGCGTGAATTTTTCACCAAAAGACCGTGAATCGATTCTCCGAGCTGCGGAAACTCGTCCCTCGCGGGAAGATGTCCAACATAACCGATGTTCTAATGTCACGATCGTTTTCGGTGCGGGTTATGCTATGAAAAGAAACGACGGAGCCGTGGATGTTCGGAAAAATCTTGAATGTCGTGCTCTTTTCTGTACGACGTGAAGCAAGACGAGAGAACAGCTGGAACGTCAAACTGAAGAGAGAATATTTGAACGATTACGGCAGTCGCAAGTCCGGGATACGTCCAAGGTTGAATTCCCGTCGAGCGCCATCCCGAGTAATCTAAGATCGCCGTTATGTAGTGACGAAAAGTTTGATTGTGTTTCGGAACAATTCCATTCGGAAACAGCTAAACGAGCCACGAAGCCGCATGCGGCGACCAACGAAATGAGGAAACAGGCATCTTTGGATCAAAGTAATTTCGCTCAAAACTGAACGCTCACAAACTCGGATTGTTCGGTTCCAGGGTGCGCCGCGGAATCTCAACAACGATGACAGTCTAGAAGGAGACGAAACACATTCCAACATGCGAATCTGGCTATTGTTAATTGTTCTCGGACTCGTCGGAGTTGCTCCGGCTCGGAAATTCAGTCTTCATGCGATCCACAAGCTCGGGATGAAACATTTCAAACCCAATCTTCATAAAGTGGGTCTTTCTCCAATCAACGCCGACTGCCGATAGCCTCTGAACACTTCATGGAGCAGATGTTTCCGAATTCGGATGTAAGATCAAGATTGATTTCCATTCACAGGCCGGATTTCTAGCTGCACTCAGAATCATGCCCCACTTCTTCTTCTTGCCGTATCAGGATTCGTCTATCAAACAAACCGTAGTTGTCCCTGAATCAAAAGAGTTTCACTCGCCGACCGTGAGAATTTCGCGCATGTAAGATAACCTCCTTTTGTGAATGAGAAGATCTCGTTCTCAGCACGGTCACATCGTGAACGAATCTGAGGAGGGCTCAATTCCTCTCTTTTGATGAATGCAGGATGCAAGGGCTGGATGTGGAGCGGCTCGCCCGTGAATGGCCTGACAGTGTTACTCCAGGAGGCCCGGGACCAGAGTGGTGGTAGCGAATGCTCATGCGGAGAAGGGGAAGAGAGTGGACATCCCCCGGATCAACCATCGTGTCTGAGTCTGCCAGCTGTGCCAAAGAGAACACTTACGTCCCATATTGAAAGTTGAAATACTCCTATCAGCTTTTCACCGAGCTCTCAGAACGGGACTGGCTCCCGCTTCGCTGTGCGAATGTTAGAAAAGTTTGCACTACTTATGCATGAGCCCGTTCAGAGTGAAATTTGATGCCTCCGGATAATAAACTCCTCTGCGTTTACAAATATGAAGAATCGAACCATTGTTTCATTTGTCGATTTTCCCGGGCTTCAGGGGTTGTTCACATATTATTGGTTCTCAGGAACGGCACATCAAGGATCGCAGTAGGCTTTGAACTCACAGCTGACCAGCTTTTCCATAGCGGTGTCCGTGACGCGAAAGGTGAAACGCTTCGAAGAGCACGACTTCAGCTCCGAATTCCCATCGATCTCGTTGGAAGTGTTGCGTCCGCGTGACGGTTCACGCCCTCACACCCCGCTTAAATCCCCGATCGAACCGATCACCGCGCCCCGATCTTCTTCACGCACTTCGTGCGGATTCTCACGGATCTCGGGAGCAGGCAACAACAGGGCTCGAACTGAGCTGTCCATGTGTTCTGGGAGAATGAAGACTAGGGGAATCGTTTTCTCGTAACAACGCCGTTTTATTCTAACTGGAGCAAGTCTAAACGAAATCCTGCCGGTAAATAAATTCTCTCGCATAACCATCTGTATCACAGCTTTTTGAACATGTGTAAACGGCCAGGGTACCCCAGTCCAGAAGATCATTTTTGAGAAGATTCAGAGCGTGAGGCATGATCTGGGAAAGGAGGAAAGTCGGATGTCCAGCGTTGATTTTGTGAAGGCCCCGATCCGTAAGTTCTCCAAAGTTCGAGGGGTCAACGAAGACGATAAACCCAACAATGGGGAGAATGAATCTTTCACTAACTAGCCCGCCAAGAACGTTCTGGTCACTTCACGGTGGTCGGTGAGAGTCGCGAGCAACGGAAAAATTACTTACCTGTAACTCAAACTCCCGCCGACTTCCGCAATTTTCGCATGCGGGGACGTTTTTCAGCGAGGTCTCGGCCGACACCCAGACCGGGTCGCCGCCCTTGCAATACCGCAAGATCTGCTCGGGGTAGGGATCGATGATCTTCTTGAAGCGTTTGAACGCTTTGTCATCAAGACCCTTGGACATATCTTCGATTTCCTGGTATGGACGCCCGATTCTCAGTTCAAATCCTCAAGAAGAGTGAGGGAGAGAAACGGTGGCGAGAGTTCCGCGCGCGGAGCCGAAGCGATACAAAGCCTCGTGGTTCTGCACTCGAGATCCAAGAGAGACTCGTTAGAACACTCACCTTCAGATCTTTGTCGCTGCACGAAGCCATCTCCCTCATAGTGGCGATGCTCTCTTTATCCATGCTTTTCAGGAATTTGGCGAGATCCTCCTGAGTGTCTTCTCTGGTTTCTCTCTTTTCGTCCACCTCTTCGGTCTCGGTTTCGATTTCGTACTCTGTGAAGACACCTGCGTGCGAACTCGCTTTTAGCTCGCCCGGATACCAGTGTTGTGCAGTGTTTGCGCCAGAATCTCGACAGGTCTACTGTGTCGTCGCACGCGGATTAAACTGTGAACTCTTGCTCCGCGGTGTGCTCGGCTCCGCGCCCGAGATCTTACCATTATGAGTGAATTCCTTCGATGGTTTCTCCTTTTTCTTGTTCTTCTTCTTGTTGTCGACAGCGGTATCCGATTTTGCATCCACCACTTCGACCACTTCTTTCGTCTCCCCCGTTTCTCCTTTCCCCCAATCAATGGTGAGCTGTGACAAGTCTCCGGAACTGATCGGATCGGTCGAGACATCGGGACTCTTCGCTGAAGTCTCGGTTTCTTGTCCACTTTTACCCGCCGCCGATTCTTGAACGGACTCCTCTACATCCCCGCCCCCACTCGTACTTCGAGCGGTGAGATCTTGATCTTTCTTTCCCAAGCACACGAACTTGTGAGCTTTTTTCCAATCGATGACTTGATGCTGCTTGGAACAGTAGCTCCGATTTTTGCACAAAGAACATTTCGAAGACGCTGGGCACGCACAGACGCAGCACAGCTGGTTGAAGTCCTCAGCTGACGGCGTTTCGGAATCTTTCTCGACTTCGACGGCAGGAGTGTCGGGGTAGAATTCGTTGGTCAGACCCAACTGAGAGCGGAAAACCAAAACGGAATCCGGCTTCTTTTTATCCACGCAAGGCGGGCACCCAAATACAAACAGAGTTCGATGGAAGCACGTGGGATGGCCGTCGACCGGCGCATACACCTGCATGATGAAGCTCATCGTGTCACCACATGAGCACTTGATGTCGGGCAACGACTTGAGGGCCAACCATGCTGGCTTTCCGCCTAACTTCGACGGGAAAAATTTCGACCGAAGTCTCCAAGATTCGGTTTTCTCGGCGAAACCGAGCTCTACGCTTTTCGACTTCTCTGCCATGCTGTTTGTGTTTTGATCGTTCTCGTAGCTGAGCATGTCCACTCTCGCAGACGACAAAGTATCACCACATGAGGTAAACAAACCGGCAGTTCTGTGAAGGGTCCGAGGTGCACCCACTGACTGAGCGACCCGAGCGACGCGACCGTGGCAGTGCCAGGATCAGTGACTCCCTCCCACTGACAGTATCAGGAGTGCTCGTGGGGCGCGGACGGCTGTAGGAACTTTTCCGCCTGTTTCCACGGCCAGGCCGATCTCGTTCGGAACCCGCGAGAATTCCCCAGCTCAGCTGTGAAACGAGCCCTGCCATCAGCGAGTTACATGTTGCGCATCCAGCGGAGATTCAAGCAAGTTCTGGTGATCAAATCTATCTTGGAAAGACCTTTCTCAGTCACGGTAGCCATGGCCAAGAGCAAATTCGATTATGTCCGTAACTTCGAGCAGAACGATTCGGTTCTTCCGAACACTTACATAGTTGTGAGATTGGATGGCAAAGGCTTCCACAAGTTCACTCAGGCTCACGATTTCGAGAAACCCAATGACAAACAGGTGAGGGGGGCGAACGGAGGAAGCACTCGGACATTTCGGCAGAGCGATCACATAGTAAATCTTGACAGAAGAGATCTAGAGCATGTTCATCTCGCTGCTCCAGGGACTGAATCTGATGTCCCGTTGTGCGGAAACGGTCATGAACGAGTTCAATGAGATCGCTATCGCGTACGGCCAAAGCGACGAGTATTCCTTTGTCTTCCGGAGGAGCGCGGAGGTTTACAAGCGGAGAGCATCGAAACTCATGACGAATATTGCCTCGCAATTCGCCGCATCATACGTTTTTTATTTCGCTGAGTTCTTCCCGGGAAAGAAAATCAAATACCCGCCAGCTTTCGACGCCAGGGTTGTGGTGTACCCAACGGATGAGAACCTCAGGTAAAAACCCTCAAGGAAACCCTCCGACGAGGTCCCCGATGATGCTCGGAACGCGGGCATCCGGACTCAACACCCAGTTCGATTTGCAACGATTCCAGGGACTACCTCTCGTGGCGTCAAGCGGATTGTCACATCAACAACCTATACAACACTGCGTTCTGGGCCTTGGTTCAAAAGGGTGGTCTGACAACGACAGACGCCGAGAAACGCCTTAGGGGCACCGTGAGCGCCGAGAAAAATGAGATCCTCTTCAAAGAATTCCAGTGCAACTACAATAATGAGGACGCCCTATTCAGGAAAGGTGCCTAAAAACAAACCTCCTACCTGTGGAACGGTTTCCGCGCGTCGATTTGATTAATTTCAAGTCTCATTTTTTCCACAGGAACGACAATCATCCGAATCCCTAAAGATTTCGACGTGTCGGAAGACTCTGTACACACCAATCATGTGATGAAAAAACTCAAACCCATCGCGACGGAGCTCACGAAACTAAACTGTGATATGATCCAGAAACACTTCTGGGAGCAGTACCCGTTCATCCTACAATGAATGCTTTAAAACTCATCATCACGGCCACTTTTTCTTCCATCTATTCCTGAATCGCAAGGGAAGTCGAGTGATTCTTCTTCGCTACAACGTTTGTCTTTACCTCAGTTGAGAGCTATTTGATTACGCGACCGAGTCCTGCAGAAGATCGCAATTGGGAGGGGCGAAACGAATATTCCGCAATTTTTTTTAAACACGCATGAACATTTGCTGTTGATCAACATTCGCCGAGACCACGTGTTGCCGTTTCGCCCCCGAGGTCGCGTACGATCTCGTTCCCCCGTGCGTTCGTCGCACGGAAAAGATATTCTGGGCGATAATCACCACTAGATGCAACTACCCAAACACCCCAAGACTAGGAGTTGTCAATGTCTCATCTCGGCTGAGCAGCGAACGCTCTATCGAACCCAAAAGTGTATGAGATGTACAGAAGTGCGCCTGCCCGCCCCAACATTGTTTGTCAAACGAGAGGGAAGCTGTTGGATGAACAAAACATGAATATATTTCCATCTTCCAACCCATAATGTACAACCATGAAAGGCGCGATCGACGACGTTGGACTAGGATATTCTGTCTCTCAGGCTCAAGAACTCTTCGTATTTTTTCTCGTATTTCTCCCGGCTCTCTGTTTCATTCCTTTGCGTGCGCCTTTCGTTGCACTCTTCACCACGTTGTCGAACTGACCGGAGAGCTTGGCGCGTTTCCTGCAAAAGACCAGTGATCGATCGAGTGGTTAGGTTTTGATTGTCCATCCGGCAATCGAACCGGTATAGATCTTTTATTGGAGGCGAGAAATCGCCGACTGAATAACTCACCGTTTGTTGAGTGTGGAGCGGCTCATCGGTATGTAGGCGTAGGGGTCGTACCGCTGGCCCTTGGCTTTAACGTCACCCTTGGCCTTCTTCGAACGGTACTCGCCTCCCAACGAAACTGTAGATTTTGCAGACTTTGTTGTGTCAACACTTTTCAGGGACTTCGGTTTCGAAGATTTCGCGTAACCACTGAGCGCTCCCAGCAAATCGTCAATGTCCTCGAGGTCCGAGTCCTCGTCCCCGTCTCGAGCGCGTTTCTTGCCACCTGGAAGTTCCGATGATGTCGTGAGATTTGATTCAAGCAGAAATCAGATTCATCCGTATCGTAGAGTTTGCGGAGGACTCCGTCCCAATTGGGCTTCGTGTGGAACTCACGTTTATCCTCTTTATCGATCATGTCATTCGTGATGAGGAGTTTTCCGTCTGCGGTCAGTTTGAAGCCGGCTTTTTCAGCTTCTTCTTTAGCAGTTAGTCGCTGCGCAACCTTCTGCCGATACCTCTCGGGATCAGTAGAAGAGATGTTCTTCATAGCTGCTGGATCCATGAGATCAACGATTTCGTCTTCGTTCTCCTTCAACCAGACGCCGCGTTTCTGCAAAACAGAGTCGAGGGTCATGGATCCATAAGGTCAACTCCTGGAGTTGCCCCTCTCTAATGCAAGGAACCTGAAGCTTTCTCGGTGGATCTACAATTCGGCAACCTACCTTCTTCCTCTTCTCTTGATCTCTGACGTTGTTGGCCGAGTCGGAATCGTCGTCAGAGTCGGAGCCGAGCATTTGTTCGAAAGTCTGCTCCGCCCGACGACGACTCTGAACGGTCTTCGCGTCTTCTTCGTCGCTATCATCACCGACTGAGCCGCTGGCGACGCTTCCTTTCCTTCGCCGATTCTCTATTTTCCTTATGTTGTTGAGAACTTTCTTGTGCGATTCGGGAACCATTTGATCCACGAGCTCGTAGCCGAATCTTCGGACGAATCTTACAAGGATGCCTTTGACTTTGACACGGAAGTGGCTGCCACAATCTTGGGTCATGCTGCAAACGCGTTCAATCTGCCACGGAAAGATCCTCCATCAGCCATCTGAACACTCAAATCTTTCTCAACCGAGTGCGCGGATCGGGTTAGTCGGTTTGTTCCTCCATCGACCTCTTTCGTTGGAGCTTGGGTTCGAATTCCCTTTCGAGAAAAGTACTCACAATCAAGTCCGCATATTTTGCGAGCTGTTCCATCTCGATGAGCGTGAACAGCCCTTTTATGAAGTCCAATGCCGACTTGACGATCTCCCTCGTCGGCGAAACCACGAGGGTGCAAACCGCTTCGATGAGCTGTTTCAGGAGCTGTTCGTTTTCAATGAGTTGCTCCTTGAAGTGCCGGATACAATGAGCAATGGCGATGACCGCCGCCGATATCGAAGTCGGGGAACCGGCCAGACCCCCCATGAGCAGCGAGATGTACTGCTGGAAAGCGTTCGGGATGCTCCACCTACAAAATCCAGGATCCACGTCAGCCTCTGACCTTCCCGGAGATGAGGTCACGCGGTGATAAGCTCCGAACCATGAATCTCGGTGGATTGAATTCGTTCAATTTGAAGACTCACCTCTGCAGAGCATCGGCACATTCGACGACAACCTCGAGAGCCGCCTGCTTGATTTTCGCAGCGGATTCACGACAACACAGGACCGCCTCCGGTATCACGGCAACAACAAACTTCTGGTTAGGGGAGCTCAAGCCCGATAGGACGCTTTTGATGCACCGGAGACGTGGAGCCTTCGCCGCGTTCGAGACCTGGATGCGGGAAGAGTAATGAATGGAACCACGATCTCTTGGGTTGTCCTCTAGTACGGGAATCGCGGGAGGTACAGACTCACCTTGGAAATGGAAGTCACAAGTAGGAGCTGCAGATCATCGAGTTGCTTCTCAACGAACTCGTGGCAACACTCGGCTCTGAATAGGTCCTCCAGGGTGAGATATGCCTTCTTCTGCATCGCTTTCACACCAGTTTTTAGACTCGCTATGCAATGCTCGTACAGTTCTTGTCCCTCGGACTCGGTGACTTTGGGCAATAGGGCCCGCGCAATGTCTGTGGCCGCGATTTGGACGAATTCCGCGTCCTCGCCTTCGGAGGTTTTGATTTTGTTCATCGCGGTCTTGAAGACGTTTCGAGCAAGCTCCTGATCGGTGACGTTCACGAAGGAACGGATGGTCTCATAGGCTGCGAGGCGTTCGACTTCATCTTTCTTGACATAGATGTTGCACAGAATCGGCAAGTAGTTTTTGGCGTAGCGTCCGACGACCTCCGGTTTCGAGCTGGTGCCGATCAACTTTCTGAGCGCCGAGAACACAGGCAGTCTCCGTTCAGGCTTGGCACTGAGAAGCACGCCGAGCGTTTGGGCTACTTTCGGGAAGGTGTCTTCGACATCGGAAGTTCTCGTGCAGAACGCCGGTAGGAGCGACCATACCTGGTTGCCAAGGGCGCGATAACACACTTCGAGATGTTTCTTGCCTTCGTTCCGAGCCTTGCTCTCCGCTTTGCTGAGATTCCCGGACAGCGGGAAGAAATATTCGATGAAGAACTTCAATTCGGTCTCCTGGATGTGGTCTCTGAGAATGGGCAGGAGCCAACTTCGCGGGAAGCTATCGTTGTCGTTCACCCCGGTTATGTTGAGAGAAACTTTCTCCAAGATTTCCCGGGGTCCCAACGCTTCAACCGCTGCCCCGATAGCTCGATCGAGCTGCCCCACGTACTCGAACCCATCGGTTTCCCTCAGATCGGCCAAGGTAGGAACGACTTGGATGAGTCTGTCCGGCATGAACTTGGACAAAGTCGAGAAAGCCGTGCCCCAAACTGAGAATATGCTGCTCCAGGCAGTGTGGAACTGGTACTTCAAGGTGCCCTCGAGGGCGCAGATTATTTTCTCCGCCGGGGTGATTTGACTTCCGGGGATCGTTTCCATCACCTTCTCGGTGGTCGAGCAGAGTGTGAGGAGCTCCTTGAGCACCCTTTCCGTGGCTGTGTGGACCGCTTCGTTCTCACAGAGGAAGACGTTCGTTGCCACTGAGGCGAACTTCCCCACATTCATCGCGAAAAGGTTCACGTCGGCTTTGTGCAGATGCGTCAGAGCGCTCAGCATCACCATCACCCAAAGGCTCAGGCGTGGAGCGTCGTGAACGCCAGGCTGGAAATCGTAGAGCGCGTTCAAGAGCTTCGCGTTCAGCTCGGCTTTGATGACCAGCTGGGTCGATTCGTACATGAACATGTTCGATATCGCCACCAAGCCCTGCGCAACGACGTAAGGATCTCCGCCGGTCATGGCTTTCAGGATATTCTCCGCCACGGCCTTGATGCTCTTCGCCGGCAGAAGAGCGAGGCCGTGGGAAAGGAAATTCAGGATATTCAACAGCGATGCATTGTTGCCAGTTCTGCGGAACTCCTCGAGTCTTTCTGTGATGAAAGCTCCGCAGAGAATCGCCGACGGGTGATTCAAAGAGGACCTCATGATCCCGCACACGTTTTTCTGCGCTGCTCTCCGAACTCGGGGTTTCGAGTGGGAGATGAAAGAAAGAACAGCGCTGAATAGGTTAGAGGTATCGGATTTCGGATTGATCCACTGAGAAACGTCCTGTAGCTTGCAAATGTAGGACGAGGTATTGATCAAGCTACAGAGGAGCGCATTGTGCTCGGAGTCCGCGAATTTCTCGAGAAGCGAGGTCAGTTGTTGAGCTATATCGGCAAACCGCTGACGAACCAGCGACGGGGGCACGCGCTTGATGACCATATTGATCAAAGCAATCGTGGCTGTGATGCTCATGTCCGACTCAATGTTCGTGAGCGACGTCAAAAACGCGCCTAGGTATTCGGCCTCTGTTTCCTGGCCCTTGTTCTCTTTGATTACTTCGGTGACTGCGGCGAGGACAGCTAGCATTTCTTTGTGGAGCGCGCTGGATGGGTCCCAGTTCGTCTGTGAATATTGTCAAGCGATTCTATCAGATCGAATCCCGTCGGAGGAAGAACGCTCAACCGGTCACAATATTTCCGAGTGGACAGTTCTGTCGGATTATAGGATCCATACCATGAGCCGATTGAAAGACATGTTGGTGCAAGCAGAGAAGTCTGTCGCCCATGACGAAGCTGCTGATCGGGCATCATCGAATTCGAAATCATCGCCCAGCTCGATGCTCTTTGCGTCATTCCGTACAGCTGTCTTCACTGCGGCCGAGCCTAGTTTGGCGTTGTGGTGCGATAGGGCGTCGGCAGTGAGGCCACTCTCTGCAATGAGAAGATATAGTTGGCTCTCTCGATATCTTCTAGCATGTGTTGAGTCTGTGTTGAGGCAGACGACACGTGGAATTCCACGGTTCCACACCATGTACAGCATAAGAAGGAGAGCGATCGAGCCGCATGCTCGGGTTCATCTTCCTCGAACGCGGCTTGTCCGCTCAGAACACATGCTCGTCAACGGAAGCCGGATAACGAGAAGAAACTCCTCTGATGGGCGAAGAGGGAGATGACGTAGCACCAATGGCGGGACGTAGAATTCCTTGGAAATTGGCTGCGGAATCAGTTCCATTCGATAGCGTCCCGAACCGATTGCACCCACCTTTTATCACCGTTTTAAATGTCCCAGACTTCACCGCGTCTCTGAACCTTCTTTTCGTGGGATTGGATGTGCAAGCAGCACCGCGCTTCCATTTCGCGCCTTTTTTCGCTTTCGTCGAAGCACTTCTCGCAACTTTCATGGCAAACAAACGGAGCTATTAAGCTGCTTATGACTGAGAAAGAATCATCGAATCACTCGAGAAATACAACAGAAGTAGGAGCACGTGTATGGCGGCTCCCGTATGAGAGAGGGCGCGACGATCGCCTCCGAAAAAAACAAAACGCCGAAAATGTGAACTGTACATTGAATTTCCTACTGTAGGACCCTGGATTTGGCACTCAGAACTGGTTGGCGGAATCTTCGGAACGGAACAAGTATTTCAACCAATTGTAACAGTTTTTGCAGATGCTGACCGGGCTGCGTCGATGCGACTTACGCGCTATCGAGGAGTGCCGGCGAAGAATAACACAGCAGTCAACCAAGTGGGAGCATCAGCTGACAGTTATCAATTTTTTTCAAGAACCGTCGTAAATTGTTCATTCCCCTCCGACTGCGAATATCCTGCGCTTGGAGCCCGAAAATGGTGTGCATCCCATGCATTCTCGCTCCGCTCATTCCTCTGGTTTTGATCCTGTTGCGCTTCTTGCAACCGCTGCTCGAGAAGTTAGGATTCAAGAAGAAGATCGAAGTCACGGCAAGCTGTCCTATAAAGAAGCGTAAGTGTTTTTGATGAGCTGCTCCGCCAAACTCCACTCAAAGTTGTTCTGAAGGCGAAGCAGGCAGAGTGGAATCGATCAAGTAGCTACCGGGACGGGCGACGAAAATTTCTCCATCCGAACATGAAGTGTCCCAAGGATCGCTTCGGAATGCTATTCCCTACCTCGCGTTCGGCGAAGCGCATTATATTCTTCCTGTGGAGTATTCATTCCACAATGTTCGTTGTTGTTCGTTTTGGCACCGTTGATTCGATCACGCGCTGCTGAGAGCTATCTTCATCAATGGAGTTACAGAGAGAGAACACAAACACAACGAACCAAGAGGCGACACCGGAAGTTATGGAATGATTTGATAAGGATAACCCAGAGCTCAATACTCCATGAATTTTCGCACAATATCTGTTTTCTCTCGACAGGCGAGACACCAGACGCATCATCTGGCGACGCCCCTCTTAAAGAGGAGGTGGAGACAGGGCCTGACACCAAAAAAGAAGCCTGATTCAAAAAAATGAGGTCGGAACCGTTCTCGACGATGGTATTTGGTTTTATCTATGACTGCTCTCCTGTCGCTCTCATAGAGCGGCGCCTCCCTTGGAAGTGTCTCTCAAGGGCAATGCTGTTCATCATTTTGACCCTTTCACGATTCCTTGTTCTGCCTGAGTTTCTACCTGCTTTCCTCGAGAGTTCAGTTGGTGGATCAACTTTTCTTTGATTCGTCCGTGCGGTTTCTTCTATGATTAGCCGCGGACGCTCATCTTCGGTTACTTTCCGAGATCAAACTATGATATCAGTTATTTATATGATAAAAGGAATAAATATCCTAAGTTGCTTGATACACTTTGCGTCTTTCATGGTGACGGATCAGGGGTGGGGGCCTCCGGAATCGACCGGCTGAAGCTTCGACCGCCAGATCGGATCGCCATGGGTCCGCGACTGCAAGACTCAGTCGTCGAAGTATTCAGCAGCTGAGGAAACATTGGAAACCGCGGTGAGATCAGTTATACCGAGTGGAAGAATTCGATTTGATGGAATCAGGGGGATAGCTTGGGAAGATCCTTGAGTTAAGTGCGGGAGAGCCGCCCACTGGTGGCCTTCGGTTCTTTTCGGAGGGGGTTCTTTCCGGTGAAGGGGATGGCAGGGACCGTGCAACAAGCAACATCATATTTGAATGGCAGGGTGGGCACTCGGAAAATAATCAAGAGAGCGATTGGTCTCGACAATTCTGCTGAGAACCTTGGTATCGAGGTTGGCTACTCCCTCGCTGGAGAAACCCGGGAGCCGGTTCGAAGGCCCGGAAGTGTTGACGCTTCCAAGAGCACATCTCCAAGGACGCTCCCGAGGAATAGTCAGTGGTTCAATGGTTTTCGATCACCCCGCTGGATTTATTCCGTTCCAGGCCGACGAACACTCCCGAAATCAGAGGCAAGGGTCACCGTGGAGTTGCGATCCGAGCGGACATTGTTTTGTGGGAAGCGGACCATCGAGATTCTCCTCGATCGATCACTGGCGATGGGCGGCGATTCCAGCCCAACAGTGTTCCCTGGGAGTGCTGAGAATGCATGAAATATTTCGGGCACTCGATTGGCCGAGTTTCGCCAGTCTCCATGCATTTCTCCACCAAAATAGGCCCGGATATCACCTCCCGATTCCGCATATTCTCACGTCTGCTCCGAATGAAGCTAGGGAGCTTCCTCCTTCGCTTGCTCGATGTTTGGAATCACCGTCGTGTTCAAGCGCAAACAAGAAAGCTCATCAAAACCACACCTTCTCATATCGCTCGTGGTAAAATCGAACCCAGCTGACTGTCAGCTGGTCACCATACACACGATTCTGGCAGGAAACTGTCTCGTCGTCGGAGCAATCTGACCTGCGGAAGCTTTGAGATTGCCCTAACGTCCAAAAGAGACTTGTCACTGAGCGCGCTTGGATCGAGAGTCATGAGGGCGAATGATAGAGCCGCGGTGTTGCACGTGCATTCACGACTTCGACTGACATCTTCGTCTGATAGCCATGTGAGATTTATACGGAAGAAGATAAGGGTACAATGCGCGTCAGAGCTTATTACGGCAGAAGATACAGAAGGCGACGAATGACTCGATTGTAGCGGGCTCGCTGTTATCCAACGTTATATGGTTTGCGCGGCAGTGCGCGAAGACCAGAAGTGTTTGCCTTGCGCGCGGGAGAGTGCAGGCGAGTGCTGCTGCGGTTCTTCGCGGTCGGTCACAGTTGCGTCCCGTTACTTCGCGCGTGTTCCGGAAATTCCACCATCTCCAACGTTGAGCTTCAGGATAAGAATCTCGTTCCCGAGTGTACATGCTAAATAGGATAAAGCGCTCTTCGTCGCTGATGAGCTCATCTCGATTCCCCGGACCACTCGATTTTGACTGGGACATAATTGAGGAGATGGTCTGTCGGCTCAGTCCTCAGTCTGCAATCTGGATCGGGACCGTTTCTCAAACTTCATCGAGAAATTTTGATACCATCTGGAAGCGTTTGCACAGATTATCGGCTCCGGAAACCCTCTCTTGCCTTCACCTTGCGCCCACTGGGGTACCGTCGCCGTGAGTCTGTAGAGCCGTCCGCTCGTTCGCCGGCTCGTCGCGGCTCCACCACAGCGTCAAGCATTCTATCCCACTCACCCATCCCACACTACGCGAACCACGCAGCAGCGCGAGTGAAGTTTTCTCTGTGAAGTGACATCGATCGTAGGAATCTCCAGACTGCATCACACGAAGAAGCGTTAAACCGCTCAACAATCAAGTCCCGACCTGGCTGCGATAAACAGCCACACGATACTCTTCCGAACCCCGTTTCTACCAGTGATCAACTGTGTTCTGTGCAATCAACTCTGTCGCATCGGAATACTGTCAGAGTGAAACCCGGTTCAGGGGTCTAGGTATCCGCACCGGACGGCTCAAACTCGTGAAAACATGTCGAACCGCAAACTGGCGAAATTCCTCATTGTTTTGGACAATGAAAGCCTGCTTTATTTCCCCGGATCTTTCCTCACCGGACAGGTGATCGTCGAACTGGATGAAGATACTCCGGTGCAAGGTGAGTCAGGATGTAGATGTTCTGCTGGTCAACTAGTTTGTCATTGTGCTCCTCTACAATATCTCAGTGACCAACCTCCGAGCGGAGTTGTGGAAGTGAGTGAAATACACGACCGAAGTTTTCGACGAATCCTCGCAGGCTTTCGAGCTTCGATTTTCCGAAACCGATCGGCTCGAGCGACTTTCGGTCATCAGATCACCCTAGATGGATCGTTGCGGCGAGCCCTTTTCCGAGATCTGGCAGACTTCCCGCGAATATGACAGCTCGCGAAATTTCCAAGGTCGATTTTGTTTCTGATGCTTGTTTCTCTTTGCTCCAAAGTTTCTTTTGGAACAGTTGATATTCAGCGGAGAGATCGAAATGCGAGTATGCAAGTCAGCCAAGTGCTCCTCATTCGATGGTACCGCTGGATAGGTCTACTTGTACACGTATCTGAAGGGCAGTTCCTCCAGGGACTGTGATCGAACACCTCGCTGTGAGAGATCTTCGCACCACTCGCAGTGCAAAGTTCGGGGCTTCTTCATTTGGGACGTGATGAAGAATGCGCGACCAGCTATCTGAGCCATTCTTCGATGAATTGCTTCGCTGAAACAAACCGAGACATGAGCACACAGCAGTCGAAAGGTCTGATCGCCCACGTAACGACCTTCAATTTAGCGGAAATGCGTCGCGCTCTGCGTGCCGTCGCGAAACTTGTCATCCTCGGAATGGTGATGGAGTGGACTTTTTCGATTTATGCGATAAACGATCCTGAATTCAAGAGATTGTCTGGCCGTCTCTGCGATTCCCACGACGCGGTCTATCTTATCTAGGAATTGGAGTGAACGAGGAGCAGCGGACGGAATGAGTTGTTGCCAACCCGACTTTGAATACTCAGACGATCGGAGCCGTACTGCAACAACGCACGTATTAAATCAGAACCGGTGGTCACAGTTCACTTGGGAGGTGTGTTCAGCTCATTCACATGGAATGATGAGTCGGGTTCTGTAACGAGCCGCCTAATGGTTCTCTTCCGACGACTTATGCAGACGTAAGGGACATGGCACCACAAGCTACCACTCCTTCCATATCTTTGTACTGCCCGTTCGGAGGAAAATTTTTATCGAATATCCCCGCGTCGGAAGCGAGACACCGTCTTGTTCGTTCCTCGAAGCACCCCAGTACTCCGGGATCGTCGCTCAGCAGGGTCCATACATCAGAAAAAACTCCACGTTTGAGCGTCACCAGGATCCACTTCGAAGAACGTCGGAATCGAAAACACGTGGGCGAAGCGAACCTGGTTCATGAGCGTGTTTTTTTCTCGATTTCGTCGAGCTCCAAGGCTCCGAATGAACTTTTCACACGACTCATTTGGGCGCGCCATGAGGCGTACTCTTGTTCGCTGGAACGGTATTGGCTTGGTCAGGAGGAAAGAACCTTAAGTGGGCAGTCTGCACCGTCAACCTCGCCGCGGCCATGAAATCGCATCGACGGTGATGAGTTCACGCCGAGATCCGGAAGAAGTTTTGCATGGTGACCGTTTTCAGTGATGTTTTCGCCCGATGCAACAGCTCGACTGAAACACGCAGGGAACCTGCCTCTCCGGCGCGGCAGCTCCCTGATGACTGTTTGATTATACAGCATATTTGTTAATATGATGGAGCCGAATGTTCGCCTTGTGTGTCTTGAGCAGTCAAAATGAAAGGTGTGTCTTTTCATGTATCCGCAAGGAGGAGTCAACGGCCTCCGAACGTTTACATATGCATTTTATTGGGAAGCAAACCGGCTCATTCCGTTTGAAGCATACAAACGAGGCTCACCGAAGGCTGAGATCGTTGACGAAACGAGTTATTTTACGAACCACGTGAGCTGGTGGAGTCCTATGATGTTCGGCAGTTTCTTCCTAAACTGCTCAACAGCGATCGGAAGTCTCGGCGTGGACATCCATGTGCGGCCAGAAGGTTTGATTGCTGTCTCCGTGTAGGATTTGCGTGTTTGATTCGCGGCATTGGTAGCGGTGAAGGTGTTGAGACAGTCATAGACCCGACGGTTAACTATCACGGGAACTTTCCATCTCAACGCACATTTCTTAAGAGGTATCCGACTCGCTAGTGACAGAATCAGGAGAATGAGGAACCGAGACCAGCAGCTCTTGTGAACGCCGCTTTTGTCACAACATCCAATAGCGTTGTCTTCGAACTCCTCTCGTCCACAACTGGGGATCGGGTTCAGAAACATCCAACCCACAAAGCGAATGATGTAGACAACAGGTTCTCTGACGAATTACCCGGCAATCGCCTTGAGAAGGCCATGGCAGAACAAACCGCCGCCCTATGAGAACAGATTGCGTTTGACCAATTTATTCTCTCCCCTGTTTCATCCGTGTTTGTTGCCTTCGATGGATCACTTTGAACTGTCCGCAATCAGAAAACAGTGTCTGAAATGTTGATCCAAGTCCCAGGATCTCCTTGTTGATACCGATGCTCGAAGATGAAGTCTTTCAAAACCAGTTCAGCTTAGCTTCTCTCACGCCTGGACATCTCCTTGTCAGCTACTCAGAGTTAACAGCGGAATTCCATGTTGTCGGTCAAGAACAGGCTAATCTTTGAGAACTGGCTCGGCCAAGATCGATCACGGTGCAGATGAGTCAAGCGACAGAATTATGGAGAGGTATTAGAAGAAGAAGATTTCTGTCACCCTTGTCGTTCGTCTCGGCCGAAGCGTATTCTGCCCGGTGGCAGATGCCCCATTCGGTTCATTGCCCTTTGCGTGTAAAGGCCGACTCCGTTTTGACCCATTGTGAGTGAAAGTAAAGCCGCGGATGGACAGGCCGACATCGCACAGAAAGAGCGCGCCAACAGCAGCGATTCCGCCGCCGTGCCGTGAGAATCAACGGAAAGAGAAAGTCGGGAGCAGTACGCCCCCGAATATTCTAAGTGAGTTGCGGTGATGATAATCATTATTGTCGTTGCTTCATCGCCGCGTAAATAACACGAGCTTCATTCCCGCGCGTTTTCCAAACGCGGTCGTTTGAGGGATCCCGTATTCCGCGCTGTAATTCGTGATGCCAACAACCCCTCGTGGTTCCGCTGCTTCGATCCTTGCAAACAGCTTCGGATGAGCCGCTCGTCGTTTTCCCCCTTTCGTCGCTTCTCGTTGTTCAAACTGTGACACAATATTGTCTCGTGCACGGGAGCCGTTGCCGTTTCCGGTGTCTTCCGCTCCCTGGGGGCGCAGACGTTCGCAATCACTGAGCTGGCCCATTGCACTATCTCGTCGAAAACGAAAGCCACAATTCTTCGAAACAATGTTTCATCGATGACCGAGTGAGGGAATCTTCAACCTACAACGGACTGTTGTCGCTTTGCTTCTCAACGACCTGAGCGACTCGCGAGCGAGCGCTGGGGGGCGGTACCAAAGCCCGGAACAGTTGCCAGACTCGCTCAGGGGCATGTGTCGAATCGCTTCCGAGAAAGCGGTGAAAGAGAAGGCTATTTCACAATTCACGCAAACAGACAAATCCGTGGAGTTTTTTTCGTTATGTCACTGGACGGTCGTTCGTAGAACTCAGATGCCAGACGTCAATATTTTGTCGCAATGAGCTCCTCCAGATCGGATGCTGTGGAATTGCTATGAAGAGTATCGCGAACGTTCCATCAGACTGAGGCCGAATCGCATTTGGCATTTGAACTCCTGATGAAGATTGGGATGTCGCATTAAGTCATTCTCGATCCAGAGTTGGGGGTGAGTTTTCGTGAAGTATTCGGATGAACTGCCTTGAAAAATTCATTCCCCCTTCGATTTTCAGGTTTATATTTCCACATAGTCGGCGAAGGCATCGTGAAAATGGCGGGTAACGCCAGCCAACAAGACAAGGAGAACTACATCGACTTCAGAATGCGACTTCTTGGAGAGAATTCGAAACAACCTGTAACGCTATCCCCCGGAGTACATTCATTCCCTTTCAAACTGGGTCTCCCATTGGGTAAGTGTGGTCCCTGTGCTAATGATCTTAGGTCGCGTTACAAGTTGCCATTGGAGAACTCTCGCCTAACGGAGACTCGCCAATTTTTCAATCTTCGTCTAAATTATATTCAGGTATGCCCTCAACTTTCCTCGGCAAGCACGGCTGGGTGCAATATTTCTGTAAAGCAGCCCTCAAGGAGCCCAGCGGCTTGACTCACAAGAACCAACAAGTTTTCATCGTTATGAGTCCGATAGACCTGAATCTTGAGCCTAGCATACTGACGGTGAGTTTCGAGTGGCTCGTCTTCTGCGATGCGCTCCGAGAAACTTCATTCAACTTTATTGCCGAAACAAACCCGATATCATGAATATTCCGATTAACGGGCCCCCTGTTTAATTTCAAACACCCCAAGAGGACCTCGTCTGCCGTAGACCACCCGTCAATCAGAGAGTTTTCCACGGCAGAAAAGCATGCCCGCTCAGCTCTCAATCCCTCGCATGGGGCCCGTGGCCCGTCAGAGCGGAACTGCTCATATTATAGAGAGTGGCCGTCAATCATAATTTCCACAGCCATTCCCAAATGGAAAGAAGATCCGGGTTATGATGAGTCGAATTCATAATCATTTCAAGCCCGTAACCATCTTACTGTTCGGCTCCATTTTCCACGAGCGAGGAAACTGTTTCCAAACTAACGTAGCTTGGCAATCTTCTGTGGCTTTAGTAACTGTGGTTTTATTTGTGGGAGGCGGGATTTCAAGGCGACAAAGCCAATTCTGTTACAGACCGCGTCAGTTCGAAACAGACCTGGGCGGTGAGTTTCCATGAGCACTTTGAAATCACTCGGCGAGTGCTGTTCACGGAATCCTCTTCGAAACTCTGCCATATAACTTCAAGCTCATTGAAAGACGCGCAATGGCCCCTTCCGGGCGTCGATTGAGACGTTCGATCACTCCATCGATACAGAAGCACAGCGGAAGCTTATTGTGAAGTCAGGGTTCTACATAAAAATCGACTGGTTTCCTCGGAAGGCGTTCAGGCAGTCACCGTCGTCCCTTCCATCGTCCAGATACCATCTCTTCTCGGTTCACTGTTTGAAGGATTTCATTGTGCCCGCCTCAGAGGCATTCTTTGTCAGCTACCGCTTTTGGTAGCCGTCAGCGGGCCCGCCACTGGGCTCCCGTTCGTCTCCGGTCACTACTCATTGTTTCCTTCGAGTCCGCTCCTACTGGGTGTGTCCTCCCCAGTCATATACTATCGAAGGATGCACAAAACGATTGAACCCTTGCGTCAGTGATGGGATCCAATGCGAACGCTTCATGACTCCGACAACACGCCTCTGAACCAACTGTTGTCCTGAAGCTTTCAATGATACATCCAACCTCTTTTCTGGTTCCCCTATGCGCTGGAATTTTCCCAGAACTTGATCGAAGCCTTCGGCTTCGCATGGGCATTGAGCTTGTTTTTTATCCAGGTTCACAGCTGTTCGGCGAACTGACCTCTAGATCTCTGGCTTCTGTTCCAGCAACCCTTCAACTGCGAAGTTCAAGAGAAAATAGGTCAGGGCTGTTTCTCGTCAGGCAGTATCAGCTGTCGCGTGCGCCTCGATAAGGGGGGCTACGTTCCCGGAGAGAGTATCGGACTCAAGGCGACCATCAACAACCAGAGCCGCGTTGCGGTCAAGAAAACTAAAGCCATTTTGACGGAAACCATTCAGTACACCGCTAAAAACAAAGTAAGTGTTCCAAAGAAGCCCAAGCGCGATTTGTTTCTCTTCCGCCCTCGCGCCAGATTATCGTCTGGCTCTGAATTTCTCGCCTGATTCCACCCGTGGGGGATGCACTTCTGCGACAGCGGAGGATAATTTTGGAGAGATGGCATACTCGATTGAGATCGGGCGAAATTTTACAAAACTATATTAGCCCTTACTCTGGAACAGGTGGTGGCGACTGAGATGCGAGAATTGGCAGCTATAGAAAAAGGTAAAATCGAGCCACGCCAGCAATCTATGTGGGAAAACGAACTGCTGTACATCCCGCCGTTGCCACCGACGAATTTGCGAGGCTGTCATCTGATACGTATACAATACGACGTTTTCGTGAGTATCTGGTATTTTGCGATATCGGAACAGGAGATCTCGTTTCACAACTGTGCGAAACGGCAGAGCTCTTCTCCTCCCGAGACGAGCGTCAACGCGAAGGCTTCAAGAAACTGTTCGGAGAATACGAACGCCTATCCACTCCTTTTTCAGTTCGTGATCATTTTGAAGGGTCTTCAAAAAGATATCCGTCTCCAACTACCGATTCTCATGGCAACTTACCCGATGAGAAACGCCGACGGAACGTTGAAACGAGGTCGGAACCCGGCTCACTTCCCCTCGGTTCTTCCAATCTTCAGACCGACAAACGAAGTCAAATACTAGAGCTAAAATCGATTCGCCAGGTCTACTCCTTTGTCTGAGTGAAGAAGAAACCATCTGATTTTGGGTATTCCGTAGAGCGGATCGGCGATATCCGAAACAACGTCAGTCAACCCAGTTATAGTTGTTATTAAAATCGCTTCCCGCTACCTATTTAATGATAATGCTCGCTGCGCAAGTGGCCTCTGGCATCCAAGTTACTTGAGATGTATAATAAGATGGAGAAGTTCCGGTTGAAAGCGAATCTGAGAGTTAAATAAAAAGTCATATGCGCTGAACCCAAAATTAATTCTTCGATCCTCTCCACCGGCGATCTATCCATGCTCCTGGTGGGCTGACTCGTCCGTATTCGTTGATGAGACCTCAGGAGTGTGGAGAGTCTCCAAATGAGCCTCAGGGCAGTACCGAAGGGTAGTACCGAAAGGATTCTCCGCAACTCCGATATCAATTTTTTTTTTTTTAAAAAATCAAGAAATTCAAAGGGCCCCAGAGACAGAGAAAGTTCTCTTTCCTCGAGAGAGAGTGAATGGTATCACATTTTATTGCTGAAAACGAAATCGACGCCGAAAACCTGGTGATACCGTCGAAGGAAACAGGGGAACTTTCGTGTTGGAGGCGATATTACTAGGGTTTGCAAAAGTTCGCATCTTCAGGGCCCCAAGCCCGCGGTCTATGAATTCGGCGGATGAGCGTAATAGGCAGCCTGCAAATGAAAACCGCGCGCTTGAACCCGCCGTCCCGAAGACCGCAGGCTTGCGGGCTTCGCTGCCTGCTTAATTGAGCTCGCCCCAGGAATCTTGACTATCACTTATAGTTGGCGGAGTTCGATAATAGTTATCTGAGCAGCTGTAGTAATGATAGTCAATCCGCGGGCTTGCGGCCCTGAAGATGCGGGCTCTTGCAAACCCTAGACGGTTACCAAGACTGGGAATCGCTGGATTCAGGGGAGAGAACCGCCGTGAATTCGAGGAAACGTGCACACTACCACAAGAAACAGAAGTGCGAAAACTATTCGGTTGTGTTCTAGACTTTCCAGAGCCTCGAAACGGATCTGAAATGTCGCTCTATGACGGGAACACGAAAGGTTACTCGAAGTTTGCGGTGGCAAAGACCGTGCTAAAACTCAAAGAGGAGGACTGATATCGCAAACTTATCTGACCCGTCTTTTCTATAGATGTGAAAATATTCAACCAGATTTTGAAGTAAGATGTCAACATGGAGTGCTCTTCTCACTCATTCAAACAAACCGTCCTGACCATTCGTTCTGCGACGGCATATGGGTCGCAGTTCGAAGCCGGTCGACGGTCCTCAAAATATCCGAATCCATCTTCGGCGCATTGGCGGGGTATTCTTATCGAGCTGCCTCGGTTAGCGGTCCCGGACGAGAATTCATCAATCGACGAAGTTTCGTGATGTCCTGTCAACCGCCTGGCGTTGTCCTTGCCCTCGTTAGGATCGTACGCTTGAATGTGCTCGTGATGTTTCTTGCTCAGTTTCTCAATGGCGACTTCGATTTCCCTGGAAAATGTCACTCGATCATGCCGACTGCCAGCGCTCGAGACAAGGATCTCGCAGAAACGTGCAGCATATCCGACCGGCTCATGTCTTGTGCGGGTTCACTACAGTGTGTTCGACTGAGTAAATAACGACGAACCTGAGGCCGTCCGGTTGCCTCATAGCGATGGTTGAGAAGTTGGTATGGCAACCGGCCCCGTTCCAGTCGCCAAGCATCGGCTTCGGGTCGAAAGTTACCACGATTCCGAAGTCCTCAGCACATCTCTGGAGGATATATCGCGAAACCCACAATTGATCCCCGATTGTGATGCCTTCGCACGGCCCGACCTGAAGTCATGCTCGTGAATATATTTCCAAAGGAAGATTCGTTTGTTTCCACGTTCGTGTTTCGTTCTTTGTGGGAGGAGACGAACCTGGTACTCCCACTGCGCCGGCATCACTTCAGCGTTCGTTCCAGAGACGTTTATGCCAGCATAGAGACAAGCTCTGTAGTGAGCTTCGACAAGGTCTCGACCGTATACTTTGTTGGCTCCTACGCCGCAATAATAGGGTCCTGGAGAAGCAACCTACGCGTTATCGATAGTAGTCTCTACGAAGTCCGGTCAGGCTCCGAAAGTGTCAGCTACTCTCACCTTGGGGCCCGGGAAAGCCCTGTTTCGGCCACATGTACGGATGGTTGTCGGTATCCAGGAGCGTGTACTCTTGCTCAATGCCGAACCAAGGCTGTTGATCCTCGCATCGGTCCATGGCTTCCTTGCAAGTTTTGCGTTTGTTCGTCGTGTGCGGCTTTCTTTCCCACGTGTACGTTTCACACATCACAAGTTTGTTCGGTCCCCTGAGGAAGGGATCCTTGAACAATGCGACGGGGTAGAGATAAACGTCCGAGTTGGCGCCATCGGATTGGCCCGTCGAGGATCCATCGAAGTTCCAAACGGGGAGGTCTGGAAAGAGAGATTTCGAGCTGGATTGGATTCGAGCGAGTCCGCACTCCAGATCTGGATCCTGAAAAACAGTGGTGTACTCATAGATGTACCCGCGGCTTGTTGCGGCTCGCTGTACACGGTCTTGGTCTTGCATCGGAGACCCTCTCCAGTGCCATCGATCCAAATGTATGTGCATTGGATCCGGTCATTTGGCTGGGGCAGGTTCAAATAATATTCGAGCGATTGTCTGGCGTCGACGGTGGGAAGCATCTTGCAGTCCTTCACAAACGTATACTTCTGCGGATAGCGACCTGGAAAACCACATTGTGTCAGAGCTCCCGTGTCGATTTCGAATCGTGGTTTCCAAGGCACTCGCGCTGCAGTTTCGTCCATTAGCTTTGGAAAAGTACTCCCTATATAGGAAACCCGAACTCCCAACCATTTGAATCAGAAGTCGAACACATGCCCAAGAACTCTTCTTGAGATTTGAAACAACTTCTCAAGCTCGATTCCAGCACTGGAAATCAGTTCGATTCATGATAGGCACTGATTTGTGACCGTTCCACTGACAAGGAGTGTGTACTAGATGTCCCACGCCGATCCGGATGATGAGGAACAGCACCCTGTTTGCGTTGAGCCTGCCACGCTGGGTGTCCCGAAATTCTGCAGAACGCTGACAGAATTCACGAGCACGGTGCACTTACTGGTACGGACAGAACAGAGCCGAACCGACAACGAGTGTTCTTCCATATAGGAGTCGGTGACATAAGCGGGAAGGAAGTCGGAAACTCAAGACATCTGAGATGTCGGCTCCACGTCATACCATCCGTCCCGTTTTTCAGGCTATGACTAGGTAAATCACTACACTTTTTTTCCCTCTGAATGACATCTCCCGACCTGACGCATACGGGCGGGAAAGTACAGTTTGTCTTACTTTCGATTCTCACCCATCTCGAGCCTGAAAAAGTATGACAATTCAACTGAAGAGTGGGGCTAAGGGATGCGATGATGATTGCACGAATTCCCTCTTCATTTTTGGGGCCCCAGGGCCGTATGGTAAGAAGCGAGCATCCTGATCACACTCCGGAAACCAAAGCTCCGTGGAAAACTGCTTACGCTAACGAGCGGAGTGCGCTCCAGTGGCAAACACACGCATCGACGTTACCTGCTCGGCTGGTGGATTCTCGCTGTGTGTCAGGCAAGCTACATCCTACGTTCGGTGTTTCACGCCGCTGTTGAAATTTGCAAATAATGGTTCGGTCGCCAGCCCAAGCGTTATCAGCGCTCACAATTGAAAGTCTCTATTTCCGTCGATCTGCTTCGGCGATCAACGATCTTCTGCGACGTATCATCTGCTCATCGCAATCATGTGATGCCGTCTGTTTGTCCGCTCGAATGAATTCCCACAGAGTGAGTTATTCGCATCCACATCCGAACAAGTGCAACGCAAAGGGTGCGAGCGGTTCGCGGCGGAGTTCCGAACACAAAGTGAAATCTTCCACCGCAGTCTATGAAATGATGCGGGAAATTACCCTGAACCACATTAGAAGAGTATCTCGAATTACCTCTCAGGTATTTCTTCAACAGTCGAACCTTATAGCAGTTCGGTCCGCAAGGTGGTCCAACCACTTTGTACCGAGGCGGAGAGTAAGGAGGCGGTGGGACTCCGTGAATCGAAGTCTCGTCAACGTCCTTGGTTACGATGTCGTAGGGGAGGCTAACGTGTGTCACAACTTCTGTAGAACTGAGCTCCGGCTCATTCCATACGCAATCGGTTTCCGTCGAGCTCAATGGAGACGCTTGGTCGTCCTGGGTTTCTGGCGACGGCGAGAGAACCTCGCTTTTCTCCGAAAGGGTATCTAGCGCCTCGGTTCTTTGGGGTATTACTTCGGCAACCGCGAGAATCCTATTGACGCGCGACGTCTCGCCTACGAATCCTCTTCCGAATTGTTCGACGGGAGCTTCGGGCTCAACGCTGCACGAATTCGACGCCTCCGGTGCAATGGAAGGCTTCGCAGAAGGTGTTCCTCTCGGAAACAGACACAGTGTTGTTGGAGCTTTCTCAACGGTTGCAGTGTATGCAGTTCCCTGTTATCGAAAGCAAAAGCGTGAAGTAAACCTTGAGAAACTCTCGGAGTTGCGGGCGCTGCCATAGCAAACCTTCAAACGGGTCTGCACTACCGGAACATGAATCACCTTTATTGTCTCGGGGTCATCTTGACTGAGGTTGTTGATGACAACCTTGCGTCGACGCAGACAATCACAGACTAGATCGCCGAAAACTTTCTGCAACACACAAAAACAAACGCTACGTAAGGAAGAGCATCCCAGAGTATATTCGGAAATGAAGCGCTCTCAAGGATCGAGCTCGCGAGCGCACTTACTGCTTGAGGGTCTCCCCGGAAAACGCTCAAACGTGTCGACCAGAGTGGTCAGTTGGTAGCTAACGTTCCGGACGTGTTCACATGTTATGGAAAATTGCAGATCAACGCCAAACCAGACTCAATTTTCGGCCTCAGGAAACCGCGAGGCAGCCATCTGCTCACACTCACTCGCCAGCCAGTGTCGGCGAACGTGTCCGCGTTGACAACGAGATACCTGCGCGCGCACCACGGATATTGTACGAAACGCTGCCGTCCCGTGAGCGAAGTGCGTTTTTCCGTGGAAAAGCAGAGCCTACCTCAGTAAGTGAAGGCGTGGCTCGGCTCAATTTCGGCGAGGCTTTTGTTTGCCTCATGGGGTTAGTTCGGCGGAAAAACCGAACGCACGAGCAGAAATGGTTCCGCGGACTCGAGATTAAAATTCAGCATCCGGAGGATGAGTAACTGCTCCTCGGAATTCGAGAACTTCAGCCGTGAGTGTTCTCCCGGATAACTCGTATTTATCGATGTGCTTCCACTAGGAATAGAGTTTGGGACGCTTCAGGACATCACCGAGACCGCTGGTGCTCACACCCGGCATCGACAGAGATATCTGTGTTTCCCACTCTCTCCAGACATCCGTCCATAGCTGAGGAGAGCATAGCACGATCGCTTCCCGCTGTGCGTCTGTCGAATACTTTGCACCATCTGCTGGATTCATGTTCTGGCAGATGTCACTAAACTTGAGCCCGATACGTTCCCGAACGCAAGCAGATAGACCGTTCAGATTATGTCACCCGCTAGAGTTTGAAATTTAGTTCTTCAACTTGGAAATCGATTGCCGAATGCGAATATTATTCCGAACCGGATATCAACTCTGACTGCTTGCGACGAACCTGAAACTTCGTAGCAGACACCTGAGATGTCTCAGGATGGACTTTCATATCTTCGAACACTAAACCATCACACGACGTGGCTGTCAGGATAGCTGAGCGAGATCCATTGATCGCCAACTCGCTCGCTTCTCTTCCAGTGAAGTCAGACCGGTGTGCAGCAAGACTCGGCAGGGTCTCGCCGAAATACTCTCCGCTCCGAGGAGTCAATACCCTCGCTCAACTCGACGTTCATTAGAAACGCAACTTCCAACGAGGCACGGAAATTCAGCTCTACCCGTGCCATCAAGACGCAACTTGCCTCGCAGCCACAAAAATAACAATGTCGTGTCCTTGACGTCGGCCTCCCGATATTCGAGGAGTGATAACTCTGATGACGGAACTTTGAGCGTATCCTCAGGGCGTGGCCAACAAACAGAATCAGTCAGATGAAAACCACCGAGAGCAATGGTCACCCCTTTCACCACAGTCACGGCACTTCCTATGCGCGGCGACAAGGGGGAAAAAGACTCAAAATCGCTTAAGCGAACGGGCGTTGTACGCATAGTATCTCGGCAACGGAGCTTCTAAACTGTCGATTGTAAACCGGTGAACGCGAACTTCAAATCATGAGATACGCGAAGAGTCGAGGAAGCGGACATGTGACTCAGGTTCCGTCGACGGGAACTCACGTCTCATGTGCGATAGAAGTTATCTGGAAGTGGTCGTGAGCCCTATACGGCTCACCGCGTTGGCCAACGGCGACAGAACTCCACAGGTGACCCCGCGTCACAAACTGATGTGAAAGAATCCGAATTCATTCAATCGAATTAGTATAAGAGGCATTTCCTGCCACGGCTCGCATGACAGAGATTCTATGAACACTTGTTTGTTGGCGCTGAGTTCGATCGGCATCTACCTTACCATTCCCTCGTACCTGGAGGCAGCAGCACAGAAGTTGGAGTGAAATGAAACAGGGCTAAACACCACAGGCGGCAGAGTGACTCGAGCGAAGAGTGCGCTGTAGCCATTCGAGCAACAAGACTGTCGCTCCTTTCCCGTTTGCCACGGGGCCTGCGTTTGACAAGGACATCGATGGCATTGTCGTTGTTGTTGGTGTCGCGGTGGTCAAAACGCACGAACTCAAGTTTCCTCTTTCTCTCTCGGTAACTTGAAGTTCTGTGCGGACGATGCAAGCATAAAAGCACAGAGCTTATCGGCTTTCGGTCACAGAGCCGCTTCGAAGCGCTTGTGGAAATGTGAAGGATCAGAAGTCGCTTGGTCTGATTTTGCTCTTCAGAACTTCGGTCTTATATGATTTCCGACATCCCGAGGTATTCTCCGGGCTTTTGGCATGCGGAGCCGATCTGAAATCAGGTTTGAGCCACTTCCCTTCACTGGACGAGTTTCAGCGTTCGCGATCGTTTGGGAGACTCCACCGCTGCTGTTGATAAGGCTCCCTTCTCCATTCAGTTAGACGCTAGCTTGATCATATAGTTCCATTGATTAAGCTTTTGTAGAACTGGATGAGACGTCTGGAGGAGTTTGGCTTCACGAATCGCATTCGACTCGAACTTTCAAGGACGCACTGTTCGATAACTCTGGGCAAAGATGATTTCGGAATGCATTGCGGCTCTCGTATATTCGTGAACGGAACTCCGCTCGATTCCCGCGGTCTCGAGCGGGCTGTAGGCAAACGGTAATGTTTATCCGACCTCTCACGGATACCGTACGTGGCACTAGGCATGCATTGTGCTTATATTTCTAACACTTTACACATCTTTTTCCTCATATGCCGTGGCAATATTCGGATCCGCTGCGAATCCTTGCACCTACAGGAGCCTTTCGAGTATAGTGCATATTTACACCTGGAATACAGTGACTCAGGGGCTGACTTGATGAACAGTCCGCTGACCGCTGAAACAATGTTCAAGCTGGCCATGGATGAACAGGGCCAGCTCCGCTCTCTAGATCTCGGTTCACAAGAAAATACTCTCCTTCCATCCTCTGTTCGGAGAGTAGGATCGCATGCTGTCTATTCTTGGGAAGGATAGAAGAAAAGTCTCCATCAGTGTTCAAGGGAAGGACGTATGTCTGTCCCATTTCTGGAGCATTCCCGAGAAAGGGACTCGAAGGGCAGCACTCTGTCTCTACGTCTCAACGACAACTGCTCGGCCAAGGTGGATTCTACTTGACCGTTCTTCATCCAGAGCAGTCGTTCATATTTCCCTACAAATGAAGTTAACGATCTCAATGTGGTTCCCACGAGCGAGTAGCACCGATGGCTGGTCTAAGATTTTTATCTCGACGAAACCAAGATCATTTCCTGAATATACTTTGATCGTTCGTTTGCAACGGAGCGCGGATTGGTTTACGTGACTCGTGGTCATTTCCCTGATACGTCGGCAACTTCTCCCAATTGGTCCTATTTAAGCTCTCACTCCATTGAACAAGCATCATCCGTCACATGGCAACTGGTGACGTCACAAGCCCGTAGGGAAATTAAATATCCGAGGACAGATTTGAGCAACTGCCACAGTTCTTCGTGACTGACCGTTCTCTGGTTTCGATCGGCCCTTTGGATGGCTGATGAGCCTCAGGCTTTCTTGAAATGGGAGAACCGGAGGCATACCTCCAAGCTATAGGAGAAATTATGATAGCAATCGCTCGGAGTTCCCAACGATGAAAGTCGTCCAATCAATGTCAACGTCGAACCTACTCCTCCGTGAAGCTGGACTCCGATTTCCTCGTTTGTTTCATAAGGATAATATTAACGACTTTCCCCCCGTCTCGCGCATTGTTGTTCCGAGCTTTGTGACTGACTTTTCATGCATGCAGAATTCGATGCCACCCTATCTCCGGGATTGCAATGGAGCACGGCTGTGCGGTCCCCTGAGGGGATTTCCTTCGAGTTACCTAATATTTGAGGCATGAGTCCCCGGAAAATATGGAGGGCTGGCCGGCCTCCGGCCGACTACGCTGGCTGGCCCGTCCCCTGCTTTGGAAGTCTACAGATGACGGACAGACATTGCCTTCTATGTAGTGTGATGAGACCTTGAAGAGGGGCCACGGATTCTCGCTAACGTCATGTCGCGGTGGGCCTCATGGTGGAGATTCGTATCCCGATCATACAGGGTGGTCATCGTAAGTCGGGAACTTTCTTACCCTCTCTTCTTTTGCTCATAGCTCGGTGAAAATGGTCGGATTCTGGAAAATCTTTTTGCGTTCGATGGCTGGAAGGACAGCGCGTCTTTTTCTCGTCGAATTTCGTGAATCGGTAGAAAATTGAATTGTTTAAATCGGCCTAAAAATTGCAATTTTTTTTTTCAACTTTTCCCAAAAAACTGATCGACAAACTTCTAAAGTCAACCGATCGAATTCGAAAGTGCTTAAGTCGAGGCAGGATAGGATGCTGCTCAAACGCCCGGCAACTCCAGATTTCTAGCTCAGGATCTGTGAGAAGGACGAAAGATCGTTTCAACCTCGACGTCAGGATCGACCACCTGACAAGATCGCGTACTCTTTGCACTAAGGCCCGTAGCTCCTCAGGGATGCCGAATTCGAAAATTTTTCCGATGGCAAAAAGTTCTTAGATTGGTCCAGACTACCCGACCAGGGTGTTGGCGGGTCGACCCGAGAATTTTTTGTCCCCCCCCCCCCGAAAATCCCGCCTCCTCAATTTTTTGAAAAAGTTGTCGGATCGACCCGTTAACTTCTTCGTCAGGTAGTTTGGACCAATGTAAGAAATTTTTGCCATCGGAAAATTTCCCGAATTCGGATTCCCTGAGGAGTTAAGGGCCAAAATGCAAAGAGCACGCGATCTTGTCAGGAGGTCGATCTTGAGGTCAAGGTTGGAACGATCGTTCGTCCTTCTCACAGGTCCTGACCTAGAAATCTGGAGTTGCCGGGCGTTTGAGCAGCATCCTATCCTGCCTCGACTTAAGCACTTTCGAATTCGATCGGTTGACTTTAGAAGTTTGTCGATCAGTTTTTTGAGAAAAGTTGAAAAAAAAAATTCCAATTTTTAGGCCGATTTAGAAAATTCGAAATTCGACGAGAAAAAGACGCGCCGTCCTTCCAGCTATCGCACGCAAAAAGATTTTCCAGAATCCAACCATTTTTCACCGAGCTATGAGCAAAAGAAGAGAGGGTAAGAAAGTTCCCGACTTACGATGACCACCCTGTACATGTGAAGGAACACAATCGGGAAGTTTCTTGCAGGGAGGTACCTTCCTCCCTCTTTCTTGAGTCACCACAGTTTCGAAACTTCTCATTCGGCGAATCAGTGCATTTTGTATCTCTTACGGGTCGGGTACCAGTTACCCGAATCCCAGTTACCCGAATCCAAATTACCCTCTCTCACCGCTAAATCCTCATGCGCTGAACTCCATGTCCGATTCGCGCGCCGACAGAGCTTCGGAAGTTCAAGTCAGCCAATACTGCCTCTCCCTCAAGGATGACGTTACCCAAGAGTTCCAGTCTCCTATCCCGATTGGAGTTCACGATATTTCTAGTAGGTCTCCGTGGAGCCGTCCTTCACAAAGAGCCTAACCTAACCTAACCCAGCACTGTACTTCACTGCACGAACACGACTTTGAATAGTCTCTTTGGATATCTCTTTCAGTCAGTTCCTATGCTTCTCCTAGGGATCCGTCGTGACTCTAGACCTAGACTCTAGAGCGTGAGGATTTGGCGGTGAGAGAGGGTAATTTGGAGTCGGGTAACTGGGATTCGGGTAACTGGAATAGGACGCTCCTACGTAAGGTCAGATCGACCCCGGAATCAACTACCTGGACTCCGAGAAGTGTGGTGAGATCGATCCCGAAACCACATCCTTAGACTCCCAAAAATATGAACAGTTCGACCCCGGAATTACCTACCTAGATTCCGAAAAGTAAGCGGATGCGAGAACGGACGTACAACTCTTAAACGCAGGAAGAGCAATATGGATTGAGGAAGCCATGAGGGAGGAGACCCTCGTCAAGTGGCAGTCCCATTGGAATGCAGCGGCGCACGGCAGATGGACACATATATGTATACCAGATGTAAAAAGATGGTGCGATGGTACATTCGGAGAACTCACCTGTTACACGTGGCAGATGCTCGCAGGCCAAGTGTAGTTCCAGAAGTTCCTTCATTCGATTGGGAAAGCCCCGAGCACGATGTGTATGCACTCCGACAGTGGGGATGAAGATGCGGCGCAGCACACGCCTCAGTGAACAGCCTTGGGGACGGCTCCGTGCCGGGACTTGTAGAGCAGATGATGACCTCCGAAAACAAATGGAACAGGATCAGCCGGAAGGTCGCCTGTATCTGAAAACAAGGAAACGGGTTCTCGACTCATGTCGACCCCCCAGAAGCGACTGCCTCCCCCAGCTCCCAGCGCGGATAAGAGCATGTGAAAAAATGGGATCTTAGGTCTCCGCCAACCCGGGAGTAATGTTAACGAAGGGTGCCCTGCAACAGTTATCCCGGGTAGTCCCCAGTCAGCGGAAGGCAGAGATAGGTGTGTTTTTAAGGGGAATCACCTCAGTAGCAGAGAAACGAACGCGGGGCTGGTCTCAACTGAGACAGTCTTCGGGAGTTCCATCTCTGGTCTCCGAAGGGACTTATCAGACCATAATACAAAAGAAGAAAAAGAGTCCGTTAAGTGTGGGGTGAATGCCTCTTCGCTCGGCTGCAATGGAAACCGGCTGCACTGGAGGATGGTGTGGGTGACTTCATCGCCCAGTTCCACCGCACACAACCTGCAGGTCGGTTCGTCAGCTCTCCTGATGGAGTGAAGAAACTTGTCGAAGTCAGCGTGGCCCGTGATCATATGTGACGTAAAGTATGATAGTTCGCCGAACTTGCGGTTCCTCCATGGCTTGAGATGGGGGATAAGCTCATGGGTCCACCTTCCCCTCTAAGCCTCATCATAAGACTTCTGCCAGTATGCCAGGATCTTTTCTTGAATCTCTTCATCTGTTCTTCCTGCTTCATCTTCGCTGTTGGAGTCGTATGGGCGGTCTCTTCTGATTCTCTGTTGGTTGATGTCAGATAGTTGCCTGGCCAGGAGTGACTAGGGGGGGAATCACCCCCCAAGCCTACAAAAAGTATGGTTGGATCGACTTCGGAATCCCCTTTCTGGACTCTGAGAAGTGTGCTGAGATAGATCGCGGTACAACCTCTGCAGATTCCCGAAAGTCCGCTCTCATGAGTTCGAAGTAAGTTTAACCCAGTTCCGTCCGTGAGAGCGGGAATCACCGCGTTTTGAGTGGGTTCGCGACTCCCACGGCATCGTGCTGGAGTTGTGGCATGATCTGCATCACGCATTTTCGTCTCTAGCCTCCAGGAAAAAAATTCCCGAAAGTTTGGTCAGATCGACTCCGGATTCACCTGCCCAGCCCCGAAAAATGAGGTCGGGTCAATCTCGAAATCTCCTCCGCAGACTCTGAAAAGTAAAGCCAGACGACTCCGGAATCCTCTTTTTGAGTTTCGAAATATATGGTCAGATCGACTCCGGGAAAAGGGGGCGGAAGCCTATGTGCTTCCCAGTTAACCGCCCCCCCCTTGGTTCCACGTCGATCCGATCAATCGCCGGGGAGTTCATTAAGGATACATTCGACTGATAGCCATTCGATAGACTATCATTCGACTGATAGCCGCACACCCCGTGACTCAATTGTCTCAGGGATCCAGATGCCGCATAGAATTCACGATCCACGTTCCTCTTTGACCCCGTGATATAGACCAGGAGTTGTGAAAACTAGCAGAATGAAGGCTCGAAGTCGGAGTTGATGATGGAAACAAGCCTCCAGTGATAGGAAACGCTTTGCGTTAATCGTGAGGCAAGGTCTCTCAGGCCGGAGTGCGTGATTCGGGCGCTGTTGCGACCGGCACTTCGACATATATTTCCGTATTACGGTTGGCGGAATTTCGCTTATCACGGGTGACAGTATTTCGCGGTGTCGCGGATCACGGAATTCCGGCGTTTCACGGATCATGGAATTTCGCTGTGTCGCGGATCATGGAATTTCGCTGTGTCGCGGATCACGGAATTTCGCCGTGTCACGGATCATGGAATCCCGCCGTATTACGACGTTATGGAAAATGAATACCTAAATACGGAAACTAATTTTCGTAATACGGAGTCACGGGAAAGGAAACTCATACGGGTAGTTGATGTTTCGTGCACGAATTATCTCAAATAACTTCTCTGAGATTTTCGGGCATCTGGTATCCGGCACTCACGGCTGCGCAATGGAAAACGCAATGAATATCGCTACAGGGAACGATTCGAGAGGAATCACCTCAAACAAGATTCGCTGGCGCGATGGAACAGTCCGTCGCGGAGGATTGCGAACACCATTTCGCTAAGATGTTGGAAGCATGGCGATAGGGAAAGAGCCTCCTCTATCATGAAGAACAAATACATGATCTATTGAATGAACTACCTTGATGCCACACATCGAGGGCCGACAAAATAAGCGCTCCGGCTCCCAGGAGCGCTGCCTGACGCCCAAAATCCAGGGCCCTAGTACCGACCAGGGATCTGGCCCCGTGCTGGAGTCGGGAATATTCGAGTAGGGCCGGCCTCGGGATGGTTTTGAGACAGATTTGGGCCCACTCGCTTGGTCGATTTTGGAATGAGTGGTGTAGGTCAAGTGCATTCTCCATAACGGAGGATACCCGAAGTTCTCTTCGTCTACGAAGTCGAGCCTCAATAGTCAAGACACGAACGCTTCCCAAAACTCGCTCGCTCTAGCACCCCATGTAAAAATGATGCTGAATGGATAGTTCAGTTGGTGCACGAGGAACCGTCATGAGCTCTCTCATGGTTTCTAGACTCGGCGATTATAGGAGCCCTGCTGCGTTTGGATCACGATGGCATGGAACGACGAACGGACCGCCGCACCGGATCGCAACCCCGTATTTTCGAGTGAAATCACCGCGGGTTTCTAGTGGTAAGAGGAACCAACTCTGAGACATCCGCTCTAGCCTTGACCCTGGGTTCCGACACATTTCAAGATGGATCCAAAGTCTAGGAGAATACGGTGTAGCGCACTCTTCTACGGACCCTTCGTCGGCATCTGAACTCAACTCTATGGAGGTACTTGTCTCCACGTCGGGCCTTGGACCAATGCTCTCCGAATAGTTGCATCATATTGCCGTGGTTTTTCCTCCACAGCTCAGGCTCGATGTTATAGTCTCGAATCCAGTGCTCTCACAACAGTATCAAGATTCTGTCGAGTGACGTAAAGGTTAGCGAACGAACAGGAAGAGAACGAATTCTGTTTATTCCGAACGAATTATTGGCTTCGTTCAGATAGCGATGGGCAATGGCAGTCCTATCGTGGAGACCAGCGCTCGCTGCATACAGGGTGGTCAGCGCAAGTCAGGAAGTTTCCTGCCCTTCCATCTCTTGGTTGCACCTCGGTGAAGAGCGGTTCTTTTCGTGATCGATATCTGAGAGGGTGACGCATATTTTCTCGTTTTATTCGGGCAATAGGTCAAGGATTGACTTCTTTAGAAAGCCTGTAATCTTCCAAACTTTTTCTAAAAAAACGCCCTGTAACGCCTCAAGTGGAACGATCCGGTTTGTATTCATTCTACCGGATGCGGCGAAGGAATCCCCACAGTCGCTGAAGGAATGCTCCGAGGATAGCTCCGAAGCTCGAAATTGACGACCGTTCGCATCAGCATCACAGAAATCACTGATCTGCTACCAAAATATCGTCCTCGATGCAATCCGCCCCCCGTGTCTCCTCAGGGAAGCCGAATGTGACTTTTTTCCTAAAGCGAAAATTCATTATATTGGTCCAGAGTACTCAAGATGGAGTTGGCGGGTCTACCATCTTTGCACCGAGTCATGACCGAGGAATGGAAAAATTCTCTTTTCAGTGGGTCTCACTCCTTCTGCGGGTAGCAGTGGCGTGCCCGAGGGGGGTTGGGGGAACGCTTTGATCATACCGGAAAGGGTGGATTATATGGTCCTTGTGACGATGAAAGTAGCCCGTTGAGTTCCACTCTCATCAGGAACATCCTCAAAGGTTCGAAAACTACGTTGAATGCGACAAGGGAAGCTCCTCCCCCGAAAAAAAGCTGGGCACGCTCTTGGCGGGCTTGGTCCGTTATATCATGGAAGAGCCCCTAGGGCTCCTTGAGCGGCACAAAAGACCGAGAATTCCTCCTGGGATCGCCAACTTGGTCGATGATGCACCGTAAAGGGCCGTTACGTCCGTAGTCTGCCCACAGTATTCGACGGCTCCTACGAGAATAGTGTGTCGTACAACAGGGCGAGCTTGCCATAGAGAGGTCTTTCAATGAAGTGATTGGCATTTTTGACAGCCGCCGTGGTCCCTGCGACGCGAGTGGGTTGGATTCGACCGATCCGATGGAAGACACGGGTTTTGGATGGAAGAAATAACGAGGACTCGATTGATGCGGACGAACTTTGTTAGGTCCCGACAACTCGCCATATTCCAGATATGGTGGCTTGTCAGTATCGTACACTCTTCATTGGATATATGGCACATGTTCCTCTTCTCAAGCTCGACATGTCCTGTCGCTGTGCTCGCGCTACGAACTTCTCCGGTCTCATTTGTGAGTCATCCGCCCGCGCTCGCTATTGCTGAAATGCGTTCATTGACACATGAAAACTTGCATCTCGATATTTGGAGAGCTCGATCAAACAGAGCCAGGGGTACGGTGAATCTAACAGGAGGTGCCGGAGCTAACCATGGAATATATTTTCGTGCTCCTCGCGGTTTTGAGTGTTTGGACATGCGTTTGTCAAACTAACGACCTTTGTCAACTGAGAGGTTACAATCTTGAGCCTTTGACCAAGTAAGTTGGCAGCGTCGCGCACCGAAGTTCTGACACTTTGCACGGCATGTCGAGTCAACAGGTGATGAGAACGACCTTAACTGTTGGAGAAAATAAGTAGCACAGCTCCACCTGTTACCCAAGAAATGAATCGTTCTCAGCACCTGTAACGGCATCATTGACGTGCGTTTCTGACCCACACGTTTCGCGGACAGCGAGTGCCCTTAGAGATTGCGGAGTCATTGCGCGCGCTCTTTATCGGGTTCTGGAGTTTTCTCATCGTTCTCAGGGTGGACATCATTGACCTTATTGTACCCCGTTGCTCGAACGGAACAGATGAGACAGCTGGTGTTTCGAGCTTTATATTGCGGATTTGGATTTACCGAGATAGCATACGTTGCACCTATCGATGTTGTCGTTACGCTTAAACTTCTCGCGGGTACTCTTGGTGACAAAAGCGGATGACTCTATACAGCTCTATACAGCTTTGAACGTGCACGTCAGGTCGCGCTCGCTGAGAGATGAGCCAAAGACTCGGGATCAACTCTCGATTTGTGTGTTTTTGAAAGAATCACAAATATCACGGTAGGCAAATTGAGCGCATCTGAAAACCTTAGGCTCTTGAGAATTATAATCGTCATTTCACCGTCAGGGAGCCGAAGCGGATGACTCGCGGCTAATCTAATACGAGCCACGGAATATAAATTTAGAAATGTGTGAATCTCTGATAGGGGCGCATACATCCGAGCGATATCGTTTCTAGAGCTGGATGACCACTCTTAAGAAGTATTCTCAATGTTTCAGATCGTACTGGGCCGTTCAATTGGAGAAAGTACTGTGTCCGAACACCACAGACAGCTGCATGCTGCTCTTCGCTTTGTGTTACAGCTCCGAACTCTGCCCGAGAGAAGCTTTCGCTTGTATCGCCCAGAATGGAAAAACGTTATCAGTCGGCGGAGAAGCCAAGATTGAAGAGCGAAAAGACGCCGACGGTTTCAACCTGTACTTCAGCATCCCTTCAGATAGAACTGAGATCACTAACATCGAATTCACATGCGACGCCGAGAATTCATTCGATGACACACCTCAGAACCTATACGTGGGGTCGTTGAAAGCACAAAGCATGACCAGGCTGAGCAACGAGGTGAGTTCCCTTTCTCGGAGATTTCCGATAATCTGAATTGCTGCCCACTAGCTACTGTTGTCAATTCGCCCGGGTGATATTCGAATATTCGTATGTAACCGTGTTGTCTTGTTGTGTTACAGACTCACGTGCTGATCAAAGACGCAATAGCATGCAAGAAACGCGAGGGCCTAGGGCCGGGAAGCCAGTTCATGATAATGTGAGTTTCTACCTAGTATTACTAAAGCATGTTCGTCTTGAGCTTCCTCATAACCGAGGACGTATGCCTCTGATCGAGCTTCCCAGCTTACGTAGGATTCAAGCTCAATTGAATTTGAGACAAATAGCCATGTGCCGAGTTTTAGAGAATGAATATTGAAATAGTGGAGGGGATCGGTGAGTTCTTGGATCCTCTGCGGAATCTTTCGAACACCACTGACTGTATTGGACCTACTATTTCAGTCTTCTAGTCCTCTTCCTGCTGTATTTCGGCGCCGGAATAGTCTACAACCATGTCAACGGAGCGCGCGGCGAAGAACTTATCCCACATCATTGGTTCTGGAGGAACTTGCCATCCTACATCGTGGTGAGTGTAGCACAAATCGTTCTCGTTTGATGATATTCTGAGGCGATTGCGCATCCTGGATGTCGCTCGAAACTGAAGCTCTTGTTGAATCCTCAGGATGGCTGCATTTTCGTCGTTCGGGTGATAACTTGTCAAGCAAGAGACAGCTACTCCCAGAACCCGGACTACGGGTCGACTTCACAAGCGGGAGTTTCTCCCTCTGGGCGGACATATGAAACGCTATAATTCAAAGTTGCTCCTTTCACATTTAGGCATGAAATAGCTTATCCCTCGAGGTACTCCTCTTGTTCATAACTACCGTTGCCTTTTCCGCTGCCGTAATCGAAAGGCTCTTGTTCAGGATGGCACTTGTTGTTCAGAGATCCGTCTTGTTTTGTTGACGTGCGATTCAGAGAACTGGTACCAAGAATGAAGAACTCCAAACATCGGCAGAATAATTTGCTCCACAGTCTACGAAGTGGAGCTCGTCGAATTCGGTGTATGAGTGAATCGTGTCGCTGATTCCCGATTGAGCATCCACGATCGAGCTTCACACAGAATAAGACGACTTTGAAACCTGATTGACTAGGTGATGAGTGCGACTCACCGTTCTGGTGTATGGAGAGGAACCTTTCCTTTTTCTACGAATTTGCGAGTGAGGAAGTGCGATTTGGAATAAAAACCGGATGTAACTTTGTACAGTGACAGGCTGACGAGAACGTTTTCCTTCCTTTTATTGAGTCAGAAACTCTGCACGTCGTGACTCTCCTACGCTTTCCGATCAGTTTAGACTGAAAACGAACAGCGAATATGGTATTTCTGACCCAAACCTGGTATCCATGACCAATCAGAGCTTGCGCAAGCCGAGGCTGCTCCTGAAAAACTCAGTCAGTCATGTCGCATCATGATCCGAAATGGCTGCAGATACAAATGGTTCGGAATATCAGACTGTCATCAAGGATATCCCAGGTCTCCCGCTGGACACGACCAAATTCTCCAGGCAGCGGCTCCATCGCCACTTAATCCGAGGTCATCGAGCGCTTCCCGAGCGACCAACGTGAGAGAAAAACGATACCCCGCGCGTTTCCTCAGGAAAATGGCATGATGTCTCTCGGGTTGAGCGGAGATCAGTGTCGGACCGGACCTCGTTGATGAGGAACAGCGGAACACACTGAGGAGGAGGAGATAACGAAGCATTCGATCAATTTCGCTCCTCATTGATTCGAACCTCAATAAATGTTTGGTTATAAGTTGCGGAGAACCACGGCTAGACAGATATTAGGTTTTCTGTGGTATTCCCTTTGGGTTACGTGGAGTTATTGCGATCATCAGCGTTCAGAAGAACAGTAGCGATTCCCGAACCTCCGTTGGACTCGGACATTCTGGCGCGCGACGTTTTGGTGCATTTAACAATTCGAAGCAGGACGCTCTGTGTATGTTTATATGGAGCTCTTACGAGGTATCCAAACCATTGAGACACTATCGTTGGGTGGTCATTGAAATTTTCTTGTGGTATAAAAGCTGCAAGGAAACAGCGTTATCTCATGTGCGAGCTCAGTGATGCTTGTCCTGTCCCGAATCGTTGATTGGAATCCGTGAATACCACGAGATTGGCTCCCATTGACGAAACTCAAGGAACAAGGAAAATTGTTCGCACAGAGCGGTCTCAAAGTCCATGGCTCATTTGAGCCTGTCGTCTAGTGACGCCCATATCTCCGGAAGCTCTTAAAGGCTGAGATCCAAGAGTGCAGCTCGACCAACACCTCCCCGAGAAACCTCCGTGACCTTTTGTGGGGATAAACAGCCGGGACAATGCCATCTCAGTTGTCTGAATAACTCATGAACGCTTCATCTGGATCTGACCCAGAATTCGATGCGCCAAAACTCCGATGGTGCCTCGAAAACCTCATTAGAAGTGCGAGCCCCGGTCATCGCCCCGTGGTACGATGTCATCATCAACTGAGAACTTCCAAACCACGAAATAATCACTTCCTCCGCTAGTTGTCTTGGGACTCTCCGTCGTTTTCAGCACTGGATCCGGCGTTTCCAGTGCCGAGTCTCGTGAATGTTTGACATGTGGGGGCGCCTCGCAGGAGTTCACTCCAGGAAAGCCCCTCATTTCCCCAGATCCCATTCTGTTGGGATGCGAAGAATCGATACATGACATTCGAGCCTTGAGCATTTTCGAGACGTTTAAGCACCGAGATACTTTGGTCTCAAATGGTCGCGGTTATTCGTGCACGGTACTTATGAATACGGAGTTATTATTCATAGTTTCATTTGAGCGCAAGCGGCTAAGAGCGGCCAGGCCCGTGGTTGGACATGGTCGCTTGCGCTAATTTCGCGATTGAGACCACTGTCCCACAGAAAATCACTGCGGCAGAGGATCGCTTAGGATCTCTGCGTGTAGAAGTCCAGTTTTTGTTGTGCCGCTAATGTGGTAGCCCCTATGGATTGCCCCATCGCTGTGTCAATGAGAGCTGTACACAGAAGACCAACACCATTCGGGACCGGAATGTCTGGAGCCGAAGTGTCTTGATTCTGCTTAAAATGCCCTCTCGATTACCTTGCTTCGGTCCGCGGAACCGCTATCGACGACATCAAATTGTAACCCCTCGTTTTCAACAGGCTCGAGGCTTCGAGAGGAAATCTTCTCCCTCATGGGGCCGACTGCCGAGGCTCCTCATTCGATAAGTTCTTAGCTCTAGGAGATTCAAGGTGATTTGAATCACTCGCAAGAATGGAGAAGAACTACCGGACGGTTTGCGACCATGTCTTTCTTCCTTGCAGCGCGGCAACAGTCAACGTTATGTTTGCCGTCGCGGTCGACTCCTCAACTCAGGATGTGTTTTTTAAAAGACTTTCGCTGGAGAGATTTTGAGCAGCCTGGTCACGTTTCGGACATTGAAGTTTATGAAGCAATGCCGGACGCTTGACTTGTAGCCTCCCGCACCGTTGATAAAGAGTCCCTCGGTCGGAAGCATAAATGTATCAAAGCATTCCCCACGATAATCCGCGCTGGCATCGTTCCCGACTCGAGACCCAGCGCCAACGCGGCGGATTGTTGACGGCGCAAAAATCGAGCATGAGTGCGGATGAATGAAGCTCCCGAGATGAATGATCGAAGATATAACTCGTGCTCTCAGGTTCTGTCGACACTCCACGAACGTAATCTCCGTAATAAACTGCCATCTTTCACATGGAATGGAGTATCAGCCACAGGAACCTGGGAGTCTTTTTAGCGGCTCCAAAAGCTTTTAAAGTTCACTTCTCGCTGGTCATTAGTCAACAAACTGTCGCTAGTGTCCTTCACAAGGATAAAACCCCACACCACGGCACGTTTCGGCAGGTTGTGCACGTGATGCTTATCTGAGGGTAAATAATTATCGTGTTGAAATTATGAGCTTTAAATTTCGGAAAGGGCCATTATTGTCTCCTGTGCAATCTCGTAACACGACGGTTTGCCACCAAACGACGGCGGCGCGTGCAGAGTGCATCAGGCCACGACGACGTCAGGATTTTCTCAATCATAAACATTTGATAACCCAGGATATCTCCGGAGCTCAGCGGTTAGGACTTTCATACGAGCATAGATCCTGCATCTGGTTTTCCCGGAATCCGGGACGCGTAGCGAATCGAATATGCAGAACTCGTGTGATAAGATTCAGCATTAGGCGGGCAAAGGGAAAAAAAAACACCACGGTCGAGGCGAAGGCTCCCGGAGAGGGAAAATCGCACTGGCGTGCCCTAACAGGTCGCGTTTGGATTACAGTCGACGGACGTGACGGGAGGCATCGATTCGAGGATCAATAGGGAGTTGTTCCATACAGTTCAACTGCGCTCGGCATGGCGGAAATTCACAAAATCATTCCCGCAGAGTTGGAAGGAACGAGGAATACCTCGGACTTAACAGCGACGAGGGACGACAGCAAGAGTGAGCTTACGCGCCGCAGTTGTTCTGTCCGCAGGAGGACTCTCCCCTCTAGGAGTTCTTTTGAGGGATGCGCTCGAACCTACGGAGCTAATAAAACGGCCTGGTCCAGCATCTTTCCGCGAAAAGGGTCGGATATTTCTCGTGGAGCTGTTTATTGGACCCTCCATACGAGAACCCATGCCCCAAGTTTCCCGATTTGTTACAACATTTCCGAGGGGAGGGGGAGTTCCACGCCAGCGAACTCGTGCAAAATGGTGAAGTCCGGATTTTCCGAGTCTCGATCTTTGTTTTTCCCTCTGGAAATGCCACACATTTCGAGGAATCACCTTCGCAGAAAAAAAAAGTCTGGCTGCTCTAGAGTCGTGCCCTCATCTCAACCAATAACAACTCCGCTCGCTCAGGATTGCCGCCTGAGAGCGAAAGCAGAGCTTCGTGACACAGAAGATCTCCGGAAAGTTATACGCTGGCTCGAGAATCTTATCAAAACGCAAAACCCTAGAGATTTTCGCTGATTCATCGCGCGATGGCGTCAATTTTCATCCACATGATTCGTTCCTGCAAGGACTCGCCCTTGTTAGGTTTTCATGAGATTGGGATCGTGGCTTAGCGAAATCACAGCGCAGAATCCGTGAAGGGCAGCCCGTTGGGCGTTAGAATTGCATTTCTTGATGCCGACGCATCAAAATAAGAATGGGTGACGCGTCCCAATGCCCTCGGCGAAGGAACTCGGGGAGACTGGCCAATTGAAGTGCCCAGTTCCAAAAGTTGCATCTCCAGAATCACGAGGGATTGTTAAAGAATGTCGTCGCCTCGATGTCCCGCTTTCCATGGTATTTCAAAAATCCTGGAATCGCTGTCTTTCTGTTCTCGTTCACCGGACGAGAATCGGGTTGGGATTCGAAACGCCACATCTACATCTGCGTTTCAGTTCCCAGAAACCCTATTCTCCACTAGAATGAACGAATGCAACGCGGTTTTCCGCTAGACGTGACTCCTCGAATGTCGAATCGGTGAAATGTATCGATCGGTACAAGATGGACGCGTCACGGAGTGTTACGAATTCATGATTGTCATCTGTGTACTTGAACCGAGCATCAGGCGGGAAAATTTCTGCGCTGCACGGGTCAATAGTTTTAGTCTCCTCCTCATACTATTCATGTAATCGAATCCCAGTTCTCTCTCTGATAAACATCAACATCTAGGCCGAACTCGAGAGCGACCTCAATTTCTTATTCTTTGTTTTGCTTCTAGATTTTCTGCCTCTCTGTTTGAAGGTTCAGGGATTTCAGGCCTTCGGACTGAAGACATCAGATCTCCATCTGGCCGATATTGGGTTTTTCCGCGGCTGCTATCCACAGAAACTGATAGCGCTTCGCGGCTGTTTCACCTCGAAAAAGTATCAAGAGAATTTCGTTGAGTGGATGAAAGACCACGGTTTACTTTTGTCTCCTCAAAAACCCAGAAAATGGAGATATTACGTTCTGAAATCAGTTTCTCCAACTGGAACTGATGGGCCCCGGAGCCAATTGCCAATCCATCAGCATCCAAACATCGAGAAGTCGTCTGATTACACCGGCGTCGCTGATTTCTATGGTGTGTCATCCGGAATCAGTTCGAATTTCCATGAGGCCCGCCGAGCTTTACCCCGTATCCCGGAAAATACGATAAGGTATCAGTTGTGGAACACCTTCATGTGTCATAACTGGTACTTGGTGTTGAAAGATTGGTCCTACTTGCCAGTTATGGAGCACCAAATGCTCCATATTATCTGGCACCAGGTCTGGTGAATGCTCCATAACTGGTACGTGTGCGCATCTTCCGTGAGACGACACTGTATTCGTCGAATTCGCAGATCCGCGAACGGCTCACGGAGCTGATTTCGAGTTCCACCGGAGATCAGCCCGCTCCTCACTGCAAACATCAGACTGTCCGGTGTTGCAACGCGTGGACCCGAGGCTCGCGGACGGAGTCCGTGTTCGAAAAACCCGTGGGGCTTTTGTAGCAGCTTGCCAACTTGCTTCCCCGATCGCCTTATCTCTACTGCCAACTTTGCATGGCCAGCGTGCAGAGCAGCTTTCGCTGAGGTGAAGTCGATCGACGCGATATGCAAAGCTCTCGACAGCTTGTGGACGCCTTCGTGAGGGAGACTTTAGAAAATTCCGATCTTGCAACCTCATGTCGGGCATTCAGGGAAAGAGCCACGGGGAGATTCCGTCAAGCAAAGTCTGCATTGACTGGAAGTGAGTGAGTTCGTGGATGGGGAGGATAGCGAACACAAGATGATCCGGAAACGGCGCCCTGGATCGCGAGGGTTCTAACCTGGGGCTCCGGAGAGCTTCCGATGAGCTCACATTTTTGCTCTCCCCGCGAAAGGGGTGTGCCGCGGATTCTTCCTGGGAAAGATTGTGAGGGGGGGGGGGAGGAGACGGTTTTACCCCTTTACCAATAGTCGATGATGATGAGCGTAAGCATAGAGCTCTAGAAGGACGAAAGTTTTCGGGGCCATAGCCCTTCTAAAGCCCCCTCCCCACTCCAGGGTACGCCCTTGTCCATGAGCTCAACTTCACAAGGATACAGCCTTAGGAAGTTTGCGGCTGTCAGATCGAATGGAGAAGTCACTCAGTGATCCGAGTTTTTCGTGTCGCATTCTGAGCTGTGTCGCCTTGCCCTCACGAAAACTTGAAATTACGTCGACTTCAGCTTTTGACGCCGCGAGTAGATATTCTCGGATCGGCTTCAGAACTTCACTCCGAGACAGGCGCGTGCGCACGAGATGTCCATGGAGCTGCCGTGGTGAAACTTGTGAGCTTCAAGCTTGAGTTATTCACGATTCTGGGGTTTGGCGAAGCGAACACTGGGTCCAGCCGAGACAATATTTTGTTCCCAATGAAAGTGAGACGGACAAGACAGTAATCGTCTGGGGGAAACCGGCCGATCGTTTCATCCGTAGAGTTCAGATTTCCCTGGTCCATGGAGTAAAAGACAGATCGCTCGTTTTTGAGGCCGTTCCAAGGATTATCGACCTTTGCGACGCATTCGCCAGCGAGCGCTAGGAGCCCCTCGAACTCCCTCCGGCGCTGATAGTTGTTCCCCTCCTCTCAAGTTTGAGGTTCACCTCCCTCAGCCTGTAGTCACCTGGAATTCCAGTGGACGGTTGAAAACTTCCGAAATTTCGATAGAGTGGTGGACCTCGCGGCTTGTCACAGTTGCTGATGGTGTTGATCCTGTGAGCGGCTATGAAAGTTGTGGAATCTCGGAATCTCCGACGCAAAGTTCCCTGTGCGAGCTCGTCCGTTTCCATATCAACCGCCGCCCCCCCCCGCTTCGCCGAGGACCAGAATCGTCGTTTTCTCAGGAGAGCTCTCGCTTAACATGAGAGAGGCTTTTTGACCCGTAGACCGATGGAAATTTTCGAATGAGATAGTTCTAAGGAGTGCCACAAGTCGAGGTCGCTGTCTTCGCCGCTCGCATTCCTCTCAGCGAACGGAGAATGATTCCGCTGGAACGGGCGGGGGCTGTGCTGGAACGTCAACCAGAGCTATCTCGATGCTCCTGACCGCTAGCTCAATCAATTTCAAATACGCCAGCAGAATTATCCTCCTTTATCTGCTCGTCCTCCGACCGGATATTCGCGTACAATACGCACCACTCCGAAGCTACGAAGTGAGCCTCGAGCGATGAGAATATCTGGACCGAGCCGTTCAACATATTTCCCGACAGCAATGAATGCTCCAGAATGGGGATAGATAACGAGCACGCGGTGGAAACAACGAGGATACCGAGGTCCCGCTGGTGAGCGTTTCGGGGAAGTGGACGAAAACCAGAAAACGCATCGTTCGAGGAATCTGTCTCAACCGGCGCTGCTGCGAAGTAAGATCGACAGATGGGAGGAGCGGGAACGATTCCGCATCAACAGGAGAAACAGGTTGCACAAATGCTGGAATCAAAGTCTCTCAGTGAATCTGTATCTGGAATTTTCGGACTTATTGTCATGATCCTTGAATTCCGTGTGCACAGGTCGCGGGATGATAGAATAGCGAGCCGAGTCTATCGTACTCGGCGCAATCGCCGAGCTCTCGAAATAGCCGATCGAGGCCGGGAAGAGACCGTTCGGATTCCTCGGAATTCTCGTTTCTCAATTAGTCACGACGAAGGAACGTCTTTCTTTTTGAAATTCGCTGCGCGGAACCTACTCAAGCAATGAATCCTTCTTAACTAAGCTCTCCTCCTCCTTGGCCCCACGTGCGAGAGGGGACAATGAGGCGACAGGTTCGATAGGAGCTCGATAATCTTATTCATTTCAATTAGTCGGCTGTGGAAAACCAATTTAGTCTCGGGGTTCCCGAAAGAACAGCTCGCCGACCGCCCAAAAAAAGAGAGCGCTCCGAATGACCCCGGACCCTCGCTACAGACATTGAGTTATGGTGAACGAACATAAAAAGGACTGCTGCGGAGGAATTCCAGCCGAGAATTTCCGTGAGGAGTGGTCCCTGAAATTGACTGGGGGAACTCCTCCGTGCCAACAATTTATCACATCATGGCGTCGTGTGTCCTGCGAACGTGATAAATTTCGGGGCAATACTTCAAAGAAACTCGCTTAAACGGGAAGTGCTTCGTCATCGAGGAAGCGGAATGCGCGAAAACCAGCGGAGTTCAAAATGGTATCCATATGATTGGAATGATGCCCCGTGGGGTCAGGAGGTGGTCATAGCGTGGCTGGAAACGTAGCTCGGCACCGGCTCCGTCGTGGTCCCTCGCGAACATTGCGGTCGCCGGATCAAGATAATTTTCGCTCCGGGCGGAGGGCCAGAGAGCTGATATGAGGCTGAACACCGTTATGATCACGCAGGTCATCACGGCGATTGAAACTCGAATAAGTTCTATCGCCTTCATATAGTCTGGGTAAACTGTCCACTACGCGAAACCCCTCCTCCGTCTTGCCGTCAATCAAAGGCGCTTTATTTCCGCTCGCCACTAGCGCCAAGTTATTTTGAGAGCGAGCCGTCGGAGTGGACGCGTCTTGGGAACAGCGAGAGTTCGAGTTAGCTCCCTGACGGCACACGCGGGAGATCCACCTTGGAATGAGAGCATGACGCCTTCATTGGAGGGGTTATTTCGCTCGCGTCGGGGTGGATTTCTCCGGGTGCCGATGGCATACCCGGGCAGGGTGCCGCTCGTGGCGGAACTCCAGGAATTTCAGTGAATGCCACCGCCCAAAAAAAAACAGTAAAAAGCTCTCACAAAACGCAGAATGCCGCCTTCAGACGGGGCGGACGCTCCTCCAGCCCCCTGGTTCCACTGCTGGAGGATCTCCATTCAAGCTGGCGTTTGGGAACACTGTATTTGGCTGCAGTGCTGAAATTCCAGGATCAACCGGAATGAACAGTTTCCGATTGATTCCGCATCACCATCACTTCAAATCCAGAGCTAACTCCTCAAGCGACGGAGGGGCGTTGACTATATCTTCGGAGAGGGTTTCGCATTGTATTTCGCTCAGAGCTGCCTCCTCGCGCCGTTGCATCCCACGGATGGCTCGTGATTCCCGCTCTCCGAAATTACTCCCTTTCTTGAAGAACGAAGATGATGCCGCACTCCTTGAGCAACTACAGTCGATGCGTCACCAGAATACGTGTCTGAAGCAAATATCGTGAAACTCGCATTCCCAAGAGCCGACGCTTCCTTCGGAGCGCTCTATACGTTGCCCAGGACATCAATCAGCCGGCTCTCACTAGGAGAGAAACAATCAGCATCTGTTCGACTTTCAAACAAAATCCTCACAATATACGCGTACGCAGATAGCGCTGGAAAGCTCGCTCATAGTTCCGAAGCGGACAACAGAGTTCGGCAGTAGATATCGATTCATTCACTTTTCCCACCAGCAGGCCTTTGTGGCTGAGAACTTCCTCAAAGATGTGATGACAAACTTGCCGATCGATAGTCGAGAGCGGATCGCCGAGATAGAAGAATAGAAGATAGATATCTCGGCTTCGGGATATATTGCGCGGGCCAACGATATTCTTTGCTCCGACCTCCGCTGAGACTGATGCCGTTCTCCCCGGTTTCCGTCCGCACGCCGTCGGGAAGTGTTTTCAGATCGAGCTGGAGTGCGCACGTTCCCAAGACCTCCTCGAGCTCGGCTCTCTCGAGCTAGCTTTCGAATGTGATGTTTTCCTCCATGCTGGTGCCCCAGACCTACGTCTGCGGGAGCACGTAGGCCCCGGAACCCTGAATCCTAGAGTATTGCATCCGAAGTATTACAACATGAGCGCGGGAATTTCCCTCAGGACAACCGGGACGAAGCTCAACAGGGACTCCGGGAGACAGAGGATCGGTGGTCGTGATACTTGGTGGGGGTTGACAATCTTTGACAACAGATTTGACTAAATGATGACACCCAGGCAAGAAGACAGGGAAACGGACTGCCGATTTTTGCTTGTTACCGATTTTTTCTTTAAACCGTTTTCCTTCTTTCCTGCCTCGATTCTCCCAAACCGAGCGCGCCTATGATCGCGTCGAGAGTTCCGCGTCTCATTCACCGACGTCGACGTCATCCGAGTCATCTTCCTCGGTAGCTCAGGAAATTAAAATGTCGTTCCCTCTTCCTTAACGGCACCCTCTGAAGGTCGCTTCATGGTGGCTGAGAGTGGAATCGAGAAGATTTCTTCAGTAGGAAATGTGCCATTATTCCCGCAACGTCCCGAGAGTACCGATTCAAGGTATCGTACCCCATGGAATCGAGTCCCTTGCTCACCTGCGTCGTCGCCATGATAGGGGAGAACGTCCGGGTCGAATTAGTCGCAGCAGACAGCCCGTCGAGTCGTTGTGACGACACTATAAACATCTTCGAGAACAAAACAGGTAATTGCAGCCACGCAGTCGGGGCTCGGAGCGTCAGGAAATCGGGCAACGAAACGAATTCCGTGGTGGAGTCGAAAATGGCTTGTTAGCGAGTAGACCGTGAAAGCCAGCGCGACCAGAAACTGCGCGATTGTGGATGGAAACAGCGTGTCGGCGAGCTTCTTCTTGAGAGCAGCAAGCTTGGTGCTGCGCACACCGGCTGTCCTGCGGGAGAACACCGGCTCCCACACGGAGAGCCCCAGGATATTGATTCCGTTGAGGATCTCATTCATTAATTTCGTCCTGCTGTCCTTCTCTTTCATCAGCCTCGCGTTCGGGGCAAAAACGAATTCATCACTTTTCGCATTTTGCATCAGGAACCCATGTTCAAAATGCGGACAGTGAGAGCGGAGCCCGCTTGGCGCAGACGCCAGATAGAACTTTGACAAACGGAACTTTCAAACACGGGAGCTCAGGAACGCTGATGTGGGTCACATCATGTGAGCGAGAGACCATTGTTCCTCCTCCAAGTTACTTCTGCTACAGGAACTCGAAGAGGAATAATCGCTGCCGCGAGCCTCAGTCGGAACTGAGTTCTGCTCAATAAGGATCGGAATAGCAGAAAATAGCCTCACGAGAGGGTTTTTCGTTTCGCTGCTTGTGTTTCGCGCTGAGTGTAGAACTTTCCAACTTGAAGTTCACGTGATTTGGATGCTTTCGCGAGTGGTGACGTCGACGATTCACCCACGGCATTGCAATGGTAGATGTTGGAGGAGTTGGATGTCCCTTCTCCAGCTGCCTTCGCCGTTTCAGAGTCATGATCTGGTAGAAAATACGGTACGACGTTGTCCGGAGTGTTTCTCTCATCCAAAGACCGAAGTCCCTCCGGCCGAACCATGGTAAACCAGAGGTAAAATTTATATTTGGATCAGACACCGTCGCGGCGGACATCTTGGACCATCCATTAGCTCATTACCCGCGGTTCAAATAGTTCGCCACCAAATTGATCTGACCGGTTAGTTAACAGACCTGTCAAACCACCAGAACGTCATATCCCCCCAGGGATTCCGTTTCAGCTACAGCTGAGTTTGGAAATGCAGTTCTGTCCGCGACACAGCTGCTGCTCGGAGCACGAGCTCCTAAGTGTTCACTGACTTGATGCGACGCACGTACCTGCTCGCGAGTCGAAAGATCTCAGCATAGCATGACTGCTTGCATCTGGTCATGCTTCGCTACCACGGCTGTCACCTAATCCTGTGAGTCGAGCCCGCCAAGAAGAGTGGTTCGGGACCTGATTCCACAGGCTGGTCAGTAGATCATGCGAGACGCGAACGGAGACGCCGACGAAACCTCACCGAAACGCCGATTGAGGTGAAGCAATAATCCGGCTCAGAGATGAAGCATGGAAACATGAACGTCGCCAACCGAATGGAGAGGATGATGCCCAAGCGAACGCCGTTTTTGAAGTTTGGAAGAGATCGAGCACCGAGTGGAGCGGCGCAACACTCACGACGGAACATGATCGAACAGAGGCATTCCAGAGCTCGGAGTCCGCCAATCGCGATCTGCGCGCGAGGTCAGGAAGTTAGCAACACGACATCTCTTAGAGGAAGGGATAGTGCTGCGCGTGCTCGTCACCGCACTGAATCGACGTTCCCGTTAATCCCAATCCATCCTAGCGACTGGAATGATTCTGTAAAGCCTCTCGTCGAGCGGATCCTCGCGAAAATCCAGGCTGAATGAAGCCAGCGTCGGATGAAATCGATGCTTCCCTGTCTAAATAATGACGAATGGTTTCCCACGAGATCCACGGAGAAAAAATCGAAAACGAAGATAAGGAACAAAAGAAATGGATCCGAGTCGACGTACGTGGAGTTTCGTTCGGGCTCGCCTGCCTGCTCGCTGGCTTCTAGCTGGGCTGCTTGAAGTGATCAAAAATCATTGAAGCTAGAGCCGTTCACCATTTCGATAATTCTCTCCCGTTCACTTCCATCACGAAGGACGGAGAAAAAGAGCAGGAAGGAAGGCTCAGTGGACTTCCATTCGAGCCGGTAGGACCGCCGAGGGTTCTGTGAGGTTCAGCGTGCGTTCGCCATTTGCCATTGATTCGTTTGCGCTCGTCGGTTGTCTCGACTCCGTTTCCAATGGAGTGCTCGCTCAGCAGCAGTGATACTCTTACTCGATTTGCCGAACCCTCGCATCTGGAATAAAAGTTCAAACCGATTACGATGTGCGCCATTTTTCATCTTAATGAAATATCGGAAGCCACCGGCCAGTCAGCCAGTGCCGCCGCAACCCGAAAGAGAGACCCGCCGCCGACCGACCGATCGTCCGTCCGTCGGTCTGTCTCCAGCCGTCTGTCATATCCGGACGGAACGAGCGCAACTATGCAATGGCGGTCCGACTCGGCTTGAGTCGACGAAAGCCGACTGCACTCGATCCGCCGCAGCCCCAGGGGTTGCGCCGGCAGCAGATAGCGTCCTTGAAACTCTGCTTGCTTTGCACAATATACGACATTGTAATAACTGGATTCGCTCGGATCAATATCGCCGTTTGGCTTCTGAGCGTTTACAGGGCTGGAAGAGTACCCGTCTGAATGCGTACCGACACAAAAACGGAACACCCGTCGGCAGCGAGTCATATATGAGAAAGTAGTGGACCAAGGACCGTAGAAGGCAACGGTCGGAAACTTGCGACTGGTGATGGAAGAAGTAGTTTTGCAAACGATCGCGTGATTCCTTTTCCTTTCCGTGTACTTCGGAAAGCAGAGCCTGACTTTAGGCCGTCTATAAAGAGTTTGACCCCAGATCGGATGTTGGGCTCCAGCGAAAAACCGAGGCCTAACTTATGAATAAAAATGTTCCTTCAGCGGCAAGCTCGACAGTACTGAATCCAATAGATTGTTGCGGAACCGCCTATTTTTGATAGAACGGAGCCGGTACACATTGTTCCAGAACTGAAGCAGATCAAACAGATAGATAAGTTTCCTACACAAGTAAAGGTCCCCCCGTATCCACATAGGGGTGCTCACGAAGGAATCGTCGTGGGTCGGGTGATAGAAAACCTGAAGGGACTGCTGCGGAGAATCGATTGTGTTGATCAGCAGAACCTGTTTCTCAACCTTACTGCATTCACTGGCCCCGAGCAAATCCGCACTCCGCATCATGTATTCACCTCGTTCACCCTATCCATCTATAAGGTTCCTGTGATACGCCGGTGATCTCAAGGTCTGAGGTCCAGCGATGAACGAAATCGGGTTGGCGTAGAAGAGTCTCAAGTTGATGCGCCCACAATCAGATGGGACTGTTCGAGTTTCCTCGGCCATTTCTCCCCACCGCTGTCAGCTCGATAAGGGAGCCGGGACTAATCGTCCCCCGCACCTCAGCTCCGGAGAACTTGTTCCGTATTTACGACGCGACCTTGTCTACAGATGTTTCATCGTTGAAAAAACTGGAATCTCACATGCAACTGTACGACTCGCTCACACGTTTCTGTGTACAACTTTTTTGGCAAAATGCTAGACTTATTTTCTCTATAGCCTCCACTCGAACTGGAGCATAATGAAGGCGAAGGAGCCATCCAGTTTTGTTCGACGCTCAGGAATCGAGTTGCCATCATGTTGTGATTTTTTTCAATCGTAGATTCCCCCTCGTTTGCTCCGACTTCTGATCTGTTCGCCTTGCAACGAGTCCGTTAGTGTCCGGATGAGCATCCCCGCTGGACCTACCGCGAACTGAGATTTCTCCGAGCAGTGGTGCACTCACAAGGGAACTATACGAAGTCTAACACCCAGATTTGAATTAGAAGGTGCCCATTTTGTAGTCCATGGTTGGTCATGTTCGGGCCCACAGTTGATCGTCTTGAATGGGCTCGTGTTTTTTCTCTAGGGAGGTCCGAAATTCCGAAAAAAAAAGAGGTTCTCCTGCTTTCCAGCGCGGATTGACCCCCCTGTTATTGATTGGTGACTCGACTTTTCGACCCTGAATCAGTGACTGATGTGGGGAGTACGCATTGAGACGGACTAGGCACTCACTTCTTCCCCTGGATCGTTTGCGACCGAGCGGTAACACGATATGACACCTCCTTGCGGTCATGATCGTGGATAAGCTCCTCAATCCACCCTGGTGATAGAATTGCCCACCATCCACTGCGCATGCGTTAACTTGCTTCAGTGTAAAAGACGATCATAACTTTGTTGCCGGATGAGACTTCATGAGATTTGAATTCAGCTACGAATGGAGGGCTCTGATATAAGACCAGACAGGATACCAGTCTTGTTTGAAGAACGTCTCGTGAGTATGGGTTCAGACGTCCTGAGGACGACGGAAGCAACTCCTATCAAGAGAATCGACGCAAGAAAACAATCGATTACAAGCAAACGTATTCTGGAGCATTGCTCTCCCAAGTTTTGTTGATGACACCAAGAAGAACTTTGCATATGTGAGCGGCATGGTATGAAATGCGCTAAACACCTGTTGAAGAATATGCCCCATAGGTCACCCAGGATATCGATTTCCGCTCTGAGTTGGGTGAAACAAGATTCACTCGATCTCTCTGTCTACTTACTAGTCCAGTCACTGATTCAGAGTCGAAAACTTTAGTCACTAATCAGGAATAGGGGGGTCGATCGGCCCTGGAAGGCTGCGAAAAGTATTTTTTTCCGAATTTCGGGCTCCTAGAGAAAAAAAACACGGAACCATTCAACTGCGGGCCCGAACATGGCCCAGCATAGACCACCAAACGGGCACCCTGGGTGTCACACTTCGCATAGTTCCCTTGTCAGTGGGCCGAAGAAGTCTCCAAGCCGGCCGAAGAGCTCTGGAAGCAGAGCGGTGACGGAGCCTCGACGTCAGCTGGGCCACGTCGCTGCGCGAGCTTTGCAGGCCACGACCAAGCGTGGAAGGAGACGGAGCAAGGGCCTGGATATGGAGAATGCGACGAGCCACCCGGTCCCAGTGGAATCCTCACATCCCATCGGCGTCGCTCAGATGAAAAATGATGCCGCCGGTGTATAGTCAAACTCGTTGGCGAACTTTTCTCCTTAGACGAGACACATGTTGCTCTTCCGAAACGGAGCTCGTTGCCTCCTCTCGCTGGATCGTTCGAGTGCTCGTTCGATCTGACAAACTTTCTTTCACTGAAGACTCTTCAGTGAAGAGACAACCTTGGAAAGCTCGTTCCGACTGCAAGCCGGAATCGACCCTCCCTCCCACAGGGATCGGTTACATCCGGAGCAGCGTCGTCCAGCAACAGAGAGATTGGTAATGACCAGGCTGATCCTGAGAACGGATGGAATCTCAGTTGTGCCGTGGCCGTGAAAGCTCATCCGACTCACTCGCACCTATCGAAAATTCGAGCTCAGGCGTAGCTCTTGCAACGAATTCTGCCGCCGAGCGACTTCAGACGAGACGGCACGCGTCTTAAGTGCGGGACGGTACCAGGGTCACTCGATAATCGAATGCAACGACGGATACATCCGGGGGCTTTCGCGCTCGGCCGTGATTTACGGAACGGCATCCTCCTGAACGAAGCGAGTCCTGGAGCGAGGAACTCGTGACCGCGCTGTGATATCCGACGAGCGACAGCCAGTTCTGGAAAGAGGGAGTTACGTGAAGCCGAGGAGACGAAATCATTACCGATCCCAATAATTTTCTCGTCGGTTCTCGCATGGGCGGGAGATTTCCACAAATTTCAATCAGGATCAACAGGGTCGACAAGATGTCCATCACGACTCTTCGATCAATCCCAGATTTCGAAGTCATTGATGGTAATTGATGGCACGAACCAATCCTGTACCTAGCGGTCATAAACTCCGTTCTCCGGCAAAGCCTGGTGACTCATTGCATCGTCGAAGATGATTTATGTCTGACTGGAACGGCGATGGCCTCGCGACGAGCGCGGAAGAACCCGATCGTCGGCAACCTCAGCTCATGGCATCGGCGATCGATGTCTGTCTGGAGGAGAACCCGGTCCCTCCTGGGTCATTAATCGTGTCTGGTGACCATGGCTCACGATCTCGCTTGTCTCCACTCCCCGGCGAGTGCTGCTCATGAGCTGATTATTTTTGCGATCCACGTGTATATCTCCGAGAGGAACTCGCATCGAGCGACAGTTTTGGAGATTTCTGTCGTCGGCAATTTTGCGCTCGGACGTCGAAGGCGTCCGTCGCCAACCGCCATTACCTTATTTCACTTCTGACGCGAGTCGTTCGTTAGCTCCCCATCGTTCGGAAACTTGTTCGTCAGAGAGACTTCATGTCGATCGAACTCGACGGTGGAACACGAGGTTCAGGGACCCGGAGCACGTCGGACGCATTCCTTGAGGGTGGACAACAACATGTTCGAGTATGCTAATGAAGGGCACATCAAATGGTGTGGAAGATTCACCGGGAGTTCGCTGATCCGTAAGGCTCGGACCCGACCAGCACTCGACTTATCGCGGAGTTGTGAGCGGTGTCCAACGCCCACAACCAATAACACACCGACGAACTCGGTCTCAGAACACCGTACACAGATCCCGTATAGTAATTATGATAAGCAAGCCCCCACCCCTCCGAAACGAGTTTGAGCTCTGATGTATTCCCGGGCTCCCGGTCAGGAACGAAGCTTTTTGGAATCTGTGAGATGCGCCTAGAAAAGTCTTGCGGAACTGCCGCGCGTTCGACAACGACCACGTCGGTATTGTCTCGATCATTCCCCCACGCTCATTCCCGGGGAGAAGAATCAAATCGGCTCCGCCCATTCCCGAAATCAACTCAACCTCGAAGCGACGAAGATATCTCGGGACATGGAAAGCGTCTAGTTGTGGGAGAATAACGATATCGTTGCGGAGTTCGGATTTTTTTCGGAAACGAGTTCGATAAGATGGCCGTGAGTTCTGAGGGCCAGGTTCCAACCACGAACGACTTCCTCGTTAAGGCGGGCTACCAAGTGTTGAGGAAAATCGGTGGTGGCTCCTATTCACAAGTGAAAGAGGTCTCCCAAGGACATAACAGGTATCACAGTGGAACCAGTTCTAGAGGAGACGCTCGTCGGCGGTTTCTCAATCCGGTCTCGAGTTTTGGTCTCTGCTGGCCATGTCCTTGTAGAATCGAGCACTTATCCGCTGAAACTGGCGACGACTCCCCCGACAGGTTCGCTGTGAAAGTCATAGACACTGCTAAGGTCTCGGAAGATTTCAAAGGCCGCTTCTTGCCCAGAGAGCTGGAAATACTCTCACGAATCGAGCACAAGCACATCATCAATGTGTTGAGAATATTCAAGGTACAGCGTTCAAGAGGAACGTCTCTCCGTGCCGACCATCGTTGGATCGTTTCGTTCAGAATCGGAGCTCCTCCGAGCTTCCGAAACAGCGTTGCAGTTTCATTCTAGAAAGCTGATCCGAATTTTTTGAGTCCCCAGGCCGCTGAGAAGGTTTTCATCGTGATGGAGCTGGCGGAAGCAGGAGATCTGTTGTTCTACATCAAGAAGAAAAAGTTCCTGTCGGACTCCAGAGCCCGCGTGTACTTTCTACAGATCCTGGACGCGCTCAGCTATCTCCACGGCTTGGATGTGGCGCACAGGTTGAGTTGCAGGGCGATCACTACCCCGCTGAACATTAGCGTCCCAACTCGAAATCTCGGTTCACCCCTCCCGAATCGCGAGCGCGTCTCTTTCCGGAACGGAGTAATTCGAGTGTTCGACCCGAAAGTGTTTGACCCGTTCCTGTTGACCGGAACGGAAAGCCTCGGAATAGATTTTAGAGCGAGCCCACAGAGATCGTAAGCCTTAATGCGGGAACGAGCTCAAACTCAAGTCTCGTTTCATTCCGCAGGGATTTGAAATGTGAGAATATTTTGATGAAGTCTTCCAGACACGTCAAACTAGCGGACTTCGGGTTCAGCCGTCCTTGCTCCATAGACGGCCGCAGGGTTCTGAGTAGAACTTTTTGCGGCAGCACCTTGTACGCATCTCCGGAAGTTCTACAAGGTGAGCGAAACCACACCTAAAACCCGAGAAGTTTGAGTTATGGCAGCGCGTTCCACATTCAGGTGTGACGCAGCAAAAGTGGACCTCATCAATGTGAACGGCGCTGTGCCGTGCGCCTTCAGCTTTTGGTCCCGGAACCGATGGTAGACTGTTCATTTTTGAAAATTCTGATTTCCCTGAAACTGGGGACAGGTAACGCGTACAATCCAAAACTGTATGACGTGTGGTCCCTTGGCTGCATCCTGTTCATCATGCTCTGTGGCGTCATGCCCTACGACAACGATAATCCGAAACTCCAACTGAAGCAGCAGCTGGGTAGACATGTGAGTTGCGAACGCGTAAGGCTCAACACAATGCCACAGTTCGATGTTCCCCATCATCTCTCCACATCAGCGCTACTCCATAATAATGAAAGCATAAAGGGAATGCTCAAAAACATATTCCTCTCTGACATTTCAAAGATCGGATACCCCAAAATACCCACGGTTGTCCAAGAGGCGAAAGATTTGCTGCGAAGCATGCTCGAGCCCGACGTGCTGATGAGGACAAGTGTTCCAAGGATCTTCTCGCATCCCTGGCTGTCCCCGAAGAGTGGAGGTGATCACGTTATGCTCAATGGCTTCTGAGACAGAGATCACGCCGCAGAACGGAGCGATGTCGAGACGGAATGAGGACAAGTGTTTGGAAATGACTATTTGACCAGAGGAGCACAAAGGAAACATGACAGACTTATAAGTTTAGAACTCGAAGGGTTAAAATATAATTTGTTCCGAAACGACTCGGTGTTTCTGACCATACGACTCGCGATCTGGATCGATACAGACATCTACGGTAGGACGACTTAATCATTTGGGGTGAATATCCGTCGAGCCGCGGTTGTAGTCCCGAGGCGAAGCGGATGGCACTTTCCATCAGGAATCATCTGTCCTTCGAGTCGCTGATACGCTCTGGAACACTGGGGCAGCTGCTCCGGTCTGCTGTTTGCCGTTCGGCGTCTCTCTCCACGGTCACGCAAGACAAGGCACCGGGATGGAGTGAGGAGAGATTCCGCTTTGCTTCCTGAATCAACGAGTTAAGAGCAAGTGCCTTGGAGAGCGAGGGCCAACAGTTTGCGAACGAGCGATGAAGGAAGCGTGCGAGCGAGAAACTCGAGAAGAAAGTCAGCCCTCAACCCATCCGGCCGGACCGACCCTCCGTCCCTTCGTTCACCGCCTTATCTTCGTCAGCGAGCACAATGGAAGCACAAAGCGTGGAAATCAATTAGAGATAACCAGCTCCACAATCAATCTGAGCGAGCGTACCGACGGATGGAGTGATGGAGGGACAGAGCGCGGGAGGGCCCGCCGGCCAGCTCGTCGACGTGCCGCACGTGGAGAAGCTCAGAAAGCTCAGGAAATCGTTAATCCCAGTCTAACACAGGGCTTACGGGAGACCGGAGGAGTCAGCACTCTGCCCATTCGACAGGCCCGGATCTCGCATTCAGTCCTGGGAGCTGCCGGAATCGAGCCTCGAAGGGACTCTACATGAATTCGTAAGTTTTCAGCTGATCTCTGATCCGAGCGGAAGTTCCGTGGAGTGCTGAGGGTTTGGAGCGGGGGTCAAACGCGACTGAAACTCTAGTTTCCTGAGGACGGGGGAAAGGGTGTTGTCTCCAAGAGCTCGCGGCCAGTTTGTTTCTCTCGTCTGAGGAGCCTTCCCCGGAAATTGAGTCGTTGAATATCAGTCGGTCCTCTTGCCAAGGGCTGCAACCGTGCACCGATAGGGCGGAGTTCGGGCGCCGGGGATCTGAGTTGCCTTCGTCGGGACTGTTCTCCCGCCTGCAAGCTTGCTTGAAGAGATTCGACCCGTAGGCCCGAAAGGATCAACAGACGGCCGATCGCCAGAGGTGATCTCGTGGCTCAGACTCAAATACGGTGCGGAGCTCTACGATCTTCAGGGAGCACGGCTCTGCGGTTTATACCGAAAAAAACATTCGCACTTCGTCGCAACGTGTTAACGGCTGCGTTTTTCTGAAAACTGCGACCGGTGGCTGCAGGGCTTGCTCGCTCCCGACGTCGAAATCATCTGAGGACGAGGACGCGTACAACAATACCCGATCATATTATTGATTCTGACTATTCATGAAACCTCTCCCAAGACTTCTACACTCGTCGGCTCGTTGGCCGTGTGGCATAAACCAACGCCGTGGGTGGCACTCTAAGCTAGCAATCGCGGGTTCGATCCCCGGCCGACAACAAAAATTTCTTATGTGGTAAAAAGAGGATTTCATTTATATCAGAATTAAATCTGAACCATCTTAAGACCCAAGCTCGCCGCCCACAATGGGATTCGCGAGGCGATGGGGAGTGTTACTGAAGCAATACCGAAAGGTGATCCCGGGACACTCCTGAGGGCTGGCTGAGAGGTTCAGCCGGAAAACAAAGACTTCTACACTCGGACTCCCGTCCGTGCCCTCCTCCTCCCATTCCGCTGGCCTCAGCCAACCTCGTGACTTCGGAGAGGCGGGTTAGACGCCAGAAAGGAGCCGGTCTCCGGTGTTCAGTCCTAGCACCTGGGTAACGATTATAACCCCGTTAGTCCGGTGCATGCCAGAGCATACTCTCTCATGCGACGTGTGCCGGAGAAGATGGATCCGCAGTCGACCAAAGCAATCGTTGAATCTGAACCAGGCCAAGCCAGGAATCTCAGTTCTTTTGAACGAGGGTCGGGCAAAGTGTGGCCTCGGTCAGACCAGGGTGCCCGCGGTCTAGAGTTTCTGTCCCCACCCATGTGCCTGCGGGCCAGAATGTAACCCGAGGGCCGCATAATTTTGCTCATCCCTCTTCAAGCCCTCGGTCTGAGGAATCGCGAATAAAGTACACCGCGAACATTCCCGAAATCCCGGAGGGTGTGCGGGAAGAGCCTCTCGGCAAGGCTCTTCTGAAATGAGTCAGACTTGTTGCCGGACCGACGTTTCGAGTTATAAATCACTCCGGGAGCAAGGCGCCCGAGCATCTCGGAGTCCAAACTCGATTCGCAGATTCAGAGCAACATACCGTCATGAGAGAACGTTCTCTGGTTTAGCTCACCCATTCTGGACGGGGTCGCATCGCTACGTGGAACTAGGTGCCTCACGGAGTGACCCGGGGGCTACCGATCAGGAACGTGAGTCTGATCTGTCCGGAATCCTTGCGAAACACAGGAGCTCACATCGTTCAGATTCTACGCGGGAGTATTCCGAAAAGCTTGAGGACAGTCATGGGTTGGGCATCACATTGGATCGTTCTCACGCAAAAGAAGTCTATCTGTCTCGGTCGGGGGCGGCCCCCTGTCGCTATTCTCCCTGGAATCTTTGGATCGAGGGAGGGAAGGACCTCCAGCCAGTCTAGCGGCCCGTGGAGGTCTTTCAAGGGCGAGCTCCCCACCCCCATCAACCCGATTCTCCGCCCTGCCCTCTCCACGCGGCTCCAAAAATGAAAGAACGTGAGCAAGGAGAACTCATCGTCGCGTTGTCGTCGATTTCTTTTCTTCGAGCGGCGTCTTGCTTCATGAACAGCTGTCTGTTCCCCCTCCTTCGGCGCTCCGTCCTTCCACTTGTGCAGGATTTTCTCTCTGGTTTTCGAGCGTCTCGACATTGGCGAAACCAGGAACATCGCGCATAGACTCCAGATGCAGAGTATTTTCACCAGGAAATCGAATTAGCCGAAACCGCGTGTCCATGGAAATCAGAGCAATCGATATCAGTCAATCAACACTTTCAGGGGTCAGGGAACCGAATTCATGATTTCCCTGCAAGTTTTCCAACCGCACAGTGGAATAAGGAGCCCGTTGCGATGCCCTCTGCGTCGTATCCAGACATATACTCCTCTGTCCTCTCGTTACTGACGGGGCGATTGCCACTTCTCTTTTTCTATCTCCTCTGGGTTTCTGTCTTGTCCAACTCTGAGTCGGAGGGTCGCAAAGTTCATATTAAAGTTTTGTGAGGGTCGACTGAACTGAATTGAACGGACAACACGTTCTCCCGACGGACGGTTGAACGGGCGCACCCAAACCAACCATCCAGCGAGCGTCCGAGCGTCACTCAAGCTCCCGCTGAAGTTTTTTTTACACGAAATTACACTCATGCGACCATCTGTGAGTTGCATGGATGTGCGAACACTGACGGGCCACTGGTGGCACCGCTGTTGCGACTCGAGCTGACGCCTCCACTGTAATGTCTGCTGCTGTTGTTGCTGTTAATAAACGCTCACTCATCTCAGGCTCGAAGCAGTACTGCCGCGCATTTTGTGTTTTGTGTAAACAGTATGGACAATAATAACAACGGCATCTCCCACACGAGCCGACGAACTTCTTCCGAGCGTTATCCTTACAAGTTGCTCTTCCTTCCAGACGAGAGGCTTTACTAGCCGAACAGCAAGGGGGCGCAAAAACGCGACAGAGGGAGAGAGCGGGAGCGCGTCACATTTTAATGACAGATTCCGGGGCTGGCTCTTCGCGCAGCCTTCCCCGAATCGACTGCTAAGCATCGACGCGCGGAGCTTTTATGTATCATAACGTTGGGCTCATTATTAACACTCACTTGCTGGCTCGCTCACTCGAGGCGTTCCCAGCGAGTGTTTCCTAGTTTTCAAACCTCTCAGAGGCGCTATTCGCAGTCGGGGGAAGGACGAAACTGGTCAATTCATCAGACGTTAGCGAGAGATTCAGGAGCGTGCGAATTTCCCGCGCTCAAGTGTAAGCGATGCAACTCGAAGATGTGACAACGAGTCGCTTCTTTCGAAAACCCATTTTGCCCGCGCCACTGAGCCCGAGTCAGGGAAAAGCTCGCCCGGTACTTGGGCACCCAGCAACGTACCATTCGCACTAAGGTTTGATTGGTTAGACGGAGGTCAATGAAAATATTCGGCCGAGTACTTGTATCCAGAGCGGTAAGAGGCACTACAAGTGGTATACAGGAACGGACCAACGGAGACGGCTTAGATCGTAGCAATGCCGCCATTTGATGGAGCGGCTGAAGCCGATTACGCCGCTCTGCTCGGCCGAGTGTTTATTACAGCACCCACCGGGAGTCCTCGGAGTCGATACTGCACTCGCCGGGTAAACGATGCAAAAACGAGCTATTCCGGAGTCGAATCACTCGCCTGAGCCACTCTCTAACATATCAGGTCCCTCATGAATCGACCCCCCTCCCCGCGGACGAATGCCCATACTGTGGCGTGGAGCTGAGAACGAGGAGGCGGAGTGCGATGGGAATGACTGGGTATATGGAACAATGTTCTGAGGTCAACGGAGATCGTCCCTCTTCTGGATGTATCAGAGGTTTTCCAAAGCACTCAGAATAATAGCCAAACCGATTGCTACTCTGAGGACACGAGTGAATCGTTTTCAGACTTGTCCGATTCTCGAAGCGATTTCCTCCAATTTCTTCTTTCACACCTGCCCCAGCTGTCAAAGACAGCGTTTTTAGTTCACGGAGGACGACAGTCAGAGACGACGACATTTTGCCGTGAGTTCAGTAGCAGCAGGAGAAAGAGGGACACTTATTGAATTCAGCGAGGAGTTCCAAGCGAGATGTGTGGAGGAGCAAAACGGTCGTACCCGGCTCCAAGTACGATTTCGCCAGCTCCGATCCAACGTTCCTCGCATCCGATCCTCCGTTTGGTAGCGGCAGCAGTTTTCATTTTATTTCTCCTTTCTAAACAATTCACTGCCACTATCACTCTGAGACCGTTTCGATTTTCATATGGGCATTCCCGTTGATGAAGATAGTGCGGCGACGTGACTTTGTTTTCAGCTCTTTTGGCGGAGCGAGCATTCCTGGCGGAGTTGACCGCACGAATATTCCGGTCAGGCGCCTTGCGATGCACTCACTCGGGAAGTTCGTCGCATGGGGAAGGCTGCTCTGGTGGAACCACTTTCAAACAAATCCTATTCCTTTGACGAGGCTATTCTCGGACAGTGTGACAGCGAGTCTCGCCCCCAAGAATCGAACCGACTCTTAATCTCTTCCGCAACAGACAAGCAGCATCAAGCTCGAAGCCACGCAAACCACCCGACGATATCACCCTCGTATTCGGATCGAGGGGGTCAGACATGGGAAGCTTTGGAAGTATGCGTGCAAATACAGTAAAATCTCGATAGTTTCGGGTACCGGCTGTATTGATCCTCGACCATGATGATCCCAATCTCATGAACCGCGACTACATCGAGGAGTGTGAGTCAGAGGACCGTGCTTGAATTGCGAATTTTCCGCAGTTACAGCCTGCCCGGACATGGTGCCCGAGTTCGCCATGCAGGGTCGCTGTGAGGTGTAACTCACTCTTACTTGAGCTGCTGGGAATCCTGAAACTACGTTTCCTCGGCATCAAACGTTCCCGTGTCATGCTCGCTGAAATGATCCCAGTAGACGATCGTCTCTCCGGTCAAGATTTCGCGGGCGCCCCTGCGCTACGGTTCTTCGAATCCCTTTGAGGGACTCCTCTGCATCAATCCATTGGTTGCTGAGAATAGAGAGTAATTCCAATCAACGCCGGAGATCTCTTTCAAGGCTCCGAGAATCACCCTGTATGGACTAACCATCTTCGGGTGGCCGCGAAGACCGGTAGCGGAACAAAAGGAGAACGGCGGAATCGTTTCATATTCCGTTCGAGAGACACGTACCGCGATATCGTTTCTTTTTGCGTCAGGCGCGGCTTTATAGCTATTGTGAAACTATGAAAGAACGCTTCCAGATATTTGGTGCCCTCAAAAGGGTTGCCAGCGGTTTCCTCCATGTGTACGCGGAAGTATGTGCTCGTGTAGGCATCCTCACGAATATCAGATTTCGGGCGCCTGAAGATCGGGAACACGCTGCCCATAAAAGTCTCGCTCGCCAACTCGTCTAGGATGCAGTCAACAGCTTCCGTTCTCACGTCCTGTATGTGGCTAAAGTGAGCTCCGTGGGGGAACGGAACTCTCACGCTCGCTTTTTACCACATGTACTTAGTCCTATCAAGCTCATATGAGATGAGTTGAGGGGGAGAAGGGGAGCAATTGGGAACCGATGGATCATGTCAACGATTTTCCCTGGTCTAGTCGAACACGTGATGTCCACGTGTGTCTGACCCAGCATGATCTCACGTCGTAAAAACCAAACGGTTTATATAGCGCCCCGAACTGTCTGCTAAAGCTCGAGTTCGAATAACGCACCTCGCTACGGTGTGTTTGTACAGTGTCATCGCGAGTTTTTTCCTCCCGAGGATCCTGTGAGACATTCTCGTGTAAATACTTAAGTGGTAGTGTGTCTGGATTTGGGGTGTTTATCTTCTCACAGGGCTGATGCGTTACACTCTTTCTCTGTTTTTCCGCCCTCCAGTGCTCCCGAGACGCATAAGCAGTTGAGGAGCCCGATGAGAGGAGCAACGAGCGGTTCCCGATTGGGGAAACTGCGAGAAGGGATCACGGCGTTAGCAGAACAACGCGACAACGGGCAACTGAATGAGTGAATCAAGGAGGGAGCAGCGAAAGGAAGGAGCTGTGGAACGAATACACGGATGTTCGCCTCGCGTGTTCGTCACAATTCCTCTCCTTGAGTCGGATGTCCTTCCCGAAACAACCACCTATTCCGCGGTCGAGATGTCTTCGGGCAATTTCCACTCTCCTGGCGTAAATAGAAACAGGAAGTGTCTACAGCCACCTGTCTGCGTGCCTCGCCTTCGGTCTGCTCGATCAAGAAGTCAGAGAAGTTTCTGGCAGGAGCTCTCAGACGTTTCGCTTACGCCGTGCACGTCCTGGAAATCAACAAGTTCGACTGCACGACACCGAACAGCTACAACGTTTTTCTGTCAGATCCACACATTGTGGTCGGTGGCAAGGTTATGCCAGCCAGCTTGCCTCTTCTTCTGCGGTGTAGAGTCGTTCAAACCAATTGAGTGGCACGCGGGAGCGCTAGAGAATGAAGGTAATGATGGACTTCTTGTCCATCTCCTACGAGGCGTAACCTTCACGCGACAAGGGTGCGCTTATGTCCGCGCCACAAGATTAATGACGTGGCTCGAGGCCATTGCATTTATCAAGACGGAACAACGGCTCCTGTTCCATCCCTCCTCCGACCAAAGCCTGTCTGGTAGGCGATCGCCTGCTGGCTACTCACCGTGCACTTGATGCAGGCCATCTGGCCGGTTCCCGAGGCTTCATTTGGCGTGGGCTGGCATCCTGATTACCTGTCGCCTCGTTAACCGGCGCCGCTCCGATGGGACAGGGCGTTGAAGTCGCAGAGAGATCTTTGACCTCGAACCCACTTCCGGAGCAGACATGATTCCTCGGCCAACATTGTCATCTCGCCTCAACATGAATGAATGGTGAGGGTTCGACCTCGCCGGACGCTCTGTCCTCGTGAACTTTCGTCCAACCCTCGTTTCGTGGGACTTGTTCGGTGGGTTCTCGGGAACAAGTCGTTGCGAGCTTCTTGAAGGCGGCTCGCAACTCACTCGCAGTCGACTCTGCTCTGAATCGCGAGTCCGAATTGTGAGACTTGCTGCGCATGTTGTGTTGCCGCTCGCTTGTCTTGCGTGTGCCGCTAGAGAAACTCCGTCAAGGACACTGAACCTCGTGTTCAGGCTCATTAGAAGTTGACGTATGGCTCGTTGTCGGAATACGCTTCTCTTTTCCCTCCTTCCTTATCTGCCTCAATCTCTCCCGCGTCCGAGAACGAAGACGGGTCTTCTTGACTTGCATGCACAATCACTTCCTGCAGCCATCCCGCCCGAACAGACAGACAGACAGACAAACCAACCAACACACAAATACGCTGCTCTGCGAGCCCCTCGTCGCTGCCTCGTCCGGTAGCAACGGAGCGCGCCAGAGCAACCGGCGGACAGGAAATCGTTCAGGAAAAGGAGGATGAAGGCGATGACCGTGATCCTGAAGAAGAGAGACCGAGCGGGAACGGTCAACGGCCGAGGCAAATCACAACAGGATGGGCCGGAGCGGAGCCCGGCCGAGCCTATGCGGACCGAGCGTAGACCAAGCGATCCCGATCAGAAGAGGAGGGTGACTGGAACAACGTACCCGATCGGGGCTAGCCACGCGAAGAGAAATATTACAAGACGGGCGGAGAGAATCCAGTTTCGCATGTTCTGTCTGGTTGTTCACATCACGGTGTGTACTGTACCCCGTCGTTCGTCCATCCTGGCGGTTGGGGGATGCGGGCCACTGGCGATGCATTCGCGACGAAAAGTCGTAATGGGCCGATGCTCACGGAAAATCAAAGAGTTATCGATAGAGGATATCGAGGCGGTCCAGGGTCGTCATCCGCTCGCACCGATGAAAGGGGAACAGGGATAGATTGAGAGGTATACGCCACGCCAGGTCGATACCGATCCGGATTTTCTCAACCGGCTTGCGCAGATTCGCCCCTTAGGCCTTACCGATCGTCTTCAGACATTCGCGCGCGCGACTTCCCGTTTCTTTTCGCGGGAGCGCGTCTGCCTGCGCTCGCTCGAATACTCGATCCCTGCTGATCGCGAAGGCTTTCAGGCATGTCAGCTCTGGAGTATCACACTGTATCATTGCGGTCGGACGTGTTTTCGACACTTTCTCAAGGAATGGACCAGACGAAAATAAAACGAATTCCGACCAGCCGCGTCGAGAACGTGAGACTATAAATCTGCTGCATATCCCTCGAGAAGCCATAAAAACTATTCTGAATCTTCAAAAAGACAGAGCACGATTGACCCGTCCCGCATAGCTCGCTGCTCCGGGCAGATTGAGGGAACGAGACAAACGTCGTGTTGAAGACATGTTGCAATGAAGCGCTAGCTCTTCACGTCTGAGATTCAGTCCAAAATGTCAAACGTTACTTCGAGGAAAGCAGGGCTCCGCGGGCAGCCGCATATGACCAAACGTTCCGTCCGGATCACGCGCGTACTCATTCGGGACTCACTTCACTGACGTTCATCGGCTCAGTGAGGGTGAGTTTCTTTCGGCGCGAAAGGCTTCAGGTACGATGCGCCGCCCTCCTGTTTTTATGGCAGAGATCAATGCGGAGTTGATGTCGCCCGAGTGAATTTCGCAAAAAAATCTCCACTGTCTCGTCGTGCGCGTCGTTCCTCGGGAAAATAAACCAGGGTTCCAAACGAGCGTCTGCACGACCCAAACTCCGGCTCAACGAATAACTTCATTGTGGCTGACGACGGAAGAACCCCTTCCCGGAGGAACTTTCTCGACGTCGGCGACGATTGTCCCAGTCGTTTTCTGGGCCCTGGTGCAAATTTCGAGTCAATGCCACCACTCGAGAGTCACTGAAGGCCTGACTGCGGGCTCACACGGTGGCCGCCGGCTCGCAGGCCGGGAACAGAGAGACGGTTGGGGTGAGGAGGGAACAAACGACGGAACGGCCGGCCGGCCGGCCGGCTAGTCAAGCTCGTTCATTTTGTCCGGGTCTTCTCGGAGGAGCCCATGCCACCGTGGGGGGTGGGTGGACATCTGGGGGAGTCCTGAGGGGAATCGAGTCCGTCGAGCCAAAGGCAATACCCCGCGCTCCAGTGGCAGCGACGGCAGCAACGAAGTGTTCCATGCCCTGGCGGGGTGGTATGTGTCTGCGCGGTTGTGTGTCACTCGCCGTTATCCCCTCTGCCGGGTAACGTATCACTCTACTTAACAGCAGGACTAGCAGCCGGGATCCTGCCAGGAAGCCATCCAGTCAAGCCACGCAGGCTTCCAGCAAGGGGAACAGGCATAGAAAGAATTCCGTTCAATTCAATGACTCGCTCTCCCGCCCGGAGGCTGCTCTGTTCGCCGTTTTAAGCCGAATTTCATCGTGTTAATGTTTTTTTTCGTCCTCGGGGGCGGAGAGGGAGCGTGATGTCCGTAAACCGAGAGCTCCTGCTCCCGTGCTGCTCCTGGCTGGCTCTAGTTTGTCGGCTCTCCGCTAGCTTTCTCAACCCTAAAACAGCGTATTCGCTTGGAATGCAATAAGCTTTGTTGAAATATATGAACCCGACGCACGTGAGATGCGTCGTATGCGATTGAAGTGATGTTCAGCCGATGTGTCCGCATCGGGCGGGGGTGGGACGAGCCCAGAGGTGATTGTCTTCTGTTGTTATTGCCCAATTAGTCTCCACTAGGCGCGTTCTTGGGGAAACTGGCTCGATCTAGTGGTCCCTGCCACCTGAGAGTAGCAACAGCTGTAACAAGCGGACACTCGAAGTGTTGACGGACGGTCAATAAAGAGATGAAACGTTAGCGCGGACGTTTCCAAGACTTTTTCTCCTTTTTTTTCGACAGCTCAGACAGTTTGGTTTCGGAGCTCTCCGGTGAAAACGAGCAATGAGTGCTGTTAATTCCCTGCCTCAGCTGATCTATGTGAGCCACCAGAAATTCCCCGAGCCCACGATCGGGGCGGAGCCCATATCATTCCGACAAAGCCATAAATGCTATCTATTGTTGGTCGGGATCATGTGAAAATGGAAGTGTTTTCGAAGCTGAGCCTCAAAGCGGTCAGCGCGTTCCAGACTGGAACTTCCAGCCCGATCGAGACTCCGGCTTGCGTGCTCTTTCAGCAGATTGGACTGGGGATGAACGATTCCAACAACAGGACTCGCCCTTTCCAGAAGTTAGCTCCGCTAAAGATTCCGTGGGAGTCGAACATCATGCTCCAGATATGAAGCGGTCGTCGTTTGCTTGAGCCACGCAACAATGCATAGAAAGAAGACCGTGCATCTTCAGCATATATTAGTGGCGTCCGTAAGGAAGGGAGTTGCGCGACGAAATGGGTTGCAACGGCCGAAATAAAAAGCTGCAAAAGGGAAAAACGGAAGAGGCGCCGACCCCAGAGGTGTGTTTGAGTGGGAGGGCACATCACGGCAAAGACGCTTATTACGCCAGTCAGCCAGCAACAGCGACCAGAGAGAGAAACAGGGCGGAGGGAGCGCCGAGAGCACCACTGGAGAGCGGGAAAAGAAGAAGACTTATTTAAAAAATATGCAAATGACGCACTGAGAAAAAATGGCGAGAGCAATGTTGGCCGTTGTGGTTGAAGCGGCGGTGATGGCGACCAGAAGCAAAAGAGGTGGAGGCTGCGGTGTGCGAAGTACAACGACGATGGCGACGATGACGCGAACGATGGAGAAATAAAGAAAGGAACCAGAAGAAGAAGGGACCAAGGAGAACGATAAAAGCGATGGAGTCTTCTTGGTTCGCTCATTCAGAATCAAGAGAAGAACACCCCAAGGCCCCATGAACTCGTGACCATCAACACGCCCAGCTTACGCTTATGGAAACAAAGTGCATCCGCAACTCAACTGAGCCGAATTGGAACGAAGCTTGCAATTATTTTTTGTTTTGTCCGAGCTCTGCTAGTGCTCGCGCAGTACGAAGCCTTCCGCCGCGGTACTCTCGTTCACTTTGGCGAATGCAACAACTGCGAAAGAGGGAGTGAGACTTTGATTCCTAGGCGACCGAATGACCACTAGTCAACGAAGAGACTGTTACATCAGAACATTATCATTGTCCCCGGGTTCTTAGATAGGCCTCCATGACGACCGAAAATCGATTGCCCGAAGAGCCTGACATGGTCTCTCTCAATTCATTCAAGTCCGCTTCATCAGACAGCCAGACAGTCCACGCCACTGGACTCGATGCTGATTCTCTGAACTCAGGGAAAACATTGTATGATCACTGTCGTATCCACTTGCAATGATCTGCGAACGAGCTGTCGGGCCAATGACCTGCGAGCGCACTTCCTGATGGGCTGGAGGCTTCACTGCAGCAAAATGCGATCTCCGCGGGAAACTCGACGAGACTTCTGATGCTTCACGTCAGAGATAACGACGTGAGTGTATGAAGTTATTTTCCAGCACGGAAAAAGACGCCACCGCTCTGGCGCTGTCGTGCATCTTCTGCCTAGCATACGCGACAAATTCAGGGACCTCGGCTATAAGCGGAAAGAAGTCTGCTGCATCGTCGACGAATTCGTCAGGAAACGCATCGTGGCTAGAACAAGTCGTAGAGAATGGTGCGCGGCGAATGCCCTTCGAGACCTTGAACAGCGGACTACAAGCCATGAGCATTTTCCTCTCTCTTATCTCAGCTGGGCCGTTGACAATGATATCTTCTGTCACAATATGGTTCCTCCTACGATCTATGCTGAGGAAGAAGTTCGCGGATTTTGTGATCTGAGCCAACGCTCGTGCATATGACGCCGAGTAGTCGCTCGCAGTGGAAGTTCTCATAATAAATTTGTTTTGACAATAAATGATCGTTTACCACAGAATGCTTCTTCCATTCGAAGCCTTCAGTGTTCCATCATCGCATGGTGTTCTCCTGCCAAAAGACGGTAAAATTTCCTCAGCGCGGTTGCAGGTTCACAGCGGAAGGAATCTCACAAGAAATCAAGGTCGGTATTTGGACAGTGCACAGTATGGCTTTGCATGATGTGGGATCAGGAGCTCAGGGGCTCAAGTGTGCTCAGCTTCTTGAAGATGAAGACGAAGTAGATCGGCCCATCGGATCGTTGCAAATCTCTTGGAGACCATAGTTCTCACGGACGACTGAAACTTGTTTGCATTAAGTGAGCCCAGAATGCTCGAAACGACCGATACAGGTCTTCAGAGAATCCCGTATCGCTTCCAATCGTACAGCGAAGTCAGAATCTCGGAATCGGAACATTGCGATCACTGGCACTTCGATGCGGCCTTCTCTGTCCCTAAACGGACGGAGGCATTTCGGCTCCAAGGATTTTCGGCTCCGGACACGGCGGTCTCGATTCGTGGCGACCCAGTTCATGATCTTCTTGTACAAAAATATTTTTCACTGTCACGGCTCCCCGTGCGGACTTATTCTCAGAAAATCTAATCCTGGAGTGATTTCTTCCAGCATACAGGTGTCGTTTGCGAGCATGTGACCGTGTCCGGAATATCTTCCGACCGGAATGCCTTGGAGCCGAAACGTCGTGTCTCGCGAAATCCCCGCCCCGTTTTGTTGCGGAAGGGATTTCTCGCGACGATCAACATCCTTCTGCTTCCCGTTCGGGTCAGGACGAGGGGGGTGGATCAACCACGGACTTTATCGTGGGGTACCGTTTTGGGAGCTGTCGTGCTTCCCTCGGAAGTTGGCGCTCGGGAAATTCGCTTTGGATAACGAGCAAAAATTCAGACTTCGCCTCATCGCAAGATTGGCCGCCCTACTCTCCGGGACTCAGTCCGATCGATCATTCGTAGTAGTTTCAATCCACGAGAAGAAGGTACGTGCCGGTCTTCGGAAGAGTTCGAACTCACTCCATCATTTGTTCCCACGTAAGTGATACCTAATCCGAGTTACCCAGCTGCGGTCCATAGTGGAGAGCTCCGTTGAACGCTGAGGGTTTTGCAATAAAAGTGACAAAACCGGCGATACAAGATTGAACAAACGGAATCAATCGGGGAGGGCTGTGGCGACCGACTTTGCAGCGTTCGTGCATGCACATGAGGAGGAGTTCGTTCGCAATATTTGGTGTCAGCTTGTACATATCAGCTTCACGGACTTGCAACCGCAAACTGCTCTCGGTCGACAGAAGAAAATTATCCGATCCGCTGTTGTTATCCACAGCATTGGAGGTTCAATCGCCGAATAAGGCTCCTAAATACTGATCTGCCCACATCGCTTACACTCTTTCGCATCGGTCGGTGTCAGAGTGAAGCACAGGGTTGATTACCTGGACAAATCATATTGACCTGAAGCTCGGAATGGAGTGGGTGGGTGCAGCGCACATTACTCGCTTGACCTGAAGTTCATTCTTACCAAACACATCGAGATTGAGATATCTGGAAGAATATCGATCATGAAACGAGAGAGCACACTTCGTACACAGAACTATCTCGCCCATGGGAGACTTTGACCGGAAATCGTCATTTCAAGAGATAGTCAGACGTTCTGACCGAGAACTCTGAAGTCTTTGAGATAAAAAATTCATCGGGCAAACGAAGTGGTCAGATAACGAACTTGGTAGACACCGGAATGGTCGAATCCTTGATCAAAATGATCTCGCCTCCCTCTGTTCTTTTTACTACGTCGCCACCACCTCGAGCTGTTGCTTCCTGGGGAGAATGCCGAGTGGGAGTTCCGTTCAACATGGCCGATCACAATCATCTGGGACGTCGAACCCCTGTCGTCGGGCAATGGATCAAAATATCTCTTGAAAAAGCGCCAGCCAGGCGTGAGGTACAAATTCTGCCGGAAATGCACGAATGAACGACTTCGTCGTGCGTTGTTGCGCCCACGAACCTATTTCTATCTTTCTTCCTCATCGCAATTCTAAGCATGAAGGGAACAGGGGAAACGGCAGATTAAAACGAAGTGTTTATTCTTCCGCCTGCGACATTACTTCGAGACGGAGGAACGTCACCGAAAAAACGATCGGAGCTCGTCGCCAATCTCATATCGTGTAACGCCCTCGCTTTCAACTCAATGACTTCCCTGACTCTTGACTTCGACAGCTTCAGTCCGTCTGAGTTCGTCGTTTCTGTGAATCACTCCCAATGCTGCCTATCAGCGACTTCTCGCTGGACATCCATTCGCCGCACAGCTGACGGCTATCGTCTTCGAAGCGTTGTTCATTGTTAGATCAGAAGGGTGGCGGAATTTCGTAAGACTGCCGGGAATTACGGCAATTTTGAGATTTCTCTTCAACTTCCTTCTCACCCTCATCGCGAGATGCGCACGCGTGGATTCCATCAGAAGAAGTGATTTCGTGGGATCCGAATCGGGAGCTAGGCGTAGCCTCCGAGTTTCGTTGATTCATTCCGGCATGACCGTTCCATTATTCAGCCTTCCTCATTTACCTTCATAACCACGTGGGCAAGAAAGCTTACCTCAAGTGAAGATTCCGTTCTGAGTACGAGCAGCGCTTCCATCTTTTCGGTAGGCGCAGGACAGTCAGCACGACAGTCAGATTCCTCTTCTCATGGCCCGCCGTTTAGATGCGGGCGCTATAGCTGACCGACAAGCGCACCGTTATCTCATAGACAATGTCGAAAGGGACTGGAATTTCGTTCATGTTTACAATGATACCGAGGCTTTCCTTCGTAGAAGAAGTTGTTACCAACTGTGAGAACGAGACAATTCGGGAACCCGGGTCACGAAATCTCTTCAATCTACATCGCAGTCCCTCCGTGATCGGTGCTCTTCCGGCATCCTCAACCGAAATCAGAGCTCCCTGACGCCAATTCCTAATTCGTTTTCTGGGCAGTATTGTATCTGACGAGTACGTTATGTGATAGTTCGTTTTTTGCCAGGTTCGTTATCTCACTAATTCTTATCCGACGCCCCCCAGGAACAGCACGCATTGCTGTTACATTCATCGCGAGCGGACGCAAGGAAAGGAATCAATCCTTAAGGAGGGACAAAGCAGTATAAGCCGAGTCCGAAACGCTGCTCTTTCGCGGAAGTCCTGCCCTCACGCAGGTATTAAATTCGGTTATCCCGGAACTGTGATCAGAACTTTCCATTCGGCCGGAGCGATCCGAGTTAACCAGAAGCTTGTCTCTCCTGGCGACCTTCTTTCCGAGCCGGGATCCATCCATCAAGCCCCGTAATCTGGAAATCCGGGGACGCGATCTCGACTCCAGTTTAGCGGAAAGAGTTATTCCCACAAAAGCGCCGCAGACACCGCTTGAGCGGAACGCTCATCTTCCCAACTGTAGACAGAGACGACTTGATGAATTCAGCCACTTTCACAACGATTCTCCTCGCTTGCTCCATTCCTCAAGGCTCTTGAGGGAGTCGATGATGCCCCAGGGGATGTTCAGAGTGTTGTTTGGTTCAAAACAGATAGCATAGGTCTCTAGCCGAGGGATAGGACGGAAAAAAATCGGGAATGACTCCCTCGAGTATGTACGTGCAATCATTGCATGCACCAAAGGGGCCGTAGGTGTGTCTAGGCTCGTGTGAGCCTTGGTGGCCAAGGTCAAGCACGGAGAAAGGTTGGCTGTTGTTCGCCAAACTCTTCTGTTTTCCTCGAACTTTCTCTCGCTGAGCCGTTCCAGCCCTCGTTCCCTCAACTGGCGCCCATGGTGTCTTGTGGTGTTTCATCAGTCGTTGAACAGCGCGCCACCGACTCGGAATGGAGCACCAGGAGGCGCTGAACTAGTCCCTCTGAGAGATAGAGCCATCATTTCCCTCGTCTGAACATTCGAAGCCGGAGCCTAGAATCATTGATTCTTCCCGAGCGACGATTCCCCAGGCTCTCGCAGAGAAGTCAAAATCCCGTTCGAAGCGCTCGGAGGGACAGTTCCACCAGCAGCAGCGCGCAGGCTCAACGCCTCGTGGACCTCCGCGCGTCTCGGGATAAAGAAAAACAACTCGAGAACGTGACACAAGCCTTATCAAGTATTCTCGGCCTGCTGGAGATACACTGCAGAAGAATATAGAGGAAGGAGAACAGCAATAAAGGGAGGAGCAACGGCAGAGGAAGTTTCGGCGGACTCATCGCTGTTGGCCATCTCCTCTTTTTCCAATGGCTTCTCACATCAACTTCACTAAACTGAACGCTACCCGAACAGACCGGGTTGGATGCTGCCCGACAAGAGAAAGAACGAAGTGAAGAGAAGGTGAGGGACAGAGTGTCGTGTCGGAGGAGTGGTCAATCGAAGTCCAGGAGAAAGAGGACGAGGGCCGAGCTGGAGGGAGAGGAGTCGTCTATCGAAAGGAGCCGGAAGTCCGGAAAGGCGATTACCAACGAGTTGGGTCGACGAGGCACGCCAACGCGCGGCACGCTGCACGTCACAGAGCCATCCGGCAGGAAAAGCAACGTCCTCTGTCCGACAGCCTCTAAAGGGTTCCAATTGAGAAGTAGTGCCAGTTCCTCGCACGGACAGCGCTGACCCCTTCTGGCGTCCCTCTGCGGTGTCGAGGAAACGGTCTCACGGAAGGTCGAGCACGATCCCCACCGAAAGAATGTTCCAAGATCCGTGATCCTTCAGTGCACTCACAGTCCGAGAACCAAAAGGTTGCGGAACTCCGGGTTCGGTTTCGATTTTACGCCCGAGAATATTTTCCAACTGTCGGCTCGTTATGTGGGAGAACGTCATCTAATCTCCCTAATGCGGGACTAATAGAGGCTTTCCTGTGACATTGTACTGAATCCATGAGCCAATGAGGAATGCGAGTCCTTCACCAGGCCGAAGTAGCTTTTCTCGCTGTACGCCTTAGAACCAGTCGAGTCTCACAGCTCCGAGTGCTTAGAGGCCGGTAGCTCGATGAACTGCGTCACCTTCAACAGGGGTAGCTGAAAGTTTTCGCTGCTTCATTCCGAGAGGGGAGTGAAGCTGTGGATCTCGCTGAAAAAATCACGTGTAATTCTTATTCTCCTTCATTCAAGGCGCTTGCTTCAAGGGAAGCGATGCGGACGCATTCTATTTTTATGCAAAACCTGGCTCCACGCCAAAAGAATACTTAACTAACTATTGTGGTAGGCGCTCGGAACATCTGTCACATCGGACGCCACAGAGCAGATCACCACAGTTTTCGAATTCCTTTCGGAACCATCCTGGGAAAAATCTCGGCGAACTTCTGTGTGCTCCTGAATCTACGTTCATTGCCTATCAAAGTCATCCAGCAGAAGAGCAGTTCCGAGCTCGAAATTTCAGGAGCGTCACGTCGACGTGAGTGATCTGTGAAAATCGCGGATTCCTCGTTAGCTGCAATACGACGCATCCGAAGATTTGGTTGAAAGTAGGAAGTAGAACCCGGAGAGCTGTAATGGTCACGCTGACTCGAAGATATTGCCTTTGGACGCTCAAATTAACATCCTAAACATTTTGTCCTCGATATCCAACGAGACGAGCCTGTAATTTGTCTCCGATTCGGAGGACCGTTCTCGTTTCCGGAGGTTGTTGGGTATAATCTCCGAATTTCCATAATCTTTAAGACTACTCAGAGTGGTTTGCTTACAATGAATCACGCCTTCTCGTTTGTGTTCGCCGTCTCTTAGGGGAAGTCTCTCTGTTTGGTACTTGCGCGGCATTCCTGAGAAGCGGTTTTCAACATTTATTTACGCGTCCTTGTAACGCAACGGCCCGCGCGGCTATCCTGCGATTCTGTTGGACATGATCCTCATTCTCCGCCTCGGGGCTCCACGGTCACCATGAGATCGGGAGCTCCGAGTCAAGATTCCGGGAATGGGTTTGAATTCCGCTCTTGTAGAACCGAGAAACCATCGGGCTGAACTGATTCATTCACTGAGTGAGTTCGACAGTCGATCAGAGCGCGTACTAGCCTAGGCCACTCGATTCCGCTTTCGTGGTCGAGCCTTCCATCGGGACGCTCCATTTTCAGGGTACGTTCACGAAGTCCCTTCTCCGATGCTGTGTTGGACTTGTTTGCACTCGCAGCCGCGTCTGCTGTTAGTGTTTTGAAGGCACATGAAGCTGACGCAGTTCTCGCCGCCAAGCTCCCAACAGCCTACAAGCCACGTCGTTGTCCCTTTTGCCCACGAGAAACCGCGGGGTTATCAGGACCAGGGAGCAAGCGCTGAGCGTGGGAGCGATCGCTGGGGACAACGGAAAGAAGATAGTCCTCAGATAAAGTTCGCTAATGGCTCGCATGGGGTGCGTTAAGTGTCCGAGTTCCCACTGCAGATCAGCCAACACAATAAGGGTGAGAATCCCTTAGCAGGCCTGACCTGCAAATCCGAGATGACTTACTACCCGCTCGGCGTTGCTCACGAACCGGAGACCGAATGCACACAGAATGAGCCGAGGAATCCAGGCAGGGTGAAGAACACAAACTGCGAAATGCCCATCCGCATCATTCGGACTTCGTTTCCAAAGCGGTGCCGCTCGGATTCCCATTCCCCACTCGACATATTCGCTATTGAGCGCATGCCCGCCGATTCAGCCTCAGACACAGTGGCTCAAGTGGTAAGGAATACACCAGAATACGGGAAAAATAGACGGTGGCTGGGCATAGCTGAAGCTAATCATTGTAGCTTACATCGACTCGTGACACCGGGGAGACCGGTGCTTCCCGGAAAGTTAGAGAAACGCGGTGATTGTTGAAGGTGTCCGTATGACGTGCGTCGACGCTGGGTCGACGGGAAGGCTCCCTGTCCTCACCCTCGAGAACTCGAGCCTCGTTCGGTCGCTTTCACGCTCGATCGACAAGCAAGCAAATATAAAGTTATCTGGCAGTAGAGAGAATCAATGATGATCCGAACATGCGTTCGAGAGCGACCGGAGAGTTTCCGGAGTTTGATCATCATTTCCCGCACCGCGTTTCTCCTGGTGCGGGGAAGTCGCTCAGATTCCATCCCAGGACGGAGCTCCAGTGAGAGGCATCTATCTGAATTTCTCGAGCCTGAAGCTGCTCAGCTGTCGAATCTGGCGATTATATTCCATCGTGGTTTCCCGTTCCGGATTCTTCTTCCGGGCTCGAGATTGAACCACTTGAGCTCGAAATTATGGCGCGACCTCTTCTAGTACCGCCGATGAATATGGGAGCGCAGCAGGTGAGCTCTAAACCAGGATGACATGATTGGAATGCCAAGCGAGTCCTGCCCAAGCTGGGGGATGCAACGCACATGAAATCGACAAGGGGTAATATCGGTGCGAGCCGAGAAGTTTCGGATACAAATTGGAGGGTGTCAGCTGTTCTTTTGTACCGGAGCCTCCAGCCAATTCGGATTGGAACGATGCGAAATATTGCAATCTATCGTTTCAGTTTCGTTGCCGGAGCTCGAGTCTCTGCTTTCGTACTGCCGCCTGTTGGAGCTCCGAAAGTTGAAGTGAGACTTCCCGTTATGTTGTGGCGCGGCGTGACTCGATGGTCAAGATCCGCTCCGAGTGGAAATGCGGTTCATCCCACAATCCAGAACAACAGTTGCGTTGCTAGTGAGTCACTCTATGATTATTGCGTCTCAACGTGGTTCGGATGGAATTTGTCCCGCGGTTGGGTTACCTGTGTTCCGCGTAGTATGGAGAATCTCGAAGCTCGTTTCAGAATCCACCCCCGCTCATATGTGAGCTCCGCATGGAAACAAGTTTCTGCCCGAGATTCCCGGCATCGCTCGATCGATGATGGCTAACGCATGTGCCGGTTCCTAAGCTCGAGCTAATATTAGAGCCGTTACAGGACAGCTCGATGGGGCGAAGTATCATGTTGACCTCAGTGCGAAGCTCGAGCACTATCGGATCCAACGAGTGAGCATAGGATCTCAGGTACCATCTCAGTCATTCAGCAGTGTGGGGGATGGTTCCGGTGGAGTTCAGGCATCGGATGTTGGCCAGCCTAGGGTGGCAAGAGCCTGAGAGGATTCCTCCGGCGGGGCGTTAGATAATTGGGGAAAAGTGAGCAAATGGACACATGCCCGCAGTTGCCGGCTCCCGAGAATTTCTCTGTTGACGTCTGCGTCGGGTTTTTCTGTTGAGTTATCGGAACATCTGACTCCGAAAGTGTCATCAGAAAAATAAGCCCACCCAACATTTGCGGGTGGGCTATATTTAGGTTCTACGGGGTTCACATGCGTAGCGTGTGGCTCGCAAGCGATGTGAGTCATTGGGACGATTCTGATCCGGAAGAGGTTGATGGACATTGCTCGACATCAGTGCCGGTCAGGATGCCGATCGAGCCCGTTGCGGCAACATAGATCCATCAACGTGGCCTTGTGGCATCCAGTTCCGCCGTACAGAGTCGACCGCAGAGAATACAGAGTCTGCATCAATGCCAGATCGATAGCAATGGACCGAGGCGTTGAGGAGCTCCAGATAGAGAGGCGCGGAGGACGAGACGAAGGAGAAAATGCCAGACTGGATATCAGTGAGAAAAGGAGTCAACTGGCGGAATGCATTTCATGGAACGTCGAGGGGCTCAGAAGCCTCATATAGAACGCAGAAGTTGATTCTTCGGCTATAATTGACTTCATTCTCCTCAATGGAAAACTTCCCGAGCCAACTCAGACTGGGCTGCAATCATAAGACCTCCGGACAACATGGCGGCTCCAGACGAATTCGAGGGAGAGAAACGAAAACGGAACCCGCAAGAGGGTCATTATTTCAATTTATGGTGACGAACAGACCGTTTTCCCAGCGGGTTGCTTGAAGCTAGAGCGCATGGCATTGGGTCAGGTTAGGTTAGGTTTCACGCTTGACCGACAGAACTCTCAATTGCCTTTCTCTGCCTGTACTCTCACTCGAATCCGTCCACTGCCGCCATCTTGCCGGAGGTCTTATGATATAGACCCATTCGGACTCGATAATATCACCGTCGCATCGAGGTTTCTCCCGGATTGGCAGTGAAGATGGAGAAACGAAGACCAAGAAGCTGAGTAGCCTCATCGTGATCATGGAGCGCGGGCGTTTTGTAAATGCATTGTACGATCTGGATCCGATCTTCGAGACAGCAAACTACAGTCCCCGTCCATGTATGTCACAATGGACGAAGCTTTGTGGACCACCCGATAGTGAACCAAGATCAAATAAACCCCCACCCGGAACTGCTCCATGAAGCCCATGAAGGGCGGGACGCAGGACGCATCAGCCGCTTCAATCCAAGTTGACGAGACGGCACCCGGAACCAAGCCGAAAGTAACATCAACGACTGCGAGGACCACAAAGTGTGATCGAGACGGTTTCATCCGAAAGCATTCCCCAGCCGTTCCAAGAGTTTATCCGGAGCGATCCAATGTAGAGGTATGAGAAACCCCTGCGAAAATGTAAAAGCAGTACTAGTCACTCCCGGAATATCTCCAAACATTCCCAGAACTAATGCGAAACGAATTTCGCAGGGGAGGGGGGGGTGGAGTTCTGGAACTCTCCCGGAACCATGATTCACAACGATACAATCCGGAAGTATACCGGAATCTTTCCGATACCATTATCCGGGAAGCTTCCTCCGAAACAATCCCGAGAGCTCTTGAAGAACATAGCCGAGCGATTCGATCCGAGATGAGCAGGAACACAGAATTGACTGTAACGGAAAGGGAAGGGGAACCATCAACATCTTTCCGGGTGACATCGTTGGTTTCTGAGGAGTCTATACAGGACGAGAGCACACAGGGACAGAATGTCATCACAGCCCTTTCAAACAAAACAGTTGAATGAGCCGTAGTTGAAGGAGGGGGAGGGGAGCAATCGAGTGTCGATTCCCATTGAGAGTCGGCCACACGATTCCTGAATTTCGTGGCCGGTCCAATCAGCGGCTCCGGGGTCTATTAATAATTGGAGGGCATAATGTAATACAGACTATGCATTCAAACTGTACCGGGAGGTCGGATCAGGGTCCGGATTTTCTCCTTCTTCGGCTCAATACCCCGCGAATGGTCGAATGCGTTCTTCATCGCGATGGATAGCTGAAAGGATGGGCGCGTTTTTTTTGGTTCTCTATTTGCACCGAGCGGTCGAGGATTGTGTTTCCTGGAGCGACTCTAAGATCTTTCACATGTTTCGATCATTTCGCTCAACTAGCCGGGGAACTTCAGAAATTAACCGCTCGCAAAAGGAAAGCGGTCGTTGCCTGGAAGTCTGTAGTTCCCTGTCAAGACCAAGTTCCCGATACGTTGCCCCCTGAATCCGGCGATGGGAAACTCTGGGATCGATCCAAACACCCGGGTTCGCGGTTGCCGGGTCGGACCCGTCCTGCTCTTTATCGTCGCCCGAAAATCCAGCCCTCCCTCTTGAATCCTGGAAACGAGTTTCCACGAAGCATTGAGCGGAAGTAGGAATAGTAAGATATTCCCGACGCAGGAACCGAGAAGCGCAAAAAATGTATCGGGAGCATCAGCTTCACCAATACATGGGCCAATAGCCTTCTTTCCGATCGTCGCGGGGATAAGTTGAAGTGGTGCAGATCGTAAATCAAGTTCGTCGCAGGACTGGGCTCCGACTCTCGCTTGTTTCACGGAAAAGCGTGAAGGAAAAACTTTAGAAGGATCTTCGCTCCTAAGCGGACGAAAACGAGTGGATTGGTAATGCTCCTATATAACCCCTCGAATGCTTTCTAAGCGGACGAGTACATCGATGCAAAACTGGAAGTCACGAGCATTCCCACTCGCTCAAGCGGCTCTCGAGCGTCTCTTTGCTTGCCAATTCACGAAGACTAGTGAGAGTCGGTAACAGGTCTGACGACCTCTTGACAGTACCATTCGATAAGTACCTCATGACTAGAACCATCTCCTCAGACCCGTCAGGGCGCTCATCGTCGATGCCACCAAACTTTATGTGGAGCTAGCCGGCCCTCGGCCGACTATGCTGGCTGACCCGTCCCTTGCTTCGGGAGTCTACTGCTGACAGACCACACATCGCCTCACATTTAGTATCACAACCACCTTGGGGAGTGGCCACCGATTCTCGCTAGCATAGTATCGCGGCGGCGTGCCTCATGGTCAAAATTTTATATCTCGGTCATAAATGTGAGCGAACACAATCCTGGCACTTTCTGACATGGAGGTACGTTTCTACATTTCGTTGGGTAGCACCTTTCAGAATTGTCTCCTGAATTCGGCTAATCGGCGAATTTTGTCTCTCAAAAGTATGGTCAGATCGACCCGAGGATCACCGTCCTAGACTCCGAGAAGTGTCGTTAGAACGACCCCGAGGCCGTCTTCTAAGAGTCCCAAGAACATGATTAGATCGAACCCGAAATCACCTGCCTGAACTCCAGAGAGTATGGCTTGATCGACCCCGGAATCGCCTTCCCAGATTCCGAGAAGTGTGATAATATCAATCCTGTAATCACCTCTTTAGGCTCCGGAGAGTATGGTCAGATCGACCCCAGAATCACTTACCCCGACTCCCATGACCTCGAGGAGAGGCCAGGGAGTCTAGCTGGCGTCATGTCGAGGCGCTGCACCTTATCGTCAGGCTTCGCATGCCGGTGATAGTATGGAGGGGGGTCAAAAGTTGGGATAGATGGCGAGGGAAAGAGGAGGGAGCCCATGTCCCTCCTTGAAGCCGCCATAGCAAACATGCCGTTTGTTCCACGTCGATTCGATCATGCCCGGAGGAGTTCATTGAGGGGAATACAAAAGAACAAACAGACCCTGGTTTTTATATATATATATATATAGATAAGATGTTGAGGCGGAAGTTTGGATGAGGCCATCCTGTCTTGTACATCATGTTCCATCAAGGCAGTGAACGCTGATTCATTTCGTCAGAATCACGGACTTGGTTCGTTATTCGGAAGAAGATGCCTGCAATGTAATACCTGCAACTAATCGTATATGTCGTTTAGGTCGAATCTGGTCGTCAAACGAGCGCCTTTCCTGTAAAAAAAAATGTGTTGAGCGCGTGGTCGTCAATGGCGCGCGAATGATGCTCAAGCTGTTGAATCTTTTCATATTTTTTTTCACCTCACAGTCCGCCAGACTGGGAGAATGCTTAGTCACGGATGGCCGAAGGTTGTTCCATATGAAGGCGATGGAAGCTGAAATATATTCAGTGCGGTCTACAAGAGGATGCTACGCTTCAGCAGGCGTATCCATGAGTGTGAATCTCTATTGTACAATCAGAAGTGAATGCAAGTGGGAGTAGTACGAGGAACCTTCGGTAGGGAGCTGGAAGATACATCCGAACATTCAAAGATAGAGACTGGAGGATGGGCGGGGAACACAAGTCCAGCTTGCAGAGATACAGAGACCATGGAGTGTGACGATCGAAGTCGAAGGTGTGATCAACACATTTACAACTCTACAATATCTGAAAATGGCATACAGCGAAGAACAGCTGGAACACGGTGAAAATTCAACAGCTGAAAATGAGTTTCCCACAGCCTACAAAATGTACGTGGCTCAGGCATGAGTTATCAATCCATCATCATATTTTCCTGTGGGCATGCATTGAACACGAAAGCATTCGCAACAGCTCTCCACAGGAGCTCTTAATGGGGCTCATTGAGAACCCTCGAACCATGGGTACAGTGCTGTCATGAGGTACGTTTGCATGATTCAGGTGTACCTACTTACCGGCTCGTTGGCCGTGTGGCATAAACCAACGCCTTGGGTGCCACGCTAAGCTAGCAAATCGCGGGTTCGATCCGCGGCCGGGACAACAAATTTCTTATGTGGTAAAACGAGGATTTAATTTATAGCAGAATTAAATCTGAACCATCTTAAGACCCAAGCCCACCGCCCGCAATGGGATTTGCGAGGCGATAGGGAGTGTCCCTGAAGCAATACCGAAAGGTGATTCCGGGACACTTCTGAGGGCTGGCTGAGAGGTTCAGCCGGAAAACAATAGGTGTACCTACTTGTTCTAGAAGCGACTTCAGACCTTTTCCCAGCAGGAATCGAAGCCTGATTCATTCACCAAGATTTCGACACGGGATGTTTCACTTATTCGCCTGAAGTCCGCCAACACCAGCAAGAGCTATAGGGGTTCATTCGGGCAGCGAATCCCCATTCGAGAGTACAACGGTTCGCCCAAAGACTTATGTCGTCTCATGCATCCGATACATAGAATGCATTGGTTACCTCCTAAGTATTCTCGCAGATCCTTGAAAAGGAGGCGAGTTATCATCTGGAGCTGCTCTGGAACATACATCCGCGATTTCCAAAGCAGCGGCCGTAACCCCTATGCTGCACTCACGGGATACTTGGCCCTAATATTCCGCACGACTTCCGGGGAGAGGCGACGTTATCGCATTTTGAACAAGCCTCGGAATGGAGCCTGCTGAGAGAGGCCGACTTGTCAGCGTCAAGTTGTCAGCAGGACCGAACTCCCCCAGAACGCTCACGACTGCGCTCTAGGTGAGCGCAGCTCAAGCGAAGGCCAGGCTCCGCTTAGCTGCTCTCAGACATAGCTCGCAAGCTGCTGGTTGAGTCTGCTGAGCCAGTGGCCTAATGGAGCGTGTACGAGTGCGTGGCGAACAACTTCAAGCTGAGGCTAAACTCTCTCCTGAGACCGACCGACCGAGCGTCAGTCCGTCGCTCGTCGTGTTTATGGAGGTCACCCAGAACGCTCAGGGCGTAGCACGCCGCTGAAAGGAATCACAAGACGAGGCTTGTACTGTCATCCATAGGCAGCGCACGAGCTGCCATCACTTTGTGAGCTCGAGGGAAACCACAACTTCAGCAGAACTTTGTGTCGACCCAATCGGGGAGGACGAAAAATCCATCGTTCGGGATGCCAAACAGAGACGGAAAGCGTTCTGAAAATTGGCATCCGCAGAGCGATTCACAATATCGAGACGCCGCATGTCTGACGCAGAGCGATTCCTCCTCGAAAATCGATTGGGACCTGTGTCCGGACGACAAGTGATATCTTCGTCGGAGAGAGGCTTTGGTCTTCCGAAAACGGAACGTGAAGAGGTCTCATAGTGAAATTTGTCGCGTGTTTTTTGAAGCTGCTTCATCTTCCCTGCACTCAAGTTTCAGCCCCTTCCTCATGGAGGCGACTGGAAACGGCTTGTGTTTCAAGACTCATTTCCAGATAACCCAGAAGACGCGAAGAATATACGATAGGCATCAGCGAAGGCCGGACGTCCGGGCCGGCCTTCATGATTTGCAGCCGCTTCTCAGGGCGGCTCTTGTTACGCAGTGAATCTCCGTTTTTTTTTCGTTCATCTCATCTTCCACCCGATTCGCGAGTTTGCTCGCCTTGACACAAACGCGGAAGTTCCAGCTACCCAAAAATCCATTATAACCCTCCCGAGACTATCGTCATAATGTTTTGAACGATCATGACTCACTAAGACGGGAATCGAGAACTGCGCGATGGACAATCATGGTCTATTCCTGTAACGAGGGTCACGAAACGCTGCACGGAGGTCGTTTGGAGAGGGCTACGGAAGAAACCCCTGCCGGATCCCAGAAACCCGACGACGGAGTGGAATCGACCAAAGTGGCTTCCTACGTCTCGGGGTGTTGTCATTAACGATCAGCGGACTGTCGCAACTTCCGTCGTTTGAATTAACGCCACCTCGCGATCGCCATCTCCATCGTCGAATCGAATCAGCTTATTAGATCAGAGATTAGGCTGCCAACAACCGAGCACCTGACCAACTGAAACGCCCCACCACTGCGTCGGCTTATCGTTTTCCGGTTGCTCGCTTCCCAAACTCCTGACTCCACTTTCCTTGATTCGCTGCTCGTCGATGTCGTCAGCTAAACCCTTCGGATCGCATCGACCTCGACCAGTTCCGCCCGCAGTCAGCGCTGCTGACCTTCCTCCCCCCCCCCCCTCCCGCAATGGGAGAACTGATCGAATCGATTCCACACGGGAACGAGACGAGATCCAGCCAGAATGTTTTCTCCCGGGCACAGGAGCGGAGACATGCGATTTCGAATGGTTTCGAACATTCCGAGCTAACATCATTTGGTCCGTGAGCAACGGTGTTTCGCTTGTGTGCCGATTGGGCCGGTCGTAGCTTGTCGAACGCCAGCAGCCAGTCTGTTGAGGCAGTTGAGAGACTGACGAGCTGCATCAATTAGACGGAACTGGGGGTGGACGCGCCGCTCTGTTGTCAACTGTGTTCGTTCTAATTTGTTCATTTCCGCAAGCACTCTTTTCGCGTTTGTTTTAAAAGGCCTGTTGTTCTGGTCGCCCATCTGTCTGCGAAACTCGTTGCGAACGTTGCGATAACCACTCACTGAGGGAGCCGTATCTCGTCTACCCCACCTAAATTTTCGAAGCTAGCGCCTGGGAAGCGCAAGAGAACAACGCCATGTTTGACAGGGAGGACGTTCCAGAACTGGATCGCAAAATGAGCTGAACATGAATCTCTTCACCGGCCTCCCTTCTTCCCAAATGGGAACCGCGACGCGCCCGTCGCTCTGAGCTGAGCGGCTCTGAGGTAGACAGGGATTGAGCGCAATCGTTCAGCGCACAAAAGACTCCTAGAAATGGAGCTCGCTGAACACTTTGGGGCACTCCTGTGAAAGCACAAGCGAAAAGAAAACAGGTCTGGTTCCGAAGCGGACCCCCGCGAACAATTGAGCCCGCGACCCTCTCTCTTGTGTCGGCTCCATACAATGTAAACTCGAAGGTAGCACTCTGTCAGACACTCGGAAAAAGATACGCAATAGTTAAACAACACCCCTCGAACAGAGGTGGCAGAGCAGCCGAGTGTGGTCGTCAGTTCCGGGCTCTCGATTTTTTCCGGGAAGAATTCTGTTGTCTCGACAAATGATATTGGAGTCGAACAGCGACTACAATGCTCACATCGTTGAGGAAAATACAGAACCGATGATGTGTCTCGTACGTCCATTAGTGAGGCCAGCGTCCCATCCCTGGTCGAAAGCGATCATGAAGTGGTAGCGATGGCTCTTGCCAACGACGGTTAGCCTCATTTGATTGATTAACATCTCATTCGACAGCATAATCGATCATCGTGAGCGCTCCCGCGACACAGCCGAGGAAGGTCATGAGATTAAACTCTCGTCTCCTTTCACTCGATTCCGAAGCTAGCAACACGATTGACTCCTGGTAATCATTCGACAATCAGTCGGAGACAGAACCAGGGTCCGCAAAACCGAATCGAAAAACTCCCCCGATTCCGTTTCGTCAACGAATATTATCCGGCACCGCGGTATCTGAAGACGGCTCACGGGGTGTTGGGCCGAAATATTGAGCTCACTATATGTCCACAGGGAGCAGTGAACTGCAGAATCGACGAAATTGAAGAAACTCGGTTCCCGTTTCACTTGACGGGACAACATCGTAAGAAGGCAGGCTGCTCACGAGAGGCCAGCGGATTTATGTTTCAGTGGGGGAGAACAGAGCAAGTGAGTCGAAGCGAGAGTCGAAAAGTATTGTTTATTTGACAATTGTACAAACCGACCCGAGAAACGATATGAGAAAGCAGGTCACTGAAGCTATTGGCCTCAGGAAACCTTGCACCGGTCAGATCCCTGTCGCCCTACCTACATATTATTATTTTGACGCAGCAGTTGCGAATCGTGGCGCCGCTGCGAAGAGAGCGCTTCGATGGAATCTCGCGTCCACGAAACCATCCACAGGTGACAAGAGGACTTCGTCTCGACGGAAATTCAGCCCTTCAAGCAAAGCAATTGACGACAGAATCGGACTCCACAGCTACACACTGAATGGGCACTCTGAGCAGAAAAGCGTTGGAGTCAGCGTCGCCGGTTGCTAAGCCTCTGAGCGCAAACCAAAACCCGACAGGAATCAGACGGACATTGGAGTCCACACCGGATGGTCAGGATTCGCGCCGGGCGATGGAATAACGTCTCGGATCCACCCAAATGTTCGACTTTCATCCTCCGGACGCGACATCGGTGCTGAACCAGTGCTGCTCATCAGAGCCTTTGAGTTGTGACGAAAATTCTCGAACGGCGGATCTCGAATAACGAGCACTCGGGTTCGGCCATGTACCAGCCGCATTCCTTCCAAGCCCTGACAATTTTCGCAGAATCGGGGAGGATTCTACATCACTGCCCTGGCAAGAAGCCGCAATCATGACACCAATGAAAACTTTCGATTCAGCGCAAAACTGGAACGTGACAGGGAATCTGCCTCGCTAGCGTACTCTGCGGACAACGTTGACAGCAGCGAGGAGCAGAATCTGAGACTTCTCGTGCAAAGCGTGGCGTGCTCTATTGCACGGGAGTATCGTCAAGTGCCCAAGAACGCCTGAATACGCAACAGCCAGAGCTTCGCTCCAGTGTATCTATGAGTCTCTGACGATTCTGAGGATACGAGAGGCCTACGAGCTTGATCTGTATTCCATCAGGTGATGTTCCATCGAGAAATGGGTGTTTCCAGAGTTCACTCGACGTGGAGCAGGAACACAACTTCATGCAATTTTCATAATCAAGTTCGAACAGATATTTGAACTTGCTCTCCATTCGAAACGGTCGGGAACCCTCATTTTCGGACTCGACCTCAACCTTCAGATGGAGCTTCGTCGTTAGGTTCATATGTGTGATCGTATGAGTTGAGAGAGACGCTCGAACTCAAGAATTCCATCGGATTAGTGTCGAACCGATCGCTCTCCCGAAGTAACGCAAAAGCTAGACGCACAACGGCATGTCCGGTTGAACAGAAGCTCCGGTGATTGGGCGCGAGAGTTGACGAGCGCCTGGAGCTGTGTACCGTTTCCGTCACGTATCGAGTCATGCGCGCATCTAGTCCCGTGCGCATCAAGTTTCCTGCTGGCTTAGCTCTTGAGGGTATTCAGGAGGGATGGGGTTCGACTTTCAGTCCGTGTATTCCACTACACAATGAATTTAGTTAATCAGGAAGAAGGACATGTGATCTATCACTCAGCTGGAAAATTATCTAAAGCTGGAGGGTTGGAAATTCCGATTTGGCCTCAAGGCTCTGAGAAACCACATGCTAGTCTTCGCTGCAGAGCACGTTTTTCTTCGATGAGGTTGAGCCGGAAGACGAAAAGGCGGTGCGAGCTGAATATTCATGTCGCGGCGAGTAGTTTAAGGACGCTGTACAGTTGCGCCTGCAATCTCCCAGAGGCGCTCGAAATCTGTGCGACCGTCTCCGAGCGATGGGCTCTGGGATGTCGTTCAGCGCGCCATGATTTCATAGGCGAAGCGGGGGATTATTAAAGTGTTGGCTCCCGGGAGTTCACCCCAGTGCGACCGGGTTCCGCGACCGAATCCGGCGGCGATATTTCGGTTGGGAAACGCTTTTTCGAAAGGTTGCGCAGGGCCACGTTGTGATTTGCTCGCTGCCAGCTATCGGAGGAGAGAATACCAGCCGGGCTTGCTTGGTCTAATCAGTAGTTGTTGGAGTTGAGGAGTATCGTCGTTCGCGAGAGCCGCAGTGGGAGCGGGAATAACACCCTAAACAGGAGTAGCAGCGGTCTCCTCATTAGGCCGCGATGAAGAGCTCGGGAGCCACTCCGACCGGAGCCCAGGCGGAGATTAGAAGTTGGAACTTTTTTTCTTCATCGGATCTCGTCTTGGTTTTCAGTCCCTTCGGTGGCCCGTCAGACGCTCGGTCGCCCGCCCGCCACCCGACCGAGCGACCCGAGCCCACAGATAGAAAACCAACCGACAAACGGAAGGATGGACGTTTCGGTTTCCAATGCCCCAAGAACGCTCCCAATCTCCTCCGGACTCTGGCTTGCTTTCAGATGATGGCATCGTATCTCTCACGCAAATCGATACGATGGGCGTTCTCCTACCGGGAGCCGCTCGTTAGGAACAGGCTGGGAGTGAGAATTGTTTCACATGACGGCGACCGCAGTTTCAGGATTCCTCCGCTCCGTGTTCTCCTTCGTGACGCCGTTGTATGGTCGTTCTTCAAAGCTTTTGGGTTATTCGGAACGGAATTTCGAGAGCGGTTAATTCTTGTGATTTCGCGGCGGAAACCGCGAACTCCTGAGTATTCGGACGGCGGGTCGCACAGCGTCGCCGGAAGACGAAGAATTTGAAACCACAATATATGAATCCCGTTTGTTCTACTCGCAATTGTCATCAGTTGGACGCGAAACTTGATCCAAGTGTTCTGGTTTGGATGTTACTCGCCCGCGCGGGAAGGAGGTCGTATGATGTCCATGAGACACAGCCCGTCGTTGAATGGGTACAGAATCTCGCGAAGCTGTTGCAGATATTGGCTCGTGCAGAACAAGCGGATCGAAGTGGTTCTCAACGGCTAAGCCCTCCAGCGCGGCCTATTGGTCACTGGGGAGCTGTTGCTAAGAATGAGGCCAGAGAGGCAAACATGATTTGCAGACAAGCTCCCTCACGTTTGTCGTAGACGTCCTTCGTTCAACAGCGAAGAAAAACAGGCCAAAATGACGTTGACGAACCCCGAAAGTGAAGTTGCTTTTGTAGCCTGTCTTTGCCCGAGCGGCAAACGGATGAAGGAGCGAGCGAAGGCTTTTGGCGACGAGAGACGACACGTCGCAAGAGTTTTTTTACTCGGCGCTCCAAGCGGAGTCAACAACGTTGGTGGGGATCCTGTATCACGGCCTGTGGTTCTGTGACTCAACCCCGGACGACGACAGCCTTTCTCTCCCGCCGAGCAGAGCATTTGGGACGTTAACATATTACGACACCATCGAGCCGGTTTCGGAATCCTAGCAAAGACGGGGAAGATGGCATCGGGGTGGCTCTTCTCCATTTCGTCGCATCCTGAGGGCGACCTGGGGGCTTGTGAATCACCAGCACAGCTTCAGTGGAAGTCTGTCAGAAGTAGCTTCAAGGGAACGCTCCAGCAAAATAATGTTGATGGAGGAGTTATTCAGCAACGTCAACAGTGGCACAATGTCGAACTGAACGGTTTTTGGACGTTGACCGTCTCAGAAATTTGGGAAGCATGGCTGAAATTCGGGGAAAAATAAGGCCATCGAAGTTACGATGTGAGGAGGGCGAAGGCCTTGAGCCCTTCACTCCCAGACGCTCGTCGTACTCAGAGTCGAAGTCGAGGTTTTTAATCGTTGCGGATTATCCTTCCTTGGGCCAAGGAATGACCCGCTCTGCTCCATCCTCTAACACACTGATCGGTATTTTGTTGGAGATTTGATGGTCGAGGTACTGTGTTACACCAGCACGAAAACGGAAACAGGGAGAGAGATAGCTAGATACGTGACAGGGGGAATAGTAGATTGGAGTCGCAGAAATTCAAATCTTGAGCTCTGGCGAGTTATTGCTGGGCCCTCATTCCAGCGCAGCAGAGGCGAATTCGGTGCCATACCTCGATTCGTTCCCCTTGACAAAGCGAATGTTGAGGAGCCCCAAATCTAGTGTAACCGACGACACCCAAGGATTTCGCTGCCGCAAATTTCGGGGACTTCGTTTGAGCATTTCGTGGCATCTGTCCCGGTTATCGACGTGGTAATCCGCGCTTCACTCCGGACCCGCCTGTGGTGGATTTGGGAGGGCAAGAAACAAGGAGTGTGCACTGACTGCCCCGCGCCGATTTCCATGACTTATTGATTGGCAGCGCCCATCTCATGCGGATCATCAAGGAGTATGAAACTTCTCCCCAAATCGGTCCCGAAATCATCGCCCCAGACCCGAAAATGTATGGTCAGATCGATCCCGCAACCACCTCCTGCATAGTCCAGAAGGAGGGCGGACAAATTCACAAATTGACAGACGAAGCGGATCATATCTACCAAGCAAAAGGATCATCATCACATCCCTCGGCCCTCATTCTGATTTTTGATCCTATTGCTTCTCAGGTCTCGGAACGAGTGGAAGCCGCAGGTTAGATAATCGATTCACACCCGACCTCATGCGTCACGTTGGAAGACGCCATTCGTGAAGTTCTCAGTCTCGTTCTGAGGTTACTGCGTTCTCGTCGTGGCAGACCTGCCTTGTCTCGAAATGAGTAGACGCGATACATATCGCCACGTCCTCGTTAAGGTTGGTGACATCAAGGGAAAGATCGGCGAGTTGGCAGCGCGAGGATCGTTGTATCCAAATTCGAGAAAAACAGGGAGGCCTCCATCTACGTGGAGCTGACATCACGGTTCCCTGAGTGTCGATTAATTATCTATTTGCTGAATCCATCCATGGAGCTACTTTTGCTCGGTCCACTATCATTGATAGGCTTCATTCAGGCTGTAACTCGGTGAATACAAAATTGGTTCTCATTTTTCTCTCGGATGGCGTCTCAGACGCGACGCGTACGGTCGGGAATGGATCGGTTATTCACAATCCTATTTTCATCCGTTTTGAGGCCCAAAAACAAGACCCCAAGGCCGTATGAGGAAAGGTCCCACGCGCCTCGATGTTTCCTCCGACGCACCCTGAACGCCCATCCATGTATGACAAAAATCCGCTGGGGACAGTTAGTGCGCACTCCTTGTGAGCTCAGGGTCAGTACAAAGAGGTCCTCCGGGAGGAAATCGGCACGGTGGCATTTTTTAATCGAGAATTGCCGAGCCCGATCTCGTTTTGACCATAACTCTGTATCAGGGGTGATTCTTGCGGCCGAGACCGGAAAACTGGATGCGGTAGATTCCCGGTGAAAATCAACAATCGTCAGATCGACCTTGGGGCTCAACATTCGGATGATTAACCCGTTTCCGAGTAATTTTCACCAACAGAGATCCCTTCAATTCCGCCTCGTTGAGGAGTTATTAGAGGAAATGCGAGGGAAAGCGAGGAAAACTGAATTGGCCAACGGGCAGGCCCACGGAAAAGCGGTGTTTACGGTCGCTTGCTATTTTCCGAGAAAATGAGATAACTTAGATCGATTTGCTGCAAAATGACCGACTTCCCTTAGCGCGTCGGAGATGGCGCCCACGAGTCCGATCGGACTAACATTGACGTTCCTACGATAACTTTCAGGGAGACCTCGAAAAAAACCTCCTACCCACTTGAATTTCGGATCAAACTGACCGCCCCGATATCCTCTATCGACCGCTCTTGAAACGAATCCAAGAACTGACAAAGTCATGGTCGAAACGAGATCGGGCTCGGGAGTTCCCGACTGAAAAATGCCACCCTGCAGTACAACGAGCGCCTCACAAGAGAGGATTTGTCAACGACTGCCCCGCAGCATTGGAAAAATGGAGGGATGATCCCGTCTTTAATCGCAGGTGTGTCCTCGACGGAACTTGCGACAAAGTATATCGTCCGGACGGTGGACGACTGCCCCATAGATTAGAGTCTACACGCTGGACTACCATCCCCTCCCTCAGCGTGGACCGCAGACCCACGAATGCTGAATTGCATCATGCTTTGTTCTGACCATGTTCCGCGAGAGCAAATTCGTGTATCTTGATTATTTCCAGTGCTTATTTGCACGCTTATCCACGTTTCAGGAATACGTTCCCTAGTTGTTCCTAGTGGACCACATGACAGCGGATGATCAAGCACAACGGGATTATGTTTTATCCCTTCTCAACCTGGCGTTTCACCCAGATTTCGTTGAGCAGTTCACTCGACCAAGTACATTCACTGGAGCGAATCGATATCGCTTTCGCCAGTTGGTTCGATTCAGGGAACTCCCGCTGAACTGCATAAGAAATTGTGGATCGATTCGGAGGAAAATCCGCTACGAATGCCACTCACATTCTGTAGAGGCGATACGAGTGGGGGCCCATCGGACGGACACACGTATCAGAAATGCATCGATAACGATGACGGGGTGCTGAATCCGGAAAGCATATGAAGAACCTCAGAGTGTCGGTTTGCCTGGAGATGTTTTGGAGTTCCGGCTCGTCGAGGGTTCTAATACGACGGTCCTCCAAAGGGCTCGATTTCACTTCATGAGACATGGGAGCGGCATCTGAATTCCAGAGCGCTGCTTCCGAACGACAATGAGAGACGCTCGATACCCTGAACTTGCTCCAGAATGTTTGTGTTATTCTGAGTGAACGGCTCCTTCTTATCGGAGACGGCCGCTTTCGAAGCATTCGGAAGCATTCGATTGTCTCATGGGGCTCTATGTTGATGGTCATCACTATAGATTCTTGGCCCTCCGATAGCGAGCAAAAATAGTCTTGGCCCCAACAAAAGTAATCCTCGTTCTTCATGAATCGACTTATGTGGCGAGTCGACGATGATCATCTCATATTCGTCATGTCCTCATGCTTAATTGGGTGCCTTTGTTCAGAGCCTCCAATGCGGAGGAGGGCGTTCCTGGGATCAAAATCCTGGCAACTGAGGAGCTTTAAGAGGCAGGTAGCTTGCCGGCCGCATTCGTTCCATGAGTCTGTTCACTGTTCATGAACACGAGAAACCGGGAGTTGAAGTGAGTAATGGGGAGGACTTCATGAAAGCTCCACACTCTTACTCAGTTTGAAGAGTCGTGTTTGCGTTCAGCTAAACTTTCGGCCCCTGATAGCGCTTACTGTGGCATTTTAGTGCACCCATCACGGCCGCCATCGCCTCTGCAACCAGCGCCGCCGCCGCGATGACCGACGACGACAACGACTACACCCGCGACAACAACACCCACGACTACGACGACGACCACCACTCGAGGCGAGTAATAGCTTGCTCGGACGCGTTAATATTTCAAGCCGGAACAAGCCGCGCGTCCAAAGCCCATCTCACTCCGACGTAGCCGTTGACAATACACGAACTGATGACAACAGAGGCAACCAGTTGGATTCGAGAAGACAGAATCCGACGCGACCGCCGGGTAATGATAACGGAACTTCGCCACGACCCAGCGGTCGGAACGGTCCTAACCCAATCCGCTCAGAGGGACGCAGGAAGCATTGAGTGGATTCGAGGCGAGCTCCTGTTACGACCGGCAGACGCTCGGTAATCACGATGAACGCAGGCTGTGAATTCCCGATCGGGCGAGGAAAAGGAGACACAGGGAGAGAAAACCAACTTCGAAGCCGAGCGCCGAAGATTGCTGAAGACACAGAGCACGCGTTGAGCGCAACTCCTCGTCGAGCGAGGGGAGCGGGGCCTCACGAAGCCGACCGACAATCTCCAAGGAAAACATTCGCAAGCGGACGGCAGCGCTTCGGAGCGCCGACGTTGTCATAAGAAAAATCACGGAATTTCAACCGGGTCCTGAATACTCTCCTACAAATCCTTGGTCGACCACATTGTTAGAACCACCCCGTAGTCAAATCCTTGACAAGTTTGAAAGGAGAACAAAAGAGAACAGGATCCGGCTGCTTCTGAAAGGGTTCTCCTGTCCGCGGTCTCTCGGTAAACCTCCGCTCGCTTCTTCTTTCCGAGCACGACGATTCCTTGACTCTGATTTCGTCATATTCCGAAGATCAATAGGACTATCAGATTGGAAAAAGCGCGGAATTCGGGAGAAATCCAATGCGGATGCGGGTGGATTCTGAGAGGAGAACTCTGTCCTTGAGGATTCGTCCTATTCATGAGCCCCTGCGTCCCGGTGGATCGGAGACAACCGTAAAAATGTGCGGAACCCGCCGACATGTTGTGGCGTACAAATCCTAATAAGGTGTTGGTCTCGAGGGATTCAGCCTGAACAGATTCCTCTCGCGGAGGATATCTCCAAATAGTCACCACCGTATAGATTCTAATAAGATCTAATGAATGCGTTCGGTTAGCTTTGCGCGGGGACGAGCTCCTCGGAGGATCTTGCGCGGGGAACCGATCAATGAGATCAGGACGAGAACCTCCGTCGTCGCGGTCTCCGCCGAATCACCGAGTTCAGGAACGATTGCTCCTCAGGTATTCGCCCCCCTGACGAAATTGTTAATTCCTCACGCACCGACGAGAACGGGAAGACTCCAACGAAACAATCAGCTGCGCGGTCCCGTAGGAGTCGCTCGAAGCGGCGGTATGGTGAAATTTGAATTGAGTTCGCTATGGTAAACGAGTTTGCGAACAGTGCATATTTGACGTCTGCCCTCTGGCTCTTCAGCGTTAGCTTTCAGAGCTCAATCGAGTTGTTGGTTTGAGGTAAACTGCGTCGTCGGCCGTCTCGACTCGGCCCGGACTCCGTAGACGTGGAGCTGTATCCTTCCTCTGGGCATAGCGCTTTCCTCAGCACTCCACGTTCCCCTCGCCTGCTCGCTTGCCGGCACACTCGCTCGGTTGTCCGCACTCAGTCTTAGTCAGAGCGAGAGAAGTCCATTGACGCAGAAAGAAAACCCCGTGGGTACTAACGGAGGAATAATTTATCTTTTTTACGTCATGGCCCATTATCTGCATATCCATCCCTTGCTGGCTGGCTGGCTGGCCGGCTGGTTGACTGGCTGCTGTGAGTAAATGCCTCCGGCCACGAACACCATAACGATCAGCATACGCTCCTCGCGTGAGCTGAGGTTGGGGCCCGTAGAGTGACGAATATTTGTTACTTCAGCTTGATGATTACGGCAGCGAGACTTGATGCGACTCGGCCCTTTGTGACGCGCGGGCGACCGCTGCACGCTCAGCGACGGGGGTTTTGGACTCCGAGAGAACGCCTGAGTATTCGTCCGCCCGTCTTCGGGGAAGGACGGATCTGTTGCGCCGACTATCCGGAACCCAAGCCGGAGTTCCGGATAAGCGAAGCTGGATGCTGCTTTTAACAGTAATTAGACGAACGCGCAGATGGTCGGGGTTTTATTTTAGCCACAGTTTGCATCTGACGGCTGAGGAACGAAATTCAATTAAAAAACATTTTGATCCTGTTCCTCTAGCTTTCCCGTCGTCGGCGCTGCTGTAACGACGATGTTCGGCGTTGTCTTTGTCTCCGCCGTTCTCAGTCTCTGCCGCATCTCCCTCGCTCGCGTCGTCGTTCTGCTCCTCATTCCTTTCTCCTGAGGAAGCAGAAGACTCAAGAACACAAGACGGAAATTGTCCCCTCCTTTCTGCTGTTCGCTTCCTTTCTTTCGCGACTGATCCTCGACATTTTTCTCAACGAGCCAATCAAATGCCAAGTTATAAAGCGTTTCGGGAACACAGGTTCGCTTTCAGCGTCGTGTCCCGGGACTCGTCGAATCGTCAGGTGTGGAAAAAACATCTATCATCAACTGGGGCTTCTCACTGAGTTCGCATTTGTGGATCACGGCAAACTTGACAACGCGACCGGGTTTCATCGTGGTCTACATTCCGCTGGCGAGCTCTTTCAAATCCATTGGCTCACCTGAAGCGACCCAGGAGCCAAAGATATACGTCGTCTCCCGTTTTCTAGATTTATGGCCTCATAAATGATATCAAACGTCGAAGCGGACCACAACCAGCGGGCAGACAGACAGGCAGGCAGGCGTGGCGTCGTCGGTTCAGATCTGCAGAGGTCGTCTCTGAAGACTCGACGCTGCTGAATCGAACTCGGAAAACCCAACTTAGCACTCAGGCTTAGAGTAGATACTCGACTTGTAATGTAGACTCATGGAAAAGTCTTTTCGGCCATCGTATCAGCCGACCAGAGGCGGAAAAACTATCGCTCGAAGTCACCGGAGAATTCCAGGCGCCGAGAAGTACAGCGAACTGTTCCTCGCTTCAAGTTCGCGGAGCCTGGTCACATCCTAGCATCTGGAGATCCGGCTTACCTTCTTGATCGGAAACATGAGGTTTTAGAACTGTGTCGATCGTGGCTCGAGCCCTCCTGCGGTCCCGAGTCGAGTTTAGCGATAACGCGATTCCAATGGCAGCAATGTTTCAACATTTAACACACGAAGTGATTCATGAGATGTTTCGCGACTGAGCCTCCCCGGTCCTGTACCTTCGCAGCTCAGTCGAGGAGCAAATGGTCGGGAAACAATGGAGAATCGACTGCATTAAATCACCGACTAACACCTTCTCCAGCGGAGTGAAGCCCTTCAGAGATTAGATATGAACGAAGAACCCTGCAGCTGTTTCTGAAGTAGCTCATTCCACTCGATTCTTCAGGCTCACAGCCGGTGACTGTAAATGTCGCATTGTGTCCTCTGAAACTAAGCTGTTCCCTTTTCGCGCTGCTCCTTCATCGAAACCCGGAGCGGAAACTCAATCGAGAAGCAACTGAGCCTCCGGGAAACCGTGATTGATTGGTTGATTGATTGTCTTGCTGAAGGTGTTCAATTATTCCGAGTGTTCGAACCATTCTGTGCCTCTATGTGCGCTGCAGTGTCGATTCACTGCTTGCTCCCTCTATATCTGTGATTTCGTACAGAAAGGATGCGCTCCCAAAACGCTGAGCTTTTGAACCCTCCCCCGCGACCATCGGAATCCCGAGGAGATCGACGAGTTGCGGAAGGTTCGTGAAAATCGAGAGGTCGACTCGGCTCTCTCCTCTGCCACATCGGTTCACCGGTTCCTCCTCGCAGCCGCTGACAAGAGGTCCGGCGTTGAACTTGGTCCGCAGAAGAGAACTTTGGAACTGCACGCTCGTACCCGCCCCGGGCACTTGCACGAGCCGGGCCGGATCGGGTGAAAAGCGACACAATACGCCGGGTTATAGCTGGCTTTGGCGGGTTGACGTTCGCCCAGGCGAGCTGGGAGCAAATTGGCTCCGGCTACTATGCTGCGAACATTTACTGCGCTGGCAGCACACGGTTCCTGTCCGTTATTACCGATCGTTCTCATGCCTCGCGGTCAGCCGGCTCTTTCTCTCAGGAGTGGCGAAAAATTATGAAAATTGGCATCAGGTGGACGTCGCATGTTTCTCCGCGGGAACTCTTCTTCCCAACCCTCCTGCGTGATGGGTTCCCGGCTTGTCGACCTGTCGCGGAACTAGTCGTGCACTGGAGCCGAGGAATCGAGGGGGGTGGGTACGGTTCCTGAGAAGCGATTCAAGTTCGCGAAAGGATATTTCGGCATCAGAACCCGAAACGGTTATGGGAGGAGTTGCGGCGAAATTGAGACGAGTCGCGTCTTCGAACAGAGCCAGTTCCCCAGAATTGCTTGGCACCGGAAGATCAGGCGCTGGCGGTCCTCCAAAATTCAAATGCGGAACCGGAATCCGCCCGAGCTCCATCCGCTGCAGCTCGTACTCGTACTCGTGAGTCGTTCGTCGAGTCATACACAGGTTGACGTGATTATGCAGGTCGTTGAATTCGCTGCTGGGGGTATTCGAGGTTTCCAGCGAGCTCTCATGGAGAGAGCTCTGGTGAACAATGGTAGACTCGCCCGACTCATGAATTTTAATAGGTCAGCGGCTTCCAATATCTTCGCGGAAAGCCGAGAGGCTTACTCCGAGCGCCCGGCTCAGACTCAACTGGCGTTACCGCTTGGTGAACCTCAACAAGCGATCGAGCGCAGCCACCACGAGCATTCCGCGATGCAGACCCAACATGGTTTACGCCGACAACCTGACGGCCGTGTGCTGTATTAGACGTCCGCGCTCCGAGGAACTTTGATAATTAAATCTGTAAAGATTTCGCCAACTTTCCAACCACGACCAGCTTCCGGGACTCATCCCGAAGCTCGCGAACTAGCGGCCATCGACACGAGGCTGATCTTGAGTGGGAGCTCTGCGAGCCTCGTTAAATATTCCTTGTTGTTCGAATCCGTTTTTTTTTTTCTCTGCCCGCACGGTTTGCTCGCTTGACACTCTGGTCATTAGGATGGTTTATCTTGACAAGGATCTCTCGTTGACCAAATCCTCTTGAACCGTGTTTGACAGCGGCTTAATGTATGGACGCTGATACTCGAACGAGCTCGGCCGAACAAGCGAGACGTTCCGGAGTTTCCTGTTGCATCGCCGGATGAACGAATCTACCGAAGCTTGGCCAAATGAACGAGCGAATAAAAAACCGAGTCGCATCCCTTCTCTGTTACCCGGAGAATGTCGAGTTTTTGTTGAGCCTTTCAGCGTGGCAAGGTCATCACGGGTCATTGGAACGACAGACTGGAGACTGTGGCGCTGGACATTTCGTTGTCTTCTCGTCGTCGACATTGCCCCTGTCTCATCTGCCTGCCCTGAAAACGTTGCTCAGTCCTGCATCAGCCGATGCTCAACTTGGCGAACTGGGACGCGCGATTCCACGGGTCGTTCCACGGAGACCGAAGACCTACTCTGATTCCTTTCCGAGGCTTCCACGTACACGCAGCAGTCCATTCTTCGCAGGAAAACCGTAGACGTCTTCGCCGCTGCAGCTTTTTCTTTCGAGGGGAGAGGATCAAATCGATTCTGAGGGCCTCCGGAGTCCAACTCTCCGTTTGTTTGATTGTTTCCAAATCCCAAGTGAGCGCGAGAGGACCCGAGTTCCCTCACCTGCCGATGCTGTAGCCACTTGGCGCCCCACCGAATCAACACGGTCTGAGGTTGTCGGTAAACCGCGGATCTTGGACCTCGCTATTCGCTATCCATCATGACCGGCTTCCTGGAACTGCGAACTTTCAACGATATCCCTTCTCGGTCATCCGGGGAGTTGCCCTGCTCTGACGCCCTCATGACTTGGGAGGGAATATCACTGACGCATCGCGGGACTCTCGCTCGTCGACGGCGGCATCGCCATGGAGTCAACGTCGATGTCGACCTGTTTTTCCCCCGCGCTACTGCCTCCGTGTTGACGAATCGGGACGACGCCCCGTAACGGATGTGTATGATGCTTTGAACGAAATGAAATTCCGCCGTGCTCAGAGGACGTCGACCAGAAAAACAACGGAGACGTTGACGACGACGAAGTTGAGATGGAACCGAGGAACGGGACGATGATGAAAGTGGCAGGAATTCTTCTGAGTTCCGTTCACAGTGCGTTGCGATCTGTGCGACGGTGGAACTGCACTCGAATTCAGCATTAGGACCTTCATCAGTGGAGGAATCAGTGTTTTTCGATCGTCATCACTCACTTTATCTCGGATCTTCGGCCTCCAGCCCATCCGTGAGAGTCTATCCATAGCGTTGGAATAGAATGAGCCCATCTGTGGCCCAACCTGTGCTAAGAGTGAGACGCTCCCGAGCATACGCGCCGGCGGAAGAGAAAATCACACTGAGTGGACTTCCCCCACTCACTGTAGCGATTGTCTCTCGGGTACGATCGCTGGTACGTTTGCAAGTCGGTCGAGGAGGCAGCCCACCAGGCAACTCTTGACTGTTTACGATGGTGACTCGCGAGTCTCGGAGTCCATTCACGTATCTGATGGTCGACCAGGCGGTCACCCGAGTGTTCGCGATCGTCCAGGAGACTGCGCCGTCCTTAGATAGGATAACGAGAAAAAAGGGGCATACTGGGCCTTCCCAGCTTCCTCAGCCTTTCCATCCCGTTTTCCCAGGGTCACCGTTAACGTAGGTACGGTTGTCATTGTTTTCCGGGATCCGCTGGGCACTGCCCTCGCCAACGGAAATCGGTTCCGCTTCCGAAGAATGGATGAATTGCGCAACACCGCTGATTCGGCTCTGGCGGCAGTTCGAGGGAGGTCGACTGCAATCGAGGGTAAGTGGATCCAGTTTAACATTTGAATTAGGAGCAAAGGGCCTCCAGTCGATTCCTCACTCTCTACGTCTCGAAGAACTCTGACCGCTGGAACGCTCCCTTCGCTCAGTCGAGGCTGGGCGCCCGCTGGACAATCACCGAATGGCTTCCTGCTGCCGGGCTCAGCCACCTCTCCTAAGATGCTGAGCAAATCAGCGCTCATCAAGATTCTGCCGCACTACTCGATTCTCCCGCCACTAAAACATCTACAAGTGCTTTCCGCCCGGATTCCAGCCTAATTGTGCTGCCCCCGTTTCATGGCTCCAACAGCCTTATCCAGAGGTCGTCAAACTGTGTGTCGCGACACACAAGGGTGCCGAGGGTGTCGCGGGGTGCCGAGAGGTGACAGGGGATGTCGAATGAGGCCGAACGACGTCTTTCTTCGTTCTGACCATACTGATGATTCCGCCATACTTTACGGAACTCCATGCGGGTGATGTCGGAGTTGATGTGACCCAACTCCTGAGCGTCCATGAAAGCGATTTCGGGGTCGATCTGATCCTACGTCGCTAGTCTTCGAAGTTCAGTTAGAACCAGGAAAGGCATCTTCCGGTTTTCTTCGGCGAACTCGGGGCTGCGGCACCCTGGGGTGTCGATGTCGGAAAAGTTTGACGACCTCTGGCCTGATCGATTCGCGGGGCGCTGTTTCATACAGATGGGAGAGCTCCATTTCGAACTCCTCCGGATATGCTCGAGTCATCGCAAAGGAATACCTCTCTACGTTGCCGTGTTCATTTTTATGCATTCGATGCTCCAGATGCAAGGCTGGACACTGGGTAATGTTCGCTGAAAAGCGCCGCGAGAACCGTTGAAACGACCCCCCAAGGGGAGTACCGGCCGGGTAGCGCCAAGTTTCCGGTGCCAGGATCGTCGAAAATCTTGACTGTATGCACTTCCCTTTTGACGATTCACCGAGGTCCGTGGAGGCTTGTCATAGCAGTCCGCTCCACTCGGCGAATGTTTCACCCAGCACACAAGCGGCTGTTTAATAAAAGACATTGTGAGCCTTGAATTCAGAACAACCCAGAGGACACCTTGTCCTCCTGAGAACATTACGAGTGAGTCTCCCGTGAATTCGCCACGCTGGACTTTCACTCAGCTATCCGGGCAACGGAGCCCAAGGCCCTCGAGCGCACGCGGAGCGCGAAGGGCCCACAAAGCTTGTAGCGTGTTTCTCAACAGTTCCAAGATCGGCAAAGGAGTCGCGTAGGAGGAGGAGGAAGATACACTTGAAGTTCGTTGTCCAGGAATTTGGGGCGTGGAACTCGGATCCCAGCGACTGAATCGATCCATTTCCTGAGAGACTGCCTCGATTACTGGCGGTTGATTCTTTCCGAGGCTGGGGAAACTGCTCCCAAAATCATCTCGGAATGTGTCTTCCCGATGCACCAAAATGATCGAAATCCCGTAAGGCCGAGAACCCTTTTCCTCGTTATGACGATCGAGCGGATCGAGCTAAGCTCCTACGCATGAAAAAGCCACCGACGAGCTGTTTTTGCTCTACGAGTCCATGAGGCAGAAGACGCTGAGTGGATCAAGATAAATGTGGAAGAGTGTATCTGAATGATGCCAGAATTCATCGGCAGCCGACTTGCGAAGGTTCCCGATCAATAACATACCGGATATTCGAGGAAATCACGGCGTGGCGTTCACAACTCTAAGTCCTACTGGGGCTCTCCTGGTCAGCAAGCGGAGAGATACCGAGTAATTTACGATATGCTTGAAACCTGAGCAGGGAATGGTGCCAGCATATATGAGCAGCTGAGACAGCGAGCTCAATGCTCCTACTCTGCGTCCAAAATTAATCTTTCGCGATTTTCTGGTATCAGGAAGTTCTCGTAGTTCTAGATGTAGCTCTCGACTTTGGTGAAACTCTCACGGCTTATACGCGATGGAGCCGATGGTGACAGAGATTGCAAATGGAGCACGGCGACCGCGCATTAGAAGCCGATGCTCACGTACGAGCCGAAGAGGAGAGGCTTTCCCCAAAGATCATTGTTCTCATTCAAGTTATGTGATTTATCTTTTGATCTCTTCTTGCTCATGCAGGTTAAGTCTTTTGGACTCTGTGCTGTGCATCGGAGCATAACTGGGTTCGCCTGACCATCGACCAACGAGATCTTTTCCGGCCGCACGGGTTTCCGTTGCAATCAGTTTCAGCAAATCGGATATGAATCTCTGGAACAGCCTCCAGACGGCGATTAATCGAGATTGCTCTCACTGCTGTCGCAGTGGAAACGCTTTGGACACGCGGCAAGGATCCTATGATCAATACGAATTTCTGAGAACCCACCCGTAGCCTGTGTTCCGAGCATCAGTCCGAGTATGATTCGGAACCTTTCGAGCTCGAAACCGCATTCCAGGGTTGCGCGGCGGCTGTCCCCCGGCGGATTGACGTCAACGGGAAGAGGTAATTTTTCGGGAATCTCCGACGATTTGTAACTCGAAAAAAATAAGCCCGACGGGTTCGCAATCGCGAGCTTGGGTCGATATGAGCTCTGGTCTGATACGCTGGAGCTAGTCAGCCAGCTTGCCTGCACCGGAGACGCGGCGTCGGGGAAACCCGTAAACAAACATCGCTTTATCTTAATATTCGTTTTCTGTCTCTCGTTCTCGAATAGTTATTTCCGATTGTGCTTAATAATCGCGCACAAGCCACGCTTTCTGTACGGGTCATCTAACGCTGGCCGAAGAGGTCAGCATTCCTTCCGACGTCTATATATCACACCGACTCTAACCGTGAGTGAAATGTTGATTTATGCCCGAATCAGGCTCCGCCGAGGGAACTGTTACCCGCCGAGCCCACCGGATAGAGGGGGCAGGGGGCGCCGTCGCCGAACCTAAAAGGCAGAGGAGCCGATAGGAGTACGCCGAATGATTGGTGCCTCCATTTCCCTGGGCATGTCGATAAATTCTCCCTTTCTCTGCTTTGATTGCGTTCAGACTGGAGTTGTGTCACGGAATATCACACCTCTCGACCGCAGCTACGTGTTCCTTGGTGGCGAATATTTCCCCGATGCCGTCGTCGTTCCGTCGGCGATCACCGCCCCAGTCGCCGACTTCCGGAAATGACATCAAAAAAATCACGAATACACCTCAAAATCGAACCAGACGGTCCCAACACGGGAACCGAGATCGGAACGGTATCAGACGATGTGGACCTTATTTTTTTCTATGAGCGGTATTATTCCCAGCAGCCACGTCGGCCCGCCTTGTACACTGGGCGGTGCGGTCCTCTTGATCCGTTTATTGCGGTGAATGGGAGACGCGTTCGATTGAAACTGATCTGAGAATCGCAGAGCGGGTAGAGCTCTGATGGAACGGACAGCAGCCGACGCTCTGACGTTGGCGCCGCTTGTTAGCTGGTTGGCTGATTTGCCGCTCGGTCGGCTGTATTCCGTCGAATGAATACAGCGAGCTCGACAGAATAGTTCGAAACTCCTTTGTGTCCCAGCTCGTCCCACTCTGCTCGGTAAAGCTCAGCAGCCATTCTCCTACTCAGCGCAGAAGGCTTCGGACGTCGCAACAAACGTCTCAAGAATGTCCAGTCGATCGGTCCCTGAAAGCTGCCGGACCGTTGATAATTCCCTCCGCCGGAGTCGCAGAACAAGGCGGCCGGACCGTTTAATTGGTAAACGTTGCCAGGAAAAGCCATGGCGAGAAAAAGACTCTTCCTGGGTTCCAGAGCCCTCCCTGACTGCAGGGAAACCCATGAATCGTCGAGATTCCTTCAAAACTCTCGTTCCGGGAGGCTTTGACCCGGGACCCCTCAACTCCAATTAGGAGCCGGCCGCCAGGATGAACCTAATGGAATCCCAGGACCCACTTCCCACGTCATCAGCAGCTGGTGTTGCGGAGGCTTTGTATTCGAATCCTCTTCGTTGTGTTTACCTCATTTATTTTTGTGCGGTTTCCCCGCTTCCGTCGTTCATTCAACTACACGCACATCGTTGGAAAAGAGGCGGACTGCATTAGATTAGTCGAGGATGTTTTACTCTAGTGGACGGGGTAGCCACGAACTCTGGCGTCTTGTGTTGAGGCCGCTTCCGTCCGTTTTTATTGCCAGGGGTCGGCTGTTTATTTGAGGTACCTCTTGGACTCTGAGCATCTTGGGACAGCCGATGGGACTCAACTTCAAAACGGAGTTTTGTTTCAGTTATAGTTTTGAGGGACGGCCCCTCCTGCATTCGGTCTTGTCGAACATATTTGCGTTTGTTCGTCTTTATTCCGACCGTGATTTTCACGATTCATCGCCTTCAATCTTCGTTTCGTTCATTCACTGATTTCTCCCCTGCTCCCAACAAGAATTCTTTGTTTCTACAAAGTCGAACCTGGGAGCCCCCTCCGTCTGACCCCCACCCCAAACACCTTGACCAGGACAACCACCTCCCTTCGTTAACGTGGGATCTGCGGTGGCGCCTTGTTAATTTCGCACGACAGGCTTTCTTGGCCGGGATGAACGCATCCCCGGAGCTTCCTGGAGCAAACTGCGCGTTTAAACCCATGGTAGCAAAGCGCGACATATAACTGTGAAAGTTTCCGGAGCCGCGATTTCACTCCGAATGCCTCCCAGACACGGTCCGCGTTCTGGGAACAGATGGCATGTTGCTTGCGAATGGTCCTTTTCCGTCGCCAACCATTGATGTTGTTTTGTATGCAATTTCGTTTCGGCCAGATCGCTCGTCCGAGAGCTACATGGATTTTTCTAGGATAACAACGGTCAGGCATTGGGTTCGCTTTTTGAGCGATGTGCAACACATGGCGCGAGCTCCGATCGTCAGCCGTCAGACCTCCTCCATAGAACCCCGAACGTTCGGAGCCTATCGTGATCGCAGTTGTTGTTGTTGTTGGCGACGTCGTCTGCGTCGTACAGGAACGAGGCGGCTCCGATGTTCTTCCGATGCTGTTGTGAGTGAATGAATAAATCACTCAGCGACACCGAAACGCGTTACTTCGAATGGCCGGAGTTCCGCGCGGGGAGACGGCCTGTCTTCGCGTCGAAATTTCGGAGCTGTGTTCGCAGTTGTCACAGCTTGACCATCTGCTCGGCTGGAAGAGCGGGTGCGTAAGTAAAATGACGGGAAGGATCCCCATGGAAAACCGTTCCATGCTCTTTTTTCCCTGGCGGCAGTCGTCCGCACGCGCGTCGGCTCACAATCAGACACACACTCATACCTACCACACATAGACACTGAAGGCTTGCGAGGAACAGCTGCTCAAGATGAAACTCCTTTCCTGCTGCAGACCTGAGATACGCTAATGTCCCTTTCGAAAAGTGTTTCGACTGTTCCGGCCGCACATCGAGCGACGAGCCACCCGTTGCGTCGGACTCGTACAGCGCCGGAGAACTGTTCCCTCGTCGTTCGCTGTCGTTCATCAACCCTCTGGTTGTGACCAGTCTCTTTCCACTGTACAGCGACATTCATATACATTCGGTTCATCAAGAACTCTGAGCCTTTATTCCCACGTTGGCATCCCTGGAAAGTTGAAGTTAGTTCACTGATTCGAAATAATCAGCTGCAGTCTCCCGAACCGGTGCCTTCAGGAAATGTCCGCGTTCCGAAATCCATGTTTCAACACGACGCGAATCATTATTCCCGCTTTCATCGCATCCCGGTCATTTTGTGTCCCGATTTCTATCTGAGTCGAGTATACGGGGAACGCGGTCTCGAACCAAAAGTCAGACAACGTGTTTGTGAGGATCACGACTTCATCCGACAGGAGCAAACTCCGCGTCACCTGGCTTCTCCTCCCTCCGTCTCTAAAGAAGAGCATGGAGGCAGGCCGAGATATAGCAATCGGAGGGCGATGTATCGCGTGATCCTCCGCCACGCGGTTCGATTCAAGTGGTCCGAGATCTTCGCAAGAACGTAGATTCTGCCTCGAAGTCTTGCTCGAAACCGGCATCCCTGGCAACGAAAACCAACTGGAGCAGCCATTGACTGATTTCGATTATATGTCACTACGAACTCGACAGGAGAAGCGAGGGGAGAGCCCCTCGAGCGTTTGCTAAAACGAGGAAAAACTGTGAAAGCCCTATTAGAGTCAACTCGTCTGTTCAACTGGAGTGGGCTGCATGGAGCCGAGCAGTTTTGCCCGTTCGTTCGGTTGTTCGTATGTATATGTCAGGACTTCGGTGGTAAACGAGACCAATCACAAGGACAAGGCAACGTTGCTACTTTTAATTAGCGTCTGAGCACCAGTTCACTCAGTGCTCTGCTCGGGCTAAGCTAATCAGGACGTTGTCGTCCTGCGATAGTACGACTCTCTTCTCCCTATTGCGGGTCCGATCCGAGTAGATCTACGATTGCGGCATCAGTCCAACGCTGCGTCCCAACCCCGGCGCGCCGTAACCCCGAGCCGAGCGAGCGCCGGCGGCCCGTCCGTCCGTCAGCCCGTCCGTTCGTTTGTCCGCCCAGCAAGCGTTCCCACGGCCGAGGCCCTCGACAAATGACCTTACTCTCTATTCAAGTATGCGTTCGGCTCGGAACGTCGGTCGTTCGGAACAGACACCTGTTGGTCCGCGAAACCGGTCGACGAACCCCGTCGCGTCGGCTATTCCTCAAGAGTGTGGAATATATCGTCGTGGGATAAGCTGTTCGACAGCCCGCTCCACGATCTCTCCTACGCCCAGCATTCGGCCGGGCCTGCGAGAGGGCCTCGCGTGGTTCAGCAGTGAAGTCTTCACTGTAGAACTGGCGTTTGACGAGAGGGCCTCGCGCCACAACGCGCGTTTGAGAACCGCTGAGGCCGATCTTGAAGTCGGATCGAGTGTCTGTCACATGCACTTGAGAGGGGCGGCTCCTCGGGGGTAATAGGCTCGCCTCGCATGAGCGGTTCGAGTAGTTTAATGCCGCCGCGCAGTCAAGCCACAACTGGAGGTTATTTGCCCACTTCCGAGAGACGCATGAACAAAAAATAGACGCCTTGGGGATGAAGGCACAGGAACTTTCTCCGAGCTTGAATTTACACAATCAGACGTCCTGCCTGTGCTGGATGCGGCTCTTCTTGTGTGTCGACGACGGACGGTCTGGTCGGTGTGAATGCTGTAGGAATGTGACAGAGCGATTTTGTTGGAGGGAAAAAGCTACGAGAGCTTTCGCGGGACCCGAGCCAGAGTCAATGAGATCAACTGCCGGAGTTATCGGGAAGACCCTGATTTCCTTTTTATTGCTTTATGTAGAGCTTGTCGATCATTCACAGCCATGGAAGCATCGACACCGATGTCCTTCGCAGTTTCGTCCGCATCGGAGGAGCCAGCCTGTAGAAGCCTCTCGGTCTCTTGTCGCGAGCTTCGCTTCTTCTAAAAGCGGAGTTTTCCCTGTTATACTTGCCGGACTCCGAGGAATTCTCCAGTGACACCTGTCGACCCCAGTCAGTCTCCGTCTTTGAGCCCTCTATTGTTTGTAATAGTTACTTGCAGCTCAGCGGGAAAAAGATCATCATCTAATCTATCAAATATCCGCGGAGCAAGTTTTCCTCCCGGCTGACAGCCGACTCGATAGCCAGATATCTCCCCGCTGAGCCTGAGTGAGAATACGCCATCGAGAGAAAGATATGGACCCTCCCCGATAGCACGGCCGCGGTCGCTTCCTGAGGGTATCATTCATCGCGAGCAATTTCTTCTCATTCCGAAGACGGCGCTCTTTTTTTAGCCGAATCCAACGGTTCGAAAGCCGAGTGGTTTCTTTCTGCATTTCAAGAGATCACGGAGGTATAAACTTAGCTGAGTGCGATTCGACAGCGGAAAATTACTGGGACTTCTGTTTTTTTGGTCGCGATATTCTTCAAGTCGATCGTGTGCATGTCCAACTCGGATCAACCCGTCGACTCCCCATCGAACTCGGGAGACGGAACGGTTCTGGAGACGAGATAAGCCCCGCGCCTGTGAAGAGAAGAAGTCTTGTTGACCGTTCCGCTGTGCTTGTGCATGAGTTAACTCGACCCACGAGGGAAGGAAAGAGAGAGATTTCGGGAAGCAACCCGCTACGCATTGGTGAAGTGTGTCGACAAGAATGGCGACGGATGGTTTTCAAAGCTAGCTTCCGAAGGTCCTATTTGTTTCCATGAAGGGATCTAATAGGCACTTAGCCGCGGTCCCCAAAGCCTGCCTCTTCCTCCCTAGCATCAGTCCAGCGAGAGGCTAACTTGAAAGAATGGCGGAATTACGGGGATGGAACAACTTTGAGAAGACTCGAGGAAGAGGTCGAAATCCTGTCCCTCTCCGTGGCCCCGATCTGAGCTCTCTTCGAGCCTCCAGCATCCTATCTTCACCTCCGATAAGGCGCGGTCCGGGAATGTCATTGTGTCCCGACTTCGAGGCTGGAAGTTTTCTACAAAACCATGGAACGGGCATTGTGATAATATTGCCATCCGTGAACTCTACCCCACGAACGACGGAGAAAGCGCCTCCGTCTATGGGAAAATAATGACGAGTTCCTACCGATCTCGAATTTTTATTCGAAACTCAATGCCGATCGACGCAGGAGCTAGCGTTTGGAACGAACCGATGGGGCTTCTGCTGGAACCGATGTGGTGATTAGTGGCTGAGTACGTACTGATACTGACCAGGGTACGACCAATAGTTGTTTCCGCCGGCTCCTCCATAAAGATTGGACAGCGGTGGGCTCCCGCTTCCGAAGTAGACGGCGCTCTTTGCTGGCTTCGCGAAACTCGGTTTGATTGCTCCCACGTCCAACGTCGGTCCCGTGGCGATCTTCAGTATCGCACCAACTGCTGGAACTGCGGGTAGAACTTTGGGTTTGAGTTTTGAGAAGAGATCGCTCTCGTCGATAGGCGCGCTCCACGTGAACTCCCGCGGTTTGCCGCTGTTCCCTGTTTTCCCTCGGCCACGCTGAATCTGTTTACCAGATCTCTCCGAGGGGTCAGTATCGCTATTCTCATCAGACTCGTTTTCGCTGCTTTGGTCGCTCTTGTAACTTCCGCCGGTCTCACCACTGCCACTACTGTCGTTCTGGCCGCGCTTGTTTCCACGAGCCGTTTGTCTCCCGCCACCTTTTCCTGGATTGTGGCCGCGATTCCCTCCACGCCCTTTACCACCACCTCCTCCCTCCTCGTCGTTTCCCTGGTTGCCACCCTTCTGTCCACCCTTGTTGCCGCGATCACCTCCACTTTTCATGTTGCCATTTCCCCCCCTAGCCCCTCCTCCTCTTGCTCCCCCATCTACAGCGTGGTCACCACCTCCTCCTCCACCACGTTCGTCGTCTTCGTAGCCTCCTTCATTCTGCTCGCTATCTCCATCATCGTTGTCTCCGTATACCCCTCCTCCATCGTCGTCATCATCGTTGTGGCTGTAGCCGCCTCCTTTGGTGTCATCATCGTTGCCGTAGTCATCTCTCCCGCGGTTCCTTCGTCCTCCGTTCCGACCATAAGCATCTCTCTGTTCATCATCTATGTTGTCGTTGCCGTAGCCGCCGCCACCACCTCCTCCTCCACTTTGACTGTACCCGCCTCCTCCGTTACCGTTCTCGCCACTTCCCCCGCTCTCATTATTGTTGTATCCTTGCCTTTCGCTGGTGCCGTGGCCTCGACCCCTGGCTTCGATCCCGAAAGCGTTTCTCCTCGCTCCGTTGCTGCCGTAACCTCCTCGCTCATCAAGTCCGTAACCGCTTCCTCCTCCACCTCTTTTGTTGATGTTGCTGTTGCGGCCTCGTGCATCCCCTTGACGGTGGTTGCCGTGAGCAGAACCCCCGCCGCCATTGCTGCCGCTACGGTTGCCCCCCGCGTTGTCGTGACCATGGCCCTTCTGACCGCTCCCGCCCATGCTGCCCTGGCCCTTGCTTCCTCCTCCTCTATTGGTACCTCGTCCACCGATGCTGTTACGTCCTCCTTTGGTGCCGCTGCTGCCGCCTCGGTTCCGACGTCGATTGTTCCCTCCATATCCTTGGTTTCCGCCGTGGCCACCTCCTCCGTCACTCTGGTTGCCACTGTTCTTTCCGTTCCCTCCGCTGTTCTCACTGTTTTTCTCTCTTCTTCTACCGCCGGTCCTTCGACCATCGTTATCATTGTAATTGTTGTTATCACCATTAATGTTGCGGTTGTTGCTGCGATAATTGCCTTCTCTCTTGGATCTACTGTTCCCTCGTGTTCCGACGTGTCCGTATCCCACTGTTCCAACTGGCCAGTTGTTGTTCCCCGGTCGTTTCTCCACGGCGCTGTTGTACTTTGCGTCGTGGACGATTTCTCCACTGTGGTGGCCGCTATTGTCTCGTTCATCCGAGTGATTCACATGAACCACGCCCCTCCGAGCACCTCCATTGTTATGAACGTCCTGATGCTGAGGTTTCCAAACATTGAAGGGTAATCCAGCGTTTTCACCGCTTTGATTGTAGTGCTCGTAGTCCTCGTATTCACTCTCCTTCGATGATCGGCTGTCTGCAAAGCAAAATGGAGTGTACATCGGGTTGCAAGAGGATCAAGTTCGAGACTTGACAAGCTTCCTTGACAAGTTATCATGGACTGTCGAGGAGGGCCGTTTCAAAATACCGAGGCTCCAGAATGGGCTGGTCTGCGTGGGAAATCGACGAAATTGTTCGCAGGAAAACCGAATAGAGCTCTCGAAGAGCGGAAGCGAGAACCGGAGGTTGTCACCCCAAGCTCTCAAGTGCACTCTAATCAACACTAGGGAATGTGCCCGCGATGAGGTGTTCCACTGGATCACGATGAGCATTAATGAAGCAAGGGGTAATGTAATAGACGGATCTATCGTAGCCTGTCTACTTTATCGAGAATGAGTTGGAGTCTGCTCCGAACATCTGAATGTCCTCCGTGCCTGGTAGCTTGGGGTTTGAGTCCTCAGCGCGTAACGTTGGTTGAACGGATGTCCCAACGAATCGGTCTTCCTTCGCCAAAGAGCCACATTTGTGTAAAATTTGCGATATTACTTCAGCCCCCTCGAACGTGGGCTCCTAGGGCAATCGAACCCCTCCGACTCGATCAACTTACCGGAATCAGCCCTCGCGAACTGGGACATCGCCAGTCCGAGGAGGAGAGCAACGGTGAACGACGCACTAATCCTCATGGTGGTCAGTCAGCCCTCCGATCGGGGGCTTTTTCCCGACTTTCCGATCAGTTCTCGGCTCACTTGATCCTCAAAAGTCGCTGAAGTTCTCGGGGGTCGTTTCACACTCGATGTCACAGGTCCCGTTCAGGTCGGAATTTTCGTGAAGTCGCCGCTGCGGTTCGAAGGCAGCTCAACGCAAGTATTGCTGTCGTTCATCCAGTCTAAATTCTCCGTTGGAGCTCTAGGAGCGAGCTCCCTCGAGTTAGCGCTGCGAACCCGCACAAAGCGAAAGTGCTCTGGAGAGTTCGTTTACAAACCCGTTATCGCTCGGGTTGTTCCGTCCGCAGTTCACGTTGGCTGCGACTGGGGACTGATGGTGCCTGGAATGGCTTTGAGCTTCAATTTCCCTTTTTGGTCGACGACAAAATGCGAACAAAACCTTTATACCGCGCGCGACGTTGTTGTTGTCATCGTCGTCGCCGCCGCCGTTGCCCTTGTCGGTGAGGGGGACGACAGAGACAAACAGCCGAGCGGGGAGAGCAAACTGGTAAGCCACCAATGGAGGAGCTGACGGGCGAACAACGAAGTAGGGGGCCACGCTCCCCAAACCCATGCGGTTCCACTCGGCCCGAAAACAACAAACGAATGAACCATCAGCGCGCTAAGCAGCCGCATCATTACCCCGACGGCTGATATTCTGAGGCATTTTGCTCCATCGGCGATTCTCAGTTCGCTTGTTTCTCCGTGTGGCAACATCAGGGCGGAACTGTGTTCTGGGACCAGCGGCTATCGCGGGGCTCAAGAGCGGGCGGACTACCGAACACCCCCGCCCCCACCGACTGAGCTTAGTCCGCATTCGTTCTCTTTCGATTCGTTTTTGAGCTTCGTTGGCGGCCATCAACGGTCTGAAAAGTCGCTGGAGCCTCTGGTCAGTTCCCTTGGCCTTTCGGAGCGGACCACTGCTCCGCGGCTCGGGACGCGAATCCTAAATGATCTTCCGCGACCCCCGTAGTCGATGAAACGAATCGAGCCAACCCACCCCGGACCGGCGGTATGGCAAGCGCTGCGGGTCGACTTCGAGTGACTGAGTGACCTTCCACAAATAGCCGATTCCGCTCTTTTCTTCCACTCCTGCCGCCTTTCCCCAGCTGAGACGACCGAGTATCTCAACGAGAGAATGGAGGAGAGTGCCGGTCGGGAACGGGGGAGGAGCGCCGAATCGGAGCTCGTTGGGGGACAGAAAAACGGCCAGAAGTGATCTAGCTGTTGTTGATGCCGGGCTGGTGGCGGTGGTGGAGCTCAGAGCTGAAGCTGATGGCTGTCACAACTCGTTTCGCTCATTCGGTACGGCGTCTGGTTCGGTCGTCTGGCGATCGCGAACCCACTCAACGGAGGCTTTGAGAGGATCGCGCGTGATTTCCCAAAGAAACGACTCGGAGAAATGAGGAATCATCCAAGGAAATAAAATCATTCTTCGAGGGCGATCCCGTCGAGCTCCGAGGAGGTCACTCCCGTCCGATTTCCGAACGAGTTGGGAAGCCCACAGAAACCGAGGCAGCTCGACGGCTTTTCTTGGGGAATGTTCGACAAGTTGGAGAGGGCTCGCCAATTTCGGAGGGAGCATTTGTACCGAACGAACGAACGAACAGCGACAAGTTGGCAAGTGGACGAGCCAAGCGAACCGGCAAAGGACAAGTCGTTGTTGTCGTCCAGTTGTTTGTTTCCTGCTTCTCCGTGCTGTCCTCGCTCTACTCTGCGTTACCCTCCAGCGTGCCTCCTGCTCGCCCGCTTGTTCGGATAGTCAGTTGGTTGGTCAAAGTTGTGACACAAAAGCAGTCACTCATTACACTCGACCTTGCTCTCTCGACGGTGTTACAAAACTCCCTCGTTGTCCGAGTGAATGACTGCTAGTTTGTTGTTCCTTTCGCACTCTTTTTTATTCCGCGCCTAACTGTTAGCAGCAAACGAGAACGAACGATTCGTGAACTCTTTTTGCGGTGAACGTGTCGTTCTGCTGGTGTTTGCAGAGGAAATTGCTGGTAACGAAGAAGGGATTGTTGAACGAATGGAAGCTCGGCCCCCACTCGTCATGAGGAAGTGTCGATCTCTCCCAAGAACCCGATTCTCGCCGGAGAGAAACAGCGTTTTCGTGGGGTATGCAAGCCAAAAGTGACGAATATCACTCCGCTAAACTCCCTCGTCCGAATAAGAAGTCAACCCCAGGCGGCTCAGTCGGAAGTACTCGTGATCTCGATGCATCACCCCGGAGAATAATATTCAGGCGCTCGAACCCATATCGGAAATTCTTGAAGTGAGAATTCTTCAAGAAAGGACGTTTCTTCGGGACTTCTAGAACGAAGTCCGGAAAATGGTCGCGGAGGGACGTTTCACACGTTGGCGGGGAAGGGTTCGGAATCAAACGATAGACGACAACTGATCGATTCACGTAGTGTCCGATCAGAACCGGTCATTACTGACTAGATAATTATTCCGTACGTGACGAGGACCACGGGGGTTTTATTCGTCGCTTTTCCGGATTGGGAGCACTCGGTGAGGCTGTGACAGCCTACTAATAATTCACCTCAGCTTGAGAAGCTGAGTGAAAGGAGGGAAAAACTAGCAAACATCTCTTCCAGCTTCGCATGCGGTGACGTCATGCCTGCCATGGGAGTGTCCTCATATTCTCATGGCGGGAGAGATACTCTTTGAAATGAACCGATCGTAGGATCGGTCGATGTCTCAGAAGGAAACACCAGGCTCCTCTTGTTTCTAACGGCTGGAAAGCATTCTCTACACGCCACGAACGCGCAGGTGAAACGTTGTCGGCGATCTACCGAAGCTCGTGAGGGATGCATGCACGCAATGTACAACACAATTTCAACATACGTGCATGGAGTGATGTGCAGGTTCGCCTATGAACGCCATTCGACAACGAATGAACGGTTGTGGATGGTATACAACCTCTGGAGTACCAGTTTACCGGTCGGGACGGGCTCGACCGGGTCCGCGACAATCGACTGAAGAGGCTGCTCTCTCCGCCCGATTGAGGACGTCGGCCGAACGAAACGTTTGTTCGTGAAAGGTAGAACATTGCCTCCCGGAACCGAATCTTCCGTTTCTCGCGCGTTTATCCCAGGGTTGAGAGAGATAGAAACCGTCAGGATTCGAGACGGCATGCTACAAAACCTCTGTCTAGACAAGACGATTGGAAAGCAATTGGTCGCGACCGAGTCACCCTTGCTGGGGAATCGGCCCAGAGAAGAAGAAAACCTTAGCGCGGGGAATGGAGACAAAAAAAAGATCGGAACCTCGGTGTAAATCTCCGCGTGTCACTCGGGTTCTTTTACTGTTGTTGATTCGAGCACTCGCTCAGCGGAGTCTGGCATCCCCGAGCAAGCGTCGTCCGGGCCAAAAGAGGCGAAGAGGGCGAGCGGGAAGAGACTGAACTTTTGGTTCTCCCGCCGAGGAACGGGCCCGTCTATCGCTTCTGTGCGTGTGTGTGCGGAGGACGGTCGGTCGGTACGTTGCAAAGCCATCAATAAAGCGGAGGTCCGATGGGAGGAAACCGGTGCTGTCTCGGTAGCCGAGCGCTGGATCCAAAGACCGCGGAGGAAGGAAGCAGACAGGAATGGCGATAGACAGACCGAAATATCTCTTGGGGTTACTTATATTCATTACGCATCAATCTAAGCTGCAAGCGAGCGAAGCCTATCATCGACAGCAGCTCATCCCATTCACGGTTCCACCTGGCCGTACGGAGGTGAATGCACCAGCCGACAGCTGGTGGTTACCGGTGGCGACCTGCCGCCGGTCACATCGAGATCGTGAGAGAATCAAACACGAATTGAGCACGGGCGACCGTTCGCTAACGGTAAGCTGGGAGCTCCGGCTGGTTCCCTTTCCCAGAGCCGGCTCGGTAGACTCGATCCGCGGTCAGATCCTCTACGAGTCGATTCGAATTTATTCAAGAAGCTTCTCGAGATCTATCATTTTGGGGATGTTTCGAGAATCATCCGGTTAGAAACAATATCCTAGTCGTTTCATCCGGGAATAGAATCAGAGGAAGCTTTAAGCCCGGGTATGAATGTGGCGATCGAAAATTGATCGTTTGCTCTCCCCGCTTGACTCCAATGAATTTGCTTTGAGGAGTCATTCGCAACCTAAAGCGTGTTTCTTCTTCGCTCGGATCAGTGGGCCGCAAAAGACTGAATGGCAGCGTATCGCAATGGAGGCAGTGAATGGGAGCGAGGAACAGCCTGGGCTCACGTTTTCCTGAACGCTCGCTCTCCGAGGAATTCGAAACCACTTGAAACTGGATTGGGAACGACAAGCTGAGCATTCTAATCCACGAATTCACCCCTTTCTTTCAGACAAAGTCATCACGCCACCGGTTAAACAGCTTACGTTGTTCCTGATTCGGTTTCTGTCTGACGCCGACGTTTGAACCCCTCAGCATGGGATTACACGTTTCGTTCGATGCTGGAGTATGTTGTTCGATGATATTTTTCGTAGACTCTGACGTAGAGCTGCGCGACGTTGCGATGATCTGGCTCCCCTTTCTGGGAAGGCCACACGCGCGCCAGGCAAACACGGAGTAATTAGTGGGCTGTGAAATATGGACTACTTGATGTTCTATGACACTTTTAAAACCGAAGCTGGGGACGGTTGCATTTTGTTTCTCTTGGGTTTCTCTTCTACTTTTCGGTGACGCTGACGACCTTGCCAGGTTTCACGTTGAGCTTGATGACGTGAGCACTTACGGACATGAGAATTTTGAGCGCTTTTGAGAATATTTCCGAACGACGCGAGCTTGAGCGTCAAAACATTATCACGCCGTGTTGGACTTAATGGCGCGTCATATTAACGGTTCCCACCGCCAAAACATATACTAAATATAAGCTGGTGCAGCTCGAAAGACACCCAACAATGCCGCGGTGACATGTGATGTCACTTGCCTCTTATCCATTCTGTGAGCGGGCTCAGTGGAGCAGACTAGAGCGAGGCTAATTTCTTCCTTCTCTGCAGCTAAGAGCTGAGCGACAGAAATTCAAGGGCTGCTCGCTCCGGAATCGAATACGTCGGTCGAAAATGCATTCGAGAATTGTCGAAGACAAGAAGATCCTTTCCGTGAACTTAAGCAGTCGTCGGGATGAGGGTCAAATGTTCAGCGCGCGAACACCAAGCTTCCGAATATGTGATTGAGATGACACGGGTTTCGAATCAGGGTCTGCTCAAGCCTCCTACTCGGCTTGGTCAGTGAGGACAATCAAGGGTGATTCTACGCCACCCGAGAACGGCATGGCCTACCATGCGTCACTTCATCGCTCATCTCTGCCTCGTAACTGCCGCTGTTCATAAGAGGCTGAAAAGATCCGGCGGTGTGGGTCATCTAATTACTCCTCCTCTCCCCCAACTCTCTATTCTTCCAAATGAAGCGTTTGGATACGCTCAGAAGCTTCAAACCAGACTCAGAACACGGCATTGGAAGCTTGATCACCTGTCGGAGTTCTTCGCAATTGCTCTAATCGTTTCGAGGACCGTTAAGAAGAACCGTTTTTGCCGCCATTTTGGCCGCCTCTGTACAGCCTAGACACGACGACGGAAGTGGATGCAAGGGGAGTATCACACTCGCATCGAAGGCTCGTTCAAAACTGATGCTCGCGAGGACCAAATCTGAGATTTGTGACAATATGGTCGTCGCTCATTAACGATGCCTCATTGTTCGCTCGCCGAGAGTGCTTGAGCCTCCCGTCTTGCTGCTCCTGGAAAGCGGACTCATGGCGTCCTGCTCATGGTGCTCCTTTAACATGACCCTACCCTGGACTGGGAATTCCCCAGGAATCCTGAAGTTCAATTGAGGTCTGCTCCAGTTTCCTTCTGGTTTTTGGCGAGAACTCCCAAGGTAGCACGATGCGGTTTTCGTTTTCCAGGTGGATGCGAAGCCGTCCCGAAACGCCTGTGTTGGGATCCCTGGTTGATCACTACATATAATCCAGAATGTAGAATGAGTCCGACGTTTCAGGAAGCTGTGAATCATCTGCGTCGTTGGTCGGAAAGCGCTAAAGGGACTACGAAGTCCTGTCTCAGCGTTTTCCCTGTGGCTGGCTGGACAGTTCTTAACCTTCACGGTTGTATTCGAAGAAGAATTACGGTCACAAGCTGAGAACACCGCATCCCGGCAGAGACCCCCGCTGAGACTAGCTACGTTCTGCGAGTTCGGCTCGGTTACATAATTGACGGTAGGTCGACGGAGTTTGACCCCACACGAGTTTTCTGTTGATTCGAGAATCAACGCGACAGCCGGAGCCATCAACAAAGTGATCCGCTTATGCATAGACGAGTCCACAGAGCGGGCCGGGATCGTAATTACTTCATCGGCCAGCGATTGAGAATCGAGGCGACGGAGCGGGGGAAAAACGCTGCCGGTGAACCACTTGCTCGGGTCCTACTTGAAGCTGAAGAGCCCTCGTCGACTCCTCGATTCTCTCTGCTGAATCAACCCGCTCGACGATGACCGGCATCGGAAAAAACCAACGGAGGCACCGAGTGGCAAACCCGAGAGGAAATCACGAACGGAACCGACGACGGGATGGAAGTGGGGGGCTGGGGGCGAAACCGAGAGTTCAGGCGGGCAGGAGAGCACGCAAGGAGGCCGGCCCGCAAGCGTCGCGGTAGTTCTCCTTTTCAAGTATCGAGTTGCCCAATAGAGGTCGATCATCTTAGTCTCGAATTTCACCGCGGCCGTCGGAGGATAAAGAAAAAGCTCTTTCCTTCTCGCGTGCTGCTTGGCCGCCCGCCCGCTTGCCAGCTCTTTTGGTTCGTTCGGCACGAAGCCTCCTCCGCTGGGCGCGCGCACAGACGACCGGGCCGACCGGTTCCGTTCTCAGCCGCTCATCTTCATCTCCATCGCGGGATTCCTCTTTTCTGTCTTCCGACTCCCTTCTCCCCCTCGACCAAGAGAAAGGAAGAGGCCGACCTCGAGGAAAAATCCTTTTTTGCTTTTGACGGCTTCAATATCTGCTCGACGTGATTATTATGATGCAAATTTCCGAGAATATTTTTTAATATCTTCTTCCGATGGTGTTATTCCATGGAAGCTTCTCCGGGTCGACCAGCTTCTCGCTGTTGCGCTCCTCCACCGGCTGCGAGGGCCGTCGATCTCTTTTCTCCTGATGGTGCTAATTTTCTTTTCGTCGTAAGTCTGCGGTGTGGAGAATGTTGCCGCCACTGAGGGGGGCCGTCCGCCCTCCTCGTCGTCGACAAAAGGTTCCTCTCAAAAGCTCGGGAAACGCTGTCGTCCCCTCCGCGGCTTCGAGGAGAAGAAATTGACCAGTAACCACAAGATCGTTCCGCTGCTTCTGCGGTCGCCAACGAAGAGGAGCTTTGACGGCTGGAAGTGTTTTTTTCCGGCAGACTGCCGCGAGTCGACTTCTTATTCTCCGAGCTCTGAGGCCTGAGGAGCTCCCGGCACCCTTTCTGTGCCGAGCGTCCATTGCGAGCCTGGCAAAGAGCAGCTGGCTGTCAAATGTGACCGATGCTGCACACATTGTAGGAACAATGGCTGGAAGTGACCCGGTTCCCTCGCCCAGAACCGCGGGGAGGACGGACTGGGAACTACAAAGCAGAACAGATGAACAACAATGTCGCACTTTGCGTTGAACCAGTAGTTCGCCAGAGAAGAACTCGCGAAACGTGGCAGCCCGACTCGTTCACTGTTCGTTTCTGAAAAGTTTGCGCCGCCCGCCATGCTACTTTGCTCAACTTTGATCCAGGCACATCCTCCACATGCTCCATGGAACCGTATTCGACCTATCATCCGTCGTGCAAGTTCCTATCGCGCGGAGCAAAATGGCGGTTCAGAGTGTGTAATTCATACGTGGTGCGGGACAAGACGTCGTTCCCTCCAGTTCCGCGGGGTGAACCCGGACGGTTCCTGATTAGATAGTCGAGGGGAACGAGGTTCGGGAAGCCGAAGGAACTAGCAGTAGCGCCAGGCGGGCTTGGTGGTGACGCTTGACGGGGAACGTGTTTGCGCAAATCTTCAGCAACGCGAGATGGAACTATGAGTTCCTCCGAGTATGAGTAATTAATAAGAGATTAGTCCCCGACAGCGTGTAGTGTGTCTGGAACAGGAAGTGAGTCTTCTTCTCTTGGAGTCCCTGAAGTTAATCCTGGGTTTTCCGTCGGATCCCACTTCTGCTCCTTCCTGCCGGGGGGTTTGACGCCGCGCGGAGGTCATACCGAGGCTATTTGTTCGCCCGCACCGTCCCACGGTGGATTCTGGTCGCGCTGTTGGAGTCTTTCGACGTCGAACGGCTGTACTCGACGGAACATGGGATCCTCTCCGGTCTCGATCACAAACCAGGTGATCCTTTGATGCTGTCCGCCATGTTCCGAAAGTCACAGTTCAAGATAATTGACGCGGTGTCATGGAATCGTTGCTCAGCGTCGACGTTCGAGCGGTGGTTCGATACTCCGCAGGCAGCAACATCACGCGCCCGTTAATGGGCTTTATATCGCTAACAGCATGTTGAAATATTGTGTCGCGGTGGAGAAATTTAGATAAATGAACGGCGCGCCGCACGCAGCATACCGGTCGTGGTTGCAGCTGTATACATCAAACAACGAGTCGAGAGGGAGTTCCGGATACCCCGGGTGTTCGATCAAGATACTGCAAGGATTCGTAGAGAGGGATAAGGACGAACTCGAGGAGATGACGACGTTCCAACGATCCCGAAGACCGAGGGCAGGACGCTCCCAACAGCGCGACAGCTCTGGGAAGAAAGAACAACCGCGTGTTACACACAAAATGGTGGCGAGGCAAGCTGCGAGATACGCTGTGATTGATAGGCGAACGTCGAAAAACCTGAAGGAGCCTCTTCTTCGCTCCGCCGGGCGTTCTTCTAATACATTCCGCATCGACGCAGGGGATGGAGGCGAACGAATCTGCTGCCTGTCCGCTGTTCCGTTCGAGCTTGCAAAACAAATGAATCCGTCTGATGTAGCCGTCAAGCAAATCTGAGGAGAGTTTTGCGGAAAAGTTCACGGCTGGACTGCACCCCATTCATTACCACTGTTATTCCAGCTTTTTGTGAAGCTGTTTCAGGCGAAATTCGTTTTCTGTTCGTACGAGGCTTGATCCTCCGCCACAGTGCTTGCGGGACAAGAGCTCCGAACGGAGCCGGAAAGGTACTTCTCCAACGACTCCGCATGTTTGAAGGATAGTGTCTCTATGGGACAGTGGAGAGGTGTATCCGTGGCAAGTTCCCGGTGAGGTATTCGGCCGTCCAGGAGCTCGTGGTGACAGCGGCCAGGATCGTCCCGTCGGTCCCTGAACAGCTGAACCGAATTCAATCTGATGCACTCAACAAATTACGGAGCCAAGATTCTGGTCACATCGTCCGCGAAGATCCTCGCCGGCCGCAGCGGCAATTGAACGTTCGTAGCAGCCGTTCTCCTGAACGAGCCCATTACTTTCCTTCCGGAGCCGACGTGAGATCCAGGAAGTTGAAGAGGATTCCAACAATCGGGAGGGAAATGGAATTCCCAGTCTTTGGAGTATCGTGGGCTCGGAATCGATCACGTGACGGGGCAGAAAACGGTCTTGTCGACAGATTCCCCTCTTCCAGGTATGTTGCCCTTCGAGTGGAGACAAAAAGTCTCGGATTTCGGTTTCCTTGGTCGAGGCGGATAACCGCGCTGAGAAGTTCGATCGGAAGAGAACCGTTCGAGTGGAGGCAATGCCTTGTTCCCCGCGCAGTTGTCAGTCTGGGCACCGCCCACCCGAGATTCAGTCGTCACATTCCGCTTGCCGTGCCGCTTCCGACCGATCAACGAGCCTGCTCGAGGAAGACGAGATAGCGATATACCACCCTCTTTTGCTCACGTGAATCCTCCTACGATCCCGAGCAGCCTCCCACCGACCGACACGCACTAAACCAACAGAGCGACGGCGGGCGCCCGGAAACAATGGGGCTAAGAAGAATCCCGATGCGCCCAACGACGCCACAAGCACGGCCATTGCTGATGCCACCGAGCGGTAGTCAGGGAGGCGAGTTACGATTCCTCTTTTCGCTTTTTCCCAAGCCTGGTAAAAAGACGGCTGACTCCACCTAGCAAGACAGGCGGGCAGGCACGATTGCGCTGCATTACCAAGATGAACGGCAGTTGGCACTCACAAACACAGACGAAACTCTCAGACATGCAGACTTCCACAAAAGGAACTCCCTCAAGGGAATGGAACCAAGACGGCGAAAAATCTCACCTCACTGACAGCTCGTGAGGATCTCGCGTAGAGCAACGCAAAGACGACAGCAGGCGCGGCAGCAGAGACAACGTCGGCGACGACGAAAACAGCTGGGACATTTCCAGGCGCCGCGATCACATGGTGTCGATTGGAGAACGTATTCCAATGTAGCAGTCGCCTCCCTGTCTACGTTTTCTTCTCTCTGAGGTTTTCGTTCAGTTCAGTTCGCGGCCTCGCAGGGATCTCTCGACAGGTTTTTAGAGGTCTTTCCTCCCGGCTACGACCAGAGTGTAGGGTTGAGAGGAGTCCAGGGTCGAGCGCAGGCTTCGGTGGTCAATAATCACCGCACGAGGAACAGATGTCACGACGGAATGAATCGGCAGTTGATGCCATTTGAATCGCACGTATTCGATTAGCGCCCTCTACGAGCGTACTCTTGCCGCTTCCCGCCGCAAGTAAATTGGCTCTTAATACCCAGCCGCACCGGAGTCACTCGCCAGCCTGGTCACGTCGCGCTGGTACCAGATGGGTCTAGGTGAGTGTACAGCAAGCCTTCTTCCTATTCCTCTAGTTTGCCTCTCCAACCACCGAACGGAAGAAAAACGACAAGGAGAACGCCGCCGCGGAGCCGAAGGGGGGAAAGGGCCGGAAAAGTACAAGCTCGCCCTCGGCACCGCAGGCCGAAATACACACTGACCAGCCAGGTGGCGACGGTGCCGACCCGCCCCGGGGCGCTCTCCAGGACTGAGAGCGAATTCCTTCCTATACGGGAGAGCGACAAAATGCGAGAACGACGTGGAAACACGCATCAAGTTCCATTTCCACGGTCGACTCATTCCGTACGCTCGAATTAGTAGCTACCTGGAACTCTTGTTCTTTGTAGGAAAGAGACAAATATCGTGATGTCAACTCGCTCGTACTCTCTGCTCCTCAGACCGCGGAAAATCATATCAGCCTCCTACCGGAATGGTCCACGATTTCAGCAAAGTCTCAAAGATCAAAATATGCTCCTTGATCATGGGGTGATTACACGGTCTGCCGGGTTGTGAGAGTCGTCTTCCTCTCCCGATCGAGAATGAGTCATCCTTAGGCCTCGAAGCTTGGGCACTGATCATTTCATACCTTACGGCCGTACACAAAGTCACGTGGATGCATTGCTGTCGGGTGAATAAATTGTTTAATTTCTTTTTTGGTCATCAGGCATCACTGCGTTTCTCTTAGTCTTGGTCTTGACAAACCCTGTGTTCGCGACTCGCGTATATCGGAGCATATATTGAGTCACTCTGGAGAGATTCGTAATTGTACGTGATAGCGTTCCCTGGACAACATGGATCGCCCCGATGCTTACTTCTCCTTGAAGACAGGCACGAATTTTTCAACCCGGCCCCCAACGTCCTTGACGACGATGAATTCTCGGAAATGTCTTCGACCAGTTCGTACTCGAAGTGTTTCATCTATGCTTGGGACTTCCAGTGCATGAGGAGTCCCCGCCATCCCTTAATGAGATCTTATTAGATCTGCCAGGGGCTTTCCTTGCGATCCGCCCACTCGGGGAGACTCCGAGCTGGAATTCAAACAACTCTGATCCGAGACCTAATTTCTCCTGCATCTCCTCTCCAGGCGTTCTTTCCGGCGGTAAACGAGAAACTAGAGAACAGGACGTGCGATAGACAGACGAAGAAAGCACCACTTTTCCTTTCGGTTTGCTTGTTTGCCTGCTTTATTTACGATCGAGAAGAGCATTCCGGCTCGGCTCGCTCCAACCTATTTCTCGATGATTCTCGTTTCTCTTCCTGTTCCCCGTCCGCACAGTTTCCCTTGAACAACAAGGAACCCACTGAGCGACAGACACAACGGCGTGGGAGGGATCGCGGGGGAAACAGAAAGAGGGGGACAACTATAACAAACTTTGTTCCTCTCCGTGTAGCAGTGAGCCCTAACTGATGTTGCTCGACTGCCTGACTGGTTGCAGCTCCCTCGCTTGGTTCTTTTGGTTTGACTCGCACCAGCAACTTCTTGCCTCCAGTCGTATACACGGGGATGTTTTTAGCCTCTTTGGCTGCATACGAACATGGACGCATGAACGGGAGTGAAGCATTCAACCGAGCCTGCTTCCAGAAAGCTTTGTTGGCGGGAGAGTTGCTGGAGCACGTTCCCGGTGGCCGGAGGATGAGGATAGATGAGTCGGATCACTGCTCGATTGAATGATCCACTCGCAGTGCTCCTCGGCGAAATCGTGCTGATACTGTGAGTAGAAGATTTGAGATCGTTTCTCTTCTACCGGAGCCCCCATCTCTGGAGACTCCACCTGAGTCAAAGTCATGGATGTGCCCCGGACTTGCACGACGAATTGCGCCAACTCCCGATGTTTTTTTTTTTGTTCAACTTCGAGGGAAGTATGGGAGTGAGTCAGTGACCTTCATCCCTGTCCACCAGACTTCAAAGTCCTCCAACTTCTGAGGTATAAGGAGCAAAAGCGCTATACCCGTGTATCTCGCGTAATTTCTGGCAAGAGACGTAGCTCGGGATTGAGTGTCCCGCCTCCCCGGTAAAAGGATTTCAACTGAAAGACGCGACAGGCGCTTTCCGTGTCGCCTCTTCAGCTCAAAACAATGCGCGCCACTGGAGTCGGTTGTGACTCGCTCATACTGGGTGCTCAGCTAGGCACAAGAGGGATTTCGAGACAACGCCTCCGAAACAACGAGAAGAGGGAAAGAATGCTGAAACTTCCAAAGGGGACATAACAAAGAACGAAATGTATCGCCGACTTTCACCGTTTGGACCAACCGGAACGTCGTGTCAAGGAGAAAGGAGCAACTTGCAAGAGATTGCGAAACAGCTTGTCACCGTTCCTGCCTCAGATAAGAGAGTGGTCACCCGTACGTTCCCACTCAAAAACGCGAGCAGGAGCGGAATTTCAAAAAACGAACATTGACAACGACGCCTCCGACAGATTCTTCTCGGTTTTCATTCGTGCGTTCTAGTGCAGTTGTGGAATAACACTGTGTGTCGCTTCTTGTGGGGGGAAGTCTCATCCCGAATTCAGTTACCTCAAATTGAGAAAGACAGAATCAGAAACTTGAAAGCTCGATCACTTTCTCGTAGGCCGCTTTCAACTTTTCATGAGCACCTCGAACTTGAAACTCCAAGGGGAAAGGAGCTGATAGGTAGAACCCTCTGGGAGAGCCTCATCAGGGTACACAGTCATCGGATTCCACGCTGATTGAATCGAGCTCGGCGGGGTTCCTGACGGAGAGGGAGCATTCCGCAAGAGAAACCAGCGACGAATGTGGTTAGTTCGAACAAAGGCGATTAGTTACTGGCACGCTCACAGGCGCAAGGAACGATGCTTGCATCGAGTGGTTTCGGGTGAAAAGTTGACGTCTCCATCCTCCGAATCGGTGTTCTACTGGGTGCAAGATAAATATGTTTGTTTAAGGCTTCCCCATCTCAAAGTTATGGTCTCCATTTCTCAAGCCTTTCCACGCAATATGAGCATGTTTCCCAACCTATAGATACATCAGCTCATCGATCAAAAAACTGTTCGCATGAGTGGAACCAAGCATTGAACATGGAATCTAACACGTTCATCGAGCTCACGATTGGGTGCTCGTGAGTCCGAGCATTGTCCTCATCATCTCCGCAGGTTCCCATCAGCATCATATACAGAGAGATCAACGTAAGTTAGGGATTTTCTTCCGCTGTGAAAATGATGGGATATTTCTTTGCCATCGATAGCTCGTAAGACGCCGCATTCTTCCTCTTCACTCAGGCCGCACGGTCGAGAATTACGTTTCCCAGCGCAACTCGAATGATAACCTTTTCTTTCTTGACTCGAAACAGACCGCGGAACGTCCATCGGATTTGGGGGAGGATCTCATTGACTTCCTATTAGAAATCGCGAGGATACATCCAGAGCTCGGAATGGGCAATCGATCTTATCAGCCTGACAAGAATCGTTGATTTCTTGAGAAAATCTCGCTCTCGACGCATTCCCCCCGATTATCCTCCGGAGAGCCGAATCCGGAAAGAATCCTTTAGACAGATCGTTCTCAGATGAGCCCAAACTACTCGCCTATGAAGCTATTGGGTCGATCCGACGACTCATTGTTTCATACGAAATTCGAGCTTCTCCAGTTTTGCTTCCTGGAAGCCTGGGATATCCCGGAAACTGCTGAAGCCCGATTTCCGGCGGAGAAAAAAGTGGCTGGATCGACCCATCGACTTCATAGTCGGGTAGTTTGGACCAATCTAGGAACTTCTTGCCATCGGATCTGCCTCCGATTCGGTTTGCCTGAGGAAATGATGGGGCAATGCATCGAAGACGAGATTTTTGTCAAAAATATCGACGATTCTTGTGAGGCTGATAGGTACTGCCGCCCATTTCGAGCTCTGGACGGATTCTCGCCATTTTCAATGTCAACTTGATGGGAAGCTTCCCCGCACGCGATGAAATTAATACGAACTCGATCGGTTGATTCCAGACGTTTCCCGGTCAGATTTGAGGAAGAAGTGGGAAAAAATGGTATTCTTTTGAGCAACTCTAGAAACTCTATTGATCGCAGTAAAAAATCCAGTGTCCGATTATTTTTCACAGAGTGATGAGCAATAGAAGAAAGAGAGAGAAAAGTCCTGACTTCTACTGACCATCCTATGAACCGTGCACGGAAAAAAAAAAGATTTCGCGTCTCTCGCGACACCAGATTGGCTCGAAGGAGAATGTCGAACGGAATGATCTCATTGCGCTTTGAGTCTCCCCCAGTCCAGCAGTCGGGGTCGTTCAGGATCTTATTTCGATCGTCCGTTCCAGCACTTTTTCTCTGAAAACTGCACATCGGAGAGGAAATCTTTCTATGGATGACCGCTTTCTGGATTAGTTCTTGTATCGGATCAGCATATCGGTCCTCACACTTACAGAAATCGATCGTCGTACCACCCCATATACGTGCGTCAATCGGTGAAACTGGCTCCCGCGGAGCAGGAAGCGGCTGGCTGTATAGAAAAATGCCGGAGCCATTTGCTCCGTCCATATGTTTCCCTCGACCAAATCCGTAGGGAAGCTAAGCAACGCAACGTTCTACTCGGGATCGATACACCCAACGAGAGACCAAGAAAAAGATTGAGCAGAGGAAGCAGCCGAACCCCGCTTCCTGGTGAGCAGCGTTGGAAGGATCAGAGTTGCTTGCCGGTTTGCTGCTGCTGCTGCTGATGTAAATCTCTGATCAATTATCACCCGCCCATCCATCCCGTCCTAGAGAACAGCCCGCCAACGAAGCCACCGATCCTTCCAAGCGATAACGATTCGAAGCCCTCCGAGTTTTCTGTGATTCCCTCGTTTTTGCCGTCCACTTATCGCCCTCTTGAAAACGAGAGCTGTTTTCGTTCTCGAAGTCCATCCGCAGAGGGCCGCTCGAGAATTCAAGAAATACCTCGTGCGAAATCAGCGAACTCATTGGGCTGAAGAGCAAGCGAGACGCCTTCTCGAATGAGTGAAAGAGCTCCAAACTCGACCGGATGGCAGAGCATGAACGTCGTATGAGATTCCAGAACATCCGACGATGATTGATTGCGACGAGCTCAGCAATAATGAATATTCTGCAACGTCTGGCGGGCCATCGCGTCATCCATTCATTCGTGCATTCCTAATGTGGAGCGGTAGAGTTGTTTGATCATCAGCGTTCCGCTCGTTCCCTCTCGGCTATCATCGCCTAGTCGTCGCTGACATCCCTGTCATCATCGGTTTTCTACATTAGGGTCGACGACGGCTTGCATCGTGATCGTCAATGAATTTTTCACGCGAAAATTCGCCTCTTCGAGATCCAACACGCGGTCATCTTCCTGGATACGTCAGTCTGTCTCATCGAATGTTCGCGTTGGTCTGCCCGCGGACGGGCAACAGCGAGGAGCGGAGCGAAGGCGCTATCAAACGCTTGTTTGAGGCTTTTTGGTTCCCGAATCTTGCGTGCGAGTCTTCTTCGCTGTTTCGAGACCTTGGTGATCGAGAGGCGAAGCAGACGCGAGAACTGTCCCGACTCTGCCAAACAAGACCTCGTCGAGATACGTCGAGATCGTAGACGGAGCGAAACCGTTTTCTGAAAATAAATCCAGCCTTTCAGGCGTTGCCTGTTCGACCTTGTCAGGCACGGGACCTCTGCCAACGGCGCCGTCAGAGCTGCGGAAGAGGCGTCTCCTCCGTCGGCTGGTTGACTTTGTGTTTGAGAACATACCTATTTGCTCCACTGACACACACACAACGTTGCGTCTCGAAACGTGACGCGAATGCGCTCGCTCCTTTCTCGTATGGAACAAGGCCGACGGGGCAGATGAATTGCATTCTGGAATCGACCATAAAGTCGTTCAGGTAAGCACCGAGAACGCCCCCGGCAGAAGCTGTCAGCCTCTGGCTGAAATCGGAAGCAATCGGCCAGTATTCCTGGAACACTGCGACCGCGACTCGAGTTGAGGAATTCCTCCCGAACGGGAATTATGCGGAATATCTGCGAAAACGCCTCACAACGCGAGAAGGAGACCCAAACAAACAGAAAAGGTGATTGTTGCCGCGACATGAGTCTTTTGTTGGGCAGCGGGCTTCCATTGACCGCCAGATGAGGGTAACTATCGGAGAAACTAAATGGTCTTCATTAACTCGTTCTTCAGCGGTTGAGGTGACACCAGCGACATCCATATTCATTGTTTCATTTCCATTAGTTCCTCACGAGGGAAAAAACGTTCTCTCTCCTCCAACCCAGGCTCTGATCCCATTTGGTTTTGCTGTTTGCTTTCATGAAGTTAACGGATGACGAGCACTCGGAGAGTCATGCGCCTCTACAGCAGCTGGAAGGGGGGGAGAACAGCTGAGCGAGAAGCAACCACCACCACCTGCAAGCGATGCCTCTCTGTCTGATGATCGGATGACCTCATCGGCACCGCATTTTATTACTCGAATATCATCACGTTAATTAGACGGCGATGCGAGAGGAGAACTAGCTTCATTAATCTTCAGCTCCAGACTTCGGACGCAGGCGGGGAGCTGAACTCGAGACTTCATGTCAAAAGAGAGCGAGCCATCCGCTCGACTAGGATGAGTTAGGTTGGGAAACCCACTCTCCTAGATAGGGAGCGAGTGCTTCAGGGAAGGATTTTCCGGAGCGTCTGACTCCGAAATCAGGAAGTGCCGATGAATACCCTCCCAACTACAGATAAAGAATCGACCCGAGCGTAGCTCACAAACCAACGGCGATTCTCCCGGGGGCGGGACGAAACTCTGTTGAGGATTCCTTGATTCCCGCCACTCACCCTCGACTGACCCGCCCAAGCCGATTGGATGTTTCTGTCGAGGTATCTCGAACCCGAACCTCAGCTCCCGCACTGAATGATCTGGTTTAGAAGCTTCCCGCACATTCTTGAAGACACCTCGAGTGTTCAATCGGATCCGGGAGCTCCCAAACGGGTTCGAAAGAGGTACGCTAAGGTCGGAGAAGAATGAGCGCGGCGTCGATAGGGGTCGTGAGGAAAACCGTGCGACGGATTGCGGAGCGGGATTACTGAACTTGATACGGACACCGACGGTAGGCAAAGGAATCTGTTCGCGCGTTCTGCTCGCAGGAACAGCGAAACAAGACTCATCAACTTCTTGAACCCTCTTCTCCAGTGCGCGAATCCTCCATCGTTCTCGGTTGAACTGCCACGGAGTGTCTAGGAGGGGGATTCGACTTTCTTAGTGCTGCTTGCTCCTCCCTTGCCTCTGAGAGCACGGAGTCGCTGGAGAACTTCACCAGAGCCCTGTTCTGAACTGACAGATCCGGCTTTCGTCACCATCACGGCATGTATATCCTCTCTTCGTCTAACTTTGCGGAGCCGTCCTCTACCCATTACAAAACGACAGAGAGATCGCCGGGCTCTGAGCGACGACGCGGTTGAGAACGAACTGAATTGATGGCTTTGAATTCCCCTGAACAGAATAAATTATCGGTGCTGCGACTCCTTCCCGATTCCTGGCCCTGATTGCTCGCCATGTTTTGTCGCGATGAAAAACAGCGGAGAAGTTTTTTTGGGGCTCCGATTGTGTGGCGCGGGATTTTCCGCATCGCCTGCTCGTCGCGCTCGTCGACCTTGAAGAGAGCTGACCCGCTCGCTCAAATCTTGGACAGGAACGAGATGATACAGCCCTGTTTGGAAGAGGGCGCTTCACGCACGACGCAGTTGAAATTCGCGTCGTGATTATTTGTGGCAGTGTTGTCGCAAGTCTCGGAGCGACGTCGTTGAGAATCACCGCGGCTGTCAGTCTCGTTACGAATATTATCACGGAATTATTCATCGCTTTGTTGGCAGCATCGTTCTGGGACACAACGAACGGAATCAAATTAGAGTCACGTGTTGCGTTTCTGGGAAGATCGTCGGCACTTGTTCGGTCGCGTATACGCTCGCTCGCGTTCCTGTCCGTCCTCCGGCGAGCTGTCTTCGAACGTCAGGGAAGTGGGTATAGCCTCTAATTTAGGCCCGTCTCTCAGGATTAGAGGAGCATCTCAGGGGACCGGCGTGAGTGGTTCAATTCTACGCTTGTCTTTGTTAGCAAATCCCTTGGAATCCGCCGCAGATCGAGCCGCTGGGGACTTCCCACAGGAAACAGACAGTTAACTCTTTCTTCTCTCATCCTCTCTCTCGCTCCCATCGATTCGTCGCAAGACCTCCGAATCCGTTCGAGCTTTCCTTCAAAACAGTGCGCTCTCTCGAAGCAACAGAGCCAGACCACGTGACCAGACCTGAGCCTAAAGGCTGCCTCGACGCCATCCAGCTCGCTCGGGCGACGAGCGATTCCGGCTGAAAGGAACATAAGCGGGCGAATAAGCGTTCGCATGCATTTTTTCTGCGTTCTCCTTCCGTTGGGCCATTGTTGCCCACCGTCCTTATCGCTCTGGCTTCGGTCTTGCTAATCAAGCAACGGTCCCATGTCATCCAGCCGACGCATCCTTGGACTGCATGGCCCGTCACGTTTCTTCCACCTTAACAATGTCCTGGGGACAGAGAAGACCGAGCCGCCAGTCACCGAGTCAACCGTCTGCTTATCGCTTTGACTGATATCCAGCAAGGAGGTGAAACTACCATCGAACGACAATCAAAGGGAGAGACAAACATTCTGTTATGTCCACAGCATTGACGAATGCGGGGAAAAGGCTCGGCCCACACCACGAAGCAGATTGCAGTCAGTTCAATTCGGAGTCCACACAAACAATGCTCCACGTTGCATCCAAGACCGCGGTGGACATTGTAGGAGGGAACTGAGGGACGGCGTTTCTCAGACGATTTTCGCCGGAGAACTCACCATGATGAAAGCAACAGACATCCTCCCTCGGAACCATCGGTGCCTACCAGATTTTTTTCGGTATCCGTAGCATTCATGGCTCGATCAGTGGCTTCTCGAGATACCCCCAGAGAACACGATCAGCACCTGCGGGAATGGTTCGTCCGAGCGGGGCCGCAGGAACGAGCACTCGAGAGTTCCTCGTCCTGAACCAGCGTTGGACGTGGAGCGCGACTGATGAAAGGAGGTCGCCCTAAAGTGATTAATGTGTAAATAATAAATGGAAACTTCCAAGATAACGAAACAGAATCATTTTCCAGAACAGAGCGCAGAGCAGCTCCCTGTTAACGCTCGGCAACTTTGTCGCTTTACGACCGCGGAAGTCAGGAAACAGCTTTCAGGATAAGGAACAACCAAAAGAGAAACGACTCGGAGATCTGAGAAGAGGAGCTTTGTCTACGCAACAGTTTAGAACGACTCGGGCTCGCACAACCAAACACACTTTAGTTGATCCTTTTTCCGACGGCGGCTACGACCAGCGGCCTCGCCGAAACTGGCGCCCACCTATTGTTTCGAGCATTCTGTTGGACCGTTGGTTTGCACTCCTGTTCAATTTATCGGGAGGGTCACTCGAACGGATCGAGGGTTCCGCGGAATCAGGAAGAAAGAACAGACCGCTTAGGAGATGATCGGAGCTTGTTTGTAGATCGGTCCGATTCTCTGAGCCGTGCGCGGAACGTCCTCACTATCTCGGGTGAATCAAGGGCTCCAGCGCAGAACACTCGTGAACGATTTGGAGCGTGCAGCAAACCTTAGCTTAGGACAGACGCGGAATAACGCGGGAGACTCCGACCGCCGACAAGAATTTCTCGCACGAATGCGGCAAAAGCTCCTAGTCTCCGAGGAGAACTGTTCTGTCAAACACTTTAGCTTGTCACGAGGGAAGCCGATTACGGACGCTGGTGACGAGTGATTTTCCGTTGTTTTTTCCCCAGTGACATGAAATCCCAGTTAGTAGTCCTGTGTCGCGGCGGTGCAGGGAGGGGCCTAGAGGGTAAACTTTGTCGCTCTGTCGAGGAGCTTGTCGAGGGCTCCGCATGTAGCCGCCAGGGCCGTTGCTCTCGAATCAATTCCGAGACGGCTCCGACTTGCGCATCCACCTCTGCAAGCCGGGGAACACAAATAGACGCATGCATGGCACGGCAGTTCGATCAATCTTTTGTTTTGTCGTCGGACTCCACAATCCGTCCCTCTTCCGTTATCATCCCTCGCCGGTGGGAATATCGGAACGGTGATAGACAATCGCTTGAGTTCTTCTCCGAGAGGTCCTCTGTTTTGTGTCCGGCTGGCGATGCTCGCGTGCAGCTTCCGTATCGGTCTCAGATCGCTTTCTGATGAAGTTTCCAAGTGGTGACATCTTCCGTCGTGGATGGCTTCAGGCGCGCAATGACGTGCTCCAAGTGTGCATATTCGCCGGCTTGGAGAACATCGATCTGTTCTTTGGACTTGAAACTTCTACGATCTTCTGCTCTCATCACCGTTGGGACCTAAGCTCCTCTGAGATTCAGTCTCAAGCGGTCGACCACCACGTTCTCCAGCTGGTATTATAGTTTTGAATCATCGAATGGATCAGCAGAGTACGCGTCGTGTTCAAGCGGCCCGATACTGCCCTGAAATAATTGGACCGGGTGGAGCGGATCGTCTGCTACTCTCAACGGAAGGGAGATTCAGTCCCGCTGTTTGCGTGTCATAGGCTCATGAGCTCATTAAAACTAGTTCAACTCCCACTTTCCGAGAAAAGCATTGAATTCTGCCAAATCTTTCTGAGATTCTCGGAAAGAATCTTGTTCTTGCAAACGTAGAACAAGCGTGTTCCTCACGGTGTGCTCACTGCTCACGAATCTTCGAGTCTAACTCGCCGGAAATTTCTTCTGAGGATCAGAAAAGGTGTGGTTGTTTGTGTGGGCTCTGTGACGCTGAGTTTGCTACCAAATCAGCCACGACAGCTCAGAGTCCCATTCTTAGGGAGTTTGGGAATATTGAACAACAAGATCGGAACAGGCCAAGTATTCCGTGGCTTCGAAGGCTCTGGAGGCATGATATCATGAGAGTCCAAGTCGTTGCACTTCGGAAACTTCCAACATATTACTTGGTACGCTTGAAGATCGATGAATTCACTATCTGGATGATAGAGTGAGAGAGGGAGGAGCCACCCGAGACGGAAGGAATGTTTTCAGCGGTAACATGTAATTATCTGATGCACTCGCCGGGGGAACTAACAATCGTGGGGTGCCGACGACTAGGGAGCGGTTCGATACTTGAGTTTTTCCTCTCGTACTTTCGAGTAATGAATAAAGAACCTCCGAGAAGGAAGAAACTCAGGACGATCGCCTAAATGGAGAGCGACCTGCAAGCTGCCCCAATCAGCTATGCAGCTGCATTTGAGAATCAGAACAATGTTGCTGTGCTAACATAGAGCACCAAGAGCACCGTTCCACATTGCAACAGGGTCCGCAAACGATTTCTCCACGATGGACGTAGGAAAACACCAGCGTGGCCTTACGGAAGGGGTCGTCACTGGGATCGGAGATTTTGTGTCTGTGACCAGTGCGAAAAACTTCGAGGCGTTCCCAATCCGGATCGAAGAGCGGGCCATTTTACATGGCATTCGGTGGCGGGTCTCCGGGAGCTTTCCCCGGAGCCATTGTCCTCAAAAGAAGCCTTTGAGGTTTGTTTCAGAAGAGAACCTTTTCACCCCATTGGCCCGTGTTGCGGTCTCTCCGTTGTTCGCTCGCTTGCCTCCTCCTTACTCTCGCACTTTCTTCCTTCAAGGCGGGTTGCACTCGGGTCCCCAGCGAGCTGCTCCCGCAACACTGTTTCTGTTATTTATTACGATTCTCAGACAACTACAAAGGAAAGGAATGAGAATTGTGCGGACAGCGGGGCTTGAAGTGGCTATGGGGCGCAAAGCGAATAAAAAGTGTGCCGATGTGAAGGAGAAGCTCAAAGCGTGCCTTACGCAAGCCAGCCGTAGACAGTGGTCCTCTCGCTCCACCATTCCGTGGGGTTTTGAGAGAGACCCTGTTCTGACATCTGTGTCAGATAACTTCCTCAACACCATCGTGGCAGTTTACGTGTATTCATCCTTCTCGATGGTCAGCCGCGAGTGAAATGACTCGACTGAGGCGAATGATTAGAAGAGGGGACCAGAGTTTGAGGCGACAGCGATCCAAGGGAACGGAGATAAAATGGGAGTGAATTTATCCTAGGAACTAGGGCCGACGCGATACCCCTCCGCCCTGGACAAGACGATGTTTCTTTTGAACTCAATCGAAGGGTTGTTGCTCCGTATCTCGTGGCACGTTCAACGGGAGCGGCTGAGCTGAATTGGATAACGTTTTCAGTGGTCGAGGCCCAGACCTCGCCGAAGGATCTGAAACGTCGGCGGAGGAAGCGATTTAGAGTGGAGGTTCCGATTTGACTCCCTTCACTGCTTTGTTCCCGTCGTGGGCAGTGATGAGTGCAGGCTTTCAGGTTGATCCATATTTTATGCTGAACCCTGGAGTCCACCGGAATGCGCTACGAGCAGGAGCATCAAGGGCGGCCCGATGCTGGAAAATCCGTCGAGCTGACGGAGCATAGTTTTTGCTGATGATATTCCTGTATTCATGAGCTTGGTGGAGCCTCGAGGATGAACATTGCGCCCTTCAGCACTCTACGGCGAAAGAACGCTGTTCAATGGTTTGCTTGCCTTGTGGCCACGTTTCCCCCGGGGTCTAGGGTCGCAGCCGTCGTCCCATGCTCTGGAACCTGTAAAGTGGAGTCGCCTGACGTCATGTTTCTTTCTCGAAGGTTTCTCTAGGAGAACCAATGAATAGAGACAAATCGGAGAGACGACGATGCGATCCCCTCCGCGTTGTCTCCCCAATTCAGTTCCTCTCCGTCGCATTCCCCTCGAGCGTTTTTTTTCTCGTTTTAGGTGAATGAGGGAAACGTGGCCGCGAACCAATCGCTCTGAATTCCCGGGGAGGATAGAGCAGCTCACCGTACGGAAAACTTGAGAGACTCGTTACCCTCGGGAGAGGTGCCAATGCTGTTTCTCTCAAGCTATTATTCCTCTCCGGAGCAGAGTGAGTTGTTGTGTATCAATATTTAAACAATCGACTTCGCTATGATCGATTCGGCGTTTTTCGCCGATCCCTCCGGCCTGCGAGCCAGCCGTCGCTTGCTCACGCCAGGAGTTCTCATGAATATTTTATGCGCCATTGGCTTGGCTAATGGGCGCCGAACAAGCTCTGCCTTCTGCAGATAGCACGGACCCGCACGTACGACGCGTACGGACGTAGTTGATTGTGGCGGCTTCTGATCGCGGTCGACGGCGGCGCCGAAAACCCAGTTGCATGTCTCACGTTTACCAATGAGCTCGTTCGGATCGGGTTGCTCGCTGAGCCGCAGCTATAGCTTGCGGAGACGACGTCGCGGAAGCTTCAGCTACCATAACAGACGCACTTCGGGGGTCGTCGGTACAGTGGGAACGAGGGACAGCAAAAGCTGGGGAGCGTTGGTCGCGCGGGTCCCCTCGACAACGTGTGCTTATCTGAGAGGGAAAATCCTTCCAGCATCGGAAACGTTTACAAGTGACAGGAGAATTGCTTACAAAGTGCGCATTCTGTGGGCTTCAGCGGTTCGCTTGCGAGCAGGCGGGGCGACGTATTCATGGCAGTTCTTTCAACAGCTCCGCATCGGCACTCTGCGCGTCGGATACGGCACGGGAACACCTGCCGAGCCAGTGAGCGAAGTTTGTTGAAAAATCGATCGATTTTGTACGAGCGCGCGTGTGTATGGCAAGCAGGCTTTTATCCAACACTAACTCAGTTGCCGCTTCATTGAGAATCAGAATGGCTCCCCGAACATGAGCAGTTGCGGGGCCGACGCAACTGAAAGAGGTTGAGTCGACGAGAGGGAGAAAAGAAGACAACTTCGCGTAATCTGAACAGGCGCGACCGATCCGCGTTCGTCCAAGACGATTACGTTTTTTCTTTCCTCGTAGACTGTCTGTTCCCTAGTCTTCTCATGAACGGGGAGACACAAACAATCCACCGCAGATTGATCTGAGTCTTCTTCCCAGATGAGGAGCTCGGTTCGACGACGGACCACAAGGTCAAGACCGCTTGTTCGTCCCTCCATGAGAGCAAAGGACGACCTCAACAAGGACGACTCCTGGGGCGGAGCTGGGGAATCTATCGGGAGATCGGATGCAAAATAAACTCAGGGGCTTCACCAGAAATCTTCTCGATAGCCAGAGCGTTTCCTGGAACAGGGAAATAGTGCCTGTTTTGCTCCGCGAGACCGAAGCCGGACTTTATCAGGTACGGTTGATCAATCCAGTGGTTCTGCTCCGTCCACAGCGGAACGAACAGTGACTTTTGTTTCGAGAGCGCAATGTCCTACAAAAAGTCCTTGCGTTGCTCCAGTTCCTCCATTGCTTAAACTTACGAGGCGTGTCAAACGGGGTACACGGGTGTATGTTCCCGAGCAACCCACTCGAAACGGAATCTTGGAAGAGCAAGTCTACCAATAGATGTAATCGAAAGAGCGAGATGCGATTTTCTCTTGGGCAGGAAAAACGGCTCCTGAGACAAAAGGAAACGGCTGCTGTGAACAGATTTCGAAAGGACCAAACGATTCAAGTAGGTACGAAGGTAATGAGTTCCGTCCCATCTTAAAATTGCAGAACAGCCTGTTAGAACCGGGAGAGTTCCTGGGCTTGACTTGGGCGAATTTGGCTGAGGTCGCACGGGTTGCATCAACGCTCTAGAACCCACTTTCCAGAATCCAGGCAAACGCCAGCCCTGACAACGATGTTCAGGAACACGTCGATGATATCGTCAGTAGAGAGGGTTGGAATAAAGGCGCGGAGAGGCTAACAAAAATGTGGCTTTAAACCGAACATGGAACCTGTTCTCGCAAAGTTCCCGCCTCCGGCAAAATGAAAAGACGGAAGAAGACAAATAAAAGCACTTCCTGCTTCGTTTCCGCCTCTGACTACCCGACATGGTAGCGGAGGCAGCGCCGACACGTTTGCGGGTGGCTGGGCCTGTTTGTGAGATCGTTTGGCCAATGTTCGAGGATTTCGAGCTCGATATATCCTCAGACCCTGAGTGAAATTTCGATTCCGTCACGGCGTGCCCATTGGGAATCTGGAAATTATGGCTGGGAATAAGGTGGGTCATTCGCAAACCGACGGAGGATACCCTAAGAGGAAGCGATCGAAGAAGGTAGAGAGAGAAAGAGGGCCGCAACGAACCCAATCTGAGGCAATCCAGAGCTCGAGAGTCATCGAAATCCAACACAGGGTTCCTGTTGTCAAATTTGACTGACGCTGATGGCGTCACAGGAATTGAAAAGATGTTTTCCTACTCCTCAGTCGGACCGTATATTTTTCTTCGCTTAATAGTGTGTATTGCTACTTATAAACGAAGCCTGTGTTATTCCCGCGCTTTTGAGCGTCGCTGGAGTTGAAACTTCCTCTCGTCGGGAACAACAATGCCTCTGGCCATTGCCCTTGCATCTCCTTCGCCACCCCCTTTGGAGCTCCCAGGCAGCCGGTCGGCTTGTGCGTTCCGTGCCTCCGTGCCGACTTGTAATTTGTATGGAAGAGCGTTTTTAGAAACCGCCGCACCGCCTCAAAGAAACAGTGGCGAAACGCGTCGTCGTCAAAGACATCGTGCGTGCGCGTAAAACCCCGCATTCATAGTTGAGCCCCTCTCCAGCGAGTACCCGCCATCGCCTACAGAGCCGTCGACGATGCATAGGGACTGTCGGTGAGGGGAAAGGAAGAGAAGAAGCGACCGCACAGCCAATTTTCGGTGTCAATTTTAAAAAAGCGACGAGCAAAAAGGACTCTCGTGCTCCTTTGAGCAACGACGGCGGCAGCAATGGCGACGGACCCGCCTGCCGGCGCCTGCATTCAGCGTTCATCTGGGCCCGAGGAATTCCGACGTTTGTTCCGTAAAAGGCAGCTCCCGAAGGTCCCTGAAGTGGGTCGAGCGTCCGAGGCAGTCAGTCATGTGATAGAGTTCACTCGCGAGAGATTGACCCAAGTGGAGGAAGCTGGCACTGGAACTAGAAGGTCCGTCTATCTGATCACCCCGCGTTTGTCGACGAGATAACAACGCCTCCCAATAAGTGGTACTCGAGGCTCCATGGGTGCAGCCTTGAAGTTCAAGCACTATCGTCTGTTCGCTATCCCTTAATCCATGCGTATATAGATGGTAGGATGGACATATCTTTGAAAAACGCCTTATACCGGAGAGAACCAAGAAATTCAGCCATCGAATACTCATCGGCATTCATTCGTTACTTTCTAGTCGGTACACAACACTGGAATATCATCGGGCGTCCGCGCCTTTTTCCCGCCGGAGGACCCGGTGGGAAGCGAAAAAGCTCCGGCGGCAGGAGAGAAGCTCAAACAGACAACAGCATGAAATTCAGCTACCGCTCTGTCAACGTCTGAAAGTGCAGCATCTTTCGAAATAACATCAGATTTTGAAGCGACATTCGCGAGCTGTCAAATCCTTTTGACATGTAGCACACAAGTAGAGCTGCCATTTCGGACATTCTTGACAAGCTTTTGTCGTCCGCGCCCCATCGAGAGACGTAACTTGTTGATAATGTCCTTGCCTGAGTCGGTCAGCGAGAATTTCGGACCAGAATCCGGAGAACGATGGAAAGGAGAATCGTGAACATTCCAGATCTGTGTTCAACACTGTCACGAGCATTGTTTCGCCACCAACAATAAATATTCTATGAACCGAACGTTTGCCTGTCACATCAGAGAAGAGCATATTCGTTCTCCGACGATCGGGAGCGTGGTCGGCAGGTCGATATCGCTCTTTTGCAGCCATGTAGAGACAAATACGACGGGGTCGAATCCCAGCGTAGACGGACCTCTCGAAATTCCCGCATGATGACAGCAGCGCAGATTACCAGCTGCTCAGCCCTTCCGCACAGGGTGTAAACCTGGCGAATGGAGATCGAAAACTCGGAACGAAGAAGTGGAAGATAACGCACAAACGGTACCGGTCGCAGACTTCATCGCTCGGGTCGATCGGATGAAATCCGTCTTTTTTTGGTCCTGCGTGAAGTGTCCCGCGGGAATCCTCGACTACACTCGGGGAAGAATGTGGATTCAACAAGAAAAACGGGTTTGAACATTGTTTCTCCCCTTGGTCCCTCCATGAAGTGTAACAATCCTCACCGCCGTGAGTTGTTTTATTTATCTATAGGAGAGTTCTTCTCGCCGAGCGCCTCCTCTAACCCTCCGCTCCGAAAGCCGCCGATACGAAGATTTATTTCAGTACTGCACAATATGAGCTCTCTCAGCTGAGTCAGCCAACTCGGTTTGTTTCGTCGCCGGCCCGCCTGCCTGCCAGCCAGTCACCCGACCGGCCGGCAAGTCACTGCGAGAACACCCGAGAGCCACCCGCGGAGGCATTGCGGGACCCGCTGTCGGAGCAACCCCGACAAGGAGTTTGCGAAAATTTCTGACGAGGCTTTGTTTCGAGCAACTGAACAACATAAAGACCAACGAATGAGTTGGCTACTGCTGCAATTCTTTCGCAACAGCAGCGAGCCAGGAACAACTTGAAATGTTTGTTCAAAATTGGATTTACAACCTGACCGCGCCGGAATAAAACGCTAAAAAGTGCTTTTGAAAGGCTCAATATTCTCTATTGCATTGTGAACTGTCGGCCCCATTTGTGAAGGGGTCCGCTCGAGCTCGCGCACCAGGAGGGCTCACGCCCCTCGCTACCGCCTGCTATTCCGAAGAAATCTCGGAGTCGGCTCGAACTTCGGGCTGACGCACGCCTCGCGGACGTCGTTGAGTTACCTGAGCTCGTGTTGTGGGAAGTCTGGATAGGAATGCTTGGAAGAACGTATCTGGTTGAGCTGTTAGCGATCGTCAGCTCGAATTTCCAGTCGGTGCAGTGGATCATCCAATCGAATGACGAAAATTACGATCCCGTGGAGTGAGGCTCTCCACAGAGGCGGTTAGCTTGCTCAATGGTGCAACAATAGCGCGCGGTGTTCAACACAGCGAGTTGTTGTATTAAGTCGCTGCGCAACGTCTGGTGAGCACACAGGTGACGGAAGCGTGACAGCTGTTGGCAGCAGCCCGCGCCCTTTAATCAACTCGTCCTTCAGTCGCAGAGTAAATGAAAGCCAGAGTCGTGCGAGTTCACAGCTGCAGTAGAAGAATATGGACTACAGAATGTCTTGGAGTTCGCTAGAAACCGGGATACGGATGGGAGCGCCTACCCATTCTTGATCGAATGGAGTCGCAGAGGTCGGAGGCGCTTTTCGGTGGAATATACTTTCTCACATACTCCTCGAATATCTCTCTGATTCCTCAAGATGAACGCATCGCTTTCATCACCCGTTCGTCGTTTTCATCGTGCAACCATTCGAGTCCACTTCTGGGTTTTTCATGAGTCGGTGAGAAGTCGATAGCCAGCGGCTATTGAGAATAAGTTATTAGATCATTCACTGGAAGGTGGAAGTAGTGTGTGCAGGTCCAAGTTGAGAGACCTTGTCAAGCAGCAAGATTAATATTTCACTCTAAGCCACCAAGCTCCGTTCGGCGTCTGAGCCTCAGCAAACTGTCCCTCCTGCCTGAACGACCCCACTCGCTTGACAAGTCTCTCCTGGTCTCCTTATTCTGTTCCTGCGCAGAACCTTCGTCGTCGACACGTTTTTTGCCGCCCTCCCGCGTTCTCATTTGAATTTCTACGTCGGAAAATTTATGGACTCTAAACCGGAGATGAGAACCCCCAGTGCATTCATCCTCGTGAACACAAATTCAACGATAACTGAGAAGAATTCAAAGAGTGTTGAGTGTGCTTGCCGATTGTTAGCGTTCCCGCGCTTCGAACGTGAGAGCGTCCGATACTCAGAACGAGTCTCGAGGAAGAGGAGTTCTGAGAAAATGGCTCGTGCCGTGGAGGACACGGAAGCCGCGAGGATCGTGGGCGCACCCGAGAGATTCGCCTGTCAGCGTTGTTGATGATCCTCATAATTACGATTATTATCTCATGAATAAGTGACCTCTCAGCTTTGTTAATCGTTGTCACGGTTACACGGGGAACAGTGGCGACAATGAAGCAAACAACGCAAGCTCCCCGGGACGCTTGCCGCAACGTGCGACGTTGCTGGTATTCCCCACTGGTTCGGACAGTGGTTATGCCGGGAATCGGTCCCTTTCGCGAGACGGGACCGGAAAGCGGGGACCCGCGCTCACTCAGCGGCACCTGTCCATTACTTGGATGAATCTGTCCCGTTGGCGTCATGCTGAATTTGGCACGTCGTCTTCCGTCTGCGACGCGCTTTCCGGAAGTCGCTATACGGCGCGGGGGTGACGTTGCATGCGTCTCCTCGTCGTCGGCGTCCGCTCGCTCGTCGAGTGTGACTCGGCACGCACAACCTTCACCAAAGACGAACAAGACGGGGAGGAACAGCCTCGACGACGACGAGGAACGGGGAGAGGCAGCGAGCTGTGGCTTGTTCGGCACCGTTTTCAAATTGAGTCTCATTTCTCGCCCGCTGCGAACGGAATCCGTTCTCCGTGGTCTGCATGCTCCCTTCGCCGTATTCTCACCGTTCCCAAAGGTGCTTTCCCATCCGCCACACGTTTCTCCAATCCGAACGATCGCCCACGTATGGAGCACGGGGAAAGCGTGCAGTCAGCCAGCCAGCGCCCAAAGCTTTCCCTGCCGGCCGTGGCAGAACAAGCGAATGAGCTCTTCAGAACACAAGTATCACCCGTGTCACCGCTGGAAACGTTCTTCAAGTTCAATGACAGTGCGGTCACAGATCTGACTTCGAGTCAATCGAGAGGCGTAAGGGAACCTCGGATACGCAAAATGCGCCTGCTCGTTCCGAGCATCTCAGTGATGTCGCCTGCTATATGCAAACGATGCCCCACGATCAGCTCGTTTCGAGGATCGACTCCCCTGCCGAAGACCCACCCATCATTGAATCAAGTACCTTGTTGCACAACCGGCGTGGAACCGTCGCGCCAAGAGGTCGGCACGCGAGCTTTCTTCGAGGGCTCATTCAAGCTGGACGCTTGTCCGAAGCTCGTATGAACCGTTGTCGAAGGGGAAACGCACGCAGTAGGCATGCAAGTCTGCACGTACGGATCAGATCGTATCGGAAAATCGGGTATCTTGTAGTATATGTATTGAATTATTCCGCGATGTGACCTCTGTATCTGAAGTCGTGACCAGAAAGAATATTCACAACGATCGACATCCAAATGTTGTGCATGATCAGGTTACAGCCTGATGCGAACAATGTCCATTGCCACCCGTTTCGATTCCTGATCATGAAGCATGATTCTGTTCTATAGGCTCATTACGTCTCTCATATGACTTTGACGGTACTGCGAAAACGGAGAAATACGACGCAGTACGATTTAGGGCTCTAAGTTTCCGAGGAACTCTTCAGGCCGCGACTGCCGTTCACCGAAGAAGCACAGCGGCGTTGCCTCGAATGGCTCGAGTCTGGTGTTACAAAAAAAGAATCATTCCAGGCATCGGTTTCTTTCGAATAGCCGCTCACTCAACCGGTTATCGGAAGCTGAGGAAGCTCGGGGTCACAATCGGCCTCGGAACTGGTTTTCATCGGCGAAAAAAACAGTTTCGGCGCAAATCGGTCAGAAGCCGGTATCTTGAGTCCCCCCAAAGAAAACATTCCGATTAGGATCCATCACCCTCAAAACCGTTTTCTCAGATTGCAGCCAATTGCGACTTGATCAACATCCCACTTGGCCGACAGCGGGACAGCGGAACTGCGTAATCCGGGAAACGATAGTCACTATGCAGTTGTTGGAGACGTTTCCCAATGACTCAAACGATGCTATGGAGGGAGGGGGCGGGAAACACTCATCTTCGCGGCAAACTTTTGATCTACGAGGTCGCAAGTCGGGAGGTTCCGCCTTAGATCTCCCGTGGTACGCTGGCACTTTCTGACGAATATCGGAAACACAGTTTCCCTCAACCATGCATCAGGAATTTCCTGATTTGAAGCTGCGTGCTTCTCCCGCTTATGACCCGAAGCTCGCGATCGAAAAATTGCCCCCTCCCACGCGGCCGACTTTATATGCGATCCCTTTCTCCTGATTGAGAAGCGGGAAAATACTTCGGAACAAGTATCTTGACCTTGAACGGGGATCGTTGGAGGATCGAATAGCGAGACGCAGCCAACCCCTGACCAGATACGCGGCGAGAGCTCACTTATTCCGCATCAGAATCGTCTGGCATGAGCTCAAGCACGGTTTCGCTTTGAGCGTCTGTTTGAACCCCTCGTCCCTCAAAAAGAAGAGGCTCTGTCGGTGAATGTATTGCAGCGCTCCTTGTTGTTGTCGTCAACTTAGTCGGATGCGTGGCTCGCCTCTGAAGTTGTTAACGTGCTCATCGAAGCGGATAATTTTCCTCCGAAAGATAGAGGGAGATAAGCATTCGGTGGTTTCGAATTCGATGAGTGCAGCTGTAAACGCCGCTCTGCACGTCGAGACTCGCACTTAATTGGATCTGATGATGGACGAGCCTAAATGACTCTGTACGAGTTTGCCAGCACTAAATGAAACTACTTCCTGACGCGGTCCGTCGCCTGATGTCATTGACGACGCGTCGCGCTAGGCCACAATTAAAGCTATCTCTTCAGCCAGTTGCAAAATTACCAACAATAAGTACGCCGAAAAACTCGAGTGAGGATGACGACACTTTCCATGGAAGATTCCGGTAGAGGAACTCATTCCTCCGCGAGGGTCCAAGGTCTCGAGAGATGAGGAACGAAGTTTTCGAATAGATAGCTGTGCGCAGGATCGGGTTCTCCGTTCTGAACCTCGGATATCTCATCTCAGACCGGAATGAACAAAAAGAGGGCGAGAGGAAGAATCAGCGGGAAGACACAATCGACTTGAGAGGAATTCGGGTCAGACGGCTCTTCTCTCTTGTGAGTTATTCTCCTCTTCCGTCCCGATTCCTCAGAGCCATCGATTCGCATACGCCCGGGTTCCATGAGCTTCTAGTTATCACGAAGTCTCTCTATTTTGCGTGAGACTGAGCCAGTCGTCGATTCCGCGATGACCCGGCTTATATGAGGCGCGAAAAATGAGAAACCTCTCGAGAGGCAGTCCGATTCTCTTAAATGAGTTTAATTCGTTCGGCTGGCTCCACCAGAGACGACGAATATCTTCTCGCGGCTCGGAGGCTCAGGGTTAGTTAATCCCTTCGGCCAGAACGATAAGCATCTATGATATAAGTAATTGCCGGGGCCCTGAGTGGCGGCCCTGGTTGCGTGCTGAGGAGAGCAAGGGGTGAAGTGATTTCGCACAGGTTTCTTGCCGGAGAGTTGAGCAGAAAGTCTCGTGTTTTCTCGATCGATCCGAGCAATGCATGACATTCTGTATCATTCTTGCATTTCAACGTCATTGACCGAAATGTAATGTGAGCCCTCCGATGACTCGAAAGGACATGGAGACATAGGGACGCGCTATGGATGCAGCATGCATCCCGTCTGACGTGAGGTTTCCGTCGTAGCTCGTCGGAAATCCATTGGGTATGTCGGCTTCGTAAAACTATCATCATCACTATTGACATGAAAGCTGGAAAACACAGGTGCGCTTACGTCTTTGCTTAATTTGAGCGGTCGAAAATTATACTATAAGTGAGGCCCTCAATCACCTTCAAACGCTGATAGCCCCTGCCGGGGGCATATCCGCGCTTTTTTTTTCAGAGGAGGAGTAGGGGGGCATGACGGTGGTGCTATCAGAGATCGCCTGAACGAGCTTCTAGCCTCCAATATTCTTCCCCATGGCCTCTATTCCTGCATCACTGTAGCCGTGAGAAGGGGAATGGTGTGAGTCCGTGATCCCTCCTCATATCTGGCAGGTAAGCGTCTACTTCATTCGAGACTTCATGAGCCGAGGTGCGCTTATGAATCGTGACACTTGACAGAATCAGATCAGGATTCCTAGATTCTTTTGCGAGCAGGTGGACGACCACCTCAACGGGAATTGAAATTTCAAAGTGAATCTTCATCGCTCCAGGGCCGCTGAGTCTCTCTTCTTCCAACCGGGAACTTTTGGAAGGACTCGTGTTCGGCATGACACGGTGTATATTGTACACAGTGACTATTCTCACGCCGAAGTTCAAAGCTGTAATTGAATTCAAGTTCGTGCTGTGATCGCGATAGCTCCAACCCCCATAGCGCCCCCCTGAAAACGCTACTGGCCTCTCAAGGCGCGTACCAGAGAATCTCTCCCGAGCACAAGTAGGATCGGAGAGACTTCTCACAGTTACTTCAGAGAGGCTACAGTGTATCATGACGACACCCAAAGTAAAGTCTGAGGAAAGTTCGCTGGTCATGGCCCCTTGGTGCCTTGCGTGGCCTCTTCCCTCTGACAACGCCACTGCTTGGAATTGAGCCTTCCACAAGTGGCTGACAGGGGGCTGAACGCGATCCTCTGGTGGTTCCCCATCATTTATTTACCCTAGGCCGATTCCAATGAGAGCCCTGAACCTCTGAACCGCGCCTTCACACCCACTGGATTATTGGGGGAAAAATTTTGCCTTCTGTTCGTTTCCCTCAAACGGCACCTTGCCTCCGAGAGAAAGGCGCGAGAATTACAACCGAATCACAGAACATTCAATCAGAAGAAGATAGTTGCCCGTTGAATGAGAGCATGGAAAAGGTATAAAGTGTATCCCTCTGTCGGTCCCGAGTCGGCCACATGCACTCCGACCTACCTTGGGGAAGATGATGCTGTCTTCCTCTACGGCAACATTCTGCCCACCATCCAAGAGAAGGAAGGTGGGAGTCGTGTCATCATAATGCTCAAGGGGTTGTGACGTGATCGGAATATCAGCCCCTGGTTATTCCTGACGGACAAGAGACGATGCCTCTCCATTGTCGATCGCATACTTTCTGTCTTTATCTGAATATCCTCACCATTCAGCGGACCGTAATCGTTCGGTAGCATATTTCTTCTCTGGTAGCAGTTTTCATCCCGCGCAAAATCACAGGGGAGGCTATCGGGTCCAAGGTAGCATCCTGCACGAGTGAGGAGCTCACCAGGAACTGGCGCTACGGAGCCCCGAGTCTCACTCAGCAACGTAACCCAGATCTATCCCAAGAGAGGTATTTTCTCTCCACAACCGGAGAGCTTCTGGAGCAGGCGGAGGCAATTCATAACCATGAGGCATTCAGGATGAACGACCGGGAATTGCGACGAGGTCAGAGGGAGATGGGGATTATCTCGTGCGTCGATAATCTTACGCACTTCGTACTGCCTAGCCGGAGTCAGAGTTGCAGAGGAAAGTCGCGAGAGAGCCCTCGAAGCCGGGAAGGGTGTTCGAGTGAGAGTCTTTTTGGGCGAAGAAGAAAAATGGAGAAGAGGGGATAAGCTCTTCCTCAGTGTTTATTTTCGGCTTAGTGTCGTCGTCCCTACTGTCGCCGACGCCGTCGCCCCTGGTGCGAGTCTCGCCGCCCCGGATGTCGTCGTTTCTTCCTCCGTTTCTTCCCAATTGGATCGGTAATGACATCTTTCTTGTGCGTTCGTTCCTTATTCTATTAATACATAGGCCGATGTCTGGCTAGCTGGCTGTCTGGTCGGGCGGCGGGGTGCCGACCGGACGGCGAGAGAATAACCCTCGTCTTTCGGCTTCGACTCGTTCCGGGACCAGGAGCAGAGCAGTCATGCTGCCTTATCTGCGTTGTGCTGGGAACCGAGGCTACAGTTCCCCATCGGATTTTCTTTCTACCGTGGGTCACTTTCGATGCCAGCGTATCGAGCGACCCCAACCTACGAGCGTAGCGGAGCTCTGGTCACGCAGCGCTTCTAGTCCACCGGTTCACCCGATGCGGGGAGAGATTGCACTCGAAGGTAGCTGACTGCTGAAGATTCTCGGCGAGAGCTCCGGATTTTCTCGAGTGTGGGGCCCAGACGGAATCCGGCGATGAAGTACCCGTTCAGACCGCGATCGAGCGATGGAAACTCCTTGGAAAAACTTTCCTATGTAGCTCAGCCTCTGATTGATCAGTTTTGAGATTTAATCCTGAAAGAATCCGCGAATCACTAGAGGAGACCGATCACGTGCCACTCACCGCTTCCGCTGAACGAAGACTCCTCTTTGTGCTCTCAAGTTCTTTTTGAACCTCAAGAGATGTCCTATGAATCCTCATTCCCAGTTCTTGGACTCAAGAGTCCCGGCGCCCTGATAGTATTCGTGAGATACCATCACCACTCGGCTCGCAAGGAGTGTTTCTCGGGCTCCGGGAACATGCCGAAGGGCAGCCCGTGATCGTTTGGAAGGCCGAAGTTCTGACATGCCGCGGTCAAGTTCAAATATCTCACGGGAAATCGACTCACCGAAGGTATACCCATATCGCGTTGTTAGATCAAACTGTGAGAACATCGACAAAGGAAGGCTCAATTTTCCATGATAATTATACGCCGCTAAGTTTATTATTGTTCCGAGAATCGGGCTTTCGTTGGATGAAGTTCCAAGAGCTTCTTGTCCGTCTCCCTGTCATTATTGTCTCTCCTTTCACCAACACCATTCCGTTCCATTGACATACCTAGCGTACATCGTTTTTGTGAGCGATTATTGTTTCTCAATCATATTCTCTAAAGCAAACAGATGAGGAATGATCAAGGTCCGCACCCATATTTGCCGACGTCAACCAGTCGGTCGGTTTGAATAATATTAAAATTCAAAATCAGCAGAATCTCGTTGATGCATATACAAATCTGGCCACATCCAGCTCTGCGCTACCGTCTCGTTCGTCTCCTTCCTTCCTTCCATGGAGTCTCGAGGGATACCTACGCCGAGGCATACCTAGTATGTTACAAATTCCCGTAGCCCACCTGACGGAGTTTTTCGTCCCTCGTTGGAAATATTTACAGCCGAGGCGGTGGTGTGCTCACTTCGGCAGGCGAAGAGCCCCGTTGTCAGGAGACGGGAGAGTTGATAAGCCAAGCGCTTCCGGCAGTGAGCTCGTTCCGTTCAGGAATATCGACCGCTTCGACTGGGGTATATTCGGACCGCGGTGCCGGTAGGTTCCTCTGACGCTTGGTTGTGTCGGAAGTGTCAATAGTGCTCGCCGTGGTCAGTGAACAAGGTAACAAACACGACTTCATGGGGAAGCCACGTGCCCTCCCGGGGCGCGTCGAGGAGCATCTAACAACACACAACACACAAACCACACATGTCTGATGAGTCTGCGAAATAACCAACGCTTCCACACTCCGCTGAATCGGCGGCGGGCCCACCGAGGCGGCTTTTCAACGCCAAATCATCTACCGTGTGATCAGAATCCCAGTCGTCGAAGATCGCACGAGTCTTTCCTGGGTTCCCATCGGCGGCAACGGATTCTGATCGATCCACCACGATTCTCATATGAGGCTAAACAAACTTCTTGAGCCTCTCCAAGCTCCATTCAAGTGATGTCTACCAGAGAAAATTTTGAATGATACCAACACGGAGGTGGTGACGTTGGTGGTAAACAACGTACCGTTGCAACATACTTGGTTCTTTGCCCGGAAACCCGGGTTTGTGTGTTGTCAGTCTGTTTCTTCCCGAGAGGAATTCCTTCGAAAGGCCGTAGCTCGGCATAATATCGAACACACGGACAGACTGTCTGTTAGTCAGTCCGCGAGTCTATAGCCCCGAGAAGCTCACGGCTGTGAGTGGAAGCAACAACAACATCGAAGTTGATGACAGGATCTGTCTGCTGTAGGACGTCGTCGCCGTGTTTACCTTCTGCTGTTCTGAGTAGCCTTTTTTCGGCTCGAAATCTTCAGGGCGGCACGCTGTGTGGATCTGGTTGAAACTCAACTGCTCTTGGGCCCGCTGAACTTCGAGAGCGTGAGCGACGGTGGTGTTATGCAGCTCTGACGGCTCCGAGCAGAACGTGGTGTTCGTTGCCTGCGACATTTTGAGCATCGCTTGAACCCAGCCTAGTCTACAATCGCAGGGTATGTAGTTGCCGCGGAGCTGGCGAATCTCGGGACTCAGACCGTCCAACGAGCCCGGAACCAGGTTTGTGATCCGGTTGTTAACGAGTTTGACCGAACGCACGTTCCGGGTTCCCGCGAAGGTGGCGGCCTTGATCGTCTGGATGATGTTCCCCTCGAGCATAATGGTGTTAGCATCTTGCAGGCCCGTGAACGCGCCTGGAAGGAGACGGGAGGGTTGCTCGGTTAAGCGGTCATGGTTATTCGTTCGTCCTTTCCGTCTTGGAGATGGTCTAGGCACACTTAACCGCTTTTTCCCATATCTGCCCGCATGCTTACTGACAAAGCGGGGAGCGAGCGAAAGTGAGCGAGTTCGTAAAGTTCCCCTGCAAGTGAGCTCGTTTGCGCATCAGGGATGCGGAGAACGTTATCAATATTTGATAGGTGGAAACTTCTATCGCATTTTGATGCAGCTGCCCGGAGCGAGACTTCCTGCTTCCCAGAGTTGAAGCAGACGAACGAGCTGAGTCGAGTTGGAAAGAACCTGTGCCCCAACGAATGTGAGCATCAGACTCCCCGGAACGGCGCGGCTGCCGTGCCACAGTTCTTGGTTACCCATGCTCTTCCGGAAAGCCCTCCTGCATATCAATCGGAAGTGGAGGAAACAGAGGAAAATCAGTTCGACCAGAGGTGCGCTATAAACTGAGTACCTCCGGATTCATGGTGCTCTCCGAAAGCCGGAGCGCACGGAAGGCGGCCGCTAAAAATGCCCCGCAGGAACCGCAGAATCAGCGTAAAAAATGGCAGGTTCGCATCTCAGAGGAGCGCTGCTGGCGGACGTTCGGTGTCTCCCTTTTCGGAGGTCCAGGGCTGAGCTAGAGAATCCCCCGTCCTTGTTTACTGATACTGAAGAAGTTCCACGGCTCGACTACGGAATCGATGGCGCGGGTCCCTCTCTTTAACTTGAAGCGGCGCGGCGAACAGAAGAGCGAAACGGCATTTTGTGCTCTGAAGCTGGTCTCTGCGAGAACGACCAATCCAATAGAAAGTTCCAACATCCTTGAAGCGTCTCCCCCAACGAAATGGGCCGAGGCAGAGAACGGAAGGACGAGCGGGCCCCGCCTCTACGTGATTTCGTTTTGAGCGTGTTTCTTCCGGTTGGACCTCCACGCCGACGCCCGTGCTGCCAATGCCTGGCGGTCGTTTCATTCCGGCCGTGAAAACTCGCCGTCTGATGTTTCGGCTAATGCTGTTACAGACAAGCAATTAGTTACGCAGGGCGAACTCAAAGCGAGTAAAAATCGCAGTCAATCGCTTTCTCAAACGACGTCTCGTGTTCCCGGAGCAACATCCCGTCCGGTGTCCGAGCCTGGTACTGCACTTTGCGACCATTCCCGCTGCCGACGGAGTCCTTGCGACGGAGGAGCGCTCATCCACTTTTTTCTCCGCCATCTGAGATGGCTCATTTTCGGAGAGGAGCTTGCACGACCCGTCTCTCACGCTATACTCTCATACTTCAGAATGATCCAGGATAACTTGAAAGCGTTTAGCATGCATGAACAAGCCTGAGCAGGTTAACCGAACCAGGCCTGAAGCTTTGATGAACTAGGAGCTTCCCTTTTTCGGTTCTCACCTGAGTCGAAGACGCGCACCACGGAGTTGCTGATAATGATGCGATCCACTTTGCTGAGGCCCCGGAAAGCAAACTGGCCGATCGCGTCAGACTTCATCTGATCGAACGCGAGCTCAGTGACGTTTTCCAAGCCGTGAAAAGCATCCGACTGGATGGTGTCCACCCGGAGTGGCATGTAGATGACTCCCACATCCCTGATATCGTTGAATGCTTTCGTCTTGATGATCACTAGTGGGTTGGCATCCAGCGAGATGTGCTCGATGTCCCTCGAATCTGTGCGCAAAAAAAACGAGGGATTCAGATTGAGAAGACTCGATCAACAACTCGTTCCCAATCCTTCGTGGCCTTCACCGCGCGTCCGAATCTGTATGTGGAAGAAGAGTCGTTCCGCTAATGCCTCGACAGGGAGGTAAACGACCGCCTGATGGCTTCGACTCCCAGCGCTGACAATGTTCCCATTCTCTCCGGGCGCGGGCCGGAGTGCGTTCTTTCTATTGGCGTTGTGGTGGACGCGTCCGCTAGAAGTCGAACACCCGACAAGCTACTCGAGTAGGTCTCGTCTCATCAGCGCTCCTTGAGATTTTGTGCACTGAATTGAGCCTTCTACGCAAGATCGAGGGAGGATTCTGATGGAAACATTCGCCACTCAGTTGAAGGGAACCGAGGGAACGACTCATTGCTCTCCTCGGTTCTGCAAGCAACGATGCGATAGCTTTGGATTCAGGCTAGCGTGCCAAAATCAGTGTTCCTCGCGCTCCCTCATCAGACTCTGTGTCGTCATACAGTTCGTGGAGGGGTTTTTGGCCACTTGCCTACAACAGTGTTTCTGATCGTATTCTCTCTTTCCAAGGACGGAGCGCTGCGAGGAAGGGATCCGCCCGGGATCGGAAACTCAGTCACTGCGGCGGCGGTGTCATCAGGATTTCCAAGTCATCTATATACAATACTACTCTCGATGCAGATCGATGGCCTCGGGAACGCGATGTGGAGGCCGGGGACGAGTGGAATGAAAACACTCACCGGCGAAAGCATTCGGTTCGATGCTCTGGATCCGGTTGTATCCGAGATTGAGAAACTGTATATGCTGCAGACCGGAGAAGGCGTAGCTCGCTAACAATGTTAGGGGATTGTTCTGTAAGCTGAGCTCCTCCATGTTACGTAAACCTCGGAACGCGTTTGGGGCGACCACCTGCAAGGTACGGCCGCAGTGTTACTCCCGTGTCCCGAGACAGAGACCTGCGCGACTGGAGCAGCATCAGAAGCAACACCACTGTGACAAGTGGACCCATTAGCGACAGCTAACACATGCAGTTTACGCCGGAATGTTCGCAACTTAACGGCCCTTCGGAGAGCGTCGTCGAATCCGAGCCATCCGCATGGTTGGTAGGTCGGTTCGCTTCCGGACTTGATACCAGGCTGACCGGCGGGCGCGAACCCCAGTAAACTCAATGCTCATAGTCTTCGCGTTTTATGAGCGCGCCCGATGGGACGAACCCGCGGCTGGGAGACAACTGAGCACAGTCAACGCCGACGACTGGGAGGATCCCTTACCGTGATCTGGTTGTTGTCCAGCAGCAACTTCTTGAGATGCCTGAAGTGCTTGAAAGCATCGGTTGGAATCCGCGAGATGCTGTTGCTCATCAAAAGAATCTGCCGAGCGTCCTTGGGGATGTACTTGGTCGGGAGCGAATCCAGACCCGTCTCCTGACACAGAATCTAGAAAGAGAGCAAGAGAAGCCATTATGACGATGCCTCTGTAGTGACGTAACACATCCGGATTTCTTGGAAATCATCAGCGAGTCGTTGAGTCCCTTGATCTCTTGATGAGAGCTCGGAGTCCGAGATGCTCTCGCGTCCGGAACGTTTCTCGTTGAACCATGCCTCCCGGACTTCACTATCGGAACATCCCGGGTAGCGAAAAAAAGGCAACAATATGTTCGCTTTCACGTCATCGACTGTTCATCTGTCAGTCTGTCATCGGGTCTCGGCAATCGGATTCCCGGTTGGACCGCTTGACGGGCGTTCCTCCGTCCGACCGTCCGCCGGGGTTCGATCTATCTATGCGTCGATCTATGGAGCCTCTCTCTGCAAACCCACGCGGCAGCCGCACGTGTGTCTGCGTTGGTCGGTACGTATTTCCGTCAAAGGCCATGCAAATTCTCCATCGACCGGGCTGCGGAGGGAGGTTGCGAGTGTCTTGTCAGCCAGCCCGTCAGTCGGTCGCTTGCTTGCTTGCTTCCTCGGTCGTCTAACTGAAAGCGGCTCATCAAGGAAGGCTGGAAGACTCTGGAGGATGGGCTGGAGCTCCCTGGAGAACCATCACATTCAAGCATGCTATCTCGTCACTTTTCCCTTCCAGTGTCCTTGACATAAATAACTGGAACTCCGCTTGAATGATCCGAACCTGGAGCTTTAACGAAGTTCCAGCGAGACGGTCTTTTGCCATGTGGGTGATGAGGTTGGCGTGATCTTTTTGTGCTCCTTAATTGTTAGAAGAGCGCGGACAAGTCCGAACACGCGCAAACCAATCGAGGCAACGTGTTGCAGTCTGCACCACACTGCGCTCGTTGGCGTTCGTTCAATCAACCTCGCGGAGTTTATTCGGAATACCTTGCGGATGCATGTGTCGCATGTATGAGACCATTATTATTATTATTATGAATCCTCTGAACATCCCTCAGCCGGCCGAGGGTATCCGACCCGCGTATGCTCGCGAGGTAGCGCCTCCAACTGCGACGCTATGCTGTGCTATCACAAAATTTGTCTGTGCTATGTATGATGCGTGTTTCACTCAGAGTCCCCCGAAACTGCGGTCGGCGGTCAGTGCGTCGCATTCGGGAGAGGGTTCTCGACAGACCTCGGATTCAATGCAATCGGAGACTGAACTCGAGAGAAAGCGTACTTTCAGTACTAGATGAAAATCACCGCTCCTGTACAAATTTTAGCCCTTCGTCGAACATGAGCACGGATGTAGCGCGCATGCATGCTCCTTTGCGGGGCAGGACTTGTATCGGGAGGAGTGCGGTAGGTGTCGAGAATTCCGTGGCGGAATCGGGGCGTTATCATCCTACCATTCATCGATGTGAACCCGGACTCTACCAGCTCAGCTGCCAGTCGGGATGGGGGATCCTGCCATATTTCCTCCCGCCATGACGAGTTTCGGCATGGAAAGTCGTACGCGTCTCGTTTCTGCTTGGAGGAAGTTTTGAATAGGCACAACGAAGGCCGTGTCTCCAGAACCTCTTTCGTTTCCTCTCGCTTCTCCGAGTCGCTCTGTCTGTTCTCTAAAGTTGGCCCCCGCCCCTCGGTCCCGCTCTCATTCGTCGTTCTATTTCTTTTGGCTTCTTCTCCTCGTCATCCGAACCTTGCCTACTCAAGAAAAAGTCTCGTCCAATTCAAGGCAATCGTTCCGCCGTGTCCCGGATGACAGTTCAAGGTCGTTCGCAGGATGCAAGACTTTTAAATCGTGGCCATTGCTGAGCCGGACTCGCGCATCTGCGGTTGATTCGTGGCGGCTGAATCAGGGGACGTGAACAAAACGCGACAGAGGTTTTGTCCGTCTGACCATTCGTCTGTTCGTTCATTCATTCATTATTGGCCTCCGGCAACGCAGTCCGCTGCATCAAACCTCACGAAGAAAGGCTTGGTCGAGCTGGCCAGCCAGTCATCTGAGCGGGAGCTTGCCGCTTGGGCCGAGGAAAAAGCATGATGGAGCTCTGAACCAACGCGCTCTGTTCCGAACGAAGGGAAAAAGAACCGAAGGCTTTTGCTCCGCCACCCGCTCGCTGAGTTGAAGCTAGGAACAGAAACAGCGACGCCATTAACCCGCTTGCTTTGCCGACAGGCGAAAAAATCGCTGAGGCAACTTTTGTGAGACCAGGAGGAATCGCCAGCAAAGCGCGGAAAACCGAGAGGAAGTGGGGGAACAAATGAAGAGGCTCGTTTGACCCACCCCGGGTCAATGGTTGCGATGAGTCAAGAATCGTGAACAGAGAACTCTTCGGAGGATGCTTTCTGAACACAGATAAACAACATCCGACAGTGTTCTGGTGGAGCATCCTCAAAACAACACCTATGACATAGGAGACGAGCTCGGTCCGACGGAATCTGTTGCCTTGTGCTTCCTTGTTTCGTTTTTCCATCCCATTCTTCCCCCATGCGGAGCACGATCTGCACAGCCTGCTTCGAACGACATTTGCCACGGCTAGACGGAGTCATCGCCGACGGGACCGTCGGCAACTCAACGTTGTTTCCAACAGAACAGACGATTGCGTTCTAGAAAGATAAGCAGCACATTTATCGAAGGTCACTGACTTCGTTTCAAAGTCAGTACTCCAAACGAGGTCAACGAGTCATTTCCGTACGGTTTCAGACCTCCTCCTTTCGTACTTTCTCCCGACCCGCGGCTCGATAAGCGAGAAAATACTTTGAGCGTCAGCAACGACGACGATGACGACGACACATCAGGCCCACTGAGAACCCTCACGAGGTAACGGAAGGACTAAAACGGGACTGTGTCCTGAATAGGCTCTAGAGTCCCTCGCTCTGGAGAACCACACGAAATGCGGCGATCTTGTCGGAGTCTGATGGATTACCCAGCAGCTGACTCCAGATAGCATATCAGCAACGATCACCGAGATCCTCGGGCGAGATCGGACGTGGAAACGTTTTAGACTCGCCCTCCCCGGCCCCTCTGAACTCCAGGCAGATCCGATCGGGAGCCGCACCGCGCTCCCCCGGTGTCCGCGGGCGGCTTCGACAGCCTCGAGTGTTCGAATAATAATCAAGGACCAGGAGGATTTCGACTTGAAAGTCGCTCTCTTCCGGGATTCTGGATGCCGTCGGTGTCGCAAGAAACCTCTCGACGTGACGCTAGGCTGAATGACAAAGACAAAGAGCCGGGCGGAAACGCTGCGATGGATGCGCGAATGCGGACTCCAGTGCATCTTTTATGCTTACCCAACACCGCCCCGCTGGCCAAGGTGTAATTTCCGGCTGGGTGCATAGGCGGAAGCATCATTGTAATCTCATGGTGATGATGATGATGCAGCGGCGGCGGCGGTGGAGGAGAACCGGGAGGGGCGGGGACGCTCAAATTACGATAACATCAGCAACATTGAGCTCACGGGGAAGCTGGAGAACGGGGCCGTCTCGAAGAGAGGAAACTCATTCGGAACCCTTTCATCCAACCTGAAGAATCGTTTTTCCGTCGACGTCTTTTACGACGGTGACGACGTACGGCGTGAGCTCGGCCTCGCCAATTTGTCAGTCTGATTGCTCTACCGGTGGCCTGGTCGGCGGCGGGACCTCCCAACGCTGCCCATCATCGCGTGACCACAGGGCTGAATTCTAACCAGGGCCTGCTTTGGGGCGACACCGCTATCCACAGAAACAACGCTAACGGAGCGCTCAGGGCAACAGAGGGAAAGTGTTTGATCTCTATTCAGGATCGCTGGTAATCACTGGAAGAGCGCCGCCGAATGGGAACATGGCTTGCTTGCAGAGCTCTCCGCGCGCAACAGGGAAACTGACGGAATACTTAGCGCTAAGGGTTTGCGCACTCGATACCGGGGAGAACCGCTTCACGCCATCTTCAGCAGACCCTCCGAGGCTCGTGTCAAGATTTCGAGCACCTCTTGTCCAGGTTGTGGAGGTCGTCGAGCGTCGTGGGAGGAAGGTGAGGGCACACCGAGGCCCGACCGCCGCTGACCCTCAGCGGCGCGGCGGCTGATCTCGCGGCTCCCCCGACACCGGGTTTAAGCGCTCACCAGACGAATCGAAAGTACTTTATTCTGAGCGCGGCGAAAACCGAGGTCGTTCAACAGCAAACACACAAACGGATGCTTAGACGACGGGGAAGATCCTCGTCCACGGATTTTGACACTGCCCCTCGATGCCATAAGAAGAATCCTTCACAGGGGACGTGGGGCGCGTCTAGGCCGGGGATGCCCCTCTGAGAACAAGTCGGGGATCGTCGTCGTCGGCCATCACCGATGCCTTGAGGTTGTTAGCGAGATGTTCACAAGCTGGTGCGCGGCAGATTACTCCGTGCGTGGCCGCGGAGCTTTCCACGAGGGCTTGCATCGGTCCGCGTTCCCGAGCGCCAGATTCAGCCGGCTCGTTTTTCCGCTTTGTTCCCAGGTTAATGAGGTAATGACTCATCCTGCCGAGAGGCGGTGTGAGCAGTCCCGGTGCGGCGACCTGGTTGGCCGATTCGTCGGCTGCCAGGGGGGCGAGCGAATGTCGCTTCTAGTTCTGACCGACCGCAAAGAAACTCGTCTGACTCCGCTGTCTCGTCGCTCAAATGACGGCGCGCGTTAACTTCACGTTGCATTGGCCGCGTCGTGTCGCGACTACATCCAACACAATGCTCGGCCTAACGCGCATTGAACGTAATTATCCAGGATTCCATAGAAGTAGCACAACAAGCGAAAGGGGGGGTGGGCCGCCGTCGTGGAACGTCGTCGTCGGAACAATTGCGCGCAGACCGAGACCAACGGAGGGCGCCTGGTTACCCTCAGGAAAGAAAGCTCGGAGCCCAAACTTTCCTCCGCTCCAAGAGGGGCAAAAGAGATTGTGACCGGGAGGAACAGCGTTCGGAGGACGATGAGCGACGAGAGGAGCGGAATGGGGGCGGGGAACATTATAGGAAACGCCGGGCTGCCCTCGAGACGCAGTTCTCTAAGGGACAGAGCCCGAGCTGAGGAACGACGAACGCCGCACCGCACGAAATTAACCAGAGTGCTTCTGGTTCTATTTGTGAACACTCGCTCATTGAGTTAGGAGTGCACAAGGCTAATAATTTCACATCACAGGTGATTGGCGACGCCCCGGGAGCCAGCAGGAGGAGATGCGGCGCTTAGTTGACCGCTTCTAATCGAAAGATCGATTGTTCGCTCGGACGGTTCCACTTGTCCGAACTGGAGAGAAATGAATTCCCCCGACGTTTGGAAGACACCTCAGCTAGTTCGTCCCCTGCAGTGAGTTGGCCAGAAGCGCGTTAGTGAAGGTCAGGTTGGGAGAGATCTACAAACCTGCTTGTTCGGAAGACATTTGCATTTCACTGGGCAGAGAGTCGTCGTTGATGTGACGAATCCGGGAAGCAGACAGCCGAGCAGAGCCGAAAATATAAAACATCTCCTGTACAGTGTTATACAAACGGGGGATTGAGTTGACATTGTGGAATCACCTGCGAATCGGACAGAAAGATATTCTTAGAACTCTCTACAAACCCGATGTACTGCCTTCTCGAGGGATGCGGAACTCGGGAGCCTGACGAGAAAAGTGGCCCGAACCTGGGCCTTGTCCCTCGGTGGGAGCCCTTCGCCCGCTCGGCGGGACTTTATTCGAAATATTTATCCAGCTTCTCATTTGTCATTGTTTGCCTCCGTCGATCATTTCCGATTCAGCCTTTGTTTGAGTAAACGCTCGCCTCCCTTGTGAGCGATCTGTTTTCCACGATTCTGTTCCAATAGATGACGGATAGAATTGGTTTCCGGGGAAGAGAACAAACCCAGGAGACGACGCAGAGAGCTGACCACACACTCGTTCTCGAGATCTTCCGACGGGGAAGACGATCGAGCAGACTCTACACTAGTCGTTGTTGTGGCTCCGTATGTCTGTTGGTCGGATGACGGTGAGACGCCGCGCCGGCTTGTGTTTCTCGTCCGATCCGTGCGTCGGCTGGCTCCGTCTCAAATTCTCCGCACCACTGCCCCGGAGCCAATCTCGAAGGGTATTTTTCCTGTGCGAGTGGCTGATTCCTTCGCGACGGGTTCCTTTCTGAACATTGCAACCCAAAGATGGCGAAAGGAATAGGAGAGCGGCAGGAGAAGGACGACGGCGGCGGAGAATCACCTTCAGAGAGCCGCGCGCCGCTGTCTCCTGGGGCGATCCTTCCGCACAGTGCTCCTATACAGAAGGATCTTTTGTGCTCGTGTGCGTGAGTTGCGCAAGCCCTGCTCAGCGATAACCTCCTGTCAGCAGGAGGGTGATCCCGACCGAGTGCGCGCCGTTTCGCCCAGCTGCCCAGTTCCTTGCCTCTTCGCCCACCTACCGGCCAGTCGTGGCGGGCTGCTGGCCGACGAGCGAGAGAACAAGCTGGCCAGCTCGCACCCGAGTTCGCACCCGGAGCGGACAGTCAAGTGTTCTTGTCCAATAAGTCATTCCTGTTGGAGTCTGTTCAGACTCGATTCGATTTTTGGCTCAACTGTAGCAGGCCGAAGGATCGACTCCGCTTTCTTTTGATACTTATTCGAGCCCCGCGGTCCACCGGGAGCGTTCCGAAAGCGCGATCTCCGATCGTGATACTTCTCGGGCCCAACTGGATGAGATGCATCCGATCGACTCGAGAGTAAATGGAGATCATCGAGCAACCGCGGAGTGAATGCGCAGCCGCGGTACGCGGAGACACGCGAAACGAGAGGAGAGGGTCGACAATCAGGTCGTTAGGCCTATTTCAATCAGTTCTAGCACGCCGAACTTCGGCTCCCAGATGCGACCGCAGTCCGGCAGCTGCAGAATGAGGAAAGCCGCTGTCCTCATCAGAATTATCGTCTTCGTTCGGCGCTCATCGGATCGGGCTCGCGTGAGAAGTTGCTCATTGCCAGGCAACATCCGACCGTTCACGTTGGAATTGCACCGCAAAGGCACCTGTCTCCAATAATTCGAGCTGAAGACATGAACCGCGAACGAAGCAAAGGAACCGGATGGCGCACCCTTCGTTGTTTCACACCCAATGACCGACGCGTTTGCGAGGGATGTTCTGCTTGGTGTTCGTGCCACGTACGAAGCCGCAAGCTATAGATATTCGATGAAGTCTGAATCCAACCGGATCATCAGGGCTTCCTCCATTCCCCGCGCTTGTAACCGACAATGAACCAAGACAATATTTCACCAGATCACTGGAGCCATCTGCGGAAAACCTCGCGGTGACGCGTCCCGCGGACAGATCGTTTGCAGCGGGTGCGATCAATCTGGCCCCGGCGCTGAACGCGACCGGATTCGCTCCCGGAGGAACGCGCGAAAGTTTCCGCGGTTCGGTGCCGACTCAATCGGGATGGGAGCGAACTGCAAGCAGGAACAGGCTTGGCCATGAATTCACTTCGTGAATTGGGAGGTCAATCCAAGGCTCCAGCAACCGGACGGGCACGGCGCAGTCGAGAACACATAAAGCGGCGGTGTATGGCTCCTTCAATGAACATTCACTCGTTCCGAACGAGCGTTTTGGAGGACGGGACTCGAGGCACGCTCATGTTACTGTTATTGACGTCTGTTTTCGTTCCGCGGGAGCCACTACAGCGGAGGACTCCCCTCCGAGCGGAACTTGTTTCTTCCCCCGAAGTATGGAAAATCTCATTTGATACTACATACGCTATCAAGCCCCGTCATAATGGTTACGCAAAGCCATGAACAGGACATACAATCATCTCGCTCGGAAAACATCGGCAGTAAGCCGCCGCAGGAACAGTGTCTCCAGAGCACGTATGTACTCTAAACTAGAAAAATCAGGTTTTTGTGGAACTTCTCCGAAAAGCCGCGGACAGCTCACAGCCGTAGTGATGAGTGCCCTCGGTTCTCACGAGTCCACCGTGAGAGGAACGACGCTGGTACCCGCGTCCGTCGGTCAAACATCAAACTTCGGGGTGAAGTTCTTCTGTAGCCTTTCTCTCGATCCGCGATCGAGTCCACAAAAAAATCAGAGAGAGAGCGATTTCGGCGTTCATTCATTGTACCTTGAACTCGAAAGTTGAACAACGTCGTTCTGGATTCAGCTGTTCGGGTATCAGGGGCACTTTGACCACACTAAGCACGACGGGGCAGCGACGGCTGACGTTATCGGCGGTGACCGTCGTTATTTCTCTCCGAACCGGGATGTTGGTCCGTGACGAACATTCTGAACGAGTTCCACAGCATGTCGAGTTGGTCTTCCTGACTTGGTTGAACTCATACTGCTCGAATAGTCATCGCGACGAGTGAGCGGTCGGCGGAGAAGAATCTGCATTCGAATCGAAAGGCCTCGAAGTTAACCGCCGTTCGGAGCAGCGGCGACGAAGTAGTTCATTCCGAATCTCTTCCTCTGGAAGAGAAAGAGCCGCGTTGCCCAGAGCGAACGGTTCTTCTGAAGAAGACGAGATTACCTAAAGTGAATGATTATTTTTATGCGTTGCGATCCCCCGTCCACCGAAGTCGATTTCCGCTGCCTTCCACGTTTCTCTCCGCAGGCTCGGAGAGTTTTTCCTCTTCGATTCTACTGATATTACTCCTCGGTTCTGTTCTCGCGGCCGTCATCGTCGGAGTCGCTCCGGTCCACATCGGAATGGCGTTCTCAATGAATTCTCAACAAGCTGTGCGCGAAGAGTGCGTTTTTGGAGGGTCGAACACTTCATGCACTGTATCGGATCAACAAAGTTTCCTCGAGGAGGGTCGTTTTTATCCACAGGGCCGTTTTCAGAGGGCAAGCATCCATTTGCGCGGAAAATTCCGGCCGACCCATCAAATGCATGCAGCGCGTTTCCAGCGGAAGATAACGTTACGTCTGCTCAATGACTCAAACGGAACTAACGACATCGAACGCTCGGCGCCGTCGTCGTCGCCGTCGCTGTGATTTTGTGCGCGAAGGAGTTAACGAACGCCGGGTGTCGCGAAGGAGTTGCAGAACGCCGGGCCTCTGATGTGACCGAGAAACTGACACACCTTGCTGTACTCTAACTCCGGAGGTTATTGTCCGGAGCCGAGGGTCGAGCAAAGAATAGTGACTCTGGTGGACAGACGCGGCTCGATGGAAATGACAACGCGGACAATGGCCGTTCGATGGAGGAGGGAGGAAACGACTGCGAACAAACTGGTGGCTATTTAAGAGTTTCCTCTCGCCAGCTCCCCCATCCGATGTATACGATTTTGCGTCGGAAGTTTTCTCCGGACTTTCTCCAGTCCACCGTCTCCTTTGTTCGTCGCATCCGTCCGAGAGGGGTTCCTTGGTTTTTCTTCTCTAAAAGCTGCTCTTAATCGAGTTCTACCCGAGCCGCTTATGAATCTCTGCGCGGAAGAGTTCGCGGAATCTGTGTAGCGATCCGGTTTCGGATGACCATCTCGCGATATTAGCCATCTGTTTCCGATTTCCGCGAAACGCGGTAGAGGGCGAGCGACCGGCTCGTTCCTTCTCGCCGTAGACGTATTCGTCAGTCGGTGAATTTAATAAGCAACTACTGAAGAACATTCGATCGGTCGTCGAGAGGAGGGCCGGAAATCGTCTTCTAAGAAATCGACTTCCGTTCCCCCTCCAGTCGGCCTCGTTCGGCTCAGCCGCAGGTGACCAAAAGCTCCCGCTGTGGGCGGATCTTGTTCCCTTCGGAGCCGATCATGGACGCGGGACGTCTCAATGGGCGTCGATGCAAACGCAGGATCACTATTCTCCTGACAACGCCAACGCTGTCAAAATCAGCAGTTTAGATAGGGCCGCTCGGAGGGAAAAAATATCGCATGCGAACAGATATCAGGGCAACCCGGACTGTTGGAAGCGCAACCTCGCGCGGGGGGTCGTCGACGCGAGCTCGTTTTCCACGGAATAGCTGTTTTCCGAAGTCTATAGCCTCTCGTTGGGCTTCTCTGGACCCTGACAGAAGGCCCGGGCCCTGTAATTTGTCTCAGTCGGATCCGACGCGACGATGAACTGGGTTCGAGAGAAAATTCCGCTCCGGGAATTCCGGACGCGACAGAGAAAACGTCGTCGAGTTTCCCCAACGATTTAGACGTCTCTCGTGAGGCAGAAGGTGTAGCCGTGTGGTTGTCATCTATGCAACGGGATCATCGCATCAATGGGAAAATCCAATGAAACTCGTGGCTCGGTTTCGTTCTCGAACTTTGCTGGAGTTAGGCCGATTCCCTTCCAGTTTCTGCCGAAAACGAGCCAATTTGAGCAAACAGCGAACCCATCCGATTTCGGTTCCGCTCCGGAAGACTGTCTGAGGCGTAGACTTCCGAACCCTCTCAAGTTCCGGGAGATCCTCGCGAGTGACATTTTCGTTCGGTTGCGTCGCAGGGCGATCAGATTTCGAGGAGAAAGTATCGTTGTGAGTTAGGTCTGAGACGCCTTTCAACTCTGGGTCGATGCTGTCGAGTGAACCATTCCCCGAGAACTCATCGGAAATTGCGGCTCGACAGGATAAATTCAAGTCTGAACTTCTAAATAGACGCGGGCAGGAGAATCTTTACAACTTCTGGAGTCTTCGAGAGGGGTAGGGAGTGCTGTATAGGGAAAGATCAAGAGCAGAAGAGCATTCAACAGTGGCAATTGAAATACCCTAAAATCCCGCAGATAACGAACCTTTTTTTTTCCGACTTTTTTCTAGAAAACCGTATCAGATAACGAACTTTTTGCATAACGAACTTGACAGATAACGAACTTATCAAATAACGAACTTGGCAGAAAACGAACTTATCAAATAACGAACTTTCCGACGATCGAACGAACGATCATAAATAGTAAGGATCTGCCATGTTCGTTATCTGATGAGCTCGTTATCTGCAAAGTTCGTTATCTGAGAAGTTCGTTTTCTGCCAAGTTCGTTATCTGTCAAGTTCGTTATGGAAAAAGTTCGTTATCTGATAAGTTCTTTATCTGCGGGATTTCAGGGTAATCAAAATCGTGACCTCCGGAATGGAGCCGCGTTAAGATAAATCCGATATCCGGGGAGCGAGGCTCATTCTGAGAGTGTGTGCAGTTTTCTCTGAATTCGGCCCACGAAGACCGAATACAGTTTAACGGAATGGACCACTCGACGACTGGAAGTCTTAGGGCGGTGGGGCAGAGGGCGAGGGGAACAAATCTGCACATGGAACCCGGGAGTCTCCTGATTTTCGTCCGAGGCCACCAGCTCCTTGGATTCGCCGTCAACCAGAACGTCAACGAACCTCTCAAGGCCAATACCGAGGTCTCTAGTTCCTGAGGGGTTTCGGAGGGACCGGAAGCAGGTCGTCGATGAGGATGTGTGTATCAAGTTTCGACTCTGCTCCCGAAACTGGTATTCCGTTGGAATATTGAAAGAATCTCGCTATCGGTGGAGCTCGAAATCACTGAATTTCTCAGCGAGTTCATGAAGGCTAGCGAAGAGATCGAGACCGAAGAAATGATTCATCCGGGAGGCGTTTCCACGTAGCTTTCGAAACTGATGTGGCGACTTGATTTTTTTCTCAAGATCTTTCTCAATGATCATTGGGGCCGGAACCTGAGTTTAGTCCAAAAGAAGAATTCGATGGCTCGATCAGAGGCGCCGCTTGTCCCTCTTCCCGGGGGCTGGAACAGAGCCTGATGAACCTCAATTTGATTTTGGTGGAAGTCAATGTTTCATATCTGCGGTCCTTGCACGATCCGACTACAAGGTCACAGGAAACGCCGCAGGAGGTCTGGGCCTAGCGCAGGAGAAGGAACCAGCTCAGAGAGAGAAAAATTCTGAAACGAAAAATGGTCGAATAGACAGAAAACTCGAATGAGTTAAGAAGACGCCTCTGGCTGATCCGGAATTCATCGCTGGAACACGGGTCTCCGGCAGGAGGAGCGGGGAAATGAAAGGAAGAAACTTGCTACCGATCGCGAGTTCGACTCGAGTCGGCCCTGCATGCACGAATCCTTCTCTGCCGCAAATTTCTGCTGACCGAACTGGATGAGAGGTTTTCGCATTGGTGGCCGACACTCCCTCTCGGTTCTCTTTTCTTCTCGAGAGCTGCTTATTTCTTTCTCCTCATCACTCGCTTCATTGCTCTCCGCTGCGACATGGCGTGTGCGCGCAAGGGTATGCGCAGTGTGTATATGTTCGACCGCTCCGAGGAAAAGATTTTTCTCGCCCACTAGCTGAGTTGGCAGTTTTTCAGAGCGGAGGAGCCGTCATAGATGACTGTGCAAGATGATGTCCTCACTGCCGACCACATCACAATGAGGGCCAACAACGAGGACACCGACCCGACGAGCACCCGTCGTCGGGAGAAGGACGAGACCTGTTCCACGGTATCGTCATCCGCGACATTCCAGCGCCAGTCCCGGTGACCGGGATGCCGATTCCGACAATCGGTGCTGTCCGAACGGGTGGGCAACATTCTTTCTCTCCCTCCCCTCAAAACTCGTGTTTCCATCCCGATTTCCGCCGTCTCTGAGTTATCCGAGCATGTCTTAGTCCCCCGTGGAGGGGTCCTCCGATATTCATGGCGAAACTCGTGAATTCCCGCGGCGATTCAGAGTCGTTCCAGAGTCCATCATTTTTCGCAGCGAAGGGTATCGCAACAATTCCGAGCGGCCCTGGGAAACCCACACCCCTACCCATCGGTTGTGGTCGAGCATACTCCCAATGGAGGAGCAGCTCCGACCAGAGCAACTTGCGACAGGAGCAACTCGGTCGCTCGGGAAAACTCGAGAATCCCAAGGTCGAGTTCGCCGAGCCGCCTACTCGTATGCCGAAAGGTTCACACGGGGAGACCTTGTAGATCTCGGTCGCTCGCTCGGTCACAGCGCTTTTTCCCATCGTGTATGCATCCGTCATTTCTTCTGCAAGTGCCACAAAATAGGTCCCTCGACACGTCAAAAGCACTCTGTTTTATTGCTGTGTTCCTGCGAGCGACTGTGTCGTTCGGTACGAATGTAGCGACAACGGAAGAACGAGCAAGCTGGGCCAGAAGTCGCCGACCAACGAAAGCAACGCCGACCGAACGAAACAGTGACTCCGTAGAAGCCGAACCCCGACATAGGCACTGACAGACACACGGAAGTGACGATGAACCCGCGAGAGGACTAATGGTGGGACTGACTCTTCAAAAAAATACTCAACGGAAAAGCCAACGAGCTCCTCGGGAAATGCCACCTCGCGGATTGCCGAGCTAGCTCGGGGAAAACCGCGTTTTCCCGTCGAGCAGGCGGCCGTGCGAGGTCTGAGCCTGCATGATCTATCCTGGCCGGGCCTCGCTCGAAGGACCTCTGCACTGTACGTTTTTCTTCAACCCCAGAGCGAGTTTCCAATACGACTATGCGAATGTTCCTCGAGAGAGCCGGCCTTCCGCAACCGCCGCCAGCTAGGCCTCCGGCCATTCCCTCATCGATGCTCGTGGAAGACGGGCGGGCGGAGGAGCGCGCGGCTGGGCCATCAGATAGGGAACCGACCGGGGAGCCAAATAGCGCAGCGAAAAGCAAAGCGAGCAACACTGGTTGCAACAGTGTTTATACGTTCAACGATTTTTAGATGCTCTTATCCGGAACGAGCCTCGTTTCCGTTCCGCCCTTGCCGGTCGAGAGAACTGCTCAAATTTCTTCGAAGCAACGAGACACTCTGCTCCGCGCACCCGCTTGCACCGGTTGAGATTTTCGGGCTTGATGAATTGTACCACCCGTTAACCCCAACTAGTTGATGCTCCTATTCGATGCAAGAATATGGTCTAACACAGAATCGACTCCGCTACCTCAAGTTTTTTCCTACCTCGACTGTGTGTGAGTGCGTACTCGCTCGGGGAGTCCGTTTCATTCTGCCAGATGAGACGAATCGGCGACTGCTCGCTGATGATAACGAAACGGCTTCTTCTTCTCTTTCTTCCGCCATTTTTCTCTCGCCCATCCGGATCCAATCCGCGCCTGGCTCTATTCATGAATTTAAGCCCGTATCGTCAGCTTCGCTCCGGTCCGAACTTGGTTCGATCCTGAATCGTGCGCTCCCACGGTCATTGAAAGGCCCGCCTGCTTAGTGGTCCTATGCAGCCTCGGTAAACAGAATTCTTCGCCGCAAATCGCTCATGCCGCTGAAAATTCGAGAGTCCCTTCGGCTGAAAGATCCGCGGTTCGGTCACGGACGCCCACATTCTGCGAATGGAAGCCCTGTGAATGAGAATCACGGTCTCGGCCTGCCGGAACTTTATTGATTACGGAGGTTCCCCCGCCGTTAGGAGGCGGACCATAAGGATTTCTCGTTCGAATCGGGCTCTCGAGCGCCGCAGGATGTCTTAGGCCCATTCTGGAACGTTCACGGTCGGTGAGATGGAGACGCACCTGGTGGACCTTGACGTTGAAGGGTGATGTACTCCTCAATAAGCACTTGCGGAGCCACATTGTCCGGTCTGAACGGGAGCGAAATATAGGGGGGCTGGTTTCAGAGGCCGCTCCCGAGTTTGAGATCACTTCGCTTCCGGCAGCATCGGGGCTCGCATCGCCATCCTTCGAGGAGTTCCCGGGCAACCACGTGCAGTATTATTCGCCCCTAAGATGGAGAACGAAGCTTGCTTGCTGAGATTTTCATCTCACTGGCTTACTCGACGGACGACGTCCCTGCGACAAGTGGAGAAACAAATCGGGGTCAAGTTCAGCAGCTGAACTGGTTGTTCCGTAGGCTCACGTTCTGCTCGCTGAGGGCCCAATCACTGGTGAACGAGTGAATCACACACGGTTCACGCAACCCCGTATTCCTGCACTAGGGAAGCCTCCTCGAGGACTCTCGTCGCCATCGCTTCAAAAACCACCGCATCAGCTAGGCATCGCCCGACTGGACACTGAAGTCAACTAATCATCTGTATTAAGCATGCCGTGGACGATATCGTTGAATCGTCATCACACTTTTCAATTGCTGCCTCTGTCGACGTGAATGGTCAGTTGAAATCCATGGTGGAGGTATGAAGAAGGAGCAACAAAGTCGAGCAGTCGGCACGAATGACAGCACTACTTATAATCCCCGGAACGACCGCTTCAACGATTCCAAATAGAACTCGGTTGAAGGAGCAAATAGCTCAAAGAAAAAGGAAACGACGTGTCAATAATCACCTCTCCACCGAACTGGCTGTCTCCAACAGTGTCATCCACGTTGAGGCAGCCAGCGTGAATTTACCTCTAGAAAGTCTGAGGTTTTCGTTGCCGAGTCAAGGAGCACGCTGATAAATTTGCCGAGCTCATCGGAAACGACGCGATCAGTGAGCCTGATAGCGCCGAAGACTCCCCGAGAAGCGTCACGCAATGAGTCACCGTTTGTGACAAGGGAGAAGGTGATCATCGTGGAATCATTAGACGACAATCCTTGGTCTCTCATACAAGGCATGGTCATACGAAGCATCCCATACAATCGTCACAGCATGTCTAGAACCCGGACACCGTCAGCCGACATGCCTGTACCCTTCGACGGAACCGGGTTGAGTATTCCTGAAGTCTCCAGCAACCGCCAGACGGAATAATCCAAGTTCCAACGCCAAACGCTTAACTCCCAACGCATAACTTCTAACGTCTAACTCATACTTCACAACTTCGTGCTTGTCTTGCAGTCAGCTGATACAGTTTTTGTTTTCCGGCTGAACCTCTCAGCCAGCCCTCAGAAGTGTCCCGGAATCACCTTTCGGTATTGCTTCAGTAACAATCCCTATCGCCTCGCAAATCCCATTGCGGGCGGTGGGCTCGGGTCTTAGGAGGGTTCAGATTTAGTTCTGATATAAGTTAAATCCTCTTTTTACCACATAAGAAAGCTGATACAGTCTAGAAGTGGATTTCGCGGTGTCCTGAACGCACAACAGTACCTACGGTCTAAAGACTGACTGGGATCATTGAATTTTCATTGTCATGTCAACTGTGAGTGAAGGAGGATCCGCTGTTTCCGGCAGAACCCAAGCCTTTTTGCCACGCTGAAGGTAATTCCTGCCGTGGACGGGTTCTAGACCAGACCACATAATTACAGAAGAGCGGAAACGCGCGTGGTTTGGAGGAAATACGGTAGAAGCCTCAAGAAGAAAGTCAGCGAAGGGAGGGGAGAGAATATCGAGTCTCAACCGCCTCCTGTGAATCGTTTCTCAGGGTTGCTCGTGACCCAGCTCAACTCCGTCGGTGGCTCAGGACTGTGAGCGCACGATTGTGGAGTCGTGGTCGTTCGTGGCCACTCTGCTTCGTGCGTGAGTGCTTCCGCGAATAACTTGACCGTTCTCGAGTTTCGGCTCTGATTTCATCTGAGATCGACCCGTTTCACCGTGTGAGCCGGTGCGGAGCACCAATCGGCGGCACGGTTTTTCCCTCTTCCACTTGCTCGAATCCTGCCATTCTCTAATAGGGTATTGCTTGACCCCAACGAACACCGAGTGGGTGGTGGAATTTTTCAGGAACATGTGCGTGGAGAAGCGGCGTACCGACGGACACGGATAGCTCCTCTATTCTTGTGGGATAGTGACCAACCCATCTGACGATTGGTCAAACAGTGCCTCTGAGCAAACGAGAAGACTCATGGCCCGCAATTGGTCCGGTCCTCAACGGCGATGATGAAAGGAAGAGTCAATTCTGCGTTTCATTCCTCAAGTGCTCATTCCTTATTCATCAAGTGCTCGATCTGGCCACATCCATGTTCGATCATCGAATTACTGAACAATCAGAGCTGGTTTCGCTTGAAGACTCCTGTATCGGACTCCAATACCCGGTCTAGTGAAGATATAGCGCCCGATCGCGCTACTCCGGGAGTACTTGGTCAGGAATTACACAGAGCAAAACATGGAAGTATGCGGAGGGAAGTGAATGAAACAAATGAGCAAGACGAGGTTCGCGGATCCCACGAAACGCCTTGGAGGATAGATGAGGAGTTCAGCCAGAGATACCGCGGCCCGCAAGAGCAGCGATAGAAGTGCGAATTTTGGAGGCCGTTGGAGCCCAAGCGTTGTCCATGTTCAGGAGTGCACAAAATAAATTGCACAATGCGAACTGGGTTGGAACGTTGAACTCATTATCAACTCGACACATAGATCTCAACGACCGGTCTCCTGGATTCGACCCTTGAAGGGATAGCGAGCCAGCGGCACAGCGAGTGATCTGTACCACACGACGGTGCCGCACTGCTGTGGGTGGTTTCAGTTTCGTTGCGGCTAGCTTCCGGCACAACACCCCGGTAGAACGAGAGCCCACGTTGAAACGCGCAGAGTATCAGTGTTTGCTGTTCCGTTCCGGTGTCAGCTGCCGAATGTGCTCAAGGATGCGTACATGGACGAGCGTGGGGATCGGGCTGCATTTTTAAATGAGCGAGCTCACTTGTCATCTCGTCTCTTGTCGCCGTCAAATCTCGTGTCGGCGAAGACTAACTGGCTCACTCGAAGCGGGCGGGCGGACAGGCGTCGGACCGACCAGCCGACCGAGCTGTGTCCTTGACGTCCCTAACGAAATCAGCCGCGCCTCAACAAGTTAAACGACGACGGAAGACGTCGAGCTTGTCGGACGATGACAAAGGTTCTTTTTGATCGTTACACGCCACCGCGTCACGCAGTGAGTCCGTCCGCCCGTCGAGGAGCGAGGTTGGATATCGAAGTCTACGGGCGACAACGTTCCGTCTGCATGTGGCAGGGCGAGAAGCTGCGCACCGCGCGGAACTGCCACCCCCCCCCCCCCCCCCCGCCCGCTCGATAATTAGAGTTGTAAGCGGAGGCACCAAGCTCCTCCGGCGGGCAGAGTTTTTCTCCCGTCCAGCACGTCGCTACCGCATCGAGAAGAGTCATAACCACTTGGAGCCGCAATCAGTAGTTTCTGGAGCAGTGTTGCTTCGTAGCGCAGGGACAGCCAGGCTGAGGAATCCCGAGCCCAGAGAGTCCGGATCCGCTTTTGTTAACGCACTGGAACAAGCGGCGGGAAGTTAAAGCAGACCGGAATTAATTGAGAATCGATATCCAGCAGCCGGTGGGGGAGGTGGAATGGAAGAATTCCGCGTGTCTCCGCATTGTGTCTTTTGCGGAACGCGATGGTATTTCGTGGAACGGGGGGAACAGTGACACCATGAGAACAAACACGAACCAGCCGGATGCGTGACGGCTTCGTCTTGCGGGAGCAGAGCGCCGCAACTGCCGAAACGGCAAATGATATTATAAGGGAAAAAGTTGAGCATGCTTAGCGACAGTGTGGATGTGCGTCGCGCGCGAGGAATCAACTCTCAAGGGTCTCCGTGAAAATATCACTCGACTGGCTGAATGGCTGGAGGCGCTGGATCGCTGAAGGAAGAAGCGGGCATTTTCGGGCCTTCTAGAGGGCTTCCTCGTTATTCCAAGTGCGTTGGGATGCCAACGCAAAAGCGCCGAACAGCACAGTTTGGATGGGGGTTGTCCGCGAGGAGTTAGCACATGGAAACCGTTGAGACCGTCGAGTTGTCAAGGCGGTCGAGCTGGGCCGTATCGATTCCGTTCGAGGGCGAGCTCGCGGGGTTCAAGTTCCATTGGAGGAAATTCAGAAACGTCAGGCTCGCGACCAGCGCAACGAAAGGAGCCCGTTGGGGAACTGGGAGGCCACAAGTTCGAGGAGCCCGAAGCGCTCCAGGTCTGCTGCGGACCAGGTCAGTTTTCGATTGCCCGAATGGACGATTCAAGTCGGTGTCCGGCTAGGCTAATCTTCCATGCGTGGATGGAGGCTCTTCATCAAATTGAGCCGGCTTAGCAAAAGTGGCTGCTTCACCATTTTTTCCAAGCCTGATCTTTGCCGGGGCTGGGGACGCGGCAGCGACCAGGAGGACACATTGATCCCGGAAAGCAGCGACTCGTCAAAAGGCGAGTGGACAGCCTCCGGAAACCCAAGTAAACGTTCAAGGGCGGACGCATGGCCGAGCGGACGACTACCAGGGCAGGTATAGAGACAGGCATAAGGAGATGAAGCCATGCTGTTGAAGAAGATGGATGGATGGAGAGCTCATGATCGAGAATGTCAATAGCGTTCGGAGCAAGTGACGATCGCCGTTGTTGCTGTCGACGTCATTGTCGCCGGCGTGGACTGTGAAGTGATAAAGGCTACGCCGCTCGTTTCAGTCTGGAGTAGGCGTCGAGCCGAGGAGAAAGCTGGCGGGACGGGTCATCTTGTGTGAGACGGCCTGTTCTCCTGAAACGCCCAGGGCGGCAATCAGCTCTGGTCGCTCAAACAGCCGACCGACCGAGCGACGGGCCCAGGGGGCGGACAAGGCTTCCCAACAGAAAACAAGGCGCCGTCTGGGCAGAGACCAGGTCTCCAGGCCGCCGGGTCAACTTGACTGACTGAGTCCGGGCCGGCAAAACAAGTGCAGTGGTGGACATTTGGACTTTTGTCGGCCCGACCGAGTGGACCGCCGGACATGTCCTGGAGGGAAAGTAGTCGACGAAGCCACACAACAGTTAGACAGAGTCTTCCCCGACCGCTGAAATGGCAGCAAGCGAGTGATTCCGTGCTGTGGGCGATCAGACCGTCGGATCGCTTGCCGCCTCGACAACCGAACAGCGACCTCGGTTGACCGGCTGATTACCAAGCTGTCAGGTGAGCTGAGTGAGTGAGCTGACTTGACCGGAGGAAAACACGTTCGCACAGCGTGCACTCGCTCGAAGATTGCGACAACGGCAGCAGAACCGGCTACTCCTGTCCCGGTGGTCGGCCCCTCCTGTCGCTGTATTGTCGCCTCGGTCGGAAGCGTCGACGCCTGTGCTGTGGCCCGAGGTGGAAGACAGCTGTTTGTCGAGTGAGTTCGAGGGGGGCGGGAGGTGAAACGGCTGCAAATCACAGAGGGCCTCGCGGGCGAACGGCCGGGAAAGACGATTTGATTACAATGGAACCGACTACAACTACTGTTTGGCGTCCTCCACTCATCTCCCGCAGAACGACCCCGGACCGGTGCGAACGCAAACATTTGCACACGGTGCCCGCCGCTCAACATTGACAGTCTCGAAACTGACCTCGATCTTGGCCGGTGCGAGAGGCCGCTCTGATTAATCGGAACCCGATTCCGGGATCATTGTGTTCATGCGTCGATTCGTTGTGTTCGGCTCAGTTCAAAAAGTTGGCGCCACCCGAGCGCGGAAACTTTCCCGAGAGCGATTGAGGCGGAGATGTCGCCGGCGCCTTAAGAGATCTGATTTGAAATTCATCTGATGACGGCGGCCACAACGGCGCGAAGAGCGCTGAGAGCGTCGGCGCACAGGACAGCTGCGATGATCCCGTGTTGCCCTCCGCATGGCGTGGACTGCCAGTGGTCGACTCCGTTGAACAGAAATTAAATTTCTTCGAGCCGTCCCGCCCGAGCTGACTCCGATGAGAGGATCTAAAAACCATCAGAATGAGATTCGCTGGTCCCACGGAACTCGAGTCGGTGGAGTGCGGCCGACTGCTGCGTCGTGGGAACAAAGGCAGGAAGATCCGAGGTCAGACTGGAAGATTGAAAAAAAATAGCGAGTTGACACATTGGTGATCCGCGTCAAAATCGCCAAACACGTTTTAGCGGGGCACAGTCAGGAGGACAAGACGTGGGAGTTCTCGTCTGGAGTTCCTCGTTGTTCACCGAGAAATGCGCCGAAGCGGAACGATTCAAACTAATCAAAAGAAGCCTTCCTCTCGGTGAGACCTGCTGCGATACTCCAGCCCGGTGAACTGAGCGAAATTAGGATTGAGGTCCTTCGACCCCACCGTTCCTCGAAACGGCAAGCTCGACATTTTTTCCCCGGGAAACATTCCCGTGGGTTCTCATGCCGGCTTAATGCAGAGCCTCTCAGCCACCCGGAGGGGATTTGTTGTTTAAGCCAGCCGACACGACGTTGCTGAAGAACAGCGCTGTTCGGCGACGGTGGTGGTGCAGGCGGCGGTGGATGTCGGTTCTTTGTTGGCCTATTCAGCCGGAGCGGGATGAAAACTTTTTAGGTCACCCCATAGACATCATCGGCGTCTGGTTGATAACGGCGACAACATAAAAGCCTCCGATCATGACGCCGCGCCGGCGTGCGAGAAGCTAATTTCCGAGGCGGGGCCCCAGCCTCCACATGGTGGCGTGAACTCTCACAGCAGCGACAAACACTCACCGCCGTTCCGCTGAGAGAGCCACAGTCATCGCCCGGCGGATTTTTGACTTTCCTATCTGCGGCACGGCCGAAGTTTTTGACGAGAGTGTGACACCAGCATCAAACTCTCTGATTTATGAAGCCTGACCCCGGCGTTCCTGGCGTCCGAGTGCGTGTGTTCGACCGCGAATTCGGCCCGGTATCCGGCAGCGAGACTTTATTGCCAACTTATCAGATAGCTGTGGCCTCAATCAGGGGGAGTAACTGCGCTTGTTTTCGATACCGGCTCGGCTCGTCTGGGTCGAGCTGATGACGAGACCAGGTACGACTCGTCTGGGCACTCGGGGAGAGTCGAGATGGCGAACAGTTTCAGAACGGTTTCCCGATTTGCACCGGGAAACGATATCGCTGGGAGAGTCCGCATCCACAGCGGGAAATATGAGGGTACGCCCTTGTATCGAGATTTACGGGGCCGGATTCTAGAATTAGCCGCCTACAGTCTGGACCGGGATGTCGCCTCGCCACGTTCATATCGTCCTCATGGAGAAGGAGAATGACTGCATGGGTGTACTACGGCGGAAGTCGCCTCCGAATCGCATCATGTTTTCGGGAGGTTCTCTTGGAAAAAGTGACTTCCTCGGAGGACATTGGAGGAAATTTTGCGCAGAGAAGCGTTTCGACGTTCAACGCTTCTCTCCGTCTGCTTTTGGGAGCATAAGAAGATTCCAACAATTCCTTTGGAACGTTTTGATTGCTTCAGGCTCGAGCGCTAGTCCTTCAAGGGACGGTCACTGACAACCTCCGATTGGAAGATTCGCAACGCAAGATGAGCTCGGGAATACTTGGATCGGATTGTTCTGTTTCGAATGTTAGCAAACTTCTTATGAATCATTTTTCTGCAAATGTGTCGATATTTATATGTTGACTCCTCTCTCGAGCAGTATCTGTTCACACAATCAGAGCTCCAGTCCTCGTTTGCTCGACGGAAAGCTTGAGTTTGTTGGTGGGGCTGAAGATGTCCTCGTACATACTCAGCCTTCTGCTCTCTGTGACGATCAGTATATTCTTCTTTCTCCAGAAAGACTTCAATTCGATCGAGTTCTCCCGTGAAATCGGGGTACCGCTTTAAGGGCAGTCTCATCGTGAATCCGCTTCTGAGGAACCTGGACTCGGCTTCGAACCCGCTCTGACTGGAGATGTTCAATCGTCCCGTCGAAGATGCGTATCCTTGTGTGTCCTCCTTCATCCTTGCGTATCCGTGTGGAATCATTCGAATATCCGCTTTTCCTGATTCTTCGCGAATCGGGAATCGGACGGGTGATGAATCCGGGCACCGGAGCCGCAGCGGTGCATTGTTTCTGTGGCAGGGAGCCAGTTACCTCAAGCACATATGCTCAGTGTAGCGCGAGGAGAATCATTTGATACGGGGACCGTTAACGATGGGGGATTCCGGCCAAACGAGAGGCTAAGATTTCCTCAATTCTAACGGTTTCCACAACGGCTTCTTCCACTCGCTGACATCACGATGGGACCATGTCAAGCAGAGTGAGCCCTTGATTGAAACAGAAGATATCGAACGCCCATCTTCAGGTGCTGCTTGAGCGCCGGGAGCGACTCATGGAATCAAGGCTGGACCGAAATAGCCTCAACGGTCGCACTCCCGAGTTGGTCCGACCATGCCATACGTTCCGCATCCTGGCAGAGAATCGGAGTGATCCGAATTGATCCGAGACCATTTATCCACAGAGCGGAAATGTCGACAGAGCGTACCCCGTCGTTAAGCTTCGGAACAGAGGGCAGTGGTGCCGGTTCGACAGCCCGGAGACTTCATCGGAGGCGAAATGTTATGATTTCGATCCACTTCGCTGTTTGGAAATGAGCACCGTACCTGCTGTTTCCCTTAAAGTGACCGGAGGCCAACGTCTAAGTCATGTTCGGAGCACCTGTGTCAAGCACTGTCACGCTTCGCGGCACGGAAATTTTCGCAACGTAGATTGCTGCCACAGGAGAAACGTGTCGTCTATTAGCTATTGTTGATGTGAGTTATCCTGAGAGAGTTGGTCGCACTCGTTCACACTGAAGCTCGAACCTCGTGTGCTCGTTTGAGGCCCGAACACGCCTGGCCTCGTGCTTGCCCTCCTCCTTCAGGAGTTTAGTCCTCTCCCGGCTGATCAAGGCGACATCTAGCAATCGTGCCTTGAGTCGCCGCAGCATCGGAACAACATCCTGTCGTGTGCGGTAACGTGCAAGGGAAAGTGCTCTCCTCTGTATACGATTCTCCAACGACATGAGATTTCGGATCGTAACGTGCCGTTATCTGTCTCACGCAGCTTCCTGGGCAGGGGGATGAAGCGGTCGGAGGAGCGTACGTTGGGATAGGGAGGGGGGAGGAGGCTAGAAGGATGAATCGGCCATCACGGGATGAAAGTCGTTTCTTGACTGGTACTTCGTCATCGCATTCTCACTCGTAGTAGAAGATTTACCGTCCGCAAACGTTGGGCTAACGAATCGACGGCGTTTCCTCCACTGAAGTCTGCATCGTGTTCATGCCAAGTTGCTGAGACCAGAATCGTGAGAAACTGTTCTCTTCAAGCCGATTTCCGTCATTTACGCCGGATTTCCAGTGGTTGACCTGTGTCGTCATGCGTCGAGGAGCCGGGTTCAACGGGGATGTATCCCTGCCCCTATCCATGACAAAGTTTTGAATTCTCCAAATTATAGGAAAACCCGTACCATTAGGCGGAAAACCGTTATAGTGATCTTCTAACGGAGGCGTTACGAATCGAGAGTTTTTCAAAAAGCCTTTATTTCCCATCGAAAGAAGCGTAATCCTGGTCATGCTTCGCGAAACTCGAATCATTTCTATTTCCTCAAGAGAGTCTTCGGAAAAATCACTCGAGGTCAACCAACCCACTTTGCACCGAGGGAAGTGGATTCCGCGACGTAAACAGATCAGGTCACCAATCTCCTGGGGCTCTCCTGGCGGACTTCAAACAGCTGAAGTAATTACGACAACAAACGACCAACGCCAACTTCAGATACCACGGGCAGGCGATCCTTTGGTCTGCGATTTTTCGAGCCCCAGTGTCACGGTCTCGTGACTTTTGTGATGATCGATCGTCGACAGAGATCACTGGCTGGAACCATCTGAATAGTGATGAGGAGCAATAGCTGAGCCACACAGACAGCTCAACAAGAAATCCCGATAAGTACGTTATCCTAGTGCGAGACGCGTCTGGGAGGGTCGCTCCGTACGGTGGGGTGGATTGCCGACGGATGAAAGATCCCACCGAGTGTAGGTCGGGATGCGGCTGCGATTGGCAGGAGATGACACTCTCGGGACTTCTCACCCCCTCAGTGTGGGCAGTGGTGCGTTTCTCAGCGGGTCCACCCCGCTGCACGATGCCCGGTGCGGTGGGGTGTCAGTGAGTTAGCCGACGGTAGCCGAGGAAATGCAAGTGAGATCACAGAGGATCCGATGATCACTTTGAATCTGTCTCGGTCCGTGTCACTCGCAGGGCTCGATGTCTCCGAATCGTGTATGCCGGGGATGTGATGCATGTGTATACGAATGCCTGTATGTATGCATCCATGTTTGGCCGAATGTATAAATTCGTGTGGTGTTTGCGCGAATGCGTTTCTGAATGCATATAGAGACTACGTGCAGACGGGCGAGAGCGTCTTTGAGCTGTTACTCTTTCTCTGTTTTTGGTGTTCGGTTTCGTCCGCTGAGGGCATTCGGGACACGTTCCGTTTCACATTGCGCTGTTCTACGTTAGAATCGTGAGGCGTTTTCTGGAATGTCATCTCCAGCCGAAAGGACTGCGTACAATTTGCCAAGCGGCCAGATTCAGGACCTCCGAACCGAAGTCTCGCACACACGGCGGTGGAGAGGGAATTTTTTCTAGTAGCTGAAGTCCCGCTGATTTTGCAGCCGCAAGCCGAGTATTCTGAAGAGCAGAATCTGACTCTCTGCGAAAATTTTTCCCGAAGTCAATCGCGGAGAGTTCGATTTCCATCCCAAAAGTGATCCAGTTCACGTTGCGGTCCAACAGTCGGCGAAGAGGAAACGACGACTGAGAACGGGAGTTGCAATATTCCGAACGATAACTCGCATGGAACAAAGAGAATTCATCGAGCCGGCTATCGTAACAAGGGGCCCCGCCTAATCTGCCTGCTCCATCCGCGCACTGGAAGCGCTAGCGGTGGCCAGCCGCTAGCTGCAGCAGAAGCAAAAGCGGCCGACGCGGGGACGGTCTGAGCAGCCGCCGTTACTCGCTGTCGCTGCAGCGGGCCGGTCAGGAAGACTCGGAAGGGCCGTTGCTGTTATCTTATCGTCAAGCTATTTGCATTCTGTGGAGTTCTTTTCGCTTGTTCCAGTCGAAGCTCCGAGAGAGATGGAAGCCGACCGCGACTAATATGACTCCGAAGTTGACATTGGAGCGAGCGGAACATGTCGCGCAGGGCAGGGCCCAAGGCTGAAACGCTGAGCTCGACTCCGGTAGAGAAAAGCACCAGTAGCTCCGAGTGTTGTGCAAGTTGTAGGTTGTGAAGAGCCGCTGCTGCTCTCTCCAGGGCTGTCCCGGTCGCTGCCCCTCCTCGTTGGCTAGCTAACGGATGAATGTTATCATTCTTACTCACATAAACACTCAAGTCCATCTGAGAGCTTTTTGGAAATGAGAGGCGTTTCTGAGGGCCGATTTGTTCTTCGTCGTAGATTCCGTACCCGTCGTCACGACGACCCCGGTCGCACCATCGGTCGGCAGGAGGCATCGATTTCAACATGACGCCTCGAATGACATGAAAGATGGCAGTTCCCCGGAATGCTTCGCCTTCCTCGCTGGATTCCTCCGACATCCTCCTGTCTCTAGGCGCCGACAGATTATTATTTGATCCATTGCGACCCCGATCGTTTCCGGGCCGGAGCCGGAATCATCGTCCCTTGATCAGAAGCTCCTCCAAACCCTGGCGAGAATCAAGAATATTTCTCTTGAGTTTGATACTTCATGACAGCGGGATGCATGTTTATGTGTGTTGAAGGTATTAGAGCGTTCCGGGAGTCGTATTTCAATGAGCCGTGAAGCTGTGCAAATCCGGATCTCATTCCAGTGATTCGACTGTCCAATGACTTCGACCCCCGAGTCGCTCCCGTTCGTGATGGTCCTTTTAAGAACGTCATCTAGCGGTGCCTCGCGAAGCTGCAGGCAGGCGGGGGGACACCCGAACTTTTGCAGGCCCGACGGTGCTTCAACAATGCCACACCGACGGTTTTCACGGAAATTTCGAGACGTGAATCTGGCTTCGAATACAGGATTTTGCGCCCTCACCTGGACTCGCGTGTCCCAGTCCGCAACCCCCAGGTCCGACCCTCGAGAGACTGAGTTTGCGCGGCGCTTGCCGAAGTCGCGACGCAGATTATTGAGAGACAGAGAAGCCGCGTTTCCCAGCTGTTTCCGTTCACCGGAAATATCGTTGACTCGCCCCGAATGCATTCGAGAGTTCACGTTAGGAAAATTTGCTGGAAACCTGAATGGGCCGCCGGGAGTGTTCAGATCAGACATCCTGCGAGTACCCGCTCTCCCGTACCACTATTTTTAGATACATCCACTAGGGATAATGATAAATGAGAGCTGTCGTCGTGTTCGCTTCCAGCAGGTACCGCACAACAAGTACGAACGATTAGCGATGTCTACAAGCCCTGTATTGGTTTGGGGCATGTTCGCACGCTCACGTGCTGTGGCGGTCTATTCCATGCTCGGACGGTCTCTCGGCCCGCGTGCCCGCCAGACTGTCTGGCTGCCCATCGCAGGTCGCAGGGTAGGTGGCTGCCGCCAGTTTTCATCAGTCGTGCTTCATTTTCTCGCTCATCGTCCTTGTAATGTCTTTCTTTCTGTTCCGGGCGTCGAGGAGAACCATCGCTTTATGAGCGAGCTTTGTGGTTTCAGTGAGCGGTCGAGCTACTCGGACGGCCGACGAGAGAACCCACAGAGCGCGCGCACAGCGTTTGCCTGTCTGCCCACAACAGCGACCTGGGTCCGTGTCGACCGGCTCCTGGGCAGCTTGTTAGTTGGGGAATTCGGCGAACCGTTGTATTTCTTCCTCCTCATCTCGTCGACAGCCAACCAGAGCGTATCTCCTCGTACGTTGCCATCTACGTTTGTTCCTGTCGTTGGCGCTGCCCTGGCCTGCCGGGCCACCAGACTCGCTTTCTCTCCTTCCCTCATTTCGTAGCACTACGCTTGCCCCCCCCCCCCACTACGCTTGCCCCCCCCCCCCCCCCCCCTTCCACAGGGCCCTCTCTAAGGCTGGCTCTTTCGGGTAATGATATCGCTAATTAAAAAGGCCGTGTTAATGGCTTTCCCCGCAGCGTAGCCGTTACAAAAGAGATTCTTGACGCGGCGCGCCGTTCCCAGGAATGCCTTTTTGTCTTTGGACAGATCGAGTTCTGTGCACTTGACACGTCCGAACTCTCGAACGAGTTGGCACCGATCATAAGCCAAAGGAGCGGACGACATCTCGTCACGTGATCCGATGGATCCCGCTTCGTCGTCGTCGTCGAAACGCTTCGGGGCGCAAGCGTCGAGTCACGTGATCGACGACGTGGAAACTCGGGTCCTCAGTGCGCTTCCGAAAGTCACCGTGAAGAACTTTCGGCCGTTGCTCGTCCGTTAACAGCCCGGAGGGCCTTATAGCGAAATATTTAGGCTGTTCCGTTCGTTCCCCCGTGTTCCAGGCTGGCTTGCTGCTTGGATGGCTGGCGAGTCTTTGAGCAGAAACGCGCGGCTTCTTTCTCTCGTTGGCGGATGTGAGGCCGATGCCGACGAGAGCTGCCTCCCCGGCTCAGCTATGTGGAGAATTCCCATTTCAGAGGAGGAATAGCGAAAGAGAATGAGCCGAGGGACAACGCAGGGAACATGGCCCGGCGATAGCTGCGAAGGCCGCGACGGTGACGAAAGACAACCAGGGCATGTGTTTACAAACAAATATTCACGCTGGCACACGCGAGCGGAGTCGAAGCGCACAGTCGCGATCACAGTCGATCACTCAGGTACCTTGATTGCAATCAAGAATGAGGTTTCGGAGAGCGTTTCGGCTCGAATCTCATCCTCGAACTTCACTCTCTGCCGGTAACGGAACGAATCATCGGGGCGGAACGGACTCCGACGTTCGTCGACGCGCCGAACCGCCATGGTACGCGTCCGATACGCGTTTTTCGCAGAGTCGGTTCCGACGTCTTCAGCTGACAGCCAAGGCTTATCTCCAGAGCATCACGGATACCTGGCCCGTCAACTTATGTCCGAGAGGTCTACCTCTTAGGAATAACCCAGGATTGGGTTCCCCGGAAATTCTCACTTTTTTCCCCGATTGGAACTCGAAACTGTGGTTCCGTCGAGCACCGTCGCTCGTGATATCACCCGAGTTATCTGCCGTCTAATATGAGACATGGAAAAACCATTCAACATGAGTAGACCTATTTCCCGGTATAACGCATAACGGAAAATAGTACTTCCGTTATAACGAAAAATGAATTTCCGTTATAACGGAAAATCGATTCGGGAGAATACATGGAACACTTCCTATCTGTCCAGACTTTGCAGTACTTCTCAAGGACCAGCCCCAGGAGTACCAGGAGACAAGAGACCACGGTGATCTCACGCGGCTCCACTGTGTAAAGTGTGAACTTTGATCTCTCTGATGCTGTCGATCAAATATTTCCCCAAAGGTGCTGAAAGATATCTGGGAGATTTCTATCGAGAATGACCCCAGTTCCCAGCTAGCATTATGGGAGGATGTCCGCCAAACTCTCACAACCCGTTGACTGAAATAAAGCTCTGAAACCGCTTCTAGCCGTCTGCGAGGAATGAGACAGGGTCATCCTGTCGAGGAAACACGGAACAATCAAGAGAAAAAGATATTCTATCGTGGCCAGGCTCGGCGCTCGATCTAGAAGTCTCAGGTGCTCTTCGACAAGGGGAGACAACTTCAAGCATTTCGGTATTTAGAGCTTTCGGTACGTCGGGTTTTCAGGATTCCAGACCCAAACCATCCAAACGCCCCACAGCCGCGCGAGATGACTATTGGTCCTTGTCTCTTGGTATCCCTGGTGCTGGTTCCTGAGAAGTACTGCAAAGTATGGACGAATAGCAAGTCTTCCATTCATTTTCCCGAATTGATTTCCCGCTATGACGGTAATTGATTCTCCGTTATGCGTTATAACGGAAAATAGGTCTGAACATGCAGCTCCGCGTATGCCGCGATTCACGTTTTACAGATCACACTCGAGAATCGAGTTTCCTGCAGTCCGCATGTAGGATGCGTAACATATCGGCTCATAGAAGATCCGACACGCTATCGTCCCGATTGCAGCTCAAGAATCGAAAAAAATCTGTAGAGGGCCGCAATCTTCGATCTGGGTGTGAAGTGCGGGCGAGATCTCTTAGGAGAAATTGATCGAACAGGCAGTTATACCGTTCGGAGGGAAGCTTCACGCGTCTGCTCTCCTCCTGGACTCGATGCGTTGAACTGGAAAGTGGAACAAGCTTTCAGAGCACTATACGCCTTTGTCCGTCTGAGCTCTCGAGAAACAGAGACGAAGAATCTCAACGACGGCTCCGAGTTCGACCGGGTCGGCTGCGTCGAAACCACGGCGTGGATATCGAGGAGAGACCGTTTCGAGACCACGAGGAGCTCTTTCAGCATCACATTTTCATGGATCATATCTTTGGCCGGTTGTCGAGAGCGGGGTCGCGCTTGTCTGCAAAGGAGGGACTCCAACACCACGCTCGCCGTCGGCGAACTTCGTGGAAAAATTGAGAGTTTAGGCAAAGGAAGAGTAGTCCCGATCGATCGAAAACACGGAATCAGCTTTCTTCGTGGTACTGCGCAGTGTTCCTTGAATTCGCTCCTGTAGAAGCATTCTCGGAGCCCTGAAATTCCCTCTGCATACGTTGCTATTCTCAAATGTTTCGGTGTCGTATCGCGTGAGGATACAGAACCCCAACTGACGAGACCTTCCGATTCGTTTTAAATAAAAGCGGTAGAGAAGCGCGGGAACCGGAACAGATGGAGCCGATCGGCTGTGCGATCAGAGTTTTCCATTCCGAGAGATTTGTTTTCGAGAGCGTTCTCTTTTTCCAACTTTTTGCAGCTTTCGGCGCCGGATTCTATTCTCTCCACGGTTTGTAACGGAGCCTTCTGTGAGCCAGCAAGCTGATCTGAAATCGCCCCAGGAACGTAACTCTGACAGTGATCTTTTTCCATAATTTTTCTTATATTCAGCAGAGGAGCCATCTGAGCCCTCCTGTGCATTTCCGCTCGAATGTTCGGAACAGAATCGAGCCGCTATCTTTGCTTCATGCTTGCTGGCGCTCGTCGGTAATTATTCATGTACGTCATCGGGGCATTCCATGAAAAACGAGAAGGAGTCAGGAGCATCACAAACACAGTGGGAATTTTTATTCCACCTGGTTCACAGGGTCTACAGGGGGAGTCAACGGGATTCGAGGCAGTCCTACACCGATTTTCCATTGGGAGCCGACAGTAGAGTTATTCCTCTTCTTCTTCTTCTTCTTCCTCCTCCTCTTCCTCAGCCTGCAAATTATCCAGGGGCAGCAGCGTGAGTGAGCTGGAGATATCTATAATATCCCACAAGTCCATAATCTCCGACTGAATCGATCTGAAGATCAGCGATCCGGGGGCTTACCTCTTCTTCCTCCTCGGCTTGCTCCTCTTCCTCTTCAGGTTCCGGCTCGGGGGCTGGCTTCGAGGCAGGAAGCAAAAACTCCTCTGGGGGCTTGAAGACCGGAACAGGGATGTCTTCATCGTCGTCATCAACATCCCCACGATCCTGTACGTACGCCTGCTTGTTCTTGGGATTCTCAGGATCCCACTTAGGTAGTTCTCTCGGACCTTCACGCTCCTTGAAAGCCATCATTTTCTCCTCCCACAGCTTCTCCAGATCAGCGTCGCCAGCGGCTTCGAGGCCACCCGAGAAGAGCTCTTTCTTGTCCTCGTAGGTTCTCCTGTCGGTTCTCCTCTCGTATTTTGAGGCGACCTGAATCTTGGGCTGATCATGAAAGAAAAGAGGATTATGGTCGTCGTTTTCGTGGCAAGCTCATTCGTTCTCTCCCTCCTGATCAGATCAGCGTTTCACGAGGTTCAGCCACTCACCGGGTGCTTTCCGGAAAGCGCCTCAGGGTCCAAACCCTTCTTGAGAGCCTTGTTCCTGTTGATCTGGCGCTGACGCTCAGCGAGCTCCTTCAGCTGTGGTCACGAATATAAAGCTTTGTGTCAGGTGGAGTGGACTTCAGGGAACAACTATCCTCACGCAAGAGAGATTAGGCATTTCGATGACGACGAAAAGTATTGGTCGAGAGCCACTCATGGAGCTGATTTGTCGAGTTGATCTGTTATCAAAGGGAATTCTCACATCGTAGTCCTGGCGCTTCTGACGCTCTTCCAGATCGTATTTGTCGGATTCGAGAGTCACGATGCGCTCCCAGAGCTCCTTGGCCTTGTTTTTGAGGTCTTCAACGGAAAGACCCTCGATGGCAAGAGGAGCGACACGCATCGACAGGATGGTCGTCTTGTCCTCCTCGAGCTGCTCCTTGGTCTTGCCCATTTCACCTCGAGCGTGCATGATGTTTGCGAACTTGTCCAAGTTGGAAGTTCCCAGGGCATTACCCATGTCCATGGCTTCCTTCTTGGTGATTGAGAAGTTGGGCTTGCAGGGCTCCATGTCCTTCTTATCCTTGGCCGCCTGCATGGCCTGGCGTTTCTTCTCAGCCTCTTCCAGACGCTTGCGTTTGGCCTCGGCCTCTTTGATCTTTTTCTCCTCAAGCTCTGCGTGACGATAAATGTTCTGCTCAGTCACATGTTCCAAAACTTTTTGACGCTTCCTACCAGCCAACCCCATCTCAGCATCGGTGTGGCATAATTCGTCGATGGTTCAGCCTTAAAATAGGTTCCGGATTCATACCGCGTGATCTCGCCTCTTCGGCTTTCCTCTTGTATTCCATCATGGCCTTCTCCTGCTCGGCACGGGCGGCTCTCCTCCTGGCCTGGCGCTCCTTTAGCTTGCGAAGGTCCTCATCTTCTTTGGCGCGTTGCGCTTTGCGCTGCTCGATGTACTCGCGCCACATTTCCTCCTCCTCTTCCTTCTTTTTCCGCAGCTTCTCCTGTGAGGGTTCAGGGTTGATCTTAGCATGAGCAGCTTCACCGAGGATTTCGAATGAAATTGGCTATGGGCGCGCGTAGACTTACCTCCATCATGACCTCGGCCTCGGACATGGTTTTCGATTCCGGTCGAACGGATGCGCGACGACCACTGAACACAACAGGAAGGGGAACAATATTAGCTCACTAGCTCAGTATCCTATCAGAGGCATGGAGAGAGGAGTCGAATGAACAAAACGGAGCTGGGGATTCCCGGCCCCCTGGCGTACGACGTTGATGTGTGATGTCGGGCTGAAGTTCCAATCGTGAAGTCATGGTAAACGTTTCGTGAGCGAGCCGTCACGAAGGAACCACTAGGACTCATTGAAACCTCGACAATCGAAACGGTAAAGCGCCCGACTCGTTGACGGCAAGACCATTTGCAGCGACAGTCAGAAACCGCAAAAATGCGCCAGTGAAACTCTCAATTGAATAACGGCGCCCCGTCAGCGTGACCGCGTGTAAAAATGTGCGGAAGCCTCCTTCGCCGCCCTCCTCAGAGCGTATGATGACAAATAGGTTGTCAACGAGTTTTTTGTGGCACGTGAGCGCTGAAGCATTATCGAGTTCACCCGAAAGCGCGCGCAATTAATCAAATGAGTTTGCGCAATGTATTTCGAGTCCAAATGAAGTGGAACGGAAACGAAATGCTAGCTCTCGCATCGTGGTGATGGCCAGGAGCACCTCCATAGGTGAAGCAGCCAAGAAGCGAGTCCCAAGATCGTGAGCAGAACCGCGATTTGACATGTAGAACATCAATACGAATCATGAGAGAACCCAGAAGCTCACAATGTGGGGGGGGGGGGGAGTGGAAAACTAAGAGTTCCGACCAAAAAAGAAGGGCTGGGACTGGGTCTCTCTTCCAATCAGGCAACGATTACTGAACGTCGCGCGGTCGCCTCGCTTTGACCGTCTGTGTGTCCACCCCAGATTCAGTAATCTATTCTGGTCCCTCCGCAAACACCGGCTCGGTCGGCGAGAAATCGCGAGAGGGCGAGTCGGCTCTCCCGAGAAGGTAGCTCGATCGAGAGCAAGGTGAAACAAAGGTTGCAAATGGCGACAGTTTTTAACAGTGCTACATAAAAACCCACTGCTGTCTCCGCTCAGATGAGTGAAGAAATACTTTTTCCCGACCCTTCGAATCTCCCGCTGCTCTCCAAATGACGACCGACAATCTCGATTCGCCGTGCGGAAATGCGACACGCTCGGCGGCCAGGAGCTGCTCTCTTCAGCTAGCATGTTTAATCCGACATTCCATCTGAGGGAGCCACTTTTGATTCATATGACTGAAGTGAGAAGAGTTTGGAAATTCCCAAAAAAATCCTGTTAGTGGGAAGCTCCAGCGTGAGACACGCATGCACGCTACGTTAGTTTCGGCAATTTTCTTCGGCTCTGAAGCATACAGAGTGTCCGCCTGCTCCTTGGAATACAATTTCGGAAATGTGCTCGCTGCCATGCTCGATGATACAACGAGAAAAATTTAGGACTCCAGGACTAGAGCGAGTGATCGCAACCCTTTCGGCACACGCTCACAAAAATCAAAACTTGTTGTGAGAACGCAAAAAAACGAGGTCTGAGAATAAAGCTCAGCGTTTGAATTAGATTCTGAACTTCAGCTATCATTGACTCCTGATCGTTGCAGGTGCTCGTATGCAAGGTCGTTCGTCTGTATGCCTCGACCCGGAAGGGCTTAAAACGCTAACAGTAGTTCGCGTACCTGTCGTAATCGGACATAGCGAAGGCCTCGCTGCAAAACAGGAGCTTAGAAAAATGGGAAGACAAGGAAACGTGATGGGGGCACATGGATGACGTGGAAAATGAGCCTTAACAGGCATGAAAAGTCGGTGTGGTAACGAATGACAGAGATGAGCGTGAATGTTAAAGTCACAGAAGACGAGATTTACAGACGCACGCACGCAAGCATCAGTTAATCTGGACAATTGCTCAAACGTAACCGAGTTTCACTAGAAGCTCGTTCCACGCTCCGTCTTCGAAACATTGCTGGGTCCGGACTCTCTATGACGCCAGACAAAAACTTATTCGGTTCGCCAGTTAACCCATTATCAATCACTGTGAAATTTGTTCAGGGCTTCGAAAGCTCCCGAACTCTTCCCTGGACGCAGCGAATTTCATCAACACTCAGCCTCGACTCCGTTCGGTTTTTTACTCCAACGACCACTCCACCTCGTAAAAATTCGACACCAAGCGAATCCAGGGCGAGAACGCCAAAGAGGCCGCGGCGGTGGCACGGCCACGGATTCGGGCGAGGGAAAGCTGAACAAGCATCCTTTGGAGCCGATGTTTTCCGGGAAGCGACACATTCACGTATTCAAACGGAGTACATTCACGCTTGAACTAGGAACGAGATTTGAGAAAAGTCCCCGGAAATTCACTCTACCTAGAACTAATTGATGAGTCGCACCTACCAGACGGACAAGCAGCAAGTGCCTCGAACCGGCGGTTTATGAGAATCACTTGGTTTTAAGCCAGGGTTCGGAGAGAGGGTTTCAGAGGGCCACTCCGGCTTCCAGACAACGTCCCTGTTTGCCTACCTACCTAGAGGAAGACGGTCAACCCGACAGACGTACCCACCGACAAACGCGCTCTCAAGGCGAGTGGCCTGCACTAAAAGAAGGGACAGGTTTTGGAAGACAAGTGGTCGCGAACCTGGGTGGACGATCGCTTCAAGCGCGGAAACATTTTGAAGTTTTCCGACTTCCTTTCCAATGTCCAGGAATCCGTCAAGGAGTGTAACCAGATTCTTGTCTGGGGAACGATTGAAGTTCCCGAAATACTGGAACTTCAGCCTCGATAGCCCCATTCGCAGCTGAATCCATTACTCTCTGGTGGTCTCGCCAATGAACCGAGGACTATGGAGCCCGAACATTCGGAACTTCTTGTCACGTGGGCAACGGGCCAGTATTTGACCGGATCCCCTACTGTACATATCACGTAAATGTGCCGTATCTCGGAGATACGGGAGAGTCTATGGGTCTGATCTACAACTGCTTTCTCCGTGTGACGAAAAATCAGGTCTGGTCAGTATGCATGACCTCGGGCGTCCCGAGGAATCGCGAAAGATTCCATGAGGATCTTATCGGAGATATCTCGATTTTTCCCGAGGAATGGATGGATGGAGGATCTGCATCCCGCATACTGCTCAGTAGGCTGCCGAGTCGGAAGACGCAGTAACCTTCACAGGAAATCGCGAACAGCGTCCCGGCTCGCGAGATTCCGCAGAATTGTCTCGAGTTTGTTGGCCGAGTGGCCGGTGGCTCATTTGTTCGGAAAGAGCACTCGGACCCCTATTCTGAGCCTGCAGTCTCTGAGATGCCGTAGGTGAGCGGACCTGTTGGGAGTCGCTAACAAAGGCGGAAGGAAGCCAGCGAGTCGGCAAGCTCGCGGCACACTAAAACCATACTCTGGTCCGGGAAACCCGCGCGAGCTACCTGGGTCGACTAACGCTTCCGAGCCTCACGAAACCGATAGGAAGTGTGAAAGGCAACGACATTTTGCGTGGGACATCGGTCCCGCATCATGAAGTGGTTCCTTGACGGTCGATTTAACTTCTTTGTTTCCATGCACCGAATCGATCTGTCAAGGCCATAAGCATCGCACGGCGGGCCACAATCATGATTGTGAGAATCGATTCGAGATCGGCGAGACTCGTAACTCGCCCGAGCGTCGCTCGGGTGGGCGAACTCATCCTGTGACAATCATTCATCTCGGAACCGAAGGCTGGAACTCCTTATACTCATCACATTTTTGCGGCGCTGTTTTTTGTGATCGTCTGTCAATGAGGGGAAAAACAGCCGTGACACCCACGTAAAAGAACCAACAGCACTCGCGTGACCGAACTAAAAACCTCATTGAGTTGTTACACAGCCAATCCAGCTCAAGATCAATTTCCACCCGTCGGGTACCGCAGCGAGATGACGACTCGAGGCATACAGCCCGAATGTCAAGTTCAACCTCGATGTTGACTGCATTCTGCGAACCTCTGTCCAGTGCATTCTTCTGACCTGTCTGTGGCGTGCATTTAGGGTTCTCTCCGAATCACTTTTGCATGCTCTCGCCGATTACCCGGGAGATATTGGCAACATGGCAATGATGGCCGCTTCCAAAGTTGCGAGTTTGCAAGGCACGCCCAATCTTTCAACGGCGATATTCTTCTCCAGTCTCCATGCAGCGATTGGTGAGTGAACGCTGATTGACTTGTTGCTTGGACGTCATCTGCTTGTTTGACGCTGCTGAAAAATCAGTCCGCCATATCAGACAGCGAGTCACTCAGGAGGCGACGGAGAGTTGATCGCACATGGGAGAGGAGCGCAAGCTTTGACGGCGGCGCAACTTTGGATTGAACGTGAGGCTATAAGCCGGCCAGTGGACGGGAAGCATCCTGAAGAAGTCAAACAAAGGCTCCTGTCACTCGGTTCGTAGCTAGACGCGATACGAAAAAAAGAGTTACCCTTTGTGAGCAGATAAGGGACGTCCCTCTTAATTCTCCACCTCTTGCGTTCCAGATCACCCGTCTGTCTCAAGTTTTTCCTTCTTCTGCTCTTTCACTTCTGTTCTTGGGCAAGCTTCTGCCCCGGGCCTCCCTTGGAGTTGTTTTTAGTTCGCTCCTGCGTGTTCGACTCCGAGGAGCCTCTATGAAAGATGTGGAAGAAGCCGGGTAGGAGACCAGGCAGCCAGCGAGGGTGAAAGTGAGGAACACTTCTGCGCGTTAGACTTTAATGAAAACGCCTTCAAGTCGCTGCCGCCCCCACTGCCACCTACAGCACGACCACAAGCACCCCCCAGAGTCAAAGCCTCCTGCCCTTTCCGCAGTCGTCCCCCACCGCTCATCCGTCCGTCCGTGCAGCAGGATACCATCCCGCGTCCAGTTCAGGAGCGGCTGGCACTCTCACAGTCAGTCAGTCACTCACATTTAGGACGCACGTCCTCTCTTTGCAGCCAGTCCTGGGAGTTGTGTTGTTCCTTCCGTTCTCCTTGCTTGGCTGCTTCCTTCCGCTTTGTTCCATTCGCAAGCTTTTATTCCACAAGGTCATTTGCGTGCCCGCCGCGCGTTCCTTCCTGGGCCCAGCGCCTGACTCACAGGGGTTCCACCCCAGGCTCCACTCCTCTACTCATCCCAGCGATCTCAGTGCACCGCTTGCTTCCCACTTCCCCCCACTTTCTTCCTGTCCACGTACCTCGTTCTCATTCGCGTCTCTTCGTAGCAAGCGCGTTGTTTCCCTCCTTGCGTGGATCCATCGCGCAGCGTAGACCCCGTTGCTGATTGATAAGTCATAAATAATGCCTCACCGGAACTTCGCGACGATCCCCTCCTTCGTATATCGTCAGCAACTTGTGGAACGCGGCGGGGAGGCCGGGCGGGGGGAGGAAAAAATAGAGAGGAAGGATGGAAGCGGGACCCGGGAACCGCGGAGAGTCCGCCAATGCTTCCGATTCATCTACCGGAGACAGCGAGGTGGACTCATGCTTCGCTTCCTGTTTGAAGCCCTTGCGCCGCTGGAAAAATGGCAAGCCGGCTTCCCTCTTGCGCTCCCTCACGCCGCGCTGTAAACAGCAACTGTTAGGAGGGAGATAACGGCCGCCACCCCGTGCGGGCGGAAGGGTTCTGTTGCGACGATGATTCGGAGCTAAAAGGCCTTTTGCGTCTCCGTTGCTCCTCTACCGAGCGCCGGGTACTTTCTCGGAGCATGAGGAAAAGGAGTCGGGGAGACGATTCGATACCTTCGGGGATCTTCTGGCCGATTTAACCGCCGGATGGCTGCTTACTCCTACTCCGTTTGCTGCCTCTGATGCTTGTTCTCAGATGCTTGTAGCCCTGCTCTCCTGGACACTCTCCTCAAGCCCGTAGGAAGCGTGAGGCAAGCCGGAGACGGATTGGAAGGGACGAACAAGTCTCGAAATACAGCTCCAACGAGCCTACGGCACAAGGCGAGGTGACCTTTGGGAAGATGAGGGAAAAAGAGCCATTACGGTACACTTCGGTAGCAAAGAGACGCTCTCGTCCCAAGTTCTCGCTTCCGACATCAATAGGACGATAGCTGAAAGGACCATCAGGAATGATAGATCGACGAGATGGCAGGATGGGTAGATTGACGGAGGTTCGACAAATAGATGGAAACGGCGAAACAGGGCGGGGGTCGAGGATCAAGCGCTGGAAGGTCAGATCCGATTTCGTTATTGCGCTTCTTGAGGCGATGGGATAGATCCAAAACCGCTCCCAGCACCGTTTACCTAGTGGCCGCTCTCACGGCTGTGATACTTTTGCTCCGAACTCCACTTTCCTTCTGCTCCGGACAGCTGGAGAGGAAGTCGGAGGCTTTCAGCGGAAAACGATGGAAGAAGGAGAGGCGAAACGAGAAGATGTTGCTCCTCGATAGATGTGATTCAGCACCAGGAAGCGAGGAAAGTAAAGAGGAAAAATTGCGAGCTTGGAGTGCGATCCCTCATAGGGCAGGATCGCTTCCTAAAGAGCACCGAGAGAGGAGAAGCGCAGCGGGAGGGGAGGGGCTAAGTAAAGGCCGGGCGGCGCGAACCGAGGGAATGTGGCGTCACAAAGGAAGGAAAAATCGGAAAAATTGGGAAGAGAGACCAACTTGGGAAAAATTGAGCAGGGAGGCCAAATCGGAAGAAAGGACGAAGTGGAGAGAAACCAGGATAGACACCAATAAAGAGCAAACACTTAAGGAGACTAAGCGGAGGAAATAGCGAGGGACCGGAGAAGAGGAAGAGAGAGACAAACGATCGCGGTCCACGCTCGGGTCGAGGTCATTCCGTTACTGTAACAATGGAGACGGGTTTGGAAGTTACCTTTCTAGTTTTTACCTACTTCGGAACGGTTCTCGCTTTCTTGTTCCAGCTAGTTGTGTCCAACCATCTTGTGATTCTCTGAAGCGACAGAAATTCTCGTCTTCTCTGGGAACTCATCGGCGTGCTCTATACCAAACACGTATGTATCCCTAGACTGGACAATGGTTCTGTTCGCCGCGACTGGAACCGATTGGGGAATGTCGAGCGAACGAAGGAATGGAATACAGCGTATGATTCCACCGCATCCAAATGCTCCCTGCTAGAATTGAATACGGGGGCGTTTGTGGCGATTTCACGGAAGAATGGATCGTCGCGAGAAAGGTTGAAGATCTCTCACGCTCGCCATCACTCGTCCGTGCTGACAAAAGTACAATTCCTCATATCCTGCCGACAGGAAGATTTCCTCTCTTTTTTCTCGGGGAAACGCCTCCGAGCTCAACGAAGCGCCAGGGAGGCGTCATCCGCTGCCCGCGAAAGACTCCGTGACCGATCAACAGTTGCTTCGGTACTTCACGAGGCTGTCGAGAGTATGTTCGAGAAGGTCGCTTGGTACCTTTGCGCCCACCGGATAGGTTCGACGTCCTGAAACGTAGACGTTTTGCACAAAAGGAGAGATTCCTGGGCATGTTCCCGCAGCTCTCCATCGGTAGTGGTTCAGCGGTACTTGTTGGGGCTTTGTCGCAGACATGAGGGGGAGGTTCAACCGAACTCTCTGGCCGATAACACTATCAGGATAGAGAGTCATCCGGCACACAGCGGCGAGGAGGCTCATCGAGTTGGCTCGATTGAGCATGGGTTCGAGTGTGATCCCGACCGGACTGTGCTCCATTGGAGAGATAGCTTCCCGAAACAATGTGCAGGTTACGGGTGTATAGAATTCGCTACTGGAGGAGCCGAATTCTGCCGAAAAGATCAGAGGCGCCAAATTCCGCCTTGTGCGGATCAGATGCACTTGCGAGCAAGCCTTTTGAGGGTTGACTTATGGAGAAGTGCTGAAACCGCAACCGAGTCGCGGAGAAATCCCGCGAGTTCACGGAAAAGTGGCGATATCACTGACAATATAACCGTCAAGCACGAAATCGATCCAATTTGACGAGAAGTCACTTCTGTTCCAGGGTGAACTTCGGCGAGAAAAATTCTGGGAACGTACCAGTCAAGTCATGGTCGAGTTCCGATTTAACAAGCACTACGAAAGGAGAAAAAGTGGAACTGAGGGAGTGCCGACCGCTCTCTCGTTGCGCATTCCTCTCCGTCAAGGTGGTTCCGCCGTTGTGAGCTCCGGGTCATTGGGGGGCTTAAATCGGAACTTCCCGCTCGATCGAAATCGCTGATGTTTACGAGGTGACCAAATGATGTGATGACGATCGGAAAAGACATGAGGAACTGCTTGAGCCTGAGAAGCGGTGGCTCGGGCTTCTGGGAGTTTTTAGGGAAAGGCGTGTTCAGGGTTAGCTGAGATCGCGCCAAGCTTTGCCGGAAGACCTGAAAACCCTGATGATCGAGATCAACGCGGAATGATGCTGGAGAAAATAAACGAGACCTGGGGTTTTCCTATGCGCCACGTTGGACAGACCTCGGGCCACCTTTTGTGACACATGACCGAAATAAACAACGCGCACTCCTGGTGAAGAAGTTACCCTCATTCGGCGCAGCTGAGAAAAAACCGGGGTGAATGCGCCTCAACGCCGACTGTCTCCGGAAAGGATATCAGCCCAATCGGATGAGTGCTTCATACCTTTCGAGCCAATGTTGGATTCCTGGTCGAGAGGGAAGATCCACGGAGGGCATATGTTCCCTCCTTTTGGTGAAGTTATTTTGAAGTTGACTGAGTTCCAGCTGAATCGACATCGCCGCGGCATGGCAAGAATCGCGAACGGATCAATCAATAGTGGGAAGTCATCGTCCGACGCACCGAAGTCTGCGAGTTGAAGCTGAAACTCCTGAGGAAGGCTTTAAAGATCTCTCTTGAACTGCATGCGCATAACTTATTTCTCGTCGGATGCGAAGAGCGCTGTTTCAGTCCCGGGAAAATTTATGAAGCTTATCCACCGCTCACGGGCCGCATGCGGCCCCTGGGATCGAGATTTTGGCCGCAGGCTGCATGTAGCCCGCTCAGAGCGACCGTCACAGGAGAACGTCGCGCCGGATATCGTCGAGTCAGGCACCACCCACCGAATCTATTGTCGTGAAACTGTGGTCATGATGCGAAGTTCAGGGTCACGGGTTGCACCGGACCGGTCAGAAAAAAGAACAAGTTAATGATAAGGGGGAAATAGAATTCAGACAGACATGTATTTCATAACCGAGAATGAACGCCCGTCGCAGAGCATTTCAGCCGTGCAGAGTTATAACTGCGCGGCCGTTCATAGGGCGATTACCGAGCCGCCTCGTCTGTAGGCGGCGAATTCGCTTGCGAGCAAACGGACCATTGTCACAGCAGAGCGTTTTTGTAGCACATGAGCGACTGTATGGCCCATGGAATTCGTGCATGAGAGAGGATCGAGGAAACTTTGGCGGAAAACCCGAAGAATTATGACGTCCGAGATGCGGATTGGGCTCGCATGTTCCGTCCGAGTTAGCTTGCTTGCATCGGAAGACATCCCGACTGAAAGACCGCGGAAAGCCTCCAGCTATGGAACGGTGCAACCCCCGAATGTCTGATGCTCGGAAGCCATGAAAGTCAGGAAACCAGTCGACGACTCTACAACAAAAACCGAATAAATGATAGACTGATGATCAGGGAGACTCGCGGGATCGAAGGAATGAATGAACGAACGAACGAGCGAACCTCGGCTGACGGCCACACGAGCAGACCTAAACGCGGCCGACAGTCGTCTAGCGATCTGACGGAGGGACCGAAGAAACGGGCTGCGCCTTTTCCGATCTTGGTTCCTTTTTATTCGTGGACTCTGCCAGTCATTCGACAATTTATTAATCACTCGTTCTTCCCTCTTTTCCGCACCATTAGATCAGTCGGTATCTCTTCTCGAAGAGGGTGCATCGGGCAAGCATCGATGCGCTCGCGGCAGCTCCAACCGAAACGCCGTCAGCAGGTTTAGTGCTCCGTCATTGAAGTCCTGTGACATCGAGAGCGATCTTCGAGCTTTCCGGCATCCGCAGGTTATGTTCGTGCGCTCTCGGAGCCTCCGAATGATTTCTTGAAAACCTCGTTGTGCTGCCAGGATGAGCTCGTCGGCTCCATAGCACTCTCAGCGCCTCCGTCCTGGCTCGATTCGAATTCCCGAACCATTGAGACCACATTCGTTCCGCGAACGAACTGCGCGAGCAGGATGATGTGGGGCCTCGCTTGCCCGGCGGGGAATCAGTCAGTGATCAGATTTCGATCCTCTCGCCTCAATGGAAATAAAGTTCTCTCGCGGCGAACGAAATCTGAATCCGTTTTGGCGAGGTCGCATCGCGCATAGATTACCCCTACCCTAGAGCTGATAGCTGCGAGGCTCGACAGAAAGCTTTTTCCCTCGTCAGGTCGGCTTTGCTTTCGGAGTCACGCATCGAGCCAACCACCGTCTCCGCGCACCCTGAACGGAACTCTTGCAGCAAGGCGGATATAGACAACACGCGTATATCCTACTTCCCTTGACAAAAATAGGTCTTCGTTGGCCATCCACGTCAATCCGTGATGCACATTTTCTTCCGCTAGGGCTTTTTGCCTCTTTCGTTCGCCTGCCTTCTCCCCGATTCACGCTCTTGGGTCTCCCTCGTTCCATGTCGCTCCTGTGTGCGCTCTCGCCAGGTTTCCGTCGCGTCCTTCCCACGGGAGCTCGATCCGTTCGAGCCTTCCTCCCTCGCAACGCTGTGTTCTGCGCTATTTCGAGTCCGGGTTTCCGAGCAATTCACTTGTCGATTGCAGAGATCACGAGATCTCTTTACTGCAGGTATGAAATATCCATCCGATCAAACCTCGTGAATGGATTCTCAAGACCGCCGCGAATCGAAAGCCGTCGCGATCTGCTAAAGGTCTGGTATCCCGCTCCCATGACATCCTCGTCTGCCTCTCGATCCGACCTCGCATCGGAAAAGAAAAACAACTCCAGTGAGATAGGAATACACCATTTCAGATTCGCGGGTGAATCGATCGTCAGTTGTGCGCCATTTAGAAACCTTCCTGCGTCCGCCACGGAGAGGAATCACATTCCCCTCCGTCCAGGACCTAGAGAGGAGTATCCAACCCTTCAGATGATCAAAGATGACTTTGCTGAACACTTCGTCAGAGACACTTCCGAAGTTCCCCTTCAGCTCAGATAGAGAGAATACTGATGAATGTTTTCCGCTCTCCGAACATTCGGAGAGATCGTGTCTGTACAACCAAGGCAATGATGGTGAGTCCGAACGATTCGCCTCCATTTCCGGACCAGTCTCAGACATTTCCCCGAGTTATCCGATGCTTTAATAGCTGATCCGATCTACCGGATCATGATTGCGCGGATTCCGATGTGAGAAACGACGTGAACCGAGAAGGCTTTTGCCTCGAGAACAGACTGTGGAAGCGGTTGCTGGCGATGAGAATGTGCCTCGGAGGTCTCGGAAACGACCGTTCGAAGGATCCTTTCGATCTCCTGTACGGAGCCAACATGAATCCAACGTGATCATCTGCGAGCTCCTGGGACAATCATGAGAATGCGGTGAGCGGAATAGACGAAGTCGGAACGACGAATCAGAGTTTCGTAATCTGAATCAGTCATCGAAACTTCTGTGCGGACGACATGACAAATGGGGAGATCACAGAATGACAAGCTCGAGGAACGTTTTTTCATTGTTTTATATGCAATTGTACAGAAGCTATTCCGTTTCTGTTCAGTTGTATGTAGCACAGTTTAAATAGGAATATGTTCAATATACGATGTTATGACTTAGTTCAACAGAACCGTGGTGGGCGTACAACAGTCTCATTACGGAGAGCACTTCACGAGTTCCTGGGTCTCACCAAGATGGACCTTTTGTCAGGATATTCACAAAGATGGAGGAACATTCTGATCGAACATTTCCGCGCGCAACACTTCTCTGCGAACTGGTCCAACGTCAAGGCAACTCCTGCAAGTGAGAGAATCGTAGCCCTGTTGTTCGGATTTCGGCCAACACTCAACATACCCAACAACAATGCATGTGTTCGTCCTCAGCCTGAAGAGGATTTGTTTCGGAAAATAATTCGGATAGCAGGTACTCACGATCACTTCTCGAGGTGGCTATTGGAGGATATGCACAAGCTTGTTCCATAGCAGCGTAGAAATCGTCAACGTTACAAACTTTGAAAGTGGGAAGAGCTTCACCAGGTGACAAATGAAGTCCCAAGAGACATAGAACGGTGAGGGCGATTCCGGGCACAGACAAGAATGTTGCCATCTGTGAGGAAAAGGCGTGATGCCACACTGGAAGTGTATTCAACCAGCTTCCCGATGCCCGGTCTACAAACTTCGGACCGAGGCCGATGCATCGCGAACACGACAGTACTTTGCTCCGAGATCCTCTTGAAAATTCGAAACCATCGTTACCGATATCGACTCACGTTTGAGATAGTGGAGTTGTTTTGAACGATCACCTGTATTCGGAAAACGATGAATACCTCTTCGAAACGCGTCTGAAAATCGTAATGAAGACTTCCGTGAGAAGATCATGACCTCATTGGTCAGGATTTCCGAAGGCAAAACGGCTCATCCGCTGTTTCAGTCACTTTTGGATTGAAAACCGCCTCTTCTAAAACCACCGACTCCCGCCTGTATTGTGACAAGCCGAATGAAACGTCACGCCTCGGCTCGCGCGGATAAATGTGGCTCCACCGATGACACTGCCGACCGAACGACAGATGGAAGTTTCTTAGATGTCAATGTCGCCCACGGTAAGCAACCGCGCTCTCGTTCGAGACCGGGAATATTGGAACAAATGAGGAGACTTTCGGGGGAGAAGCATCCGAGTATCGCACGGAACACATGGCGCCGTTGAAAACAAGCAAGGTCTCCGAATCCGATTCCAGGCGAATCGTTGAATGCGAGTGGTAGGTTCCTGCGTAACACCGAGGGCGCTCTGAAGCGGGAAACGCTCTCTGGTTCGATGAGAGGTGGAGCGGAACTCTCTCTGTCAGCATCGCGGCGAGATATCAGTCGGGCAAAGCTGAAGCTCCGAGCTGAGGAGCATGTCTTGAGCTTTCCGTCGAGGAGCACGACGCACTCTCCAAACAATGCTCATGCGGGCCCGCAACTCGTTTCATTCTCGATCACAGGCGTTTCATTCTAGCTGGGTTCGGACAAACGTCGAGTACTCACCTCGAATGACGAGTCGAAAGTGCGTTGATAGTCTTGACGGGCGTGTGTCTTTTATACTCAGGCGTCAGGGTCGACACCTTGGAGCTCCATCGCGTCTCCTGCAGTCTCGAAGCATGCGGGGTGTCAAGGATCTCATTGCGTAACGCTAATTCCGCGAGTTTCATTAACCGACGGCCGGAAGTTTCCATTTCAATTCTAGTTGACAGTCTGCATCGAACCCAAGGTCTCGAGTCGGGTGTTCAGCCTCGACTAGTTTCACACCGCCTCCGCTCGGATTCAGATTCATGTGCGGAAGCTCCAAACATGGAGAGAATCTGCCTGATACTTCTGTCGTGTTTCATGGAATATGTGCTCCGAGGTTTACGAGTCTCGTACAACTATAAACTACTCTCGAATCCGTTCATCCTTGGGACGACCGTCTCATCACGATGACCGAGACCTTCTCGCGGCGTCGTTTTTATCATCCGTTCAATGACGAAGAGAGAGAGAGAGAGAGAGTGCGAACAATGTGCCGTTACGTAAAGTGTCTTAGATAACCCCGGACGGACAGGATCCTGGCGAATGGATCCGTGGATCGAGGAGGCTACACAGCAGGGTCCTGAGCTACGATCTACTCGGTGTCCCGAGCTTGAAAGTGTGGGACTGTTCCCGAGAGATCTCGGGGCAAGGTCGAGCCAATACCTGCGACTCTCTTGGTTTCTTGTTGTACGGGAGCAATCTTTCGCCATGTTGAGGGAGAGAGGGGGCGGGGGCATCGTCTGGGGCATAAAAATGATTGAGCATTTATCAGTCCCATACATGGAGTTTGGCACTAGGCAAGAACACTCTAGAACCATTGAAGGAGACATAGATTACCGCTCGACATGTTTACCAAGACCTGTTATTAAAAATCCTCAAGGAAACATTCCGGAGCGGCAAAGGAAAATATCTTAACGTCAGATCGCTGGCTGGCTTCCGGTTGCTGCAGCTCAGATATCTCATAGGATGCTGGCCCCTCGGTTGTTGCTGCTCTCTTAATCGTAGCTTTTGGAACCCGCAGTTCTGACAACCTTTGGGAGGGCTGATCGGCTTCCAACGAGTCGATTCCGGATCTCGGATGCGGGTCGCAGCTCACACTTTCGCGACGGCTTCTATTAACATTTATCGCTGGCTATGCTCCACTTTCTCTTCTTGCTCGACTGTCACTGAGCTCGTATACGAGGCAAGGTCCTGGTGAGTCGTTTCGGGATGTTTCGTTGCGAGGATATCAACGAGCGATCGATAGGTTTCCAGCGGACCTTGGAATCGTCGCCCTGCTCTCACATCCTAGGACTTCGTCGATATCGATCATGGATTCTCAGGATGATTAGGAAACGGTTCAGTGACTCAGACGAACGGGATTGCGCCTCGTGCATCTTCCCGTGAGCTCGGATACAGATTTTCGGAACCGGCCGCGTAAACGAGCCGCTGACAACATTGGTCCATGTATGATACGGCTGAGATAAAGGTTCGCTCGCGAGGCTGTCACGGCTCGAGATACCTTGGCAATCTTCAGTCATGGCCAGTCTTGACAGGAACGGAGAAGGATATCGATGATCGGAATCCGCGCTGGAACCCATACCGACATGGAATCAGATGTGCGTTTGCATGAAAACGAACAGTGGAACGGTCGATTTAACGGACGTTGTGGCGCGCGAATCCGGCTCCATTCCATAAAGAGATGAGATTTGATCAACAAGTCGCGACTTCAACGCTTAGAGATTGACGTAGTAAGTGAGGACAGAACGCATGTACCGCGAATGACACAGAACAAGGCCAACAAAAGCGGCCTGCGAAGCGGCATTCGCGACGTGTTGATGTAGAAGTGCATTAAAACTCACTCAAAAAATTGTGGTAGGAAAATATATTCCCTAACGAGAATCGCGAATTCAGTGGGATGCGAGCGGAACTCACGTCTGCCGGAACGTGATTCAGCGCTCCGGAGCAGTCGAGCCTGCGAAGCACAGGCGTCTGAGCAAGCGGCAGGCTTTTCGGAAGTACATAGTACGCGCTTTGGTGAGGGCAACATGAGACAACCGTGCGTTAGACCTGCCAGTCCTCCTCCGCAATGCAACACTCAGTTGGTGTCCCATGGCGAAGCAGAGCGTGAAGTGTGTCGCCGAAACACCTGCCAGAGTAATGCATCCGTTCACAGCAAGCTATCATAATTCAGTTGCGAATTATGATGCAAAATGACCATTCCTAATTCGTCCGGACGCCAACCTTGGCTAACAACAGCGCGAGGTCAGATGAGTCTCTTCACGCATGACGTCATCAAAGAAACCGACGATCAAAGTATAACCCTCATCGCACGAGTTTGCATTTTGGAGGGTTCCAATGATTCTTCCTGACCGAGTGCTTCACAAGAACGAGCATCATAGGTCCGGAGCGCTTATTCTTTGTGTCTGGAAATCGGGAATCACGGGAAGCCGAAAATGTGGGTTAAGAATTCGGGGAGATGGCTGAATATAGGAGAGCTGGAGCGAGACACACAAATAAATACAGCCTGGAATCTAATACAGCACCCCTCTTCAGCAGAGTGCTTCATGGCACATGGAGTATTGGCCACATTGTCGAGGCGGACGGACTTCGGGCCAGCAGCGAGCAGTTCCGGTCATGGAAGATGCCCGTTCTGAGATCCACCGTGATCGGATTCTCAGCGAGGATATTCTCGAAAAGACCCGCGATACATCGGAAATCGGTCATTGCGGAAAGGGCCTAAATAAAATAATGTTGTTCGCGAATCGAATCAATCTCGGATTTCCATTTCCGCATGCGCGAACGTTATCAGCTGTGCTGATTCAAAACTCCGCGGGAGAATTCCGCCAGCATCTCGAGCGAATTCCGTACTTCCTGCATATTAACATCATAGAGGCGACCACGGTTGAACAACTCATCCGGCAGCTCATCTCTAACCTCGATTTTACGGACTGATGAACGTCGGATACAGTTCGCATTTTCGACGTTTCCCTTGAAAACTCGACCATCACACTCACTACAAGTCCTAACAAGGTTAATAGTTGCTGCGTCCCTGACAGCGGCCGTAAAAATCACTAATCGTCAGTCACGCAAAAATTACACAATCGACTCTCGACTGTAATTGGTAGCAGCATATGGTTTAACGTTTTGGAGACTGCTAGTTCGACGAGCGAATTCCAGTCAAGAAAGCGAGCCACTCGGAGGATCACGGGGAAATCACGGAAGCCCGATGAACTGTATCGACTCAAGCATGAGCTGAGAACCGGGATTCCACAATGAGGTCATTTCCGGTTTTATTGAAACTTCGCAATTCTATGGGTTACCATGTACATTGAGTAGAGCGCTATGTTCGAGATTCCCACGGACGCGAAGGGATCTCGATCATCAGAACTCAATAAAAGTCCTCCTCCTCTGCTTGGCCTTGATTCTTGATCTGATCCTGGCTGCGGTACATCGTGGCGATCTGTTCAGCACTGGTGGCATCTTCGGGACTCTTGTCGTCCCTTATTCTGATGAACCGAGGGAAGCGCAAGGAGATGCCTTTTTCAGGATCGACCATCCCCACCGCTGCTTTGTGAATGGGAGAAATGGAGAGATCCGCGCACTTTATTTCCCAAACTTGGACAGCGTCGAACCACTCGTCGGGCTGTAAGCTCGGGTCAACATTATAGTAGGCCTTCACCTTATCCAAAACATGGTTCTTGAAGAAGTTTGAGTGTTGCTCAAGCTCTTCCTCCTTGAAGCCGGTACCGATTTTACATAATGATTGGAACTCCTCACTTTCAGGATCGTAGCACGCCAACAAGAACCCGCCGTAAGTGCCAGTTCTCTTGCCCTTGCCTTTCCAACCACCGATCACCACGACATCAATCGTGTCGCCGACTCCTTCCAAATAATCCTTCTTCAACTTCAACCAGTTATGCGACCGTTTTGCGATTTCGTATGTGGCCTCGTTATCAAGGGTCTTCACCATGAGACCCTCACAGTTACCTTTGATGCTCTCTTCGAGGAACTCCTGTATTTCTTCGACATTGTCAAGATCGGCATTTTGCGCCAATCCGAACTCCGCCTCGACCTCATTGAAATGCTCCTTCAAGAGTCGCCGGCGCTCCCTGAACGGTTCTCGAACGAGAGATCGTCCGTTCAAATAAAGGAGATCGAACGCGAAAACGTAAACCTGGATTGTGATCTCGTTTTGGTCGACGTCCTTCTTCTTCCGATGCATCAACGTCTGGAACGGTAGGATCTGCTTCTTCTCGCGATCATACGCCACCGCCTCTGAATCCATTATGAAGTCCGTAACGTCGTCTTTGACATTCTTAGAGATTCTGTCAATTATATCGGGGTACTTGGTCGTGTTATTCTCTTGGTTTCGGGAGAAGATCGTGATCTTCTTGTCTTGGGTCATGTGAATCTGGGCCCGTTCCCCGTCGTATTTGAACTCACAGGTGAAGCTCATGTTCTCGAAACGTTTCAAGACGTCGGCGACACCTTTGGTGGGATGAGCCAACATGGGCTTCATCGGAACGCCGGGTGTGATCTTGCATTTCTCAGGTAGAGCTTCGAAGCCCTCGTTGAGAAGGATCTCAATGATCTTGTCGTAGTTTGGACATTCGCAATACACAGTCTTCAGCTTCAGAGTGGCCTCCTCGAGGATTTTCTTCGTTGAATCTGTTCCCAGGGATTTCAGGAGCCTCGGCTGATCATGGAGTACTATGGCGTGAGCCAAAGCGGTGAGCAGACTGGACTCAGCCAACCCGATGCGTAACTTTCCCGTCAGAGATCGTATGAGGAATTTGGACTCGGTTCCTCGACAGGCAACGAACATGCTTTTAATCATGTCGACTTTTTTCGTCTGAACGCTGTGCCCACTCAGCTGCGCTATCTGTTTCAATTTGTTGAACACGTTGCAGAGCAAAAGCTTCGGAGGCGCGAATATCATCTTCTGGTTGGATTTCGATGCTTCCGCGACGCTCCCAAGATCTCCTTTGACGTGAACTTCTTTTCTTATCGCATCCAACGTGCGACCGGTGACTTCGGCCACTGCTTTCATGAGGAGGGAGTCGCCGATGCCCAGCTCTTTGCCTTCGTAATCCGGCGCGATTTTGTTCAGGCAGAGGTAGACAGCATAGACGAGATCATTGGGCGAAAGCGCAAGGCAGCTCCGGAAGAAATTGCACAAGATTTCTATCATCTTCAACCTTGAAGAGTTTTCATCGATGCATTCGAGCGTCCGACAGAAAGCTAGGTAGGGAATTTTTTCATCCTTTTTCCAGGCCGCGTCATTCACGGCGTCGTAGCTCGCTTTGTCTGGATAGTACTGATCGTTGGTTTTAGCGGCACTGTTCGCAGGTTTCCCAAACGTCATGGTATTCTTTTTGGGAGATTTCTTCTGTGGTGTTTCCTCGGTCTTGGCGATTTTTCTCTCTGGAGACGCGACTTCGACTTTCACTGAAGACAGAGGTTCTTCGATCATGATACCTTGTTGGCCTGCTTCTTCTTTTGCTTTTCCTAGCTTCTGAGGGTGACGAGATTGGTTATCAGATCGCCCGATCCAGTGGCCAGTGGAGTTCGCTCGAGTTCGTCGGAAAAATAAGACTCACCTCGCCTTCCGGGCTTCCAGTTATCTCTGGTTTCATGGGGGACTTCTTTATGGTTTTGCTTTCCTTCTTACCCTGGACAGAACAGTACATCAGAATCACGTCGAGCTTTGGGGAAACACGTCGACAATGGAGTCAATCGAAGCAATCACATCAGGATTCTCAAAATCTGACCAACGATGCAGAGATCGTTTCTTTCAGGTTCGAGCTTAGTGGCTGCAGATCCGATCCGGTCTCTATGAGAGTTGACGCGGCCGGTCAGCATCAAATGTACATCAGTTGCTCACCTCAGCTGTTTCGCCAATTGTAGATACCCGTTTCGTGGATGGCGCGCCTTTTGGGCTTCCAGCACTGAGTTTGCGTTTCATCCCTCTGTTGGCCTTCTCTTTTGGACTGGGCTCGGACCTTGACGGAGTTCTATTCTCTTTAGGGTTCTCTGCCATAGATGAGACAGCATTCGCTCCACCTGCATCATCCTCACTGCAAAACAAGAAGAAAGTTAGAAGGCCGGGGCACCCTGCGGGAAGAGGTGTGTTCTGTAAATATTTCCATGGCATGCGAGAGGATGTCTCCTCAAGGATCTCCTTGCTCGGTCACCTTGGGCACATCAGCTCTCATTCCAATGTCGGACATCAGAATACAGAGCGTGATGACTGGCGACGTACCTGTCTGAAGAGACAATCCTCGATTTTCTCTTGATTTTCGCTTTCACGGGCGAATCGGCCTCAGTGCTCTCGGACGATGTATCGAAAGCAGAAGGGACGGATTCGTCTTTCTTGCGGAAAAACGCGGAAATCTTCGCCTGTGACATCCTCGGTAACTTGGCGAATAGTACAAAACTCGACGAATCGGACAGTGGCTCTGGTCTTCGGCTGGGAATGGCGCCAAAATGACAGCGCCAGAGGTAGGCTCCGGAGAGTCGAGCGATCGGTTGTGGCGAACGAATGTTGTCTCGGACTTTCAATAATGAACCGTAGAGAATTCTTAACATAACGCGGTTACACGAATCGGGCTGGTGAGGCACATTTCATGGCCATCACGAGGAGCAATACACAGGCCCTCAACCGAATGGAACGATTCGAATTCACGCGCCACTCCCGAATGCTGCGGACCCTGAACAACATGAGCAAGAGATGTAAACAAACTTCCGCCGGTCTTGGCCGCGAGCGGTTCTCCGTCCTGTTCGAGTTCCAAGTGCCGGATAGTGTTGACTACGTCTGATGGAACACGCGTGACTCCCGTTTTAGCGATAAGTGTTCCAGTGAGGTCGCCACAGCTGTCGGCCTGAATTCGCGGCGACGTATCGAGTTTGGTCTAAAACAACGTGACGGGTTCATAGCATCGTGAGTTGTGAATCCTCGATTGTGCAGTCCACCTGACAGGGGACAATGCTCGTTCCCAGGATGCAGATCCGCGACAACTCCGTTCAATCCGGAGACCGTCTCGAGCCAGTTTCTCGATAATCTGTTTCAATCTCACGCACTCGGATCCTGAGCAATCGAAAATTTCTAGAAACCTCGATCGGAGATTAAACGACCTCGTCGAACTTCGCTCCTGTCTTGAAATGAGGTTTTCCGCATGGAATAGCCACTGAATCGTCTGAGAGAATCGGAGCCATTTCCAGTCGTCTCTCTCATTTTTCAGGTTCACCAACGTGAAAATTATAAGATGGCTGGATATTATTCAGTTGCCGAAAAGCGGCGTATCGAGGAAAGCATGGCGGTCCAACCCGCTTTCAAAAAGCCTCGTAATGATCTCGAGTTGGCCGTAGGGTCCGTCGAGAGAGCCGTCCAGATCTCGGTGAGTTCTTGTTTTATTCGTTAAAGATCCTCGACACGAAACCCAGCTTCTGATCAGTTTTCGAACGGACGACAAGCTCCGAAGCTAAGCTCAGCTTCGATTTCCAGAAAGGAGCGCGGACTTCAAGTCTCCAAGCGCCAATCATGCTCCTCACCGGTCACAAAGGAGAAATTTACAGCGGAAAGTTTCATCCAGACGGAACTTTTCTGGCAACATCGGGTTTTGATCGACAAATTCTCTTCTGGAATACTTTTGGCGACTGCGAGAATTTCCACATGATGACCGGGCACACTGGAGCCATACTCGACATGCACTTCTCTACCGGAGGTTCGTTTCGGAATAATCCCTAAGATTCTCTGAATTCGATCATTCAACTGGCTCACAGGCATGATTCACATCCTAAAATCGATTGTGGAATGATTTCGCTTTTCAGGAGAATTCCTATACACTTGCTCCACGGATAAGACTCTATCCATATGGGATTCCCAAGTCGGAGTACGTGTCCGGAAGCTGCGTGGCCATACTACCTATGTGAACTCCCTTCATCCAGCTCGACGAGGGCCTCAGATGATTGTGTCGGGCTCTGATGACTCGACGATAAAGCTCTGGGATGCACGGCGGAAAACTCCCGTGAAGACTCTTCAAGAACAATACCAGATCACCGCCGTCTGTTTCAATGACACCGCCGATCAGGTAGGATGGCGAGTCGCGAATGTTTGGAATCGCATCATTTCTCCATCATATATGTCGAATCGGGAGAGAGATTCGAACTGGGACGTCGTCGACTTCATTCATCGCTCTCCTGTGTAGGTTATCGCTGGAGGGATCGACAACGTGGTGAAGATCTGGGATCTCCGCAAGGACTCGATCGCGTACAGAATGCACGGGCATCAAGAAACTGTGACGGGGATGTCCTTGAGCAACGAAGGCGGACTGCTCCTCACGAATTCGATGGATGGGTCTCTCCGAGTGTGGGACGTGCGACCTTTTGCACCTCAAGAACGCTGCGTCGCAGTGTATCAGGTAAAAATAATTCGGATGATATCGTAAGAACCGAGAGAGTCTTGCGGAGTCGTGAATCAAATACCCACTTAGAGAGCTCCCTATAACTCGTGCACGCCTCTTTGCAGAGTCACCATCACAACTTCGAGAAAAATCTGCTGCGATGTGCTTGGTCACCTGACGATAAGAAAATCACATGTGGCTCGGCAGATAAGATGGTCCACGTGTGGGAATGCAACTCTAGGAGATTACTGTACAAACTTCCTGGACACTTTGGCTCCGTCAACGAAGTCCGTTTCCATCCATCCGAACCAATACTGCTCTCTGTGGGGAGTGATAAGCAGATTTTCGTCGGCGAAATCGAGCCATGAATTCTTGCCGTTCTCGAGCACGTAAATCCCTGAATAAATGTAAAAATTGTGTACTTACATCCACGTTTTCGGTGAGGCTACGTGTTAAGTGTCTCTCCCGAGCGAAGGAGCCCTGAAGCTCTGTGATCGCTCGCTAATCAGTGAGAGGTATCCAAATCGAGCTCATCCTTTTAAGTCTTACGAGAAGAGGAAAAAATGATTTTCCGACACGCGAAAATGGCCCCGGTATTCAGTTGTGGTTGTGGGTGGATAGTTTTTGGGCTCAGGATCCCCGATGAATCACCCCGATGCAACAGATTGGTGATCCCACAGATTCCGCGGGCCTCAGGAGGATGTCGATCCGTGCGCCACCGGGAGTGCTCAACAATAATTTCTGAACCAACATAGCGTATGTGAAAAGCATTCCCGGAATCACAACCTGCCAGGAGGGAGGATCCAGTTCGCGCGGCCACCGTTCAAAGCACAAGATCGAACCTAAGAAACAAGCCGTTGGAGCCGCTCGTTGAGACGTGCCATGATCCCCTGGTAGTGGTCCCTGTCGCCTGCAGTTTGCACGGTCTCCATTTACCGGGCAGTTTCCCCGTTACACCTTCAGCTGCGCAGTAAGCGCTTCATCGCTGTCGGGATTCCCCGGAAGAGAACGACGCCAACCGCACTCGCGGCGCGGCATGTCAACTCCAAGGTCTCGATGAGTGCCACCAATGTAAACTCCTACTATCCACTAATCAGGGTCTATGAACATTATTATCATCTATATCAGGGGTGGCCAACTTGGCGCGGCCCGCGGGCCGCAGCGCGGAGCACCATCGCGGCCGTGCAAACTTACGGGCCGCCACATAAAACGTACCTCAGCGAGCTCGAAGAATTCCCAATCGATGTGACATGTCTCCAAAGAGCGACATCCGGCAAAGATGAGGTTTCAAGCTCAGGAATCGTTTCCTTTGGGTGCATCAGAAACCTGAGCTCCAGAAAAATCAAAACACCTCGATGTGCCTATCGAAGAGTGAACACTCGACTCACTCGTCTACCAAGTTGAGGAGATTTACTCAGGTTGGGGAAGATCGTAGGAAATGTTGGATCGCTTTTCCATGGAGGCGATTCGTGTTTTTAAGCGCTTGTTGCGCAGGGCCCTGCCCGAACACGGTGGTCCACTCGCGGGCCGCACTCTGCCCGCCCCTGATCTATATATATTTCCAGGGTCTGTTTGTTTGTTCTCAATAGACTCCTCCGGTATTGATCGGATCGACTTGGAACAAACTGCGCAATGTAGGGCTCAACGGCTCACCGGGAAGGACATAGGCCAACCCCAGTCGGACCATACTTTTCAAAAGCTGAAGGGGTGATTCCGAGACCAATCTAACCATACTCTCCCAAGTCTGGAGGGGTGATTCCAGGACTAATCTGACTATCCTCTCCCAAGTTTGGAAGGGTGATTCCGAGACCAACCTGACCATACTTCTCAAAACCATGATGCTGACCCAGTGAAGAGACAGAAAAGTGCCTCAATGCCAGGGCAGGATCCCATCGAGAACCGGTGGCCACTCCCGGAGGTCTCATGACACTACATGTGTGTCTGTCGGCAGTAGACTCCCGAAGCAAGGGACGGGTCAGCCAGCGTAGTCGGCCGGAGGCCGGCTAGTTATTCAACACAGATGTACCCACGACGGTATACCGCGCTGGGCAGGCAGACAGGCCTAGAAGACTGGTGACATCACAGCTAAGCCGGTGTTCAACGAGGTGCCCGATGCGACCAGCACAGTTGCAACGTGTGTACGACGTGGACTGAGTGGGAACTATCCGTTCCCGCCCTTTGGGCAAGGCCACGCTTCTCTCTTCCGAGCCCTTCGCTCGGAAGTCCTGCCTGGCTGCTTAGAGCTAGGAAGCTGGCGGGGAGTCGACACCCAATTTCGTCTCTTCCGTAATGGCACGCAATAGTTCCATCTTTCCTGATGGCAGTTGGAGCGGGTTTTGCATCGGCCGGGATGTTCTCCAGTCATCAAGACGGCACCAGGAGAGTTCGGGAAAACTTCCTCGAATCTCGCGTCTGCTCGTGAAAACTCCAGGATTTCAATACTCGCTTTCAGAGAAACCAGAAGCGTCGCGCCCCACTGGGTGAGAAACACAGCTCTAGAACATGGATGCCCCAGTGAATCGTCATTCAACCTCCTATCTGATCGAGCTTTCAATTACAATGTTTTCTGAGTCTTCGCGCATGTTTCTGGGAACCTTAATACGTCCTCGCTAAGCGTTGCTTGTATGCAAGTCTCGACGTTCACTGGTTTCGAGATACGCTACAATGCATAAATGTGTCGACAGAACGATCTCTAGTGAAGTTGCAAGCCAGAGTGAGAACCTCGCACTCCGACTTCTGGCCCGCTGAAGCCTCAGCCAACAGTCACATTCTTTCACCGAACGGGTTCCTCTATGATGGACACTAACCCTCCTACGACGCTTGCAACGGCACCCTTCCGGATGCTCTCGGAACGAATTCCGGCCTGAAGTTGCCTTCGCAGTCAGAGGACGCTACAGAGATCACGAAGATAAAGGCAGGTGCATTCATGTGGAACACTTTCCGCAAGGGACTCGAAGCAGGAACGCAAGAAAAACCGGGCTGCGTACGGATCCAGCACATGGACTTCAAGCCCACATCCAAATCGCGCCCATTGCAACAGTTCGAAGAGACGAGAGCTCTCACAGCGGAAATATGCGATAATCAGCGAGGCAGTCGTCTTTTCGCCCTGGCGAGGATGCTTCAGAGTAGGACCTGACAACACACTCGCGATTCTTCCCATCGAAACGAGTTGAGCCCGATGCGGGGCTCTCGAATCCGACCTAGCAGGAATTCTCCACCCGACTTTGACTTCAACCCAATACGAAGGGCGAGTGGAGACGACAAAAGTCTTGTGCGCTTCTTCCCTGGGCGCTCAGTGCCTGTCCTTGGAACGCGACATCGGTGCCGGGCACCATGAGCCGCTGGCTGGAGCCGAGTTGGAGGGGGCCACTGAGTTTCTGCTCAAGCGTTTGGCGATCGAGGTTGCACGACGGAACGTAGTGGCGGTGATTGGCTCATTTCCTTCGAGTGACAGGCCGCCCGGTGTGGTGACCCGCGACCTCAAGCCTTGATATTGGGTTGCTTTGCGGTAGGCTCGTTGGGCTTCATAGCTATATACTTATGACCCGTCCGGCTAGACGTTGACGTAGCGCCCTCCGCTATCCTGAGCCGAGTTTTGAATCTTAGTGAAGAACTCATGTGAACTCGAATGGAAAGCGCGACAGGGTCTGGTACCGCCACGCTCTTCTGAGAGCTCGAGGAGATTCGGTTCTTCACAGCCTGGCCTGATAAACCAGCTGTTAGATTCCATAAATCTAAGAATGGCGGAGAGCGTCATACGGGCACCGGCGTCAGTTGGGCGGTGGCGTCATTTGGGCGCCGGTGTCGATTGGGCTCCGGCGTCAATCGGGCGCTAGCTCCCTGAGCTGGTGGAAGATCGCTGACTCGTCCGTTGGCCATGGCGGTGCCGCATATCGCGAGTCTGTGGTACAATATATCTGGACCAACTCATCCGAGTTTCCATAGAAGGGTGGCGCAAGGGCCGAAATTCTGCGAATTTGGGTTTGATTCGTGGTCCTGCTCTTTGTTTAGCGATAGGATGATTTGCGAATAACCACGCAATATCGAGGAGAAATGTGATGACGGTGAAGTACCTGAGGAGATGAAGCGTGCCCTTGAAGCAGTTGAGCACACCGTTCACCTCCGGAATCGACAAAGCACAACCATCGAGTTTGTGCAATTCGTTGCTCTTCAATCACGTGCTCCCGGTGAACCTAACCTAACGCCCTAACCAGCGCTCTAATCTCAATGTTCGGTGGAACCGATGGATCGCCCTTACCAAAACCTGGAACCAGCGCCTCCCACACTTTTTGACTGGGTTCTCCGTGGACGCGGCTGAGTGCATTGTGGATGTAATGAAAGCACACGGGAACAACCCGTTGCTGGGACCCTATTGAGGCCGCTACCCAATCCAGCCGGCACCCAATCGACTTGCGTCGGAGCCTGGAAACATTCCAAACGCGTTTGATTTGAAAACGTGCTCCTCATGATCATACTATTCTGGTCCCTAGGTTATGGTATAGATATTTTGGCCACCTCCTGAGATCCCATGCGAGCTCTCATCGTTCAGTTCGCACCGGACTCTCAGAAGCATCCGCGACCGGAACAAGAGTCACCTTGGGAAGCGTTCAAGTTAGCTCCATTTCAATATCAGCTGGTCAGATGAACACACAACTGGCCGCCACTGGATCAATATGGAAACTGGCGAGCTGACCCTGGACTAAAATTGGATCGGCTTCCAGCGGAAGCTCTCGCAGATTCCCGTCTGAAGTCACAGTTCCAAAAGGAGGCGATGCGATGAAGAAAGCTGGGAAAGTCGCATTACTACTGTTCTTCGTCGTGGGCTTTCAAGCATGTCACGGCTTCGACCCTATGAAGTTCGATCCTTCGAAAGTAAGCTGCCACGAATTTTACGGGAAATCGCCTGATTCCATGATAACCGAACCGTGCCAAATTACTCTGTAAGAAATGTCAATTTTCAATCTCAGGTGATTCACGATATCGAAGAAGTCGTCGAGGGGTTCGCGAAGTACCTTTGGGTGACTGGCCTCTCGAAGCCGTGCAGCACGGCGATTCAGTTCACGATCAGAAGTTTTTTCAGTTTGAAGCCTTGGTCTGTTGCGTGTGAGTAGAATTTTGTTCGAATTCTGTCGCTTGGAGTAAGTTTCTCGATTTCCGACGCGATTCCAATTCGACGCGAGTGCAATTCTACCGCTTGGAGAACTTGAAGTGTGTGTGATACTGTCTTGTTCCGGGATTGAAAAATTAGAATGTTTTGCCGCTTGAATAATGGAGGAAATATTGAAATGGAGGTGGGTGATTCAAGCTCACATGCTGATTCGACTCACAGTGGTCGACTCTCTCGGGAAGATACCGTCGGGCGTCATGATGGGAACTTTCAACTCTATGGGACATTACGACGAATGCCTCCAAGTAAGCGCGTCGATTCACTCACAACTCGATCCTTCACACGGGTGCTTCATGTTGGAAGAACTAACCCCAGAGGGGCATAATTCTTTGCCCTTCCCTCGAAGGTTTACACCGAGCTGAACAATGAAACTACGCCATTCAAGACGCCCAAATACGACCACATCGCCGGAAGGTAATTCTCTTTCATTGGCCCGACACATCGATTGAGCGGGAGTGCGACTGTCAAGAAATCGAGTGAGCTTTGATCGGAGTTGGTGGAGGAAGTTCCTACTGCTAGTAATCAACTTGCGCAGTCTTGATATTCATTCATGAAATGCAAGCGAGATATGCAGTGCAAGCAGCGAGCGGAGCCAACCTTTGCGACTCGTGATGATGATCCGGGAAATCTATTTGCCGATGAATTTCTCGATCCGAACAGATATTGCTCCGTGAAAATAGTTCTCGACGGCGACTATTGGCTGAAAAGGTTCGCCAACACGAGCTCGTCGATGAGCAACGTAACTCGAGCACTCATCCGCTACATGCTCAAGGAAGATGTAAGTGATTTTGAACTCACATCCATATCCATAGCCCCAATGAATGTGTAAAAGATGACATCTCCTCCATCCATGACTCGCTGATCGGCGAAGTTCCCCGTGCCTCGACTAAAGGTTTCGGAATTCAACGCGCGTAGTTCTCAGCGGGTTCTTAGAGAAAGAAGTTCCGAGCACCTCGGCATTCCCACGATCAGGCTTTATCAGGGCTGGGAGAAGCAAAGTAGCCCCCGGCGTCATGGATTGGAACAGTCGAGCGGAAAGATTCACAGTCGAGAGGAAGATCAGAAATATTTCGAAAGGCAACACTGTTGTGAGCAATCTTGATCATCTGGGTAATGATGAGTGTGAGGGAGCTCGTCATTGAAAAGGGGCCGCGCATTCTCCCTTCGCGACACTCCGCGTTCCGCTAAAGATTGTTTTACCTTGACCAACTTTCTTTTGCGTGACTCGACTCAACGAAAATTCGAGAGCGTTCGCACCCGAACGCTCCGAGAATTGGGGGTCGTGTTGTCGTGGAACAGCGGCACTGGTTGCACCCCAGCAGTCAGACCCAGGTCACGTACTTGCTCAGTTTCCTGCGAAAAACTCCTGAATTCTTCCGAGAGAAGAACTTTGAACTTGGGCTGACAGCCTGCTTGAGATCCTCCTGCGTCGGTAGTGAGATCGTTTCGAATTATTGGAACCCGGACAGTATTGGAAAAATCGGAGCCGCGGGACAGCTTTCGCTTTTCTGTATAGTATAATCGAACTCCACCCATTCGCGACATATCTTTCAGATGTACCTCTTGTATGAAATGAATCGCATGGTTGACGAGCTTCCCGGCTTCCTGGGACTGTGTCTCCCGTCGCAGTGTTCGTCGACCGATGTGAATCGATTCTTCGGTTTCGGTGAGCGAAGTTTTGTCGTTGTGGTCGCTTAGCAGCGGAAAATATCTGATTTTCGTTTCGTCTGACTTCCGGCACAGTCGCCCCATTGCTCCGCGCTTTCCTGAAAGTCAGCTTGAACTTCAAAATTGGTTCCTGCAACACCTGGCAGGACATCGAGAACACCGAAATCCCGTTCCCCGGGAAAGTTGTTCTGTAAGTATCGAAAGCACGGATAGGTTTCGCGCGGCTCGAACGCTCCTAGAGGAGTAGCTCCTCGTCTTGGCATCTGCAACAACTTCAAGGAATTCCCATCCTTCTGCCCATCGGTACGACTCCCCCTCCTTCCCAAACAGCGCAACAGCTTTTCTCTTGGTGGCTGTGTGTATCATATCGACCTTCATCCACCCCCCTACGCCCAAGGATGATTCAGGTAATGGTGGTGGACACAAAACGAATGAAAAATCACAGTGTGGGTGTAATTTCGTGGAAGAATCACTTGGGAACGCCTTTCCTTGTCTCTTGCAGCCGTGGGCTGTTTTGTGAGCTGCTTCTCGTTACGTGCGAACGCGCGAAGCCTCGTTCACGTTGATGAAAATCCTCTTCGGAGAGCTCTCCATGGACTACGTGGCATCAGTGTTCTCTGGTTTATTACCGGCAATTTCCTCTATCTCCACTCAATGCTGCTAACCGAAAATATGCTCCTGCTGAAAGATAAGATCAAAGACATTTGGATCAGTTTTGTGTTGAACTATTCGCTCTCAGAAGACACCATCATTTTCGTCATGTAAGTGAAAATTAATTTCGTCGATTCATCGTACTCTGAGGAATGACTGAAAGCCCAGCAAGTACGACGCGGGCTGCAGAAGCTCGTGTTCTCGACAAGTTTTCCCCTCTGACATCTCTTTTTCAGAGCCGTGTTCGCGTCTCTGGCTCTGCACCGTCGCGGGCCCAATATGCGGTCTGTGCTGGTTTCGATTTTCTACATGGTGATGCGGGTTTGGCCCCTAGGTCTCTTCTGGATGGCGTTCGTCGTGCTAGTTCTCCCCTATTTAGGCCACGGGCCGACTTGGTCATTGGAAATGGAAAGGTGAGAGCTTCGTATGAGCTTAGATCGATCCAACCTCCGTTGGACGTTCTCGAGGTGGTCAATCCGACCGTGATTCCAGATTCACGAAGAACTGCAGTGAGAGCTGGTGGCAAAATGTCTTGCTGATCAACAACTTCTGGCCGAGAAAAACGCAGGTGCGGAAATCACACCTCAGATGCTTTATTCAGAGAGTTGTGGACGAACTCGAAGATTTGATCCAAGATCGAAAATGATTCCAAAACGATTTGGAGCGGATTTCGAGAGAAACACTTTCAGTGCGTGGAGCAACTCTGGTTTCCGGCGTTCATCGTGCAGTGCTCCGTCGTGAGCTTGACGCTCTTGACGGTTCTGTCGAGGTGGGTCATCAAGCCTGTTTCACTGCTCGCAAGTTTTACCTTCAACTGGAGTGAGTTCCACACTGGCTGAGCAAACGGGTTTTCACAGCAAGCCTCGTCTGGGAAAAATAATTTTACTCGACACAATTGTCGCTACCGCTCTGGTCACGGGAGCCCTTACTCTGATTCACGACTCTGGACCGACCTTACTCTTGAGAGAGTACCGTGCAGGGTGAGCAACATATCTGAGGGAGAAGAGCGGCCTTTGGAGACGAGAGTTAGGACTGAAGGAGGTTGGAAGTTTGAGCTGATCTTCGGTCTTTCCGCCCCGTTGATTTCAGAGCTCGTCACATCTATTTCGACGAAGTGTACACGAAAGCCTACACACGAGGCGGAGTCTTCCTAGCTGGCGTGTGGGCTGGCGACTTTCTCTCCAAGTATCGAACTTTTCAGCTCTCGAAGGTACCCCATGGCGTAAGAGGAATTTCGAAATTAGAGGGAGAATATGTTGTCGCTAACAGAGTCGTGATTCTCAATGGGTGCGACGACGCTTAACTTCCGCCGACGATTGCAGTCAACGAATTTCCTCGGCTGGGTGCTATCGCTCGCCCTGATCCTTGGAATCGTCCATTCGACATACTTCTGGAACCAAGGACAACACCTCCCAGGCCCAACCGAGGCCGCCATTTTCGCATCGATCCATCGACTGCTTTGGATGCTCCCGTTGATTTTCATCATCACCTCTTGCGCCGTCGAAAGAGCTGGTGAGCTGAGCTGGGCTGACAGTTGATGTATAGACCCTGGGAAAACCCAACATCCGGCCTCTCAACGGAAATTCCTCGTCTCCATCGATGTCTTCCAGGATTTGTTTCGTGGGTTCTGTCGTGGCATGTATGGCAGCTCAGCTCAAGACTCGTCTACTGCATCCTATTGAGTCATGCCTACGTGATCATCTTCTCGAATGCGGTCGCCAGATCGCCGTTCTTCTTTTCGTATGACTACTTGGTAAGGCTACCGTCGACTTTTTGGCGCGATGTCAGCTGTGACTTATTCGCACTCATTAGGCTCCTCTCACTCTACTACGACGTGCTGTTTATGATCGCAACAGCTTGTGATTTGAAGAAAAGGAAAAGATGTGAAATCTCAGAATAGAACTGTCGATAACTCTCTTTCGCTCCAGAGTTACCTAGCTCTGCACCACATCATGCTCACCATGGCGGTTTCGTTTCTACTTTCCCTGTTCGTTGAACGGCCCATACTGGCTATATTGAAGCTAGGACGAAAGCACGTTGAGAAAGGTATATCGATTGTGCTAATGGTGAACATAATGAGCAGGGATACAGAAATCCTCGGAAATCGTCCTCAGCTGAGGGCGGACTTCCCTAGTGATTTTTCAGATGAATATTAATAAATCCCCCCTCCCCCTCTGCGCTCGACTCGACCGCTGATGACCAGAGACGGAAGATGATTATCGAGACTTGATAGCGCAGTGTTCCCTCTGACAAGGACACTACGGCTTCTTTTAACCATAATAACCTCTCCGCCTTCTTGGTGTCCTCTCCCACGAAAATCTATGATACTGGAGTTCCAGTGAGAAGCCTAATTCATCCCCTTGTTCTAGATGTTGTTCCGTTCGACCGATGTCCGAGATAGCTTTTGACGAAACTTGAGTCTCTCACTGCTGACATTCTGATGCCCGCAGAGCCGTTGTGACTGTACTGATCATTTCAGAGGATCTCGTGATTGTCGACATGAAACCAACCCTGGACCCGATACTCATGATCAACAAGAAAAATGCTGCAACTAAGGAGAACAAAAATTCTTTCGAACTGAAATGAGAACTGCGGCCCTTGTTCACAATCGACCTCCGTACTCAGACCACCGTTGCAACGTCCCACAAGGACCATCTCGAGCGGGAATCCATCTCACGGATATCCTTACCAAAGGCTGTACTTGAGGCGACGGCAACAGCGCCTAAACATTTCGTTGCCGAATGCGTTCCGAGAGACAGTCGAGTTGTTCGGTCGAGTCGAAAAATGAGACTGATGCATGAGCATAAGACGTATCAGTGAACAGTTTGCGATTTCCTCGGATTCGAAGTCAATAAAGACAAAGAAGAAGGAATTCCCATCATTACGAAGTGACTCACTCTAGAGGTGCTGGGGGTTCAACGTCTGAAACGCAAAGATCCGATCGAAAGTGAAGCTTTCGAAAGGATGATTGCCTGAGCTGTGAGCAAGATATGCAGTTTGCAGTTCACATGCGGTCATGAGGGCTTCTCGGCAATGGGTTCGCATTATTGAGCCCAGCCTGGGAGAATTTCCAAAGTGTTCGGAAAGTATGATCGTGCGGGGAATCGATGACAAGGAGACGCTCAACCAGTTCAGGGTAACTTTGTTCGAAATGCGGGAAGACATGGGGGGGGTCGAATGGAGACAGGACTTCAATTGATCAGTTCGATCATACTCTTGATCTCGGACCTTTTGCGATGGCCTCCAGCCATGTATTTTCGGCCTGACAGGAGGAAAGCTTTTCCGGAAGGTGCGTGCTGTATGTCTCGAGAAGGAGGTGTCGGTTATGGGTTTGCTATATTGAAAGTGGATCCAGCAGCTACTCCTCAAGCGCCAAGCTCGCCGCATAGTTCAGAGGGTCATCCAGACGCGAATTTCCTCGTCGATTGGATCATCGGGGATTCACACGTCCAGCGCTCCCGAACGAATTGGCGCAGCGGGGGACAGACGGGAACCATTCTCTGGGGTCGATAAGAAAACTTTACCGAAAAGTTCTTGACCGCGAGATTTAGCGAACCATCAAGGTAACCCGATGTATCTTTTCCAGCCTCAACGGTAGTCTGTCTCTTCGCTCCTCGTTAACTTGCGAGCGTAATTGTGCTACCATTTCGACCTCATAAAGTGAAGCTTCCGCACCCGCGCCTTTCTTCCGTCTTTCCGAGGTATTTTGGGGTCGAATCGGGTCGAAGTCCTAGTCGGTACGGGTATTCCAACTAGCACTGTTTTCCCCCACGTAATACGGATTGACGTGTGCGTCGCTTCGCTGAGTTCTACATCGAACGCATTTTATAGCGAATTTCAAATTGAAATGACTGCCTCGATATTCTCCATCGATCACTCCTTGATTTCTCCGAAAATAATCAGAGAACTGAGGAAGTTATGGCCGGGCTCGAAAATTCCTGACTAAAGAAAGCAACCCCGTGGTATCCCCGAGATAACGAACATTTCTCCCGATTTTTTCTCAAGAAAACGCATCAGATGAAATGGCTATCTGCCGGGTTCGTCATCTGATGAGATCCTTATCTGAAAAATTCGTTACCTGAGAAGCTCGTTATCTATAGCGGTTTTTAAGAAGAAACCGAAAAAAGGGTTCGTAATCTGCTCTTCTGATACGGCAGAGTGCGGTACGCCCATGGACCACCTTTCCGCATCTCTCTGCCTGAGCTGTCTGCGCAGAGCGGCACCTCCATTGCAGGAAGTCAGTTCAAGTATTGCAGCGGTTTCCGGAAGGAATTTAATTATATTTATTTCGATCTTGCATACGCAGTTATGGTCCCTTTCATTCCAGCGGTCAGTCGTATTGAGTTCACAGATCTTGTCCCTCCCAGCTAGTTGGGGTTGCCTCCGTCTTTCGCAGAACTTCATGTTTGCTATTGGAGTGAGAGTCCGATTCGGAAGGGAAACTGCTCTGGGGGGAAGTTCTTTCCTCGCAAGACTACCTGTTTGTCTGTCTCGGGTGCTGCACATCCTGGACAGTCGATGTCGATGGAGGAATCGCGGTTATGTTGCCTTATCTTGGTGTTCAACATTCCTGCCCTGGTTACCGCTTCCGCGGGAGTTATCGTACAATCTGGAGCTGATTCTAGTAGTCCCTTTGTACCGTCGGCATGTACCTAATATGGACCTGTATTCCATCCGATCTCTCCACGTGAAGTCCAAATCATTCCGCATCCTCAGTTTGAGTTCTCTGCGGAACGTCTTCCACATCGGCTTGCCGGGTGTGCTTCTGGTCAGTCTGATGCCCCAACCTCAAATTACACGCTCAGTTTTTGAGTCTCTCGGATGCCTTGATTTCGGTTTTGGCGAGTTCGGTGGCCTCGGTGACGAAGGGTCATCTATGGGGATCCATTTGTCTCATGCTCTCAAGGAGCATCACCTTGCTTACGGTTTCTCTAGCTTCTAAGGAGCTCCATCCGAGTCCTCCCTCAATGAACTCCTTAGCTATAGTGGAGTTCGGAACGCCAAGAGCCCATCTTCCCGCGTCTCTCTGCCTGATTTCCATGTCGTTTCTTAGTCTTTTAGACATAGAAATAACTGCATTGCAGTGTGTGAGCTGCGGGACTGCTGTAGCTTTCCAGAGTACTTTGGAGACTTCGAATCTGTCAAAGCTCTAAAGTGCTTAAGCATTTAGTCTCTTGATTGCTCGGTCGGCTTTTTTGACGGCTTGGGCCATTGTCTAGCCGGGTGGTCGCAGTCGGCAGATAGTTCGACCCCAGATATCTGTATGATTTCACCATCGGTTTCGGTAATCCTTGCTTCCTGGGATCCCCATCCGGGGTATGAGTTCCTGGTGGTCGAGAGAAGACCATTACACCGCTCTTCTCCGGGTTTAATTTGATGGACATGTTGTCACCAATCCTTGTGGTAACCTCGAGGAGCGTTGCAATATCTCCCATGTTGTTGGTCATCAGGACCAAATCATCTGCAAATATCCATTCGGGAATTGCGGAGAACTTTTTTTCTCTCCCATCCCAGAAGTTGCCTTCCCTCGTGAATCTTAATCGTCGTCCTGTTGCCAGGAGTTGCCGCTCCAGGTTCGCAATGTAGAGGCTGAATGGTATTGGAAATAGTGGACAACCTTGTTGGAGTCCAATTGGTCATTGGACATTTCGTTCGACGTGTACTATCCGTGCCGGAAGACAACGCGGGTATACAAGGAGTTTGAGCAGTGCTTTGCTCATTCCTCCAGAATTTGTCCAAGTTCTCTCCGATCAATTCGGTCGTACGCTTTTGTGGCGTCGAGGAATACGCAATGTAGCCCTTTCTCTCGGGATGCGGCGGTTTCGATCGCAGTTGTCAGGATGAATATGTTGTCATCCCCTCTGCGATCTCCTCTGAACCCATTCTGCATTTCTGACAGCCGTTCTGTATCTTCCGTCCATTTTTGTATATGTTTTCCAAGTATTTTGGTGAAAACTCTATACAGAACGTCCAACACTGATGATTTCGGATGCTTGAAAGATATTGGTCCCAGAGCGTTCCAACATTGAGTGTTTGGATCGCGCGGTCCCGACCCGAAGATCGTGCCTGGGAACATGGAAACATATGTAAAAGCCCTGCTGGAACACACAGCTTTCGGAAACAAACAGGATCCGATCGGCGCATCCTCGTCAGGAGGAAAATGTAGCAGAGTGAGTCTGAGGCTATAGATTCTGGAACCTTTTTAGAGATTCCTATCATATGACACGCCGTTGATTACCTGAGCTGATCACCACGAAGCTCGAAAAATAATTGATCCTTACTCAAGTGTCGAAGTCTCTGCCAGCCGCACTGAGGAGCTGACGATTCTGAATTGATTCAGGGGCGCTCAATAGAGCAGTGCAATCGACGTATGATCGATACTCATCGACTCGATACATGATCGACTCATCATGGAAAGGAAATTCTACTCACCGGAAAAATCTTCCTGGGAGCGCCGTTCGGTCCCTCCTGCTACTAGTCTCAGCTACTTCCATCAAGTCCACTAGAAGTCCCATCATCTGCGGCCACGAACGACCGGGCGAAAGTTCCTCACTCTCCGTCCGTATCCAGATAAGTACGAAGCGCAAACAAGCCGACAGCTCGCTGCGAATTGTTCTTTGTTTCTGTTTGAGCAGGAGCTTTATTTTAAAGCAGCTGCCATGATAGGACATGCTCCGTTGAAGCTGACGCTTTGGGAAGTAATGCCTCGCGAGGCGCTCCCTCTAAGCCGCCGACGAGGTTCACAAGAAAATGGTGTCCGAAACCCAACTGAATCTGGGAAAACAAGAGAAGGATTCCCGGGCCGCGTCAAAAGCACGGAATTCGGTTCTTAGCGCTCGTTGGAATCTTGTTCCCAGTCCAGCCGTTTCGAGAGCTCAAAATAATCCTGAAACCCCACAGATGATGAGCTCCCGATATTGCACGATATCGTATCATGGCTGAGCTCTTTCATGTAACGATCTTCCCCTTCGCTCTGATAACTTGCCTGACCTAGCCTAACCTGCCTGCGTCAACTTAGTTGATGTCGACATCAGAGTAACCTTGATCCAGTCCGGTACGGAGTTTATTATTCACGGGACAACATTTCTGGAGTCTCTGGAACACACATGAAGGTGCGCGCAGGACGCGCGTTCATGTCCATTGCTTCGGTTCCGAAGTTCTTCAGGGTAGTCGAAGCGCTCTAGAGGTAGTGTGATTCCCCTCGATTTTCTCCCCTTGTATCAGGATCACCCCTATGAAGTCCGAGATCTCAGTAAAGAAGTGTGCTCTTTTCCTCCACCAGCTCTTGGTGAAAATGTGGGCAGGGTTTCCATGAGCAAAGAGGATTGTCTCTGGAGATGAGAGTCCAGTCCTCAAACGAGAATCGTGCTGGCGACGCAAGCTCCATGAACGAAAATCCGCCGAGAGGGCGTGAAGAGTGAGAAACTCATGTTCGGGAGCTCCTCTGTTTCCTTTCGTGGGAGAACGCAGCTCAGTCACTGGGGTCGGTGATCTCTGCAAGGGTGGCAGGATCACTTGATATCGCGACCTGTCGAATCTTCTTGTTTGTGCTGAAAGCTTCTCGAATGAAGCTCGTTCAAGTGAGAGTGGCATCCGAGGTCGCGCCTGGAAGAGTCCGATCGCCGAAAGCATCCCGAGTCCGATTGGAGAACGGAAGCGAATTTCACGCCAGCTTTTGATCGTCTTCTGCTAAGTCATGCCACGAAGTTCTTCTGCCGGAGGAAATTCCTCGATCAGATGAACGGTATTCAGGAAGGACTTCGCCCGAATAGCGCTGCGAAACTCCGAGTGGAGAGCATGTAGGAATGCTCAGGCCTTGGCATTCTCATGATCACCAGAGATTCCCATTCTTCGCTCCAGCTCGAGGAAGGCGAGGATGCCCAAGTTGCTTCCAACTGCGATCGTCCTTTGGACCATCGCGAGATCAACTGAAGGTCATGCGTTCGCGTTCAGCAAAGGAAGGGGATCATTTTTTCTTCTCTCTGTCGCTCAGTGTCACCGTCAGAGTGCCACATGAATGGCAATCGATGGATATTCCTGAACTGGAAAAAAATTGCAGGCAGAACACAAGATCCAACTCGCATCAAAAGAACGCAAGGCAGCTGCCACCGTGAAGGATGATGGAATCCAGAACTCGGGGTATCGTACGTACATGCTGAGGGCCACAAATCTCGTTCGATGTAACGGAATTTGATTATAATGAGAGTTTTCCGACATGATCCCCACGTCAGGTTAGCCTGACGGACGGAATGAACTCAACTGTTTTCACGGATGGTCCGCGGCACCCAGTTTCGTTGTAACGAGGCGCTAATGTACCACGATCGAATGACTCGCGGCCACATCGACAGCCTCGGCTCCAAATCAAAACTGGAGGCTACTTTCGGGTTCTTCGACTTTGGTTTTATGGTTTGGTCCCGATCCGGTGGGGGCGCTCCTGACGTCACTCGGGAAGAGTTCCCTCTCCACAGTCTGTAGAACGTGTACGGCGTCGAGTGGAAGCCACCCGCCAACTTACAGAGAACTTTCTGTCGGCTTTCAAGATTTGAGGCAGAACAAAGGTGGGCTGAGAAGACGCCGATCTTCGCGAAACACTTCTTTGACATTCATGACAGTGTCCTCATCGGAGGTTACAGGAAGGAGACGTCGAGACGTGTCCCTGGAAAGTTGTTGAACTTTTTCGGAGTTTGTAGTAGACTAGTCGGACGTTCAGACGGAGAGAGTGAGAGAGGTATGTGGCTTTGAGGTCTCTGTGAGTGTCATCGGTAGTTCACCGTCTAGGATTCAGAAAGTCATGGACAATTCAACATCGCCATCGTCTACCGTGAGATTGGTGTCCAAGCCTTCGTTAAACGCGACCCGCGCAACGGCGAATTTCGAAACTCATGCGCGTCTCATACTCGACGAATTGTTCATCCCCTTGAGTGAAGAAGAGTGTCATAGGCACATCCAAATGGACCCATACAAAGGTAGGTGGAGAAGTTCCCACTCGCTATTCCAGATTCTTCCGGGAACACGTTCGAAATTGTTTCATCGCTCTCCAGGGGAATGTCGAAAATCCACATGTCGAAAACCCAAATGCCAGAACGCCGCACAAGCCGGTCTTCTGCGGATAAACTCTCTCTTGCTGGAACACGACGATAGGGTTATTGTCATCTGTCTGCAGGACGCAGTCGAACTCTATCATAAAAAGCTTGGTAGAAGATTTCCGGTCCAGCTTCCTGATATTCGAGCCCGAATGCGGAGGCGGGAGCAACCCGCAACCCCATCGAGGCAGCCGCGTTGCGGCGTGATTCCGGTCTCGGTCATCAGTTGATCTTCCGGGGCGTCCTCATCGTGTCGCATCCTCGAAAAATTATGACGCCTCCGATCTATGTCGCCCAGAGAACACTCGTCGAAGCGGGAACCCCGTTCTGCTGCGCGAAGTCGTGTCTGAGTAATAGAGTCCGTTGTCGTGTTCGTATCCACGGCAAGAAGGGACGCTCACTCGCTCATACACACGAAAAACCTCCACACCTCGGGAGCGTGGGCGAAATTAGTTCACGATAATCGAGTACATGAATTCGACTCCCACACGTGAAAGCTAGCACCCGCCAAGAACATCTCACAGCGCTTCGGTATCCTGCAATATCGGTGTTTGGTCTAGCTTCGAGGCGAGCCAGAATCCTCGAGAAACTCCAGTGGAGCAAGCATTTATCCAAAGATGATCCAAGTCACACGTGGCGCCCATGCCCTTCATCGAACAGCGGGGAGAAATGTCGATCGTCGCCCCCGCGACCGATTAGCGCACACGATCGGAAACTTGAATCGAAGCGGCGCTCTATTCAACATAGGATCTCCACTCCACGATTCTAGTCGTCTGGGTTCCCTGATCTCGTCTGGCGGAGGCGATTGAGAATTTCGAGAAGCACGTCACCCTCGGTGAGAGTGAGTCTTTTTTAAGTACATGCTTCCCGATGCCCAGTCAGCACCAGATTCCAGGAACGACCGTGCCCGCCGGAAATACAAATCGGATGTCTAGGCGGCAATGCGGATGATCCTGAGGACAGCCTAGTCGCGGATATACTCTGAGGGGACCTATCGACGGACTTGCTCATTTTACACCATTCCGCTCATTTTCGAGCCAGGCTGTCACGTCATCGTCTTGAGCTCCGGAAAAATCCGCCATTACGAACTCGCGATCCTGTCGATAATCCGGGCGGCGCTTAAAATATGGATTGTGCACGTCGTGGAATTATGGCTTCGGTGCAAATGGATTTCAATCCAGCACGCTCCATGCTATCGCCTCATCTTGCGATCTGTTGTGCAATACTCCTAACCCCCGAGGACAAAAGGTGCGACTTAAAAATCGAGCTTGCTTCGCGAAAATCTCGAATTCGCGAACATTGTTACGACATATTGGATCTGAATCCATGTGACTTGAACTCCATCTATACAACGGCTCGAGTCCGCACTCCATAGGATCCAGAGTCCCGGAAAGTATGGTCAGATCGACCCCGGACGCTTCCTCGCGAGAGGCGTGCTTTGGTCGAGGAACTCTCCGGGAGGGTGGTGAAGTGATTCAGGAGCCTCCTTGACTTCGAAATAGAGGAGCTCAAGCATCAGGTCAATAGCCACACTGATCTTGGAATGACACCCACCAGCCGGCCGTCGCAATTTTGGGAAACGATTCTGGGACGTCCGACCTTGGTTACGACTTGAAATCTAGGATTTTTCATTGCACCCGCTTCCGTTGATGGTCGGCGCTGAACCTGCTTGTACAGGTTATTCGGGGAAAGATTTTACCATCGATTCTCGCTGATCTTGAGAAGTATGCGCCTCAGCTGCATTTCCCTGTGGTTTCTATCGCCTGCCTCTAAGGTTCTCGTTGGTATCACAGCAGAAACTGAAAATATCAGACCCCGTTTAATGGAGCCATTTCCGTAGAGAGGAAAGCAGCGGCGCGGCGCAAGTCGAGGGATTCCAGCCGCCCTCATCGAGGACCAAGCTTCAATCGCCTTTTTGAATTTCCTGCTTCCCACGATGTCGGATAGCTCCTCGTGGGCCGAGCGCCTCTGACAGCATGTGTCGTTCTTTGTACTGGGGTCGAGCCTTCCGTCCGCGACTGCCGTAGATGTCGGCTCGGATATGATGAGGAACTATGGGGGATTCGCCGTCTGCCGAGATTCCGAACTGATTTCGAGCACGGGCATCGTATGGAAAATCCTACTCAGCGTCGAATCCCGACCGATGGAACTTAAGAGAACGTGCGAAACACGCATGGCTGTTAGAGATTTCCAACAGTTGGCCGGAATCTCCCAACAAAGGGAGCGTGACAGAGACGCGGGCCCGATGGTACCCATGTCGTGCAGGATGGAACGCCAAGACCATTTTCCTGTTCGGGTTGGTCGATCCAGCGGAAGAATGACCAGCGCTCTGCTCCCCGCTACACCCTTTGATTCCCACCGGCTGGCGCTTCATCGGGAAGATCCGCCCTGATGGCTCATGATTCAATTACATCGCACGCTTTATCCTAACAATCACGCATTGAAACTTTTGTGCATCCATGAGAACGAAGACTGAGCTTTGGGAAAATATGAGAGGTTAACGGTTCTGAAGGAGAGTGGGTTTTGCGAAGGCAGCGTGGAGTTCAACCAGTTGGGGAAAAATCCTGGAATATCGTACATGGAATCCGAGAGGCGTGAGAACTTTCTCCTCCAATCACTTCACCGTAGAGCCCTCCTACGTCAGAATTTTCCGCTGCACACATTTTTTAGGATATCAATCACCCAGGGAGCGAGCTGGGGTGCGCTCAAGCATTCGAATATATAAACCGGAAGTTTTCAAACAAGTCGCTGCGAAGATCCCGGGGAACGAAAACTTTGGAAGCAGGGAGTCTTGAGTTTCCTCTTGCATCAAGGACTTTTTTGAGCTTCTGTCAACATCGGACTGTTCTAGGAACTCCCGAGCACGTCGCCGAAGACGTCGAGGACGAGGAAGAACACGAAAAATTACTCATCATGCGATTTTCTGTCTATGAGCGCGAGCTCATGAGACCATTCATTAGCCATGATAACGAGATGCGATCTGTAGCACACGGAGGTTGAATCAGAGCAAGAGTACGTCGCCGAGGGAAAGCATCTCTTTCCGGACTCTTAGAGGCCTATTGACGCAATCGACGATCAGGATAAGTATATCTTCAGGCTTGCATCGACCCATGCGAGGCCCATACCCTGATTCAGGATGTCGTCAAAGGCAACATCTGATGACGACGACACATGTCCGATGAACCGCCGCTGTACCTCAGCAAGGAAGTCGAACTCACGTTTCTTGTGCAGATCGCGGACTCGACAGCGGTAGACTGGGGTGGAGGCGATGTTGGAACGCTACGACTTCCGAGAGGCGCGACGGATCCATGATCATTTGAATGGGCAGTTCCTGACTTTGAGCTCCGAGCGCGAGGCTACCGGCAAACCTACAGATCTAAGTGAGCACTTCTGTTCGTTTTGTCCCGCATCGGCTTCTGGAACGTTTCTCGTCCCCTTCCCTCGATTAATGATGCCACCGCCGACCACGACGACGATGCTGTGCACTTCGAACTGTGCCTGTCGGCCGGCAACGATACTGGGGAGCCTCCGGGGAAAAAAGCGCGACCCCCATCGGTACTCTCGCGGATGAATTAGAAAAAGAATCACCACGGGAACAATCCTCTCCACGAGAGGCCTCGGTCGAGCATCAATCCAAAAGTTTGCTTTCAACTATTGCCGACGAGGGGCAATCGCGCTCTAACTTGGGAATGAGGATGATCGAATGGAGTTCGTAATGCTTCGATCGAAATTCCCCAGTGCTAGTCTTCCATGTGTCACTCGGCTCAGCCAAAATAATTTCGTCACTCAATGCGTTCATCTTCCGAGTGCGCCTCCGTGGGTGTACATGGAGAAGTTCATCCATGCAATGGTAACTTCCAAAGACAGCTTCTCGTGTGCTCCGCAGTGGATGAAGACTCGGTCATCGTGAGTCCGGGGGACGAGCCTCCTAATACGGGTGCCCAGAACCACACATGTACAGGGAGGTCGAATTCGGTCCGAAATTTCTTCCGCCATTCTTATTTTAGCTGCTATTTCGAGCCCGGTGGATGGATTTCGGCTTTCCTCTATGGTAGCTCCTTCATCGGAGTAAAACCTGATGCCAACCGATTTACTGCATCGTTCATCGTTTCCCATTTATTTTCCCTCGGACTTAGAGGGCTCCCTACTCTTCAGGCGGCGCAGCTGAGCTCGCTCGGTCTCATGTGGGGAAGTCCATCTTACAAAAATGGCCCGGTGTTATCAGCTTCCTGCTCTTATTTGTGGAGAACCAACGAGCCGGAGCGTGAAGAAGTCGCCATGAAAAATCGCTCATTTTTGGTGTTTTCGCCGGAAACCGACCACCGCAAGAGGGATTGAGTTTCGACGAGAAGAGGAATCGACCGGAAAATATCTAATCGGTTCGATGGGAGAAGTATACGCAAGTTCAGCATGCGATTTCTGACAGGAAACCAATTTCCGGGAAGTTAGAGAGTCCACTTCGGTCAATTTTCAGGGGTTCCGCGGCAGCTGCCCTTGTGGCGACATTCTCATATTCCGGCTCGTTGGTTCTTCCCAGTTCGGAATGGGATGCTGGTAACACCGGGCACTTTTCGCGAAGCTGTGACGGAACCAATGAGCTACATGTATAGAAAAAATATATCTGAGACTCGTCTTCTGGCCTCGGGATGGAAGTCAAAAGGCAGATGGCAAAAAATTCCCTGATATTTGGAGATAGTGTTGTGCTGGATAGTGTGACCTCCTTCCATGCCTCGGAGGCGGGAGGTGATGCTCCAGCCGGTATCGCTTTTTTTGGTCGAGGGTCTCTTCGAATTTTTTCTCCCACTTGCCGTGCTGAATGGCTTTGCGAGGGTTCGGGCTTGAGGGCCCTCGCTCCAACTGAATAGTCGCTCTGTTTGAAGTTATTCATAACCATGATTGGAGTTCTCTCCTCCGATCCAGCGGTTCAGGTGGCCAAGGGCGTCATGATCGCTGTCAACAGCGTCAACTATATCTGTCGTCGTTGACAACATGATTCTACGATTGATCTCTCACACTTGAATGACCTGAAGCAGGATTTTCCGTCCCTCGGAATAGCTGAGTACTCGAGAGAAGTTGCTTTCTTCTTTGGGACGCCCGTCTTGGAAGTTGACCAATGGCTTTGCAGCTAGTTCACGCTTAACTGCGTAGAGATCCAGAGTGCGGTTCACATCAATTACGGTTCACATTCACCTTGTAGTTTTGAAATGGTGTGGATCCGGGGCCGCAACGGCGGAAGAGAGTTGACGGTCGGGCCGTGGAAGTGACTGTCCGCATTCCGGCTTCCGGAGGTTTTCACGAAGAGTGTGAGGCTGCCTATAACCATTTGGGCTCGATTCCGCTCGAGTATGCGAGGTTTCGTCAAGCTTCGAGCCGTTGCACCGTCGTTTATCCGGATCACAGGTTAGACCGGACGGCGTCTTTCCCACTTTCTAGTCGCTCCCTGTGGGCATCTCCCGGCCGAATCTGCAATGACTCACCACCTTCCCTCTTCAGTTCACGAATTCATGGCCCTTTTCCACTTCACAAGATCGCGCGGATCCTAGATTTGACTGAGCTCGCTGGAACTCGCATTCAGCGTTTTTCGATTTTTCGTACAAGGGGAGCCATCGAGCAGGGGTGCGCAAGTTGCTGTGGCCCGCAGGCAGGATTCTGCGGCCGGCGACTTTCGGGTGTGAGTCATCTCCGCTGGTTGTGCATCAGCGACCTTACTTGGCGTTCATTCTTAGCTCCTCTGTGTGGCCACAGACTATGTCGAAGTTTCCTATCGCCATCCTCGATCAAGCGCTCAATGACCAATATCGTCTGGAATCAGCACGATTTACGATTTCTCGCAGAATATAGATACTGAAAGAGGTGGCTCGGAATCGACCCTTAAACATTGATAAGGGATAATGGGGGCTGATCTGAACCCTCCATCTTGTCCAGGAGCAGCGCCTTGCCTGCTACAGCCTCGTCGACCGTGATGAAGTCGCCGCCTCTTGTGCGCCCTGCCAGAACCGTACTGGGAGGTCGAGGCACTGTTGTCGGAGTCTTGATAAGGGACCACGGTCAAACATCAAAGTATCTCCTACTAAACTCCATCAGGGCACTGTTGCTTTTGTGGTGCGCAGAGGACTTTTTTTCGCTCGTCGCTCTCGCTGAACGAATCAGAATTTGCCCAATCTCAGACATCAGCGTTGGGATGTGAGTCTCGCGAGGGTCTCCGAAGCAAACGGAGCAGAAATGAGGGAAAAATGCTCATCTAGACCACTAATGTTCGCGGGACCCTGTGGTTGCTGCTTTCCGGGAAGCAGCAAACCATCTCAAGTAAAGCTTCTCTGACGGCCAACACACAAGCACGGAGAACGACAACGGCTGCAAGCAACATTCGCACTCGCGAGCGATTCGACCGCTGAGCAATAAGCGTCCATGCAATAAACGACCCCACTCGTTCGTGAAAGCGGACTCTTCAATGATCGCCTATTTCACTGTTCGATTCGCTCAAGTTCACGAGTGGCCTCTTCTGACCGGAGCACTCGCCTCAGCTATCGATGTCGAGCTGAGCGCCAAAACTCATGACTTGCTTAGATTCCCTGTGGAGATATGAAATCCCTCCTTGAAATTGACCCAAGGACCAGGAGCTCTCACAGAGTTCTGGATTCATCCTCAACGAACGACGAAAGGGAAACTGCCCGGAGACGAAAATACTCGGGATCCTTGGCTCATCAAAAGCTTAACTGGCGGGAGAATTGGCACCAATCGCGGTTTTCCTTGGAAAGTCGAGATTTGCGCATGGACCCAATATCGTTTGAGTAACTTTACGATGCCGTGCGTGATGACGAAGTTACAAAGCGGACGTCGTCGACCTGCGCCGTTCTCCTTTTTTGCTCGAAGGCACCTGCAGCCGACGTCAGCTGGAGACAGCGGTTGGCTCAGAGGACCGGGATCGTGAGCAGAGAAGTTGTCAAACAATGGCCCCTCTGTGTAATTAATATCCGCAGGGCGCGCCATTTTCTGTCGACTCCGAAAAATGAGCAGCGACATCTCTCCATTCAGATGTCAGGTGATCTACTTATGACATACGATGTTCGAGCGACATGATAAAGACGGACAATCGATTCCCCTTATCGGTGTTGGAGTGGAACAAGGACCTGAACCAATTAGGCGAAAGTTGATCCTCGCCGCGGAGAAGTGCCGCTCTCCTTCGCTGTACCAGCTGAGTGGAGCGCGGAATCGACCCCGAACCGAATACAAGCATCGTAATTAAACTGTTTCATGCGTCCTATCTGTAACTCTGAGCAGATAGCACTTCCTATTCTCGGGAGACCGCGACTTGGGAGCGAATGCACTCGGGCACAACCCTGTCGCTTTTATTCGCTGGAGCGGAATGCCTCTTGGAGTGCGCTGCCAGATTCTTTTCTGCAATCGTTCCCTTGCCCACTGCCAACTCGACTCTGAGCAACGAGACCTCGTTCGAATTTTCGAGCGAAGAATTTTGCGGAAAATGCGTTTCATTCCCGAAAATCCATCAACTCGATTTCGGACTGCTTTCCGACACCGGGAGCGAGTGTCTTCATCGTTGGAGCTTGCAAGTTTTCTCACAATCGTCCTTCTGATAATTATTCCGTCGATGCTGTTCCTTCCCCCGACCAAGCTGCGTTCCGAAAGGGAACCGCCAACGAAAGCAGCAGATGAAGGTTTATACTCATGGAATCGAATATTTATGGGAAATTCGTCAGAGAGAGACCCAGGAACAAAACTGCAACCTTGGACGACTTCGAGCTGAGAATGTAAGCTCGAGTCATAATTTGATATCATCTATCGCAGTGCAGTGAAGCAAATACGACACTTGAGAAGTGGAGTTTGGAGAATGCGAGCGCTGGTCATTTTTTTGCTATACACGAGTCTTCTCCGGGGGAAATTCTCACATCGGTGAAGTGAGACGGACTTCGGAAATGTGTCTCATTTGAATGAGTTTCTCTTCTTCGCCTGTCTCTCATAGGTGGGCTCGATTGTGTTTCTGAAATCATGTGCGGTTCGCGCACTGTTTGGGCGGAATTCTGATCAGTTGTCGGCTGTGTCTGAGCCGCGAATCACCAACGTGTTCAAATGTCTTATTCCCCGAGTGGCTGCATTTGAGGACCCGAAGAGGCGTTAAGCATTCTGTTCAAGATACGTAAAAACGTCTTTCAAAGAGCCGTAAGTTTGCGTTGAGCATACTCGAGTGACAACACAAAGCTTCGCAGCGCCCTTCACGACGAAAACGATGAAAACATGGCTCACTTTGAATTCTGCCGACGCAGACCCAGTTTGAATAGCGGAAACATGTGAAAGCCAAAGAGAATTAGGTGCGGTCACCCGTGTGCATACGTCTGTTTGTCGACTTCCTTCCGATGTCAGCGTCCTACAGCGGCAACAATGACACAATGTTCTGGGAATTGACCGAGTTGAGGAGGAAGTGGGGAAGGGGAACGAAACCGAAACCCGAATCTCAACGACGGCTGAAGAGCGAACAAGGTTGCCAGAAGAAGCTTTTCCGCGTTACCCACTGTTTTCGCGGATCACGCTCGCGTTCAGAGCTGTTCATCGCTTCTGGAGGCGCTGCAGGAGGACTTTTGGTGTTCTCTTTCAGTTACTGCACCTCTTCCTCGTCCTCCGCAACGGCGGGAAAGTTCATAGCTTCGAGCTTTGTCCTCCAAGCTGATCCCTGTTCGAACTCAAGCTGTTCACGTACGGCGTGCCGCAATTCCCGTAGCGTAAAGGGCATGAATCACGCCGGCCGATTCGGGAGTACATTCAGGCCTCGCTCCCTCCTCCTTGACTGGTTCCATCCTTCCATCGTTGACTCCTTAAAAATGACCAAAAGGTCGCTCTGAATTCGACGAGCTTCTTCGTGCTTCCTTGAGTATATCTCTACGTTCCCATGAAAGCCGATGGAACTCCATTATTCTTCTCCACGAGCCCGTGTTCTTCGACCTCCCTACGAATGACAGTCGCAAGCTGCGCGAAAATGTCGCGAGCCAGTCTGTCCCGAGGCGAGCGTCCTCACGGATGGCCGTCAAGAGACCAAACCACTCGTTTCAGAGGAGCCCGAGCTGTTTTCTGACCGGTCAAGAAACGAACATGCTTTCCGTCAACCTGCCCCACTGATACGAATTCTGGTTGAGCGGCAGACGGACACAGCAGATTCTTCGGCTGTGAAAAGCTACGCTCCACTGAATAGCAACCATGGTTCGTCGGCGACGGCTCCAAGCTGTCTCCAGAACGAAACTGAACGAGGCGTGCTCGCGGAGATGAGGCTCTGCCGGAAATCAGAACGAATGTCCCGCATTAGAGAGCTCCACATACCCGAAGTTCCCTACTTCAACTGACGAAGGCACTCAGAATGGCGAACTCGGGAATGTCTGTCTCCTAAATGGCTCTCTTGGCCGCCATACGGACCATACTATTGCCGCTCTCCGTGTATCACAGGTGAAAAACCTATAACCTGCTGTTTTCGTCTGACACCTCCTGTCGTCTTCCATTTCTCTCTCGTGCGGCCGACAAAGAACTTCATCGCAGGCTTTTTTCGCCGTCGTCAACCGCCTAAACTACCCGCAAGAACGGCGCAGCTGTCAAACTCTGAATTGGTTTCTGGTTTTTCTCGTAGCTGGTGGAAAAATTTGTATCGGAGTCGCTGGGGAGCGATCGATGGTGTCTGAAATGGACTCGACTCGGCGGAATGCATTCGCATGTATTGAGCACGGCCCGAGTTGCTTCCCGGAACGGCTGGATGTCGATCGCGACTGCTCTTCTCTGCGTAGACTCGCTGAATATTCGATGCTGGGCAATGCGCACCGAAGCCCCTCGGAACGGCTACCGCCATCCTTACGAATCCTATTTGTCTTCTTGGAAAATGGCGTGGAGGCAAACTCGGAATTCGCAAATTGTTTGGTGGCTGCTACGTGCTGAGGCGCTTTCTCTTGTCTCTTCATAAGTTCGCTTCCTCTCGCTGTGAGCAGGAATCCATCTGCCTTGGGTAGCATCCAAGTTTATACTGGCTTGAAAAATGGCGCAAGTATCATCTCCGGGCCGTTCTCTCGGAACATCGTGCGACAGTCAGATTTGGCGAACAGCGTCTCCAGACGCTGTCCGACGTACCCCATGGGATCCCTCAAAGCCCGGCCAAGGATTACTCAGACCCTGCTCTATCTTGCGGCTTGTTTGTCAGCTGGACGGCTGGGACCTCAGCTAGACAGGATCACCGCGTGGCCCACGGATAATGTTTTACAAGCGGCAACGACGGAAACCACTATCACAGTGCAAGTATGAATTAGAATTACGACATGTTTATAGTCGAGTTTGTTACGTTGGACAAAGTCGGCTGACGCCTGGCGAGGCTCGCCAGATCCCGGGCTGAGTGAGGTGGCTTCACGCGGAAGTCCGCCTGTTTGCAAGTTTGCAACATCCCACGAACGCACCGACGAATATTGGCTGGATCCTGTCGTCGATGTTCCGCCCGTTAGTGCTCTCCTCAAGTCAGCGGCACTGTGGCTGAAGTCTAATTCGGAGCGTCAGCAAGTGAGTCATCATCTGTCCCTGTCACCCACCGACGCCGCCTCTGTAGCTCCTCATGCACCTCGAAGAAGGTACTCAAATGGAAGTGACGTCTGACGAGGCAGTGGATCGATTGATAGATCACATTCCCTGCGAAGCCCATACAAGATATTACTCATTCAGGCATCGCGGATTTCAAACCTCTCATTTCATAGTTTGACGACGTTGCTCGGATCCACTTGTCCACTGTGGAACAAATAAGCTAAGCAGCAACCCGGCGTTCCTCTTGTCTATGGGAGAGAGAGAGAGAGTGATCATTCCGAAGTTCTTGGAAAACCCCCATTTCGAAAGAATATTGCTCAGCAGCAACCCACATTTGGGTACTTTCTTCAAAACGGGTGAATGAATGAACAACTGATAACTCGTAACATTGATCGTGCATCGTCACGGAGCTGGATGAATTGTGTGAGAGAATCAACGCTCGAACGCCATATCCCGTTCACTACCCATAAGACTCCTCAAGCCTGCGAATGCCAAAGCCACGGATCGCTGCCAAGGCAAGAATCGTTCTAATCGAGCTGCGATCAGCTCCTGACGGAGTTAGTTCTTTATTGCCTCCTTGGCTCATTAGTCTGCGACGAGGGAGGGGTTTCAATCACCGCAGTGGTCCTCCAGGGGGCGAACGACGACAAGAGCAATCAATTCGTCTCAACCGGCCCAGTTATGTCACTCGGACGTGCGGACGTTGCCATAGTTCGAAGAGCAGATGACTCGAGTGACCCCGTCGTATTTCCATGCAAGGGTGTTCGCGGCTTCCACATCAGATATCGTGCACGCTTGGATTCTGAACGGACCATTTCGCGGGACTAGGAATTCAAAATCTCAAATGGGAAGGAACTGACGAATCCCTAACGGGAAACTATGAAATGGTTTCGCATCCCTTGCGGTGACAGGATGAATGATTGTCGCATTTCTCCGTCGCTTCGGAGAGCGCGATTGATCCCTCGCTCTTGGTTTCGTGGGGCACTTGGATCACTTCGAGGTGAAGTTCCAAGACTAGTCGAGCGCTTGGCCATCTCTTCGCAGTTTCTCGCCGAAAGTCCTCGAGCACAAGTACCGTGGTCTTCATCACTATATCTATAATCCTTTCCCAATATCGAGACGATTCTGACGAGCGGGTGAGCTCTGAAGCAGAACAAGCTTAGAAGAGCATTGAGCCTGATGTCACTTGTGTTTGCTTCCGACGGCCTCGTACATCGAGCCATCAAAAACTCTCGACACTCGGAGAGCCGGGACCGGCGCGGAGAGTGCTTCTGGGATCGGGTTCTGGTACTGCTATTTTCCTCGCAACTCTGTGAGCTCAGAGAACAATGTCTGCACGTAGCGCAAACAAGACCAATACGAGTCTGCAACATTCCGCGTCAGTTAACACTTCTGCAATGAACGGTTTGGGGTGAGGTGGCGAACAAGAGAACTCCGGGGCAGGTTCATATTTCTCGCAAAATGTGGACACTGAGCCTTTCAGCAAACAGCGCCCACTATATTTCTTCGACTGCGGGACACTCTCTTTGCCGCTGGATCCGGAAGAATTCGAAACGGATATTCAAACGGTAATACTGTGGGAAACCCGGGCGATGATCGTCCCTACCGCTACGCGTACATCTAGAGAGGGCAAAACTTGCAGAATTCGCTGTCTCCGCCGACTCGGAGTGCTCCGACTGTGAATGTCTGCGAAACTCGTTCCGCCTCCAAAATTGGCTCGCTCTGATAGATTCCAGACAAAACAAGGGCTCCGGGCATCGGAGTTGGAGTCCCCTCGCCTCGTTCCCTGGAACAAGGCCCGATTGAGATAACGTGTCGGTTCTTCTCGTCCACCGCATCACAAGTGGTGGGATGTGGCGGGCTATTGTTCACAGGAAACGAGTTACTCCTCACAACAGATGTGTTATGTCGCTTCCACAATCTGATTCGAGTGCTCTGGGACATCTGGATGACGTCGTCGACACTCCAAGGATCAAGACATCAACCGAGCCGATTCGATGGGAGCAGAGATTTTTATCAAGAACCCGGAACTCAGTCTCGGCTCGGATCTCACTGTTGGCTGCAGACGAGCGATCTCCCCCGAGAACTTCTTGGGGGAACAGGGCATGACACGAGAGGGAATGCTCCCAACGTCAGGAGGGGTTGCGGGCCTTAATGCGATCGTTGGGACAGATTGAGTGTCGGTGGCCGCGACGCTCTCATTGCCGCGTGACCTCAGTGACATCGATGGGCATGTAGGAGAACTCCTCATTCGTGACCCTGTGTCGAGGCTCCAGATATCGGAGGGTTGTCATGAGGAATCACCATTCCCCCGGAGGGAGTCCGGCCCTATCGAGCAGAACCGTTCCCGAATTCGAGTCGGCATTGAGAGTCCTCCGGAGCCAAGAAGAGCGGAATCATTGCAAAATATTATTTCTCTTTGGGCGTAGGCACGGAGTGGCACGAAATTGTTCCCAGTTACACGTTGTCCAGCCGAATATTTTGCATGAGTATGATGTTGACAATCACGAGACCCCGATACGACGAATCGCTATCATACACCTGAAGTGTAACCCCTAGTGAAATCCCGATTACACTTCCAGGGAGGAGATCGCACTGCCCAATCGCGTGGGATGGAGTGTTCTGCTGGAATTCCGTACCCGCAAGCTCGGTCGCTGCGCTCTCATGTCATAGTCTTTTCGAAAACGAAGTGGGTTACAAGCCTCCGGAAACCCACGCCGACAGTTTATGGCAAGGTTAGTTTCTACAACAAAACATCTTTCTCCGTCTCGTCCAACCTAGTCGGAACACAAAAACTCTCCTATAGAACGCATGCGCCTTTCTCTGGCTCGGCGGTCTCGAGTGTGTCCTAAAAGATAAATAGGCCCCGATCCGATTGGAAGGTTTTGTATTGTTCTCACTGCGCGGCGCAGATAGACAAAAACTTCTCTTCAGGGCATCCGTATACATCACATTTCTCTCAGCGGTCTTCCTCTCCTGGAGGGAGGTTCACAAACTCCCAGCAAGCTGTCCCATGTTGAGATCTGGCGAGAAATGTTGTCACTCGCAGAAAAAAAAAACGTGCAAGTTCTCAACAAACCTCTACCGATTCAGACGTTGCTGCGGGCGTGTCATCTATATTTCGTTGAAAAAGACGCCGAAGTCGGGCGTCTAGCTCGAGCATATGATGTTTCTTGTCGTCTTGGATAGCTCTGCATGAGTTCTTCCAGTTAAATGAGTCTCGGAATTCACATCAACTGCGAACTCCGGGCTCGAACCACCGTGTCCGAGGGTCCGCCCAAGTGACCAGCTTGGATGTACGCTGCATCTCCGTAGGAGTTGTGCGATAAGATAAGAGTTGTGTTCGTCATAGCAGAGTTGAGATGTTTTCTGTGGTTCCGTGAATTCATTGATGGAGAAAATCCGCTCTTTGAAATAACAGAAAAGAAGACAATGGATACCGAGGCTTTTGACAGGGTTTTACCTCCCACTCAGTCTGATAGGAATCCTCTAGAGTAGCTGTGGAGAAATCTCTCGAAAGGAGCCCTGATCAAACAGCATCTGCCGCCCAACGGTGAGCCGGAAGGGAGCCGTTTTCAATCACAGGAACCAGGTTCCCTGGGAAACCGATTCCTCTCGATTTTAAAGAGAAAATAGATGCATCGGACGTTCAAGCCTTCCCAAGCAAGGGAGTAAGAGATCTGACTAGGAGCTCCTGATACATGTCCCTGAGCAGTGCTCTCATGAAAAGTTCCCTCGTCACCAACGTTGAAGCACCGATTACGTCCCTACAAAATACGGTCCCCCGATCTCCTGCAAAATGAGTGTGTCCAGCTGTTGGCCATTCGCAACGGTCAACCAGAATGCATCTGGGAAGTAGCGGTCTGGACGCAGTCAACGATTATTATCGTCAACTCTCTCATTGATCATCGTTGGCAGCCGCCGGTTGCGATTATTTTTGTAGCCTGAGCTCCGAATGGTCCCTCCTTTCAGATCGCTACGCGATACGGATATGTGCACCGAACGGACAATGGGATTCCCAAACGAACTACAACGCCTGTTTAGAGCAGATCGTGAGTGTCCATGGCCTAGAAACGCACCGGCATGAGAATGTCGGGAGCTTCGCGGGACCAGAGCGATTCCTGCGAGCGAGTTCCATTCTCTCTCCTCCCATCATGTTCTGGAGCGATCATTGTTGGAGGCCGTGAGCTCGGGTCAATGAATAAATGTTTTGGATCGAGAGTGGAACAGCTCCCAGAATTGCCGCGCGCGAACGAAGAGAAGAGCGTTTTCCCTCATTATACCCGCGGGGGTTCAGAGCTGGCTCCGATTTCCTGCATTGCACTTGACGTCCCATGATTCAACTTCCTTTACAGCCGAATCAAGAAGCGTCGTACAGTGTGGTCCCAATGGCGGTCACCTATCTTATCCTGATCTTCTCCTTCATCTCGTTGATTTTCCTCCTGGCATCGGCTTTCATATTCATCTACTTCAGGTTTGTTCTCGACAGGAGATTTGTTTCAGCTCGACGAGTGTTATCGTCATGATTGAGCTGAACTTCGCACGGCCGAGACGCTCGTAGCACACAAGACTCGAAGAAGAAGAGAGAGAGAGTGATATAAATGACCGCACCAGCTCCAATCTGAATCCCCGAGATCTCATGCGTGTAGCTCATCTTCTTTGAGGGTTAACGGTGATTAAGAGGAGTTTCATGAGGGAGCAGCTTCCGATGCGTTGCTGAAAGGTGTGCTGTGTCAGAAACAACCGACAGCAAACCGCACTTCACGGTCTTAGCGATAGGCTCAGACATCGATCAGAGCGGTTCTGCTCCAGAAAGTGTGATGCCTTGAACAGCGAATTGTCGACCGCCAACTCCATAACTCGCCACTCGGTCAAACCTACTTCAAGCCTCATTGAACAGGGAATCGGGATCCGATCCTTGTCCCAATTTCTTGGACTTCCCTGACTTTCGGGCCGAGCACGACGGGAGGAAAGTCGGAATAGCTCAAATGACCAGGTTTATAGCTCGGTGCTCCGATCGCAAACTTCCGCGATGATTCCGAACAGAGAGAAACTTCCCTCAAAAAGAAGGAGGAGCCGACAGTGTGGCAATCTCGAGAGAAAAAAAATCGAATTTTCGTTTCAGAACCTTGAAGTGCAGTCGGACCAAGGTTCACCTGAACCTGGTAACATCTCTGATAATTCACTCCGTGATGCTGATAGCGATTTCGGGACCTTTGATCTTCGACCAAACATGGGGGAGAGACGACGCCGAGCACAAACACTTCATCAAAAAGAATGTGAGCTATGGCTGCTTTTTCGAGATGGAAGGCAAAGTCAGGAGATTCGTCATATTGCCGAGTTTCGAGCGACCTGCTGCCGATTCTTTCGATGAATGATGAAATGCGGTTTTGAACAAGAAAAAAGTTCGGTGGGGATGCGTACCCTCGACCCAACAGTCACTTCTTCACTTCATCAACCACACAGAAGCTCGTCGTTCGACTCGAGCAACTCGTAAAAGTTATCGTGCCTCGGGCTTGTTCCAAGCACGTTTCCCTTTCTATGCGGGAGTCGCATCCGTCAGCTTGCTCAACGCCCCTAGCCGCGATGCCGCTAACTTAATCGACGACGACTCCCCCCCTACCCCGTGACTGAATCCGACCCCCGAATGCAATCGGTTCTGGAGAGCGTCACCCCGACAGCGAGGAGCAGTTCCCCCCCCCCCCCACTGATGTCCGGGCGAAGAAGCCGCCATTTTCCACCGCTCCGTTGAGCTCCACGCTTTCTTCCCGGGCTCGAAGAGCCGCCTGCGGTTTGAAACACAAGCCTCCGTCGTGAACGAGCTTCACTGTACATGTACGCCCTCTTCGACATTTGCTCTTACTGGGTTGCATCCGACCAGACTGTGTGCGGCCGTCTTTCTCGATCTGACCAGCTCATTTAAATCAGACTCCCGCTATGAGATACTAACCAGTGCTGATTCTACACTCCAAAAGTTACTCCGAAAGTCGGCTCTGAAGCCCACTCCCTGTCTTTGGGCTGGAACCACCAGAACTCACGGGTCAATAGTTGTATGGGTTTTCACAATCTCGCTTACCCCCTCGCCGAGCCCGTCTCTGGAAGAAGCACGCTCTGGATTTGCAAACCTGAATGAAGCGAGGCGATTTGGGAAGTGACAGCGTTCAATGCAAATTCTTCCGCAGAGTCGCTCCGAGGCTCAGATCGGAAACGGGCTACGAGTAGAGGCCGACACCCTCTCCCAGGCTTTCTCTACTTTCTTTCCGTCAAATGATTGAGAACGTTGAGATTGTTGACAAGCACCCTCCCGAAGCTCGTGAACCGTTGACGGACGGCCTGAGTCGAAAGTTTTTGTTGTTCTCTGACGCGGAACCCTGATACGTTTGAGTAGCGCCCAAGAACATTGTGTCTAGACCAGGTTGGATGCTCCTCACAATTCGAACGCCCCCTTCTGATTATCTCGCCGAAAATTACAGCGAGGAGCGAACCCTGATCGATCGAATCTTAAAATATCCCCATTTATCTTTTTCGGAGAGGAGCCGTGCTAAGAAACTCCGTGTCGACTTCCAGCCCATCCTATGCAAAGCGATTCTGTGTCTTCAAATGTACTCTTCGATGTCGTCCATCAACTGGATGTTCGTCGAGGGACTTCTACTGCACTCGAAAATCACGACATCGATTTTCCGGAAAAGTGCTCCTTTCAAGCTCTACTACACGCTCGGCTGGGGTGAGTGAGGGTGGTTAATGCGCACTCCGTTCTTCAGAGGAGGAATACGCCCCACGTCCCGAAGGGATGTGGTGTGGTCGGGGAAAATGGATGTCGAGGAGATCGCTGCGGAAATCCGACGACGTCTTCACGCCTGTGATGAGGATTTCTCCGCCCGCTGGGTCCAAGTTACAACGAATACTTCCGCACTTCGATCGCTATTCAGCTCGATTCCCGGCTGAACCGCCCCCGTCTTCGAATGCTCGGCAATCGACTTCGATCAGGACGCTATCTCGAGCGCCAAACGAGAAGTTCCGAGGCGGTCTCAGGAACAGAGACTAGGGACCAGTTTTCGAGGCCGAATGGCGTATCCGTTATCAGAGATACTGCAGCCCGTTGCCGGGAACGGGAGTTTCCGCCCTGTTCCGACCACGGAGTCCGCCTACATGCGGCGCTTCATTCCGGGCGGCGGCTCGGCTGGGCATCGGAATAGACTTCGCTGCCAAAAAACTTTGTAACACAGAAGCATCGTTTCCTGTCCTCTGGGAACCAGCTCCCTGATAAAACCTACGAGTTCAGAGACCGGAGACAGCGATTTCCCTGTGCATTTATATAGTTTGATTTTCGTGAACTATCGAGGCCTTCCCACTGGCGGGAAGCTCTTACCGGCACTCATTGCGCGGAAGAAGTCATTCCATGGGTCAGCGAATCTCGCGCCGGGCCCATGCTCGAGTCAAGAGCGCCTGATGAATGGACTCTGTTGCAGGGCTTCCTCTGCTCTTCATTATCCCTTGGGCCCTAGAAATGGAAGCGACGAACCCTGCGAGAAGCTGTTGGGAAAGTTACGTTCGATCAGACTGGACTTGGTTGCTCATCGCACCCCGACTGACGGCAGTGCTGGTCAACTTCTGCTTCCTCGTCAACATTGTGCGAATTCTTGTGACGCGAGTCAAGTCCGCCGAAAACACGCAGTTCAGGTGAGGCTATTCCATCTCGTTTCTCCCAGTTCTCCCGCATCGTGACCGTCGTCGGTATTCTCATGTCTCACAGGAAGGAGGATTTCACTTCTGTCTTGCACTCAGCTGAGATCTCTGTCAACATGCTCGGGGTCGCTTACCTCAGAGCTCTTCAACGATACATCCAATCAGTCGACCTCGTGTCGTTCGGTGATTGAGTCATCAGGCATTGTCGTTCGCTCGAAACGTTTCGCTGTGGGCTGCGATTTTCGAGTGGAACTGAGACCAAACGTTCCGTTCCAGGAAAGGGATGAAGGCGACCTTGTTGCTGTTTCCCTTGTTAGGGATCACGCATCTATTCTTCTGTTTCAACCCTCAGGATTCCGACAAAAAGTTGAAAGACGTATACATGATAACCAACGCGATCCTCATGTCCTCCCAGGTAAGTCCGCGTTGGAGCTGACCAGTGTAACTTTACGAAGATTCTTCCTCGGCCACTTTGAAGGCCGGTTGTCGGGAACGCTGCCGAGTGATCGACTCGTAGCTTTGGCATTCAAGTCTCTGGAAGGACCACAAGGAGGGACAAAGGAAAGTTTTCCGTTGCTCCTCGCGGCTTTGTCGCCAACGTTGTCGGGTCGAAGAATGGTGGGCGGCTCGTAAGGATCGCACACTTCCTCTCCGAGTTCTCTGAAGGACACTGCTTCGGAGCAAGGGGGTCCGATTCTCAGTTGTGCTCGAGAAGCAGAGCGTTCTCAAACTCAATTTCCTCCGTCCCGAGAAACACTTATCAAAGAAACTCCCGGGCGCACAGAGAGCTCATGACAGGGCTGCTGATGTGGTTTTCGGTGATCATTCAACGGTTTTTCTTGGAACTTCAGAGGAAATTCAATCAATTGAATTACGGAAGTCTCAAGAGAGTTTCATGCGAAATATGTTCCCGCTCCAACTACGATCGCTGTTGAAAATATCGCTCGTGAGGAGTTATGGCGAGGCTGCATGCTCGGTTGGACTGCCTACGAGCCGTTGAGATGATGGTCAGAAGTGATTCTCGGAGTGAAGAGGCGAAACAGGAAATGAAGAGATGGCATCATGGATCTCTCAACTCACTCTTTCGGCTGCGAGGGACTCCTCCCAGTGTTCACCGTATCAAGCATCGCTGTTGGAAGCACCACTCGATGGTTTCCTCCTCGTCTCGCTCCGGCCTTCCGCTAGGAGCCTCCATGCCCGCCGGTTAACTCGCTGGTCCTCCCACTACGGTTGACGAAATGGATAAAGCATGCTTTTTGTGACTCTTGGGGGTTGGGATAAGGGTTTGATTCGGAAGTTGAGTTGCGGCGTTGACTACCTCGCTCTCAATCACAATCCCCATGAATGACACAAGCATAATCTCTCCAAATCACCGCCCTTCATTGAGGAATTTCTGATCGTTCCAGGGAATATTCGTGTCCACTATATATTGCTTCATGAACTCCGAGGTTCAGACTTCGCTGAGGAACGCTTACTTGAGAGCAACGATCAGGAGGAATCCGAATCGTCGTCGGAAAACTCATTGTGAGAATTCGCTGCTTTTTGGAAGCCAAGTGAGATCAGGTGAACTCCGCACAATGAGGAGTTTCAGCAAAGTTAAGGACGGACAGCTCTCGATTTCCGCAAAAGGACGGGGTCCAGAGGTTCTCCGGATGGCAAGTCCGACAAGAGTTGTGGTCATGTCCGACAACTTGCAGTAAACGCTCAAATGATAGTTTCCTCGAACTCTGTCGAAGTTTTCGGGAATGATCGCCGCATGTTTGAGGTGACTGATCGACATATCAACGATTTTCTGAGGGCATTAGGGAAAATTCAGAGTTTTCAGCACACCTCCTATTCTGGAGTCAGCGAGGCACCGGAGCTCATTCCGACCTCGTGGTCGCCCTCAGCTAGGAGAGACAGGAGTGCCCCGTTGCTCAATTTGGATTCCCTTGTCCCAGCACACAGCCTAGACCGAGAGTCGATACCTCCGGGGCGTGTCCTGCTAGGAACACTCGTCCGATTTATTCCCTCTAAGGCCGGAGTAAATATAGTTTCAGAAAAATTCCTCCGAATCGATGGTGTACGTGTGAATATTTCTTTCGGACGCATCTGTTTCTGATGTACAAACGGATCGAGCTGAACGATCATCCAAAATATCCGACATAAATTCAGTTTACATGTATCATATTGTGTATCGAGATAGGATCTATGTAAGAACTCGGTGGAGTTCAGGAGAAAGCTTATGAAGAACTCAACACCTGAGTGCTGTATCCATGAATTTTTCTCATGGAAGAGACGCCGACTAAGGCGGAGTTTTATCCAATATCTTGGAGCTGTTGATGGGTCCGACATTCGAGAATTCGTTCAAGAGATGATGGTGGCGAGGGTTTTTCCGAATTCAGAAGTAGTTAATGATAGCTTTCAGAATTTAAACATATCCGGAGCTTCGATGGGGAAGGAATCGGGAAGGTCGGCTTGCCATTCTAGTTAGATATGGATTCGATATCGTTGTGAGTTGATGCGGACATGGTTTTAGGCAAAGATATCACCAGATGCATGCAACAGACCTCGGCCGAAATTCAGCTGCTGGCAGGAGCCCTCATGGCGCAGAGCCAAGTCTGCGAACGACCATGTCCGGCAACATGTGACCAAGATCGGATGTGAATAAATTCTGTTGAATCGTCGCTGGACGTTCCGGAGGATTCCGCATTTTTTGGGCATGGGGTGTCTGTCGTCTCTGTGCCGGGAAGAGCAGAAAAAGAAAAGATTAACGCTCCCAAGAAGATAATGATCGGGGTAAATTGCTGCCATCATCCTAATTACGGAGCCAGGGCACGGAAAGCTCAGCTAGTCATTGGGAAGCTCTGCGGAGACTTCACCCTGGGCACTGAAGCTTGCGAATACCAAGTTCGGGAGGAAGTGTGAGGTTTCGCTCATCAAAAGCATGCGTTCTACGGATCACTTGATTATCGCGCAGCCCGTGGATGAGAGGTTCGACGTGAACGAAACTCACTCAAAACGGTGGAATCCTCAACAAGACAACTGGAAATAGCCGAGCTCACGATGAGGATAGTCCTTCTCCATTTTCTGCCCCCGAGTCACATGGTTATCAAGCTCCCGTTGCGGAGCCAGATACCTTGGAGACAAAGTACACGAGGTCTCTGCGAGGCTGCCTCCAAACGCGGATCTGTCATCACATCGTGGGCGCCTCCATAATGTTTGAGTGAGCTTTCCTTGAATTAAGCATGAGGAACCAATGTTTTCTAGGAGCTGGCACACAGTCAATATTTTTTCCCGATTCTTGACAGTAGATGTGGATGAGGGATGGGCTTGGTTTGGATTCGACGATTCGAATCCGGCCAGTCCGGAATTTTCGAATCCGAATCCGGGCCTCGATCTCGAGAGCTCCATAGAGCCCGAAAAGTATGATCAGATGGATCCGGGAATCATCTTCATAGATTCCAAAATTTTCTAAAAGTAGCAATCACTGTGCGAGCTGAATGTTTAGAACACGCTAACCAATGTTGGGTAGATTCAAAAAATGTGGTCAGATCGATCACGGAATCACCCCCAGAAAATGATAAGATCGGATTCGGACGGATTCACATACTTGGCTCGGATCCGAATCGCTCGTTGAATCAGAATGCGCCGGTCAGACCGTTCTCCTGGGACCCGCCTCCGTTTATTTCCTGGATAATTTGGAAGTCGAGGGTTGTTCCTTGCCGGGCAAAACTTTCGGATTGCCTTGAGTGTTCTGCGTCCGGCGCTCAGGATTAGAGCCCGCATCCAGGATTTCCATAAGCCTTCCCTGTCACGAGAGTTGAATCTCGATGATGAATCAATGTTAATCATCGGATAGTCATCAACTCCAACTACAAAAAGAGCCATGAGAACTCGCGCCGCTTACCCGATTTCCGGCGAACGGCCATCAACATCATTCCCGTGAGATTCATTGAGACCCGGCTCTTCAGGGACGTTCCTCGATGCTTCGAATCACCGAGCTCCCCAGATCTGGCTCCCAAAAACGGCAAATTATCTGTACCACACGGCTTTCGGTCGATACAATCGATGGAGCAATTATGACGGGCGTTCGAGAAAAGGGCTGATGGCCTTCAAAGTCTGCTTGTTCACAAAGTTTTCCTCCCAATCGTTAGTCTTGTGAAGTTGACAAATGCTCCGGTTCGCCAGAGCTGATTTCGTTGGGTTCACTTCATTTCTGCGTTCTTCTGGGTCTGCGTTCTTAGGACAAAGGGAGAAAATACGTCTGCTGACTCTCTCCGAGGGAACGGTGAGCGCACGGGAAGTTCACTCGTCTGGCGGTTTAAGTTGCGGCTTACGCTATTTACCGAACAAACTGGTCAGGCTGATGGATTGCTGAGATTCCGGGTTATCGGGATAGGCTTTGAAACGGGGCTTCCGCGCTCAGGATCCGGAGTTTGTCTTTTCGAACTAAGTGTGTTGATTGACACTTGAATCGTGAGAACTTGGCCGCTGGAGCCACTGCGATCAGCTGGCTCCAGGCTCTGAAGAAGGTGACTTCAGCGGGAGAAGCCGTGCTGACGTCAGAGCCGGTTCGTCCTTTGACTCGTGATTCCGAGTGCGCTACCGGAGTTCCGTCCGTAGCTCAATTTCGAATACAGCAAAGGATGACTCGTGTCGCTTTACCGAGCGGCGATAGATGCTTCTCGCGATCGTACTTCTCGCCAATACGAGAATAATGTGAACTCGACTTCGACATGATGATTCGAGCTCAACTTAATTAATAAACACTGCTCGAATTGTATGATCCCGACTGTTGTTTGCGGTGTGTCTTCGTGTGTATGTGCAAGAGTCCGGCGATCTTTATGGGCCGTATGCCACAGCTTTCATCTTTTGTCCTGGCTCTCTCGCATTTGGGTGTCCCGTTGTGGCTATCGCTGGTGCAACTTGATTCGAGCGCGGCTCGATTTGAGGGCGTGACTCCTTCTAGCGCATCATCGATATGAACGTCAGAGCGATTTGGACGCAGCACTATATCGAATGCGGCCGAACGAACTTGAATTCAGCGTGCGGATTCTTTGAGCCTGGCTGCTGGAAACGCGTGCTTCCACATGGATTCGAGATGGGGCAGGTACAATTGAGGGAGCTCCAGGAGCTCGAAGTCGGGAAGTGCAGGAGCAGATCCACTTTCAGACCAAAGTTTGGGGAGATTCCAAAAACAAAAAACCGGCCTCGAACAAGGAATTACAGCATGCGCTCCACTGATTGGCATCATTGTCACGCATCCGGCAGCTACAACGGGCTCGAGTTCTTTGCTCGAGACATTTTCTCGGTTCTCGAGGAGCGGCGAGAGTTACGTAGCGATGTCACGAAAAAGGTAATATGCTCTTGACGATGCGGCCACCGTTCTTGCGAGCAGAGGAATTCTACACAGGTCACCAACGTCGCTGAGGTGGAACGAGTATGACCTCTGTACTTCACCGCGTTGCGATCGTTCGTGTGAAATTCCGCCACAACCCTGGGAGCTCAAAGGCAGTGGTCGTGAGCGATCCGCAACTCGTTTTTGCGTCGCTCGCCGATACCGGAGGCTTAGTTTATTATTATACTGAGAGAGTCGAGATCAGTCGCATGAATATTCCGCCAATTCCACGGACAAGTGCGACGCCTGACTCAGAGCTTTGCCCGATTTCGATTTCTCGGCGTGACCGGAGGCTCTGTCGTTGACCTCTCGTTGTTCTCGCAGCGGGATGCAGCTCGGACGAACTCACTCTCGACCCGCTCCCATTGGAGCTTCCGAGCAACGCAGTTTGAGTCGTTCGGGCGAGTCCGCCGTGGCTCAAAAGAATCTAATGAATCTCCGAGCCCCGATCTCCACATTCTACGCGAGAGCTCATTCGCTCGAGGTTTCACCCACACACCACCTTAATACTTCCCTTCAAGTTTTCCGGGAGTTTCAACTCTAGACGACTTCTTGAGGATCAATGCGATCAATCTCGTTGCAGATTCAAACAGAGAAACTCCTGTCTCCTCAACTCGAGATTTGCCGACAGCCTTGTGGCTGCTCCAAAATCGATTCCAGCGGGAAGTATCTGCCTCGCTTACGAGAATTCCCGTATCCTCCAGAACTCATGGAGCCCTCAATCTCGAGAGGAGGCAGGATCTCGAGGCGTTTCAGTACCACTGGTAATCGGGATCTCATCGAGCTAATATTTCGCACCGAAGCGTAAGATTCGCGCTCTGGGAGGAGAGTTTCCCAAGAAGAAATCCCAAGATTTCATTGCTGCATGATCTCAGGCATCGATCGAAGATCTTGTGATCGGCTTGAGCGAGGAAGTGAGTTTCCCGGACCTTGCAGCATCTAGCTATGACGTTTCATAAAACGTTTCGCGCTCAAATGTGACGTCAACCCCGATGAGATTTCGTTGCGTGAGCTCTCCGACACGTTGGACTCGAATGACCTTCGACTCCTTCGACAGTTTGTCAAGAACCCCGACTTTTCCAACTTCCTCGAATCGAAGCGCACAAATACTCGTTCTGGTATACAATATATCATTCCACGAGCGAAGAACAACGCTATTTTCAATAGTTTCCGATGGAGAATGGCGAGAAAACTCAACAACTCTTCCATGTGATAGACATCTCTCGTTCACCACCATCTACCTCATATGAAATCTAATAAATTTCGAGTGCTTGACCAAAAGGATCGTGGTCTCCTTGGTTTGGAGGGGAACACTGAGAGAAATCAGATTGCGGCTGGCGCAATCTAAGGCCGCTGTCCTGAAGTCGAAAGTATGTTTTTCACGTCTCGGCCACACGTGATTCATGGGACTCGATTTCTGAGCCCTGCCCGCTGGATAATGCCAGAGGCGATACACACCTTAATACTCACTGATGATCTCAGTCCTCTTCGAAAACCGGAAATCACGATCATCATGCAGTGATCGAGGTACTACGTGGGAAGGGAACTCGGACATGCTTGGCGAGACGACGAACGATCAGATAAAGGTCCCCCGGAAGAGGCCGTTGGATTCCCAAGTATTGCAGATGATGTTGAATGTGGCGAGGACAACGGACTGAGCCCGTGAGCCAATGTTCAATACAAACCGAGCAATATAGCGGAGTGCAGACCCAGAGAAGGGAAGAAGTCTACTTTTTCTCCCGTCTATCACAGGAAGTTTTGTTTACCGGAAGTTCCATTGCATCAAAGTGGATTATGAGTCCTGACGTGATGCTCGCACACGGATACAGGAAGATCTGAAACTCCGTTTTCGTGCAAAGACTGAACAGATGTTGCGGTGTGCGGATTCCGTAGTTAACATCAATGTCGGAAACAAGCTGTTCAGCAGTAACTGCCGACATCCTTCTTTCCGCCGCCTCGCTGGAAGCTTGCAAGCGATATTGATTTCTGATAGGCGACGAACGTACGTGCCTGTCTCCTCCGCAGACAGCATCGCCACCCTTCAGCCGGATGTCGGAGACGCCCCCACGGAGCGAACTGAGCTTCCATTGGACCAAAAAGAAATTCCCACCGATTCCGGTAAACACCTATATAAACGTCTGGAATCAGTGAGAGGGACCTCCATTCGAGAATCTGCGCCAGGGCTTGGGAGCGATATCTGTGACGATAGCGGGATCTTCTCCCACATCGGAAGAGAGTCCGAATGAGAACGACCCGAATTCTTGTGAGTGACCTCGATCGAGGAAATCCTCATGAATCCAACGCCTCCAAGATACTTGGATATTGCTCGACGCGAGCTCGTGGTGGCTCAGTAATTCACAGCACTTTTTTCCGTGCTGCTCCCATCTGGAGTCTCTCTCATTGAATCGAATCGGCGTTGCAGAACTCTTAGATCAGCTGATCGCTCAATGTCACCCTCCCCGCCCTGGCTCCAACTTCTACGAACGGAAGTGATTCCCGAATAGCTTCGTAAGCACCTAGCCAACAGGGAGAGTCCGCTTTCTTGGGGGATTCGTTGTAAAGGACGAATCAGATTGCGCCTATGCAATGGCTTCCCTCCATCAGCCTGAGGCCACAATGACCGTTATCGGAACTTTCTCGTGAGGATCCTCTCAGAGGATCCTCCTGTTCCGGACAAGCGTCCGAGTTGAGATAGGACCCACTCAAGAGCCCCACGGCGCTGGCGGAGCCGCCGGCACAAAGAAGCCACACGGGGCAATCGTCTGACACTCCACAGGCGAAAGTTTCAGTGACTCAATTGACGTGAGACGCGTCCGAATTCCCAACAGTGGCCCCCTGGATCCCCCTTCTCACATCCCGGGAACTCAATCCTGAGGAGCCGGGGTTTGTTAAATTGGGAAAGGCCATTGATCGTTGATGAGATTCTAGGTGGATACGCAGCCCCCAGAATTACACGCAAAGAGGAGAGTCCTGGTCATTCTGAACCGCGCAGGCGTTATCGATCGAGAACATCGAATTTCCGCCTCTACATTCACTCTCATGTAATCCTCCCGCAAACTATTTCCCCGCAATGAGTCCCCCGATGTCAATTTCTGATAATCTTCACGCAAACGCCTGAGAAAATTTCTCAAGCGACCGATTCGAATGATTTCTATCTTAGTCTGGACTTCTGCCTCTCGTGGAAGCAGTTCCCTTGCACGGAGCAACTTTGCAGGACTTCGAGAGATTTTGGAAATGTGTTTCATCGGCAATGAAATGGTACCGAAGTTGGGTGAAAGTTCCATTGAATTGAGCGAAGAGATGATCGCGGCAGGTCGACTGTTCGAACAGTCGTTCCCATCACGATCTCAACGAGTGCGACAAATGACATTGGGGAACAACTCAAGTATGCGTGAAACCTGGGACTCCATTTGATTTGAGCCGCGCACGGACAACACTAGAAGAGTCCAGTACAAGATGGCGATGCAGACTGCCCTTCCTCATAACGCTTGCAAACGAAGAGAACAGTTGCTGAAAAGAAAACCAGTATTCCGCCATCACGAGTCGACTCACAATACAACATTCGAAATGCCATCCAAGCCGAGCTGTTGGGAAGTATCTCTTGTACATCATGATAGCAATGTCACTCGGAGTGACACTGCTATTATGATGTACACTCATGATGATGAGGACTCACTCCCCTCCATTCCACCAATTTTGCAGTGTGTGGTTCCGCGGCACCACAAGTTGATGCGCGGAGAAACGAAGACAACGCACAAATAGGATCCGGGACAAAGCGTTGATCTGCAAGAAAAGTTCGTGCGAGAGATTCAGAGTGTAGACGGCACGAACGGGAAAAGTTCGCAGGCACGTATTCCGCGTAACGATGAGGCTGGTTACGTCAACCGTGGGTTGCGAGACCGCAGTTTGCATCAGATGGTAATCATCGTCGATATTCATGAAATCACTCCTGAGGTCTGAGTGGAAATAGGGACGTTGGAGCCTCCTCGCCTCAGACCTTTGCTTCAGGTATTCCTCAAACACTGGAACTGAAGAGCTCGGCGCAATGGGATGAAAGTACTCCACAGCGAGAAAGGAGAGGGGCACTCGAGACCGAATGGTTGAGATCGAATTCCGCTTGCATCTCTGCTCTCGGGTTCCGAATGCCCCGGGAAAAGTTGCTGTGGTTCCTTAAAACGATCAGGAATTTCCTAAGAGCGTTACGCAGTCGTAGAGCGTTCCTGTTCCCCGCCGAACCTTCTGCGATTGAGACCGTCGATGCGCACGATTCTGGTTGGGATAGTCGGGATCCGCTCAGAGCTCATCTCGAGCGACAAAAGGACGCACGGACACAAACTCTACGTAGAAGGGAGTGCGTGCTGGAACAAGGTAACAAAAGTCAACCTTTTGAACTGGTCAAAATAGAGTGGGTCTCCACGCGACGGGGAACGCCCCAAGGCTGTTTACGAAATCGGTGTTGTTCGTTAGCTCCGTTGCTCGGAGTGCGGCAGTGGGAAAGGAGGTCTGACAACTTGCTACGGAGCGAAATCATTCCGATGCGTTCTCCGCCAACAGCGGGGCTTGTGTCGAATCACTGCCTATGCAAACTCTCGGTGCTCGACGAATAGCTCCAGCTACAGCGCGATCGGAGTTCTGCAAGTTTACGACATCAGCGAAGAGATTCATCATCGAATATATATTTCTTCTTTGTGGAACACCTCACAAAGGGCAGTCCCTATGATTCACAAGAGGAACTGTGAGCGCGAAAAAAAAGGAAAATGACAATGGGCAAAGATGAGGAGCTATAAGAGAGAAATATATTTACGCACGACCCGGAAGAATGGAGGTTCCAGCTGGGGTGTGGACTCATATGGATAATGCTCACTGAAAACCCAAGGAACATTCCACCGGCCCCGAAGGAATTAAACTTCACTTCCTCTACTCCCCTCGAGCCATTCCCTAGCGTTTCATACGCTGTGTATCCGTACCATTCCAGACTCCACGATTGTCATCATTAGGTTCATGAGCCCCAACACGCAATAGGTGGACGAAATTCATGTTGAAAAAGTGAAGTGGTTTCACAGAGGGCCATAGTCTTGAGATTCGTGAGTCGTTCGCATCCCTCACTGAGTTGTCTCCTTTTTTTTTTGATCGACCGAAGTTACGGAAAACAGGAATAACTGCTCATAACTGACGTCAGCTGATTCCGACGGAAAATTCACGAGCGTCACGGGTTTAGAAGAACGCTTCCTTGGTCGCTCCCTGGGGCGATACATCCAAAATGCTTGTGTAATGCTCACCGCTTCGGTGGAGCGAATAAAGCTTGCAACTCTTCGGCGCCCCGTGGGATACCTAAGTTCTGTGAGGCACTAGAATGGGGTTTGTCGAGGACAGGGTGGAACTTCAACGACGATTGCCGCTATACCTGTTCCTTCCGCGGTGATCCCCGTAATTGCGATACGAACTACGTTCTGGATCAGAACTCCGATCCCAGTTCTCCCGCGAGTTGTGGCATGAGCAATTGCTGAATTGGAGAAATGAGGTTTGTGTCAACGTCCTATCCCAGTTACCCTACTCCAAATCACCCTCTCTCACCGCCAAATCCTCACGATCCAGAGACACGAGCGTCACGACGGATCCCTTGGAGAACCACAGGAGCTAACTAAAAGAGATAACCGCTCCTCTGACGCAACAAGGGTGGAACCCATACGAATGTACAAAGTCGTGCTCGTGCAGTGAAGTACTACGCAGTCTACAGTGTAGTTCCACAAATCCCGATTCTCAGACGCGAAGTGCAAATGTGGCTTGAGAATAATGAAAACCCACGGGCAAAAACTCGCGGGGAGCTCACTGGGTGCTTCGGTGTGAGACCGGATTTCCCGAAAGGCGCGCGCAGTAGTCAGCCAGCAGAGTTGACGCGATAGTGCTGTCCGGCTCACGTGAGCGCCATTTTCATCAGCTAGCGATAACTTCAAAACTCTCACGAAACGTGAACCGCTGAACATGTTGACCTCTGTGTCAAAAAACGTCCATTTCACGGGAAGTTTTGCTCTTGTTGTTCGACTCGAGGAAGAATGCAACGGAGGCGCACCAAGTGCTCGTAGGAGCTTACGGCGAACATGCTCCAAGCACAGATATTCAAAACATCAAGCGGGATCGGAGACTGGCACTCTTGGGTAACGATTGATTCGACTTGGAGAGCACGAGATGCCCCCTATCACAGTTCAGCCCGTTCTTCTAGCAGTTAGACTCGCCGTTCTCGAGGGAGATGCAGGATTGGCTGACTTGAACTCTCGATGTTCCATGTGCGCGCAAATCGCCCTGCACATGGAATTTCAGCGTACGAGGATTCAGCGGTGAGAGAGGGCAATTTGGAGACGGGTAACTGGGATTCGGGTCACTGGTACCCGACCGGTCCAAATGCCGATATTGATGGAAAATAACGAGCGTGTTGAGTCCATTTCCCTTGGCGATATTCAGAGCAACCCGGATCTCCCAGGAGGTGTGTGCGCTCGCTTCCACTCGGAAAAACTCAATGAGAGAAGGGCTGTCTTGATACTGTGAACGGCAATCTCTCAGTGTTCTCCGAGCTGGAATGTTCCACTCGTTGAGATTATACAAATGATATCGCTCCTGGTGAGAGATAGTTCTTCCGAATCGACACCGAAACAATCTAAGGAAAAGGGAGCAACGTGTTTCTCTCCGGGAGTGGTCAGATCTCCGCCAATCACGATCAAGCCAGACTTCCTGTTTTTTCACGCTCAGTGAGCTCAGGGGAGAAGCTCGTCACACTGATGAAACGTGATGAAAATATGAACCTTATTGCATTTATTAGGTGACTGACTGACTCATGAAGCAGTGCGTGATTCCGCTGACAGCTGCACTATGGTGCCCATGGAGTCATCAGCCGCAATATTAGCTTGAAGGTTTTCATATGGCATCAAGAGCCTGCCATTTGTCATCGTAAACAGATGCTGGGTCTTGCTTGAAATAACCCATAAGTATTGGGTAGAGCCGCCTGCAATGAAGTGGCGTAACGATTTGCGAGTCGAAACAAACATCCTAATCGTTTTGACTCGCCAGATACGTATCTGCGCATCGGGAGCTGCTCAACGCGAACGTCGGAGTGGGAAGCACACTCAGCCCCTCCTCCTTTCGTTGCCCCTCTCAGAACCCCGCTTGGCCTTTCGACGCGCGCGTAGGACGCAACCGTTGTCGATTACTCTGTTTCGTGACTTCAGACTTTCTTCCCACTTCGGCGTGTGGCCATTTTTGGTGACCATTCCGGGAAACTCATCATTCGTATGAAATAGCCTTGCCCTTAGAACTCAGCTCCGTCTCACCTGGGCTCAGCGCAGCTGTCGACAGCGAACTGAGCGATAATCGAACATTACGAGAGCTTGTTTCCAGTTTGCGTCTGATTGCTCTTGTCTGTACACTGCGGGTTCGATGTCTCGTCGTTTTCGTTCTAATCGAGGATCCCTCTCATGAGCTCCGTGTATCGTTGCCTCCGCCAACGAGACTTATCGTTACGAGCCCGAGATCTGAACTTGGACCGCGCAACAGTGTTCTCCAATTCCCGGCTAGCGACCGAACTCTCGAAGTGCTGGTACACATGATAATACTCGGCGCCCGCGTCTTCTATTTTCCTAGCCGAAATCCCGTGTAGATTTTTCGGATCTCCTGGGAGCCTGTTCATCCCAGCCTCAAGGTCAAGATGAGAGGCTCGAAGCTTGAACGGGTAGCGCGAGTGAATAATAATTACCTATATCACGTAACGTTACTTTGTCTGCAGCTCCCGCTGCAGTGGGATTTGGTTCAGAGGGAAACAACCCAGAAGAAAAAGATGACCGACTGACAATGAGTCGAAGCGCCCGTGCTTGACATCCAATATCAGAACCGTGGCTTCTTAAATATCGGATCGATGCGACATCCGCTCTCGTAATAAGTTTCCTCTACCAATTGGGAAGCGAACAACGTATGCTCCAACGCCCGTGCCGGTTTCCTCGTCCCGAACGAAGAACGAGAGTCGCGACGGAGTTCCGCAGAATCCTTCTCGGAATACCTGGGCACAAAGAGATTGGTTTTCATTCGTGGATGTTCGAATGGTTCCTCCAATATCATGAGGTTTCTTAGGTCACAATAAGGATGTCTCCCAACGCCGCTGATCGGACGACAGAGACTCCATCTCCCCACCTTCCAGCCGGAGGCGAATAAGAAGACAATCGTCACTATCTCTCGAGAATCAACCATCCCGATAGTGGAACTGAGACTCTGAATGAGTGGGACGGTGGGCACGTCATTGCGCTGCTGTGCCTGATCTGGAACGCACTCCCATGGAAACCACCTTGAGGGGAAGGCCCTCATTCCGAATACGTGGCCAGCCGTCTCCGAATAAATTCTTATGGCGCTGGAATCTGCTGAAAAGAACGACGAGAAGGACATAAAACCCAGGCTGCGACCACCCTTCTTAGTCATCAGCCGCTGCGACACAGGCTGCTCTACCCCTTGAGGGGGATTGGGCGCTGCGGTGGAAGGAGAGAAAAAATTCCATTCTCAGGTCGTGGCTTTCTTCCGGTAGGACGGTCACGAGACCACTATAGTCGATAATTACTGCAGCACATTTGGGGCGAAATCGACGCCGTAACCTCGCCGAGAAATTTCCCAGCCGAAAATTATCGATGTACCTACGATGTACGAGGAGAACGAAGGAAGACAGACGTCACTGCCCGTCTGGTACGGAGCGTTGAGTTAGAGGTAACGGGAGCCAACAAAGTGCCAGAAGAGATGTATTCGCTCTTCGTGGAAAACCTCTCTGATTGAAGTGAGGTTTCTCCCCAACGTCTGCCACGTTCAAGACGACGAAGAAGCGATCTTGCTGATTCATCACCGAGTATACGGAGGTACCAGCGAAATGGGGGGCAATCTCCCCCCCTCCCCCCCGCTATCGATTCCTTACTCTTTAATTTCGCCCTTTGCATAAAGTCGGGGTGTCACGGTGTCGAGGGGAACGCTTGGGGTCTCGTGCATACGCAGAGAAGCGGAGTTCTGCTCGGGGTTATGCAAGGTTTCAATATGTGCATTTCCTAATATTTGATTTCGGATACCGATGGGAATAAACTCGCTCCAACCGAGCGACTGAGGCGTCGCACACGGAAACTAAACTGGAAATCGTGCATCACAGTCTCAGACCTTGTGTGCCATGTACCCTACCGGGCGAGTGTGGTATTGAGTGCAATCGAAGTCGGAGTCGAATCAGTCCAGGGAAGAACCGCGTCTGGACTTTTTAGCCCGGATCGAAACACTCTTTCTATCTGATGGCCCTCTCCACAGGAGTTTTTATCCAGAACCATTGCATTCGAGCCTGTGCGAAGTACCTCCTGGTCTGCCAAGACGAAGACCATCGGCAGAGGTTTTTGTTCGCTCACGTGACCGCGGGTCAGCTTACAACGATTTTTCGCTTCGAGCGGCGATGTTCGAATCGGGCTCTGAGTAAGGGACAGGCTACCTCCTAGAGCTCATGAGTCACCTCAAGGTGGGAGATTTCCCCGCGAGCCACGACAACCCTGATGACATCGCACCGATGCCTATTAGGTGTCTTGTTGAGGATTGAACCATGCCACTCCGGCCCCTCCTTTATTATACCTCTGATCAGGATTCGGAGGGACTCCATACGGATATGTACCGTTTCCATATAATGCAGAGTTCATTTTGCACCGCTGTTCTGAGCCCTTCGCCGAATTTGTGCCGAAAGAGCACACTCCATGTATGTCCGGCCGTTTCGAGATGTTCCAACATGAACAAAACTCTCGATGTTCCGAGTCTATCACTTGCTGTCACCTTGACCCTCGTGATATTTCGAGCTGTGAGGACCAGCTGTCTGGTTCATCTGCTTCATCCTCCCGGAATACATCCATCTTCTACTGGCCTACCTTGCTCCGAAGGAACTCCATCCGAACTCCCGTTCGATAAAATCCTTTGTTGGCGTGAAGTGGGAGATTCCCAGGGCGAATCTCCCCGCGTACCTCTCCGTCTAACTTCAACGTGGCTTCTCAGTGGCCTTGGCATAATGATTCCTGCATTGAAATGAGTTGTGAATTTCCGAGACAAGTCCACATTCAAGATCGAGAACACTCTGATCGCTGAGGGTCTACTGTTACTTCTCGGAGAATTCAGGGTGTTCCGAATCGATTGAATTCTCCAAAGTTATCGCATCGAGTCGGGTCGGGCCGCGAACGCTCGTCGAGAGTATCCTGAACGATCCTCAGTTGGAGCCGTGGGCGATTGATTCCGGAAAAGCTCGGTCCGAAACGGAGAAGATCAGTGAAACAGAAGGAATGCATGCGCCTCGCAGCGTCGGCATCGGAGTGGAATAGAAAAGATTGGCTCAGTTGTTCCCTGGCTATGAGAGTTTCGGTCCATGATTTCAGCGGGAATTCTGGATGGGAGATCGAACTAGGAGACGAAGCTGAGGAGCGTTCGCGAACTCCGCTGAATGAGCCGGGGGCTTTTCCACCCACATGGGGCCACTGAAGAAGAAACGGGTAAGTCCTCGCGATAGCGCCGAGATTGCGAATCAGTGTACCATAGCCAAAGGTCATTGAGAACATTCATCCTGTGCGAGTACACCGTAGTGTTCTCATTCAAACGTGAAGTTAGGCGGGAACATTCAGCCCCGGATTCCGAGACTACAATGCTGTTCGGAAACGCAGATTCCCGCCCAGAGTCATCTGCGGTCTCCTCCCCCGGTCGTCGGCCCTCAATAACTCACTCCCTATGGTTTTAGTTCCGAAAGTCTCGTGAAGGGCGCAAGTGGCTTCCGCGGAAGTCGAATATCAGGCCTTTAGGATGTGTCCCCGGCAGACTGAGCGATGATTACTCAACTGGACTGGCACAAGCCCCCAATATTAGAAAGTCAAATCTATTCTGACTAGGAGTTACAGGCAGACAGCTTGCAAGGCTCGTCCCGGAGCAAGGCTGAGTTTCTCAAGGTCCCTCTAGATGTGAGCCATGGCTGATCATCAGACAGCGGAAATAAGCCATCGGTGGCTTTGTGTTTTTCCCAGGAAGTATTCTGTCTCGGGAGAATCGTTTCTACTTAGCGGTTTTCTCCCAAATTACAGATGCCGCTTCCGGACATCATGGCGGCACGGCCCCGATTCGCCGCATCGGAAGCAGCTCGAGAATTCTGTGACGGGCTGCAGCCACTTGTTCCCCGCTCTAGTGTTCTAATATAAGCGCTGTTAGCGGATGTCAACCTGCAACGTTCCACATCGATCCCATCGCGATCGCATCGATCTGACCATACATTTCGAGGTCCATGGAGGTGATCTGAGGTCGATATGACCATATTTCTGGAGGCTGTTGAAGTTATTCCGGGTTCGATCTGACCATATCGTTAGGGATCTATTGAGCTGATTCCGATGTCGATCTGACCATATTCCTCGGAATTACCTCCACAGACCCCCAAGGAACATGGTCAAAGCGACCTCGCAACCACCTCCATAGACCCCCAGAATTGTGGATAGATCGACCTCGGAACCACCCGCATGGGATACCGAGAAGTGTGGTGGAACTATCACCGAAGTAAGGTCAGAAGGAAGAAAGACGCCGTTTGGCCTCATCCGACACCTCTGCCTTCAAGAAGCTCTGCCACCTCGGCACCCCGCGACACCCTTGGCACCCTTGGCACGCTGGTGTGTCGTGACAGATAAATTGACGACCTCTGCTCTGGTGCTTTTCTCGTTGGTGTTCCTCCAGCTGCATGAATATGAAGAGGTCCTGGCATTTTTGGATCGATGGAACTATGCCTTGTTGAGATTTGGGAGATTCCACCATCTGCTCGCTGAAACTACGTACTATAGAGGGTGGCATCGTTCAGTCGAGAATTTTCGAGTCCGATTTTTTTTTACCATAACTGTATCAGTTTTTGGAAAGAAAGAAACAGAACAGCGATCGATAGAGGATATCGAGGCGCTCCTTTTGATTTAAAATTCGAGTGGGTATGATAAGAATTGCGGTCAGAGGATGATTTTGAGAATGACCCATTTTTTTCTATATTCATCGGATCGGACTCGCAGGGGTCGTGTTGGACGCGCAAAAGAGAGCCGGTGATTCCCCAGAGTATCGATCGAAGTTATTTCATGTCCTCGAAAAATGGCAAGCGATCGCATCAAGAATTCCTTGGGTGTCGAGGTTGAGTTTGGCGACCGGGGGCGGAAAACTGAATGCGGGTGATTCCCGCTGAGGATCAATAATCGTCAGATCGACCTTGCAGCTCATTATTCGGGTGATTCTTCCGAGTGACTTCCACCAATGGAGATACCTCCAATCCCGTCTCGTTGAGGAGTTGGGAAAGGAAATGCGAGGAAACGAAATTAGCAAACGGACAGGCTCTTGGAATAAGGGTGGATATATCATTTTCCGAGGGAATGAGACAACTTCGGTTTCCAGCAGATGCCCGGCTTCCTTCTCTTGCGTCGATTGCGACGCCTTCGAGTCTGATCGGATCAATATTAACGTTTGTACGATGACTTTGGGGGAACCCCGAAAAAAAAAATTGGTCTTTCTGAAAACCATTCTCTGACCGCGATTCTCGTGGTACCACTTGAATTCAGGATCGAAATGACCGCCCCGATATCTCCTATCGATCCCTTCTGATTCCGACCTCCAAGAACTGACAAAGTTATGGTCGAAACAAGTTCGGGCTCGACGACTCCCGATTAAAGAATGCCACCCTGTGTATAGTCCGCTCCGTCTGTCAGTTTGTCTGGCCTCGATCTGACCATCCTTCTCGGAGTCCGGGAAGAATTTGTCTGGCCTTACTCTCCGAGGTCTAAGGAGGTGAGTTCGGGATCGATCTCACCATTCTTTCTTGGTCCAAAGAGACGCTTCCAGGATCGATCTGACAATACTTCTCGGGTCTCTGAAGGTATTCTCGAGTCTATCTTTTCGGAGGGACCTGATCACAGTTCTCGGAGTCCAAGGAGGTGATTTTCGGATCAATTTGACCATACTTTTCTGGATCGGAGGAGGTACTTCCGGGATCGATCTGACCACACTTTCCGAGTCCCGGGAGGTAATTCCAAGGTGAATCTCACCAAACCCTCCTCGAACAGAAGAGAAGCTTTCGGGATCGATCTGACCATAGTTTTCGGAGACCGAGGGGTTGGTGCCTATCCGTGAACCCCGTCCCTCAGCCTTCTGCGGAGATTGATTCCGAAAGCTGTTGATGTTCGCGAGTACTTCCGGCTTTTCCTTAGGATTGCGTCCTACATCCGATGCAAATTAGATTGCATCTGCCCTCTCCAGCCGAAAAAAAACAAGTCTCTCCTTCATGTACACTTTGAGAGAGCCGCTATTCTTCTGTTGTATCATCACAACTTACTGTATCAGGATATCCATGTGGTAAAGGTGAGCAACATCTGTTGTAGAGTCAGCAATTAACGCGAATATTTTAGCCCCGGGCATCAGGTCGCTGGGGAACACAGAGCCTTCTGGGCTGTTATACTGCCACCACATTTGAAGGGATCCAATCCGAAAGACCGGAGGGGTCTCAACCATGGGGTCGGGACCCTCAGATCTGGGAAACGCGAGCCATCGAGTTGAACGGAGGATTGTGACCGGACACCCTCCCAGCTGGGAACGGCAAGGTGAGATGACCTCCCGGGACAGATGACGATTTCCTGCGGCGTTCCCTATTCCTGTGAGGAATCTCATTGTGCGACCAGCCGGCCATCGGCCAACTGGACTGCGGTCTCTAGCATAGAGGCACTTTCCTCTCTCTTCATTGGACCAGCATCATTCCTGAAACTATCGTCTCATTCGGTTGATTGGTAGATTTTGTTATGGTCAGATCGACTCCGCAGTCGCCTCCTCAGACTCCAAAAAGTATTGTCAGGTCGACCCCGGAACAACCGCAGTAGACTCAGGGAAGTATGATCAGATCGATCCAGAATCACCCCCTCCCCAGACCCGGAAAAGTGAGGTCAGATCTATCCCGGAATCACCTCCTCAGACCCTGAAAAGTATGGTCAGATCGTGCTTTTTCAACTCGATAGGGTAACCTATCACGCTTCAGGATGCTCGATCAAAGATAACTCCATTGCGGAGACGTCAGTGTTTTCATAGCCACCTTTGTCCGTGCGCGACAAAAAGATTGAAAAATCGAAGCAAGAGAGGAGCGTTCGAAATTCAGTCAGGGCGTTGCTTCGACTTTGAATGTTGAGTTTGATTGCATGCTTCGAAGGAAATGGTGGAGCGAGAGAGCTCGCTTCCTACGCCATCAACAAGTGAGGGCCAGGGAGAAGAACAGCACCAATGCTGCACCAAGGGATCATGTACGCAGAGAATTACGGTACTTGGGTCTTAGGCCCACTCCACGAAAGCGGCGTGGAAACACGGTCGCTCGGCACGCCATTACAGAAGAGGCGGCGGCTGAAACGGCGCGCAACACGCTACGGCCGAAGGCACAACTGACGGGCTTGGAACTCGCCATTTGGGCTGTTCTTCGCATCGCTTTCGTGGTGGGCGCTCAAGACACAAGTACCAGAATTACTTCTATGAGGGCATTGCGAGACGAAGAAAATCTCTTGTCAGCATCACAGACCAATGATGGAATTCCCTTGTATAGCAGCTGGATCTGTGGCATCTGATTGTTCAGCCATATAATATCTCCAACGTGCGGTTTCCTCCGTGTCACTCCTTCTACGGCTTCGGAAGGTGCAACAACATCTTCAGGAGCCCACATTGACCAGTGGACACTCTCAGCAGCTGAGATTGACGAGCAAAATAAATCGACTGTGAGAGTGACGCCGATGTCATTCGATCAGTTTATCCAGCCCTGCCCGCCACTCGCTGATTTGAATCGCAAACGCGTCCGTAAAACTTGATTTCCGACCGAGCCCACTCTAAAAAAGCGATACCCACCGCCACAGAGTGTAAGTCTACGCTAGAACACCAGCTGAACTCAGCGGCACAGAACATGGGGATGACGGCTCGGGCACGTCGGAGCTCTTCTTCTGGGGAAAGAGAACATCTTGAACGTCCTTCCTTGGTGGGGTCTGAAAACGGTAACAGGCCAATGATCGATATGACTGATTCTTGTACTTTATGCGCGTGTTTATGCCTTGCCAGCAGAAGCGAGGTGGATCGGGACCCGGCTCGACTCCTTGAGGGAGCGCTAACAGTGGCCGTCGTGGGACATGATGAAGTTTCTTGAGGCTCGTCCGGTCAGAGTTGGTCACAGCGACGGCGAGGCTAATCGCAGAGAGTGAGACCAAGTATTTCGGAGCGACTCATGATTCGGCGCATTCGCTCTCAGAGTATGACGTCCAGAGTATCTTACCATCGAAAAAACTACATTTGATCGGGCGAGGTGGCTCAGAACAAAAACAATATACTCCTATGAAATGCACTTCCTGTGGCTCAGGGTGTGTTTGTTTGTTGTATGTTATTCAGAGATTCGATCTTGGAGATAATGCAGACATTCAGTCCTCGCCTGCTCATCTGGACGAAGCTTGGTTTCGGCTCAAGATGTCTTCGAAACCAAATTGATGCCGTCATCAAGGACGCCGCATCCCGTCGAAACAGAGCTAACCTCGTCCCTTCCGTTTTTCCTAATTTTGGAGTCGCAGATCCCATCAGGTGCACACTCGTTCCCCTTGAAGTGGCAAACCCGCTCATTCGAGCGCCTCGAAAGCTCTAGTCGGCCGCTTCTGACCCATCTTGATTGGGCTTCAACTTATGAAAACCCGCAACGGATCTCCAGTTAAAACCACGCACGAAGGCTGCACGAAGATGAATTGAGTATGTCGCACCGTGCCTTCATCCCAATCGTCCGTGAACAGCCCGAGATCAGGCAAATGTAGGACTCGATGCTCTGCTGCATTGTCACCTGCTCTCACTCCCACGGAAGCTTGATACTTCACCCATGTGTTCCTGTGATGAAGACGGAGGCACTCTATTGTTGTCTCCAACATCAGTCGTTAGAATACTCCTTAATGAACTTCTCACAACTTCTCTCCCCCGAGAGAGGAATGCAATACGGTTAATGAGTTCGTTTAATGAATAGAATGCAGTCCTTTTCATTCACCTGTGCAAAACCCTGCGGCGTTGAGTCTACTGAGCACGGACGCCCTCAGGCCTCGTGGAAACGTCGATCATGGCCCGATTAACGCACAAATGAACACATAATGCGCTCTGTGGTTCCGTGTTTCTGTGCGTCTCTCTAGAGCTCCAAATGTTCTCGGAGTTGATTGAGTTTCTGTACAGCCACTTTTTGCGGTATCGATAATGGAAAGTTGCGTCTCACGAGGAAGAGGATTAGTTCTTGGAGATCTCTCTTGGATTTGACGGGGGAACGGCCGGGGTGCTCCACGGATTCCTTTTGCTCCTTGAGGGTATAGTTCCTGGTGCTCATTCCACGTGAATGAAGCTTGGAATCCAGGCGAGAACTTCTCGATTCTTGAGATTCCGAAATATTGCAAGGTGTCCCATGACTAGTACACTCACCCGGTCGGAGGGTGATTCCCCGATATGGAAATTCCTCAGCGTCCGGCCTTCTGCAGGAATATGCAGATCAAGTGAATGAAAAGTTGTCTACGGTGACATGAGTCGCGCTTTCACAGATGTAATCCAGTTCCGTTGTCTCATCTCAGCCCTTCCCCCTGAGCGTACTCTAAGCAACATCGGATAATTTTTCATGGCGTCACACGATGTGAATTAGCTGAGCTGAGGCGAAGTTGCGGCTCCATACTTTCGCGACGGAATTCCGAACGTCTCGAGTGAAACTCTCCATTTATATTGCGCTTGGCTTCCTCCCCAGGAAAGGTTTCCCTGACATGTGCCCCGCTTTCAGATTTGGCTGGCGTACTCGAACGCGATTCGTTGGTTCCTGCTCCGGATCCTCCTTTTTGCTCCGACTCTAGAACCCCTGAACCATTTCGAGATGAGGGTCGCTGACACGGAGCCAGATTCGGAACAGCGTTCTCGATTCCCGGTTGAGGGCTCTCACGGAGCTGTGTCGCATGACTTCGGGATCAGAGAACTTCTCAAACGAACCATCCATTCACAACCCTTCTCCCACGCATTACTCGTCGATATGCGACTCGCATGAATGAGTCCAGGAAGTGTCAAACGGAACTCGAAAATGAGATGGATTTTGGACCACCTCGCTGAGAGCTTCCAGGTCCCATGCGGACTCAAGTTCTGCTCCTCACAGAACTTGACTTCAGATTCATTGACTGGTCAAGCTTCGAGTCGAAATCAATCAAGTTGCTGAGGAGCCTCGATTAGCACGAATGATGTTCGTTCCTGCGGGAAAATCCGTCCTGTGCATTACTGTACAGCGCACAGTGATCTCTAAAATTTTGAGCCCGACGAGATTCCGACATGAAGAGACAGTTGCGGAAATGCAGCTGTTACAAGTTACTAGAAACAGTTGTTACAAGTTGAGTGGAGAGCTTTGGGAATAGATCAGTAAAGTCCGAAAAAGAGATTCTAGTATCTTTGGTGCTGACATGACTATAACAGGAGGCTGCTGAATTGTCACAGGAGAAAGGAATGGATGCCGTCCACATGCGAGCCACTGAAAAGTCGATGGAATCTTGAAAGCCAAGCGGAATCGATTTTGCTGGGTCGAAAGCCGCAACTGTCGATGAGGAAGGTTCATTGCACGTTATGGTTCTTCGCATTCAGGTCGGAAGAAAACCCTACCCTAATCTGAATGCGATCAAACTCATTCACGGATGGGGTCAGAACTGAATTGAGCTCGCATTTTTCCTGCGGCGACAGAGTGGAAAGACACGACGGATTCGCATGTCCGGGCCCGTGGGTGAACTATATTTTTTCATCGGGTTCCGGAATGTACGCCCTGGGCTCCGATAGAGAGGCTTGAACGTTTCTTGAAATTTTCAGCTCACCTGGAGACGACCGATCACACCCTCGGCGAGAAAAACGCTTTAGTGCGTCTAAACCTTTTGCGGTTTATCGCGGGCCGTCGTTTGTAGGATGGACCGAACTCTGTAATCCATGGGGTTAAGGTCGGTAGACTGAGGTGGCACTCGGAGCAACTGATGTGGTGTGGGAGAAGTGCTCGATAACATTCCTGAGTGCTCTTCACTCGGCGCGCGGCTGTGAAGTCCTGCTGAGATGTCAAGTGAGTAGCAGCGGAATGTTTTCGCGCTTACGGAGACACTGCTGCTCCCGGGAGGCCAGGGCGGTGAACGTCGTCGTTGATTTCAACCCCTGACTGCACGAAATCCCGCATCGTAGCCGACTGCGAACTTGGGCGGCGGTTCACGACGTGGTAGGTCAACGGGGGTTGAGGACACAGAACTCGAAAGTTGCCTCAATCGCTGAGGATGTTCGATTGTGAACAGCTCCTCATGAGCGAGCAGGCGAGTCTCCCACCTTGGACCTGCGACTCTCTGAGTTACATCATTGTCTTGAAGCCGGGTAGATTTTCTCACCGATTGCGTGAGAGGCGACCCCACGAGCGATTCTCTGCAGAGAACTCCGAGGCGAACCACAGCCTCTTGCGAACATCGCAGGTATGGCGAAACTCGTTATCAGCAAACAACGTGCCGAAATTCCAAATTCCTCCGGAACGACGCCCAGGGTGCTCCAAGTCCTTGTCTACAAATAGACGCTTGTACGCGCTGAAGTTGGATGCGCGACTGAATTGTCGGATCTGCTCCTGTGATCCCAGGCAGACTATTAAGCCGATTCATCCGCTCGTCGTTCTTGACAATAGAAGATCTATGATATCTTCCGTTATGCAGCGCGAGTTGCGCTGATGGCTCATCTGAAGGCTCCCTGATTTCGGCCGAGCTGACCCGCCGCCTCGACCGGCGCTCGGTGCTGTTGCCCCCTCTCAGCAGACGATTTCCTTCTGAGGCTCCTGAGTGGCCGGCATGAGTATGCTTGATTCCTGCACTCCCGGCTATCATATTGGGACATTTTCCAGGAGCCAGCAAACAGTCGTGGTTAATGTAACAACGTTGACGTCATGAATCGCAGTTTCCAAGGGCAATAATCCGGCATCCGAGTGGGGGTCCTCGACAAAAACAGACTCCGGAAGGTTCAGCATCATTGGGTGGCCCTCTAACCGAGTTCTTGATCAAACGCATCAAGCCTTGGAGCATCTCTCATAGAGTTCCACGTTACATTTCGCTGCCTACCCTTCTCCCTCTCAGGTAAGACAAAATAGCCGAGGACTTACCCCGTCGAGAGATCTGGGAACGAATATAATCTAGCAGAATCAGCTCGTATCAATCGAATTTCTCTCGTGCTGCTCTTTCTGGCCAGCCGGACGGACCACTGAACCGTTGGGATACGCACCATAGGGAACGGATTCGAGTGGCGGCCACGGAAAGATGTGCGTTGGAGTTCGAGATTTTCGAGCTCATCCCTTGAGGCAACCGGAAGCCGGTTTCAAAGAAGGACCGAGGTTTGGGATGCATTCCCGGAGAACCCTCGATCGGAATTCTGCTAGAGTCCGTTCTCTCGCCAAAGGAATAAGGGTGTGCAAAGTAGACGAAGACTCATGTGCCCCAGGAACACCAGAGCTCCTCCGCTCTCACGGGGGCTCAAGAAGGTCCAATGCTCACAACTAGAAAATAATGACTCCCTCCATTCGATCACTATCTGGGGTTCGGAGTTTGACGCTATCTGTGGGAAGTTCCTCTCCCTCCCCTTCCCGCTCCCCCACATATGAACCCACAGCGGAAGCAACTACGAACACCTACGCAGTCGCAGGCGTTTCCGAATCGGAGCCAGCTTGCAGGGCCATTCGCGCTCGTCCCAGCCCACCCACAAGTCACCAGAGAGACCCGTGGTTATCACCAGCAGAATCTATGAAACATAAAACGTGCGTGAACTGGGTGAGGACTCGTCGGAGAAACCGGCATGCTTTGCTAACGCGTTTACATACACAGTACGCTTGCGACTTGGCGAAGCTTTTTATTACCGAGCATCGCATTGAGACATGCAGGAGGCAAGGGATCGGTTTCTACTCGGTTCGTTGGCCAATGAGAGTTCCACAAAGTGCTCCCCATCCGCCTACATCCACCGTCATCTTTTATTCCATTGGGCTGCAAACAATACAGCATCTGACTCGGTCGTCGAATTTACGAGTCTCAATCGACGAATTTATCCATCGATTGACTGCCGCTGAAGCCACCGCGGCTGAGCAACCGTAGCTTGTTCGGATGAGCATTGACCCTTTCGGAAATTTGCATCTCTGAGATGAATCAAGATGGGAATGAATTCGAGATTTCCTCTTGCGACCCACAACCGTCGCTCATGGGCTCACGAGACATGCACGCTGAACATTAACGAATGGCTGAAGCGACAGCACTGTTTTCCTCCCCCGCGTGGAATGTTGCCTCGGAGGCGAGCTCGAAATCCCCCTAAACGAACTCGCATCACAGGAAAAAGAGGATGAAGGCCAGGAGGAGACACAACGGCAAGAAACAGTATTTTTCCGTCCAAGAGAATTTGTTGGAGAATTGAGCTAGGGGTCCCTGATGAGATGACGAAGCATTTCCGACTTGAGTCCGGAAGGCTGCCAACGTTAGGATGCAAAAAGTGGTCATGACCAGCACGCTGGAGAAGAACACTTGAAAGAGAACCCGGGATTTATTATCATGTACGTTGTTGGGCCTGCGATCACAGGCCGACGCTGCGTGAGTTGCGGATCTGAAATGTTTGAACCGATGTTTTTCTGAGACATTTCTTCTTACCGATACGAGGTGTTGACGTTGATCCTCTCACTAGATTCAGGAGAGAGCAGTGTTGTAGGAAGGCCGTCAGCAATGTCAGCGATGAAATCGTGACTCTTGACGACTCAGGACAGAACAGCGCAATCATGGAACAGATGACGATGCTCCATAACGGGAGGTATACCCTTGACCTAAAGGGTGATCGAATTGTTTTGAAATCCTCCCAAGAATTGAGGAAGATTCCTCCTCAATCCTGCAGGCTGTTTCTCTCCCGAGAGAGAGTGTTCACGTTAGCTCACCCATATAAATGAGATCGTCTTTGAAAGCGGAGAGTGACTACCACGGTGGAAAAGTTGCCTTGGTTTGAATAGAGCTCAGTTGTGACGTGCTCGACGGCGAAGATCTTCCACTCGGAACTCGGTTCTACACCCGAAAACGTGGCCTCATATTCCAGCTCCTGCAGAGTCACTCGTTATCTCAGATACCTGTGGTAATGTTCTGCCTCGATGCATGATGTCTCATGGTAAAGAGGAACGTTTCATTGATTTCACCCGGGAACAGACTTCCCAAGGGCAGAGTCGGGAACTAACGGAGTCGTGTATTGTTTCCGGGAAAGAGGAACAGCAGCCACTAACATTGATCCCATGGTTGTGAGAACGCGTCTTGAAAACACAATCGTGGCTATCGTTCGGGAAGTCCCGCATGTCGAACGAACATGATAACGAAACGAAGAAGGCGTCGCAGGCAACGACGTGTCCATTGTACTCGAGGTAAGAGGGGTATAAGAACATCCGTTTCCTCCTGAAAATCGCTCGTTATTGAACACGACTCAATCCCCAGGCATTAATGTCAAACATGTCTCCGAAAGAGGTGTCAAGGGCAGCGACGACGATTATTTCTGACGAGAAATTCGTTGTGAATCTCCTCGATTCGAGCTCGGATCATATTCCCCGCGGTCTCGAGAAAAAGACCGGACTGCTTCGAGAAGCGGTGGGCGTCGTCTCGCAGAAAGCGATGGATACTTGGGATTGGAGTTTTTGGAAGCCCGGGCGCTCACTGACTGTGCTGAGTAAACGGAGGACGGTTTCCAGATGCTGTATTGAGGAACGAGCATGTCTTCCACATGTGAGCTGTCCTTCTCCCACTCTAATCGAGAATCCTTCCAAGTCTGGAAAAAGAGAACGACGGGAACCATGGGCGCGGAACGGGAACAAAGAGCAAGATTCTGAGTGTCTATGTGTCTACGGTACGCAGCATCTGATATTGTGGGAAGCATCGATTCGCTTGGCAGATTTTGCGAAAAATTCACTTTCTCGGCAACTCACATCACAATCCGTTATCGTGAACGACACGACCTGTTTCTCCGGATCGATCACAAATTCGTCTTCGAAGCTGAAATACTTGGTAACGGTGAGCACCTGTTTCGTCCCGTCAGACGGCGGCACCAAACTGAAAGTTACAGGTAATGTTTCAACGTGATGAATTGAAGTTCCATCGGGAGAATTCGGAGAATTCACATTCTCCACACTGTCCCTAGTCTACTGCAGTGGGTCTAAACTCCCCTCCCTCGTGGACGCCTCTGTGTTCGGAGAGACCAAAAGTTCACCGAAACGGTCAAAAAAAGTACACAAATCGGATAGGCATCGGAACGGGACACGGACCGCATTCGCTCAGATTGGGGCGCACGCCAGTCCATCTTTCAATCCCATCACAGAGTCTACTAATGCCGGTCCATTCAGCAGCGCCTCATTGACACAGCTGCTTACGGGGCAGGGCTGACTGATTCCGCAACCTCAAGAAGAGTGTCCGTCTATTGAAGAATGAATGGTATCATAGCTTCTCCACAATTCAGGCTCAAACTCCCGGCTGGGGTCTCATCGAGGTACTCAAACTCGCGAGTATCGACGGCAATGACTCGAAAAATTCGAAGATGATCGCTACTCAGGGTTCACTCGAACGAGAGAAATGAATGCTGGGATTTCGTAAGTGTTAATATTCGACCGTCAGCGGATAAATGATCAATTTTCCCGACTCCATCGCGAGGGAATAGTACAGGGAGTTGACATGTCATTCAGGGAGTCGCAGTAGCGTAGCGAAGAGGGGCGGGGGGTCGATCCGACGCGGCGCATCACATCGCTAGGGGCATCAGAATGCCTCACCGTGTCTGTGACATTTGAGATTTGGATGTCTTCCTGGAAAAAATCCCGTGGGAACCCTCTGAGGGGCAAAAAAGTCCGATTGTCAAGTCTGATTCCTCGCCCTCTCGACGAACCATCATCTAGTTTGCGATCTCCTCCCTGACCAACAAGCAACGTTCAGTTCATTTTGCCCCTGCTTCAGATCGGGGAACCTTCCTTATGAAAGGGAGCTCCTTAAAGCTGCTCAAGTTCATCGATCGATTCAGCTTGAATACATCTCTTCCAAATATTGTGATGATGCTCTAACTCTTCCCAACTCTCGGCGTGGGTTTCGCGGCGTGGGCTTCTCAACGGAGCTTCTCAAAAGTGAAATTCATCGATGGTCAATCCACGTTCATCGAAGCTTGTCATCCAATATATCAAGCTTTCCGCTGTAAGGAGTTGGACTCGGAGGAACCGTATTATTGTCCGTAGCTCTCGCGAAGAAGAAAATTATGCTGCAAAGGAAGGTAATCAGTTGCTCATATGGGTTGGCTCGTTCGAGCTGTCTCCATCTCTCCGATGGTCTCGTTGGAGTACTTCATTTCAATTCATCATTTTCAAGTATTCCAACCCATCCGAGAAATCAGCCGGGCGCGTTTAATGCATTCCTCTTCTCGAACCTCACAAAAAAGGAGCGGACTCATTTAGAGCGGGCGTTTCCCTCGGATTTTCGGAAACCATGTGAGTCCAGCAGATGTGACTTTTCTGGGCGCTCGAAGCCGCAGTTTGGGGGGGGGTGCCGGAGGCGAACTTCGGGAGAGACGCGAGTTCCCGGGGGAAGGGGGTAAGGTTTTCCTGAACATCATGGTGGGGAAGACACGTCGTCGTGGGTCACTCCGCACCGAACTGGCCTCCGCCGCGCGGCAAATTCTATGCTGTGCGGAGTTTGCCGCCTCTGCCAAAAAACTGGCGCGGTTCCTCTCTCACAGAAGAGCAATAAGGTGACAGGCTTCGAGTTCATTGTCTGTAGAACCGACGATGAGAAATTGGGGGAGCAGCGAAGGGGTTGAAGGACACAGTCACGAGGGAACGGAAGCATAATGGGATCTCCCTACACGGAATCCAGATGTTTCCGATTCGGAATGGCTTTTGAAAATGACGGGGACTTCGTCAGGAGATGGCAAATGGGCCTGGCCCATGAACATCCCCGTTCGTCCCTGTTTTTGACCTTAGGACTGAGTGTCCGACTAACCCAGTGATTAGAAACTTATCGGCCCAGTCAGTGAGACAAGATCACAACCGCCTTATCTGACTCCCGGATCCCCACGAGGGAGCTCCTAGCAGAAACTGATCCAGGGGGGCGGGGAGTCCTTGGTGGAGCCCGAAAACCGAGCTATCGACCCCTGAGGCCAGCCTGTTCCGATCCCGTCTATCCCGTGGGCGAGGAAACTCTCAATCATGGGTGCCGGAAGAAAACGGAGTGTCAAACACAGGAATTCAGAATCTGTCCTCTCGCGTTGTCCAATGCCCAGGACCGATGAGGATAAACGAGCTCCAGAGGACGGAGAGCCCAGTATCAATCCGACATTTCTGCGGAACGCTTGTATTCGTCCATGATGTCGCCGGATACGGAATAGCTAGGGACTTGCAGCCTCTCGTCTAAATCGTCTGTTCGGCGGGTGGCCTTGAATTCCTCTTCCCGTGACTCGCGAGCATGATGCGAGGAATGATGAAACGGTCGGATGCGAGCCGCGGCGGGAAGTTTTCATTATGATTCAAGAGAAGCAACGTCAGCGACCATGGTGCCGGCAGCTCACATAAAATGTGTCGCTCGAGGTTCTTAATAAGGCGAGGGGTAGGAGCGACACTAGGCAACCATGGGGTAGTAGCGATGATGAACAGCGATGTTATCTTGGGGTGGTGGATCCAAGTTCTCAGCAAGTCAGAGCTCAGGCCCCAACGCCCCAAGCTCTGTCGCAGGGGATGGCCACATTTCTATGAACGTCAAGCAAGTTCCAACTCGCTGTGGCCGACAGTAATCTTGACACCGGGTATTATTACCAGGTCTACTGTTGCATATGACCGCGAGAGGGGTTCACGAGTCGATAACGTTAACTCACCTTGAGTATAGCTTTGACACTGTGAGCTTCCTTTTGAAGTCGATTATTTCGCCGGCGAGTGTTTTCTTCTTGTCGCTTGGCTCCGCTTTCGCTGCAATCCACGGATAGATTTGCTTTCCGTGACTCGGACGACGGGCGAGATTGCGGGAGTTTTTCTCCAGCTGGCCCCCCGCCGGGAAATCGACATTCTCTGATTATTTCTCTTCGAATTTCGAGCGATTTCGGGATTTGAACATACCTGGAACCATGGCACGCAAGAGAAAAACGAGAAACAAACATTTCAGGGATGCCACACACCGCATGATTTGTGAACAGCTCTCCAACCGATAGCTCGTGTGAGTGGGGGGCGTTCACATTCGGCGTCGCTGCGGGAGAGGTGTTTACTCAGTCCTCCGAGAGGATGATCCGCCTCCGTAATGCGAAGCAGTTCACCTAAAAGCCGGGGAGGAAGCTCATTGGAAACAGTTGAAATAAGGAGCGTTTCTCCCGACCCCACTCACTTTTCCCTCGAAACCCCGCTCGGCTCCGAACTGAGATGAAACAAAGGTGCTCTATACGACTCGTCACAAAACAAACAACGCTACAGGGCTCGGTCGCTCTTCAGTCAGGAAATCCCGATAATAGCTGCAAGAGCCACGCTTGAAAAACTCAGTGTGCAGCCAAAACTCTATAAGAAGGAACTCTTTGCCGGGACGGCCGAGTAATGAGCCAAGATGACCAAGCGCTTCTGCAGCGTCCGTGCGAAAAGTCGGCGATGATTACTTTTTATGTGAAGAGATAATTGTCCGTCGAGACATCCGGGCGAACACCACGAAGGGCTCCCAAAAGATGTCAAGAAAACGGCCTCACGGGTGGGGGATGTGTGTGTTCCGTGGGATATTTTCGGAGGGTGACCTGGACGGGACCTCGGATTCCCGAGAATCTCGGAGCGCCGATTGAAATGAGAGTCCTATGGAGTCCGGATTCCGTGAGCGGCAGAATCATCCGGCAGAGAACGAACCAGGACTCTGGAAAGTCTGCAATCGAGCAGCTTTGGGGACTCTCCGAAATCATGGCGTCTCTGAGCAAGAGAGAACTCTTCCAGCAAAAATGAATACCGAGAGACCAAACGGTTCATTCTGCTCTTGGCTGCACATGCAATTATCGGGTTAGAGGTTCCCATTCCCATCCCGGGATAGGATAAGTGGTCAGCATTAAGACCGGAAGCTCATTACGGCGATCTCGACCTGACAACGTGCTAAAAAAAAGTTGCAAACAATCGTTATTGGCTGATTCTTGGAAAAAATCGGAAGCCCTCGAGGTCTGTCGAACATTCATTCCATGTGTCTGGGTGAACGTAGAAAACGCTGGCGGGGATGACTGTCTCAAGTTACGAACTTCCGGTTTCTTCCTTCAGAAACACTGTGGGATAAAAGAGTTCATTATTCCAGGGCTCGGAGGATGAGAGAAATCGGTACTGGACAATTCTCTCCCTCCAATCTTCCCGATGTTTCCTGCCGCATCATGCTCTTGAGCATACGATGAGCTTAGGGGATCATCTTCTCGATGGAATCTCCTTCCGATTCGGCCTCGCGAAACATTTTTTCGCTGAGTCGCTGATCGTTACGCGGAAAGAAATTCCGTCGAGGACACTTAGAGCTCCCGAGGAGTAAGCGTGTAGGACCATCGTGAATCGAAGACGCGCCGATTCATTTTAAAGAACGTAATGAACAGCGATGGCGACCAATAATTCCCTGATATCAGCTGCGATTTTTTCCAAGCCAGAAAACGGAACCTCTCCACATGGAGCCGGCTCACTGGGCGCTCCTAAGTGTGTCTGGGTATAAGGGTCACGATCCAATGGTCGCAGGGAAATATCTCGTGTACGTTTTCCCACGTGAGACCAAAGTCTGCGATGTGATTAGATTTTCGGCACCTGCCACGTTATTTTTGGCGTGAGACCCTCTTACGTGGCGTGAGATCCCCTCGATGAGTCATTTTTCGCGTGCCGCGTTTTCAAGGTCAAGTTTCCAGCGTGCAGCTTTCTTTCTTGTCAGGTTCAGCTCCTTCGGTTCCGCGTAGATCGGCCGAGGGCGAAACTGGGAATGTCGCAAGAGAGACTGTTCCTGCATTATAGATTGCTGTTGGTCGGGAGTTATCATCTGAACCGGCTAATGCCCCCACGGATCCGGAAACTTTTGTTCTTATGAGTTATGGGTGTTCTCCTGCAGTCGTGCATGCTTGGGAGCACTTCGTCGAGAGGAGGCAGGAAGAATGGGGACTTCACTCGTGAGCCCCTCATGAATCTCCCGTTCCGAGACGAAAAACCTCATCCAGACACTGATCGTAATCCCGAGGGCTGTTCACCTCGTTCGACCGTTGTTCGACTTACTTTCGAGACAGTCGATATATGTGCGCTCAGAGGATCCGCCTCCGATTGTCGTAGGTCGTAACACATCGCCATGTACGTCCCCAGCGGGTCGGCCTCACTCTGCTCGTTGGGTAAAGCAGGGACCTCCTGCCCTTCCTACTCTCTGCTCGTATGAGGATGCTCTGCCGCACCGCCTCCGACGATTGATCACTAATTGGAGACGCTACAGTTGGAGCAAGGAGAGCTCCGGCTCTCGATGAGAGGACCGTTGTCTACCGTCGTCAATGTCGAGGCTATGGTCGTCGCCGGATTTTTCCGATGGATCGAGAACCACCGATATGAGAAAGTCAGCTGTAAACAGGGTTTGGCCTTTTTTCGGTCTCCATCAACTTCCAACGGTCGAGAGGCCGCGACCCAACTCCGATGCCTCGTTTCCTCTCACTATCCGAGCTTATTTCGACTCCTCATTAGTAAGAATATCCTTACTAAATATATTCCGCTTCGTCTGTCAGTTTATCCAGCCATCCTTTCGCACTATGGAGGTGATTCCAGCATTTATCTGACCATACTTTTCGGAGTCCGGGGTGGCGGCTTCGGTTTCGATCCGACCACACTCTCTGGAATCTCGGAAGGTGATTCCAGGGTCGGTCTGACCATACTTTTCGGAGTCTGAAGGGGTGATTCCGAGATCGATCTGCCCATACTGTCCGGGCTCTATGTAAGTGATTTCGAGATCGCCCTGATCATTCTTTCCTGGGCCCTCATCTCTCACAACAGTGGGTCTACAACAGTGATTCTAACGTCGATCCGACCATGCTTCTCGGAGACCTTCGGAAACATTCGGAGAAATGCTTCAACGTCGATTCTGAGGAGCTGAAGCGAAGACCACAGAATAAGTTCCTTGCAAGCACGATAAAGCGATTCAATGACTTATCCATGAGGCTTGAGCAAAACCCACGAGAAAGGCTCCAGAGGTGGCAAAGTAAATTTTTCGATCTGCGACGATTCCCCACCATTTCAATCGAATTTCTCGATCAGTTGCGAGCAACCTGCAACACAGAGAAGTCAACAAAATGTACCAATCAACCGAATCAGTAATAGCTCAAGAAATGATGCAGATCTAATGAAGAGAGAGGAAAGTACCTTTGCGCACTCCCGACTCCAGTCGGCCGGGGGCCGCCGCTGTTCAATATTATCGCTGAACAGCGTTCGCATTCAGCCGACATGATTTCCAAGATTTCGAATTCGCAGAGAAAGGCGTTCGAAATATGCTGGAATCTATTCAGATATCACCGACGCACTTTGCTGTAAATTCTCAGAATTCCCTCAGATCACCTCAAACTCGCGTGTTGATCCGGATAGTCAGAAACAAGTGTCGGGGGGATATTATGATGAAATTCTGAGCGGATATGGGTATCAGTGACGCAGTGCGGTCAGTGCAGTTCGCGTTTCGAGGCACCAGTGGGAAGTGGACATGTGTTTTCGAACAGACAGAGCCAACGTCAACTCTCGAATCCGAAAGCTGAGCCAGCGAAGCAATCCAGGAGACTGTGGGTATTTGACTAATACTTTTCATTAGCAAGATTTTCGACGAGATGACGATATCGGAGCGACTGAGAGCTGCAATGGTGTCGCTTCCTAGTGTGCTTGGGCGGGGTTGATGTGCTATCAATGACACGGTGAATTCTTGCCGATGCCGGACTGACAAACTGTGTCGGTCACGTATGCTCAGGCAAGGAGCGAGCGAACAGGGAGCCGGGAACGAGAGGTAGGGCCACCGAGAGGCCGTCCTAAGAGCGCGGTGCATTTGAAATTACAAAGTGGGCACCGGAAGTTCTGTTGAAGATCAAATTTCCTCAACGAATTTACATCGTGCATGGAAACTCGAGGTCATGTATGAGGATAGAGCGAAAAGCGCTGGGCTAACATAAGTGGATCAGGCGAGACTCAGGAGTTGACAGCGTAGTCTCAAAAATAACAGCAGCTTGAGTGCACTGTTTCATTAGCTGCCTGTCCTGTTGCAATAGCTTGTCATGTCTTCCTTTCGTATGCTCGAGTGGATCTATGATGGAGCATGCCGGAGTCGAGTGTCGTGTACATTGTCTCCGCCAGTGGCTTGACAAGCGTCCATTGCCGGAAAAACGACACGTACAGTCGTTTGCATTTGAGGTCGCAGTCGCTGAAGTCAGGAGGGACGCCAAGTCGTGAAGCCGGCCTGGAACTTCGGGTGTTTTCTCGAAGCTATGCTTCCACTGCAGTAGGTCGACTCCGAACGATTGATGGAATCATTCTGGAATAACACCTGAACTCCCAGGCTTTGCAGATTACATAGGAGTTAACGCGATCATCTCCCAGTCTTGGAGGGGGATTCACACTGGGGGGAGAACTCTGTCCGGAAAATCATCGGGTGGTTATCGTAAGTCGGGACCTTCCTAACTGTCTCTCCTTTCGCTCATAACTCGGTGGGAAATGATCCGATTCTGGATTTTTTTCTGCCCCTCAAATATTGCTTTTTTCCCAACTTCTCTCAAAAAACTGATCGACAAACTTCTGAAGTCGGTCGATCGAATCCGGACGTGCCAAGGTCGACGCAGGACAGGAGGCTGCTTGAACGCTTGACAGCTCCAGATTTCTAGCTCAGGAACGGCGAGCAGGACGAACGATCGTTTCAACCTCAACGTCAGGAGCTGGCCTCTTGACAAAACGCGTCCTCGATGCATTCGACCCTCATCTCCTCAGGGCAGACTGATTCTAGAAGCAATCCGATTGCAGGAAGTTCTCAGCTTGGTCCAAACTACCCAGCTGAAAAACTGGGTCGATCAGGTCATTTTTTCGGTCGAAAATCGAGCTTCTCCAGTTTCTTGTCCCGGCATGAACAACTGACTGAGCTCGATTCCCGAGCGGAGAAAGGACGATCGTATCGGCCCATGAACTTCTTTTCCGGGTAGTTTGGACCAATCTAATAACTTTTGGCCATTAGAAAATTTTTCGAACTCAGCTCCACCGAGGAGTTATGGGCCGAAATGCGAAGAGGACGCGTTCTTGTCAGAAGGTCGATCTTGACGTCGACGTTGAAACGATCGTTCGCTCCACTTTCAGATCCTGGGCTAGGGAACTGGAGTTGTTGGGCGTTTGAGCAGAATCCTATCCTGCGTCGACCCATGCACTCCCGCATTCGGTCGGTCGGCTTCAGAAGTTTGTCGATCTGTCTTTTGAGAAAACTTGAAAGAAAGCTATCTTCGAGCCGACTTGCGAAATCCAATTTCGTTCCGATTCACGAAAAAAGTGCGCCATCCTTTCAGCTACAGGACGCAAAAAAAAAATTCTGAGCAAAAGTAGAGAGAGTAAGAAAGTTCCTGACTTACGATGACCACCCTGTGTGTAGACAGAGGACCCTCATGGTTACACGTAGACGAGAATTCCTTCCCGAAAGACTCGAGGTGCGGCTCAAGCCCCCGATCGAAGCTTTGTCTCCTCCAGGAATGACGGGAAGGCAAGGAGCCCGATGTTGAAATTTCTCAGCGGTCAATCTTGACATGTCTCGACAAAAGTCTTGAGATGTTGGAGAATGAGGATGAGAATTCTGATTTTCCCACGCCATTGGAGAACCGATTCTGGGAGGAGATTCTCTGGAACCTTGTGACACACACTACGCGATAATCTGGACTTCTCCCGCACTATGATTCGGAGAGGCTTCTCTTCGTCTATCTAGAATCGATATCATTTGCTCTCTCTTTCTCTTCGATTCGCTTCGATGAAGTTTTGAACTCGACGGTGGGGTCACGTCGTCACCCGTTGTTGCGCACGGTTTCTCGAGCTCAGTGAGAACGATGAGTCGACAGTTTGGCTGCGCCGCAAATCCCTAGAAATCGCGTAAGTGCCCTTCGACTGAAGATCGGAACCGTTTCGAGGCACTTCGGAATCTAGTGCGTTAAATGGCTCTCTGAAGATGATGCGCTCGTTGAGGTTATCAGTTGCAGAAAAATCGATCCGGGGGCAATCTAGACTCCAGATCGTTTTCAATGGCGCTTCGCTCAATGTCAGTAAGGGAGAGACCGGTGTCATGGCCAGATTATGGACTCCTTGTTCTTCGACGTGCAGTGCTATGGAATCGACTGGCTGCGCTTTCCGTTAGATCGCCATTTTGTGTTCCGTTCCCTTCCATTTGGCGCATGAAGTAGGACAAGGCTCCGCGCATTCGATAATGGATGGCTACGTGTAGTTTCGCTAGTTTGCTCTGTTCTGCGTCACTCCACAACCTCCGCTACCTGAATATTACAGGAAGGGAGCGAAGATTGAGGTAGACAACACTTCTCAATTCAGTTGTCACCTTGAACCGAGAAGACTGATGGAGCCGTTCCCACGGGAGTCAATGCTAATCGCTCGAGATCAAAGAAGAATTTCTCGATTTTCTACCACTTCACTTGGGAGAGGTTGGGGAGTACTTGAGAATATCGAGAACTGGGACACGAGTCTCACGTTTGACATGATCGCGAGAGACCTCTTCTATCTCTGCTTCACCATCGAACACTAAGCCACTCGTGGTGTTGCTTGAGAAGTGGAAGTCAAGCTCCGAAATGATGTAATTTGCCGCTTGGATTGAATCAGATCCACCGATTGTGCAACGATTCGCAGTTGACTTCGGCGGTCATCTTACTGAGTCAGGAAAATATACGCCTATCCACAGATGGCCCTGTGAAATCGGCGAAGGGTTACCGGAGCTCATTCTCTAGTCGTGGATCCTTCACTTGCGGCAATCCGTCTGCGGGCTCTTCTCACTGTTCCGAAAGAGGGTGATACAGCGTGATATTCAATTCGCTCTGTGTCGTATAGGGTCCGAAAGTAGGACTCGAGGTGATCAGCGTCGACGTTTCTTCGATCTTGAATTAGAAGTCGACGATTGGAATTCCCCAGCACTTACCTTAAGATCCGTTTCCATGGTTTCGCAGCCTGAAAGGGCCAAACGAAGGCGAACCCATGATCGCTCCCCCAACCTTGACGGGAGAGCAATTCGTCCTCGTTCAAACTTTGGTTCTCGAGGGATGAGAATGTAAAACGTGTCAGTTTCCATCAACTGGAATTTCGGAGCGCTCCGATTTTGTCGCCACGACATCCGATCAGTCCTGACACTGATCTCCACCAATTCTAAGAGCCGAATAGTTTGAATCACTATTCTATCGGACATTCTGATGAAGGGAAATGGGAGGAGCGTAATTCGCCGTCGAAACAGCGTTCCGAAGTCGGCTGAGAGATTCCACCACGCATCGTCTGAGCGTACAGAGAAATCTGACAATTCACGGCTCGCCACACCCTGAAATACCCGTCCGGCAAGGCCGGTGCCTCTCGGGCTGACAAGCGTTGATCAATCGGAGAGCTGACGAATTCTAGTGCTCGCTTGGGCATAACAACGAGCCATAGGAGAGCCTGGAGAGGATGCGGGTGTGTCTTATCCTCCGTTTCCTACATCGAGTAAACAAAGAGTCAATCTTAAAGCCTTCGAAAAAACTCTTCCATTCCGTCATCGTGTCACGTTCCACGAGGCGGTCAGTCCCTCACTGCCCTCTGCACAGAAACAATCCAGCAGGTCACCAGCCTGCGGGTGGCGACTCAAATCAGCGGCATGTGGCGGCACATTGTAACGCTCCAAGGCAGATAACTGTTGATTCGAACTTGCCTGCTCCGTCGATAAGACGGTTGCCCTGTTGCTGTCATTGTGTTCTGCTTCTCTGATCGCTGCGTGGAGAGAATTTTTCACTCCACGCCGAACCAGCGAATTTCGCAATGAGCTGACCAAAATCTTGAAACTTATCGTGACCAATTGTTCCCTCGAATAAAATCTTATGGCAAATAAGGGCACTCCGGTGAATCTATGATTATGATATCTGAGTGCAACCCTCGCAATGACCCTTCGACCCCCGCCATTGGATAACAATGGGGAAACTGAGTTAGAAACACTCTGAGTTCTAGGAATTTAGTCTAAAACTCTCCCCGAATGCCCTCAGTGTCAGCGAGGAATCCATGGGTAATAGATGTATGGATTAATGAACGGAGTCAAGTCCTCTCTGGTGAAGTTCGTGAGAGCATTGGTCTGAAGATCAGGGGGAAAGTCGAGGAAATACTGGAAAGAAAAAATTCTGAGCTAAATCGCCTAATCACTCTGAAAATGAGCTCGGCTAGCTCCAAAAACGGGATCAATCAAGTGACTGACTCAAGCAAGAGCTGCAATCGTCCTTGCCCATGGCGCTTGACCCGCGAAATTTCTAAAAAAAAATTACTCACACCAAGCCATGTTAGTAGCAATGCAACCATCCGACGGTTATCGCGTGTGAGTTCACTTTCGTGTTCAAGAAGAATTGTGGAAAACGAATTCGGATGATGAGGAGGGGCGGATTTCATGTAACCATTTCGACGAGTGCAGTGATATCGGTATAACATCGGCGTTTCTCTCCTGCATGAATTTGATTTAGACGGCTCACAAAGATGCAAGCGTGATACGGCCGGATTTCGCGCGTGGGGACGTGGTTTCCGGCATTGACTTCGGGTAGAATGAACATGCACAGAGTGGATGGAACCAAAACTGTTATCGAGGAGCGGACTTGAAACTGACGCCGCGGTGTGCTGAAACAAGAGTTTGTGCGCTATCCTACGGAAATCATTGAACGGGCCAAGAGAATCGGCGTGAAATGTTAGCGCTCGTTGACGGCGGAAGATGGATTCTAGACTCATTTGAAATTGCATTTTAGTTTCCTCCGTAATCAATTGAGATGTAGTGATGCTATAATGGGAGACACTGGAATCGGATGCGGCGTTTCCTCCAACTTCGGATAAACAACAAACAGCAAACACACAACTCACCCTCTCAAGAAGCAACGACACAATCAAGCGAATGAGCGACGCTTATGCAATCCTCGCTGACGCTCGGGTGGACCGAAAATCAGGCGGCCGGCGGTCGACGGCTCGGTCCGCCTGTCGGTGTGCCTGCCGAGAATCCGCGGTCTGTAAACAACATGAAGTGAAGATGGAAGCTTCGCAAACCAACCAAATCATCATCGATGCTCGAAAGTCGAAGAATGGTGCTGCTTGCGGGTAACTGCACTATAACAAACTTCTCGAAATGGTTTGACGGCTCACAGAGCTCTCGTCCGTCCCCTGGATTCGCAGGAATTTCAAACAATTTGAGATAGCACCCGGCTATCCCTACACTACAATCTCCGAATCGTATCTTGACAACTGTGTTGAAGCATTTGTTCCCCGAAGAAGTTCCTAGGATAAGGTATCCTAATCAGCATAGTTCTGCGTGTCGATCGCCACCACGAGTCCCACTGAAAGAAGTGAACTTGAAAATGTAACAAAACTTGATCTTCGCGTGCTGGATCATAGTTTGGAGGAAGTTCCATATCGGAGGCACAAACGCGCTGTCCGACAGAGCGAGATGAAGGCAATCGCATCGACCAGAATGCTTCAAAAACGTGTTACTGCTTGCAGCTATCAGCTTGATCGCTCATTCCACGACGGCTACCCTATAAGTCAGTTGATTTGTTTCTCCCCGTCTATCATTGATCACAGCTCACTTTCCCATTCCGGCGTCCGCCGCTCGAAGACTTCGTTCATTTCCCGAAGCGTTGCTGTTGTTGTCACAACCACGGCTGGCGCTGCGGCGGGATTACATGAAGCTGCTACCGAAAAAGTCGAATATCGAGTACTAAAGCTGCAGCGACGCCTCCGGCAGCGAAAGTCAGTGGTGATCGCTGTCGTCAATCCTGAAACTTCGGTTCTTTGAGGACTACCATGTTGAAGATTTAGATCGATAGTGCTCGATATCTGGTGACAACGGTATACAGGAACAGTAACGGTCCGCGAACGAGGTCTCCCTCGTACACGATTCCTGGAGTTCTTTGAAGCGATCTCTAGTTCGTTAGGATTCCTCCAGAGAAGCTTGCATGCGAAAGGCTCCGACAATGATTTTTCTTGGGGCCGCTATTTCAATGGGTCCCTCACACTTGCGACCATCAATGATCATGGTCTTGTCGATGGGAGGTGTGGGAAGGTGAAGAGTCCGTAATCTCCTGTGGAATGCCCTCCTCCCTCCCCCACCATCGACGATATCCAGTGGTCAATTTGCTATGGAAGTCTCTGTCGAAGATGCAGTTCTGTCGATCGAGAGCCACAGATCCTACCTGGTGATGCGTCCTGAGCCCTCCGCGCTCTGCGGTGGACGGGAAACGGATGGGCTGGGCTCGCGAACATGGATTGTCCACGGAACTCCGTATTCATCCGTGGGTTTGTGGGAGAGGCGACAACCGAAAAAGACCGGGAGCCGCCAGGTCAAAACGAGGCGACCTCTCTCGGTCGGCTCTCACTCACTCGCGTCGCTGGGCGTGCCTGGACCTGTCTAAAATTTGAGTCAGAAACACTTCCTCTCAAATAGAGCACAGCCGTCATCTTGAGATTAGAAGCTATTCACCCATCAACACTGCGGGTGGACTAGGGAGTTTGTTTGCAGCGACGAGATCCGAGTTCCGCACTAGTTACGATTATTTATTTCCGCAGATGAGATTCCACAATCCATCCGGACCTTGATATACATTTGTGCGGACTCCCGGGCCTCCTCCTTATATCGACATTCCCCGTCGAACGTTCAGTTAACGTTTCACATCATTCGGAACAGCATCCAAGAATTAGCAGTACCCATTGCGGGAGGCAGAGATAGACAACGAATGAGCCGATGCTCGTTTTAAAAATACAGTACTTACTACTCGCTGATCGAATTGTATCGCTTTTCTCCCAGAAGGCACCTGCTACATCTATTGCTTGTTTTGCTCGCGTGCTTTCTTACGCAATGACCAGGGGCGCGAGAAAGGGGCGAGGGGGAGGCTTCCAACATATATAGCCGGACACCCGGAGCAAACCACTTGAACGAAACATCAACAGCAATCCGAAATGAGAACTTTGTTCGCACTCGCCTTCGTTGCCGTCGTAGCTGCGGCCCTCGCTCAGGATTTTGAAGGTGGTTTCGATGGAGCCTCGGCTGGAGGGTTCGATGCTTCATCTTTCGGAGATGGCGCTGGCCTGTCAGCAGCGGGCGTCGGTGGTGACTTCTCCGGCTTTTCCGCGGGTGGTGCTGGCTTCGACGGATCTGATTCCTTCGATACCGCTGGATTCTCTGGATCGAGCTTCGACAATGCCGATGGTCTCTCCGAGGGAGCTTCGTTTTAGATGAGCACGGCGACCTCAGAGTGGATGAGAGGAATCAATGCGTGAAAGAAGGACGAAACGTACCAAAGGAACCGATGGGGCCAGCTCCGCAGCCCTTCGGATGGCAGAGATGAATTTCTGTCTGTACATAGAATTTTACATCGAGGCCCTCCAGAGCCTCGGTTCGGAATTTTAGGCTTCTGTAAATACGTCTTTACCAGCGAACTACAAATAAAGCCTCAATACTCTAGTTCGGATCCTTTTCTCTCCACCGAGTTCACTCTTGGCGCTCCCCAGAAAAATGCACCTGGTCAATCAGGGCCATATTCAGGGCCAATCAGGGTCCAGCTTGTACCACTCAGACTTGCTCCTTGTTGGTCAGAACCCCGTTCCCTGAACCCGAGGTTTCTGAATCTCAGTCGATGTTGGGGATCCCTGTTCGGGTCTGATGCCCGCAGAGCACTCCGACCCCTGCTCGGAACCGGGATCTCCGATAGTGATGTCCGCACAATGTTCATGGACTGTCGACCACGGGAAACTGGTGGAGGCCAAGCGGATGAGTCTAGGCAGACTTCGGATAGAGGCTCCGAAAACAAGCCGTCGAATGTTGTCGGTCATGCGCGCGGAGCTCTCATATCTTGGTGGTGTCACTTGTTCCGGAATCGTGACAAATCGACGACTTCGACGACCAACGATGCCGCTCCCGCAACGAGCCACTCGAATAGACAGTGGAAACTTCCTGGATGGGTTGAATAGGGAGTTATATCATCGGTCCGACATCGAACCACATGGTTTCGCGGTGTCAGTCCGTGTTCGCGTTCAATCGCCTTAGTGTCGTACTCCATTCGAGCAGGGAAGCTCCTTTTGGAGGTTGAACTCGCCTCCCGTCTAATGCAGTCACTCCGTTAGGAGTATCAAGATCTCATCGAAATTCCTGACGTCGATAGAGCAGGCTTGTCTAGGCTCCTCCGAAATCCTAGGTGCTTTAGCACGACATACAGATATAGAGTTTCCGTTTGACTCATACACTTCTACTGGGGAAGGACTTCAGCCTGGAGTGGATTGCAGCCTTGGAGACACGCTGGAAGTACACGCCCACCGGGATCGAATGAGCGGTCTCTCGCTTCACTACGTGACGGTAGGTCCATGTCAGGATGCAACTGACCTCGCTCGATACCTCGCCTCCGAGTCTATGTCTCATCGGGACCATGCGGGTCGGAGGATACACAACATCGTCCGATGAACCCCAACAGCTGCCCGCTAGCAAGTAAGGTATTCGGACATAGTTCAATCACCCACGCTGGCGGAAGCATAACCAGGAACGGCCGATGGAGGGAGCCAAGCCGTTCTGGAAGGGGAGGAGCGAATCCAAGACCAGCGGACGAGAAGCCACCGCTGTTCCGTGGCCTTTCAGAAATGGCCTTTGGCGCCACCAGTCCTCGATCGCTGCGAGTCTTTCTGCCCATCTCAGGCTGACCAAAGAACGCGGCAAGATTCAGCTTGCGGCGCAGCCCGGCTCAGGCGGGGAACGAGATGAAATCAGATTCCTCCAGAATTTCTCCTGAGAACAGCTAAGTACTTCTGACGGAGAACGATCAGAGTGTTAGACCGCACTGTCCCCCATCATCCGTCGCCGGTGAAATCGCTCGCCCGAGGAATCAAGGCTTATCAACCTCCGGAGTTCGAAGCTCGCGCCACAGGCGTACGCCTCAGACCGAATCGCGACCGCTCAGGAGTTTTATCCCCTTCGAATTGAATTGTCCCTGGAGGTGGAAGTGAGTTGCTCTGACTAGAATCGTAGTATACTTGCGATGCCGAACCTCGCTCCCTGCAGAACTCACGACGGAAAACGGTCAGAGCAAGGGGCAATAACTGCCGGTATTATCGCCGCATGAAAAATGAGCTCGAAATTGCTCCTTGTGTTTTGTTTCTCATGGACGTCGTGTAGCTCCAGCTGCGCAGGATTGGGTCGGGAAAGGGGACGGGAAATCATCGATCGGATCCAGGTTCCCTCCACCTTTGGCAAGCGAATCATACCCACGCAGCGGCTTGTTGGTGGGAAAAGCTCGAAATTCTCCTCAAGCGAGCTCCGTCCCCAATATGTACTGACCTCGCTGCTGACTTCTTTATTGACGCAGCATCCTCGCTCTCACAAGCTGGCCCTCTGCTGCTCACAGCTATTCTCCGAATAGGGAGCAGCTGAGATCCGCGAACTGAGCTCCTCGGCCAACTCCCTTCGTCCACGAATCCCTCCCTCATTCACTCTGGGCCGCGAGTCTCTTTCTCGATCCCTCCCTCGCTGCTGCGTGAGCGCTGGATGCGTGACCAGCCCTCACGACCAGCCCGTGTTTTCCTCGAAAGTTCTTTCAGTTGCTATGCATCGGAGATAAATCGCACGACTCCGACTCAATCGGATGTTTGATCCTGTGCCGCGCGTAGTGGCGGGTTTCTGTGACCGCGCAACGAGGCGAAGCGGTAATCGCGCGGCGCTTTTTCCGATGAGGAATCGACCTCAGGGATCGGAGGACACTGGTTTTCTGGTTGATGAGCGAACCGAAAGATCCCCCTGGGAGCGCCCGCGGAGTCTCTAAACAGCAGTTATCGGAATCGATCGTTACCTGCTGAGGTTGGTGTGATTACCGTTCCTCTCATCGCGTGGCCTGTCTCAACTTCGAACACGCGTGCGGTACGACGACGGATGAGGACGTAGCGCTGCAGTCGGCATCGATCCACGATCGATCGGCGATTGAGAACGGACTCGATTCTCACAAGCCGTCGATGGTCCATTCGTTGTGCACACGAAGTGCTCGAATGTGGTGCTCAACGGAGTATAATAGTGCCAAAGCAGAGTTTCTCTCGAGGTTGGGAGTCGTTGACGATGACCTCGACGCAACAATTTAGACACAGGAGGCAGTATGGCTGCCGGAGACAACACGACTCGTGCCAGAAGCCTGGAGCCGCGCTGGGCCCCCTTCTCTTCTCGTACCAGGGCCCTTCCCAGAAACGATTGCATGAAATGCTTCAGAAACGCCAGCGTAGAAAACAGCTGAGACAACAGTCGAAAGTTCAGCGCAGCCTGACCCTTTGGTCGGAGCGAGCAACAGACTACGTTGACGAGCTCCTCAAAAAAAATCGAAAACCAATTCAGAAATCAACGACATCATCCTTCAAGAGCACGATCCCGATATTGAGCAGCGTCGCTGATTTGAAACTACCCCCGCCTTTCCGAGCGCAGGCCGCTGCCGGAAAGGCCAATGCGCCTTCGACACCGGCCCTGAGTCGCAGAGTGGAATTGTTTTCTGCCGACAGAAGAAACAACGAAAGTCGGAAAATGCGCACTTCCCGGCTGGACGTCGGGAAGCTTCTAACTGACATAAGCAAGGTCGCCGATGTGGACACTCAGCTGCAACCTCGACGAATGCTGGAGCAGGGTGCGAGTAAGGATTTGAAATCGAAAGACTCCAAAGAATCCGATGGAAGGAGAGGGTGAGTGATAACTTTATTCGGCCCCGTTTTTGTTTTGAAAACATTCCTCGATCTCGGTGCGCGCGAGGCATCCACCGAGATGTAGCGTCCAAAGTTCTGCTCAAACTCGAGGCGGGCATTATCATTCGATATTCGAATAGTGGCGAGCGGGTCCGGGGTAAAATAGAGTGTGGCATTGAACGATCTCGCTTGCGGAAACATCGAAAACAGACCTTCCAATCGACCGTGGGCACGGAACAGCTCTCGGCTGATGCGGCTGTCTGGGCGGCGCTCCGTAGCGGACATTCGTCGCTGCTGGACCACGAGCCCCTTCAACCCGGTTGATTCCAACTCGACCCGGCGGATGAGCGAAGTCACCAAGAAGGTGCCGAGCCCAATTCGGAGGAACTCAACCCCAGAGAAACTGCCGAAAGACACTGTAACATTGGATCCAATCCGGTTTGACGCTGCGACTCCTGATACTGAACAAGATTCCGGCATGCGGGATGACCCGGACAGGCTACTGCAGATCTCGTCAGTTAAAGGAGGACGTGGAAGTCTGCGCACACGTGGTCTTCGTATTTTTAGCTCGGAAGTTGTAAACGATCTTTCATTGTCACACGACGCGATTATCCGTCTTTCGCGCGTATGGGTTCCCCCTGTTTTGTCCAAATAACGTTGATGCCCGAATCACACGTCGACGAAACTACACTCCGTGTCGCTTCTGGAGGTTCATGTGCGCGAGCCTGTGAGCCTTGCTATGGATGAGTCGGGTTTCCTGCTCGGCACCTAAGTGTTTCGAAGACTCTCGGAGGTCCCCCCGGCGACCCGTGGAGTCGGATCGATTTGTTCGGTTCCGCTTCCCGATTCAGGGTTGCGAGGCCTACTCCATTCTCCTGAGGGAAGATTCTCGAGGGAACATGTGGAAACGCATCGGATACATTGTAATAGATATATTCTGTCTCGACCGATGCTTCGACTCAAAGTTTGTTCTTCAAGCGATCTCGTAACGTGTACTCGGCGACGACGTAAGCTCAGACTCCCAAAAAAGGTTCGCGGTCTTTGCGATGACGCTCCGTTGCTGTGTCTGGAAACCCGATTTATACGAAGGAGCTATCCGCCGGGAAGCGCGCTTGTTCTATTGTAGCTACTTCCGAAATTCGACTTGCGATCCGGAAGAAAGCCTCACACCGGCTGAGCTTGTTACGAAACAATAAACCACGGTCAAGGCCACCGTGAGCGCTCTCGACAAGTGAATCTCACCGCGTGAGTGGGAGTCGTGCCAAGCGTTGAGTCAAACTGACGGTCGATGGCGCGGGCAATCGACCGGATGCGACAAAACCTTTATTCCGCTTCTTTGATCTCGACTCCGGTCGCGAGTTTCCCTCGAATCATTAACTCCAAGGAACTATACTGCGGTGGAATCCTGTCCGCTCCGGTACTTCATACTCAACGGGAACGGTCTGTGCGAACTGCTGAAGAGGCGGAGAAATTCAGCGAGATTACCCTTAGAGTCTGGACGAGAACGCGATCGAGTTCGAGAAGTTTTTTTTGGCAGCATCCGGGCATTCTCGATCGAGGAGCTCGATCGCTCTCGTCGTCAGACATCAGGCTGGCTGTTAGGACTCCGAATCTCTGGACGACCACGGTCTGGAGCGGTTCACCGCATCAAAAATAAAGCAACGTTCGCTCTGACCGTCCCGCCGGTCGGGCAACAAAGTCCCATCCCTCGATTCTCACGATGAGCGAGAGGTTCTGGGCAGAACTCCGACAACGTCCATGAACGACTCCTCGTTTCCCCGATTCAGCGGCCCGCCGGAGAATCCTTCTTGGATATGTTCGTTCCGACTCGACGCCAGACGACCAAAATAGTCGCTTCGACAGCACCCCTCTCCCGTCGGTCGAGTAACAGCGGACGTTTTTTGAAAGCATACTTTATCGAAACGAGATGGATTGGAATGGGACGAAGTACCGGGAGCGGATCGGAAGGGAGACGACGCTGTCAGTCACCGGAGCGATTTTTCCTCTTGATACGGCGATTTGCAGTCTTGGCGCTCCTGATGGGAATAGATGCTGAGAGAAACTCTCCCAGTGGGATGGAACTGCACCGCCACGTCGTTATCATCCAGGATCTTTATGGGCGAGAACGAGAGGAATAACTCACAATCTGCAACATGGTAGTCAGTCATACGACACCGCCAAGGACTCTCACGCGGGCGAATCCAAACGGAGTTCGTGCTCATCGATGGTGATATCGAATCGAGAGGTCGCTTTTAAAATTCAGAAAATTACTCCGGGTTTCAACATAAACTCGATCTCGAACAGGTAGCTGTTCGTCCAAACACCAATGAGGCTCTATCTGATTCGCTGTTGCGACAGTTCGGGAGGTGGTTCTACGGAATGAAGCAGATGAAACCTGAGGGAATCAAATAATAATTGGAACGGGCCTCCGAAAAGGAACGTGTGGAGCAGAAGTGTATCAAGATCACACCATTCTTGAATACAGTGACTTGGCACCGTCGAGTTTCGCCGAGGTGATAAGAGACGGTTTCCTATGCATGCCAACTGGATCATTATCTTCAAAGTTGGTAAACGAACTCTCGGGGAGTCGTTTTCGCGCTGCGTCCGTCTCCAACTCGCTCCTCGGAATCCGCCGAGCTGGGTGTGAACGGCACCCGTTAGCTACCACCGGCTGAAGCGGCAGGGAATACGAGCGGTGTACGACGCTCGAATATCATCTCATTCGAAGTCCTGATCAAGGTCCAATGACGACTCGCGCGCTGAGAAAGGCAAAGCATACGTCAAACCAATCGGATCGGTCTTTGTGGCTTATCGATCTTGTCTAACTATAGAATTTCGATCGAGAGACTGCCCTTTCGGGTGTATGTACGTGATGTTAGGTGTAGGATGTGATCTCAAATGCTCCTGGGAATTGGTGACGTCGCTCAGCAGCTCTCTTCTGTCCGAGTTCTGCTCTCCACGGTGATTCGCCATGACTTGAGCGGACGAGCCTGCTGTCATCCTGTTAGCGCTAGGGGAAGAGGATGTATGACAGAGATGGGGTAAAGCCTCTACTTTCATCTCATACGTATATTCCATATTCTCTCCCCACAATGAAGCACGTTTGCCGAACTGAATAAAAGACCGCGAATCAAAGTCAGGTGAATGCCCGAGGGCCCATCACCTCGAAGTAAGACTGAAAGCTCAGACTTTCGCGTCCTCCCGTGGACAACAATGACCACGAATCGACACAGAGTGCCGACAGAATGTCGGGGTGCACAAGGTCAATAGTTATCCGAACACATGTGTATTTTCCCCGGAATTCGGGTGGAGCCGACGGTGCTGTCGAGATATTTTCTGCTCAACTGCCACTATGTCACATGAAATTTATAACTCATTTAACGAAACCGTCATCGATCACCTGCATGAGTGCTTTCATATCAGCGGATTTACTAATCGTGGCAGCTCGCTGATCGAAACAGTGATAATCGCGTTTACAACTCAGTTTGAGGCGGCCGCCTATCTTATCGGAAGCCCTGAGAGTCTCTTCCAGCCGGGCTCCCGTACTCCCGCCGACTTGGGATGACTCTTTGGCCATTTCTTGGGACTCGCTCCTTTCTGTCCTTCCCCGGCTCGATCCATCGACGGATGAGCAAACGGAGCGGATATCCTTAGTAGAAGATTCAGACAATTCCACCAGGTCTGAGTTTCGCAATTCAAAACTCAATTGATAACAAGTGACGATATCCACGAGCACTAAGCTGCGTTCCAATGGTTTACGACCCCCAGGTATGAATTTCTAAAATTCATCGTTGTGGTCTCACACTGACGCGGGAGTTCGTTGGCTCCAATCGGAGTTCACGGGAAAATTCTGTCCGCCGCGAATTCCGCACCGCAATGGATACATCAAAGTCAGTCGTTGTACGGGGGGAAATCCGATGCTGGTTTTTGACCTCAAACAAAGTCCATCATGCTCAAAACAATCTCACGGACGTCGTAAACCATTCGACGGAAGTTCGAGCACAAGGTGCTTCCGCAGAAACGTGTTTGTTGTGCCCACTCATCGCACGCGCAACCGCGGCCGTTGTCAAACTAGAGTGACTGACATCATGAGTAGGCTAAGTTCTTTCTGTGTCATAAAGCTTCTTCTCGGCAGTGCTTTCCGGGGCGAGAGAAGCCACTCCCGTCCGCAGAAACATCTGAATGGGGAATCCGAGTCGGAAAACTGTATCGGAGAGCATCTGGAGTTCTTCGAGCACGACCTAAGTGCTTGGATGGAGCAGTTCCGCACGTGCTGTGCTCGGCGTTGGGCAGAAAGCGCCTCGGTTCGGACCGCAAAATACTCGGCTGCATAGATCATTATGCTCCGCAGCGCATGACCGCTCTTCAGAGTAAATGATCGACACCGCAGACCGAGTTCGCAGCATCCACAAGTTTCCGTTGTGACGACGCGGCCTCAGGCTCGTGGCGATAAACATTTCCCTCGCCTCAACAGACGTGTTCAGAGAACAGGTTCGAAAATATGTGGGTCACCACTCGTTCTTGCCCATAAATACGGCGAGAAATATCGGCGCCTCACCACAGCCTCACCTAGCCGATCAATCAAACTGCTGCGAGTGGATAAAAAACCTAGGTTGTTATCTCAGCATCCTGATCCTGTTTTACATCAACCTCGATGTTCCGTCAGATTGACTCTCCCCGAACCGACACAGAAGATCAGGTCCCACAGGTGGGTCTTAATCCGATTGGATCCTGACGTCTATCCGTCGGACTACAACCTGCGCTCTCCAACGGAACCTCACCTGGAGTCTCCGAGCATGGCTTTCATTCTGAGTGCCCGACCTGATCGAGCGGTGCCGATTCCGCGTCTACTCGCGTTCCAAACGTGTGGCGTCTTCGTTTTACTGCCTCTTGCTCAAGAATGCTCGAGCTCTCTGGAGCTGTTCATTTTTCTCTGTTCCGTGCCATCCTTTTTACGTTGATGGCACCTCTGGTTCCACCTACGCTAATCTAGCTGAGCAGATTTGAAGACGCGCGACCGGTTTCGCTTGTCGTTTCCATCCTTTCGGTACGATTACCTGCGGAGACAGCGTATATTTGAGCTACGACGTTCTGCGGTTTCTCGTCCTCTCGGCGTCCTCCTCACAGCCCGTCGGTGGGTCAGGTGACTTTGATTGATTGATTGATTTTGTGACGCTCCCGATAGGAGCCAGCATTCCAGCTTTCCATCAAATGCATGAGCCATGTCGGGATTATAAGAGAAGTATTCCTGTGATCGGGCTTGACATGAGCTCTGAGAATTCGACACTTCTTCCGGAGAGAGGTACCCCCGATCTCCGAGGGCCATCCTATTTCGGAATAGTGAGCTCTGAAGAAGCTCTGTTTGTTCATTCGAGCGTGCCTGGGCTTCAATGAAGAGGGACGGACACCGAATATAACGGTTCCGTAGAAATTCGACGCGCTCGCCTTTACAGCTCTGTTTACTTTTGACGTTGTCTGTCCCAGATGAGAAACTCACTGGGAATTTCGCGTGAGAAAAAGCTTCAACCACTCAACAACAGCCAATAGCGATGGACTATTGCGTCAGGCGCAGATTCGAAGCGCAGACGAACCGCGAATTTCTTGATGGTAACCGCTCATCCTTCCACGAACTCAGAGAGTTTCTCTTCCAACGCAGAACCGTGCTGCACAGAGTTCCTTCTCGATACCACCACCGTGCCGATACTTCGAGCGAAACCCGTTGTTGCTCATACGAGACCACAATTAGCGCTCTGTCCATTCTCGGAGATCGCCTTCCGCCGCTGAGAGGAAATTACTCGAGTCTCTCGAAGGTCGTGCCACAAGTGAACTCTCAGGGAGGAGGTTATCCTCTTTTTCGGCGACCGCTAGATCCGGCCGCCCCCTGTGATTACTACGATTGTAGTAGTGGCGCTGTCCTCGTTAGCTTTACAATCATGTTGTTGGCCGCGCTTCGGCCTTTCGGCATCGCCCACGAAGTGAAGTTCGTGTCGGATGGGATACCATGGAAGGGATGGATGGGATGCGATCGCCCTGGAAAACGAAAGATCAACTTCTATTTGTCAACTTCCATGTCTTCCGAACGGTTGGAATCGAATCCTAGGAGAGCGCGCCTGGGGAATGGCTGGACCAGAGAAGAGAAACCAAAGAGTTTCGGGCTCAGCGCAGTCAGCTTCTTGGAAGACAATATCTCACGGAGTACTTCCTGATAGTTGTCTTTCCTAAAGGGAGTTCGGAATATTCCGTCGTCCGTTGCGGCTTTATTGTCTCATACATGTATTCCAGGTGGGGTCATTGGAACCAGCATGGATCTGCGCAATAAAAAGTTCTATATTGGCCATTCAGGCTCGAAAAGAGATTCTGGCCAGCGGGCTCCGCTTTCTACTCGAGCAGAGCGTCTTTCGACCTCACATTGAACATTGATATGTTCGTTGTAAAAACTTATCGAAATATATGACCCACCTGGTGCTCCGGACGCGGAACGACGAGGCTTTCTGTCTCGACGGAAATCGGTGTTGACAATACAATACCGGCCCCGTAACTTGGATGTTCCACGGTCTGTAGCATCTGTTCCTGCGGTCGTGTTTTCATTCTATTTCTGAGTCTCTATTCAGAACGAGGACAACATTTAGTATTAGAGAATTAGAATAGTGGGTATTCCCAAAATATGGGGTTTCCAAACGCTCCAACAACGGGACCACGCTCGAATGCTTTCTCTATGGTGCCGCTCGAAGGTTGCTTCTTATTCATCGAGACCATTCCGTAATCTGGCTCCCGTGAATCCATGATTCACCCGAAACTGATTTTTTGGCTCCTCCGAAATCGCGCTCCTCTCACGATGAACCTTCTCTTCCCCCTTGCCGGATCGCGTCACGTTCTGAGCTCGCCTCAAGTAGCCACAAAAAGCTTCCGCTGTGATAGCGAATCGTGTTCGTGATTTGCATCGTCTTTCGCTCGATGCGTCGAGTTCGCTGTTCGATTGACTTCTCACCGCTCTGATTGACAAAATTGTTGGCGGAACGGAGGATGATTCTCGACAATCTCGTCCATTAACTGATACGCGGTGTGAGCAAAAATTTCCACGAACCTTTCTCGTTTTTCCGCGGACTGGGCGGTTGATGAGAACGACTGTGAGGGCTTACGCAAGCCGTCCCTGATTGGATACAGGGTCTGTGGCAGAGGTTTCAGGTTTCTCGAACGGCTCGCGGTCTTCCACTCTCGTGACAACCCCGAACGCCTTCGATCAATACAAAGAATAACGACTGATTTTGCTCCAGGTCAAGGTCGTGCGTATTGAGTTCGATGAAGTCAGCAGCTCCAATCACAGATTTCGGGCGAGATTCGAGGCGCAGCATTGAGTCGGAGTCGAGATTCTGATTGTGGCAACGAGGTTCCCATTGGCGTCGCGGCACCTTGTCGACCAAACTCGGTCAAGCTTCCGATCATTGGTAACGCATCCAAATGATGCTGTCGAACGTCATCCGATCGGCGTCCAAATAAGGGAGCTAACGTTCTCGTTGTTGACGGATGCAGAGGTGGTAGTTAGCGAGTCGTCTACGATTGGTCATCCCACCTGGCAGACACATAGTCCTCGACTCGAGCAGACGGTCGTACACGAAAGTCCATGGATATTTTCCACAAGTCTCAGATTGCGGTCTGTTTGCAAGGAGTATGAATGTCCATCCATATCCGTTTTGCCGGCACTACAAGAGCGTGGGGATTTCTAAACCAAACAAGAGGTCAGCGGCAAGTTTCCATAGACAATCTGAACAGTTCGCTCCTTGGAAAAATCTCCGTCAGAAATTTTCGATTAGTCCGAGTCGTGATTGGCTCTGATTGTTCCCATGCTCGAGTTGGTGCTCGTGTCGAGATGGAGGAGATACCGCTGTGAACTCGATCTTTATCATAATTCGAAGATAGAGAGGGCAAATGCCGGGAATTGTTGATCCCGTTTTTCTGAATCCCCGAACCGGTGATAGAGCAAGTATGTTTTGCTGTCGAAAACTTTGGCCTTGGTTTTTCGTGGCAAATCATCACAAGTGACCGCCGGAGCGGCACGAGATACATGACGAACTCGGGCACTTGAGTAACGAAAAGCACTCGTATAGGATGTTCGGGATGGAAAGGCGAGATGAGTTCGAACGCTCTTTCGAGGCAAGGTTGGCATCATTGGAGAAATTCACATTGTTCCCGATCCTTTCCCTCAAACTCGCGAATCTATTTCGCGTGAAACTCCAACTCGCAAGACAATCCAAGATTCGCCTTTTCAGACTACCAAGTGGGTGGAACTGTTCGAACTCCATGAATCGAGGATTCGGCGGAGATGAACGTGGGGGAAATAAAATCGAGCCCCTCCTGGAAAGTCAGAAATCACCCCCGGGGAGTCTTTACAGACTCGACCTCCATTCACATCGGTCGCCTTTATGCCATTATTGAGTCGCTTTCGATGCCTTAGCAGACATTGATGTCCAAATCTCCGACTCGCCATGCCAGTATCGTCTTGGGATACTCGGTACCGCTTAACCGTTAATCTCGCCGAATGAGTAGCGGAGGCAGCAACGCTACCAGCATTGACCGCAGGCCTGTTGCTTCTTCCTATGGAGACCTCCTCTGAAGAGAGAGGAGGAGCTCTCGCGCTTCATGTTATTTAAGCACCACGCTCTCACAGTCACAACCACATCGTGAGCGCACACCGTTTACGAAAGTTACAATCTACAACGACAATAAAACAACGTGGAGGAACACAGCTGATCCCAGTGCTTACTTGCGCCAGAGAATCTTAGCAGACTCGTCTCTGTTTATCGTGCACTCCATTTCCACATCATCGACCTGTGACATTTACGACTCAGAGAACACCTCGCTCCAGACGGTTGTTGACATGTCTACGCTGGAACGAGTCGCCACTGCGAACCTGGGGGTGATGATCGCCCTGAACATGACCAAGCCAGCGACACCGGCGAAACATTTGTTGCGGGAAGCGAAGAAAGTCTACTCGTGTGCCGCCAGCAAATTCGAGCGTTGGCTCGTCGCGATGGACAAGGACTACCTATTTAGGATTGTGATGTGGCATTTCAGCAGAAGTTTCGAAGAGCTCAAGACAGCAATACTGAACGACCTCGACAACGGCTACGAATCGCTTCAGTTTGTCTTGCAAGTCGCGCCGAAGTTCATGTCGAGCATGGTCAATTCCGCCCTCCAACAGGTAAGGACCATTCGTAATTTCGAGCGACGCTTCTCGTCGAGTGGTAGTTTCAGTCTGGCATTCCAGCCAAGCTTTTCCTCTGCTGAGCTCACTCCCTCAAGAGCAATTTGAGAACCCTCGAGGTACCTTTCGCCGCTGCCAAGACCATTTTCTTGCACTGCCCGTTGTCCAATTTGATAGCTCGACAGAGTGCGATTTACGATCACATTCTGCAGGCTCCGATCTGACGTTAGCTGTCGCCATATATCCTTGGGCGCGCACGTCCACGCATTGGAAAGAGTCTGCTCTGATTAATTGTGATTGACGACGAGTGTAATCGAATAATTAGGATCTGCTCTGACAGATTCTACCCGGCAGCGGTGTCTACTTGAGCGTTGTTCTCATCATTAGCCTAGACCGGACTGTGCGAAGCATTCGTTCGCTCCGGGAGAATTCCTTGACAGAGGCTCCATGAATGGGTACTCGACCAGAGGATGCTCGTGCTTGCTCCGACAACCTTTCCTCTGTTCGCTTTCTTTCGCTTCGGTTTATTGGCCACGCGCGGGAGGGGAATATTGTTCCTGGGGCGCAACTGCACCAATTTAGGATTGGGTTTTATGAGCTCAACAACTGTTCGAGTGTTGTTCTTCCATGGTTTCCAAGTATCATAAAACGTTTCATGCTCCATCTGTCGAACGGAATGTCATTCGGAAGCGCGTGAGGTCATACGCAATCTGGGTTTTTCGGGACAAACTCTATCCTCTCCTGATCCTCTCGGCTGAGCCGAGGCACCCGTACATGATCGAATTTTCATTTGTGGAGTTCCTCTCTGACTTACTCTCATTCCTTCCAGGTGGCTTGTGACTATCTCTGGTCGAAGACCATCATCGAAAAAATATTCCGTATCTGGCCGCTAGCGGCAGGTTCGAACAACGACAAAAGATTGTTCCGAGACGTCCTCATCCAGCTGTACAAATACATCACGAGGTCGCTCATCACATGGCTCACGCAGTACAGCCCCTCAATTCCTGAAGACTCACCGTTCCTGCAGGAGCTAAGCAAAGTGAGTAACGACAGGAGTCATCAGGGCCCGTTCGGGTAGCAGGGCACCGTGAACTCACTATATGTGTCTGCTCGGAGTGGATTCAAGAGGAGGATCAATGATCTCTATAAAACCTTTCCGCTGAGCCAATGCTGTTTATTTCTAGGTCATTGAACTCCTGCTCAAGTCCGTACAATGCATAGCTCACCACGGTTCGCTAAGCAGAACCAACAAACGATTATCATTCCGAGGGCTCTTCTCGAGTCGGCCTATCACGACAGACCGACCGGAACTGAGCGCAGACAGCCTCAAGGTCAAGAAAAAATTCTCAGGTACGCGAAATATTCTCAACTGGTCGTTCACAAGGATCTTGAGCTGTTCGACATTATTTGTCCGGAGGGTTTAGAAACCGTGAATAATTTGGATTAATTTGAACAGTTTTTGCAGCCAAAACTCAGAAGAGCCTGGAGAGTGCGTTCGTCGACCAAATGAAATGTCTCCGTCGAGACATTGGACAACGCAAAAACTCCATCAAGTGCGCTCGGTGGCTGACACTCGCTGTTCCTCGGGAAGTTCAGCAAGAGCCGATGCTTCTTCGATCGGACTCGATCGCTTCGACAGCACCCTTGACATCAACATTCGAGCCCCGCAAGCGCAGAACTTGAACTTAACTTTAACATATGTTAAATGTACACCCATGTAAATAAGTGAAAACATGTGCATTCAAGATAATGAGTGATTGGAGTCACGTCCGTCGTGACCTCAAACTGTTCCTATTTACGCATCGTACGATTGCGGGATCGTCTGTCTTCGTGACAGACCGGAGAAACCAAAGCTCTCTGTGTTGTGACAAAGTGCTCCCTATACAAGGAGCTTCGACGAGGAAGAATCTCACTCGTTCCTTGGTTTGTTGTGATACATTTTTGATCTTTGTGAACAAGTTTGCAAAGCGAGTTTAAGTTATTCACGAACTTCATACATTCTTCTCCGTACACGGCTCACGTGAAGTCGCAGTCGCGACTGCAGGACTAAATTATTTGAGCTACGTCATCCCGGAAATTAACCTTCCGAAAATAATAAAATTATCGAGACGTAACGACATTATCGGAATTTGCTGCTTGAACTTCATTATTCAGCTATGAATTCAGGCGAGAATCAGGTGCAGCTCTTTAAATTTCATCCACCCCACAATCGAAGACCGGTTGGTCGAATCTAGTGACCGGGAATCGAAGAAACTCCACGAGGATGGCTGGTAGAACTGATTCTGTTGCCAGGCTCATTCCCTTGGTGACGCTTTGATTGCCGGATTTCCCAGAATCGGAAAACTCGGAAATAGTGCGATGAGGGTCAAAACCTCAATCTAGATGCGAAAGCAATTGGGACTGACTTCCGGGAGTGTGTTCGATCGACCGTGCCTGCACGCATCTCTCTCGACTGACCTCTAGGGGAAAGTATGCTGTTGAGTCACAGCTGCTCATGATTTCCGAAGGGGGGATTCAATTCCTTGTCTACCCCAACACATTGGCGTGCATGCAATGCGGGGTGCCTATCATACAGCAGATTCATGGCAGGCGCCACATGTGAGCCAGCCGTTGCGGAGTCCTCAATAACGTGATCGTCGAGATATTATGGAGCACATTTCTATGGCAGGATCCATTCATTGGGAGTTGATCCACATGTCGCGCGAGGTTGCCCAGCGAAAAGGCGTCGAGCCCAATGCCGCCCGCTTACACATGTGTATCCATCGATCAGAACTCGAATCATCAGATGATGAATCTGGCTTCTTCCGACCCAATGACTCGTTGCGTGTCTGCGGAGCTCTTATTCGAGATCACAACTTTCTGGCGCCGTCGATGATCTGTGACGAGTTCTTGAATAGAAGTTCTGACATATATCTGTTCGCCCGGGGCGAGGAACTCCAGATCAAGAGCTTTACCGTCGGATTTTCCTCGTCGTGGAAGAAATCAGTTCCGAACACGGTCGGGTTGGGGTGATGAATGAAGCAGATTCGGGTCCCGTGGATGACTTTCTAGCAGCGGGTGGATTATTCTCTTGTTCTTCCAAGATTGACGACGACTGATGTTGATCCTATCCACTCCAATGAAAAAAAGTATGACTTCCTGTGACGAATATGTATCGGATAGGATTCGTTTTGATCTTCCACATGCAAACATGGTCGTTTTCACTCCAGGGGTGAGTCGTATCGCGTTCACGGATCTCGTTACTCCCAGTTTGTCAGGGTCGTCTCCGTTCCCTGTAGAACTTCATGTTTAGTGGTGTGTACGAGTCGGGAGAGGAACTCCTCGAGGGAGAGAGAGTTCCTCATTCGCATTTAGGCGCTACGTGTTTTCCTACTTCGGGTGCTCCACATCGTGAACAGTTGATGCCGATGGAAGGTTCATGATTGTGTTGTCGCATCTGAGTGCTTGGCACTCTTGTCCTGGTTGATGCCAGGAGTTGGCTTCTGCGGAATATCGCACCTCTAGTGTGAGTCATTGCCGGAATGTCTCCGGCATCTCTTTATTGCTTCTGGCCAATGCAACGCAAATATGACAAAGGATTGACTAGTGTATAGCTGGATTGCCAGGTAGCAGTACGAAACGACGGTCGCGCGCTCCCGAGATGACAATTCGGAAATTAAGTGGAGAGGACCCGCGCTGTCGCCCTAGAGAGGGTACCGCCGCGAAATCTGCGGCAGAACGATAATGATCCCGCGTTTGAACTTCGCGTGCGCTCCTGACGCCGAATCATCCGCACGCGAGGAGTCACAGGGATGCTCGTTTCCCTCGTCCCGCAGTCGAGTGGATGTTTCCAGCATGAATATCTTGAAAACCAGGAGTTCTAGGAGGATGAGCGAGAGGTGAATATCGAGTAGCCTCCGGCTCAAGAATGAGCGGTCCTTATAGGCAATGATTCGGTGCTGAGTCAGGTCGAGAGACTCAAGAGTCAGTCTTGTGTCCGTTCGAATTCCGGGGACGGCGCGTCATCCAAGTCGCATGTTTTTCCGGGATGCGTCGTTTTCTGGGAAAACCGTGAGTTGAGAACCCTCTATGGATTCCTCAGGTCTCTAGCTCCCTTCCACGTACTTGTCTGAGCGCCCATGGTTGACAACATGCTACGTGGCGCCATCATTTGTGAGTCTCGCGATTCACAACAAAGAAACGAGACATCAGCTACCCGAGGTCGAATCATTCGCCGGGATTTCCGGGAACGCTTTCGCATCTTTGTCGGAAACTGTCCAGTCTCCTCCTTGAGGGTAGATACTGCCATCAGGGAATTCTCGTGGTATAACTGACTCCATGCCGAAAGCAACGTCGGTGATAACAATCCTCGGCTCGAACCGAATCAATTGTGTCAATGATGATCTTCCTTCCGTTCTCGATAGCCCAGGCAGGTACCGTTGTCGCAGGGGTAGTTCCCAGTCTCGTCATTCGCCAACAATCATCCAAGTCATGTCGATTCCTATCAGATAGCGGTGGCCACCATCGCTCTGAGATGCACTGTCTTCTGGCTGGGCCGCTCGAAACGCGCACTCATGCGATCGTCCATTTTAGGTCCGCCATCCCATCCCGCGGTATTTTGGTATTTCTTCTTTCTCTTGGACGATATGATCGACTGCAGGCCATTCGTTGTGGGCGTGATGCAAATGAGATGGTTCGTTCCTCAAATGTAAATCGACTCGCGACTGGGGAACGGAGGGAAACGAGACCGGGTCTCATATGGGACGAAGTACTCATTCATTCACGATTTCCACGAATCAAGACGTCCCAACATCGTCGTAAGCGGATTTTACTCCCTGCTGAATCATGAGGGCGGCAATCGGTTCTTGAATGTCGGGAGATCAAGCAACGGAAGTTTCCTCTCGGCGCAAGCGCTGGATCCCTCGTGATCAGATTCCGCTGCGTTCGTAAAGATTACCGAGTGTATCATGAAAGGAAGATAATATCTGGGTTCGATTCTGGAAAACTATCCCCGGAAGGCAGCGCCGTTATCAGACTTCGCTTTCCTGCTCCTCGACATGAGCCCAACGAGGGCGGTTGACCCCGTCTTTTTAAGCGTTGTGCTTCGATTTCCCTGTCATTCCATGGTGTCCTGCCGCCTCGTTCTCCGGGAAGATTCCACCAGCACATCTGAGTTCCGATCATCACGAGTTTTCACGATCCTTGGAGTCGAGATTCTTCTCCAGAAGCTCCGGTCAAGCGATAGCCATTCGACAGCGAGCTGGAATTTAAGCGACCCGATTCCGAGTCGGGTACCTTCGTCCGGCAGAAACTTCTGTGGATGTCCGCCGAGTAGAAAAACTCAGACATCGTTGCGAACGAGAGACCTTACGCAATGAAATCGTTCTAAAAACTTCTACTGACGCTAGGACTGAACGGATTTCTTCTGGTTAGCTGGCACCCGCTCTACGGTTACCAACACGCGGGCCGGCGGTGGAGGCGGTCTATTAGCGACCGGTCAATCTTCTGACTGTTTCTGGACGCCAAGCGCCCAGCTTTCGAGTTGGGTTATTCTTCGCCTGACGATGTGCCCACCCTGCGCTGAGTCGTACGTCGAGCTGTCCACCGGCCCACTCACCCACTGGCTTGCGCTCACTCCGTAATTGGTCCGCGGCAGAGAGGTGTATTTAAGAATTGAGCGGGACACGGGTAGTCACCAGAAGCCCTCAACCAGCCCTGAAAGAATCATGAAGGTATTCGTCGCGATCGCCGCACTCTTCGCCGCTTCCGCTCAAGCTGGGTTGATCGGTCACTCTGCTCTCCACAGTGGGTCCTCGGTGTCCTCTCGGTCCGAGGACGGACTCGGAAATTATAAGTTCTCTTACAACGAGAAACACGCTACCGGAGGAAGTTTCCGATCTGAAGCCGGAGGACACCACGGAGTCGTGGGATCTTTCGGGCTTGTCGACATCGACGGACGCCAACGCGTCGTGAACTACGTCGCCGATGGGCTCGGTTTCCGTGCCGCCATCAAGACCAACGAGCCGGGGACCGCTCCGTCAGCTCCCGCCGCCGCATCGATCGCCACGCCTGGAGTTGCCGCTGTGACCAAGACGATTGCCGCCCCCGTTGTTGCCCATGCTCCTGCTCCACTAGCCTATGGTCACGGACTTTATGCCGACCACTACTGAGTTGGATCCCTGATCAAATGTTGGGGATGGACCTCGGAACAGGGAATGATGAAATAAAAAAGTAAACACTTCTCATCTCTTTCTCACAATTTGGTTCATTTCCAGGAGCAGTGATGATGGTTATCTTCAGGAAATTTTCAGAGCGGACACCGAGCTAACGATATCCGGAATCAAAACCGAGTCACGGAGTCTGTTCGCAGGGTGACACGTCAACCAAGTCGATAAGGGCTACTTCCAACGATTACGGTGTCCGCCACATTACTGTTTCATAAGATCTTCAGAAAGTGATAGCAAAAAACGGGGTAGAGTTCCAGCGCGCGATCTCATTGTGTGCCTTCTGTGCGTGGTTCTCGATTCGTTGCTCACAATTGTCAAAATGCGAGGGAGCCCCAGGTCATCTCTGAGATGGCACAAATTATCATGGCGTTATCTGAGTGGATTTGAATCTCTAACGATTGCAGGCCGTCGTGTGGCGATTTTTGAGCGGGTAGCGTGTTGTCAGCGAACGGAAAGCACATCTTTGCAGAGTTGAGATCATCCAAGAGTCCTTGTGCTTCCCTCTCAGACGCAAGGGTAACCTCGCTGAGGGCCAACGGAATAAAACGGCTGTTTGTTCCGGGAACTCCAATTGATTCTGGTTGTCAATCTGACTGCAGAGCATGGGAGAGAACTCTATTCGGTTCTTGCTCAATAAGATATTCAAAGAATTCGATTGTTTGAGGAGTCGAGCTGCTCCATAATTTTCCAGCACAATTACGGTGATTTGTCACGACCTCCAAAATCGTCGGTTGTTTGGCTACTGCGAGCTGTAAGGGGTGATTCCGGGATCCTCGTTGCCAGTGCGCATTCCATATAAGATGCAGAGCAGGAACGCAATTCCAATCTCCGAGAGTCCAGATAGAGATGCTCAAGCTCTCCATATTGCTCGTGATTGCCCTCGGTGCCGTCGCTCAGGAACCATTCGACTTCGATGAGGTAGGCTCGATGTCGGTAGCAGTTTTTAACCTCATCTGGGAGATAAGTCCGAGCGGCGTTGGGGAAACGTGGCTGGAAGTCAGTCCGAGAGGCTTTCAACCCTTTCCCGAATCAGGACGGACTATTTGTGAGTCATGGCGCCGCCGAAAAATATTCTTGCAGTTCAGAGTGATGAAATTCTTCGTCACCCACCGAGGCGGCCAAATCGTTCCTGGCAAAAAGATTTCAGCGAATGAAGCTTCGTGTGTAGCGGTTTTTTTCCAACAGTTCCGGTCGGGAAACATATCCTTCATTGTGGAGTTCAAAGAAGATGGGCAAGTTTATAGGAGATTCAATATTCCCCGTCTCAGTCGTTGCTCAATCTGTTCCGATCTTCCCCCCATAGGAAACATACGAATATTCCATCTGCAGGCTAGTTCAGCAAATCGGCCATCTCTGCAGTCCTACAGACAAGGGCTTCAACTTCCGCGCTGTTTCCGGAGCGGAAGTCGAAGTAGAGGTTGTGGATACGGATTACTCGAACTATGCAATCACGATGTACAAATACGCAGGTATTTTTTTTTTCAAGTCACCGGCGTCATCCGTCGAAGTTTGGAGTAATATCCGTGTTCGGGGGGTTCTTCTCATGCTTTCCGTGAACTTAGTTTCCGGAAACCACTCGATCAGAGCAGCCGAAAGCTGTATAGTCTTACACGACAGCGATCATATTCCATCATCGTTCCCACAGATCGCCGATACCCGATTGTAATGGCGACTCACCGGGTGGCTTCCACTACTTTGAGACAACGTTTCCTTGAACTCATCGGTTCAGCCCTCGTGAGTTTGGAGGTCATAGAGAACGGAGGATGCTGATTTTTTTCGCCTCACGCCGTCCTCTCGGGGAAGCTCCGTGAGAGCAGTTTCTGTGAAACACAACGTCGGAAGAGGTCCCGTTCAGGGATAACCAAAAAAGGAAATAAATAAATCCACGCTCTTTTCCCTGAGACACATTTGATGAATAATCTGGCAAGTGAATTCTGAGGAAAGAACGTAGGTAAATACTCCACTCGCAGATTGGGATGCAATCTCATCCCAACCTAGCCCGGGAGGGATTAGGCGAGGATTTCCGGCACACATCCACGGATTTGGCTATTCCGCTCTGGGTGGGCAGTTTCGACCAACATTTTGGAGCACTCAAAATACACTCTTCCGCTGTAAACCGGTTGAACTGAGGCTGAAATTTCACAGATCAGAGCTTTTCCCGAGCTCGGCTCGGCAAGGACAACACGGTGGCTAAATCCCCATCAGACGTTCCGTTCTTTGAGAATAATAAAAACGGGGAACTCTTGCATGTCCTCGTAATCTATAGAGGATTAAGTCGAGCTTGACGCCTTCGGGAACACGGTCGATTTGCGCAGCTGACAATGAAATCGTCGATGACAGAACAATCGTTCGGTGATCGAGTCTGAACCATTCTTAAAATGCCACAATACACAACAGTGCAAGTGTGAGTCGGAACTGATACCATATGAGTGCTCGTTGCGGTGATTCGAGATTTCCGAACCTCTTCTTTCTTCTCAATTTCAAGGGGTCTGATCGCAGCTGGAGGTGTTATCGGTGTTTCATTCCTCTTTCTGGTTGTCCTGAGATTTCTCGGGCCCTGCCTCTGTCCAACTGGAGTAAGAGACAAAATTCCACGTAGATTTCAACCGTTCCTGGGGGTATGTTAGGCAGAGCAGCCAGAGCGTTAGTTCATGATATAGATTTGTATGCAAGAGAGCCGATTTCCTCGATAGCCGCGTCTGTTTGCGACTATTGAGCGTGAAGGCTGCGCGGTCCTCGCAAGCGTTTTTATCCGTAAATCATATGAGAGATAAGCTCGAGCCCATAATTTTCCTGTTCCAGTACTACACCGGGGACTACCACTGCGATCCGAGGAGCACTTCATCGTTCCATCCATCTATATCGATCGAGAATCCCAATTATGAGCGGTTCGAACAACCAAAAAGGAAACTGACGGAGGGCTCCGATACGCCCGATGGTAGACTGACTGGTTCGTTTGAAATCATTATAGATCCTTCGAGTTTCAAGAGGGAATCGTCAGTGTTCGAGAGGTTCGTCACCGACAATTGACATCAGTGAGGACACACCGGCTATGTAAACTTTGTAAATATCGGATAGCTCCAATAAATTATTCATCCGAGAAAGCGCGCTTCTCCTAGATGGCCGCCATTTTTGAGGAGAAAGCGATTCGTGAATTCGAGAGAATCGGGAAGTCAGCGTCCATCATGCCAGACACTCGGCTCGAGAGGTGATCAAATAATTCCGCATTAAATTCTCACTGCAACTTGTCGATTGCGGTGTTTGTGAACGGCTAGATGCTATTTATAGTTCGACGCGTGACCGAAACCGGGTTCGGGAGGCTATGCACTGACGTCAGACGAGTCATTGTGGACCGAAGGGTCCATCATTTGTTCTCCCAGGGTTGATCTCTTCGCGAGGACTGGCAGCACGCCGCCACAGTCACTTGCTTTATATAAGGTCCTGCGACCGGGAGCTCGGCACTTGTTCCTCGGAACTTCTGTGGTGAACAGTGATCCGGAGGCCTCTTCTCCAATATCCGAGTACGTATTCCGAAACTTTCAGCCACCTGTGAATCTGAGATCGCGTGATGTCGTTAGGGAGGCTCCACGCTCCTTAAACGAAAACCATACCAACGCTAGGCGGAGGGGTTCACGTTTCGAGCCCCGGTCTTCAATTTCCGCGATCCTGTGCTCCACTAACGCGGTTGGTTGCGGAGGCTCTCGGCCGAGTCGTGGCCTTCGGCGCGTGGGGATCACCAGGTTCCAAGGACTACATTGAAAAGTATAATACATCACAGCGAATTGATACCCCTCTAGAATCCCGCGTGTGATCCTTCAAGCGTTCCGTGTTTTTTTCCAGGTATGCAGCTGCGGCAATACTTCTTGGTTGTTTGTCTGATCGCGGCGCCTTGCAGCGCTCATCTGGACGCGCGAGTGAGGCAGGAGTCGCTTTGGACTGGATTCAGTCCGACGAGGATGAAAACACCCGCCTTCGATCATGTGAGCGCAGAAATCGTACTTCGAGAACGCTCCGAGGGAAGGCGGATGACTCGAACCGAGGATATCGAAAGGAACAGTGAGCGTGTGGATGCGGAGCGTGACGTTCGCGCAGGAGACCGGTCTCAAGCTGAGCTGCGGTCGGAGGAACGCCTCGGAGATCAGGAGCGTCGCGATGATAGACTTGGGGTTCGACTCGATGAGCGTCGGGGATCCCAAGAAGGACTCGATGGCGAACGCCAGGCCTCTTCCGAAAGACATGAGGAGGCCAGAGAGCGTCCCGACGATTCTCGGTCTGGTCGACGTGGAGAGCGAGAGTTTCGACATTGGAGAGATGAAGAACGGACGACTCGGGCTGACGAAAGCCCCGCGGAACGAGATAGCGAGCTCCGCCAGTCCGATCGGACTTTCGACAACGAGAGGAAGGTCCGAACTGAGAGAGACCATGAAGTCAGAGCGAATTCCGACACTGGAGCTCAAAAGGTCAGGGTTGAGTCCGAGGCCGACCGACGAGAGACTACAATTCGTGATCGAGAAAGACGATTGGTCGACGTTGACCGAGAAAACATGCAGCGCGTTGATCGGGAACAGAGGACCCAGCGCCGCGAGATCCGGGCACGGGACCTCGGGGAAAGGAGGTCACGGGTAGCTGAGCGTCGCGAGAGCCACGAACGCTTCGAAGATGAGCGGAGGGTCCGGTCTGGAGACAGCCGAGAAACGGAAGAAGTTGTTGTCGCTGGACATAGAGTTCGGACGAACGAACGTCGACAGAGCACGGATGGTGACCGAACGCACGAGAGGAGGCTCCGGGACGAGAGACGTCAGGAGAACGCAGATGACGAACGAAGAGGCCGAGCAGATGACCGGCGGGAACTCCGAGTGCAAGCAAGTGACGAGCGCGCGCTGTTTTCAGCAAATCGTCGCGAGCTTCAAGAACGCGCCGACGGTAGACGACGAGTCCCGACTGATGCTCGTCGTGAAAGGGTGCGCGCGGGGGAAGAACGGAGAGTTCGAATCGAGGATCCGCGAGAAGATCGAAAAGAACTCGAAGGAGAACGCCGCATCCAATCGGAGGAGCGTCGGGAAATCCGAGAGATCGCCGCTGGCGAACCGGGGGCTCGGAGCGGCTCACCTCGAGAGGATGGGGAGCGCCTCGACAGCGAACGGAGGGGGGCTCCGCACCACCGTCTGGTGGATGGTGAACGAGAAACTCGCTCTAACCACCGTCGCGAACAGGCACGTGATGGACGACTGGAATCCAGGGAACTCGCAGACAGGGAACGGGTGCTCGGCGCTGGAAGATATCGTGAGTCTGCGCAGGGGGTCAGAGATGCCCGCCTCGAGCCCAGGGAGGGAGTCGACGACGAACGCCACGAGCCCGGAGAATTTCTCCGCCGCGACCTCGGCACTCCGGAGATTCGTGAACGATCGGAGGAGCAGCGGAGCATCCGAGTTGACTACCGTTCAGAGAGCGGAGAACGCGCTTCTCTCGATCGCAACGATGTCCGCGATGACGGCGCTGAGTCAGTCAGAGAAATCATGGACTTCGAAAACTTCAATAAAATACCAAACGACCATTTGATGCTTCGCTCTGACCGCGCCTCACCTGAAAATATCGGTTGCATCGAAAAACTATTGGGACAATCTCTCATCCAATTATGCCTCGGAGTAGCTCTCGTGACGCTGAAGTCTCGCTTCATTTGTGAACAGAAGAGTAAGAGTATTTTCGGAGAAGTGTTCTGAGAACCCGCTGAGACCCTGGAATCGCTCCAATCTCGAATCGAGCTGTCGACTGTAGTTATGCTTCAAGCTTCGCATGGCTAGAGAATTTCGTCGAACTCTGAGAGAACTGAGCTCTGTAATGGACATTTTGAGTCCTCAATAAAGACAACGCAGTTTCGAAAAATCACTGTTCGTCTTGAAAATAGAGCTAGACTTGTTCCTTGCGTCATTTCTGAAGCGTGAATTCTGGCAATCTCGTCAAGCCGTCGGAACAGTTTTGAGCTATTGAAGGGGTAGGAAAAATCGTTCCGTCAACAAAGAATATCTCTATTATCTTCTCTCGATTCCATTTCAAGCGAAAACTAACATAATTACAGTTATATACACAGAACTCATTCCATATGTACATTATTTACAATTGCTCATTTCAATATTCAGGACGCTCTCCTAGAGAGAAAAAAACTAAATAACCAAACTGGGAAACCACAGAAACATTGAGAAAGGGATCACGTTGATCAAGTTCTCGATCGATCAACTCAAGGAATTTGTTCCTATTAAAAAATCGAAGCGAATTCGATCGATCTCGAATTCCAGACAGATGAGCGGTAAGTCGACAAATGACTTGACCTGAATCATATCATGCGCCATGGTGTTTGATGTGGACCTCTGATCCGTTGATTCGTTGTTTCATTCCCGGCCTTCGGCTTTGAAAGTGGCGGGGCACGAACTGAAGTCTGTTTTTTCGAAGCCGACGGCAAGAGATCCTGGAAATTCAGTTTCTTCGAGCTTCCTGTGACCGGGAACCAGTCGGTCTGGAAGCCGCCATTGTTGTCGGGATGCATGGCGATCGGCTCATCTGTCTCTAAACCAAAATCGATGGAGTGCCCACCAGCCGGCAAAGGCTTGGACATTTCTGCTGCAGCATTTCTTTCATCTCCCGGAGGATCCGGCGGCGGCTCATGGTGTTCTGGATCCCGCGGCGGCTCATAGTGTTCGGGATACCGCGGCAGAAGCTCGTTACCGCTCCCGAATGGCATATCCGGTAGAGCGGTCGATTCCGGAAGATCGCGCACAGGAGGGGGAGGCCGGAGCTCGGGGACAAAACTGTAAGGAAGCTCTCCGACGTGGTTGAGCGAGCCGTGCTCAACGAATCCGAAGTCGGTTGGTATATCCGGAACTTGAGGAATATACATCGGTTGGGTGAAAACGTGCTGAGAACTCCCGAAGCCGTGATGACTGCCGAAAGAAGGAGCTGTGGGAGTTTTCGGTAGCATGTTCTCTTCGAAGTGGGCGAATGACTCTTCGGGGAAACGGAATGGGGCGGGATTTACGGAAGGAGGTCTGAGCATATCGAAGAGTGGAGACGGCTTTTTAGGCACTGCGGCGATTTCGTGTCCGTGATGTTGGTGCCAAGGTTTCCCCACAGCAATTGAAGCGAATTTGATGCCCATTATCGGCAAGCCGCTCGGGTTCTTGTGCGTGATCGGAGGTAGAGGGAAAGGTGGTACTGGCGGTGCAAACAGAGTTTCGTGGAACTCCGGTCTGTAAAGTCCAAGGTGGAGACCTTTGTTGAATTCGTTGATAACGTGCAAGACTGGATCGTGCAGCATTTCTTTGGCATTCACTCCGATGGTGAAGTCGAGATGCGCAAACTCAGGGTCAGGAACGAGGTAGTCGTAGACTATGGTGTGACTCAGTTCACGTCTCAAGGTGCTGACGTCCTCAGGAGTGGCTAATCGATCACCTTTGCCCCAGAACAACGCCATCGGAGTGCTAATCTTGTACAGCGGATATCTCGGGGGGAACGGAGTCCCGTAGCGCCACAGATTTTCTTGTTCGCCGTAATCGTAGCGGCGGAAGTCTTTTCGATCGCGGTTCTGGAAAGAGAGGGGACTCCTTAGAACGCGTTGCGTCCGAGCACGCTCAACAAACTTCAGAGGCATTTCAGGCTAGTGGAGAGATCCAGTCTCTAACCTGAACGAAGTGTATGAGGTTCTTGGTCGAGGTGCCAGCGGGCATATGAGCCATGTAAACGGGAATCCTGGTCTGAAATTGAATCTTTCTCATGACTGAATGGTCGAACGAAGAATGTTTCTCGAGCAGCGCGAGATCTCGGACTGCGGCGGAGGCCGAGCTCACCTTGTTCAACTGATGAGGGCTGATTCCTACGCCGATCGATATCGGTAAGAAGCAAAGTCCTCGTATCGGTGAGTTGCACATATGATTGTACATCATTCTTGTGTGGCGATTCGATGGAAATACTCCGCCGCCGTTGTACAGGTCCAAGGTTTTCTACGACAGCAAACAACAATGTCATACAAGTGTCCCGGAGCTGAACGGTGGAAGCAAGATGCAAAACCGTCAACCCTGCCGGATCCGCCCCCATGCAAACCAAAGGAAGACTTCATTTCGGAACAGGGAAGCCAGAAGAAATTTACATAGGAATGGTGTTACGTTCGTCTATGGACCAACGAAAAGAACAGTGACGAGGTGACTGTCCGACCAAAGCACCGGATCAAGCGCGAGCATCGTCTTCGCAGACAGCTCGTGACGTTTCTGAGGTTTCGCTCGGCGCCCGAAGCTTCAAAATGACAGCTGTGGCATGTCGCTATTCCGACTGCTCGCTCCGTGCGTCGTCTTCGTCGGCGTCAATATCGTTGTCGGTGGCGGCCCTGATGAATTGACAGAGTTCTGACCCTGGCTCCAAAACTGCGCTGAAAGAGACCACCGTGCGCTACGGGGCCTCCAGACGAGATGGCCGCTCTTGGGGTAAGCGAGCCCATTCATTCCACCTTCCGGAGAGTGAAAGGCCTCTGGACTTGCAGGAGACTGAGGACGGCTGATTCACGAAAGCGATCCCAAAGAACTCAGTCATCCTCTCCAGGCCAATGTATTCAGGCAGCGCTTCGAATCAGCCTCAAAAACAGCGAATCTTCGAACTTCGAGCGATCGAATCATTGGTGGCACGTCCACGAACTTGGACGTAGAACGGAGCTCTGCAGCCTGTTCTCGTCAGCATGCCAAGAGCTCCAGAATTCGATGGGAGGCCGAACACGAACGGTAACAACTGTCGGAAGGACGAGCTCGTTCGAAAGGGAGCGAAGAACATGTGGTTTCAGCTTGACTCGTTGTCCGTTCGGAAGTGCTGGTTTTTCCCTTCCTTTCTCGCGAAATTGCGCTTCAGCACTGTGCGAAATTCTGTCTTCGCAGTGCCGGAGCTGGGGGGAAGATTGGTGTTGAATGGTCAGTGGCGATCACGACCACTGCACCGAGACAAATCGGGTGAGTAGATTTCTCTGGTCACAACTGATGACAACGACATCGGACTGTCATGATCACCTCAACGACGGCAACGGTTGACAAGAGCAAACAATGAACCGAAACACCAGGCAGCCACACATCTCGGTGAAGGATTAACGAGCGGATTCGACTGACAGCTCGAATCTGGGGTGACCAACGATCCGTGCCATGCTCATCTGCTAGGTATCAGGATCTCAATCTCCCTCGGCTTTCTATCTTGATTCCAGAACTATTCTCTCGACGATACGCTCGTGGGAATGAAGATGAATTGGAATCGGGAGAATAATGATGAGATTAACGAGAGCCCTCGTTGTTGTGTGTACCCGAATGGGAACAGGAAACTGAGTTAAATCATAGCCCCGAACCGGATGACGATTTGAGAAAAGCGTCTCGACTCCACGAAGACACTTCCCCCTTGTTTGAAATAAACTCCCAGCTTTGGGTTAGCATTGCCATTCTACACGTTAGTAACACATCGAAGAAAATTCCTCAAACTCAGACAAGCCACCCGAAATACCGTACAAGCTCTCTCGGTTTCCATAGCAACTATGCGACGAGACTCTAACACAAATGCCCCATGACCACTCGACAGCATTTCCTTTCGAAGTTGAAGGAAGAAAAAAAACGCACAAGAGTCCTTAAACACCAGTACGAAAATGTATACTTATACGAGTCGACTCCAATCACTTCTCGGTGAAGTTGCTCCTGGCTCGGCAATCGATTTAAAGTGTCGCGCCGAGAATTCGCCATCGTCGTCGGCAAAGGTCTTGGTTCAATATCCAAACTTTCAATCTGTTTGTGGACCCCGTTAATCCCGTCAAATCTGCATCCATCGCAACCAGAACAGCTATATTGACTCCTGTCAAGACTCAGGGTTCCGTGGTTCCCACGAGTTTGAATTTTTGGAGGTTTTGACATGTGCAGTGTAGGGGTCAGATGAGTGATGGCAAGCGGGAGAAGATCAGGCGTCATCTGGACCTTTTGCGAAACAATAACTCCTTCGATTTTGAGCCGTTGCCCTCTCAATCTCCCACGGCTTCGTGTCACCACATTCTGACGCCTCGGACGTCTTGTCGGGATAGCAAGCACTGTCTCGCAGTGGATTTAGGGTGGCTATCCACTCGATCAGAGCTTCAAGCTCCTCGAGAATTTTGTCCGCTGATGAGAACTCATCCTGACGCCAACTCACTTCCTCTGCGATGGATGCACTCCATACGATGTTTATGTCAACTTACCTGGATTATACCCTTGAACGGGATGAGCATTGTCATCGGAGATGCCAAATGAGTGATGTTTGCCACCGGCGCCATCGCGATGAAGAGTTTGACCTTGAAATTTTCAATGGAGTCCATTGAAGGAGTGCCCCAGAAGTTATCGTATCTTCAAGGCGCCCTACAACTCACTTTGAGCCCTCACATCAATTTGCCAAGCAACTCCGAGAGAAACAGAGTGACTTAACGGTAAACGCAATCTATAAATCGATCAATGAAGCAAAGAGTGGCTCATCCAGGTCCATCGCATCGGGCACTGAAAGACTGAGCAGCGCCAACGAACTTTCTTTCGACATCCATTCGGTCTTTGCATGGAACTTTGGAATGTGAGCAAGAATGGCACAAGGCATCAATGTTGACAAGTCAAAGACTTGCGAGCGCGAGCCGTTAAATACGACCGCGCGGTGCCGTGACTCGAATCATCGGCAGTTTGCTCGGGGACCACTGCGTTATTTGTCACTATTTCGCACTTTTGCACAGGGTGCCAGGAAGTTGAGGAAAACACTCACTTTATGGTTGTATTGAGGTTTCAGAGACAGAGTCACCATAATATCGGTGGTTCCTTGAGACCAGCCCAAGATCGTGAGCTTCGGATGCCCAGTGTGATGTAGAACAAAGTCGATTGCGGCCGGAACGTCGAATACGCCGATTTCATCGAAGCTGAAATCCCAGAATTGTTTGCTATTCCGGCGATGTTTCAGATGCTTCGAGTAGGGGGTGCCCCGGGTGTTGATCAACCAAACATCGTAGCCAGCGTCCGAGAGCAAGAATCCTGGCGAGTTCCTCGGCGAATTCAACACCCAATCGTCGGCGGAGGAGATGATTCCTGCGGCGGAAACGAGAAAATCGATGACATACCCTCGACTCGGAGAGACGGGTCACTTCATATGGCTCCCCGGACCGATCTCGCTCACCGTGTACAAGCAGAACTGGCGGCCCCGGTTTCGTTTTGAATGTTCGAGGGATGCCTCGCGATAACGGTATGCGAACCAAGCTCAGAAGGAAGCCGTCCTTCGTAAGTACAGGAAACTGTTCCACGGGATAACGATGTTTGCGGATGAGACCGACCTGGAAAGATATCACTACGTAGAGTTCATTGATCGCGATTCTCAGCATCGTTTGCAACGGTCGACTTGCACCTTCGATTCGATGGTGGCAGTCGCACACCACCTTCTCACAAGGGCAAGAATTCCAAAGACGTTCTTCCAACTCGAGCCCCAAACACTGCCTGAAGTTGTCTTCGTCACGGCAACAACAGGGAGAAACCCAAATAATGTGCACCAGGGAATGACAGGCCATGGAGTTTAGTTTTTCAGCAAATCGGACAATTGCGCTCTGTGGAGACAGATGTGGCGTGGAGGCTTTCGAATGAGTGAGAGGAGTACATCGGCGGAGTGGCGCTCTTTGCTGCCAGTCTCGAGCCCTGAGCTCGCTACATTTTCTCAGAGAACATACATCCGAGGATTCTTCACAAAACCGGGAAGCAGTCCCTGGCTGTGTTTCCAGACATCTTCCTGACGTTGGTTAGACGAAGTCAATGGAGCTATGTTCCCCTTCGGAAAATCTTTTTGGAAGGAGTCGATTCCTGCTGGGATCTAGAGAAGAAATAGCGATCCAACTCGGAAACGCTGAGATAGGTCTGGTGCTCTGAAGACCGCTCACGGAAACTCACCAACATCGGAATCGAGCTTGTTGCTCGTTCACTTGAGTTGGCTTGAGATCTAGCATGCGATGGTGCATGCAGTCTTCCGCGCGCGATGTCTATCTACATCGACTTTCTCGTCGACTCGAAGGGCCCCCTAGGAGTTCGGTGTCTTGATTCCGTCAGGATCACCCCTCGCACTTTTCGTCGTGGTGGTCGTTTCGGAACCCGTTATCCACATACTCCCCTTTCTCGTCATGACTGGGGTTCTCTGAAAATCGAAGTGAATCTAGGCTGTTTCACTCCATCTGTAGGCGGAGATCTTTGTTGCAGCAAGGGGTGTTCGCCAGTACGAGTCGGTTTTCAAATTAGTACTGGAGACGTAAGACTCGTTCCCGCATTGCCACTTCCTCTATTTTCTCTGTGTGCTCCCGCAGCCAGCTTTTCTCGCTCGAGCAGAAAGAACCGACAATTTCGAATTTGAAGATGATTTTTCCTTTCTTCGTCAACTCCATGGAGAATCTATGGAACTTTCCAAACGAGCGGGCTCTTGGGTGTTCCCACCCGACAAGGCACTCCACCTCCCGGGTCGATATTTACTGATTCTGACGAGTTCCGTCTTCTGTTCGCGCAATTGAAAAGAGAACGCGAGCGAACCGAATTTCGTTGCGAGCCGCGCGGTCGCCGTTCGTGGCGTCAAGTGAATGGCGGGGGAGGGGTCGGATCCGTCGATCTGAAGGGACCTGACGAGCAGCGCGCCAATAACCCATGTCATAACGAAGAGCCACCCAACAGAGCCCAGAACCCGAATTCCCATGGTCGACGAACATGATGTTCAACGAGCCCACCCGCTTGCTTGCAAGCTAGATACAGAAAGAGCTCGATTCGTTAGTTTCTCATGTCAGAAGAAGAAGGAAACCAGTGTCCATCAAAAGTGACGTTGCGTATCAGACCACTGACTGTCCCGACAAGAAAGAAAAAACTGGTTGTCTCGGCCCGTGCTGTATAATTAAGCCATCGGATGCAACGCCGGCCGGAGCGAGAAAACTCATTCGCCTCAGTCGGAGTCGATTTGAAAGACAGCTGTTCGGGTCGTCGAGTTGAACTTTTTTTCCATCGACCAACGTCGATTCCCGAGCCGCGCGCTCTTGCCGCATCGCTGCTCCCCTGGGGATGTTTGTGGGGAGGAAATATTTGCTCCGCACACAGACACACACTTGTTAATTCACAAGCTCACGATAACAGCCGACAGCCGCAAACTATTCAGCGAAGGGTCGGACAGCGGGAGACGTACACACACGCTCCTACGAATAATATATATGTGAGAGCAAACGACTTTGAGGCAAGACGTCCGGGCTTTCAAGTCTGGAAACTGTCGCTCAGTCAGCATTCCATAGTGAATTGGAATTCCATGATCGCCTCACGGGATGGAGTGCGATTTCTCTCCCGCGAAACACCAACTCTGACCGGAAGAGCACGCATGCGCGGACATTCAACCGAGACCCGGAAACGCTCATCTTGGCATTCGGCATCAGATCGATCCAGAACGCTGTGAGTCTTTCTGGAAGCTCAGAGCAGAATTAACTCGGCGACGGCAAATGATATTACGGGGCCTGCGACCATGGAACCAGATCGCCCGACGAATTCGAAATCGTAGCACAGCTTGAATTCATGTTGCCTGCCAAGGATCAATTCTGATTCGGATCCGCTGCATGCGGACGGGACAAATGTAGGATGCATTAACGAGGGTTCTTTCGAACGATTCGTAGGAGCCATGCGTGGCCCGGAAGATCTAGGTTGAGTCGGATCAACAGTGTCCCTATCGGAGGTTTCACGTAAAAAGCTCAGTCTTTCAGAAACCAGCGGGGCTAACCTAGACTTGTTTCGTCTTTCTCCTCATACTAGGTATTTCTGGACCACAATTGGTGAATCACTGATGCGATGCGAGCCATAATTCAGATGCCATGAGAGCCGATGAGTTGGTGAGTTGAGCATCTAATGAACTCGTTGAGCGACCGGCCGTTCGTAATCTCTGGGCAGGTGTTTCGTTTGTTTGTGGGTAAGATCCGAGAATCCATCTCCGTTGATGTTGCTCCTGCTCTGTGTTTCAATGGCGTTGTTCAACTGCGTATTCCACAGAGACGTGTGGGTTCGAGCGTAATTTGACGGAGGCTCCTCGACAGCTTGTCAGTTTCCCGGGTTCCCCGGCCAGCGGATTGATGGATCGAGGAACTGATTGATTCGTTGGTTGATCAAACTATCGGCTACTACAAACAGGAGAATCGGACGCGTGATTGAATCTTCCTGCGTCCGTTTGGGTTCGATCCCGATGCATCTCCACTTCGCGGGTCCGGTATGAGGGTCCTGGTAGATAGCTCTCTGGCGGGCTAGCTCGGAAGACAGGTTCGCTTGGGTTCCTACCAAGCACGAGTTCAGGTGCACAAGAGCCGCGCCATGAGATGTGAGCCATGGATCGGTGGGTCTTTTGCCCCCCTGCCGAGCCTCCAGGCCTCGCGAACCCGCCAGAAAGCCGAAGTTGCCAAAAAGAGAATAGATGGGCTTGTTCATTGCATTCATCAGAAAGCAGCGATCCACCAACCCTCCCCCGACCGCCACCTGTTGCTGCCGAGTGTCAACATGACACGAACGTGGTTCGCGACTCCGGCTCCATCGTGAACAACAAACGAAAGGAACCGCGCTCACTCTTTGGAGGCTTTCTGAATTGCGTCGTTTCATCGAACGCGAGTCGAGCTGGAATCACGACAGACGAGTCAGCCGATGCACAGTAGAGCAATTCCGCGGGTATGTGAGCAATTGATAAATTGCATCGAACGGAGACAGCTGTCGTGCGGCACTGCTGCAGAGTCCGCCGTCATTGACATGCCCGGCGGAAACAGAGCGATGACTGTTTGTCACCCACGTTCGGCCTGATTTGATTCTGTTCAATAGATGTTTGGGTTGATGGGATGTCGCACTGGAGAAAGTGTATCCACTTGAAACGGAGCTTCAAAGGTACGCGTCGTCCTGTATTCGGATTGTCACCTGGGACTGCGCTTCGATATCGGCTGAACAGAGCAACAATGCTAAGTTTAATTTAAAAGCACCTTGGGCATCCTCATGAAGACTGAAGCATCAAACCGTTATCTTCGGAATAACTAACTTGTCGCATGCTACAATGCCCGATCGCTCGCTCGAAGACAACTCGATAGACCTAATACACTATTCTACCCAAGAGCCTGGAACTTCCTGTGTCAACGGGACCCGGTTGTCATCTGCGTCGCCACTGACGTCGACTCCAGAGAACGAGAGAGATGCGATGCTCAAGGGATCTGACCGATCCCCCGAGAATATATGTGGTGTTCCTCAGCCCGCCAACCTGGTAGGTGACGTGAACCTCTCCAAGTTGATCTGTTTCAATTTGCACGGAGTCCCCCTCCCGGAAGGCACGTCGATAAACCAAAGCTCGAACCCCAAACGTGTCACCGGGGGCTGGAAGTTTGCTCGACTCCGGAAAAAGCCGAAATATGGCAGAAAACCCCAACGTCATGAACGGCGGCGAACTGACCACAGAATCAGCGCTTCGAAACGCAGCGCCACCCTGATGTAAGAGTTAATACTACCTGCTCACAAAGAACTGGTACGGGCACGCTCAGGCTCACCATAAACTTTGACAACGTTGCCCCCCTCCCTCAAAACTCAGTTTAAGGCTCATGCGAACGACCTAGAAGTCTGTCCCCAGATGCGCTCGCTGGATGAACACCAGTCGTAGACATTCGAATTGTTCTGCTCGGATCCGAGTGCATTGATGTAATTCGGACGTCTCATTTGGCGTCTGACGTATTCTCTGACCGGTTGATAGAGAAGATACGATGAGAGCCTGCCGGTCGGTGGGACGAGCATCTACCCGTTTCTAGAATGGTCGTTCACAGTGTGCTCGGCACTCGTATATTCATGGAAACGATCCGGAAATTCGTATCTGTCGATGTTGCTCCTGCTTTGCATTTCAATGGCCGCGTTCCGCTGCGTATTCCACACAGACGTGTGGGTTCGAGCGTAATTTGGCGGTGAGTTCTCGACAGCTTGACAGATTCTCGGGTTCCCCGACGAACGGATTGATGGATCGAGAGGCTGATCGATCCATTGCTCGATCCGACGATCGGCTAATACAAGCGGTAGAGTCAGAGGATCGGAATTGAATCCTCTTGTGTCTGTCGGGCTCGGATCCTGATGCAACTCCACTCCGTGGATCCAGTGTCAGGCTCCCGATCGACGACTCTGCATAGTGAAAGTCTTGATTTGGTAACTCATCCTTCGAACGAGGGGCTAGCTCCGGGAAGTCGTGCGAGATTCCATCCGCCGACGTTGACTCGTCCGGAAACGTTCGATAACCACTCCCTATTTCGAGCTGTCTCAAGCTGGGGCAAGCGCTGGAGGTTCGCCCCCAGATCTCGATTCCACTCATCGAGGACCCTCCGCTACTATAGCACAGCGCTCTACGTCACGGAGGGGTTCCGCGAGGCACGGTGAAGAGCACTGAAAGTGAAAACTGACAGGAAGTGCGTGAGTGGGATACGACAAGCAAGTTATCTTACAACCGGCTCCCTCGCCAGCTTACTTTCCTCTCTTCTGGTCTTCTGTGTTCCTCTTCTGTTCTCTTCGTGTGGTGCCGATAACCATTAAAGAAGGAACGAGCGTGACTTTCTAAATGAAGAGGAAGGAAACGGCACGTGAAGGCAGTGAAGCAGGTCCGACCGTGCCAGGCGATCAGCGGATCGATGCAGCGCGATCCGGATCTTGACACCTGGTCGCATAGGGGACGACGACGCTCAGCACGTTCAAGTCTGGATTTTGGGATTATCAACTCAGGATCGGCAATTTCCAGGCAACGCTCCCGGCGTTTTGGAATCGTTTCAGCTGACATTCTCCTCTCCTGCTCCACCCTTCTTGAAGCCTTAATCACTTACTAACGGTCACATTGATGGTCGGTGAGCGTTCTTGACATAACGTTCCGCAACGCGCGTTCCGAAGCGTGTGGTTATATCACACTCAGTTCGAGAGGGTGGCAGAAGACCGCTAATCATGTACAACAGATCTCAACCCCGCCGAACATGTCTGCCGGTTGGAGTCGGGCGCAGCGAGTAACTCGCCGCGGAAAGATGCTCCGGTGACGGCGGTTTCGACGACGTCGAGAGGACTCGGCTTCCAAATTTCCTATTCAAAGAGCACACGCTTTTCCCCGTAACTGTTGCCTGATGCGTGACTTCTCTGAATTTTGAAGACCTCTTTGATTTCGTCACACAGTAGCGCTATTGGTGCGCGTCAGAAGTTTGACGAGGGAGTTTCGCGAGAGTCAGGACATCGCCAACACACTGCATCGTTCACGCAGCGCTTTCTGAACAAAGAATGGACAGCAGAAGATTCTCGGAAAAACTCGCGCAGGACAGCCCTCCCGATTCCATCCGTTCGGCAAGCCGTACGCGTTCGACGACAGTTTTTAGTGAAGGCAAACAAGTTCGGAAAAAAACGAGCCAAATGAAAGCTTTGGCGGGGCGATTCCGACGCATGCCGCGATACGAGCTGACGACATCGTGTTTTCTTCTGCCAATTCTGTCTTCGCGCGAGTCGAATGACACGTGGACTATCGGTCCATTCGGCTTACGGTCTGTGTGACTGACTATCGACCACGACCGAAAAGACCAGTCAGTTTGAATTTCCTGCGGGAGTGGGCTTCTCTATTTTTGGTCGGTTTTTCTTTGCGGTGGTCCGCCTCGTAGAAGAATGGAAAATAGGAAGAGATTGAGTGGAATGGGGGAAAAAATTCGAAGTCAAATTCTAACAACTTCACGCGATTCCATCTCCGGCCACCAAACCTGTTTTGTGGGAGGCGGCCATCGAAAACTTGATTGTGTTAGAGTACCGTATTGTCCAAATGGATCGCGTGAGAGCTGCGACGACTTCGGGTATCATCGTCGGCACTTTGACTCCGTTCCGGTGGAGTTTTATTTGTGGATTCAGTGGCGAACCCAATGGGCCGATTCCGGCTTCGTTGAGGTGACTTTCTTGAATCATGCCGCAATCGGCGTCAACCCTGCCCTCAGACGTGTGAGCACTTCCGCACGAATTTTCGGCGGCGCGATTAAAATTCTCGTCCCGTCACAGTAAATACCTCTCTCACCGACAGCGAGAGACGGAGAGGGATTAGAATATTTCCAGCAATGATTTAGTGTTGGACTCGATTAATTCCAAAGTGGGACACACAATGGATGCTATTTCCCTCGTCCTTTGTTAATGGTGACGCCGTGGCTCCTTCCACGGAGCGCTCAACACAATGATGTCTCCCGGTGAGATCCCCAGCGGGAACGGTCCGACGTACTCTACGATAAATCACCGGACCCGTACCTCGTTCGGGAATTCGCTGATATGACAACAACAAGAAAACATCCGATTTAGATGCCCGATCAGACCAATCAAGAATTTCAGGGAGCGGAGAGCTCATTTCGATCGCCTGGTCCCCAAGCGTGGTGAGGAAATGCAGTCTTGGAGCTCTTCCCTAGCGAATCCGCCGTTTCGAGTCCGGAATTTTGTCAGTTCATTGAGGGCTTCTGACCCTTTTTCCCGTTCGGGGCGAACAACAGCTACTCGGTCCGGTTCAGAGGGGAAGATAATAGTCCTGGCGTACGCAGCGAACTTGTTTCTGATCGCTCGACCGAGCGGAAAGTATGCAAAAAAAGGCAGGAGCGTAAACGTCGCGTCCCTCATCAGCGTTCTGTCAGCAGTTAAGTCATGGAATGGGTGGGTGTTCAGCGGAGTCAGTTTTTCCACCGTCTCGACTCCTTGCCTCGTTTGATCCGAGGCAGTGGACAGCGACAGGACTGTTCTCAGTGCTTTATGAGCGTAACGGCATCCACTCCGGGAGGCTCTCGCAAATGAAAAGAGACTACGGCATTCGCGTCCACTTTCAACGATATACAGACGCTGCGCCGTTCGTTGGTCGATTATTTCTCATCTCTCTCGAACGATCCAGACCCCGGAATCGTCTGTGAAAGAATAAACGGAGGATCACAGTCTCTGATGGGCTGTCCCGAACGACATTTTTCCGAAATCACCTCTTATTCTGCCACAGTATTAGTGCCGACGTCCCGAACTCCGACTCAAATCACCCCAACGAATTCGGGCTAATGGTGAATGTGTACGAAAGTTAGGCCCTCGTTTTCTAGCGATCTATTTACTGTGAGGCCGACCGACCAAAGTCCTTCATGGGGAACAGAAGTCCATCCTGAATAACGAAACGAAGTTCGATGAACTTAGAAAAGCTGCATCGAAAGCTTCCGCTCCAACACTGGATCGGATCGAATTCAAATTTTGTCGACAATTTTTGGAGCTGCCAAGCCGCAATCGGCAGCAGCGGCGTTTTCGGACTGCACTTGAGAGATAAGTGTTCCCAACAAGACTGCTCGCGTATTCTTTGAGAACGTCTACCTGCGCCATGGGATCTGTGAGAAAATACGAAAAGCGAGCCTGTCGGACAGCGACACTGCTGAGAAAGAATGAAGTCGATACTCTGAGAAAATACGATCTTTTTGATCCAATTACGACCAATTGGAGACGCAAATGGTACTGCTCTGAAGAATGGACATTTGACAATGTTAGCATCTACCGCGGCTGGCATCTGGCCACGCCAAGTTTCCGACGCCAAGTACCGCAACATTATGACGAGCCTCGGCCGCTGTGGGAATATTTTAATTACAATTCGGCGCGAGAAAACCCGAAGATGAGAACAACTAAACGAACATTCCAAGGAAGACGCACGCGTTGCGGCTCCAGAGATCCTGTCGGTCCATTCAGTAAAGTTAGCTACCCCAGAGGTTCGCTGTCAACTGTGTGCACTTGAAACTTATGCTGTCACACGTTTAGCGACCACTGGCATCTCGAACAAGCGTCATCTTCGCGCGGAGCTGCCTTCTCAAGCGAAAAAACAGGTAATCGATCAAAATTGGCGGTATCAGTGGATCGAAGCCCACGTTATCAATCGATCAAAGCTTGGGTCTTTTAAAAGATGGCGCTGACGCTGCCTGTCGACGGATCGGAACATGTGTCATCATGTCCGGCCCTTTCGACTAACGGGACGGGTCTTTCAGAAAGCGGCAAAACTGAACAGAGAGCGCGACACATGAGTCGCTCTCGCAGAAGAACCCCGTGGACTCGTCCCCGATTCTTGAGAAACATTGGAGGAACGGAAAATTTGTCCACATCATCGAATCGATTTTCCAGTCAGCCGGGAGAGTCATCTCCGAATCGATTTTCCAGCCGGCAGGGAATATTTGTTCCCCTCTCTCATCTCTCTATTCAATCGTCATCTTCAGATTCGACCGTCTTATTGGAGCTCCGGAAGAGGGAGTATGTTGCGTGGATTCGAGAACGGACGAATCCCGCTGAATCCAGTCATGGGATGCATCTTTCTACTCGTTTCGAGCTATTCCTGATGGGTTCCAGTTGTCTCCGGTAGAGATAGGGATAGCGGACCTTGTCCAAACCGCAGATCCCTTTGGGATAGGATAGACCAGTGGTTCTCAAAGTGGTCGATGGCCGATCTCCGGTTTACAGAGGTGATGCCGGGGTGGATTTGACCATACTTCTTGGCGTCCACGTAGGTGGATCAAGGGTCGACGGTCGACCCTTTTGGGGACGGCAGTCCATAAACTTCAACGAAGTCGCCTAGGGGGTCGATGGGTCAGTGGAGTTTGAGAACCACTGGGATAGACGAATCGTGAAGCGAAAGACAGAAGTCGAGAGGATATGTGACGGTGCGGAGTTCCCTACCTATCGTAATCGTAATCGAGCTTTGGAATCGCACCTCCGTTTTTTTTTTATTTCAACGAAAGCATCGGAGCGACGTGATTGAAATGTTCGCGGTCGTCATCCCGCGAAGGAGATCGCGAATCTCCCTGATTGTCAAGTCCTTAGCCGGTTTCGATGCCGCTCAGAAAGGATTCTGCCACCTTCGCGGATGCACATCACAAGGATTTCGTGCAACCATCCGAATCGAATACTCGCGACTCCTGCATTCGTTTTGAGATCTCTCGGCATATCGAGATGGGAAGAACGCACTCGGCAGAAAACGCCGTTGGAAGCAACAGAATCGGAAACTTCGCACTCTGACGATTGCGTCGGTATATCTCTGGAAAAGACTATCGGAGCCAGTAGGGTGTCAGAGGGGCGGTCCGCCCGACGATCGCGGAGCCCTCAGCAGTTGGATCTTGAAAAAGAAGGTCGGAAAGAGTCAACCAGCTCGTTATCATTCGTAGCAGGCGAAAACTTCGAAACTGGTCTCAGACCGAGCTCAGGTATCGTTCCCCGGGGGCGGAATCGACTGAATCTGCCGCCGCCGTTACCACCCTGGCGGGGTTAGAAACGCCTCTAGTAATGCGAATACGAGCATCCGAATTTTCTCCTCCGGTCCCAGCCCGAGGTCGCCAGGGTTGCGATTTTCGGATTGGATTGGCCTTCTCCAGGTTCATCTTCGGATGACCCCTTTCGTCTCGAAACAGCGTCACAGGTTCTTGCAGGAGAAGAGCATCGTTGATCCCACTCCTTGGCTGACAGACTCAAACATCGTTCAATTGCCCAACATACCCGTTCTGGTGACGTGCACTGTTTTTTCCGCGCACAGGATATTCCGTTCTTCCAAACAGCCGGGAGTCCGCTCCTCCCACCTTCCAGTCGCATGAAATGAGAATACTGTCACAGAGTCTGGATTGACTGGGTGATACTTGATGAGAGATGCTGTCATGAAACATCCCAGAAGCTTGACCGGTTTCAAAAATTGAACCCGTCCCATGTAGGAAGTCGATCCCTGAGTGAAATTATTTTTTGGACCGAAAACCGCCGCATGGTTTGCCCTGTTTTCTTCTTATCGAAGCCAATATCAGTAATTTTCTCACCCCCTCGAACAAGTCCCACATATCAGAGGATGTCGGTGTTTCAAGATTTCTCACGGGAAGATTCGACGGATGCCCCTGCCGCTCATGAGAGGATGCTCCACGATTCGAGGCTGCCCTTCCATCGAACCAGTATGTCCCTTCCGTCGACTCATGCATCATCGAGGTGCTCCGAATCGCATGCGGGTAGAGACAGTATGTGGAGGTGAGACCTGCGCCCGGGCTGAAGCTCTACGTTTCCGAACCCTCCGAGTGTGGTTTCGACGCCCTGGCGGCGTCCTGTCTCAGGAAGACTGAGCTGCGGCTGAGCTTCCTACTGCGAGAATCGTCATCATAGCTCTCAATCGCGCCATACAGTCAAACAATGAACGCCTCAAAGCTTCTCGGGAAACTCATTCCTTCACAGATCTGAAGCGTCAAGGCTCGGAGCGGAGATATAAGAGCGAGAGCGAGTCCACCCGAGCAGCTACGAAACATGGAAAACCACGTTTCGGAAAGCAACTTTTGATGGATTCGTAGGTCCAGCGATAAGTGGCTTGTAGAAGTTCAGGATTCCCATTTTTCATCTGTTTGACTTCCTCCTACCCTTGAGATTTTGACGCATCGCGCGCATACCCCCCTGATGGTGGTGCCGCTAAAAAGTGACCAGAATCAGCGGATCAGTGAGTCCTCGACATTTTCTCTCCTCGTCGGATATCGCGGCAACTAGTGGGTGCTCGTGCTCTTCATCTTCCCTGATGTTTTTTTTTTCTCTGTTTGCCGCAGCTTCGGGAGGTATCTGACCGCATGAACCGTGCCCGAACTTTCTTCGATTCACTCTCCACATTCTCCGAACGCACCCGCCGACAGCGGGGCCAAAGTATCGAGTCTAGCAGGACTTCGGAACCAAAGCGCTGACCGCAACTCTTGCCAAAACGCTAGTCCCGAGTCTCGTCATGGCGAGATACGTAGTACGAGCGAGCCCGAAGGCAAGTCACTCATTCTGACTGACAGACCGAGCAGCCGCCCGCAATGACGATAATCGAAAATTGCTCGAGTCAGACACAATCGTTGGCGGCGGCGTCGCGGGCCTCCGATGCGTTTACGAGTAAATTTCGCTCCATTCGCGATCAGCCTGATCTCTTCGTCTTATAGTCCGCCTGGCTTGAATTTCTAATTCGATTCTTCGTCCGCCATCCCATTCTTCTATACATCCGACGGCTGGATGTTCAGATCGGAAATTTGGCCCCACGGACCGTATGGACCGAGCGGAGTGGCGGCGCTGACAGCTTCACATCAAAGACAGGCCGTTTTGGAAAGGCCCCCTTTTGTATTCTCCGCGGTACATTTGGATGACACGAAATCAACAACAGCGAAGTTACGACACGACAGTGTTTGACCGGTCACGGCTCTGCATTTAATTCTCATCTTGATTCCCATTCCGTCAGTGCAGGTTCATCAAGACAGACTACCGGTCCAGAAGGAGAAGACGCCGCCGTTCTCAAAAACCGATCCCGGCTTATGAGAACAGGGTTCGCAAATGCGGAACGCAGCGAACAGAAACGGCCGACTACGACGGAAAGAAAACATTGTGACAAAACGGCGTTTTCTCTGCGACGACGTCTTATCCCTCCTTGTCAATCATAGAGAGCGAAGTTTTGAGCTTTTCAGTCTTCGATTGATGGCAACCGGAACGTTGATGACGGACGCTCGATCTGTCGGAAAATCCAAGTTTCTATCTGTCGTATTCTCGCTCTCCTATCGACTGAGGAAGCCTTTGACTACAGAGTTAACGTCCGATTCCGTTCTCAGGGAAACGAGATTTATGGCACCAATTAGGAAACAGGTACATCTTCCGAACCGTTCTTACGGTTGCAGGAATACCGCTGCTCTTCCTCTCAGACGATTCAGCGCTCCTCCGTGCTGGACCAAGGAAGACCGAACCAGTTACGTGCAATGAATAGAAAGTGAAATCAGCGGAGCAAGACGAATATTGCGCAATATTCCGAATACGGCGCGTCGGGCGATGTCGCATCGTACGGAAAACATACGGTCTTCGGTCGCGAAACTCGAGAGTTTTGTTAGCGAAAGCTTCCTTGCCGCATTACTTCGGAGAATCTCAACGGATTTGACTTCTCTTACGATGAATCGAAGTCCGTTTCCTCCTTGCGGAAGGCTGGAGGACATTCTCGAGCAGCGGCCTGGAGGCCGACGGGACTTTGCCGATCACTGAGCGCGTGCTATGAGCTTATGTACTGATAACGTTTGGGTTCACCATAAGGAAATATTGGCGGTGAGGGGGGCTTGTTCACGACCGCATGACCAAATGTGCTGTTTAGGCTAAATTCCGGAGTGGTATCAATACGGCCGGGTTCGTGGAATCGCAGAGCAGCTCTGTGCAACTCATTGTATGCATAGCTCCTCACGAGACATTGTATATCGATCGCAATAAACAGCCGCGAATTTTTTCACGAGTGCTGGACTTGCAAGGATCACTGCCTTGTCCTCCTCCAATGGCCTCCCTTGCCGCAGACCTCAAATTCTCTGAAGGAATCTCGGGAACCCCTACCGGAAACCAACATTCTCTGAACCATCAGAGCGATACGAGCATTCCCCGCCATGGCGATTCAAATGGTTCCGTTGACGCGACCTCTACGTTGGTACAGCGTTTGCGGCAGCGATCGAGCCGCCACCACGCGGTAATTTCCCGCTCACATCCGCGTCGATGTGAATGCGTTGAACTCGACCACGCGAATCATCGGCCTTCCGGTCGGCCAGAGAAGGAACGAAGGTGCGGGACAGGAACGAGGTTTCGAAACGAGCACCGATGCAAAATAGAGTTACCTCTCCAGAATAGCGGGATGGGAAGCCGCGATTACGCTCGCGTACTCGGCGGCGGCCGCTCGCTCACACTATCGCGCGTTTTGGAAAGTCGGAAATCGCAGAATGGCTGGGTTCCTTCGATGGATGCCGGTATGGCGTCAAAAGCTTCTGGCCAACAATAAGTCTTCAGCTGAAAATGCATTGCTTCACTTATCTATTGTTTGCGTTACTTCGGCTGTTCCTCATTCATCTTCGTACGTCTTTGGCTTCTACGCATATCTTCTGGACCCTCCCAAATTACTGTAATCGGTCGACCGTGCATTCATCTCTCTCCTCACTCTGAGTTCGAAAACGTTTTCGACCTGCATTATTCCCGTCATATGTACCGAGGGTCTGTTCCATGGCCGAGCATAAGTTTTTGGGCTCGATCCGAGCCGCTGTGGCTGAGGTGAGTACCCGACGACGTTCTGTCAACAGAGCCGCACGCTGAACAGACTCCTCTTCCGGTGAGTCTGAATTGAAACCACTCGATGAAAATCTCAGGCTGTTCACCCGATGCCAAGAACCATTAACGAATCTTTGTTTTCCCTTGTTTTCGACTCCGTCACTTGAGTCAGACATTTCGAAACACCATGTTCTCCGATGAAATTCCGCTCTTAACCCGCCACAGCTGCGGGTCACGACCCCCTGAAGCACGTGAAAACACACGCAACTCCCTGTAGCCGGTGGATAGTAAGCGCGAAGAAAATCCAGTCGAGGGATCGACGCAGGAGGGAAAGCTTTGAGTGACATCTCTAAGGAATCGGAACTCTTTCAGAAAGTTCTTTTCGGTTCGCTCGTCGTGGGACATGGAAGCTTAGATCCCAAAACCGGTGGTAGAGCATCGGAAACGCTTTGCGGAGTTGACTGCGCTCCGCGCTGAGAATTTCTCGGAACTTACCGTGTCCAGAAAGGCGTCGTTTTCCAAGTGAGCCTTCGAGTGGACTGTTGACGCGAGTAGACAAGTCAGGCACAGAACGGACCACCACCACCACGAGCCGCGGCAACACGACGGCACGATACGTTGAATATGGCATTTCTGAAGCATCACAGCTTTTCACAACGAGTACATTCTTCGACGATGGTTCAACGAATATCGGACCCAGCTGAGTGAGCGATTGATTGGCAGGGATCCGAGAATCGAGCGAGCACCCGACTGATGCTCCGGCTCGATCCGGGGAGCTTTTCCGGGATTCGTAGGCTGGACACTTGCTCCCTATGGAGAACTCCTCCGATTCGATCTCAGTGATCCAGGGAATCCGGAACAGAAATAACTTGTCACCGATTCCCACGAAGACCGGTTTCGAACAGTTCGTTCCGTGCAAGACGCCCGCTCAAGAAAGATCGCGGCGAAAATGACGGGGGCAAAGGGTTCCAAAGTCTTGGATTTTCGCTCAGCTGGGACACTTTCCCTTTCGAGAGCTGGAGAAAGTTGGGTGATAAATTGACGCTCTAGCAGACAGCCAGTGAAAGTGGCCCCGGGCTCCGACCAGGGGCGGTCTGGGGCCCTTTCCGTGTGCAGGAGGGGCCATCGACGCAGCTGGTGGAGCTTCGATGGAAACGCAAGAGGCCTCCTCGCCTCTGAGCCGACGACAGCGGTGCCTGGTCGACGTTAATTGGCCAACGGGAGTTGCAGGGGCGCCGAGCACCGAGGAACGCAACGGCCGCTCGCCGGTGGATAATGATGGAATGAACGAATCCCGAAACCAAAAGTACCATCTTCGAACACAAGTCATGATGCCTTGCAAAAAAAGCTGAGCTCAACTCTGGAAGAGCAGGTTCGAGATCATTCTGCCCGAACGCTGGGGGAATACCCCTTCCGGACGAGCGGTTCCGTTGCGAACGTGAATTACGTGCTTTACGTGGCTTCCGAGACGTCATTCGTTCGTCGGCATTGAAGAAACAACTCTTGAGCGGGCCCCCCCGACACTGCTTTCTCCCAATGGAAACTGTTCTTGACAGGGGCTGATGCGGGATACAGATAGGCACACTTGTAAAATCTTCGCGTGATCCGAATTTATTCCATGCGGTCCAGTATCCAGCATTGTTCCTCAGCCGAGCGTTGAGATGTCGTTATTTATAATGGTTGACCGCTTGCAAGCATTCACTGCAAAATCGAACACTTTGGAAAATTGTACCTTGGAATCGAACGATGTTCGGACAGCTTTCGCGAAATTGGACAACATACTTCACGTGATATGCAGCCATTATACGGACCCTGAGCGACTCGTTCACCGAAAGCGAAAACGTTCACCATGAGCGATCCTCGGAGCTCCGAACCGACCGAAGCCCCACGGAATGGAAATGTACTCGACCCCACGTTCTGCCCAAGTTTCTCCTCGCGTGAATATCTCAGGTTCCGGGAACTTGATGGCATTTCCAGTGATTTCCGAAAGCCAACGGAGCCTAGAATGAACTTCTACGACATGGCTCTACATGATGTGGGCCGGCAAACAACGATCCCGAGCGCTTCACCCCTCGCTTCTCCAATACTCTGTGTTTTTTGCGTTTATTTCGCGCGCCGCCAAAAATATGGGCGGAACTGACGAGCCTATAATCATGGACGGGAAACCGAGTAGGAGAACTTCATTCATCACGTCTAGCCTCGTCGCAACTGCGAATACCTTCACAACCCTTGATAGTGGAACGTTACACGGCGATGACAACAACGGAGATGATTGTGTGGTCTCTGATGGTCGTTCCGTCGTCGCCGTCGATGATTTCTTATTCTAGATGAAAAAGCTCGATTAGCGAGCTTTAAATGATAAGCTTGCCTCTCGCCGATGCGGAGGAAGACTTGCAAGACTTGAACTCCCGTCATCTTTTTAGGAATCTAGGGAACCGGGCGCATCCCGAACAACGATTCTGGGCTCGGGCTCCAAGAAGAGGTGGTAATCTTGCCAAAGCCCTCACGTGTGAACTTCTGAAAATCGCTTCGTGCTCGATCATCGATTGGTATTCGGTGCCACGTGAGCTTTCCCAAGCCTGCTGCTCCGACCAGTTTTGACCCGTTGCTGAATCTGCGAGAAAATGTCGACCTCTTGACAAGGGCACTGCGGAAACTTTTGGTAGTGTTCAGATAATCTCGACAGCCGATGCCGTCTTGAAAAACTTCCCCCCGAACTAATCGCCGAATAGATGGATCGATTCATGCTCGTTGAGAAAAATTCGAATCGAAGCGTTCCGTCCAGTTTGACACCCGCGCTACTGGACAGCTTGTATTTTTCCAGTGTTTCTCCTACATGGTTCCCATCAACATGGTGAGGCCGATTACCGCAAGAAACGTTGTGATAGCTCGCGGAAGTCCGGAGCGATGTTCTGTCCTCGGCTTCCCTCCGTAGAGCCCCATAGTGAAAAGGTAAAAGAATGGTCCTCATCCGAGGAGCTACTGAGTACGCCTTGGTTGCCATGCATACTTCGCGCACTCATGTTCTGAATGTGTAAATAACCTCCACGCCGATTTGTTCAGTTCAATGAACCCCAGCATATACTTCAGGTGAACAAAGAGTCTCGGGAATTCGGTTTGTCCGACCTCGATTAGCTCATGATACACATCGTTCCGATGACAAGAACATTAGGGCGATCAAGAGCAATCTAAACGACGAACGGAAACCGCACGAGCGATGATGCAGGAACAACCGCTGCGAGCAAAAGCGAAGGGTGAAAGGATCGAGTGATGCAGGACAGAGGCGATCGACCTCAGCATTTCTCATCGAAAGGCATGCCGATTGATTTCAATGGGCCCCGTTTCTGAAGACTGGGGTCCGCCAGGTTCAAGTCACGAAGACTTATAAGAACGGGCACAGATCAAAACTCAACGTACTTTTTTCTAAGGGACTGACGAACTGGGTTTATGGCTGTACCGAAACTAGCTGTGCATTGAGTTTCCGCTGCTTGCGAGTTCTCACCTGCAGCACTCCCCTGGATTTGGAGGAAGCATAGTGGCTTTGAGTTCAGTCCTCAGGGGCCGCTCTTCCTTTGACAGAACTCCTCGGGCGTCCACAGACTTGCGGTCTGTCACGTGCTGGTCGATGCGTCGAACTGTTGCTCCGTTTGCCTCGGGAATCCTCCGTGACACTCAGCGCAACTCATGACGAACGTATATTTTTTGTTGTTGATTTTCCGCGATCGAGGAAAAAAAACCTTTGTAACAGAAAAAGACGGAACGGAAAACGCGAAGGCGGCACCGCCGGCGCGAAGACCACAGCGACAACTGCTCGTCGTCATCCGAGGAGCGTCAAACAAACGATGGCAGAAAGAACAAGGCAACCGTTTCAGAAGAGATGATCGGGCCCAGAGCGGCGCGTACAGATGGATGTCCGGTTATCTCCGTTTGCTTCTGGCTTCTTTCTCCTCAATTTTTGTTCATATTTTTCTAAGTTTCTTTTCGAGCACAAACATGACAGAGCTTCTTCCCCGCGCGTTCCATCGCGTCGAGTGCTCCGCAATCATTTGAGAAAGAGCTCAGGATGAGTTTCTTGGAAGTGTGGCAGCGGGGGCCGTGTGGACTTTTTGAAATAGTTCTGATGCCTCTCAAGACCAGATGTCGAGAACCGCGTTATAGTGACTGAGAAATTCCGCTGCGGATTGCTCGGCGGTAGCGTTCGCCAGATATCGGGAATCGGTTGAGCGAGACGACATCAAATGATCTCCGAAAACACGTTTTCTCTCAGCGATTCATTCTATTGATGACGCACAGCATCCTGCTTGCTCAAGCAGGATTACACTTCCCGATTCTCTCTCTTATTCCTCCCCGTGGCTGATGGACCGTCTTCTGGTCACGCTTTATCGACCGAGTGATTGGAGATCAAATTTTTCGTGAGGCAGCTGGTGATCTGGATGCCAAGTTTATTCATCCCAGTGAATGATTGTCAACTCTCCCTCAGCGACGAATCTTGCTTCCAGGAAAATACTCGCACCGCCGGACTGACTTCGAGATGACGTGTCTATAACTCCAGCAGGGGCGTTATAGCATGGCGGACGTTTCGATATCTGTTGAAGGGAAGACTTTCCGTTTCCGAACGTTCGAGAGTATCGGCGGAAACCATGCGGAAGGAATTGTTCCGCTGGTCCATCAACCAAGCGGCTGTGTCTTCTATAATTTTAGGATCCTCAAAAATCGAATCCCTCACAGAAATATCTGGACGCTGTCTGTCACCCATGGGACAACTGTCCAATTAGGGACGATGGACCCTTTTTTCTCTTGGAACAGCAGTCACGGCGAAGAGGCGTTCAAGCTCACCATCGCCAGCGTCCTCCAGCCTGTGGTCAGGAGGACCAAGTGATCAAGCGACCGTTAGTGGATTTCGGGATCCTCAAAACGTGGCCATCTTTTTTTAATATAGGCTTACATTCTACCGGCGAGGGTTCGCTTGTTGTGCCGGAAGCTAGCCGCAACGAAACTGAAACCACCCAGAGTTGTGCTTTGCGGCACTGTCGACTAGCACTTATCACTCGCTCCGCCGTCAGCGGCTTGCTTCCAATATACTGGTCGTTGATCAGATCGATGTGGAACGTAAGCCTACGAAACCACTAGTTCAGCAGCTGAACTTGGCCCCGTTTTTTTCTCCATTTTCCTGTCGTTCAACAACCCATGTTGATCGATTGCTCAAGGGGGTGATTCCTCTGGCTATAACTTCGATTTGAGAGCGATAGAGACCAGGTGTAGTCACCTCTGAGTAGAGAAAGACTTAGAGGTAGTGTTCTCTTAGGCTCCCACCGCACCGAGGCGAGCCAAGAGGACCCGCCGGCACAGAGAGCGACGTCGCGTTAACGATGGGCCGCTGTCGGCTAGTTTTTTCGTTCTCCGGGGCGCTCTCTGGAACCCTCTGCCATTCCACCGCCTTTCGGGTGATCGTTTACTAGGCCATTCCAGAGATTCAGTCGTGGTGGGAGCCTAAACGAAAAATACCCGTTTTCGAGGCTAACTTCTCGAGTTCACCATTTGTCCCCGATTGCTCCGCGCCAGGAGCATCGATTTCGATCCTGTTTCTCCCGATTTGTGGCTGGAGGAATCTGGGAGCGAATGAACTAGAACGACTGCATTCGGAGCACACGTTTCCGATGGAGTCGTCGAGAACGGCAAGGGACGATTTTCATTTTCTCGAATTTGCAGTCGAAAATTCTTGCTGTGCCTGGATCTTCTTCATCCTAGTTTATTCGAAAGATCTCTTCATTATGACATGCCAGAAGAAAAATCAGGACTCTGGCCCATGCTGGCGGGTGACGAGGAGTCATCAGGGACAAATAGCAGAATCGAGAAGTTATCCTTGGAAAGAGGACAATGAGGTTGAGCGGCCATATTTTTTCAATGAATAGCTTGAGCCTCCCTCTACTCGGAGATCACTTCATCTGATCTCTGGCTGCTCTCAGAGCGAAGTTGAAGCCCGAGGAATCAGACCCAGATTTTCTCGTTGCACCCCCTCGAGGTCCGATGGGGATAACGAATTTAACACGTCCCTCCCGTTGAAAAGCACTCGTTACTCATGACCAGTGACCACTCTCAACATGACACTTAGCTCCACATCACACAACAAGGGACAGAGACTCTCTTTTTCATTTTGTCTCTTTGTCTCGTATTGATCGATACATTGATTTATGGGAGCTATAGAGATATCCGCACGAGAAGTTTCAAGGAAGTTCGGCGCATTTCCACTTGACACACCGCACAGAGAGCTGACTTCTCTCCTCGTAGAGCGATCCGCATTTTAATGAGCTGTGGGAATCTCCGTCACGTCCGGCTCCTTGTCGTTCGACTTCGATCGTAGATCGTTGGTGGCAGAGCTCCACGTAACCAACATCGCTTTCTCATGGGAGAAATCAAACTGCTTTCGAATGCCGAACATCATCAAATGCGTCGAACAATGGGAGATCTCAGTGCACCACCAACGATGAAGGAACGAGCCGAAATCTTCTCCATATTTCACAGCCGACGATCAAGTAATTTCCAATGGGTGAAGCTGCTCACCTGGACTGTTGAACAAGTGTTTCTCGGGCATTCTCCGCAATTTTTCGCCCCGAAATCGTCGCGGGCCCCGTCATGGCATTGAAAATTGTGATCGGCACCAATTTGAGCTCAAGTGCTTATCTGCCGACGATCGATGAGAATGACCAAGTCGCTTATTCGTCAAACTGCGAAAGAGTGCCAGAGTTGAAGAAGTAGGCGTTGAATCAAGCAAGAGACTATTTCATTCCACCCGAGAACAGCCAGAGCTAGGGACAATAATTTTTTTTTCTGGGAGAAGTTTATAACGGTTGGGTCACCCTGAAGTGTTTGTCGTCACTGACGCAAATCTCCGGAAGAATTCGGAGAGCTAGCGGGAATGGTGCTCCTCTAAAGGACAAGAGAAACACGAACGTTACGCGGCGCTCCTTCTGTTCTACAACGTCACTTGGACGTTACAAATTAGGTTCATTCCGAGCGAAGCACTTGCCGGAGCAGAAAATGCTACGCAGGCCAAGTTGGTTCGGAAGGCGATTTCGTGACCTGTAGGCATTCTTTCGTCGGAGACGGACAACACCCCATCTCCTCTAGGAGGCCAAACAAAAGGATGACTTCTTTCGGCAAAATGGTTCTCTTTTCCCAGCTCGTGGCGCAGTTTCCCGTTTCAAGACATCTGCACAGACCGAGCCAACTGCATCTTCGTTGAGAGAAACGACTCATGGACGAAATTCAAGGAGCTGATTCTCCACAAGTGTCGATTCGGGATCGAAGAGCCTCACCTATGGGTTTGACATCTGCATTCATCCACTACAGTTCGCGCCGCCCGAAACATCGACTTCCATCCACGAGCAAAGTCCTGATCCCGTGTGAAAGTATAGGAGCCTCTCAAGTTACAGATGGGACGCCATTACAAACTAATTATCAGTTCTCGTAACGAGAGGAGTATCACTCCGTTCGCTTCTCTCCCTGCTAGATGCTCAGGCTTTGTCTATCCACCCCGCCCAGTCTTGTTCGGAGAGAAACACTCAATTATATTCTTTGTTCGACTTTGAGGTGGGAATGAATTTCGCGGAACGAGGAGACGTCAGAGCAGTAACGACTCATCCGTCAGTGTCAGGCGGAAACAAGAGCGACACGCCGTTGACGTCGAAGACGCGACCACCATCGTTGCCGCCGCTTGGGCCATCTTATAGGATGCCGACCGTAGAGGGAACCTTTCCCCAAGATTTCGGAGACCTGAGGTGCGCATGAGCACGACTGGCTTCTCGCGAAGCCCATTCACACCGAAATCCTCGATTTGATCCAGGCTTTCCGAACGACCCGAAGAAGATTCCATCACAGTCAAGAATCACCAGACGCGCCAAGATACTGTCCATTGAGATGCGGTATTCGGAGCCCGGGGTTGGCGAAAAGCTCTGTGTTCTATCCTCCATCGGTTCCAGCTGGTCCCTAATCAGAATCATCGGAACTTTAACCATGTTTGTAACGTCGAGTTTGGAACAAATAATATCACGAGTTTCTGGTCCAGCTCGTCTCACTCGGTAGCAGCCTGGATCGAACGCGCCACAACACGGTCTGAGAGGATTTCGGAACAGACGCTGAGATAGAACGGAAGCTGCATACTTCTGTCAAAGAAAGGGAAGAAAACGAGAAGCGCTGTTTGCATTCCCTGGTGGCTTACCGTAGTACAAGTCACCGCAGAGATCAGCGGTTCGCTCAAGATCTCTGGTGACAAACGATTTGCGCGGGATTGATTATCTTTCCATCCACGAGGCATGTTTCACCTCATCTCCGCGACATATCCACGGCAGGCGTTCTTAGTCTCGCCAGTCTGAATGGAGGAGTTGGCTGGAAAGCTGATGATTTTCTGATCTCCAGAAAGGTGTCCGACTCGCGCAGAATTTCACTTTCTAGCGAGCGTGATTTCCCGTCGGAAATCCACCCGGAGCTCCCAAGGAAAGAGGACTGCGTCCGTCTCAGCATGGTGGGAGTATCGAACAGACTTTCTGTTAATCTTAAGCGGGGAAATAGGCGTAACGAGACGCGTCGCGGATCATAGCATTCATGAAAATTCAAATGACACAATATTCAATGTTCGAGAAAGAAGGCCATGCTGACATGTCCGGGTTCTCCTCATGGGACGGGAATCCGTGAAACGAGGAACCATACGCCAACGGGACCTGGGTACCTGTGGAGCGTTCAGTGAGGGCCCACCATTGGGAGGTGCGCCGCTAGAACGCTTCGGTTCCTCAGTGACAGAAGTTCGCCGGGCCCCGTGTACACATGCCGTTCCGATTCATCGTTCATTAAGTGCTTTTGTGCTGCTGCGGTAGCGAATTGAAAAACCCTGTACCGGTGGGACTGTTCGTATAGCTTCCGTCGCGGTGAATTGGTAGCGAAAACGAAATCCCGATCGAGGAGTGGCTCTTCCCTGGCGAGTCCCATCTACGTCTTCGCGGCGCAAGCGGCGTTGTGGAACCGCGGCAAGAGCTCAAGAAGAGCGGAATGAACACTCTTCAAGATCCTGCTTCAAAAATAGAAAAAGAAGAGGAATCGAGACCTCCGGATGCATTCGCTCCTCCAAATAGTATTTTACCATAAATGGAGACCAGTGTGACGAAAACTCGAGAAAGGCGTGCGAAAACGGTCCGCTAGAGATATCTTGACTCCGTCGACGGTTATTTTCTCGTTGTGCTTTGCGGTAGAAGCCGTCACGGATTGTAAAGAGTCATCGAACGTAGTCGATTGTAGACAGTCAGTCGGTTGGCAAACACGAATTCAAACTCCAGGAACGCTTCCAATGTCTTGTTCGGAAGTCAAAATATTCCAGCAAATCAAGGGCGGATGACATAACGTCTTTGTACGAGGAGTTTTGGTTCGTCACGACGGTTCGAGAAAGAAACAACAACTTGAAGTTGAAGACTCGAGTTGAATCGATCTTGGGCATCGCGATTCTTCAAGCGCTTCAACTTGAACCAGAATCGATTTCGCGAGCCAACCAAGAGAGAGAGAGAGAAAGTAGTCATAGTTTTCTGAATTAGTTGCTGCTCCTACTCGTCAATGATCTGCCATGTGGATATGCTCTCGCTTGACCGGTTGTTGAGCATGAAGCGAAAGTCAAGAGCGACGATGACAGCGTACTCACTTAAGGTATCCGCCCAATGATGCAGGCACCAACTTGTGGAAGGTTTCCCGCAAATAGTCATCGAGGACATGGATTTGATTTTCGTCGATGGCAAGATGACACTTCTGTAATCGATTTCATGGGTGGTGGACCCACCGTACTTCTTCGAAAATCCGATGCTTGATTGACAGAGAACTTCGTGGTTTCCAGAGCCGGTGGAAATTGTTCGACAATCGATCGCGGGACAGTTCAAATACTAGATTGTTCCTTTCAACAGTTCATGGCGTAAGAACGTCGGAACCAGATCTCCTGTTTTACGCCACAGAGATTTGATAATTCTGAGAAGGGAGTCCTCGCAGGGGTGTGCAGCTATTGTTATGGCTAGCGCGGCCTCAGAACCCCTGAATGATTTCTCTAGGCAGAAAGAATACGACATTTTGAGGGCGACAACTTTTGTTTGTGATTCCCCCATCTGCCTTGGGTCGGAACGAGTGCGTCGCTTCGAGTTGAGTCCGGTCGGACAGCGGATACTGTTCGCACGTGTTCATATGTTCGCCCACGTATGACGGCGCCCTGGGACTATCCGATCGAATGAGTCAAAATCCTTGTGAATGCTCTCGAGAGAAGAGCCGACGGCGGCGTTCGAGTCCATCGCGTGACAAACGTATCTGTCGAGTACTCTCCCGTGAGTGTGTATGAAACATCAAGAAAAGGAAGATATGAGTGTAAAGCAAGTAGTAAATCTTGCCAGATCACAAATGGTGCAGACTGCGCTCATGAACTTGAACTGAAATTCCCACTGTCGCGGATCCGAAGACCATGCCACGTACCATGCAATTCGAGGGAGAACCCGATCAATAGAAATCGCACAGCTGTCTGACAGCGGGTAAATGATAGTGTGTCGCGGATGACAGTCTAATGCGATATTTGTGAACTTCCGTTGTTTCAGCTTGTTGTAGGCATGATGTGGTCGCTACCCGCCGAGCCGACAGGACTTGCTCTGAAGTACTAATAAGGTGGCTTTCGTCACCATTCGAATCGCGGAACGATGAATCGTGGATGAGTGGACAGATGAATTGATTGATTGCTGGATGGATCGAGATCAAACGTATGGCATTCGAAGGAGAAGTCCGAACGGAACGGATTTGTTCGACAGATGACCGGTTTGCGCACTGGCGACAGGCCAGCGAAAATTTTGCAGTTGACATCATCACCTTATCGATCACAATCGTTCCATTGGGTTGGCGGCTTCGGATTCCGTAGAAAAATAAGCGAAATCCACTCTCCTTCCACGAGCGGCCATCCAGTCGAGAAGGGAAACAGTCGACGCGCACCGACGGCGAACTTCACCGGATCAACGGGGGAGAACAGGTGTGAACACTGATTCGGAGAAGATTGCATTCTCTCCCTGTCTGACGTCCGGTTATTTCCGCGGATTATTTCCACCCTATTTTCATATGCATTTTCTCTCATTGAGAATGGTATTCTGCGAAATCCAATCCAAACCTTCGGCTTTGAGGATCCTCGCCGATTTTCAGATGAGGCATTGGCAAATAGGCGATAAACGAGCAAAATATGCTTCAACTGAGAATTGACGCGGGTCACTGCTCGACTTTCTGATTGATAAGATGTTATCGTCTCGACCGTGTTCGGGATCCGATGCCCGAAGCGATAGAGACTCTATTGAATCAAGAGCTTCCGTTGACCAATCGTATCGGTGATCTTCTGCGCGATGCATGATGTTGGAGCGGGCTTGTTCGCGCTATATCTCGTGAGAAACGAGATCGTTTGCCATCGGAAAAAACTATGAACACCTATTTCACATCCAGAAATACAATAATTGTGGGTCTGTTCTACATATTTGATGCGGGTGAGGCTTGTGAACCAAACTCCCACAGTTCTCGCACAGTCATCTTTTCAGATCCGGATTATTCGGCGCGTACGGCGCTTCTCGACCTTGAAGTTTCCCGACTCAGAGATCCGCAAGGTTCCGTGGGTTACAAGCGTGGCTCAGAATCGCCGCACAAGAGAGTGTTCTCAGCGTTCCGACGATCTGTTGGGTACTTCGGTCGTTCACCGAAAGCGTACGAGCTCAGACTACCTCATCGACGTTGTCCTCGGCGAGAGGTTAGAGTAGAGCAATAGGTTCGATTCAGCCGCTCCTCACTTCAGCTCGAAGTTCAAGAACGCTTCATCATTCTCTTTGAATCGGTGCCCCGAATGCGAGTTTGATGACCGGGCCTGATCAAACCATTCCAGGGCGAGCCCAGAGGTTCTCTGAGACACTGACCAGTTGAATGCTGCCCTCTTTCTCAGCCCAGAGAATCAGGGAGCCGTTACGTGCTGTTCCAGCTCCATTCAAGAGCCCAAACCACGGCCATGCACCTCAATACACAAAAAAGTTCATAAAACATCTTCCCTCCGCGCCTCGATCAGCAGAGAACACTGTTTCGCACATTTGGTGAAGCCCGCGCTCCTTGACCCCCGGCGCATTGGCTAGGAAAGCTTTTCGGAAGTATACGAAAGTGAGCGGGGAAGGCCCATGCTGAACTCAAAAACTTTCCAATGCAACACGTAGCCTCAGCTGATTAACGAGCGTTGAAAGCTTTCAAAAGTCTCGGATTGAAACTTGGAGAATTCTTTGATTCGAATAATTAAATCCGATGAATTGAGGGAAGAAGCTCGAACAACTAGAACTTCGGTTTGCATGATCTGATCGACTGTTGAACCACATTAGATGAGGAAGTTAGGAGGTCATTCGATCCAATATCGAGCATCTCAACGATCGGATGTAGCCCCCAATGATGAGAGGTCAGGATGAATATTTGTTCCTCCCTGTCGTTCTTCTCCGCTTCGGAGTGTCCTTTTAGAGGGATTCCGCATTTTTTTTTTGAGCGAGAGACCGCAGGCTGGTGGAAATGGAGCACCGAGGATCACGGTTCAGTAGATTTCGTTCAGTCGAACGGGGAAAGCCTGACTGCTCTGGAATTCCGGCCGTCTTGGTCGCACCCAGAGTACGGTGTAGACTCTTCTGAGCAGAAAATCAACGCGCTTCCCTGTTTTGGCAAGGAACATCCGACTTCGGAGAATCTTGAGAAATATTCGATGGCCGTTCGCGAGCATCATTGAGGGGCTGTTTTCCACCAAGTATGGGGATGGGAGAAGTATGGGATGAGTGTTTTTCTGTTGATCGGAACAGAACATATGCGCAGCGATCAGAGCCCAATCATCACGCTCATGAACGGTTGAGTGAATATGTACTTTAGCCTCTTTCAAGCCCTCGTCAAAAGCAGAACTCAGATCCGATGATTTCGATATCGTTCAAGAATCCTTCTTCCACTCATTGGGCTCCCCGGTACGATCGCGTGCCGGCATTTCATTCTCCATGGCACTCGACCCGCGGACAATGCAGCGAAAAACGAAACATCGATGATTTAACGGCTGCCTGATTATGCCTCTGAGCGCGATTCGCTCAATGGACCGACCGGAATCTTGGCAGTGCTCATAACTCACGGTTCGATTCAAGCTTTTTCGGAGAGGAAATTTTCGTTTTAGTGAGCATAATCGAAGGTCATGGCACGCTTATCGAATCGTTGCTCTCCTGTGATACGGTAAGCTTGGAAAAAAACAGGGGCATCGGCTTTCCGGGTTCTTTTGTAAGGTCCAATAGATGCATATAGTTGAAGCATCACGTCCCCCGAAACATAGAGCCTGTACTTTTCAAAGACGAGCAGCTCTTTTCCGGTGTGAGCGGACTGGAGAACGAGCGATCGGGAGAAACGAGTGTTTCGGGCAGACATGGCGTTTGCGATCTGTAAATTTCGTCTCTGTTAAAGACATGTCTCGTACCTCAGAGCGAGGAGATGATTGAACTCCAAAGGAGATCGATGGAGACCGAGTTGAGGCCAGAGGGAGCATTGTTCGGCTAAATGACCGATCCGAACCCGCCGTAACCTTCTTGAATGTTTGCAGCCGTAGTCGCTGGAGATCGGAGTGTGTTCTTGAGGAGGTCGAATAATCTCTACCACCCTGATGGACCATGATCTCTGAAAGTGAACGACTCGGCTCCGCAGAACTCTCGAACAGAGTCGCCGGATTCCATCAGGACAAGCCATCTTGAATCTTTTCTTTTGAGCAGCTCTTCGCCGGCTCGTGTTAGAGATCATCTCTCGAGCTTTTCGGTTGGGATAGTCAACCTAATGGAACAAGAGCCTGATTGATGTCGAATGTCACCAGGGATCTCGGCGAGGAGGAACGGGGCAAATGGGGGTTCGGCTCTGGGATCACAGAAGAATACTCAGGGCTCCCTGCCTAACTGGTCCGTCTGTATGTCCGTTCGTTTGTCTCTGTGTCGGTCTCTCGCTCCCGTGTCCACGGGATCGGAGCGAACCGTTTCATCATAGGTTCAAGTGGTCATCGTTCCAGGATAGTTTTTGCGCGCGCTTAGAGAAGATAACGTTATATTCTGTCACCTGTTGTCCCATCGATGGAAAACCTGGGGTTCAAACTCGCGGTTCTGAACTGTCCTGAGTCATCATTATTTATGAGTGGAGCGAAGACAGACGCTTTGCTCGTTCCTCACTCTCTACAAGAGTTCCAAGCCTCAATCCGCTGACTTGATCTGGCAAATGAACCATGATTATTAGGTTCTGTCAATAGTTTTTCCCTCACAAAAGGACTTTCCTTCATTCACTGAGACAATCTACACTGGATGATGAGTTGTCAGCATTGGTGCCATTCTCGGAATTCACGGAGAGCTTTCCAAGCACTCTTGGGACGGGAAAATAAATGAGGAGGAGGTGGAAGCAGCGAACGGCATCTGCCTGTCGGAAACTTGGCCCACCTTCGCTCAGTGAGGAATGCCGACTGCTGTGGTTATTTGGCCTGGCAGTAACAAATGACTTTTCATATCAGATGATGCCTCACACAAGAACCACACTACGATTCCGCAGCGCCTTCGGGTCTAAGATAAATTCGGTTACCGCTGTGAGAAATGAATGTTCGGCCTGGCTTTTGAAATAAAGTTCCAACCATCATCGATTCGCCGGCAGCGACTCCTTGAGGACATCTTTCCAAACCGATGATTTGTCCACTCAGCAATCCTCCCATAGCATAGCAGACTCAAAATCGTGGGGAAAACGAATCTCAAATAATTCTTTCGCCAGATACTCTGGCCGAGACATTCATCTTTGAGAACCCTTCGGTACGTTCCCCTTGAAACTTTTAGATGATCCAGAGAGGATTCAGTGAGATGGCATGAATCGCCGATGTATCAGTTGAGATTCCCGTAGATCTTGCTCTCGTAAGCAAGAATCGGCAGGAGACAGATCGACCGTTCCGAATTGAGAGAACGAACTCTGTCTCCCCAGAATGATCCGGAAGCGGTTCACAAAATGATCAAATCAGTCGAATCGCTCGCTCGCGCGCCGAATTTCCTTCAAGAGACGCAGTTATCTCGTCTCCACTTCTCAACAAAGGAAAAAAAAGTGAATAACGCTAGCGCGCACAAAGAAAGCATTGTGTTGACAGTCCTCCGTATAATGAAGCTGGCGCACACACTAGGAGCTCTCAATTCGTGAAGTTCCCAAAACGAGAGACATTAACCGATTCTCGGGACGCGCGAGTTCTGGGTGAATCCATTCCATTTCGCACAGAACGTTCCGTCGTATGTGTCCCATTGTCTCTTCATCTTGCTCCGTCGGGGATGAGGCAATTATCAAAGAGCTTTGAGTTTCTTGAATTTCAGACCTGAGGATTCGGTTTGGTTTCCGTCCCGGACTGTGCCCGGCATAAATCTGCCGGCTAACTTATGAGACCCTCCGAAAACTCCAGTTCGACATTCCTGCGCTAGAAAAATCAATTTTTTGCGTTGTGACGACCATGAAATTCGTTTTGACGACGGAGCGGTGTGATGTCGTTCAGCTGATTCCATGAGCTGATTTCTGCGACAGCTATCACGCCATTTCCATCCGGCATCACCCTGGTTCACCGTAAGTGGCGAAGATGGATTCTGCCACGAGCTGCGTTGGGACATGGGCTTGTACCAGGCCGCATCAGATTGCTTTGTGTTCTTCATTTACGATATGCGTGGCCCATGTAGTCGTCGACCTGGAAGCTTAAACTGACACTTGAACGGAGCGAAACCTCAATGCAAACGTAGACTGTATCCCTCAAGGACTCTGCGATCAATAACCAGACATATCGCAGAAGGGGAGGACTGCTGAAACATGTGCGCGCTAGAAAGGATACCAAGCGTGCGTTCTTCTGGTGTTCTAGAGCGGGCAATGAACTATCTGCTTCCATCTTTCGTCCGAAGTGAGAAATCAGGCGAGGTAGGGAGACAAGCAACTCCCACGTTCTTGACTGCATTCCTAGTTACATGTTTCTCGCTCCATCCAACGTTCCTGGCGTCGAATACAATGCGCGACGGAAATCATATCGTGGGGTGGCACGGGCTCGATTGAGCAACTCGACTTCTCGTGGTTCAAGCAGGGATCGGCCGGAACAACTAATGGGCTGATACCCAGTTCGCGGCCAGCATAGACAAGAGTTCGGGAACTGCTACCATTGAGGATCCTTGGATGATAGTATTCAGCTCTACAAGGCTCCCAGTATGGGTAGAATCCTTCTCCGATATCATGAAACATGACAGCTCAACGAGAAGAGCATCTCATCCTGGATCGGAACCCTGTCTGGTTCGAAGGTTCAGTCGGCGGAAAGCTGCTCCACGAACCAAGCTTCCCTTCTCGAGAAGGGGACGTTCCTTCATGGTCTTGGAACGGTAGAGTTGAGTGGTACACTGTTATACGCAGCGGAAACGCGGGATCCGCGGTTGACCCAATCATACGCTACGCTTTTAGACCGAGGAAAGCTGTTTACGCGATAGAGGTATAGCGCTGCAGAACGACCATCGGATCGTGCAGAGCCATATTCTCCGGCAGATCTCTCACGAAAACTTTGAATTCGATGCCGAATTTCACCAGAAATGACAGTCATCAGGAGCATTGTTTGAGTGTGTTCTGGGCTAGTGAGAGATTTCTCTTCTAAAAGTAATTACTCTACAGACTCATCATTATTTGCGATCGTCAGGCAGAATCATGGAGTGACCGAGCCGATGAGGCTTTGATGAAACCTCCCTCCCGTAACCGTTTTCGCTAATCGCAGCCAATAGCTCATCTTCACGCATTGCTCGCTTCAATTTCCAATCTCCAGCTTCCCGAGAAAATTATCGGGCTGGATGAGCTGAGGATGGAGCTTCGAACATCAATGCAGGAGGCAGGAAGCAGCACCAGGAATAGTTTCCAAGCCAGCTTCCCACAAGCTTGTTCGCTCTGGCCGCTGATTTCTCCAATCGATAGCAATGCATGGCTGTTGCCGTCGGCCAGCGTTCCAACGATTGGCTAGGTGCCACTGCTGACGGGAGCGGTCACTAGAACTGGGTGAGACGAACTGGTGGTCGAGGAACCAGTTAGGCACATTCCGTATGGAAATCGAGACCAACTCCAAGCACACGAAGGGAAGCAGAAACTTCGGATCAGAACCACTCGGAGTTGAGAAGTCGTCGTAAGAAGTCAGACATTGGATGGTGATCGTACACCGTATTCCCACTGTTGATGAACATCGATCTTGTAAACCCTGCTCCCGATCGCGTGAAGATGCAGAGAAGGAGCCATTACCCAGCGCTAGAGGATTGGAGTGGCTACATCTAGTTCGGAAAATGAAATCGGTCCACGAGGATTCATTCGTTCGCTCAAGAATCTCGAACGAGCAGTAAATTTTTGAGGAATGATTCTGGCATCTGATTTCTCAGTTCCGATAGTCCGAGAAGCCTGAGTTGGCCTTGGATTTTGGAGAGCCATTCGCATGGTGGCACCTCCCGTTTCTTTCTTCGAATATGTATCCTAGGTTTCATCGAGGGTCGAGGGAGACTATTCAATAAATGAGCGAATGTATGACTGTTCTTCGTGTCAATATATGTCGCGAGACGGCATCAGAGCACATCATGGGTTACATCAATTCGCGCTAGGGATCTCTCACCTGCCACGCGCAATCGTAGTAAGTTCCAATCATCCTCCCCGAATTGCTTGTCGCGAACGAGGACGCATGGCATGTTTCTACGCCTTGGATGCCGCCAACAATTGAACTTCCCTTGTTCTGGGAGCTCGAATCGTCCCAAAACCGTGCCCGAACTCCCGTTTCGAGCATGGCGTGGGTGATATGGCAAGAGAACGGCCTCTCCATGGCTCAAGGCTCACCGCCGGGCATGTAGTACAGGCCGTTCCTAAGTGTTTCTGCGTCATCGAGAGATTTCCGTACTCTCAGCTCGTTCCCGCACCTACGGGTCACCTCCCGAAGACTTCGAGTCGGCGATGGAGGCTTGCATCCACTGGAACCCTGCCTCCTCTGCGCATGTACCTGAAAACGCCATCGCGTTTTTTCGAAACGTGAGACGACGCTGCCCGGGTTTCGGTTCATTGAGTCCATGGAAACGCTAATGTTATGTCTTACCGTGAGCCTTCGGACGAAAACTCCTCGTGCACGATTGACAGATGGTCAGAGCCGGTCACGGATTCCCCCAGTCTGATAGTCAACGTTCGACTTCGCTCCTCGTGAATCGCGCCGGTCTCCCCATGGAATTGTTGACCGCAGTCGACCCCAAAGTGGAATTCTTAGGTTCCCAGAGCCGTTCTCCCCTTCCTCGTGTCCACTGAGACCCGGAGATGACCCGTCGAGGTTCCGGTGGTGTGACTCCGCCGTTTTTAGGAACGCGGCTCTGATCATGGAGGCTCGGGGTGAAGATAATGCTATTCTGAACTTATAGCTGGCGACCTGGTTGGAGGATTCCGAGCGCGCTCCTCTCCTCTACTTCGCTCGACCCGCAGCCACGAACCGAATTCGAAAAAACTCGGGGCGGCACAGGAAGGAACGGAAAAATCTAGACGTCGGCGCTGGATCATAATTTCGTCGAAAACATCCTCCGCTTTCCGCCTCGATAATGAAAGAATGGTCACAGACGGTTGACCTGAGAAGTGACTGTACCCTGCTGTTCTTGAATTCAGAACCTCCGTCTGAGTGGAAATGATAAACTTGCTGTCCTGTTCTCAGCTTGTGAGCCGCTCTCCAAAATGTCGTTTTCGCTAATAGGACTACCTCAGGAAGCTCCATGGTACTGTCGAACGAGTGGTTAAGGGAAAGACAGCCTACAACAGAGATCGGATATCGGAGGACGGAGAAGCAGATACCGAGAGACTGTACGTCGCCAACACGACGCAAAGAAGCCGGTTACAGCGGCCAGACGTGGCCAGTGAGTGTGGTCAACCGCGTCAACGGCTATGGGGTTGTGGCCGGTTTTCGCCGGATGTTCGAACGACCCAAATAGGGAGGAGGGATCTCGTGTCGTTAAGCGCGCCTTGACGGAGGGTCAGCTAAGGCGCCGACCACTTGAATGAATATCTTCTCATTTCCCAACCTAGCGTTTCTTTCAAGTCGCGTTCTCGTATCGATCTTCAGACTTGACACACAGAAGCACTGAATCATTATCTCGGAGGAAACGGTTGGGAACTGGTGCTGTGGCGATTGGGAAAATTGAGAGAGGTAGCTGCTTCAGACCTGGGGTTTCCCTACGAACCTTTATCCAATGTTGGCCTCAGATTTGGTTCCCGTTGTTCTCCAGTGTCTATCCATCTCGATGCTCGATACCAATCCACGTCCTGCGGATGCCGATCCGTTCTCAGTCGCTCACAAGGAATAACAATGAAATTGAAATACCACCAGAATCATTTGTTACGGATTCACGTGATGCATCTTCCCCGACCTATCCAAACAGCTTCCCTTTATCTCTAGTCATTGCTCGAGAAACTCCAAGAGCACAATTGCCCAATGATATCCAAATGTCCAAGGAAGTCGGGCATGTACTTTTCCAGGAGTTTTCCAAATTTGGACCGTAACGGGGGGACATGGTCGAAAAAGTGTCGCGACCAAAATTGAGCTGCACAGTGAGCTAAACGGAAGTTGTCTCCATCATGTTCTCATATCTGGAATCGTAAGAGGGAAGTGAACAAACTGAAGCGATCATTGAAAGCTCATGGCGGCGAGCGAAATTGCCTTTCTTGGGTTCTTCCAAGTACGTGGATTCCCGTTTTTCGTTCAACGGAGAAGCAGGTTTATGCCCATTCATTCACGGTAGGCGTGTAAGGGACCAACACGAACAGCACATGTTCCCCTGAGCTCCTCCGTGACACTAGAAACATTTTTGCGAGGAACGACGCCCTGGGACCATCCCCGTCCCGCCAATATCAAGCCCAAATCCGTGTCTTTGAGACCGGCCCAAGGACATTCAGGATCATTCGGAATGGAAAAGGCGACTTACGAGGAACCTCTACTTATGGTCAGTCAGGGATTCGGCTCAAAATAGTTTCATCCGTCTAGTCTCCTCCGGAAAACATGGGAAATGAACAAAGATCCGGCTGTGGCTGTAATTTGGAGTGTTGGGAGCTATTTCCGAGAAAGCACTGATCCGATTAGACTCATACTGCGTTCTCTCGCGAGCACCGTTGGTCGGAATCCAACCAACACAAACAATTCACATACCCTGTCTTGATGAAGGAGTATTCAACCATGTCCCTTAAACCTGGCGCGCTCAACGGTGACCAAACGCTACATATTGAATTGCGTCTCGTCTATAGCAGTATTCGGTATGGAACGAAGTGAAGACTTGTACAGCCGCACGAAGAAAGCATCAAATGGCTGAATGATGCCAGTACATCCCCCAGGTATTAGTCCTTCGATCAGGCTGGGAACTGGCGGGTACACACGCATTCGCGAGTGCGTAGTCCCTGTTAGCGGTAGGGATTTTGGAGTTTTGGAAGCACTGATTTGTTCGGACTCATCCTGCGTTACTCTCCTGACGCCGTGTTTCGGCACCCTCTAGAGCGGTTCGCCGGATCCCACCCGTGTTGGGAATAGTGTGTGGAAACAGGTTATGCTTCGAACAGGTTATCCAGTGGTCTGCCGGTCGAAAGATATGCTTCGAAAGGCGGAATGAACTTTTTCGCCGTCTCGAAGAAGGATAGAACCCCGTTTCCGTCTTGGACAAACGACGTCGTAAAAGAAGCGTATTTTTCCAGCTCTCAGGAAAAGACGAATCCGCCAGAATGGCTCGAGAGTATGCCGAGCCGTGGCTTCCGGAAGGAAACGCTACATGACCTCACTCGGACCTGTGTTTTCTTGAAAATTGGTCCCAAAACTCCTATTTTCACCCGCAACCGGAACTGTAGTTTTTTTTCCGATGTTTTGCGTGTTAGTATCGGTGGGTCGCCTGAAGCGAGCTCATTCGAATGCAACTCGAATTAACGCCTCGAACCGGTCCACGCGCCAACAGAACTGTTCTACCTGACCGTATACGGCGCCGAGGACGATCGACGCGCAAACCTGCCCGCTCCCAGCATGTCGTAGCTGTAGCCGTGTTGGCGTCAACACTGAGGGCAACAGCCGCAGCGAATCACTACAGACCCGAGACAACGAGATTAATCAATCCATTCCTGCGACAGAATATAGTTAAGAGTAGCGAGTCTAGACGAACGAAGTTCTTAATTCCCGCACACACCTCAGGGAGATCCTCGTGACGACTGAAAGATCCGATTCGCACTCTAGAATCAATTCGAGCTTCCGTCCATACATCGGCGTGGACAGTTAGGATCTTCTCGAACGGGGTACATCGTCTGAGAGAAATGGATTTTCCACCTGGGGAGATCGCGTAGAACAACAAAAGCATTCGGAAGAGTCGGCTTTTGAATGCGCAATAAGAAATTCTTTCAATATGAGATTTTCACACGATTCCGAGGCGGGCAGATTTCCCAAAACTTTCTGATGAAGGAGATGGTTCGGCTGATTTTGTGAAGCGTCGGGATCACAAAGATGTACCAGTATTTTCGAACAGATAGTAGCTACGTTGACAAAAAAACACTGTAATTCAACGTCGGTTTCATTGAACGAATGATTGCCCTTTCGTTTTTTTACAGAAAATCGACAGCTTTTCGAACAGCAGTCACTCGACGACATCTCCGAAAACACAAAACTGAGTGCTCTGAGTGCTTTAGATTGTGGATAGTTGCCATCATTCAACAACATCCCTCTACCATAAATATGTGTACGTAGAGCGATGTGGCCACTCAAATATCTCGGTAACTGAAAATCAGAAACCAAGAAAATTGGACGGTCTCGAGTCCTAGAGATCCTCGATGCTTTTTACAGGTTCGAATCGGGGCCCTTTTCTCCGACAAGAGTTCTGAAGGTATTTTCAAGGTAGCTCTAGCCGCTATCCTGACCACGTCGAAAGAAAGTATCGCTCAGGTTAAGGGAACACCACACCATCGGTAGGAATTTTCGTCTTTGTCGGGCATAAAATGAGGTATGTACCCACTGATCGTAGTTCAATATGGCTCGATCATCACCGTCCCAGGAAGCTGAATCAGGGAGCATAAAGGACGACGAAAAATTATTCTCCCATCCCATGATCACAGGACTATCTCATGAATTGGTGACCATACAAGTTAGCCTCGTTAACAGAAAAATTACCTCGTAGTCTAAACGTTTCGATGTTCAGTCATTGGAGCAGTTCAGCCCACGAGGATCAGAATCAATATGCACTGATTTCTCAACGAAGGCGTCCGTGGTGGTGAGCACGGAGCACGCGTGTTTGCCTAGCAACGCAGCATGATTCACCTGGTAGATATCACGCGAATAGATAATTGGTCTCCCTCATGGGAGCCAAAGTTTATGTTTCTCGCAAAATATAGCGATACAATCACAAGGGAGGAATCCAAGTCGAAGTTCCGATGATGGAACAAGTCTGATTCCTGCATCTACAAAGCTCTACTTTAGTTTTCGCCTATCTCCGAGAGGGCTTTGAGAACCGTTTTGTTGAATTCCAAAGGCTTCTCGAGATGGATGGTGTGACCGGCTCCTTCGATCACCTTCGAAATGAGCAGAGACAAGCGTTAACCTACTGAGCTTTCGACGAACGCAAAGGACAACCGACCTAGAGCCATTGGCTGATGGAAAATCACTCCACTTACGTAGACCTTCGTGTTATCTTCTCCCCGCTGGCGTTGTAGCGTCGCGCTCGGCGTTCTGGGGAGGAATGTTTGAGCACCGTGGATGAACGTCACTTTGACGTCTTTCGAGAGCTCAGGCATACGATTACCCAAGGGGTACTTGGTGAAGCCGAATTTCTCACAAATGTTGCGGAAGAACTCTTCACCGCTGCAACATTCGAAAGGTCGGATCGAGAATCGATGCAAACCGTTTTCGTCCTCTTCGAAGAATGTCTTTCTGGGATAGTGCAGTGACTACGAGCCAAAAAACTTACGTGGGGCGCCTAACGTTGCAGTGGTAAAGATAGTCCGGTATTGTGTCCGGAGCCTCAGGGAAATAGTCCCGCATGTACGGGTGTCGCCGACCCAGGAGCTTCTTCAGCATATTCGGCCCTGAAACATATCGACGTATGGCTAAATGACGAATTCACGTCTATTGGGGAGTCAAGATGACCGTCGAAGGGCTTACCATATGGCCCAGCAGCTCGGAAAGTTGACATCACGTTCAAGTGCGACAGCAGCCCGAGAACTGTTTTCGTCCACAGAGGATACTTGCTCCTCTTTTCAGCATCGTACTCGGAGAATCCCCACGGATCTTCGAGGATCAAATGTCTGATTTTCGATGGATGTCTCAAGGCGTAAGCCGAAGAGACGAAACCGCCGAGTGAATGTCCCAGAAGAACCATTCGCTCGAGCTTCATTTTCTGTCTCCACATTTCAATCGCTGAAAGACGGTTTTCGCATATTAGTTTGGTACTTTCAATAATCGAGTTCGCCAGCTGCTCCAAAGCTAGGGAATCGGATTCGGGTAACCAACGAAGAAATACTCACAATCGACCATCTCTTTCTCAGCTTCCATGGCGTCGGAGCTCAGTCGCGCTCTGGAGCTCAAGCCGAAGCCGAGCATATCAATCGCGTAAACGTCGCGTTTCTCTGATAATGCATCGAGATTCGGCGCGAAAATGCCTCCGCCGCAGCCGAAGCCATGTACGAGGACAAGGGGTGTGTTTTTCGTTTCTTCCTCACTCGATGAAACCTGCCAAATGTCGAATGCGATCTCATGAATCGTGAATGAAGTCCTTTCACGGAGTCATATCTGAGCTAGATATTCCATGGGAGCTAGAATGCTGCTGTCGAAAGCCTCCGGAAACCGTCGAGTCTGTTCCAGTGACGGTAACGACGCCATCAATGAGTAACAAGTCGCCGTTTGGACTGGACATGGGCGTCGAGAACGAGCGGGGCGATTTCGTCGTTGAAACTTCTCCAAAAGGCGATCAATATGCGCTGACCGATGGACTTCGAGTTTCGGACTTCGAAGAGACACGTTGTAGGCCATGGTCGGACCTCGGAAGCTCCGTGGTTTCCGAAATCGTTTGAGAGTTTTCTCAGGCAGGGGAACATCCCTGAGAACCCCCAGATCAGAAGGAAGTCGGACTCCATGCACACGACCCATTTACCTCCGACCCTGGAATCCCCCACAGACGATGAATCTATTGTTCTCCATAGGTCCCATGTTGAGAGAGAACTTGAGAAACAACGAGACCCGAACGACTCCTCAAGGTCTGATGCTCATCATTGACTTCCACGAGAGCTGAGCTCAAATATATCGGGAACCATGTCCTCTAGGAGGATGATCCAAGAGACCTCCTCCACATGAAGTTCGACGATCTGATGATCTGAAGAATCTCGAGGAGGGCTCTCATTGGGAATGAGGGCGTCTTTTGATAGGTCTCAGGAACTTGGGAATTCGCAAGCTCCAGACCGAGTCTTATAAGTGCGTTTTCGGATTCCGGAAGGGATGATCCATGATGCTTCCCATGAACGCGTGATTTTTGACTGAAACACGGGAGTCCGACTGCTGCAACATTCTGGAGATTTTACGAAGCTCCCGAGAGGCCGGCCTTAGAGGAGCTTTCCACAGCTTTCACGCGAAATGATCATTCAGTCAACTGCAATCCAAGAACCGCTTGCGCCACGAGACATGTATGATTCATCAAGGAAATGCGTTATCACCTTGATCGTGTGAATTTTGCAGTTCTCCACGTCACCAATGCTGCCGATCTCGATGTCCTGAACTTCATAGGGCTTCTCAGGCACTGCAGAAACAAAGTAGTTTCAGTCTTCGTTCGATGCTGCAGTCACCGAATTCCTCTAAAAATTATTGAGACCGCGGTGTTTGGATGAGGAAGCAGAATCGTGAAATGACCGGTTTCTCGATGGGAGTTTACTTTCGCTGCTCATTGTGTCAGATTGAAATCCCGGACCAAAACACTCGGAGAGAAATCCAGTCAAAGAAGCCGTGAGAGTCTTGCCACTGCTCGAAGCTCCAGGAGATCGAAAGAAATGTTTGATCAGTTGGAATTGAGCGGGAATCAGCTGGCTGCCTAGGAACTCTACTTTCCTTGAGTTTCTTTGGTTCGAGTGAGCATTGCGAAGAGGACCCGTCTGCCTATCATCCGACGGGGAGAAAAAACTTGAATTGAGTCACACTCATGAGACTGATCGTCCGACGAGCAGAACAAACGACAATCAAAAGGGACGGCAGATCTAGGCGTAATCCAATTGACTCATGCTGTCAAGGCCGTCGGGATCTGTGAAACTACGTTGGAAGAGAATCCCAGAGCTTCGTGTGAAACGTTACGTCATGCCAGGGCTTCGCTTCGTTGACCTTGACCTTCGCGAACTGGTTAATGGATCATCCATATACAGAAAATGATGTCTGACAAAGTCTCCCAGGGAGCAGTCAACTCGACGTTGTTTGGCGGAGACGGTGGCTGCGATTCGCGCGCCGATCGGGTCAGTTAGAACACACCAAACCATAAACCGATAAGCACTGGAATGATTCGGGAAATTCAGAGCGATACTCACATGCGAGGACTCTCCTCTCAGCCTCGAGGAGCTGGGTTTTCGACGACGGCACCCAGCGGAGCCAAGTCATGATCGGAGCCAGAAAATAGTCTACCGGCAGAGAAACGAATCGGAGACCTGAGGCAAGAAACCAATGAGTGACTGTTGACACTGTGGTGACTCCTGAAACCATCGGGCGCACGATTTGATTGAAAAACAATGAAGTCGAGATGTCGGTCAAGTTCTCGTTGAGCTCCGCACGACTGAACAGTTCGCCCCACCGAACACAACTCAACGACACGGAGCGCCAAACACGCGCTTTCCCTTCCTCTGGAATGAGTTGCAATGGAGGGATTATGATGACATCCCAGGTAGCACCGATTATACAGGAGATCCGTCCGAGCTCTCGGGCAATGAGCTAGGGAGCGCAAGTCATGCAGAGCCAAACCCTTGAACTGGCCGCTGTGCGCAGTGGACAGGAGTAAGCCTAGAGAGTCGACGATGAGTCGTCGGTGAGCGGTCACTCACTCACTCCCGCAGAGAGCCGAGTGAGCAACGATTTGCAGGGAATGATCAAGCATTGCCAGATTCTCAATCCTCGAACAGCTCAGGTGAGTAATCAACTTACCGATCCCAATACGTGCCCGCTGCTGGCCAAACCGACGGAACTTTGTCAACTAGGAATGCTCCCCGCTTTTTCACCTGTTTCTCCGCAGAGGGTACGAGCAGTGTTTACTTACATAGCAGACGAAAGTGGCACTCTCGCCACCGTTTACCATTTTCGAAGGCAGACAATTTCGACTCGATTTCAAGACAACCACCGGCGAATACACCTCCCTCAGGGGTGGGGAAAGGCAGTTGACCCTGCACAATATTAACATGCAGCCGGGATATGAGACAGGCGGTAATCTTTGGCCACGATACTGTATACAGGCCGGTCCCCTTGGCAGCAATCACGGGGGACTCCGTCGCAGCTAGGCGTATCAAGTGTTCGCCCTCTGTTCTCGTGAGTCGTTTCTGCGCTCAATGATAGCTGCCCTTGTCGTCTGCGTATGGATTAGGGAATCCTACGACTGAACGGAATACTGTCCGGCTAATCCCGATCGGACCCGATCGGAATCTAGGGATACCCCAACATCAGAAGGGAGGCCAGGGTGCCGGATTAGCTTTTGTCGAAGCTAGACCCAGGAGTTGATGCCTCGACGGTCGCAGATAGATGGAAACCGCGCCTGATGCTAAACAACGAAGGACTCTCCGAAATTCTCTGATGCAGGCGAAGCTACGCTCCAATACATATCGCAAGGAAGTTGAATAGTCGAGGAGAGCTTCTCCACCACCGTCAATCATTCGGCAAGTTCTCGGCCAGTGGAACGCTCGAGTGAACCACTCTTAATATTCTCCGCGAACGTTTCAAGGGGATGCGCAAGGTTGAAGATTTACGTTTCCGCATCCATCAAGAATACTTCTGATCTCGAAGCTGCTCATTGAGACATCCTGTTCATTCGAACATGTCGGTCAGATAGCTCGGGTCGGGCTCAGGGCACCGCAGACGTATTCTCATGAATTGGAATCGGGGAGCAGCTTGATCTGAGCAGCTTCATCTGAGGAGCTGACAGACAGCTTATGTCATGCAGCGATACAGGTCCGTCACTCACTGTGGTGATTACACCAGCACGCTTCTAAACATACAGAACAGAATACCATCTGACAGGCGGCTTGCGAGGGACCTAATCAAGATACGGAAACAAGGATGATGGCTCCTGTTTTGATTGGCTCGGAATAATGCTAAATCAATTCAGACCGTTGGAGCGTTCCCCTACGAGGGAGCGGGGGTTGAGGGGACCACAGGTTTCAGTGGAGCCGCGATTCTCGCGACAGTACTGCACTGCGGCTCTGGGACAGCTCGAATCATGCTAATCCCAGGAAAGAAAATATAGAGACGGCTCACCTAGTCTTCGCCGACGGGTGTGGTGATGATCCGCTGATGGTCTGTTTCGCCAAGGACCTCGGAATCGAATAACGCAATCTCCATCAAGAATTCCGGGCGTAACGGAAGGCAACGTAGATTTTCCAGCGTTCACTGCGAGGTCGCGGCCTCTCGTATTCGGTGGAGGCAGTATTTCAGGCTATTCGAGGGAAAATATTCGAATCCTCCGATGGAGGTGACAAAAGGCTGAAGCCGCTAGGGATGATGATGCCTGCGAGCGCATCCGACTTCTAATGTATAGAACCGAAATTGGTCGCGATCTGAACCTCGAAGACCCTAGGAACTCAACTGATTCCTCTCTTTCTCGTCGCCCAAGCTGAGGTCGGAGGAGACTCCAAGATAGTCTGTATGAGTGCTAGGGTGACCCAGGAGAGAGGGGCTTGAGCGTGCTAGAATCGCGTCGAGGCTTGTTTATGGAATCAGCCGTGAAAGACTTGATTAGAATCGGGTTCGACCAAGTTTGGCAGTACTGACCCAAGAACAAACTACGGTATCCCGCCCTCCCGAATTATTGGTGAGTGCGGTAGCCTTCAACGTGTAACATCCGTCCAGAGAATATGGTTTTTTGAAGGAGGAGAGCACCACGGGGAAAGTGCATTTTCATCACCAAGAAATTTATCAATGGTATCGATCTGATGCAGCGTAGACAAGATCGTAATAATGTTGAACCTATTGAACAACGTACTGGCATACATAGTTCAGGCCGCAGAACATTCGTCGGCAGGGCAACAAAGACTCCACAAACACCTCCGATCGCTCATAGGAACCATCCAAGTGTTTTTCTCACATTATGCTCCTCCGGCAAGCTCAGCGCCCATTTTCGGAAGCCGATGAAAATCACGCACGACATCACAACGATGACACCACCGATGGTGAACTGATCAGGGATCTCATCGAAGAAAATGACTTGCAAAATAAATACTGCAACGATGTCTACGGTTGCTCGCATAACAGAAACCGGCCCAGCTTGCTCACATCGCAGCGATAGTGTCATCATGAGTTGACCTAGAAAGCTCAGTAAGGCCAAAGCAACAAGGAGAACCCAATCGAAGCCGTTCTTCGGCGGGTCGACCGTTCCTTGGGAGAGGAACAGCCCGGAAATGGACATGACTTCGGCTATCCAGCCGAAATTGAACATGATAACGTAAGGATCCAATTCCTTGAGCTTTCTGAGAAGAACTATGACGAGTGCAGCGAAAATACACGACAACAGCGCTGAGATGAGACCGTAGAGTCGCTCGTTGTTTTCGCCAACTAGAATCGATGTATTGTCTTCTTCCCCGAACAACATAGGCAGCTTGCTGATGAGGGCGATGCCGACGACCATTAAGCAGCACATGAGGATTTGAGATATGGAGCAAGCCTCTTTAAGAAATACTCGAGCCAGCAACACGACGAACAATGGCGATGAGAATATTATCGTGGACGCGTCGCCCAGGGGTATTTTTTGGAAGGCGTAGAATCGGAACATGAGGTTCACAGTTCCCGTAATCGCTCTCAGAAAGAGCAGCCATCGGAAGCCTGATCTCCCAAAGATGTTCTCTCCTCTGCAAACGGCTATTGGGAGCGAAAGCAAGAGTATGCCCGAGTATCGCACGGCCGCTAGCTGCGCAACGTGCATGTAATTTAGTCGTTTCACGAATACAGAACATATCGCGAAGAGGAGCGCTGAGAGCGAGGCATAAAACAATCCTTTCCAAAGCTCCCGCAGAGAAGCCTTTTCAGAGAGGTCGATCGTTTTCGCATCTTTCGAGTGGGTCTGGGGCTCGCCCTCGCGGCCATCGGGTGGTATGTCCAGCGAACCATTCGGCATCACGATCGATTCGTTCGGGACGACTTCGCGGCTGACGTCAGTTGAGTGCATTTTCGCTCAAGGAACCCGAGAGCTGTCCCGATGGTTCTGCCTCACAAGGAACCTTCTTAGAATCGACTCCTCGACCTGAAATGGAAGATGGAAGCCAACAGGTTTCTGTTTTGCAGAAGCACCCGGGAGAGTTCTCCGCTCGATATAGCTGAGAGAGAATGCAGACTAGCTCCCAAGCATAAAAAACTCCAGATTCAAGCAGGTGGTTCCGAGATATCGGGGGAGCTCCGCGGGCCGAATGATAGCACTAAGAATTTCATCCGACGCGACTTCCCATCGAATGAGAGGCAGGAGCTTCTCGTAGAAATGAACCAGTTCAATATGATTGAGGTTGTGCTGCATCTTCAACGAAATCAGGGGAGGAAACATCTTAGTCGTCCGATCTGTCCCGATCAAGAGAATCTAGTGCAGTCTGGGGAACACTTCCGGAACGACGAGAACTGGGTAGTTTAGGGATGTTTCAGAAACATCGTTCGTCGTCACGGGGAAGGAGACGATAGAAATTCTGAATACACCGATTCTGAGAGGCCATCCAAACCCGGAAAGTGTGGGAATAATTCATGCCGGAGTTACCAGGTTTCAGGCATCGCCTTACTTGAAACAACGGTCTCGGCTGCCGACGCGTTCCATTCGATTATTATTTTCATAGAATCGAATTGTAGGTATAAGTTCCCGGGATTGCGGAAATTATGAGGCACCTGTGACGCTCTCCAAAGCTTGGGTCAGATATTTCAACAGCATTTCTAAGCCTGGGGAGAACGAGAGCTCACACAAGAGCTACAGCGCAGTGTGATCTTTCTTCCTTGTTCCGAAGTCTGCCACCGTGGCAGTTTCGGGTCCACCCACGTTTCGCCGCCTGACTCCGATGCATGGTCTTTCGCGCTCCTTGTGCCGGCGCGATTTCGCAGTCTCGAGTAGCTCCAGGCAGAACAGCGGTAATCAAACAGACTATAACCGCTCCGCGTGCGTCACGTTCAACACGGACGAGCCGCGGTCTGGGCTGCTCCCGGCACCAAATCTCCGCGCTACTGGCTTTGAAATCGCTCTATGAAGTCAGAATCAAAAGTCGGCAATACGTCACTGATCTTGCGGAACATAGGACGCTTCGAGAACAGCGTACGCAGCTTAAAGCTCCACAAAGACCGTCTTGGATCTCGAGTCCGCAGTCTCTCTTGAGGTCTCCAATACCGCCGACAGTGTTCCGGCCGCATCTGGTGCACTGAATGTATCTGAATACTCCGAATGCAGTACGATTGAGAGTGGTGAGAGGAGCGATGCGGAACGTTTTATGACTCAAAGAGATATGATGAATTCGAATTTCCTGAACGAGCCCTTCTCCAACTTCGCTCAACTCATTCGACGCGTTTTCCGCGTCCCCAGCAACAACCACGTAGGGGGGCAGTGTTCTGTCAGCGATTCGAGAGAACCAATGTGGCTCGATCGCACGGGCCTTTCCTGACTTCACGCAGTATGATTTTGATCACTAACTAGAATTTCCGTCCGGAATGCGCGTGGAACACAAAAGTCATTCGTAAAGCATCTGAACGGTTCAGTAGATCAAAGAATAGGTGATTGAATGAAAACGCCTAAAAAACTGGACCTAGATTGTATAACTTTCTAGGCTTGGCAGAGGGGGGGGTTGAAGCGTCGCCGTACTCATCCTGCTTACGCTGCTGTCATTTGTTCGACGACAGACAGCACGGAGCCATATTCATAGTTCACTTCTTACCGATGAGTGGTTGGTGGAGCCGAAGTGATCCTCCGTAAGAAAGGCTTTTCGGTTTGCCTCGAAGGACTCGTACCTCTGCCCTGCTTTTCTGGTTCCACTTGTTATCTAATCTGTTCAGCAGCACAAACGGAATCTTCGTCTCTGTTGTGGTTGATCTCAAAGGCACGCCCGTCTCCCGATCCTGACAGTTGTGCACTAGAGGAGCGACCCTAAAGCTGACTAGATAATGTCTGGAATTACGTGTTGTGGTCACATCTGTTGCTCAGATGCATTGGCTGCTGTGTTTCAGGAGGCAGCGACAGATGGTGGATCTCGTTTCTGACGTTACGAAAAAATGGTCTCAGATTCCGATGAGAATATTTTTCTAGGGGCACAGCACGAAACATCAGACTTCTGGTCTTGACACACCTCCGTACTGGCGTTCCATAGAAAGAGGAAAGGGTCACAAGGTTTCTGACCTCTGGAAAGCTTCGAAAAAACACCTCTCGAGGATGAATTTTGAACCCCAGCAGTCTTCGCAATGGACTTCGCCCACATAGTAGAACTGCGGAGGATGCTCTCAGTGTGGGTGACGTTTCATCTTCTCTCGACTTTCGTTCCCTAAGACTTCCATTATCGGTTCTAGGGAGATGGTTCGTTTGGGGAGGGTACAGTGCAGGTACAGTCGCTCGAGGATCGATTTTTGACGGATTCTACGATGCTTACATGCTTGACTTTTCAAGGCACCTGGATGGCACAGAAGGTATTTCCTGCGAAGGGGAACTCAAATAGGGGGACCTCAGATTCACAACGGGAACGGTGAGTGCGGAAACAAGGAAGAAAAATAATGAGCAAAGGTTGGAAGAGCCATAGAAACAAAATGCATTCAGGCACGAATAAGAAGGATGTGAGATTCAGCTAAAGTTTAGGGCTCGCAAATACAGGGTGGTCATCGTAAGTCGGGAATTTTCTTACTCTCTCTTCTTTTGCTCATAAATCGGTGAAAAATCATCCGATTCTGGACTTTTTTTTGCTTTCGATAGGTGGAAGGATGGCGCAATCTTCCTCGAATAACGTGAATCGGTAGAATACTGAATCTCGCAAATCGGCTCAAATGTTTTTTTTTTTCAACTTCCCTCAAAAAAACAGTCGACAAACTCCTGAAGTCGACCTATCGAATTCGTAAGTGTCGAGGTCGACGATGGATAGGAACGCCCGGCAACTCCAGATTTATAGCACAGGATCTGTGAGGAGGACGATAGATCGTTTCAACCTTGACCTCAAGATCGACCTCCTGACAAGATCGCGTCCTCTCTGCATTTTGGCCCCTAACTCCTCAGGGAAGCCGGATTAGGGAAATTTTCCGATGGCGGAAAACACCGACATTGGTCCAAAGTACCCGACAAGTGAGTTGTAGGGTCGATCCGACAACTTTTTCAAAAAATTGAGGGGGCGGGATTTTCGGGGGGGAAAAAAGTTCTCGGATCGACTCGACAGCTCCCTGGTCGGGTAGTCTCGACCATTCTAAGAACTTTTTGCGATCGAAAATTTTTCCGAATCCGGCTTCCCTGAGGAGTTACGGGTCAAAATGCAAAGAAGACGCGATCTTGTCAGGAGGTCGATCTTGAGGTCAAGGTTTAAACGATCTTTCGTCCTCCTCACAGATCCTGAGCTAGAAATCTGGAGTTGCCGGGCGTTTGAGCAGCATCTTATCCTGCGTCGAACTAGACACTTATGAATTCGATCGGTCGAATAAAGAAGTTCGTCGACTGTTTTTTTGAGAAAAGTTGAAAAACAAAAACGGCAATCTTTGGGCCGATTTGCGAAATTCAGTTCTCGGGATCGCTACAAACAAGAGTTGGAAGCGAGCATTGGTCGGAAAGCGACCGGTGTGTCGAGATCGGCACAAGAACTGGATTTCGCTCCATGACAATGCCGTTCTCACGTGACAGCACCGACGAGGGACGAGCTCGGATGCGAAATCCTACCTCACCTTTTTCACCACCCTTTCACTCACCACTTCCCAGCCTTGGCGCCATCTGACTATCACCTCTTCATTTCCCTGGGACGCGTTATGGGAAACAACTGGTTTCGCTCTCGGGGGAGAGTCCGAAATCGGCTCCTCGGTGAGTTGAAAACTCGGGAATCCTATGGCATTGTTTCGATTCGGGAAGGAATTGGGGAATCTCTCAATAAAACCGGTTTCACACCGGAGGACCTAGTGTTTCAAAACGGCAGCAAGCGGTAGACCCGGAATTGTTAAGGGTTCGAAGCTCAGCAGCTGCCTGCTTGCATTTGGACTCATGGAAGTCTGAGCCCTGGAATTCGATCGTTCGAAACTTCGTTTCCAGAATACCCGAAATGATCCGAATAACAGCCTGCACACACGAGCGGATTTGGTGGACTGCTCGAGGATCGAAATATCGCGATTTTCGATCCCGTCAAATCTGCGAATATGTTTCCGTGTTTTCCCAATGTGACCGTGAAGTTCGATGAATGATAAGATGTTCAGCTTCAGTTCAAGCTACGAAATGTGAAACGAAAGAAGTGCGACTACGAACTCGCTGAACATTCCGTCCTGAGCAGAGTGAATTTCCGTCAACCGTATTCACTCGCCGGATCACGAAACTTCATCACTGACGTGTCCGTGTTCCTGAAACACCTCCAAAACTGAGAGTAAACCTACGTTGAACTCCTCGGTACGCGAGCCGCTGCCCTCTCGTTGGGCGAGAACCCCAGTTACCGCTTTTACGTTCTGTGAATCCAGACGAGGCGTAGAATTCGATACCGAGGAATCACTCTGGGATCACCTGTGTGACCCTCTCTCTTGTGATCATCGATTCGAGGTTAGGGTTGAGGGGTGGCATTGTCCGAAAAAATCGCCGATTAGCACTCCTTTTTCTTACGCCACTGGGCTCGACGGATTGAGTATTCGGCGGTCGTTTTCTGAACTCCCTGACGGTTCTTCATGATTTTTGGCGAATAAAGTGCGGACGAATGCTTGAATGACGGATGCTCAAGCTGTGATTCTCATTCAGGCCGTTGCCAAGTATGATATTCCTGCACTACCTCCTGAATCCGTGATCGATTTTCGAGTATCTTAGCAATGCTCCGATCCAGAGGCTCATTGAGTACCGGAAGCGCATTGTTCCCACATCAACCTCATTCTGAGGACTGAGCGGAGAACCCTTCCGTACTCTGAGCTGAAGTTCGCTACCTATGGATCACCTCTCCGTGACTCCCGAACCGTCGAACAGGGCGCGCCCCGACCGGAATTCTCACTTACCCACAAACCATCCCAGTGTGAACAGTTCATCTCTCCCAGACATTCTCCGCTGGATCATTCCAGAGATGTTTTTCGAAAAACTCCCTCACGAAAGCATCTCTGAGCCTTCCAGAGAGTATTATTGCGTTTCCCAAAGCAACAGGAGGAGGGGGGGGGGGGCGGCACAAAGTAATATTGGGCTCTTCCTGTGGAATCGATGCAATGCTCGTACGTATGAATGATCCTGGAATTCGGCCTGATACCCCAATCCACAGGCCTGAAAACGGGCGACCACGGCTCCGTTGGAAGTCCCCCCTACCCATGGGAGTTTCCTCCATCCATGCTCATGGGAGTTTCTCAAAAGTCTTCTTCTCGCCATATTCGGGTCTCGCTCCCTATGGATGTTGGCCTGTGTCTTTCAAAGAGACCCGCTCTACATTTAGCTTCCCCCATATCTGGTCAACATTATGAAGGAGACTCCGTCCTGATAAGAGAGTGTGAAGCGAGACCGCAAGCCGTTTTACCGGGAATTGGAGGGGTAAGAAGGAATGAGGATACGGAAGCGGAATGCCCCGTGTGCGTCACGGTAAACGATTCAGGTGGGTTATTCCCGATCGGACTCTTAGCGTTGGAATCTATCGCGAACACAGAGTCAGACGTTCGAGTTTCAGGAATGTAACAGACTAGAAGGGTTGAACGCAGTCGAGGGAAACGGACCCGATAAGTTCAAGCCGTTTCGTTCATCTCCATGTTCCCTGGGTTTCGGACATGACCCCAAGAGCCCAGTCTCGAACGGAACACGTGGCTCTGATCTCTACATTCTCGGGAGCTCGAAACCGATCACAGCGACCCAGTTAAAGAAGAACGCCATTCTGGATTGGACGCAGGCTTCATTGTGAAATCTTTGCTGAGGCCTTAGCTCGAGTCACTTGAGTGAATATGAATGCCCGCGCGGCTCACGAGTAGATACCGCCTCCGAAATACGGCAGATACAAGAGTCGCCATTATTTCAATCACTAGCGGGTTCTCATCTTGCTTGTGAGACGAGAATACATACATGGACCTCGGTCTATACAACTTTGATTTTCGCCCGTTCCCCGAGCACCCCATACCCAGTAAGAAACGTAAATTAATGTCAACATACGAAAATATTCGCCATTCGATCCAAATTCACGTCTATTGGTACTGGGGAATTTTCGAACTCAGGTGGTCGTCCCGTTTCGAAGTGCCAGCCTCCTCAACATCGTTCTGGCGCTGTTTCTGCCGTTTCTGGAGTTGTTCCTTCCACCGATGCTTCGGTAGTGAAGTTTCCGACAGATCAACTTGGTTGGTTTGCATCTTGAAGGCGAATCGAATATGATCCAAAACCGTGATCATGTTAAAGTACTGGAATTTGAAAGGAAAGTCAGAATCGTAGAATTCTAAGAGGAATACTTCCTACTCCTCGTTTATCTTCTTCCCTCCGAGCTGCTCGTCCGCTCGCTTCCTCCCGTAAGTTCAACAAAGCTTCCCACCTCGAACGAACGCATGCAGAGATATCTCCGGCGGTTGGAGTTAGTTAGGCAGTAACGAGTATTCGTCGTGTGAGTTCCGTGTCGCCTCTGCAGATTGGAGAGGGAGAAGGACTTTCAACGTTTCGCTGATGAAGCTTACGGAGGTCAAGAATGTGCATCCTTGAAGCACGGCTCATGTCCTGATGGGAAAGCTGAGCGCTTATGAGTTAGCGAATCGATCATCGCACGGAACTATCCTTGTGGCATATTGTCCTGCTGAGGACGCGGTGTCATCATGGAACAATTGCGCAAGAAGTTCTGCTGCGCGTTTCAACCGTCAAAAAAGTCTCAAAACTTCCCGCGCCCCCTTGTGGAGCCGTGTTTTCTACTGGGTTCGAAGCCACGCAACCCGAGGGGCAGTCTCGAAGCAGAGCGACGACTGATGGGGGCTGCGCCCGCGCAGAACGCGCCCATATTCAAGGACTCCGAGTGATTGTCGACGTAAACTCCATAATCAAGATGGATCGCTGATCATCTCCACTGGAAGTCGGCCATATTCGGCGGAACGAGACTGACTCGGTCTCGTTCCCAGGTCCCGTCACTCCCTGACGCAGCCGCGTCGTCTACCTCGGAGTACTTTATTAGAGCAGCCAAGGCGGCAGATGCCTTGTTCTCCTCGGTTGGTGACTGGCTCGGCGACATCGACGACGACCTCAACGGCGCCAACGAAAGCCTTTTGTGTCAAAGCCACGGGCTCTTTCTGGCCTGTCTGTGGGTGCGGTAATGACTCAGATATGAGCGGAAAAATGCCGGGATTCTGCCGAGACAGCGAGCAATGCAAGTCACGAACACCATCAATATCCGCAGGTCCAACCAATATGCGTCGGCGGTGTGAAGCCCCAACATTCGACGCTTTAAGCGTTCGCCTCCGGTGCGCGAAGAGCATGCTCACACAACGATGGCGCACCGCCACGCAGTCAATAGCTATTCGTATTCTCCGAGAAAGACGTCGTCGCGATTCGACTCGAAGGAGATTTCCAACACCTGATTCCAACAGAGCACCGACTCACCGTGTCTCTTTTGTCTCTGGTGATGTGTTCGAACATGATTTCTACGATACAGATGAGAAATGCGGCACAGAGGCCCATGAACAACAGAATGAAGGCGCCCGACAAATCCACTGGAGACAGGGCGCGCAATTCCACGCCTTGTTTGTCCTTCGAGTCGTCTTCGCCGAGGTCATCAACGTCATCAAAATCTCCATCGTTGTCAACGTCACAGAACCTGAAAATATGAGCTGTCTCAGCTTGAGCTAAGAATTTCTGCAGTCATCTCCTGTGTCTTATGTCGCATGGCGAAAAATTCCTACACGGTGTCACGAGTCGACTCCCTGGGACAGGAGTTCCTAAGTTACAGAGCTACCAAGGGATCGATTTGGAGGGATTTCCTGGCGATAACACCCTCATCGCTAAAGCTAGAATGCCGTCTCAAGAGGTGCTGTATTATGGGCCGCCGGGAATGGCCCATCGCAGCTCTAAATGCTCCAATGCGCGTACTGTCTCGTCACAACGAACAACGTCACTGCGACGTTTCCGATACGATGAACCCGTTTCGCTTATGTTTTTTGAGCTCCTCCAGTGGGAGCGATGTTCCGAGATGGGCGTAGCTCGATTCGCGGAATAACTAACCTTCTCGTTTTCCACCAGCGCTCCTCGCGTTCCTGAACTTGACCCTTCGCCTGAATGAGTAAGACAAGTTCGGAAAGGAGGCGGTTCGTTTTGATCGGGTTTTCTGTGGGGCGGAAAGCACGCGCTGAGATCGTAGCGGCACCATTTCGAGCGATGCCGAAATACCATCGAACGAGCCACTCACTCTTGCTGAGGCCGATCCCGTAAGCGGCATGGTTTGAGAAAGGCTTCGTCATCATGAGATCACATGATGACGCCACGATGAATTTCGCCGAAGCGTATTCCATGACCAGAGCGAGTGAGTCGTCGGCTTGTATCCGCTCGAGAGCCTGGGAGAAATTCCTCATTTTGGGCGTTTCGAACTTCTGCATGCGTTTGTTGATCTCCCAGAGGATTGGTGCGTGAGATGACTGCAACGAAAGCTCAATGTGATGTCTTCTCTCCGTCTCAGAAGACCTTCCCGGCCAGCGCTCTTCACAACAAATGGAGTATGCTGATCCTTTCGAGCGTTTAATAAACTGCTAATATCACAGAAGCAAAAGGAGACGCACTCAGTTCTGAAGTAGCACGCCGCAGGTCAACTCGGTTGTTCATATATTTCACTTAAACTGGTGATGGATGTGCTCAGCAGGAAACTTCTCTTGAGGAAGAATTCTTTCGGGTCGTTCCAACGCCGCGGCCGCAATGGGGAAAAAGGCCTCGAGGAGCCATGAGCGACGACGTCTTTTCAAGAAAAATGTGCTTTGCTTTTTAGCCAACTACAAGTATAGGGGGAGCGTTTCCTTTCCACGCTCCCGGTCACTTGGGCCGGTGGCAAGATAAGAAAATCACAGACGATTCAACCAGCTTCTAGATCAAGCGTCTCTTTCAAGCCACTCTCGATCCAATTACGGCGATCTCTTTCAGTGAGAACCCTATCTCACGCTCGTCGCTGTGACTACGATGGAATTTGCATAAGGAATCAACGGCCGAAATCGCTGTTGGAACCAATCAAACCTTTCAACTATGCGACCCCGGGGTGTCGATTCATCAAGTTCCAGGTTAGTTGGAGTTCTTCCCCTCTTCCCTGGAGACCTACATCTTACTCCCATCGGAAGCTGTTCTGAGCTCGTCCACCGATTCTTCCAATCTCTCGGAACAACAGTACGGTACAGTACGCTACCTGCAACGTGCGACACGTAGTTCCATCCTTGATGCAGGTGAATTGAATAGAGCGACTCTTCAGAAGGCCATGTATTGTTTCGAATCGAGAAAAATCGTCATCGATCCAGAGGACACTCTCGCACAGGTTTCCCACGATGATTGCCAAAATGACGAACGTAAAGAAGTACCAAACTCCGGCGAGTACCCTTGTCGCAGTTGCACTGGAATAAGAAAGAACCATTCACCGAGCGCGAATTGGTAATTTTTTTCACAAGCCAGAGAGATCTCGAGGTAGGCAACTTTCAGGCAATAACGCGGAATCGCGAGATCAGCTCGAGGGCCAAATGTTGCACAACGACCACATTCCTGGGGGCTACATGCATTTCCGAAGAGGCCTTACTTAGGATCCAGATGTAATCTCTGATGCACGAGTGTACTGAACACGAAAAGTAGGCAGTTGCTGACTCCGAGCTGGTTTTCCACCTCGTCGGAGCCCCCCTGGACCTGGATGTACTCCGCGAGACAGAACCTGGCGCACATGTACATGACCATGGCGGTCAACAACCCGGCCACTATGGTGTACACCCACACCTGAATGAGCGTCGAACCGTAAGTTAACCAGGCGCTGGTCTAAGTTCCTGCATGTTTCAATGAGCTCGATGCATTGGCATTACTCAGGTCGAACTGTTTCTCTCGTTCCATATGCCGATTGGCTCACCTCTCTGGTCAGGGGTAAGAAGAATGACCAAACCCCTCCGGGCTTACGTGCCGCCGGGGCTCGGATCACAGCCACCAGTTGAGCTGACATGAACGGGAGAGTGAAATCGACCGCACGAAGTCTTTCATCCGAAACGACGAGATCCGCAAGCGCAACGTTCGCCCTCTGAAATTGCGTCCGATTACACTCACGTCGCTCGAACGTATTTCGGAATCGAGCTCGAATCGTATCTTGGACGAATCCGGCGAAATGGGTGGAATAGTCGACTTCTCTAAAAGCCAGGTCTCGCGTCCGCCAAAAATTGTTCAAATATTTTATCCACTCGTTCGAGAGCTCCGCGGAGCCTGTAAGAGTCACATCACGTCCACAATGAGGGAGCCAGAGCTCCTTCCCAAGTGTGTGTACTCCTTCACCTCCTGCGTCTCTTAAACGTGGGGGTGCTATTCGCTCCCATTCTCCCAACAGAGTGCAATATCTCACAGTAGATGTCCCAGCGGCTGGTCGTTATGACGCGTCTCGCTCAGCTCAACCAACGAGCAAATTTCCTTGATTGCAGCGGGAGCAATCACTGCTGAACTCGGCACGCCGGGCGTTCTTCCAGCCTTCTGACTCCGAATCTTTCTTTGAGATGTGCGGGCGGAGCAGTAGGACCATTCCGCACTGCTTTGTCGCAGATCATGGAACGAACTTCTCACAGACGGGGAATTATGGATGTGGTATTTCAATGCAGCTCACCTCATGGACGAGTTCTCCGATCATACCATTCCAGCTTACTGTGCCATTTTCAGAACGGGTCTCGACTCCGTAACGCCCGTCAGGCGATAGATACAGTTCATAATCGATCGGCTTCGGTGATCTTTTTCGAATATCTTCTAGAATATCGATTAGGAAGCCCTTGTATCGTGGACGCTCCTCTGTAAAAACGGATGAATTTCCGAGGTCATGAGAAGCGTCAGGCTAGAGCAGCCCCGACTCAGCGGCAACAGGAGCAAATCGGAGGAATTCAGTCAAGGCTTTGCTTCTTCAAAACATTAACCGAGGAGGAAATGAATTTCGAGTGACTCGAATGGTATTGTACGATCGTCTCGCAGCGTAGGGATGCTCACCCGTCCAATGGTTCTCATCCTTCATCAGCCAAGGTTTGTTCTGGAATGGTAATTTTGTGCTCAATCCAACCAGCACAGGTCTATTCGTCCAACGAAACCTCGTGTAGACGTGCGCCCCACCCATACCCGTCTCGCGACTCCATCGGCAATACTCACGAGGACCGTAACAATCTTGAGGTGGATGTCATCGATTTTGATTTTTTCCTCTTTGGTGAGTTCGAATTCATTCTCGTCATTCGTGATGTTCAAACCACCCGATTTGGACCAGATTCCAATCTGCAATAAGGAACAGACTCGAATCGTCTCCAGGACTTCTGGGAACCTTTGAAGGAGTGTAGCGATGAACATGTATTGCCACGTCAGTGGTAACGAAACAATGAGTCGCATCGTGGATCGGAGGACTCCCGCACTCCACACACGAAGAAGAGTCACTCAGGAGTCGCTTGCAGAACCAATTTTCTCGGTATCCGACACGAGGCATATTTAAATATTGAAATGGAGGTACCCAGACGGCCGTATCCTCAACGCACCTCTTCTAACCCATCCGTTCCGAGCTCAGTGACGAATAAAATAAAGTCTTCACGTATTCCTTTCTCGTTGAAATTCACCCTCCCTGTCGCTCCATCGAAGGTTCTCTAAAAGAAGGGAAGGTTTCGCACGTTATTCGCCACGAGCATGATTAAGATCCCATTTTCTCGGAAAACCTTCTATATCATGCCTGACGGTGGTAAGGCTTATCTGCATAACTATCTCCGGAGTCGTTCGTTTCTCAATCACCAAAAACCTGTATCGATCGACTTTCTGGTGAAATGCCGATCAGACCCCGAATTCCGGTCGTGCGATGACAGAAAACCAAGAACTTTCCTAGCTGAGGGCCAAAATCATGGTTCTCGATCGTCGGCTTCGACGACAGAGGCAACGGCTCCTACCCGTCTTGCCTTCATCTCGAGTGCGACTCTTCAGGGATTAGAATTCCATTACGAGCAAGTACATCTCTCCAACAGCTTCTTCCCTCTTGTGTCTCTCCTGCCTCGCTTTTTCCCGGCTCGTCTTACGTCACATCCTGGTTGTCGTCTCTGTATCATCGTGTTCTCCGAAGCTCTTCAATAGAGCCGAAAAGCTCACGACAGAAGGGACTGAACCCAGCCCTACTTGGAAAATCAGGCGGGCATGCGAGTCGAGTCGACTCCGCCCGATTGGCACACATCGAGGGTGTCCCGACAAAGCGGCGGCTCGGCGAACCATGGTCCGTATGACCGAGGAAGAGCCCGAAAATAGTAGACGCTTCATGATCCTGCATGCGGAGCAGTGATGAAAGGAGGAATACAGCTTCGTAGCAGCCCACTTCTCTCACAACTCACGGGATGAGGTATACATGTTAGCCTACTATACAAGTCAAAATCCTCGTCGAGGATGGGAGAAAGTCTTCATAGTAGTTTGTTCTTCAGGCACCAAATGCGGGGAACCCACCGACCCGGGATTCCGCAAACATTCTCGATTGATTTCATCGCACTGAATAGGGAAACTATTCGAAACCGTCGCAGGGTAGCCCGAATGAACGGGGATGTACCATATCACTGCGACTCGGACCAAGAATTCTCGATCGATCGGGATGAAAACTCGAGTCATAGTGGCGTTTCCTATTGATATATTTGGGCATCCCGATTGTCGCTCGGATTAGGAGTCGCCGCGACCATACAGTGGCCAAATTAGGCGGGGGTCTGCTGCAACGCGGGAGACGAAACTCACGGGGCTCGCTCCCCAGTTTCGCACAGGCTGTACTCCATCCTTTGATCTCTCCTCGGGATGCTAGCAGACGGCGGAACTCAATCCGGGAATGGGGAACGAATATTTGTGACCGTTCCCGTCTGGCTCTTTTTATGAACAATTAGACAGACCGACCAACCTACAGACCCACTCAACGAGTACGCCGCATAACGTATGAATCGCTGACTCAGCGAATCGCATAAAAATTCGCGAGCCCTATCCGGGTCAAGTTGGCCGCCAATGCTCGTGTTTTTTTCCGATCCGTATCTCTGAACCGTAGCTAAGTCTCTGATTCTGCTGTGGTGAAAAACCAGCGAACAAGAGGATACACCAAAATACCGATGCGACGGTTCAAACTGGGAACGACGCGTCCATCAGCTCAGGTTGAGAACCCTGCAACAGTCGTTGGGACCTCTCATCCTGTATCTGGGAATACGGAACCCCAACGGAATCCGGTAACGTGTAGGGAATACAGCTGCCTCAATCGAGCAACAGCGGGAGAGGGTGAGAACTACGGATCCCTGACAGCAGTGGTTAAAATTGTTCGAAACCTCACAAGATACCCTTGGACAAGCCAGATCCTTTGACCGCCGTGTTCTAACGACCATGCCGTGATCTCATCGCGGCTCCGCAGTCCGTGATGCAAGGTCCAACAGCGATACGGACGAGCAAGTTCAGGCGAAGAAACTTTGGATGGTAAACAAAAATGTCAACACGGCTTCTGATCAATTCGCAGGTACATATCTCGACCTAGCTTCCGATCGAACAGGAAAGAGGCCGCGGTCAATCGAGACGGGGCTCTTCGGATGGAGACTCCAGGTGGAGGAAGACACAGCTGGTGAACACAACGAACTGCGCAACCTCAAGAGTACTTTTCAGTCTTGGAGGCCGGCTGGTCAAACAGTCTGTTTTCATTTTGCGACAACAAGCGTTCGTAATATCCTCGGGCGAAGCGTCCGTCCATCATAGCTTGGCAGGAGGGAGGAGAGCTAGAAGGAGAAAGTTCGGCTCTTCTGAAATAAGTATAAGACACATGAATGACACAGAAGTCTTGGAAACCAGACAAAAATATGCAGCAGAGACAGAGCAACGAGCGGACGGGGGAACGAAGCGGCGAAGCCACCGTCGAAAACCCGAGAGATGTCGTTGTCGAAAGAAAAGGAGTCGTGTTGATTCTTTTCATTTTTCACATTTTTTCTTCTCTCCGAAAAGCGGGAATTCCTCCGAAACCGTCGCCAAGCCCTGAAGAAGAAGAATAAGAGGACCCGAGAGCGACAAGCAGAAACCCGTCATGAATATTCGCCCCCAAGGAACGTAATGCAGCGAGGGAAACAAATAACTGAATATGCGGTTCTTGAACATATGCGCTCCTCTGCTTTCCTACAACGTTTCGGTCCGCTAGGCGAACATTCCAGCCATGCTCCCCACGTTCTCCGTGTTCTGTTAAACAAGGAACGTCTACAACGAAGGACGGACGTGCATTCAAAACAGGCTCTGACCTTTCATGGAAGAGCGAACCAATAAGTTGAAAGGAAAACCCGTGAGCAGTGAAATATAGCGGAACAGAAACTCCATAATGAATCCAGGGGATGCAGACCGACGGGTCAGGGATCTCGCTCAGCTGGAGACATTGACTGGACCGAGGGTCCCACGACTGTGTTCCGCGACCCATTTACCGAGAATAGAGTTGTTACCCCAGTCTGATTCGGTCAGCGGATTCGGGATGATAGCCGATGGGTAGGCCAACGTAGCTTTTCTCTCGCTCTCGCTTCTTACGTTCTAAGCGTCTCGGACTCCGTATTAGAATCAGAGATGATCCGCAGTGAGTTCGCCGAGCCGCCAGTATTCGAGGAAAACATTCTCCCCGACTTTTTTAGCGCGAAAACTCCGGGCTCCAAATGGATAGCGACTCCCCAAAGTCCTAATCGATCGCGTTTCAATCATAACCTGCCTCTGCAGAGCCGTTTTTTTTGGTCAAGTATCCGAGAAGAACGAGTAAGGGAATCATATCGACGCTCGACACGCAACCAATGTGTCTGCATTGTTTCGTCAACATACTCGGATAACCAATGTTCCCTAACTTCGTTCGATTCCAAGAACCCTCGGAAAAACGGATGGTCGCCTTCTCTCACTACAAAACTCTCAAGAGAGAATGAACAATAGGAGCTTCGACGTCGGTCACCATTTCGGTGAAGCACGGTGGAGAATCGTCGCCTACCCAGAGGTATGACTTTTTCGAACACGTCTCGATCCGGCCGATTCGTCTGGTCTCCGAGTGGAAAGCGGAACTCCACTCCGATGTTCGATAGTCTTCTGGAGCATATGAGAGCTCCGAGGTAAATGGACATGGAGACGCCGAATGGTTTAATTTCTCAAATCTCCCATGGAGTCGCCCATGAGTTCGCCGGAGAGTGACAGAGCGTTTGGGTTACAGTCCACCACAGAGAGCATCGCTGAGGGATTGCTCGCACTCGTTGACGCTACCTCCACAAGGTCCATCAACGAAGGTAGTTAACGCACCCTCGACGATTTCGTTAGCGAATCCTGATACACCACTTTCATACGAAACGGACTTCTTGGAGTCCGCTGACGCAACGACCCTTGCAAGAGACGTTAATAGAGTTGCGATGTTCGCCGCCGAAGAGCTGGTTCGAGCTATTCGTGAAGGGGTAGTGTCGTAAAAATATAGCAGAGACCTAGGGGATCCCTACAGAGATTCGTGGCATACCCTCTTGTTCCACAAATACATGGAGTCCATTCTGTCTGCAGATTCATCCGCAAAAGCTTGCAATGCTTTTGTGGCCCCAATTCAGCGTTTGCACACGGGATGAACGGAATGTTTTGAAATCACGTCGATTCAGAGCGCTTTTCGGAGTGAAATCGAGTGCGATTCTTTTTTCTCAATACTGATGTTGACTACTCTGTCCCTTCGTAAGGAAACCCATTGAGGTATCGCTGTCACAAATCCATGGAGCTTCTTTACGAGGAATGAATAAGTGACCCCTCCTCCTGCAGAATGATAAAAACGAGAGACATGACTCGGAGCGGCCACATAACTTGTTCCGACAGGATTGTGCGCTGGAACCAGGGCCGGTTTTCCTCGGGAAAAACTGCGGTAAAGTTGGACCTCTACCCATTATCGACATGGCCGTCGCTCGTCCTCTTCTGCTCGCTCCGGGCCGCCTTTCCGTTTTCTCCGAGACATGCGCACCGAATATTTTCCTCGTGAATATCCGACCTTCAGACACCTGCTGCTAGGGGATCATGTCTCTATTCTCGTTTCATTCTTCTAGGGGTCAACAACAACGGGACGAGACATGCGACCCGAAGCTGCATGTGCAAACGCGCCTCGTCATCAACGTTATCACTTCATTAGCGTGCGCCTCCTCTCGGCTCCCATGTAGATACATTCTCGACGTGAGACGGAATGTTCGAGTCAAGCCGCGTGGACAAATACGAATGGATGATATAGCGGCTCAGACGGCCCCCTGGTAACCAGCGACTCATGGTGGGCATAGAGCGACCAACGAGACGACGGCGGAGAGAAAGTCATTCAGAACATGCGACATAGCGAGAACGCCAGAGAGGGAGGCTTGCAGCAACTCCGCCCTGAACTCTGAGTGCCCACGTTTTGTGTATTAATGAAAGTGTACTGCCGGGCTCATATGGAAGCAAAACAACAAGGAGAAACGATCATGGAATCATGTAACCAGCATGCATCGTTCACTTGGTGACGATTTGAGCTCTCACTTGAGCTGGTGGTCGACATTTCCCTGTTGTAACAACCGAAACTTGCCCCAACCAGCCCCGACGATGGTTCATGATCCCCGACTGGAGTGAATGAAATGAGCCAGTCTGTCAGCCGAGCGAGGAGTTTGTCAATAACGGGAGTATCAAATTGTCGTATAGAGTCTTGGATCCCGGCGAGGGAAACAGCGTGACCCAAGAATCAATATAAAAGAGGGAGCTAGTAGCGTTGCAGGATTGAGTCGCAAGTGCTAGAGCCCTTTAAGAGCGTCTCGAGTTGGATCTAAATAAGATACTCTCACTCGGAGAGGAGTCTCTGATCCGACGGACATCGTATGGCATCCAGGAAATGTCAAGGTCGCGGTCTGTCGCAGCCTGCAGCAAGCGTGGAGGAATCAGGCGCAGACCTAAAATGAGATGTTGGCATGTACAATATCAAGATCGTGTCACATCCCATCGCTTTATCTGACATCTGAGCGCAAGGCTGCTGGAAGCATCGCCCATAGTTTCATTAGCTCTTGCTCATTGGCGTGCACGACTCAATCGGATGCTTACAATACAGGCGAGAGCGACGATCCCGTCGTCGAGCACGATGTCAAGGTTCCTCCGGCGGAATACGATAGGTAAGCCGGCGGCGCGATGTGCAGCCTCGTTTATTCTAGCTCATCTTCCCATTATCGGCGGAGAACTATTCACTCGGGGTATGGAAGCATCGGTGACCTGACGAAACACTAAATTCCGCTCGAAATTGAGAGGTCCAAGCTCGAACGGTATTTCGGTCATCAAAATGAGCTCCCAGAGTCGTGTGACGTTCCTGAAAACGTTCGGGGACCGGTTGCGGATCTCCTACCAACGGGCAAGTTCAACTCCGCTCGAACAGCACAGCCCGCAACAACCCTGGCAGGAAACTCCGTTTTAGTCCCTCGGCTGAAGTTACGAAACATCAGAGCCGATGATGTAGGAGAGATCCGAGCGTTGTTTGATGTTATTGCCGGCCTGTCTCGTCAGAGGCTCTGAGTTCACCGTCAAACACAGGATCACACTATCAACTGAGATGATTTTACGAGTGCCACCGACGAGCGACTCGGAGAGGAGATCGAATCGACGGGCGAACGAATGAGCGTACGGCTACTGATATTTGTAATCGCATTCCTTCATGGTGTAGTACCTCTAGCAGAACCATGCAATTTGCTGTCGGCGCAGTCACCAGCTTAATACGCAGCTCATAAACATTAAGGAAACGGTCCAGAGCGGGTTACCCGGCGTTGTCTCTTGGCTTGATGTCTTTCGACTCGTTCTCCTGCCCGACAAAATTCCATTCCTCCAGGAGACCGAGAACTTAGCCGGAGTATTTTCGACGTTGAAGCCGTTTCCTTTTCCATGGTTTCCTCTTCCCGTCCGGATTCCGCTCGCGACTAGGTCCGTCAGCGCTCATCAAGAACATTGCGAAGACTCGGCTGAATTTATCGGAGGGATGATCGGAACGGATATGTTGTACCGAATTGAAACACTTCCAGTGCCACGAGCCCCGCGGGCGCTCCTCAGTCTTCCCGCTCGCCGTCCGAGGGCAATGGGCTACCTCCAGAATGCCACTCGTTCCTTGAGACAACCTCACGAAACCTTCATTTGAAGGTTTCAGTGGCCCTTGGGTAGGTGCTGCAGATGAACTACAACCGGTTGACTCAATGAGATAACACTGCTGCTTCCGTCCGATCGTCGGGCGTGGACGAGCGAGAGTGCCGAATCCTTGGCATCTGGGGATCTTCGAGAATTGCCTGAGCTCGATGACCGTTCGTCCCGCCCGAGTCGCCCTCCACAGCGGCCTGTGACTCAAACATGCATTCCGTTCGAGAGACAGCCCTACGAAACGTGGAGGGCTCACAAAATCGCAACTGATTGCTCTACTAATCTATGCCTCGACTCTGAGGCGAGTTCCTCCCGTGATTACGCGAAAAAATGCATCCGTTGTTGCGTACGAATTCCGCTCAAACTGTGCAGAGGACGGAACTAGGATAGCGTAGGCTTTGGAGTCCCAGAGATGACAGGACGAGGATCTCGTTGATGTCGAACGGAGCAGGTCCTATCCCAAATTCAGAAGTTACTTCATGGAGCTTGAGGGCACGGACGAACCGTTCTGGTTTCGTTCTTTCTTCGGTCCAAACCAGGGTTCCAACGGTACCGGAACTGCTGACGCTCGCGAGTCTCTGGCTGCCAGGAGTAGTGTCTCTCATCATTGTTGCACAACTGGGGATGAGTCTGGGATTCTACGGGTCTCCCCTCCTCCCCACCTTCATCGGAAATGACAGTTATAACTGGTGTCAGATAATGCGAGACCAGACTACCGTTTTAATTCAGTCAGGATCGGTCAATCCGTTCAGGTCACATGTCGAATTATAGGGGGGCGCACGGGATCAAGGTCCATCATCGGTGAACAAGCTCTGTTTCCACCATGTGATCGATGGAACCAAGCGGTCAGGCCGTAGTTGGCCGCTTCCAGTGGCACAAGGAAGCCACGGAAAAAGCTTCCGTTTCTTTTCTTCTCGGGGCGAGTTGAGTCTCAATTGTGAGTCGGACCAGCCACTCCCCATCGTGAGCCGTGAGTTGTTCAGATCGGTTTTCCTGCGTAGGGTAGATCGCCAATCCTCCCTCAGAGCCCTTCGTGCTGATCAGGTGGATTAAGGCTCCAGCCTTGATTGATCCCGAGAATCTCGACTCTCATGCGAGATTCTCGAGACAAATTGGAGAGGCTGTTTGCAGTCGAAGCTTTGGCGTTCCACGTAAATCCTCGACGGAAGACTCACGCAGGAGGCGAATCAAGACCGGCTGACGCTTAGACCCAATTTCGCAACTCCCGTCGAAAAGGTGGAACCAGAGTAGTGGTCACGGGGGGCTAGCTGGAGTCTTAGCTCGAGTCATTGTCTACAAAGGGTGCGTCTGGTAACATTTGATGACAAGCCGATGGAAATCTTTCGTGGTGCACCATCTTCCCGGAACTGGTGATCCCCAGAACGGATCCGATCCTGACCTATTTACCGAGGTGTATAGGACCCTACAAGGATCAGGTGGGGCTGGAACGCGATACCATCCGGCTCCTAGGTTTAGGTGAACAGCTGGAGGGACGGAACATTGAAGGACTCGAGATTTTCTACGGTCCTGATATGTTTGAACATGACGACTGGTCCAAGCAGAGCTGACTATCGAAGCACGAATGGTATTTATATACAGCAGAAACAGGACTTCGACAATGAGCAGTTTTTGGAAAGGAGCACGAATCTTGCTAGAAACAGAATGATACTTTCTGTAAGCAGGTGTGAATGCTAATTGTAAGTCGTATGAAACTGGACTAGCTCACAGGGACCGTATTATCGGACGACGATCGTCACGTGCTGTTACTTCCTACGAAACGCGACCTAAGGACCGCGAGCGCACGGAAGTCGGGAACGTCCTACACCCGGAAAGTGAAGTCCGTCACGACCATCGAGTTAATTCGGACCAAAACAATCGACACTGGAGCCGTGGGCTGCCATTGGAGCCCCACGGTCGTCGACCGAAGAAGTAAGAGTTCAAAACATATCTCGTAGATCGTGACCTGTTCCATAGTTCATTCGATGCTCCGCCAAAGAGTTCTGATCGGACACTGAAGATTTCTGATGCTCTATCGGGATGCTTAACCCCAGAAGTCATGATGGTCGCCGGTGCCTCTTGAGCTTCCTCATGGGGCCTGGCTTACCACTTCGGGCTTATGATTGAAGGCATCGAATTCTTCAAGTGGCCATGCCACACTGTCTGAATATCCTGGCACTGTAACTGTTGGGCGAAATATTAAACATCTAGTTACATCTCAGGGGCTCCGAAACGAAGGTTCATGGCACCGGTGACGTTGCGGGATGGACTCCCATGCATTATCGGCTGAAATGGGGACTTTCGGGGCACACTTGAGCTCCGATAGGGGGCCAAGGGAAGGGGAACATGGACGAGGACAATTCGGTCATCTCGGAGTTTGGGATGCGCTCTGTTATCGACGGTAGGACAGTGGGCGACGCGTTACTCCGAAACCCCTCCTTCATTTTGCATCGAGCCTTCTTTGGAAAGCCATCTTTTGTAGCCTATCAATGGGATTCATGCGGGATATCGGTGTGCAGGGGATAGGACGATTGAACGAGATTCTATGAATTCTCAGTGCCATAAATATTCGGTATTGAAGCTCTCAGGAATCTGCAGGGAGCTGAACGAGGATCAACGTCGATCTCGAGAGTCATTGAGCTGATATGCGGCTTCAATGATGGCCAGGCACCGTGAGACAAAGACAGAAATTTGCTCCACGAAGAAGTTCGTGCGAGCCATCTCTGTCCTTGGGAAGCCCGTGGAAAATTCGAATCGCGCTTCTTGATTCAGGACTTCGAGGCGATGACTACCCCGACACGAATCACCGGGAAGAACGCATGTAAGAGGAATCGCGTGAAAAAGCTTCAAAACATCGAATCCGTCGATGGTGGGTGTCACGTCATTTCCCTCCTCACTTCCAGAGCCCCGAAGAACAGGCGCTCAAAGCTTGCGGAACCCCACGGGAGGACTCGAAACACCAATCGCAGGATATTCTTCGTGGCAGGTACGATTCTCCTCGATGTTCATGCATCGAGCTGACTCCATCGTCGCTGTATCTTCCCTGCGCGCTTGTGGGCGTGTGCGATACTTCCGAATCGCATGCGTTCCCTGCGCCATCGGTCGACTGGTTCTTTTTCGTTCATTCCTTCATCATGGCGCTCGCTGCGGTCGTCCTCGTTGTTTGAGGTCTTCCCCCCAGGGCCGTCATCGCGGACAGACGGACGGACGCACGGACGAGGCCCACCGTCTGCCATCCATTGAGGCCAGTCAGGCTGCCCCGTCCCCTCCCCCACTTCGCCACCCCCTCCCGCCCCCAGCGAGAACGAGGGAGTGGAAGGAGGCCCGCGGCCATTCAGAAACCATGAAGGCGCTCATCAGGCTTGGGTGGCAGGAGAGAAAAATGAGGACAAGGAAAAGGGGGTGAGGAAAAGGCGCCCGTTCTTCGATGTCTGTCGATGTGTTCTCCTGGGCCGCCCCGCAACGGTGCTTTGCGCCCGCCACGCTCACTGCTTGGCCGTCTGGATGGCTGCTGGTGCCGCTAGTTTTCCCGTTCGACCATCTCAGTTCGTCTGCGCGCCCGTCCGATCGCCGGTTCGTTCAGAGGTCCGCCTGTTTTTTTTTCCGCCTGCTTGGTTGGTTCAGGGAGGGGCGCAGCGAGCCAGAGCGAACATTAAAGACCACCAACATTCCTCTTTTGATCGAATTGAATTCCTCGACCTCAGCAGAGTGGGGGCAAACGAACAGGCGAGCAAGAAGAGGGGAAGCGCGCAGGAAGGCGTTCCGGTTCCGTTTCCCGCCGCCTCCTAGGTGTAGAAGTAGTCGCAGAGGCAGTAGTCTTTCTGCTGGAAGCAGTGATGGTAGTGCTAATGCTCGTACCGACACACTTCGAACTTCGGCGAGTCGATGGTTTCGGTCTCCGTCGTCGCCATCGCGAACGCGGTCGTGGGTCGGGTCAGATGGTCAGATATTTTGTCTCGATCGCGCTCCAACTTCGCTATCCATTCAATTCCTCTAACTCCCGAGACGTCCGCTCGATTGCTTGCGAGCTCGGCAGGTCCCTCTCCGCGAGTTCTTGGACGCGTGGTCAGAGCCTGATTCGCTCGGGTTATCGAATGTTCCCGCTCCCGGGGTCTTCCGCATTGACCCTATGTGGCTCATCTACTACTACCCTATCGTCCGATCCGAGAGCCTCGATGCGAGTGTCAATAGAGATAGAGAAATTGATCAAGCGCGATTCCAAATCTCAGAATGAGGACCCCTGTCGGGACAAAAATGATTCATCTGAATCTGGACACGAACCAAGAAGGAGAATGTGGCCTTAGCTGGTGTTGGGGCCCGTCAGCGTTATCTTCCCCTGTCGAATAGTCGGAGCCGTCTTCTAATGGGAACGCCAAAATAATCAAGCTGTCCTTGCTAGCTTGGCCCGCCACATTTCCGACTGCCGCAACACAGGCTCCGCACTGGACCGGCCGACTGGTGAGCCAGCCCGATTGGAAACGGCGGCGAGAAAAAGGAGGGCACAGCGTCTCTGATGAACTGGACGGTCGGGACGGGAGACGAGTCTATCACTGAAAGGTAGAACCCAGACGGATGGGACAAACCAGCGAGACGTGAAAATGAATCATCCACGTCACTCTGTTCGCGTGCATCCTTTGTAGGGTGTCCGACAAGAGCAACGGCGGTGACTCCAGTTTCGGGAGGCGTCGCATCGGCTTCGGTCTAGCACGCAAATATTTCGCGACTCATTCTAGTGCAAACCTGAGGCATTCCGGAGAGATTACAGAACACTCAAATATTCAGAAGTAGGTCCTGGGGGAGCTGCTCTCTCCAGCTCTTCCGGGAGGTGCGTCCTTGTTAACAAAGTATCAATCTGATCCAGGGAATTCTAACGTACATGCAGTTCCGAAGCCGAATCAACGCGGATCCCGAAGTGGCGACATGTGGAAAGGATTGAAAAGAGATTTGGTAATTGCATTGCCGATGACTTCTCTCCGGGGTCATCAGGTTTGAACAGATATTGGGTTCTGAGTTCGAGCTCAAACGCAGACAGACCGCTAACGAACGTCCACAGTATCTGCCAGGGACTTTCACCGCTACAAGTGCTCCCGCGGCTGCGTCTATTGCCAAGAACGTAGGAATGACTGTCCAATCGAATCGGGAGCGGGGAAAACATATCGGGAAGCACTTATGCAAATTCCCTCTCCTCGCTGGGACTCTCTCCGGGTGTTTTTCTGTGTTGGACTCGCTCTGCTCGCCGTATCACGCCGTTCCTATCCAAAGTTTTCCCCCGTGCATTCCACCTGCCAGAAGTTTGACAAACTAAATTCATCGGGCGCATGGCGCGTGTCCGCTAAACCGCGCCGGACACCTGCTACTACAGCAGCCATATCCACAGCTTGATGAAAGTGTGGCGATCAAGTGATTACCGAGCGCCGGGGATCAGACGCCCCGCTGGAAGTCGTCCGTCCCAGTGGTTCGATCAACAACGCCCTCTCGAATTATTCAAACACGTCAGGTCGCTCACCCTGCGAACCCGTACAAGCCATAAATTCAGCGCGGCGTCACATCCACCCGAGCTCGAAGGTCGGGCAAGAATCTTCTCCCCGAGCCAGCTCAAAACATCAATCCGAGTGCACTAATGAGACAGAGCGACTTTCCCTCCCATCAGAGTCTCTCGGAAAACGAACGAACGGGTGGGCGAATCAACGAGTGCGTGTGCGACCGACCGGAACGTGGAACAAAGCTCTGACATTTGAAGGTCATTTACAAACTGTAAGAAGGAATGGGAGCCATCTCTCTTCGCCTCGCCCTCCTTCTTGCGAATGTCATGAAACAGGCAACTTCTGCGGACGGCTTCGCACGAGAGATATCTCGGCATTCGGACTGAGGCGGAATAGCGTGTGGTTGGGACCGGCTGATTGTCTGGCCGCGTTCTCACTCCATAATGAGGGGACCCTTGACTCGAAGAGGAGAAGTGGAGGGCTCTCGAACATGAGGCTACCGCGGCCCTCAGTCAATACAAAATGCCCGGGCTCGTAGGAGGCGGGCTGATTCGGCTCTGGAGCTTGAGACGGTGTTCGACGGGATCGTTCAGATCGATCGAGGGGTAAGAGTGTCTCGAGATGCATTAGTGTGACCGCTAACGGTTCCCGTGTCGACTGCCCCCCCCCCCCCCCGCTTGAGGTAGTGGACTTCCACATGAGCTTCAGGTATTGATCGATTTTTCTGTTCTCAACTCGTGGACTTGACTCGTGCGGACCTCGACGGCCAGACGACGGAGCAAGCGCACGGCTAACTGTCGCGCAGAGCTAACTGAGTCTCCTCCAGACGGGCCTGGCGAGTGAGTGAGTGAGAACAACGCAGATGACACAAGCGGAAGTGCGGCCGGAAACTGGAATGAGTGAACCAGCTGCTGTCGCGACTGCCTCAGTGGCAACAGAAGAGCATCAGTGACGAAGCTCAGATTCCTGCAGCTACAAACAGATAGAAAGCCTTTTTCTGCTCTCCGCCGGAACTGACATCCGGCTTGCTTGGGTTCGGGTATTTGCTTCCTGACTTCGCGAGAGAACTCGCTGACCTACTGAAAAGACTTGGGGTAGTCTCCGATACGAAGGTGGGAGATAACAAAGATTGGAAAAATCACGGGAATTCCAGCATTCTGGGGAATAGGCGAAGAGAGGGCGATGGAGAGGTTTTCTCGAGCGAGATCATCTGGAAGTATCGAGCATCGACTTGCCCTCGATAACTGCGTACAGATCGTTAAGGAACATTTGGCTCCCTGCCATCGAGAACTCGACGCGAAATTCGCGGAGGAGCTTCAACAGAAGCGCGTGTCGGAAATTTCATGGGAACCAAAAGTAGATAAATGCTTCTGTCGGCGCGGAAGCACAGCATGTCGAAACTGCAATCCGATGTCTCTTTCACAGTCCGCAGCGACCAAGCAGGGGTTCGCTGGCATCTCCTCGCTTCTGTTCGCTAAGAGCGGATGTTTGAGCGGAAATTGGCTGTGGGGCTGCTTGTCGATTGTTGCCTTCGAGTTGAAGACATTCCGTCGATACCAGACTTATGAGAGAAAAGGGAGAAGATTCTCAAGATCCTGCTGAACAGCTTCCCTCCGCCAGTCTCGAACTTGAACTCCGGGGAGGCACCGGGGGAACTCCCTCGCCTTCACAGATATACGCGGCTCGCCCCAAGAATGCGTGGAGAGCAATCGAACGGGGACGTTGAGAAGCAATTTCTCTCAGCCCTGACGAGAGCTGTCTTCGTTGTCCACAATCAGGCCGCTTTTCAACACCGCTCGCCACGGGCCGTTGAGGCGCTGGATATGCCTGGAGAGTCCTCGGGAAGGGGAGTAATGGAAAGTGCCGACAGAAGTCGCCTGGTGTGTCGATGACTCCGTCGGAGGGTAGAATGGTCGAGCCCAAAACTGATGAGACGGGCGTGGTCAGTGTTGAAAATTTCAGAATTCAAAATTAAAGCCTGCTCCTAGAGTTTCCGTGAAAGCCCTCGAAGCTTCTCGTTCCTGACTTCACTTTCCTTGCCTATAGAGGCTCGAGAAGGTCGACGCGACCCGAAGAAGTCGGTCGAGACTGCGGGCCCCGATCCTTATCGGAACCCGGACGCCACCGGAAAGCTGGGCCGAGGCATCGGCAGAAATTCAACGGTGGCTTGGAGCTAAAGACTGACACAAAGGAGAAAACTAACGGAACCCAAGAACGTATTTGTTCCCTGGAGCTTTGAACAGCGTTTGTCGTTCTTGTCGGGGGAGACGGGGGAATGGAAACGGTGTCATTGGCTCAATTTGGCTTGAACGCAACACGACGGAAGCTGGCAGCCATGCGATGCCGGAAGGAACATGGCTGTGCAACAATAAAACCACGACCTAAATGAAACTCACTGCTCAGGAGGCTCGAAGGCACAGTCTCTGGCATGAGGCGCCGTTCAGCCGGGTTTGGGCCTCTGAGGCGCGAGTCCGGACGTTCGGTTCAAACTTTGCAGCTCGATACTCAGGTATCTCCCGAAGTTGCTCTCAGCAATGGTTTCCTGGCACAGATGGCAGCCAGGAATCCTCATGATATTCCGCGAGCGCGCCGTGGAGGCGCGCAGTCTCCTTGACCCGAACCTCGGCTCCGCTTGTCTTATCGGCTACAGTGAACTCGTAAAACATTAATCAAAGTTGAGGGATGGCGAGAGTTGAAGCTCGGTTCCCCCCCTGGATTCCGAGTGCGGAGGTCTTGACAGCAGCGCCATTGTCAGCTAGATGTTTTTTCGCTGAGCTAAGCGTATTTGCTGGCGGAAATTAACCAACATTCGGATGACATAAAATTACATGGGAGGCCTGCCTCGCGCGGCTCGTGGCCCTACTCCGGAAGTCACAACACGGCGCTCGCTCAAAGGGTTCTGTTATACTGGGCGATGGGTATTAAGGGGTCCGACGGACCTATGCCAAAGCCTCGAAACTTTTCAGTAGCTCGGAGGAAAAAATTCTAATCAGAGCACTCCATCAACGAAGCGACATATAACATCCAGAGAGCTCGAACTGGAGCTGAGCTGCTAGTAGCGCTTAGAGCGCGATGTGTCGCGCTTGACGCTACAAAAGAGGAATCGTTTTAAGCGTTGAGAGACAGTCGAGACGAATCCATAACATATCGTTCTTTCCAGCTCCTCCGGCTCCAGCTGAGGCCCCGTGAAGAACAGGCAAATTGATTATTTCTCGCAAGGGCTAACTGTGAATTGTATTCCACAGATCGGCTGATGATGACTGTGCATCCTCCATTGCCTCGAACTATGATCTTGCTGAGTATTATCAGAGAGACCCACCAATATTTTTCCGCCGATTTCGTGCGACTGTGAAGAATATGATTCCATCGGCAGCGGAATTCGACGACATCTTAGATCGTTCGGAATCATTCCGAAATGAATGGATTGTTCTTCTCTGGAGTTTCCTTCCCAGAAATACTTCATGCGGGTAGATTTCGATTTCATACGATCAGAATCATGGTCGCGAGTCTCGAGCCCTTTGAACGTCGACTTGCTCTCTTGAGCCTAAATGCCTGCGTTTCGCAGCGAGTGTTCAGAATGAAAGCTGACGTGATAAAGGGGTGGAAGGCTGGAAACAATCAACGTAACGGCAAAACTTCTCGCAGCGTACCTTGAGCATGGTTTTTGTCAGTTCGGTGCCGAGTTGTTCCGTGTCGAGAGATTTCTTGCCATCGCATTTGGCCGTCGGGAGTGCTTTTACGAACGATCCTTTCTTATTTACGAGATCTTTGACACCCAGTTTGAACAGCATAATTGCGTCGTATATCAAAGCGACTTCTGTCTGGAACAAAAGGAGAAGGGAGGGTTATCAATCGTTCTGCAAGATCTGCATCGTGAAAGTGAGCTCTGTTCCAGGTTCGGTGAGAATTGCCCGAAGCGGCTTGAATCTTCATCCCAGAGAGCTACCGTGGGGTTACTTGAAAATTCCGGAGGATCTCTCTCCCATGCAGTCTTTAACCCAAGGCAAAATTATCGAGGCAACCTGCGTAGGCTATCAGTGGAATCGAAGAATTGCCGCTACTGTTTGCTCATGGGCTATGACTCCAACAAATATGCAGACGGTTGTTCGTATACGAAGAAGACTTTGATATCTGTCGCTCGACGGCTCGCAAGTCGGGAGCCATTGTATGAGAAAAGTGGCTCGCCTCTCGTCAAACTCGGTGCGCCGCATCCGTGCTAAATATTCGCTCATGTCAGATGGTTTATTCGAGCCCGTATCGCTGCAATAAGTGTCCCAAAATTTTTACGATCCTTGGTTCTGCTTTTTAGCGATCTCCTCTGGCCCCCGATTTCGGCGGATGAAGTCTTTCAGAGCGGCCTGATACACTCGATAGAATCCTCATTCGCTCCGGCGAGTTCGTCGCAACTAAAATGAGGTAAGCTTCCAGCGGAGCGAATCCAGCCATATTCCTCGACTCTTGCCGCAGGTCAGGCAATCAGAACAGAATTTCAACGAATGTTTCGGAGCAGGAGATTTCCATTCACACTGAGCCACAAGATGAACAAGTGCCACGCAATTATCCGACTTGGATTCGCTTTTGTGCCCTCTGTGTCCGACTCTGTGTGAGGCCGCTGCACGTCCGAGTTCTAGAAGATGTGAAGCTCACCGGGCTCCTTGTACAGCACGTACGACCCAGAAAGCCTCCCGGATGGACGAAGCAAAACGGAACATTGAGCAACATTCAAACCATTGTGAAATAATTTTTGCAAACACTTGAGCCGTTGTCGAGGCCAGCGGCCATTTATGGGGAACATACGTTTCCACTCGGCCAAATGCGACGTGGGCATGGGTACGAACACAAGAAGATCGCGAGCGAGGCAGAATTGTGTGGGCTTGGGGAGGAAGTTTGCTACTTATCCTCCGGACTTGCCCGGCGAGAACGGAGAGAAATTCTCGTAGAGAGAGCGAATGAACAAAAGTCGAGTGGCCAACCCGCAGAAGAAGGAGAGGCGGCGGCGGCAGCAGCAGCGGCGAATGGTGCCTAAAATGGACCCCAAAGGACCATATAATAGCGGCTGCGGCAGCATGGGCACTAAAAGAATTGCGACAGACAGACGGACGGACGAACGAACGAACAACCCGAGCGGCCAAGCAGCCAACCGACCGGACAACAGCAGCAGCCACCCCGTCTCGGCAAGGGTCTAACAAACAGTAGGAAGCGGCGTCTGAAAAGTAAAAATCTGGAACAAGACAGCAAGGAGGTCAACTGAAATATAAATAACGTGGAGGCCACTGCCGCCGCCGTCACTCAGAGCCTCTGTCAGCGGTCGATCCGCTCGCCGAGGTTGATCGGCAGCAAATGATCGACGTCGGAACAAACGACGGGGATGAGCGAAACCGACGATCCCGGAACAAGCGGCAGACTCTAGACGAAGGAGAGCCAGACGATGGGGTACTCTAAGAAGCGGCCAGAAGAAGTTGTTGTGTCTTCTAGCGAAGGGGCGCCGCGAAGGGGCGATCCAGGGGAAATGAGAAACAGGTACGTAGACTCATACGAAGGTCGGCACTGTCATTTCTGAACCACGGCATCTCGACTCGGCTGCGTGACATTCATCAGCGGATTCAATGTAAGGACACAGAGCATGGCCGGTATCGGGGAATCATTTGTGAACAGCCCAATGAAACATGGCGTGTTCGAAAAGAGGATCTGTCCGAAAACTGGACTTGGAAATACTGAGACACAGGGTTGCGGTGCGCAGCTCGAGAAACCTCATGAACTTTGCATCGGCAACAGGCTCTGTAGAACAGGCAAACATCTTCGTTTGTTCAGTGGGGAGCTTCTGGCAATCAGTGTTTGAATCCCTCGTCCCAACCGAGTATATTCAGAGGAGAACCTGAGATTCTACACTGTCCAAGAAGCGAATGATTCCCGGTCTCCAATCAAGCTAACATAATCATGGATCGAGCGTATGTATTAGCACCAATCCCGCTCAACGCCACCTAACGAACTGTTTTCGTACGACACCAAGCCGACATTGCGTTCCTTGAGAAATATTCACGCCATCGGTTCGATATCAATGTTGGGGGGAGACGTTGGGGGCTCGTGATGATTTCCTGTCCGCAAATCTCGAGAAGAGCTTCTCAAACAAGAGTACCACGATCGCCGGTTCGGGACCATCCCCAGACGGCAAGTTTTTCACATCATGATTCTCATCCTACCGATCTTGACCCGGTGGGAGAAGCCCGAGCTTTACGACAACCGTTGGTTGGAACAGACTTCGGATGAGTAAAAGAACTGCTCCTGAGGTCAACCGTCGACCAGGCTCCTCAACGGTTAAGGGTTCGTCGTGAAGGGTTCAATAGCGGCTCCTTTCACCAGAAACTGCGACTAGCCTGCGAGACGATTTTCGAAAGTCATTCCCCCTAAGCGGCTCAGTGGAGATTCGTATTGGAATTCAACATGGTTTATTCCATCGGGGCCGTTAGATGAGATCCATTGTAACTCATGGCAGTCTCATCACACATCGGAATGAGTTCTGGCCTACCCTCAAGGGGCACAGAAGTCGCACTCTCTCGCGCACCCTGTTTCCGTTTAGGTGTTTCCACTTTTTTTATTCGGAAAAGTCGGCGGTGCATAAGAATGAATCCGGATCCCATGGGAACAACGACAGCCGGATGCGCGAGTTTAGGGATAATTCGGCTCTACCCACTGAATCCATGATGCGCCCCAACGCATGTCCTCAAATGCATGAATTTCAGATCCTGGAGACCGGAAAGATATGCGCCCTAACCGAAGTTTTTGTCAAACGCAATCGAATCGTTGTCGATTTATTCCAAGACGGAGCACTCTCTGGAAGACGGTCGATGAGGTCCGATCGAAAACCTGGCACACTTCATTCAGACCGAGATTCTGGAGTCGAAAGCGCAGATTAGTTCGGCCCACACCGCGGAACGGATGGTTTTAGACTGAGTCGGCCTCTTCGACTCCGGAGAACAACGAGTCGATGCGAATCGGCGCTCTTCGGGAATTCCACGAAATGATGAGTTGGCTCCGGCACCAGGTCTATCCCCAACCACCGCCCCACTGTTCCTGCCGCCATCGGGCAAAACTCCGGGAACCTCACTGACCCTCGGCTCCAACACGGACGAGGGGGGTATGAACGAGCGGAGGACATAATTTGCATAAGCAAGAGCTCCCGTGCTCCCTCTCCCTGCTTATCACTCGCTGCCGGTGAATGCGCGTTCGGTGGTGAACCGGGAATAGGCTGACGGACTTGACTGCGAGGCAGGGAGAGGTCTGGAGCACCGAGGAGATTCGGGGACTCACGCCGAAGAAGATGAGATGACAGACATCGACCTCCTGGGATCCATGAGATCCATCACGAGAGGACGAGTCGAAGAACCGGATGGGAGAAGTTTCCGCCGTCCTTCCTCCTCTGTTTTATTCTACTATCCAGGAGCTTGTCCACTCCTTGTCGTTTTCTTCCTATTTTCACGCCGTGCACTTCATGCCATTCGTGAGTCGGCTCGCTGTGGCTGTACTGCTTGAAAATGAGCCGAAGACAGACGTCCAGTCCCCTGAGTGTCGGCGAATTCTGCAATGCAATCTCTCTCCCACTCTCATGGAGCGCAATTTTTTCAGCGTCCTCCGCCCGTACTCGTTAACCTCCCTCCTCGCCCCGACTCTTCGCTTTCACTGGTCCGAGCAGGGGAACGAGACGCGCTCACTGGGGACAGAAACTAATTCTGCTTCGTTATTCGTCTCTGATTTGCATGTCCGGTGCTACACCTTCCTTCAAACTCCGGGGTGTCTTGGGAACGGGGCCGATACGTTTTCGGGCGCAGCGCGTTATGGCTCCGCGCTGCACGAGCGAGAAATCCACTTACTTCAAGACCGGGTGGGAAATTGGCGTCCGCGTCGGCTTCTTCATCTTCACCCAGCACCTCTGCGTCGTCGCGTTTCGTCCGGGATCTCCTGTGGAACAAAACAGATATGTTTCAAGCGGATACCAAGCGTCCATAACTTTCGCGCTCGAGACCTCTCCACTGGAAAGAATGGAGTGGGGACAATATCAGTATTCGTGATAGGGATCATCGCGGGTGGGAAAGAGGCGATGCGGACAGAGAGGTTATAAACCCGCTCCGGAGAGCCTCTTCGTGATTCCGGGTTTCTGAGGGAGACGGCTGGCGACTCAAAGGTCCGTGGCGCTCCATCACGCAGTGGGGGAGCGCTGCGTAGCAAACCTAATCCTTTGAGCCTAACCGTGCTGCTCAGAACGGAATTCTCATTTTCCATTTTCATGGAAAGAAAACACTTGATAAGACGGTCCTTCCTTCGCCCACCCAGAAGCTCAGGATAAGTCTGCTCTTTCCAAACTGCTTCCAGGCTCACTAGCGAGCGGCATTGCTTGAATTCCGGAGTCGGTCGCTTCCCGAATGAAGAATTTTGCGGCTGCGATGCGTACTAGAAACCGAGAGCCCGATAACGACACCCATGCCCAATCTTCAAGGACAAATAGAGCTCCATGGAACCGGTTCCCCGATAGGGGGGCGGCTTAAGTTAGGTGAACAACCTCCTCCTCAGGCGTTTTCCGAAGAAGGATGATCGTTCTCTACCGTTTTTGCCTCGCTCATGGTTCGCATCACCGCTTCGATGATTTGGAACGAAACAGCATCAAGCATAACTGCAAGAGGGTCGTTATAGATATCCGTAGGAAGATGAACTCGCCCAATCGCTGAGATCAAACAGCCGCAACGAACTATTCCCTTGTGGGCTAGTTTCTCGGATGGATCACCTTCTTCTCGGATTCAGGCATTCACGTCCAGAGTCGTTCCGCGCTATTCTCTCTTCCCGGCTATGAGGCGTTGCCCCAGCGTCCCCGAGCTATCGCGACGGATATGACGCTTCCACGCTTGCTTCAACAGGTTCGCCAAACATGGGCGCAATCGGCGAATGGTCACAAGACGACGAGGGCCACAAGAACCGCGGGAGCGTTCCCACGATTTCCCTCTCCGCTCCACGAGGATTTTTGGAAGCGGTTCCAGCTCCGCCAGGGGTTTCAGGGAGTCTAATGCACACTGCCTTGAGGTTCTTCGGCAGACATCCCCCAGCTACGAGCGGCCCGAACTCCGCTATGCTTGGTTATGTCGGGTAGGTACTCCATGAGTACATCAACCTCATACTGGACGATATACACGGCACTTATCATGGCTGTGTTCTAGATGGGTTTCTATTGGGAGAGGGAACTAAAGACACAGCCCAGTACCCCGAGAGGAGTCTCATCTCCCTTCGAGAAAGCATATTTTTTCAGATCACCATCCATCGAGGTGAAGAACCTGAGAATCGTCCGAACCGAATCCGGTTCCCGTCTCAAGAGGTGATGCTCGAAACCTGTTCGTCAGCCTAATTCATTCGTTGGAATGTTTCCATGTCCAGAACTCCCTCAGTCCGAGGACCGTACGGCGAGGGGTTATACCAGCGATGTCTGCGGTGCTCGAGCCGGCTCAGATCCCGGCGGAGCTCAACACCTGCTGCATTCGGGATTGTGTTGACGCGTGACCTCCCCCGACTCAGTCGAGAACTCACTCGCTGCAACGACCAACTCCTCGACCCTTTCTTGGAAGCATTCAGGAGCTGTGAAGTTGGTTTCAAGCGTACGAACCGACACGGTCCGAAGCGGATTAGTCAGCCCGAGCTCGCTCTCGGATCTGGAATTGGTGTTTTACAACTATGGGTTCATACCCGCACATCACCGACTGCTCCGGAAAAATTCGGTGTAGCCCCGGATCGAAGAATCTGATCCTTTTCATGGAGCAGCCGGACAACAACTCACACTCAAAGGCAAGAGGTTTCAACGTGACTGTCGTCGACCACATGCCACGAAATCACGAAACGCAACGCGATCAGGCCCGAGAACATCGAGGAACGTTGAGGCTCTTGTAAGTCTGATTCAGAGAGAACTCGAACCCCAGCGAGTTCGGCCTACGCTCGGATTTCTCGATGGACTGGTGAGAGAGTGGAAGGTTCGCTGAGCAGATCCGATCGCTGTGATTCGTCGATATTTCTGATGCGTACGCTTCAAAAACTCTCGGCGCGAGGTGTCCCTTGAAATGATCCCAGCTGTTCTCAGAACTCTTTCCGGCTTCTATTGGAACGAAATATGATGAGGGGGAGAGCGGACTTATTCGCTGAATAGAAGATTCTCCGAAGATTCATCCACGTACGGCGGAAATTTAGACGTCTGTTCCGACGGTTCACCAATTCAAGGGCAGCTCCGGGCGGATGGAGGAAAATTAAAAATTCCGCAAACGAGCTGCGGGCGATTACTTCACGGAAACGAGACGTATTCCCGGAAATGCTTCTCCCCGATCAAATGGTCTAGGTTTCAGTTGCGAGTCCGTTTTTCGTAGATACCGATCGATGCTTCGTAACCCATGAGACCTCGCCGTCAGGCCGAAGTATCAACCAGTTATCTGAAGCTTCCCATCGTGCGGATACGTTCATCTCTCGAACCTACTGACTTCATTGAAGCGCTCTCCTTGGAAAAGACAGTTCATTTTAGCCTTCCGTCGATCGGGAACCATTCCGCGTGAGACAAAACGGAATCCTCCGGTTTCCCTCGTGATTCGTCCGTTCGTTCATCCATTCATGGAACCGTTCATTTGTCGGTTGAGTTCCGTCATTGGCAATGGACATGGAATGCTTGCCGACGGAACCGACAAGAACAGATTCTTGCAGCTTGCTTCGCGTTGTACGCCGACGTCGACAGCAGCGACGACACCGACGATGGCGGCGCATTGGTCGTGGCCAGTGAGGCGTGCTAAGTTTGTTTCCCGTTCTTGCCTCCGTTTTTTCCCAGCTTGCAAATGGAGTTCCTCCGGGTTGCCAGCCACCCTCGCGGTAGGGTTCTTTCCTCCTTCTTCGCTCCACCTTTTCCCTCCGTTAGCCGGCTCGCTGCGGTGTCGATGCTTTCTTGGCGGTGGAGCCGCTCGCGTCCGTCCATACGTACGTCATTGCGCCGGTCGACGCAGAGCATACAACGGGAATGCCGCGCACGTTTCGCCACTTTAGCGTCTTCTTAACGCTGCTACCGCACACCGAATTCCCTCCTTTTCGACTCCCTCTTAGTGCCGACTGCAGCGGCGGCAGCATCCAGCGCTGCTTACGTCTGGGCGGCAGCTATTGACGGATGCCATGACTGGTTCCATTACATTGGCTTTGACAAACCGGCTCCCCGCCGCTCCAGCCGGCCGGGCTTCCGAGCTCATCCAGAAATCTTGCATCCACAGCCAACGAATGGAATGATCCGCTCTCAAGGATAGAGAGCCCGAGTTTAATTGCACGAGCAGCTCACCTGTGAGTCCCATTGATCTTCCGCGCGTGACGTTGACTCGGACCGTTTTTCTGCAAGCGGAAAAGTCTCCGATCAATTCTGAGCTGATCCGATTCCGCGTCCGGAGGCAACGGAGGAGCTCAGTGAAGAGCGAACCTCTTCCGACCTAATAGTTTCAGGCTGGCTCGTCACTAACCTTTACTATAGGCGCCCCTTGGCCCCTTAGCAAGTCGTCGGCGATGTGATGCTCCATGTCGACCAATCTCAGAGCGGTGATGTTCGCCCGCGAGTGCATGAAATCGTTGAGTTTGGCCGTGTGGAAATCCTACGTCGAGGTCAGTGCTCTGTTAGCTAAACCATGAATATCACCCTCAACAATGCGTGTCCGATGACCGATTTCCGGCACATCATTCGTATTATTCAAATGATTTATTGCTTCGCAGCAAGAGACTCAGCGGGCGAGGGAGACGAGAGGTCTATCCAGCTCGCCAACCAAAAACTCGACCCCCACCGAGTCTGTTCGGTTTTTGTGTCGCTGAATATTAGATCATGGGGAAAGTGCTGATTGGAACTGATGAACGCTCGGATGTCTTGTCGACATCTTGTCCTGCTCCCCGATAGGAGTCTGGTCCTTGTGCATGATGACTTCCTTTCTGATTTCCATTGGGCGCGGTCGACAGAGAGTGACGCTCGCGTAACTGGGAGATCGGGAATCGCACAAGCTCTAACTCACGAGGGAAAGGAAGAAATAGTTGTAATTCTCGTTGAGCATGGCGACCTGCATGGCCTGTTTGAGGAAAGATTCGATTTTGCCTTCCTTGTCCTTCTCCCGCTCCTCCTGCTCTAAATCGACGACAATGTTTCGGATGCCTCTCTCTTTGATCTGGCGTAGCAGAGTTCTGAAAGTTTCGCCCTTATCTTTCTTGAAATAATTGACGTCGATGCCATCTTCTTGAAGCTCTTGGAGCAGACGTCGCATCTCGATGATGTCTGAAATAGAAAAGTTCGTTGAAGTGAAGCGATCCCGTCATCGGCGCGAAGCCGTGTTTCAAAAATCTTCCTCCCTCCGAGTTCCCTCTCCACTTCCAACTGAAAGCTCTCACGGAGGATTGAGTGGATATCTGGCCGAGTAGGTGATCGCTGTTGATCCTGAGTTTGTGAACTTCGTCTGATGTTTTGATACACGATCCCTGAGGGATTCCTCAAGGTCCCTGGCTTCGATCGACAGTGAAATTAGAGAGGCCATCACCGGAGCTGAGATCGTCCGATTCAGCGTCCGAAGCAGTCCGGCGGTGGGAGAATTATAGCCCACAAGGGCGACAGCAGCGACCATAGACGACGAGGACATGTGTCACCATTCCTCCGAGCTGAACAATCGAAGCCCCGAACGAACGAACGAACGAACAGACGGGCGGGCGGCAGTTGGACGGACTGACTGTTCGCCCTCATCATGTCCGCCATCCCAGGCTCATTTCAGCGTTGCGGCTAGCTCTCCCAAGAGCAGAATGAGTTCTCCTCGCAATTAGCCCAATGGCCACAAATTAGAACAGCTGCGAACAGAAGCAGCCAATATTCTCTCTAACTTCGAAGTCGGCTCCGAGACACGCCTCGTTCCCCGTGAGCTTCCTGCTCTCCACTTCGACACATTACGATGCGACCTTGTTTTTCCGTTTGTGAGTTCCCGGGAAGGGCTTCTGTCGAATCTGCTGTTGCCAGGTTGGCAGATAGAGGATAACAAGGTGGAGAGGGCTTTTTGATCCTGCAACGATCCGTGAGATTGTTTTCAGCCACTGAGGGTGTTCAGCGATATCAGGCGACTGATAAATCACACAATGAACCCGAGATCAGCTCGTTCAGCGTCGCAACTAGCGACTCGACGGATCTTTTTTGGTTGGAGCACGATTCCATGCCTTGTTGGCATCGGAAATGAACGGAATCCAAGGAAGAGATCTACGATGAGCTCCCGATAGACATATCTCCCGCGATTTCGACACTCGAAAGATGTTTGGAGACGAATTCAATCTGAACTCTTAGGGAGAGATGGTGAAGTAAGAACTGAATGGATTGTATACATATACATACAAGTAATTTGTAATTACAATCGTACAATCACGATGAATTGCATACATATACAAGTGAATTACAATGACAGTTAAAATTTGTTGTAATGATTAGGAAATACCAAATATGGTTACATCAGATATGTTACTATGAATCATGCGAATCTGAACTCGTTGTACAGACGGCGGTAGATAGGGGTCTGAACTGTTCGGTCGACTGTTCGATCAGGTTCTTGCTGTCAGTTGGGAATTCGGACCAGATTCTTGGAAGGGGTGCTCCCAGGACCGGATCCATACTTTCCCTGGCGCGTATGTTCTCGCGGCGGAACAGACAGGAAATGTGATCAAATGCTGTCACATTTTTCCAAATTTCAGCGCCGAGTACTACTCTTCGAGCGAGCTGAGCACGGAATCATTGAATCGATCGCGAAATCGACGCTGTGCTCGAAGACCGAGATGGCATTACCATTGGATTGATCAAGTTGGTTCCCGCTCCGACAACGCTGATCTGAGTCATTGCCCTTGGAACAGTGCCGCGAAGTCTTGCGTTGGAGAGCGGCGCAGCAAAAGCGATTGACTTAATGTACGAAACTAATCAAGATGATGGTTTCAAAGGAAGCGGGAAAAAAAAAAGAAAAAATGTGAAAAATGTTTCATGTTTTGAGCGTGCCCCTCCCGTACATGTTTTGATTGAAGACCTAGACAGAGTTGGAACGGAGGAAGATGGGGCTGAGCAGCAGAGACGGAAACCAAAAGACACAAGAAAAGAGCGGGGAATCTTCCATTGTGTCGGGTCCGGAATCTCGGAAAGAACATCTCTAGTGGCTAGCTCGAGAGGGCGTTCTCACTAACCGTCGTCGCTCTCGTAGATGAGAGCTATATTTTTCCATTTCCAGTACTCCATAAGAGCCGTCTGGGCCTCGGCTATCTGCACAGGGTCGGGGAAGAGATTGAGTGAGTGCTCATCATCCACGAGGGAGGGGTCCCAACGGAACTCGATGTGCGGGATGTCGAATGTTCGAGCCATGGAGCTCACGTGAAGTGACGACACCGGGGACGTCGGCCCAAAAACGACGTTGACGTTCGATTGCATCAGCGAACACACTGCAACGATGTTCGTTATAGTTTCCTTGTGTCCCGATGACAGTATGCTGCAGTGGTGATGACATTTTTCGTTCGATCACACTAACGGTTTTTGACACCACCTCCAGAGTCAGTGTAGCGGCAAAAGCAACGACCAATAGTGGCTCAAAAAGGGTGGTTATTTATTGGACTCACTGCTCTGAATGGCTTCCAGTATGTCGTCGTTTTGAATCACTTTCGAAACGGCCTTGAGATTCGGATCCACCAGCTTGGAAGCTATGTAATGGAAGTGCTTGGCCAAGTCTTGTTGCTCAACGATTATTCCTGCAAAAAAAAAATGAACACACGAGTAATGAGGGGTGAGAGCAAGGAAAAAGCCAGGGAAAAAACTTTCTGTATCATCATTGCATAGATGATGTCTGCGGGGCTGCGCGAAACAAATTCGAGTTTTTTGCGTCGTAAAAATCTTCACAGCGACTCGAGCGAAAATTACTCGAGAATCATCCATTACACAAGCTGTTCCCGAAACACATCAAACTGACTCGGAGGAAAGAGAGCGAATGCTGGAAATTTAGTCTCAATTCCAAGGACCAAGTCGACTCTCTTCGGCGACGTTCTCTTCAACGAAGTCACCAGCGCGTTCGATTCCCTGCATATTTGAAGAGCGCCCACTCGTTCTCCGCATGAAAGCGGCCTTATGCAACACATGTTTCAAAGCTTCGACCTCTTTCAGGACGTGGCTGAGAGGCTGTGAGTCAGCGAGGTCGGCGATAACGACGGCGACTTCGAAAAACAACATGCCAAATCATCTGCTGCTGCCGTGCGTGCATCGGGGAAACTTTGGAGACGACCCCGATCGCTCATCAATGTTCGCAAAAGAAGAGGGAATCGAGCCGAGTGAACAATCACGGGACAGCCTCTGCAGGAAACGGAGGCGTCGCCCTCCGTAATAAGTTGCTCAGCAACCCGCTTCGAATAGATCTGCAGAGTGAAACAACGAGCCGCCCGCCGCCGAACCGAACGACGTGGGAGCGACAGATGAACACTCCTGTGACCCATCGACGGAGATGATCAATTCGTAATCTCACGACACACAATCTAGGCTTCCTGGGCCGACTTCATCAGTTAGGCTGTTCGGGGCCTCGATGGATTCGTTGTTCTTCGGGAGCTCTGCCCCTCTCGTCCCCGAACATCCCGTCCCCGGATCTTGACTTCTGTTAGAACGCCGATCAGGCGCATCACATGAAAGCCGTCAAACCAATCGTATCACTCGGCTCAGAGCGACACACAACGAGCCGGGGGAGAAGTTGAGGTTTTCGTTGAGGGTTCGAGGGAAAAACGAGAGGGCATTCCCGTCGAAGCGAGAACAATTTTACAGCCAGAACTTTTGATCGTTAGAGTCCGTCGCCGCTGTTCGCTCAGGAAGCTCGAAGTGCAGGTTCACGATGCCAGTCCTGTTCTTTGCTCGGAGAAAGAAGTAGCACTCTTCATTCTCCTGCAACAGTCCCGTTTCCCGTTTTCACGATTTGTGTCCGACAAATTAGCTGAACATCATTCGTATTCATGGAGCGGCGCGAACTCGGACTCGCAACATGCTTTCCCTCATTGCGTTTTGAACGTCGGCGCCGTTCTCCCACTCGGATATTTCCTCTCCGCCTCACTTGGGAGCCTCCTTGGGAAGCTCTCTCGCCGAGAGGAAGAAGCGCCGACCTGTATCGTTTGTATAGCATCCCACCAGTCCTCTATCGGAATCAAGAAATATGCGCATACTGCAGCCGCTCCGTGCAGCGGATTCGTCGCTGGAAAGTTCTACGCAACCCAGCTCGAATGTCATCTTTTCCGTTGCAAGCTCTCTTCATTTTTTTTTTCTTCGATTCCCGTTCCGGCCGAAAGAGCTCCCTAGCTTCGGACTTCGCGTCTGTTTCCGCTCCTCTCGTAAACGGATGACATCCACTTGGAATTTCAATGCATAGGACACAGTCTCCGCTCGTCCTTCCCTCGCTCTCCCCTCCCGCGATTGAACGCTGATGGCCTCATTCATTGCTCCGCTCGACCGTTTTAATTCCTCCTTGCATATCATTATAATCTAAACCTGATTCCCCTCTGTTCCGGTAGCTCCTGCATTCCAACGCTCTCGTTGCTTTCACCCTCGCGGCGAGGCGTCCGGTTATTTTTTTTTTGTCGCATTTCGCGATGTTTTCAAGAGGAGAAAAGCGTTTTTCGCTTCCGAAAATCCTCCTTTCCTTCCGATCGTCCCGCGCGGCATCCAGCAGCGACAAGTTCTTTGTCTCTTGTCCCATATTCTCGCTATTCGAACATCGGTTCGCTTCAAACCTCTCTCCTCCTTCCACCTATCTGCGCCGTTCCAAGCCAGCCCGCACAGATCCTCGCATCATCGATTGGTGAACAGAACCCACCTATGAAAGAATCTATCCATCAATCCCGCTATCCAACCCGCGATCGTTCTCTCAAACTTTGGGGACGGCCGTCTTCCTGCCGACGAGAAGACTCCTCTGGAGGTGTCTCTCACGAAATTCCTCCTGTGACGTTCGACGCATTCAATTCCCTATCGTGGTATCGATCGATCGACAACGAACTGCATTCTGGACGTTTCGAGAGCGCCGGCGCCGAACGTATCGTCAACTCGCGCGATGGGAATCTCCGTCGAAACTTGAAAAAATCTCGCGCTAGCGATTTTTCCGAGGAGCTCGTCGTCCTCGACGGAAGCTATGAAACCCGTTATTGACAGTCACGGTTCCGCCTGCCCCAATCTCTCACCCTCATTAGCTCCTGAACGGGAGAATGTATCGCCTGCCCGCCGCCTATCTCTGATTCAATCTCCGATATTCCATTCCGACCGGCGCTGGGCCGACTGATCCAGCGAGTTAATGGGTGACAGCAAGTCCGTCATGGAATTTCTGAGGATTGCATGGCCGCTAAAAGCCGTAGCTCCAGGACGCGGAGTCCGACCTCAGCGCCCCAGACAAGCCCAGCTTTTAGGATAACGAATTCCGAAGTGCGGACTACCCCCGAGGACGCTCGCAACGCCAACTTGAGCTCATACATGTGTGCGGAAAGAGGGGATTGAGGCGACCTACCGTGAGAAATGCGACCAGACCGTGAGCCTCCAACAATAGTTAGGTTCCAATCGATGCTGAGTTCGAACAGCGTTCTTTCGCAGGAAAAGAGTTTGAATCGCCGTTTTTGAAAGTGAAATCCGAGAAGGGATTAGCCGCCCACGCGCACAGCTCAAGTTCCTTGTTGAAAATCGTTGTGTGGCCTTGGATGATTTCCTAACGGCTTAGTGCGCAGGCGTTGGCAGATCGGAAAAGTTCAGTCGCAGTTACGCGCTCATGCCCTCAAGGTCCACTATTTGGAAATCATTTCATGTCATAGACGTCATGGGAATTGAAATCATCTCAATACAGGGCGTTTTTCCACATTGAGGGCTCCCCCGCCCCGCTTTCGTCGAGTGCTCTTCCCATCGAAGCCGCCGAGCAGCTCGGGAAGGGAGCTGGGAACGGAGGAGTTCGCAAACTCCACGAATCTGCAGAGCCAGGATGGAGGAATCCGCGGGTGAAGCTGGGGATGAAACTCTCAGCGCGACAGCAGCTGCCGCGCGAAGATGGTATCGCTGTTGTTAGTTGGTTGGTGGCTTGCTCGCTCGCTCGCTCGCTTCGTTCTGAATTTCTCTCTGATCCCCCCAGTGAGCGAGGAGACGACGTAGACGCTTCTTTCTTCGATCATGTCGATCCTATGCAGCTCACGGAGGACGAGCGATTCCTGCTTCGGACCGACCAGACCTCTCGTCCGTCCGACTGTCGATTCGCCGCCGCCGCCGTCGTCGCCAACGACGACTTATTTGGGCCTGTTGGGAGAGTAGCGCGGCTGCCTGTGTTGGTAAATTTTTCACCCAGTATGGATCTGGGACGACTCGGAGGCGACAGTGCCAGCCGTCGGAGTCGTCTGGCGAAACTTTGTCCATTCAGTTTCCCTCCGCTCTTTTCTGTGCGTCTGTGAGTTGGAGCGCGCCTGTGGGTCGAGGTCACCCCCGACGCCCGATCATTTCAGTTCCTCGCAGACTCGTCCAGCGAGTCTCTCGTATCGCCACGCCCGGACTTGCCGGGCCTGTCTCGACACAACCACCGAGTTACCGACGATGAGGTTTTCAGAATGCTCCGGTGCCTTCCGGCCACTTTTTGTGGATCGCGTCGAACGCACGCTGGCACTCCTCAGCCTGTTTCCCGCTTTGCATCAGCTCTCTTCTCAGCCGCGAAAGCGACCCGGATCGCGTGCAAGGAGGGGAACCCTCACGAGTGCGTTCAGCTTCGCTCAATTCCAAGTGCATGCAAGTTCCTTCCTGCACCTCCGTCCCAGCAGCCGGGGAACTTCCACCCCATGTCTGATCTATCGAGACTGGGTGGCTCGTTATCAGACAAACAGAAAACCATTCCCGCGGACAGCTTTCGCCCCGACGCAGTCTTTGTCGGGAGTGAGCGGCGTGAAGCACGAAGTCGATCCGAGCTCACCGACGAGTTGCTTTCTGTTTCTGTACGTGCATCGGCTTGAAATTCGGTTCGAGTCTCTCCGCCCCTCCCTGGCACGCTCCGTCGACTCGATGGCGCTGCTCTACCGGACCAGCGTTGGAAATGAACTCGAGCTTTCGGCTTCCGTACGGATCTCGGCCGTGTCGAGTGATACGGTTCTCCGCTCGCCACCCTCTTTCGGCTGAGGAGCTCGGATGAAACACGAAATCTCACTTACCGATGGTGCCGACATCTTTGGGCACGCGGCCTGTCTGAGCCGAACTGGTTCCGAAGCTCAGGCACAAGCAAAATATCACCCGAAACAGCATCACGCACCGCACACTCGGAAAGCCGGCCGTGACGAGCATCAGAGACCCTTGGTCGATGCTTGATAGATCGCCGCTGCACTTGATTGGAGCGACAGCCTATCTCACCTCCAGCAACCGCAGCATGGTGCTTTATTGATTCCAGCAGACACGGCGTGTTTGAGCCTATGTTTGAGCTACTCGTGAGGTGACTGTCCGGAAGGGTCGGTCGCCAGTCTCAGAATAGGCTTGCTTGCTCGCCGCTGTGGGCTCTGTTGAGACGCCGGGGAAAAGAAGAGATCGGCCGCAGAATCACTCGTCTCGGTGACTGGCTTGCTTGTCCGCTCGCAGACAGTCGCTCGCTTCTATCGCGCCTGCTTCTTGGTTTGTCGGCCCGTTCGCTCGATTCGGTGCTGTCCGCTGCCAACCATGCAAAGCGAGTTCCTTCGGTGAGGTGCCTGTTGGTATCGCGATTTTCGTCGGTGCCCGGCTCGAAATGACGCGAGCGCCTCCCCCCCCCCCCTCCTGGCTACATGCACGAGACTCAAAACCAGCGCACGGAGGGACTACCGGAGCTCACATCTTCAACGGTCGGATCGACTTGGATGGAAACTCGACGAGCGAGGGCAAATCCCTGACATTGTTGCCTCGAATCTCCCGCACGCTTCCGGGGAACTTCTCCGGAATGACCGCTTGCCCGACAGGAGCCTGGCCTCGCAATCGCGATGGAACTCCTTCTCGTGTCAGTCGCAGTCAGCGGCATCGAGTGCTGCTAAACTTGAAATGGAGGAGAGCGTTGGTCGGATCGTAACATCTCGAGGCGACCCCGAGAGCAAGCTCGTATGCTTCACGAAACGGAAGCATGGGTTGACCTAGAGAGTTTGACGAGCGAGATCCGCGCTCCATGAGGAATACATCGTGTGAAGAATAATGCGTTTAGTCTGAGTGCTTCCTCCCTCTCTGCGTGGGAATAATTCATGCTGGAGGTCATCAAGACGAGGCGAGAACTCAAATCTAATCTTCTGAGTTGTGGATTAATAGTGAACTCAAGAGCTGCGCACATTCGAATTGAAGTCCACGCGGCAATCGTCGATTGAGTGCTGCCATGCCATTCCGAATGTTGAGCGGGCAGAACGTCTTGGGAAACGTCGACGACCGCCCGTGGCTCGTAGAGAGGAATTCCGCCAAGTGGGTTTAAATAGTAGCTGCAGCGGCCGACAATTAAGGCGGGCTGGAAGAATACAAATTCAAGGAATGGTGACCTGGGTGAAGCGACCGTCGATGGTCGTTGAGAGAAGGCAGTTCAACTGGACTCGATCGAGGTTGGAATTCCGAACTTCGATGGGGCGGTGTTGGGCTCCGTGGTTCGAATTTTCTCAATGGAGCGTTCTCGGCCGAGCGTTTCGAAGTGACGGAGAAGAGCTGACGTCAAAGCAGTCCACCCGAACCCCACAGGAGGAAGTTTTGGAGGATTGATCGAATAGAGTTCATGTTACGGCCGCGCTCGATTCCCGTTCTGCATGAGCCCACCATGAGCACCTCTTGAAGAATCGCTTGGTGGTTCATCCCGTGGTCCAGTCCAATGGTTCGCGTGGCTTGGAATGCAACGGTTTCGTGAGGAAACAGCAGTGGGCTTGTATTGGGACCGAATTTCCAGAGGGAGACGATGCGGAGCCGGTGAAGATTCCTCCTTTCCGCGGATTTGGGCATTCGTTCCGCGTAGGCGTTCCAGTCCCATCGGCGACCGTCAGAAGCTCGTTGGGCGTTTAACAACTATGAATGCAGCTGGGGCCCGCACCGAGGAGGAAGAATGCCTACTAAACATGAGCCACGAGTAACTGTGTGACCGACTTGCTAAACAGACCCGCGGCTAATGTACAGCATAGCGGCCAGCTATTTGGCGTAATCCGCGGCACAAAGTCATTTTTTCGATGCCATTGGCCAGCCGACCGGCCTACCGTCCGACCGACCGAGCAGCACTCAGCCTATCCCTAACCAAACTACCTCCGTCATCCTAATCCTGACGGATGCAGGCACCGCATAACTTTGCTTGCTCTCCTGCCTGCTTGTCTGGACGCCGGCTGAACGGCCTGCGTTCTTTTTTGTTTCGCCTCCGCCTCCAGGCAGCTGTCGGAGACCAGAACTCCTCAACGGACGCATTCTGGTTTCCTCGGCGAAGGGGACACGCGGAAAGCCGCCGGAAACGAAGAAAGGCGACACTTTTTTCTTGCTGCTCCCGGCGAGATGTCCTCGCAGACTCTCGTCCTAGGAGGAAGTCGATACAGAGACGCTGTGAGGAAGGACCGGTCTTAGAGCGCTACCTAGGAATCGAGGAATTTCCCTGCTCCTCCGCGATGACGCTGTCGTCCCGTTCAACGGTGCAGTGACAGGTCCGTCTCGAGTTCTGCTCGTCGTGCGAGATCCTCAACCGACTCTGAAGAAACTCTGAAGGCCGGCGACATCGAGTAGGAGCAGCGGAGGTTTTTTATTCCGGCCAGCATGAGCGGCGCGAAGTATGGTTCTTGAGGAGACAGCAACGTCGATGGGAAAGGCACTGCTGACAGTGATGGAGAGCTGCGACGGTCGGGTTCGCAGCTTCGTTTGGTTTCCCGCTTTTTTCTCCAGCTCGCCCGCGGCAGTAGAGATCAGCTCTCCGAGAGACCAACCAGATCCGGGTCGATGACCCGCATCTCGAGCGAATCCCCGTCGGATTCGTTCCTTTGTTGTCTGACCGGCTCTCCTAGGATTTGTTCACAACTCTCGGGAAAAAACTTCCTCCGGCGACCGTGGGAACTCGATATGGGCCTAAAGGTTTCCCATCTGGAAATGCTGTTTCCCTTGAAATGTCGAGCGGTTGAGTCCCCCAAGAGCAGGAAAGATTCTGCCCCGAACTCCGTCGAGGTCGATCGGATCCCCTTCGAGGGGAGCTGGAGGAGGTGACGCGATAGAATTCATCGGTAGAAAAAATCATTTTGGCGGAGAACGATCCCCGTAACTCCGTCATACGGCAACACCCCGTAACCCGTAATACGGGAATCCGGGTCCAGTCACAACCAACACCCTGGCTCTCGCAAGTTCTCGACTCCTGCGGAGCCCCGAGTCTGAACAAAGTGGACGCCTGCTTTCCGTCTCAGCGGCAGAGGGGTTGGAGCTCATTCATTAAATCGCTCACAGTTTGGAAGAGTCGGACGCGGATTCACAGCGGATTCGACGACCGTGGCACCGCCCGCCAGACTTGGATTCCTGTTCCAGTGCCCGGAGCCTGAGTGATTCCAGGAGGAAGCAACCGAGAGCACTTCTGATGCGCTTTCCCGCTCGGAAGACCCTGCTCGACGATCGAATCTCAACAGTCTGCTGACTTGCGTAGCAAACGACGGCGACCCGATCGGACGGAAACGGATTTTTCAGCGACACGGAAATCCGCCTTGCGCGGCTTTCGGAATTCCAAAGAGTCGATCAGGCTTTAAATGTTAATTGTGAAATCCGTTGGGCGGAAAGCCATTTGCTCGACAGAACAGCGGCGGTCGTGCCGAGCGCGGGGTGACCTCAAAGGGTGCATCTATCGATGATTGGATGAATCGCGAGCGGCGCAACGTAACGCGTCGGCCTCGCGCAGAAACTGGGCGCCGCTCAGTTCTGCGGTTTCGGACTCGTATTATACAGGCAACAGAAACTCGAGGACGGTCATTGATTTTCATTACGGTTCAACCGAACAATCAATCGTGTTGCGTACTTCGATGGAGCCGACTCCCAACCCGCGCGCTCTGGCGATCGCCGCGACTAATAACGCTCAACGCGATGAATTTAGCAGTCTTTCAGCATGAATTGAAGTTCGTTTCAGCTCAGCTTCCCAAATGGATCCCCGAAAAATTCAGCATGCTCTCGCACAGCATGGTTGATGTAGAGGAGGGTGATTTCAATAGATTCCCACGGATTTCTCCCTCCAACTCCAGCCTGGGCCCAGGCCTGAATATTGCTGCTCGAAGGTGTCGGGTAGGATCTGTCACCTCATGGAAAACAAGTTACCTTGATGAGGTCTTCAAATCTGCATCAGGAGATGGAGCAATGAGGATAATCTTTCCTCAGAGTTTCGCTTCGTTGCTTGATGAAGCTTTCATAAACGGCGGAGAGAACAACTCCGATGGAAGTGCGCTCCCCGAAACCATCCAAAACGTGACGGCTCATCGCACTCGGGACAAAGTTCTGCGGCAGCAGATGCGAACTCGCAGTCCGGATCCGGTGCGTTCTCGGCGAAAACCCTGGAATGGCGGGGGATACCCTCCATTCACGGACCTCACGAGCTTGGATGACTTTGAACACCCGCGGGATCTTTTTGGAACCGGCTGTTGAATAGCCTACGGATGTGGGTGCGCGGGCCGTTCCCAGCACCGATGTCGCTGCAACTGTATCCCTAGGGTTTCTCTAAACCTGACAGGGAGCACAAGGGCCCTGCCGGCTACGATAACGCAGTTTCGAGAGGCCCAAAGAGGCCTCTGCAGTTCTCAGATTGGCTACGGAGCTCGTCGAGAATCAATAGGGAGAACCTTGAGCGCGTTGTTTGCTAAGTGTCGCGCCAACCCACCGAGCCAAGCCGGCTTCGACGACCCCCCAATCACCAAGCCGACGACTCGGCGTTCTCTTTTATTACCAAACATGGATCACGTCTGCGACTTTCGATCGTCCAGGACGGAGAGGAATCCCCCGTCTGTACACAAGGCTCGAACTCTCCTCCTTATTTGAGGCGATGTCGGCCAATATCTGATCGATTCCTTCGTCGACGCGGGCTGATGAAGTCGTTCGGGCAGAAGAATTTACTCAGAGGATTTTCGCGGCGCTTCTTCTGTACTCGGTCCTCCCGAAATGGTCGGAGACCTCGCTTGGTTCGGGCGGTGTCAATCTTCCGGGCATCGCCACCTTTGTTTCTGCTCGGCTACCGTCGAGGGGAGGGTTGTTTTCGTCAAGGGTGAAACCTAGGAGAAGTTTAGGAATCAGTCAGCAACGGGGAGGAAAATCACTCCTGCCAACCACCAATGTTTGTTTCTGCATCGCGAGGCTTGACATGGAAAGGAACTTCGAGAGTTCCGGGCTTATGACGGATCTCCAAGTCAGACACAAAGTACTTTTCTTTCGTTGCACTTCGAGAAGCCGATCAAGGATCACAACGTTCTTTCAAATAGTATTGTCCCAGCTCAAAACACATGTGAGGGACGTTCCCCGATTGAGAACACATTCCACTCCCGTTTCATTGAATCTGTTTCCCCGCCGTCGGAATTTTCCTATATTGATGCGACGGAAAAACCGAGAGGGGCGCCGTGACGACGGCAAGGACGGAAAAAATTAGCTCGAGTCCATTTCTTCACCGCATTGATTTATCGGAAACGCTTGAAAGTCGCGGAAGCGCTTTGCGAAGCTCGGCGAGATCGGCAGTGTCCACACAATCGGGAAGCTTCGTGTCGCCGCCGACGTCCACAATAATGATCGAGCGTTCCGCGGGTAACCGGGAATTCCAGGCGACTCATTCGCTCGGTTGCTACGTGCCCTCAACTCGCTCCGGCCACTAAAAAGCGGAGCACGGTTACCCTGATCGGAGCTCCGTCAGAATCGGACTGGACACGTGCTCGTGGGACTTATCCCGCAATTTTCACCTAGGCGTCGTTGAGCTTGCAGAGCGTGAAGCTGCTCTGATTCCTCGCGGGTCCTCCTGTTTACATTGAAAGCTCTCGTTGAGTGAGTTTGTTTTCCTCTTCGTTTCCTCTCTGCGGTAACTTCGTTCTCCTGAATTGATAGACTGGCCGTTCCCTCGAACCGGGAGCGACAACACTGGAATCGGGTTTTCGAGCCGAGTTTCTGACGACCCGGCTCCCTTCAGAATTTTTCGATCCCTGGCCGGCGTCGCAATTTCCGCGCACCGAGCGTGACCCGGATTTCGAGCGGCCGAGATCGACAGACCTCGGCAACAATTTCGTTGTCAGAGTTTCCATCTCGGTCCGGAGGCTCCCTACAGAAAACAATTTGGCTCGGTTCGTTAGCTGTCTGCCAGGTCGTCGACGAGCTAGCTAACGGTGCCGTTTCGTAAGCAAGTCCGGCATCGCAGCAAACGTCGAACTCGTGTTCGCGGGCCTTTGTACCGAGGATGGACCGGCGAACGAGTTGCCGGCGGACTGGCTGGCCGCTATCTCAAAGACAGATAATGGAAGTTTCTCTCAATTAACAAACTTTTTGCGCGAGCGGCGTCAAAAGACTCCCGTATCGACCGCGGATGGGGCAACGAACAAAGCTACTCAGCTCGTACTTCCCGCGTATGAATATCAATAGCGACGGCGCGCCAGTATATTTCTGGATCGCCGGCGGCTCGTCTCCTAGCATGAGGAGAAAGTTCTAGAGACGGCTCCGATCCGCCTTTTCCCGTGTACCTACCGTTAAGGACAACTTCACTCGCCACCGCTGGAACCTATAGACGGATGAGGGGGAACGTGAGCGGATGCCTTCTTCCCAGGACGCTTGTTTCCCCTTCGGGCTCGAAATATTTTCGTCAACAGCGGGGAAAGTCGATATCCTTATCGCGACAACTCGAGGAGAGCAGCCGGCTCGCAGCAAGGGTAGCCTAGTCCATCATCGTTACCGTCGTCTCCTTGATGAGACTTTTGAGAACGTCCTAGAGCAGGCCCTCCGGCCTGACGCAAGCGGACCGGGAGAACAGGAGAGAGGATTCTCGCGGAAAGACTCCGAGAGAACGGAAGAGCCGGTTAGGCAAGCAGTCTGCCAGTTGGCGGACACACAGAAGGTCTCCCGAGATGCCTCTTCAGCGACAATGTAAATTGGAATGGATAACTCAACGCCAAGATGTCGACATCAGACGGAGCCCCTCTTTTCCATCCACTCACTCACCCCGGATTGGTGGACTGCAACTCCTGGTGCTACCGTCGGATTTTCACGGGACAGATTCATAGACCGACAAGAGGGTTCCTGAGCCAAGTTAGCAGATTGCCAGCCGATAAGTCCATTGATGGATTGAGCGCGCGATCGGTCGCGTTCTTCGAAGCCGAAAATAACCAGATTATTTGATGATTTCAGCAATGAGCGAGAGCGGAGAATCTCCGAACGAGCCGCGCAGGCGCGCCGTGGTACATTTCGCCGCTGATCATCCCGGCGCCAGACCCGGTTCCACGAGCTCTTTCGGACTGGCTGCGGCCACAATGACCGACTTCCGGATGCGCTCGCCCAACCAATACGATAAGTTGTTCTCATGCTCCAGCGCTGAACCGATCGGCGCCGGAACGTCGGCAACCGGTGCGTTACCGTTACCGATGCTTGGTATTGACAGGCACACTGGTAGGCTATTCACAATCGTTCCCGGCGAACGGCGAGACGAGGCGTGACCGCGACGAAGAGCGCGTTTCAGTTCGCGAGTCGATTTGTTGCGCGGACTTCGCTGATCTTGTGATCCGATTTACATGCTGCCCTCCGCAATACGGGGATTAAACGCGCTGGCCCGTGAAGGATCTCGTCAGGTGGGAGAAGGAGGCGGACGCATGTACCACAGAGACGCATCGAACGGAAAGAAGCCGCTGCCGTCGGATTGAAAACTAGTTACTCTTGGCAGCTGTTCCTTCCCTTCGAAGTCCTCGCGTCTCGATCGACGGCGTCTTTCGCCGCCTGGCGCCCGCCCTCCCCGTCGCGACCCGTTTCCTTTCTCCCCCTAGCTATTTTGACATTCGTTACGACTGCGTCAGATAAATTCCAAGCGAAGCTTTTGCGTCAATCCGTTCGTTCGTCCGTCGGTTTGTCTCGCCAGCCGTCTGTTTCTATATGCGGAGGTTTTTGAGAGGGGAATTTCATTTTGCCGAAAGCATGTCAGAATTCGAAGCTCAACTTCTCTCTGCGACTCTCGTTGCGCATTTTGTATCGACTTCGATGTTGCCGTCCTCGTGCTCGTCGCTCCTCCTTCTGAGCCCTGTTCGCGTTCCTCTCGGTTCCGGTTACGCCGGTTACAACCAGTCAGCCTCTAATGGATCGCGGCAGCTGACTTCGTGCACTCGGTCTTATCTAGCCGGAGGAGAGAAATCAAACTTCATGACCAAAAAGGCAGGAATTCGGAAACAAACTGAAACTGGAAACATTGTCCCTGCAGTCATGGACCTTTGGCGCAGCCACCGGCTCGCCCCGTCCGGCAACGCGTTCGGTGGGCCTAAGTGAAGGTTTCGCACGGCCGAGAGGGTCTTCGGGCGACTCCCTACGCGCCGTGGGTTTTTGTTCTCCAGGAGAGAACGTCCCGTAGGAGTCTCGAGATTCTCCGTCTTTTGTTCCAGTTTTCAAGCTCGTGCTTCCATTCTGCCTGGCGTTGTCGGTCATGTCGAGTCCTCGCCGAAAGCCAGGAAGAACTTGAAGCGCGGGGAGGGTGGAGCGTCGATGACGAGTTTTCATCAAGCGGACTCGAGTTGCTCTCTGAGAACAGCCGAGCCTCGGATTTCGGATTCCAGAGGCGGCAAGAGCTCGAGTTTTGCAGAGTGCAAGAAAGTTGCTCTGGCTCATTCGCATTGCACATTGTCTTCGTTGATCGGTCATTCGTGAATTTCGTTCGTCTGCCGGTTTGGCTCTGCATCCACGCACCCCTCCCACAAAAAGCTAGCTCCCCCTCGAGCGGGCCATAGCGGGTGCTTCATCGCTTCACATACCCGGAAAGAGTGTTCGCGAAATCCAGGCAGAACCGCCGGAGACTGGAAGCCAAGATGCGAAACAGCCGAGCCGCGGCTTCGAACGGAAGACCGCGGAGACCCCGTTATTCCTATTCATATATTCATTCCTTACTCCAGCCCCCCCCCCCCCCCGCCTTTCCCTCCCTGGTAATAGTTTCCTGAGCTTAAGCGCATTGGCAGACCACACTCAGGCCTGAGCAGAGGTGCAACTAATCACGTCTCCTCGTTCTCTGTAAGTAGTCCATCCACTGCTCGGATATCTGGCCGACTCCGTGACGAACTGAAAGCCATGCCACGCTAGGCGTGTCCTCTCGTACTCCCGTGCATCCAGCAGGACATTCGCGCACACCGCAATCGCTTCACCAGATACACGCTCCGGGCGTAAATCGCTTTCGGCTGAATATCCATGGTTTCTACGCGAAAAAGTGCCAGAAGTACAAAGTGCGGGGCGAGAGGAATCATATTGACCACGAGGGCTCTCAGGGAAACTCGAAGCCAGTAATTTGTCTCTCTCGATCAACTTTCAACTTGAACACGGAGCCTTTTCAAGAACGACGTCCACACTTCCCCACGATGACGCGCTGAACACATCGCTCTTGAATAGTCAACCAGGCCGACGACGAGCTCGCGCACTCGTTCAACTCCGCTGAAAGACCCAATCGGGCGGCTGGCACCGCTAGGCAGCCGGTTGGCCAGCCAAGCAGCGACCAAATTTTCTAATGCTTGGAATGTCGGTCTCCTCGAAAGTTCCGCTGCGAGGGGAACATACACTTTCCTCTTTAGGCTCCAGCCGCGCAGCTTCAATGATAATATTTACCCTTAAAGAAGATCGATGTGCTCGAGGAGGACGGAACAGTGCTGGCGGACGAAGGGCGGAAAAATTCTATAATTTCCTGTCGTCCCAGTTCCTGTATATGCCAGAAGCGCAACGAGGCTGAAAGTCTGCATATGTGGCGAGCCTTGACACCTGAAGAACTGGGGATCGCGGAGTCACAGAGCTCTCCCTCGTCAGACTCATCTCACGTTTCGTAATAACCGAGGCAGCCAGCCTCTGGATTCGTTGGCTCGAACGGAGCGCGAGCAGCTGCTGCATTCATTCCCCTCTCTGAAACCTGCAGGAAGGAACAGGGGGAGACAGGAAGCCGGCGTGTGAACCAGAAGAGGATTCTGGTCTGAGGACCCCAACGGCCGGCCGAGTGAGTTGATGGACGCTAGTCGGTAACCGAGTCACTGAGTCAAAGCTCCGGGTCCACTCGGAATTCTGAGCGAAGCTGCGAGGACGGGGGAGCTAGCAGCAATCGAGGGGAGTGAGGGAGGGAAGAGCTCAGTTAGGATCAAGATCCACTCGTGTCGTTGATGTCGACGACGCTGGAGCGCCGCAAGATGGCGAGTTTCGATGGAGCTCGGAGGAGAGGGGGGGGGGGGGCGTTGTTTCACCATTTCCATGCATCCGGAACAAGCCGGCATTCGCTTGAATTATCTTAGATACGATTCTAGGAAGATGGGGCGAGTCTACTCCGAACTTCCCACCGATCGACGACCGAACTCGAGCCAAATGGTTATTTTCCGGAATCGATTCCGTGCGAACGTGCGTGCCTCCTTCATATCCCTGCCGTTAATATATTTCAAATCCCCGCGAGATCTCAGGACGGATGATGGCCGGGGAACTTCGGTGTGACGGAGAATTCGCCACGAATAATCCCTCCTCACTAGAAGGATACTGAGTAATCGAGTACAGGATCGAACCGAGTGACTACTGGCTGCTCCAGTGTCCGAGAGGATGACAAAGTCGATGGTGAGTTTTTAGCTTCGTTCGATGACTCTCCGAAAAATGCCTTCCTATCCAACGCAACCTGGAAATAATCCACTGCCAACGGTTCTTCTTCATGGGAAATTCAACCAGTCTTGAATCTACCACGTTCGACCATGTGATCAGGAGTATACTCCCCTCCACACGGGGTTTTCGGGGTGGTTTCCCCCTCCCAGGGAGCACGTAACGAGCAGATGACGTTCCGATGCCCGTCTCTCGAAGGCACTCGCGGATCTTTCGCAGTCATAGTGGAGATGCGTGCTATTCATGACTCATGACTCCCCAGAATTTTCCCCTCAGGGGCGAGCCAGCAACCATTGTTCTCGCAGGGCGAGACATCGCCCAACTCACTCTGAGCGAAACTGGAGTCCATCTTTGCCCACATTGTGGACTCGTCCTCTGTGGTAGTCATCTTCCGCGCGTTACTGTCCAGCTGATTCTTCGTTGAGGCGACCAAAACCGCCGGATACACGAGACTCGGCGCACACTTGAATATTCCCGCTCGTTCGGAGGTGATAGTTTCCTTGAGATTCTCCTCATCGAACACCCCTATAAATCGGGCGATATCCGGGGTCGGAGCCACACCGATATTAGTGTGATACCTTGTGATCGTGGCTTCCGTACCACGCTTCCGCCCCCGGCTGCAGAGAAACAGCCCTTAGATAGTCCGCCTGATAGAATTGATGCCGGGGAACTCAGTTACTTCCTCGGTTGAACGATGGAGCCCATATAATGGAATTATGAACTGGATGCGTGCCTAGTCAGACGAGAGCACGGGACGGCTTCGTACGCCTTCCGCATCGAGCCGGGATGGTGAGACTGGACAAGCTGTGAATGAGTCAGATTCTGAGGGAGAGACCACTGCGAGAAACGTGGCCGCTTCGGACTGCCTTCATGGAAACGATTGCAATAAAAGTGAACTTCTCCTGCATCGTGTATAGTGTTGATGACGCCTGAGCGATACACGGCAAACGTCGCGGAAGCTGACTAACTTAGCGGGGCACGGCAAGAAAACACGCACACCTCGGAAAGACCGAGCCACACGCACAGACCAACCGTACGGGGACAGAAGGAGGAAGATGGGGCAGGACGAGAAGGAGCGGACGACTGGATTGAATTATTTTAATCGACTTTCGAGTCAGACTTCAGCTCACGTAGTACCTGGTGCGGCGCTTTCGCTGAGCCGTCCCTTTGACTCGAACCTCTCCTCCGCCACCCCCCCCCCCCTTCAATGACTGTCGCCTGGGTTTCCTTTCCTTCTTTGAACTTTTCGTCGCCGATTCTTCTTCGGTCCTTTCTCGAACATCCCCTGCCGAGCTCAATCCGGAACCCCCATCCGATAGATTATCATGAGGAATCGAAGTTCAAACTCCATGAACTCGCTGGGCGACAGGAGTCGAGGCCGTAGCTGGTCTGATTTTTCGATGAGAATCCGGCTTCGAATCGGAATTCCGAGTTTCCGCTGCCAGCGCTTTTTCACGAGAAGCCGGACGACACTCCAAGAGGTTCTTACGAGCTTGACGTGCCGCTGTGCGACAACAGTTTGATTGAAAGCGAGCGTGGGGGAATCCCGGGGGCTTTTGAGGCGTTTTTGGTTCTGTCTTCACGCGCCGAGGCCGCGTGCGTTATGCTGTGAAGGCGTTTTTGGTTAGTCTGCCGCTTGAATACCATGTCCTCACGCTTCGGGGAGAACTGCGCGCGTAAGTGAGTGAGTGTCATCTGCTGCAGTCATCTACAGCGATGCGCGGAGGCCTTCCCACCGTTCGCCAGACCGCTTGCTAACCCGATGCCTGCGAGCATGCCTGGCTGCTTATATGGACGGAACCGGACGGGTGCAGGCAGACAGGCGGACGAGCGGTAGGCCTTGCTTTTGTGTTCCGTCAGGACAGAAGTGTATCCATCATCTACATGTCTGCATCCTATTTGTGAGACGCTGCCTGGCTGCCTGCCTGCCTGCCTGCTCTTCTTGTCTGGTCCCCTCAGTGGCGGCAAAGCCCGGGAACGCGACTGGACGACTCACTGGCCGACTGAGGTACTTTGCGGGGTCCTCCTCAACAACAGCAGCGACGTGACGAGAGGACATCCAAATGCATCGACAAACAGAGCGACAGAAAAACGCTCTCGTGCCACGAAACATTGGCATAAATTGAGAATTGTCTTTTCCCATTGGTGGTGTCGACACCCCACTCAATATCGATGTAGCAGTGTGGAACCTTGACTTACCCTCTCCTGGGCTTCTCGTCTTTTTTTTTTCTACGCGCTCCTTAGCCTCTTCCTCCTCTCCCTCTTTCTATTCCTCTCTCTAACTTAGCCGTTCATACGATGGATCGTACTTCCACGTCGGATCCATATACTGCTGGAGTCCGGTTGCGTGCATTCATCGTGCAAGCACGGGCTCGGAACGCGCGCAGAGGCGAGTCACGGGACCGTTGACGTTTAATTTGTTAAGTTCCATTTGTGAAGGATCTTTCCCTAGATACCACGGCTCCCTCGAACAGCGGTGCGCGAGTTATATGGCTGTCCGTGACAATGTCTCCGACACCTTCTTCAGTGGTGGAGCTTCGGCGATGACGAATTGAGCCCTTATGAACGCAGACAACGGACGAGGATAGCTGGCTCAACCCTTCAAATGACACCTGTCTATGATTACCAGCCAGACACGTCAACCGTCCTCTTGCCGAGCTTCCCAACAACGACAGCGGCTAGACTCGCAGATGTAGCTAAACCCACTCAAGAGGCGACGGTGATTTGACCTCCGTCGCAGCTTATCAAGCGGAGCTTCGCCGGAGTAGCCTTAGAGCTTCGCAACACGGCTTCGGTGGATCCAGCAGACGAGCTGACGAAGTCCGAGAGAAGCTTCTCTTCGACAGTCTATCACCTCTCGCCTTGGCTGGCCTTCCAGTATTTGGGCCCGTTGAGGTTCTCTCCAGCTCCAGAGCCATAACGAGCGCGAAATCAGCGATTTGATGGAGATGAAACTTTGTTTACAACCTGTTCTGCGCGGCAGCTTGCTAAATGCCTGGTGAAGTTCGGCACTTGATGAAGCTCACGTGGAACTCTTCATCACTTTTGGGCGGAAAGAGTCGGCTCCCAAAAAGGATTCCTCAAGTTTATAGTCAGCATGTTCCCGCGGGCCGGCGTAACATGAAGAGCCAAGCAGAACTTTGTGGGGACTTTTCCAGTCCATGTGCGATTGCTTCGTCATTGTCGGCCGCTTTTGTTGACGAACCTCCCGAGATTCGAGATGATCTCGGTCGCTCCGGCCTCGTAATGCAATTAGTGCGAGCTTTTGCAATTAGTGGAACGCCTTGAAGTTTGACACACTGAACCGTTTGAGAGGAGAGCCCCGAACATTCAACGGGCAGGAGATCTTCCCGGGATCGTGCTTTACCTAAAGTTTGTTAATTGATTGATGCGAGAAACATCTGGGCGTGGAATCCAATGATCCCGGATCGAGTTTTGAGAAGAGAGAGCTCCGATAAACTATTTCCTCGCGCGGTTGTTGTGCTGATAACGATCCGAGAACTTCTCGACCGATTCCCTCTACCTTCATCCCTCCATGAGCGGTTCGTCTTCGGCAAAGCGGTTACGGCAATTGTTAGTATGAGGACCAGAGAAAACGATCGCTTGCCAGTCTTGGCTCCAACCCATAGGTAAAGCCAGATGCCTGGAGCTGATTCGATTGTTGCATCTTGATGACTTAATCCCCCCGTGGCGGTTCGTGGCAGCATCAGCCGTGGATGCAGCCCCTCGTGGCTCTTCCGGTGGCTGGCTTCGATGTCCGGACGAATATAGGAGGGCTGCGCTCCTCGTACTTCGCTGTCGCATTTCTGAGAAGATTCAAACAGGAAGAAGGAGCTCGGGCTCAGAAGAAAACTTTGCCCAGTTCTCAAGATGGCTCGCTCGCAAGATGGCAGACGATATCACGGCAGGCCCTCACTCCGTTCGGCCCAGGAATTCTTTCACTGCTTATTTCCTCTGTTGTAGGTCCTCCGTCGGGACAAAGCCCCGCGGATCCTGTTCCAGAGCATCGCCGAGTGAACAGACGTTGTTTTTGACGTCTCTCTATTTCTCATGAAAATGAAGCCGACAAGAAAAGCGACGCAGAAGAATCCCAGTAAATCCTGATTTAAGGTTTCGTTCCTCTCCCGACCTCACATGCTGAATTCGACGTCTCATGCCCCGCTCGGCTATCCGTGCGGAACAACGGGACGGGAAAGTGGGCGTGTAACAAAACTGACTCCTGCATCCGTTGACAGGCCAGGTTGCTCAATCGTCAGCTTGGAATCGATTGACTCGCGGCGGCAGCGGACTGAGCTTCTCATATCGTCTCGCGTACAGTCTAGCCAAATCGAGTGCTAGCCCGCAATACAGAATCATAACCAAGACGGCCGTTCGGAGAAAAACACTCGGCAAGGTATCGTAACGCGATGTAGTCAAACAGCGCGATGTGTTTGCTAGCGTGGAATACCCCGCTTCGTTCGATCCCAGCAGGAAATGGTGGACTTGGCGTGCCGGCCACGCGGGTCGTCCGGCTGAGTGCTCGGTCAGTTGGTTGGTAGGCTGGTAGGTAGGTAGGTAGGTTATTTCGTCGTCTCGTGATAAGGGCCCTGGCTCGGTCGAGCATGCGCAGTGGATGTAGGAGGTGGGAAGGGCCTTCGTTAGAGCGGGCCCTGTTAGAGGGCGCTTCCAAGCTCCGTTCATCCTGGCCCTCTCAGACCATCAGGCGATGTCGAAGCCACGGCCAGAGCGCACCGGCCCCACGTTTCTTCCCCAGCAAGCTCTACACAAGTGATGCAGCAGAGCAGTGGCAGCCGCAGCATCAGCAGCAGAAGAAGCAAGCAGCAGTTTGTGTGGGGCTGCATTTCCGTCGACAGTGTGCTCTTTTGTTGTAGCGGGTAGTTATTCCGACCGGCTGGATGTACCATCGTGAAACAGGAGCGGAAACCGAGCAGTACTGGTCTCCGCAGCAGCAGCGGTCTTCGTTGCAGTAACAAAACAACAACAACAACAAGACCGACGTCAACAACAGTAGAAACAGCGTCAATAACAACAGCTGCAGCATAAAAAAAAGGAGAACGTCAACGAACTGCTGCCGAAATATCAACAGAATTTCAAACAAGCATACTCGCTACAGAGTGCTGTTCTCCTCTGTGTAATTGTGTGGACGCCGTCAGTCTAACAAAACCAAAAGCGAACAAAGCTGCAGCGGGAGTAGCTGTGAGAAACAACCTTCAAAAACTTCATAAACAGCAACGAAATTCGCCGTTGTTCCAACGACGGGCGAGAAGGAGTCGAGCGAAGAGTGATCAAGGCTCGCAATTGGGCGGCAAGTGACCCCAAAAGCAATCGGAGCTTGGGTCAGAGCCCGAGTCAAAGTGCAAACGAGTGAAGCAGTGGAAGAGCGCCGCGAACACAAACGATTCTCATCTCATCATCTTCCTCAGAGAGTCTCCTCATAGTGTGCTGGCTGCTTGGCTCGGCAGTGCGCGGGCCGGCGACATCCGAGGCCAGCGAGCCGCGGTTTCATTTTCTTCATCTCTCGGTTCGTCATTCGTCGTCGTCACCGTTGTGTTGTTCGTCATTCTTCAACTTGTGCGTGATTTCGGATTCGACGCTAGCAGTTAAAGCTCGCGGTGGAAATGGTGACTTCGAATCGCGCTCAGTGCAGGAACCGTCGTCGTCGCCGCTGCGCTACCACCGACACCATCTTCAATAACCGATGTGTTTGATGAGGAGGATGACGGTGATCGTCATGATTTACGGTGGCGGTGATGATGATGACATAAAAACAACCTCAACTACGATTTCCAACACCATCGCAAGCGAACTCAACTCCTCAACAGAGTCCACGGCGGAAGGTCGACGACGACCGCAGTCGCACCTGTAGATTTGTTTTGAATCATTTGTTCGTTCGTCAGACGTTCTCGATACCTGACCGTTCACCCGCCTGCCCGACCACCTGCTCGTCCAGCTGCGGATCGAACGAGCGGCTCTCAGGCAGTACCCGACCTAGCTAGCGAGCTGCATTGCCGTATAGTTGCCGTTCCTCATCGTCGCCATCATTTTCGTCGCATCGCCATTATGATTATCAACGTCTCCGTTCCTGTGATGTGAGGGTGATGTGGTGTGACGTTATGAAATCGTTGTGACCCAGAGGGAGGGTGGACCGACGACTCGAGGACCTGTTCTCATCAAGCGAACTGTCGAATACGACTCTCGACAACAAACAAACAAACAAACAAACAACAAGATCGGAGGAAACACGAGCCGCATCGACGTAGGCAGCAGCAGCAGCAGTGTCGGGAATTCAAGGAGGAGAGATGAGGTTTTGTTCCGATTCTGGTTCCGTTCCTCTTCACCGTGTCGTCATGGAACCGCCGTCGACGACGGTTTCTAGTCAGTGATCGTTGCGCTCAGTTGACACCACGGTCCGTTGCGTCAATCGTAATTACCACCTTCGTTACCGCTTCCAACTGCTTTAGCAGCGTTAGCAGCATCCCATCGAAACAAGAAATCAAACACTCGAAGCCCCAGCAGGACAGGCCGGAGGGAACGACGACAGGAACCCTCGGACGACAGGATAATTCGCTACCCCGGCGACAGCGACCTCGGCAACAACAATCGAAACAGAAAGGTGCCGAGTGCCAGCTCTCGATGAGTGCGAGGGTCAACCTCACTGTGCCAGCTCCTCCAACAACAACAGCAGCAACCGCCGAGCCGACCTGCACGAGGATCAACTGAGAGCATCGGACCGCGAGGCTGCTGCAGCAGCGAAACAACAAACGACGGATTGTGATGTGGACATGTTGTGAGCGTGGATCAATCGGCTGCCGGCACACCGCACTCGTCCCGCACCTGATTATGAGGTTAAGCTCAAGCACAGCCGAGCACAGTCGCTGAAGTAGAGTTGGTCGCTCGAGTGGCGGAGTGGTTACTTTTTCGTTCGTTGGTTGATTTTCCGAAAGTGGATTTCCAAGTTTGCCGTCGCCGCCTCGCCGCTGCTGCCTGATGGTTCCTGCTTGGATCATCGGGCCGCCGAGTAGAATTTTGGCCAGCCTCACGTGAACACAGCGGTCGGGAGGCCAGTTGTGCGATTCCATCCATCCATTCACAGACATAGGAACAGACAGACGCCGACAGACATACAACATTCACACTCAGACACGGACTCTTTCACCTCTCCGGAAAGAGCAGCAGCCAACGGTTTCTCCACCCCCTCTCTCGATCACCCTTCTCGCCCTCTTAGCAGGCTTCAAGGCAGGCCCTGACAAGCAGGCAGCCGTCTTTCGAGCGGCATCGAGCCAGAATTCAGCGCCATTCAGGTGGCCGGCGGGCAGGCAGACAGGCAGGTTGGTTGACCCAGCGCGGAAACACCGGCCACGAAGAGAAACGAGAACTGAGCCAATTACGCACGCACCCCTGTTGAACCCCTTGTTCTTCCGGGGATCATGTTGTTTCTGGTAGACACGCAACTGAGCAGGAGCCGGCCTCCTTCGACCACATCAACGTCATCGTCCTCGCACCACTATAGTATATCAACTCGAAATCGGTGGAATCCGACGAGATCCGCCTTCATCTGGTGTCTACTGTTACTCCTCGTTGGACGTGCGGTGGCTCTACCTCCAGTCATCAATGTCGGTGAGTGGCGTCTTGACCTTAACGTGTACTCGATATCTCCTTCCTCAGAGGCTCGCCACGTTTCTCGCAACTCGTAGGCGTCGTAGGTCGTTGCCAGCCTGGCGTATCCGCTGGTTCGGCTCAAGAATCCCCGTCGGACTCCGTAGAGCGAATCCAAGAGATTCGCGCCGGCTCCGGACTGGAATGACCGTCGGAGTCCGATCACTGTGCTCAACTGATTCGCATAAATCACGGAGAAACCGATGAAATGTGGCCAAACTGATACGGTTTCCGGATGGGCTGTTGTTTCCGACAGCGACGACAACGGGAAGGATTTAAAGCGCTGCGATGTGAGCGAGCTTGGCTGTGTGTGTGTGTGTGTGTATCTGACCCGGAGAAAAGCCGGGCGGGCGAGTAGGGAAAAAGAGCGAGATTCTTTCTCTTTAAGATGAGGGAGCGAATGGAGAAAGTGGCGCCAATAAAAAGCTTCCCCAATGGGCCATGGCTTAGGGCTATTTTGCTGCCGCTGGTACCGTCGCCGTCTCGGCGCTCATCTTCGCCGTGAACGGATTCCACGCCGCACCCTGCAGGACCACAGCTCCTGCAGGAATCTGAACCCGAAACTGTTGACTGAGGACGAGAATCTGTTGATTATCTTCCGAAGGAAGTCCGTTGATTCGTTTTCGGAAAACCCTCTCTTCCACAATGGTTGAATCAGTGCGCGACTCGAGGAACTCAAACAGGCGCGTGCTTTGATGTTCCCTTCAGAAGACTGCCCCGTTCGGATGTTGCTCATCCGAGTGCGCACTGCCCCCAGATGGTCATAGAGTTCGAGGAATAACTGAGCTGGAACACGCAGGGACGAGAGAGGAATTCCGGTGTGCGGGGGAAAACATTGAAATAAGGTGGAGCGCGAAGGAGGAGGAGCGGGAAACGTTGAGTCAAGGGAAATAGGCACTTAAGGGATACAGGGAGGTTAATTGAAGGGGAGGAAAAGAGTAGGGGACGGGAGACTCGGGGAGGTGTTCCATAAAGGCTGTCGCGGAACCCTGATAACCATCCCACGTCAATATAATGTCATTGAGCAACTCCGAGTGTCGGTGGAGAACCGTTTTTGTTTGAGCCTGAGTATAGGACCGATGCTCAACCGACAGGTGCGGAGAGGATGAGCTCGACAGCCCATCGGATGGAGTCATAGATTGTGCGTCATTGCGCAATTTGGTCCGAGTCGGCTCTTTCATTACTCAACTTCGTAGCCACCGCGTTCGTTCTCCCGTTGCGATCGATTCAGCCGAGGGTCCGACTGAAACAAAAGAGAAGAAGGAAAGAAACGATATATGTAGTGGTTGTTCCTCTTATTGTCCCTATCCTCCTCCCTCGCTGCCGGTCTTCTATCCAGGAGGAGACCCTCGCTGTGTTCGGCCGAGCGAACGAACAAGAGAGCGAGCGGCCGGTCTTGATTCGGTGTCACTTTGGTTCCATCTTCACCAGCTGTTCGCAATGTTTTCCTTTTCCTCGCCTCGCTTTTCCTTATTGTATCTCCCGCTTACACTTTTTTTTCCCGCCGCCGCCGCCTCCCGATCACCGGCTTGCCGACTGACTGACTGGTGAGCTTCCCACCTTTTCCTCCGTGTCGGTCCGTACTGCCTGGCGGCGGATTCTCCTCTACCAACCATAACAATATCCATCGGATACCGATCTCGACGTCAGTAGTGGGAAAGACCTGTTGGTAGGGTGGCGGGCAGTCGAATTTCGATTAGCTCCTTTGTTCCCTCCGCATTGTTGGTTGTCGATGTCGTCCTTGTCTTTTTTTCTGTCCAGTCTCGCTCTTCGGTTACACTCGCTCCTGTTCTTCCCGATGGCGACGTGCTCAGCCGCATGCGGTACGTTCAAAAGTATCCGGAAAGAGGGAAACGTCAAATAAGACGTCGATTTCGAGCGAGACTCACAAGATTGGAGCACGCACGGCGTCCGGGACGGATGGGAGGACGAGAGCTCCAAGCATGCATCAGAGGACCCGCGGCTCTACCGGTGGGCAAGTGACTGTTTGGCAGACGAAGTGGCTGAGTGGTTGGTTAGATAACTTCAGAACAAACAGCTCTAAACGTTGACTTTTCAACCCCTCTCAATTCGACGCTCCGTCCACAATAGGAGAAGGCGACCGAGAGGGTGATCGTGCGAGGAAGCGAACGAATGGTCGATTCCTCTGTTTGCCTTTGACGAAACACTCAGTCGAAATCGGTCGGTCGGAGGCTCCGGCAGGTTGTCAGTGGGTCGGCCGACCCATTAATTGACTGATGACCTCCGGAACTCTGTTCCCTGTCAGTGTGCCCTCGACGGACGCGGGGAACAGGATGGAGCGAGTTAGCATCAGGAGATGATATCGCAGAGGTGGAACTCAAGGTGAAGGATGAAAGGAATAAACTGAGCGTACTTAACGAGCCGGGCCGAGTATGTCTCGAATGTCGTCAACATGGAGACATGGTCTGAATATGCTATGAATTCGCTGCTCTCGTTTCGAGAATAGTTTTGAAGGGCTCAGTACATCTGTATATTCCCGGCTCGTTCAGTCTTCCTCCCACGTGGTCGCTTCCAAGCCGCGGCGTCGGGCTCGTCGGGAGGCGGGCTCAACTAGTACCAGACGACGATTTTCGAAGACCCATCCGTGGACCTACGGACCCGAGAAATGCGCATGCTCGCACTCTCAGTTCCATCTGAGAACCATAGGGTTTTCCCTTGTTGAGTCGCTCCCCCTCCCACTAAAAACACTCAAACGTTTCGAGCTGTGTGAACAACGATTTCCAGACACCGAACAACCGTGATCTTGTTTCTATGCCTCCGTTTGAGTCCGACGTCTGCTCCAGCAGATCTGGAACAGGGGTGGGGAGGGGCTGGGCGAACTTCACGGGAAACAAAGCACGAATTCATCCTGAACAGAGCTGCCGGCAGCCGGGAACGGGAGCGGCGAGTTGATGCAGAACGATTCCCGTGGAGGACAACGAGCTTCAAGAGCCTACTATCTGGATTGGACGGAAATCACGGAAACTCAGTTGAGGAAGCAAAGAGACGAGTTCCCGAGCCCGTCTGTGAGTGCCGACGAGAAAGAGTATGCGGGTTTCATGGAGACTCGCGGGTTACGCGTAGTGGATAGCTTGTATATTCAAGAACAAGGGATGGGAACAAGCCTTGACGAACGAGGTAGGCATTGAATGGGATGAAGAGTGCAAAAACGTCGCAATGAAAAATAGGGATCAAGATGGGCCAAGCGTCGGGGCGGCAGTCGCACGGAGACAAAGCGGGGAGGCAGCCGAGGCCCCTGATGTTGCTGTCGCCACCGCCTTTGATGATAGCATGCTTTCGCTGATAATGTAGACCTAATTTGCGAACGCTGAGCTCCCTAGCCTTGAATGCTCCGGGCTTAATGAGCGTGCTCTTCGCAGCCACCACCTCATTCTGCCTGACTGTCTACTCAGATGGCACGCGGGCTTGCCTTTCGAGCTGACTGTTGCTCACCTGCATCTCTTTCTCGGTCAATCGGTCGAGGAGCAACGAGATCTCGGGAGAGGAGATTCTCGCCTGGAAGCGTGGATGGCTCGTAAATCGTCGATTGAGTCCGATGGGAAGATAACTCTGGTTACCATTCATTCGAAACTTGGAATTCCGAAGCTGCGAAGCCCCACCGTCTGAAGCGGGGGAAACGAGGCGCGACGTGCCAACCTGAAACAGGGAGGGGGTCTGACACTTGATCCTAATCGAAGTTTACCCCGCCTTTGAGAATTTTCCGCAGATTGGCGTTGGGACCTATTCTTCGCAGCAGCAAGACTTCGGGCGTGTCTGGACAAGAGCGGTTTTGCCTTTCCTGTGATCCCCGAAAGATGACTTGCCAACAGTCGTGGTTGTGCTCAACACTTTTTCGGTTGGAATCGATGTCGCGGTCCGAAGAGCTCCTGCACCCGTGCGTCCTGGGTTGACGCACGGGGGGAATAACAGCAGTGCTGAAGACGAATCGCTCGACAGAGCCGTCTTCGACGAAAACGCGTCCTCCTAGTTATCGACGCGATCGGGAGCAATCTCTTCGCATCGAGGGCTGGGAGTGCGTGAAGGTAGAATAGGAGTCTTCGAGGCCCAAGGGAGAGAACGTCGCTCATCCTGAGGGTCCGGGAAGGAGGCACAGATCAAAAAGCCACCAGCAGGCCGAGTCAGTTCAGGATGGTAAAAGAGACGGTTCCGGGAGGGGGGGAGGAGAAGCCTTTCTCCCTGACACAATAGTAGTTCTTTTCTTGTCCTTGGCAAGCGCTCCCTTATGCCAGCTATCGTCGTTGTCGTCCTCCTGACTTTTACCACTGCTGCTGCTGCCGCTGCTGCAAGTGCATGAGAAGTTCTCCTTCTCAAGGACCATTGATTCCGTGCTAACCACATTAGCCAGGAGTGGCTAACGCGAGTTCGAGTGGGACACACACTCTCACGCATAGTGAGCCAGCAGGCTCAGTCTGGGCGAAGGAGCAAACAAGCACACCAGCGAACGAAGCGAGCAAGAAGCTTAGGGATCGGTGTATTTGGGAATTATTACGCTTATTACATAGAGACCCTTGCCCTTCTACGGGAAGGGGAGAGACTCGAGCTCTAACAGCAGCAGTCGTCGGCAACAGACTCATCATCAGCTAGATGCCGAACGAGAGACACACCAGAGGCTACTAATCCCTTTGGCTATCTGAGTACATCAGTGTTCGATCTCGCCACTGCGGTAGGCATGCACGTGTGTAGAGTCGTGATACCGAACCAGTGGTATTGCGCGTGAACGATGTGTGAGTCAGTGAACTGGAGCCAAGTCTGCGGAGTTCCAAGCATCGCTGCCGAGATGTTGCGTTCCGAGCCCTCCCTTTTCGGCTGTGATCGACACAGACCGAGCGCCATGCTGTCTGCCTCTGCCAAGACTGAGCAAACCAAAACGGAGCGATGACATTTCTCGTGTCTTCGATATCAATGCCGAACGCGCCCGCTTCCGTCTCCATGTTTTCTCCAGCTGACAATGTGAGAGAGCGGAACACGGCTGCAGGATCGGATCCGAAAGATTGCGGACCGATCAGAACAGGAATAAGGACTGTCCAAGGTCGTGGAACTGGGCCTCGGACTCGGGGCATGAACGAAACCTCTCAGGGCGTTCGCCATCAGACCATTCGTCGCACAGGTTCCGGGATGTGGCGCAACAGTGCGGGTTTCAATGCCACGCCGATGGCAACAACGCGTCAGGAGGGACCTCGGGTCAGCTGATGAAGAACTGCCGTCGATCGCCCACGTTGAGACCTTGAATCCCATGATGATGGCGGGAACACAACGGGAGGCGGACGGGAACGCACGGCTCGAGGTCCCGGAATTCATGAGACTCGATTACGAGCTCAGCGGATTTCGCTCACTTTAAGCAAAGTCGAACGCTGGATTGGCTCGAACAAGACTCGGATTACAAACGCCTGAGTAGTTCTGAATTGAGGCGCTCCCAAACCTCAGCTGTCTTTTTTCAACCCTGCCTCCCCTCCGCCCCTATCCTCAGCCCAACCTCACCTTCGACTCCCTTTCCCGCCCAGACGGTCCCTCCTGAGTGACAGGCGAACTGCAGATGCGGCTTATTTCACCGTCTAACGCCGCTGTTTCCTCTTCAGCCGCTCTCGGCCTCTGGCTCCCTGAATCATGATGGGTGACCCTTCTATCTGCTCTTTCTGATTCCACTCGTCGTTCGAGTAGCTTCCAATCGACTTGATGGCGTTGAACGGCGATTGGATCGGAAGCTGCCGCGGCTGACACACCTGTCTCTCACGCGGGACATTTCCCCTGTTTTGGGATTGTCCTCGATCCGCGGCGCTCATCTCCGCGGGGAACAGCCAACCAGGCGACCTTGTCGTCGAAACGCGTCGTGGCTAACAGCTCCGCCTGTTTTCCACTGTGTTTATCTGGGGCAGGACGCCAACGTTTTTCCTTCGACGACCGCATCCTTCTCCCAGAATCACCGTCAGACAGCTCTCAGACAGAGCGAAGATCCGACCAAGCGATCGAGAGCTTTCTTGTTCCTCCTTTCCTGCGACGACGCTGAGCTTCGTCTACGTGGACGAGAGGAGAACTACAGGAGGAGCGAACGAAGGACTTCGACATCGTCTGCCGCCCCGGTATACAATAGCAGAGATTGCGAGAACGGATCCTCCTCCCCTGTTCGCATGCTGCCGTCTGTCTTCCGGTGGATCCTTCCGTCCTGGTCGGCGCCGATCGGCTCTCGATGATCCCCTCCGTGATCTTGCGGCCGGAACGAGCTGCTGCAACGAGCAGGTCCATGGATAAATTAGAGGAAGAGCAGAAGCCGCGACCAAGAACGAGGATTGAGAGGACAGGGTCTGATTGAGGTGTCATCGGACTTGTGTTCGTTGAGCGGGTTGTTCCACACTGTCTGCATGAGGCCAGCGTCGTTCGGATGGTTGAGTATCCGCCGTCCGGGCACCAAACTCGGCCCCGCTCTCCCGACAAACCTTATTATTAACTAACACGCGCCTCCCGTGTGATATGCTGCTGTATTCTGCCGGGCTGGAGGGATGCCTAACATTATCGTCGGCCGGCTGGCTCCTAGCGGGCTTGGGTGGATAGCCGGCGAACGGAATAAGTCATACATTGTAAATTAGATGCTTCCTGAGACGCCTCCAGCAAACCTCCATACGACTGGACACCTGCTTAACCGAGGGCGGCTCGCTGATCGGGCGATCGCTTCGTTCCGCGAGCCGAATCGAACCGCTCGACTACGCGGAACGCCTCAACGCGAAGCCGAGAACCGGCTACGAGCCGGCTGGTGTGCGCCACGGCCATCATGGCGGCTTCCGGGGTCGGACCGCTTCCGGAAATCTCTTCTGGAAGAACAGTGAACGTCCTGAAAACATTGTCGGGAACCAGAAAAGCGTGCCGCACGCCTCGATGCTGAAAAGCATGCTGGATTAATTAAAGCAGTCGTCTCTTCGTTCATGAACGCTGGCGAGCAGCCGATTGACCCCCGCGACAGGACGCAGAGAGGGAGAGGGCGGAGAAATAGAACGAGAGAGGAATAGTCAGGGTACCCGGTGTAATTTCGGAAGCAGTTTGTCGCCGGTCCCGTCCGCGGCCGTGACTGAGCTCCGCGCTCCCCGACTCCACTCCATTCGAGTCCAGGGTGCTCCGGATCCGTCCGACAGATAGCAAAGGAGACTATCGTACGAAGAAACGAACAACGAACCCACGAACAGAGCTTATGGTCCACGACGACGACGCCACCGCGGTGCGGGCCGTCGTCGCAGAGCTTAGAGCCGCTCCGCTGGACGTCTAGCTGGCCTTCTATTAAGGTTCACTCACTAGCGCGGAGGGTTCGCGGGAGGACTGTTTATGCAGCTGCACGGAGGTCCTCTCGGAGAGGAGAGGAACAGTGAGACATGGCCAAGGGGACGGATGGCGGGAGACACTCGGCGATTCGTTCGCATCACAGGAGAACCGTCATTGCTCGACGCAACGTTTTTCTCCTGTGATGAAGTACCGCGGTATCCGAAGCCGAGAACTCAGTCCTCGGTCGAACGGCGCCCTATAACAACAGAAGAACTCAAGGAGACAAACGTGCTTGTAGGGTAGTGCACGAGGGTATGGCGCCAAGAGTTATGGGGGACTTGCGGGAGAGCCGACGTCACCACCTTCGGAGCCGCCACCCAGACAGAGCGTGCATGCATGCATGCATGCAACCATGCGACCTACGAACGAGCCGAATAGCGAGACTTGGAGAGCATCTAGCGGGCTAGCTAGCTAGATGGCCGGCCGAGCTATAAACGCAAACGGGCTTTGCAGTGCTGGCTGGCGTTAATTTATGACCAGCACCACGAGAGGGCAAGATGTGAACTAGAGCAAACTTTGACATCCACTTCTCCCCTTCACTCTCGCTTTTTTCGCTCAGTTCCTCTTTAATTTCCGTCCGCTAATTTTCACTCTCTCATGAATTTCCCTTTTCAATCGCACTCTGTCGCCTCGCCTCCGTGACTTTCATTATCCACCAAGAGTTTCTCCTCTCCTGACGGCTCCGACCGGCGCTCAACCGAGCTTCTCCTCATACATGCAACTATTGATGAGTGTTGCAGCTCCCGAGGAGGAACTCCTCGAGCATGTTCGGCACGTAATCGGTCCGAGCGGAGATCTGGTCCAGAGCTTTTGACTTTTCCTGAACTCGCTGCGAACGCGGAACACGTCCTCGTGCTCCCGTGGACTGTAAATGAACGAAACGAGAGAAACTGTGTTTGAAGGACGAGGTTGAAATCCTCTGACGAGCTGACCGAATCATCGCTAATTAGAATTTGACCGCTCTCCGCTTGACGAGTTGAAGGTCGATCGCTCACTGGAACCGCCGAGCGAACGACTCGTCAGATATATCATCCGGCCTCCGGTTCATTCATTAGGTAGGTGAGGCGAGCCGGCGAACCAGTCCAGATGGAATCCGTCGACACATATTCAAAATCGAACGATTCGGAGTGAATGGTTTCCTGGGGAATCGATTCGGCCGTGGGGCTCGCTCCAGCTGGCTGGTGAGCGACTCGAATCAGAGCCAGGGAATGACTGAAAAATTTTTGCGGGTCTCTCGCGCGAAAAGTTCACCATGATAACTGCGTCCAATCGGACGCGGGGGCTCCGACCCGGGCTACTTGATCGTTTCTGCACTGATTTGAAACTCCCGTCGGCACACCCCCAGGAGTTTGGAAGAATTTCGAAACTGCGCGTTTCGCCCGCCTCAGACAGCATCCTGTGCGCAGCACTCGTTCAGGATGACGTTCTCTCCAGATATTAGCTCGGACGATTTCCTCGGAGCGGAAACGTTCCTGTTGCGAAAACTATTCATCACTCGTGAGAACTCATTCCGGAGCGAAAGAAGCATCGGTCGAGTTCTGTCCCGATTCCCATGCTGAGGTGTTCGGCCTCCGGTCTCTTGTGCAGCCTCTGTGCCTGCCGGGCGGGCTCGTGTCACATCCGCGAAGTCCTTTCGGTTGTCTGGAAGAGCCTCGACCGCGAAAGATTTCTTGTGCGCGAACCGAGAGCTGTGACGTATCGCTGGACGGACGAGCTCCCGATAAATACAATCGTTGCGGCAATAATCGGGACAAGATGGTCTCGTCGCTAATACAGGCGATTTGCAAGCGATGGAAACAGTGTCTCGGCCGGTTCCATTCTGCTCTGTTTCACCGCGGCAGAAGAAGCGAGCTGACCGTTTACGAAACATTAATTCGCTGAAATCTGTCGAGTCTTCGTTAGCTCGCTCCCACCCACCAACAAACCCTGGCCGCCCCCTTCCCCGACGGACCGAGAGACCGTTCGCTCGGCGGAACATTTAGCTTCTGTTGTCGGCTGTTGCGGTTGTAACAACCGCAGCCATCGCGGTATCAAGCAGCAACTCGGCGACCGACTTGACCTTGGTGAGGGCATGTCTCAGTGCGGGAAGGAGAAGCGGTTTGTAGGGATATGTGGACCGATATTCAATATCGAGCCGATCCAGCAAGAGTTCCTGTCAAGGGGCCGAGAACAGCGGTCGCCGAACCGGTTGCAGAAGTACCAACGTCTGCTCCCTCGTGTCGAACATCGACCGCAGGCTCACCAAAAAGGCATCAAACAGCCGGAGATTTTTCCTCGGGCGGCTCTGGAAGTTACCTGTGGAAGACAAGGGAGCGGTCAGGCTGGTCGGACACCGTGGCGGTCGATTCGATCTGATCCGGGCGCTGCCGCCTTCACAACTATTGAGAGTCGGCGCGAAATTGCCAACGGCGGAGTATTCTGCTCGCGAGACCAGAGAAGCCGATGCAAGTGTGATCGTTTTCCTACAGCGTTCCGGAACAATGAGCCAGCGCGACTTAAACCCTCGCCCTGTCAGGATAAACAAGGCTTGCCAGGCAGGTTCCCAGACCCAGCCGGTGGGGCCTATGCGCATTTCCAGTCGCACATACAGCGGAAATATTAAGAGCTTCAAGTCTTGCTACATCGCTTACGATGCGAGCACATGGTTCCGTACAACGCCTCTTTCGAGAAAGGGGCGAGAGCTGATCATGAAGATTTTGAGCGAGCAAATTTTCCGGGGAAATACCGAGAATTGTCCAGAATCAGTAACGACTGATGTCGCATTCCGAGCGCATTTGCCCTGTATGTCGCTCAGGTATGTTCCATATGAGATCGCTCTACCTCCATACGGGCAAACTAGGAAAATGCGCGGGGGAAAAAGAAGCGACACCTTTCAACCCGTATGCTCGTTTCAATCGATGCGCATGCAGACAGCAATTGTCTCCGATAAACCACACACATGGTGCGTTCGTTCTCATGCGGATGCCGCGAACGATCCGCTCGGTCGTCTGGGAGTCCTCCCCTTCACAAAGCGTGAGAACACGATTCTGCAGTTTTCGTACGAAACGAGTGACAACTATCCTGAAATGCTACCATTGAAACTTCTGGAATGTTCCCGTCGCTCCTTAGGAATCCCCCGAGCGATTCGCTCAGCGTGCTCGGTCGCGAGGCACCCAGCGCAGGTTCCCCACAATCCGAGAACTTCGGTTTTTCGAACTCACTGTCGATACGGGTAACCGACTGTCTGAGACCTTCCCTGGTCGGTCCCGGTGCGTCCTTCCGCAGGACTCTGATTGCTCAGGTTGGGGAGGCCCTCCTGCGAGCAACAGGAGGAAAAACCTTTTCGGCATTGGTTGGCTCTGGATGTTCAGTTGGGCAACCCGATATCGATGCGGGAGGCCTTCAGTGGCTGGTCGGAGCGGAGGTGGCAGGGAATGCCCGGCCTCCACTGAGAGATAATATCTGGGTTGGATGTTGCAATATAAATATTAACGAATCCCCGCTGTCGATTCGAGCGGAATACCCTGCTCCGCCACGGGGACGGTCCGATTCTGACTGGGTCATTCTGAGCGCCGAGCTCCTGTCCCTGAATACGAGACTGGACGTCATCAGTCGGAGGACTCCGTGTTTTGCGTCCCGAACACACCTTCGGGCTGGCTCGTTCCGGGATGTCGAGTGCGAATGCTCTGGGACTCACCCAATTTTCTCAGAGATTGGCCTCCCGAACAGCCGCCATTACAGGACGGCGACGGCTGCGCGCAGTTGGCTTCAATTGAGAGCAGCGGAAGCAAAAGAGTTTTTTTTTTCCTTCTCCCGGGTCTGCGGCTGACAACACATCAAATAATAATATTGATGGCTCAGCCGGACAGCAGGCTCCACGCTCTTGCATATCGGAACACTGCACCGGGCCACGAAGACAGCGCCCACGGAAAAACGTTCAATCAACGCAGTTTCTCCCGCACGCGAGAGCTCGGACGTCTAAGTGAGCCCAAAGTGATTCCAAAAGTGGGAAACTACTCCATGGAAATGTCCGGAGTTTCTCAAAGGCCCGGCGGAGGGGCTCCCGGGCAAAGTAACAAACGGAAGAAAGGATATTGACATGTTCGCTGCCGTCTTTGCGTCCTTCTACTCTGGAGTTGGATCAAAGTAGAATTCGTAGCGAACGTCGCAACCAAAGAACACGGGCAAACTCGCCGCCGAGGAGGAGGAGGTCGTCGTCGCATTTCCCTCGAGTGTATGAACGCTTTGGGTGAGAGGATGAATGCCGAACGATTCTCCCGCCGCCCGCTATTGCGGATCCCGCTCACCGGTCGAACCGTCGTCGTGGAGGTAACCCTTTGACGGCGGCGGATCACAGCGTCGTCCCCGAACGAGTCGCTCTTTCGAGTCCAATGCACGCAGCTCCTTCGGTTGAAGAATCATGGCCGCTCTCTGAGTTTTGTTCTCTGGCGGAAGCGCCGGAAATCAGCCCGGATCCATGAACGAATGCCAATCAGTGAATCCCAACAAGAAACTCATATACCTCATCGCTTGCTGGCCCGACTGGAAGCCTGGGAAGATGCTCCTTGACGGAAGAGGGAATAATTGGATGGGAATAAACTCTGGCCACTGAAGTTAGTCGAAGCCGCGAACCGAAATTAGCAGGGCATGTTACAGAGAGTAACTCCACTCGAGTTCGCTTGTCGGAGTGGGAGAGGAACTGAAACTTTTCCAATCTGACAGTTCGACCCTCCATCGTGTGAGGCTCACGATGGAGAGCTACCTCGCGAATCCAACAAGTGTCTAATACGACTTCATTGAAAGTGCTCACAATTCGCCGATGATCAAAGGGTTTCTACTTGTCGAGGCCAACCACGTCCTCGAACGACATCCGCGCGAACGATCCATTCACCAGCTCGCCGGGAAACTTTGATCTCCATCGACATTTTGATCCTCACAACTTCGCCATCGACGGTGGCTTATCCGCGCCCGTGCAGTTACATCCGACGTCGCTGAATCGGAATCGAGACTCGAACCGGCTCCGGCGAGCTACGGGATCTTCTCGAAACCCGGGGGAATAGGAACCATGTCACGGATGATGAATAATTGTACCAGGGGGAGAAAAATTCCGGCGAACGGTTGCGAGCCACGTATCGAACTAGGAGCGAATCCAAGTAACTCGACTCCGAGTCGACGGAGCTCGAGCCTGCTTCTGCCTCTGTTGTTTTTCTTCCGATCGTCGCCCTCGATTGGGGGCGCAACTTTTTAGATGCAAATTCCGCCTGAGATCGTTCCCATGTTCTCTGCCCTCCCCTAAATAACAGGCCACGTTCAGGATCCTGCGAAATGGAGAGAGCGTGGAGCGTGCACAAAAACAGCGACACGGGAATAATGGGAGGCAAAAAAAGTACCCGCTAAGAAAGCACGGAGAGACAACATGGGAGAGCCGCTTCACGCAGACCGGAGTCAACGAGTGACGCGTTCGTTATCCGGGAGCGCGGTTTTTGATTACAGGGCTGCGTCGGCTGATCTGCGCACTATTTCATGGACGGATCCCTCGATTGATCATTGTTCCACTCAAAACAGGCGTGAGATCTAATTCAGCAGAAATGAGGTCCGCGCCGAGGTGGCACCGTCGGCAGCAGCGGTGAAGGCTCCACGAGAGCCCCGCCCGCTCCTGCCATGTTTGACAGGAGGGGCGTTCTGGGCATTATTGCGGGTCATTGGGCAGAGACAACGGCAGCCAGCGGGAACGAGGCCGGAACACGGAGTCGGGAAGCGACAATTGGGGCGAGAGCCTCAAAATACCCTCAGTCCGCTGCACCAGCCTGGCTGACCGCCCGGGATGCCGGGCCGCTAATGGCGGCCCTATATTGATTATATGGAAAATATTGCCTGGATTATTATCGCCATTCCCCAAGGCGACTGTCATCGGGACAACGGTTCTTTCCCTGACCGGGCAGATAGGAGACCGCAGCCAGCCGTGACCGCTCGGGGACAGAGCAGCTATTCGGTGATTCCCGCCCTCCCCCAAGGGTCCGGAGCCCGCGATGGAGAACTCTTGTTTCGCGAGCAGACGAGATCAACCTCTGCATGCATCAGCAAAACCGGCCGATAATTGCTTTTTTCTTCGCACCCAGCCGCTCGCTCTTCGCCGCTGTCCCCATTACTTATGGACGATAGAATTCTCCATTCAGGAACAAGTCCATTCTCCTGTTCTCCCGTTCAATTAACCAATTCATGTCAAGGAGATTCTGGTGTCCGCTCCCCTTCTGTGAGTCTCGCTTCAGTTCATCTCAATCCGAACGACACGCTAGCTGCGTGCGTTTGTTCTTGTAGTACAGCACTTTTTTTGTACAGCAGTTTTTGCGGGTTATTGGTCTCATCTCGCACCCGTCGAGCGCCTGTGAGTTCGCATTGTTTTGTTGACAGCGGTGTGTTCGCGGAGAGGAATCACGGAACGGAAAAACAGAAAGACAAGAACGGGGGCGAGGACCCGACCCGAAACACTATCATGCAGGGGTGAAATGAAACTCGTTCGGCGAGGAACGCAGCTGCTAGGGTTGACAGATGCAGTTTCGTTCGGCTTGCGGATCAGCGCACAGAGACAATACAGGGCCGACCAAAAACATTCTAATCCCCGACATGGGGCCTGGCTCTGGGCCAGGGCGCGGGGAAAGGGTACCGGGCGATCCAGCGACGACAAAAAGAGCGCAACACGAGCGGAGGGAAATTCAAATTGGTCAAGCAAGGTCCCCAGGATGCCGAGGCGCTTGGGCGTCGACGAGCTCGAGCGTCGCTGCTGGCGCTTTTAAAATCTCATCTGATCATACTTGCAGATCATCGAAGATACTTCAGGATTCAAACAAGGTGTGAAGCGATTTCTCCTCGCCTCCGCCGCCTTGACATCCAACAACGACTCCCTGGCCTCTTCCGAGCAACGGAAACGAGCTCCCGGAGCGAAGGCCATCACGGAACGACATGGTTGCTCCATGCCATTGGTTATTAGAACCACAGAAACGTATGGGTGCCATAGTTGTCACGTGTCTGGAGAGGAGCGCGCGAACGCTCGACGGCCTATTATGGAGGAGCCGACGCGAACTGCGCCTCAGGCTGTTGGCAAATTGACAAACAATTTGTTTATCTCTACGGAGAGATTAACGCGTCCTCTAGGACTGCCTCGCACACGAGAGTGGATCGGGGAGAAAGCGGGAACAGAAGCTGAATAACGATGCTGTTTCTGCTGCGCTCGTTCCATTGTCTGGCTCCCGCCGAGCTTGGCGCCAGCGCGATCGACCGGACGACGTTTTCGTATCGGAGTCTACACCTCACGGATTCCGCATCGCGGGGAGCCGACGAAAACGTCCGACTTTCGAGAATTCACGGCTCGTCTGAGGCGGCTAGTGATCGCCGGAAGCATGGAATATCCGCCCTCAGCGCTAGGGTCGGGGTCACAGGCTCGGAATCGGCAATCCGGGACGAAATTCGGCTCCATTCTTGCCCACTCATTTTTGAGAGACTCTTATGCGAAGGGAAGCCGTTTGTGAGAGGAGACAATTTGAAAACTGTCCTAATGGGATCCCGGTCGGGCAGCCCGTCTCCGGGGAAGTGAGTTTAAGCTCTCCCGAATCCCGATTCGCTCCGATGAGATGGAAAACTCTCACGTGGAAACCACACGGGTCATGTGTTTGAAGTAGGATACTGAGCGAGATTTCGCGGAGGGATTCTCGAATCAGGCCGGTCAAACATTCGGTTGGATGGAACTTGAAGTGCTCGCGCGATTCCCCGAAAACACAGATTCGGCTGCTGCTCATAAGACACGTCGACATGTCGAGTGCCAGCTCTGTCACCAGCAGGGTACTGAGGATTCAGATCTGTGAAGTCTCGAGTGATCAAGCAGTTAGTCGAGAAATAGCATGAACTGCGCGAGAACCATGACTCCCTCCTGCAGTTTGCCGGAACGCAGATCGTTGAAAATCGAATAACTCGAACGGCTACACAGCAAGCTCCGAGTCTTAGGATCTCAGAGTGGTCCTGATTTGAATCCCTCATAGCGATTTAAGCATACGTGAGGCTTTCTCCGGGTCTCGGCAGCGGCGCATCGTTCCGAAGATCAGCCTCCCGGTTTTTGTGTGTTGGAGTTCTTATTATATCTTTCGTCCATCGTCGAATGTTCTTTGAGAATTCATTCATGTTTCTCCCTTGACTCCTACAAGATCATTTTGGGGGATTCCCTAGGCTCCTGTTGCCCCTTGCCAGGGAAGGCAGATTCAGGACAGGAGTTTCTGGTCGTTCGATTTGCCGAGAACGGCGTCGAGTAAAACCAGTTCCTGTACAGAGTGACGGCGACAGCGACCATGTTGGGAACAACAACTTCCTTCCAAGAGCACGACTGCAATCAGAGCTGGCTCCTTAGCTACGGCAAGGCGTCGGTCGAGGCCTATATTTCGCCGACTTCCCCACTCCGAATCAGTTTTCTGTTTCTTTTCTGGCCGTTCCGTGGGATCGCCAGACAACTCCGAGGAGGGGGAATCTTGCTGCCGAAGCCCCGGAAGACGTCGACCGCTGCCTCACAAAATAGCTTGCAATTATATAGCGCCTCACCGAACAGCTTGTCGGTTGCTCGGCTGTTCCTTCAGCTGCTCGGTTGGTCAGCTACCACCGGGAGCAAGCGAGCAGCTAACTCCTCTCGCCAGCCCCGCCGCCGCCTCGAACAAGCGTTCTCTTCGGCTAACAAGCTAACTATGTAGAAGGAAAGCATTGCCACTCGCCGCTGTTTCCGCAAAACTGGCACAGCTTATAAAAGCCGCCCAGAGGCTCGTTCGCCTCATCTCTTGTCCCCGCCTGCCATGCTAAGGCTCCTTATGCGCGGAGCTCGACGCACAGTTCCACTACAACGCTTGCTGTTCAGGAGGATAGATGTGACCGGAACGCGTGTTGCCCATTGTTCAAAGCCCGTCCGGCTCTTCGTTATCCGCAACCTCTGGGCATGTAGCTCTGAGGCTCATGGACTTCCGTCAGCGTCGACCCAGAGGCCGAAGAGACGCTCCAAGATGGGAGCGATCCGCTGACGTATACCTCGCCCCCCGGCGCGCGTTGCCGAGCGTACGTTGCCGGGAAGGAAGCCGTCAGCCGAGCGCGGATGCGACCAAGTCGGAAGCCAGATTTCAGCCCTTGAACTTTCCTCTGCTTGTGGCGAAATGATAGTGATTTGTGTTTGCCGGATCCTTGCCATCCCGGTTGGTTGGCTGCTTGCTTCCCTGCTCTGTTGGTTTCTTCGTGAAGCTGGCCGCTGCCAGCCTCGGCGTCGGGAGGGTCAGCGGGGAAGGTGAAGAATCCGCCGCCTTCTCCCACCGCACCAGTGGCCAAGAATTGATTATAGCACAACCTCGACCAGGGCGAACATGGGATCGAAGGGTCGAAAACCTTTGAAGAAGCACAGGTGAGCTGTGCGTTCGCCCGGAGCTTCGACCGACCATCGGAAAGGAGGCGAAGAGTTTTCTTGGTGTGATATTTCACTCCACACGTTTAATTCCCTCCGAGCATGTCAGTAGCACCTCCGTCCGTGCAGGGGCACAGACAACAAAATCCAAAGGAAGGTCTGTGGCCGACGGGGGGAACCAAACTAGCGGACAAGGAGCGGAGCTCATTCGTGGCTTTTCGGATGATTGTACCGGTCGGAGGCCCTCCTCGCGCGAGGTGGAACGACGCTCAGAGATCGGAACCCGGTGTCAGCGTGCAGTCCTTCCCGAGTCACAATGGTACGGCGATGTGGAGCCGCAGAGTAGTTTCTCAGGAATCCAAAGGTCGGCCTCGTCCGCTGCGCTAGTGCGCGATGGTCCTACGTGCTCGTCCGCTTTGGCTATTTTTCTCGTTTTGTTCCGGGAGGTCGTGTCGCAGGCGGAGGATCTCTACGGCTGACGAAGACAGCTGCCCCGCCGAACGAGACGCCACAGACTAGTGTATCTCTTAGCGTGTTTATATAGAGGGTGTCAAACTTTTTTTTTCCCTTCTCGCTGAGCGCGCCTCACTACAACCACTCCACAGAGCGCTCCCCATCGACGGCTCGTTCCAGGATGGATTCTTTCCGACACATGGTGGTGTGGCTCTAGCCTCCCGCTATCTATCATGAGGTGACGGGGCATCATTCTACGCGATTATAGATCGTTATTAAATAGATCGAGGATGCTTTCGCTGTGTTCCGTCGCGCACGTTGCCGCCGCAGGCCCGCAGCGCGCGAGATTGGTTTGTGAAGAGCAATATTTCACTGCTCTTGTCTAATATTTAAAGCACCGAAAGCAAGCCCGAGGGTTACCAGGCCGTCGAGCGGTTATTCTCGGCTTGGCCTATTGAGTGCTCACGAGCTCGGGGGGAGCAGTGGCCGTCGATGCCGGGCGAACCGGGTTTTAACGCGATTCAGATTCGTCAAACACGCGTGTCTCGTTCTCCTGTGGGATTGGGCGTCGCGGGGATTAATTGTAACGAGCGATCATCGGCTAAATGGAAATGTTATCTAGATGATGTTTACTCCGTTCGCTAATTGAAACACGACGCACTCTTGAGGTGACCTTGGGCCGTCCACGCGCATTCCACTCGACTCGGTTTCCGGAGTCGAATCCGTTGCAGTTTTAAATCTCATCCGCAGGGGGAACTTCGGAGCAGGTTTCAATGCAAGCATTGAATCATCTGTGGAAAATTTTAGAACGGACTGGAGCGAGCCCGGCGTCATCCCTCGTGGGACTTCCCGTCAGAGATCAAGAGTCGAAGGCAAATCTGAAGTATTCTGATCACAGCCAAGCAAGAAATTCGGTTCGTGTAGACCTTGATAAAATCAAATGCACAGGTTCAAGGATCTCAGCCTTATCGCAGGGGAACAAGACTTTTCTCACGGAGACCTGAATGGCCATGAAGCTCATTGAAAAAGGCATCTCCAAATACTTATCTCGATTTCTCACAGAATTCGAGCTGAGCTTTCGCGTCGCCATGATTCCATGACGAGCTAACTGGGGAACGCCGGTCCATAAGGCGAATCCGACTCCTCTCTCTCGAGCGAGCAGTGATATACCTTTGCGCGGACCGAGTGCTGATAACGAATCTGAAGATCAGAGCCGAGTGAGACCGCAGACTGGTACCGCGTGTGCAGCCGTACAGTATTTTTTCGACGGAGCACATAGCTCCGTACGCGGTGACCATGGCTCACATAGGGTCGGCCCTGTAATGAGAAATGAACGTTCGAATGTGAATAAATTATAGCCGAGCATAAACATATCGTACGACACGTGCATAATTCGTGCGCCGCAATGGGACCTCGGCCCTTTCGGAGTGAGCAGACTACTCTCCGCGACATTCCTCTCTCATCTAACGCCGCGAGACTCTCAGCGATGCGCATTTCTGAACGGGATGGAGTTCTGTGAAAATTGGACAAAATACTCCTCCGTGTTCCTTCTTGATGATGCCTGCCGGAAAATGAAGAGTTTCATTATTTTATTCGGTGCTAAATGCAATTAGCGCATGTGAATTCTTCGTGATCCTGCCCTTCCCGGTGTTCCGTCGGCCTCGCTTGTTCTCAACTCCTCGTTGCCCGGCATCGCCTCTAAAAAGTACCAAGTCGCGCTCCCGTATCCAGTCCGTAGCACGCTCATCGACGCTGTACTTTGTCAACCTAATGAGTTTGTTAGAGAGGATTTCTGGTCTTTTGATAATTCTCTCCTATCGCATTAGGGAGCGGCTAATATAATAAACTCAGGCCGTTCAGCCGCTGACTGCGGGCGAACGTCGCCGGCCGCTTCCCTCGCTGGCATCGCGTGCGGGTGAGCGCGACTCTATGTTCATGTGATTATGGCGTTCGTTCCGTAGTCGGGCCATTTATCACTCAGCATGGAGAGGAACTATCTCGCGTCATTTGCAGTTCTTAAAGCTGGAAGGCGAGCGAGCGGGCGCAACCACCGGCTATTCCCGCCTCGAACAACTTCCACAAACCGAAACAGAGATTGCAGAGGGCGAGATGCGAATGGCATTGTCTTCGACTCGCGCTAACTTTTACCCCGTTGACATCCCCGGCCCCTGTTGACCTTTCGAACTCGAACTTGACACGAGCCGAGGATCTGCTCGCTCCCAATGAGATCCGAATTTCCGAGGACCCCAGTTGCCTCTCGAAAAACTTTTGACCGCTCCCTCCTGTCGTTTTTGAGCCGACAACGAGGACAGGGAGAGCGCATTTTCGCCGGCAGAATGTGTTGTTCTCCACTCGAGTCGTGCTCGCAACAACATGATGTAGGGGAACGTGAACGATGACCCACAAACATCAACCATGAAACAATGGAGCCTAATTCATTTTGAATGAGTATTCCAAATGAACATCCCAGACCGCTGGGAAGGGCATGTTGGACGCTTGTTTCCTGAGTTTGTTCCCCCTGTTCCACCGGACGGGTACCGCAGTCAAGCTTCGTGCAGCTCTCAGTAAGCTTGCGTTTGAAATGTTGCAATGGCTTGAAAGAGAGCGTTTTCTGCATGTGTTTAGCGGATCGCGCATGCGTATCGGTATCAGTCATCCCGAGCCCGAGCTGTGCGTTAGCCTCGAAGGCACCAGCGTACCGTACCGTTCCATATGTAGTTCCTGGTTCGAGAATCTGGACAATCCACCTTTCGGGCGCCGTTTCCTGGCCTGGTGATTACCGGAGCTCGGCGCGCAGTCGACGGTCGGTTCAGCGCGTGGCCGCCAGAGCCGTCTGCAACTGCCTCTGCTGCCGTAGCACAATCTAGCTCAAGATAAATGAATGGCTCTGGGAGCAGGACGCGTCTTGTGTCATTTCGGGTTAGGAGCGCGTACGTACGTAGGTGTATCTTTCCGCACTGCTCGCGGACCTATGCCCCGACGGATGGACTGCCGCACTCTTGTGCTGTCATCTGAACGGCCGCCGTCCAACTCCGAGGCCGCGGAGAACAGCCCGCGCGCCCTCCTTGTCCACTGTATGTCGTGTATGTAGAGTGAGCATGAGGCAGAGACGGATGAAAGATGTACGTGCGAGTGGCATCTCCCATGATGGTCAAGCTGCCGGGCGTTGAATGAAGGCAAATCTCGCCATAAACTCAATGGGTTTTTACTGCTACTTATATCGTCACGGGCACTTATTCCTACAGCGACGTCGGGGGGGGGGGGGGCGACAGCAGCAGGGATGAAGCCGACAGCGTCCTCTCCGGCCCGGTCGACCAGGATTTCCCGGCGATGAGCGGGAAAAGAGGAAAAAAGAGACTGGAGCAGCGGGATAGGGGTCAGCTTCTCGGCTGCCGGCGGGAAAACTGCGGGCCGGAAAGGGAGCGGGAGGGGGTTCGAGTAGCGTAACACAATCTACGGACGACTTTAAAAGCCTCCTATAAAAGAGATCCATCCTCGCTCCTTCTCTGCGTTATCCTCTCTGCCCGTCACAAACTGGAGCAAACTCTCGTAGCATACAAGGGATCCTGAGAGAATCAAGCCTAGCTGAGTCAGAAGACGGAAAACTCACTCGTCGAGAATGCAATGACGACGTCAACTATTCCATTACGATGTCTCTCCGCCTCACTTTTTGAGCCGTGTAAAGCCAACGGACGCCGACAAAACTATTCGCCGTGGGGCTTGCGAATCGCAACGAGGACTACACGGGACATGTTCCCAGCTATTCAGCTCCCAGCTTGTTGAGGGCACCCTCGAACGGAACCCATCAATCAGCGAGCATCAACACACGGGAAGGAGGTCGTCCTTGGAACATAAACTTGTTGAGCAACCAGTCGAAAACCATTTCCAGGCTTTGGAACGGCGGATACTTGAGGGAGAGGGTCAAGGATTCGTCGCCTGCCATACCATTCCGGAGCATTCTGAGAGAGAGAGAGGGGGTGGGGGGGGGGGGATAGCCCAACACTATTCTGACGAGGATGGAAGGATGGATCCGAGGCAGTTGTCCTCTCAGCTCGGGTTCCTAGCTCTCGCGATGGTCGATGACCAGCGGGGAAGCGTTGAGTTTGTGCGGGACGATGGACGAGAACTCCGAGAACAATCATCGATAGGAGCTTGAAGCCACCGATTCGGCTTCACGGAATCTGACACTTAGGCTGGACCGGGCTGGTGGGTGAAAAATGGAGATCCAGGAAAAAAATCGCGGTGCCGACACCGTCGAGGAAGGAATTCGGCGGTGGCGTACGACTCAGGAGAGACTTTGGTGCGCGAGGAAATAACGGCGAAACGACGACGGTGCTTGTTTGCGTTGCGGGTTGTTTCTCGTTCGGAGTGCTTGCTTGTGCGACTCGTTTTCACTCGATCTCTCTTTGCTCGTCCCCGACGGAGAGTTTGCGGGTTCGCGCGGTGTCTTGCGGACGCGAAGGCCGGCAGCCCTGTTCCTTTGCTTGGCGTTCCTCTTTCTTATTGCCCTTTTCCATTCCCTCATTTTCCTCATATCCCTTCGCGGTTTCCCCCGCCACCGTTTCAAACACACCAGGCACGCAACAACGTGGTTGTTCTCCTCCTCATTCGGAGCAAACGACCCGACTCGACTTCCTTTCTTCTGTGGAATGAAGAGCCACACACTCCGCGACCGTCGCACCCGAACCACAGTTGAACTGGTTACTTCCGTCGGTTCGCTTCGTTCCGGAATTTCGACTCGCTCTTTCATCCTCTCATGGCGGGAAGCGGCCTTCGTTCAGGAGCTCCAGGTTCCAATTCCGAGAGAGTGAATGATCCGAATACCTGCTGTTGTCATTGAAGAGACGAAAAGAAGAACATTAACACACACATTGACGCACAGTGGTTTCCAGATCGAGGGTCGTCACCGCTCACCCAGACCAGCGAGCTTTGGCGCCGAGCGATGGAGCGGTTTGTTCCACCGCCCCTGGTCATGGTTAGAGAAAGCAAAGCTGCAAATCCACAGATTGCTCCACGGTCGAGATGTTCTGGAATATAGCGGAGTCTGGGAGGGATCCAAGTGCTGGCGCGGCGGCCGCAACCAACGACGCCCCCACGATGAACGCAAGCAAACGGTCCGCAAGCCGTGCTGGCAACCAACAAATTTAACGGAAATCGAAACTGCGTTCCCTTCCTCTCCAGCCGTTGTTTCTCTATCGCTTCCGCCGAATCCGTCTCCGTGTAGTCGCTTGTACATTTGTTAGTTCTCGGCGTGAGTTGCTCGAATTCGTTTCGATACCCAGTCGGAGTCGATATCCGGCGCCGAGTCACGGCCGGATTCCGCGAGCTCTCGCCTCTCATGTGCTCCATCTCCGGGTGTCACGATTCAGCACGATGAGACCCTCTTGTGGAGGATCCGAGAAGCGCACGCGGAGAAGGGCACCTCAGCTAAACAGTAGCGTGGAACGAAAAACGGAACCTCCGCAAACAGAGCCTCTTGAGCGCTGCGAATAATGGCACTCGCTTCTTGCTCTTCTCTACATGGATCTCGTCACGCGATTCCGATTTCATTGTCATCAGATGCTGCCGTCGTCTCGGACAGACGTGGCAGGGGCGGAGCTTCTCGGGAGGATGAAGAAGGAAAGACTCCACTCACTCAGTCTAATTGGTACAGAATTCCCGCTTTGCAGCGAGACCTGGAGCTCACTCGCTCGTTTCTCCGCACAGTGCCGAGAGTACCACCAGCGTGGTACCACTCGGTAACACTCCGCACGTCCGCTGGGAGAAGCGGGTGAAGAGAGAGTAGAGGAAAAACACCGCTCCGAATAATGTCGAGTTATTCTTCTGTCTATCAAGGGGACAGAAACTTCTGATGAGGTTACATACACGCTCACCGGATGCTCATTAACTACGGGAATCGCGCTAGTTTCTCCCACCAGTCGGTCGAATGCGATTGGACGGAACTGCGGTCGTTTCGGCTTTCTGTCAGCGTTCCACCGAGCACAGACCTCCGGCAGGCTCGTTCTCGACGGCTGTGGCGGGTTGCCACCATTTCCCAGGAGGAATCAGAGATTTTGACGGAGAGCTCTCGTCGTAAACGGCGTTCCGCCTCCTCCAGACAGAATGTGATTCTCGATGAGCGTCCAAGACAACTGGAGTTCGTGTGCGACGAGAAATCAGTGGTACTTTCAACCGCGGAATTCCGACGGTCGGATCTGGTTCCGCTTGCTGGAGTTCGCCGGCCTGTTGGTGGTCGTCGATGTGCGTCGGTAGTTTACGGTTCCTCCCGCTTCCGAGCCATCGACCTTTCTTCCCGGCTGCGTTCCATTGGTTTGAACGTTTGCAATGCGCGCGGCAGCGGACGGGCCCGCGTCCTCCTTCTCGTTCCCACGAGCCCCCAGCCGTGCGCCGACCCGCAGACCGGCCTACAGTGCCGCTTCGGTCTCCGTCTCCAGCGGCCGGGGAAAGTTGCAAATTATTCCCATGCGACAGCATACGAGTCGAGTCGGACTCTCGCCGTTTGCTTCCCAATATACGAGTGAATGGGACAAAAATTTCACCAAATGACTTTTCCAAAAGTTTCCTGCAGCGTCGCTACAGGAAAGGGGGGTTAGACCTCTGCAACCTTGGCCTGCAGTCGTCGTCGTCAGCGCCGCCGCTTCTGTCCCGCAATCCCGACGAAGTCGCAGTCCTGGTTTCGACAAGCGAGGGAACCGGGAAGCGAGCGAGCGGGACGGGAACTACTGCCACCTTGGAGTTCGCAGCGTCCCTGTGAGTGACTCAGTGTCTGTCTAGCTGGTCGGTTGGGACATGAGCGTTCGCTTGACATTCCCGGAATAGACGCAGCCGCTCTCGCGCCGGTACACTGCCTGGTCCGCCCTTGAATTCATGATAAATACTGGATCGACGACTGATCGAATTAAAGAGTTCCACAGTGTACTTGGAAAGTCCGCGCGACGAGGAAGTGCGGCGACACGAGCCAGCGTTGCGGAGGCCGTCCTTCCGGGAGTCCGACAGTTCGTCCGGACTCTCGCCTACGGCGTCGTTCTGAGAAAGCGGACACGAAACTACGTCCGCCCACGTGGTGCGCCCACGATGCGGCGCTCAGGTGAAACAGCGTAGCGGTGGTGTTTTCGAGGTAAACTTTTTCATATCAAATATGGCGTCTGGGAGCAACCTGGGAGAGCGGGCAGGAAAAAGAGCAGACTGGACGGCCCTGATGCAAGCAGTCGCTGCAAGCATCTGAGGGCAGAGCAACTTTTTACGATTCTCTCAGTTTCTCCCAAGCGTGCTTCAGCTTTGTAAGAGTGCATCCAAACTTGCCCAGCATTACCGATCCTCGGATGGACGGACGGACGGACGGACGAACGGTTACGACGGACGGGCGGCCGCACAGCAGCGGAACTGGTCTCCGATCGCCCGCTCGGGATCCTTGTCGTCGTGTCCTCAACCTTGCGGAGTTTGGCACGAAATAATTTCGTCGCATACTCTCCCGCGAGGCAAATTGAAATGCTCGATCTCTCCCGAGCGGCTGGGCTCCAATAAGATCCAATGCTCGCCAAGGGATTCCGATGATTGAGAGAATCGAAGAACCCGGAGAATCCTGGAAACACCTCCGAGTCCCAAATGGCAGACAGCACGCAGACAAAGTTTGAGCTGGATCCGCGCGTGCCCGTTCTCTTTCTCTATTTGTTTTCCCTCCATCGCTGCGCGGCTCGAGATTTCAAGAGCCCCTAAGCCCCAGACCTCTTCGACATGCTTCCGGGGAATACGTGCCGCGGAACCATTACAAACCCCGAGCTGGAGGCCTGATTTCTGCGAGAAACGTTTTCTTGCCCCTCCAAAAAATCTTGAGGCTCCGACCAGTAGGGCTCGCGCGGTCAATGGCACTGTGCAAACGGTGACACTGCCCCGAGGGAGAGGGCGCATTCATGTGAATCGAGGGTCGAGTGTTCATCGTGCAGCCATAAGGAGCCTCGTTGCTCTCTTCTCGCACATGTTCGACGATATATATTTTCTGGTCTATTTTTTCTCGGTGTGCTTGCCGTCCTTCTTGTCTTCTTCGGAGTGGTGGCGGTGCTGGTGGAGGTCGTCGTCGGGGAAAGACGACGCCGACGTCGGGAAATCCCTTGAACAAATACTGCGCCGTGGTTGCCGCTCTGTCTGCCCGCCCGGTTCCGTCCCTGCCGGTTTGCTTGCCGGGGTTTGTCGACTGAAAGTTCTGCTCCGCTGCGCTGAGGCGACGAGGCGGAGGGCGAGTTGGTTTCTTTCGGAGCTCAGCTTGTTCCCATCCGAAGTAGAACCACCACAATGGACGGAGGCTGACTCCCCGAAGATAGCGAGCGAAGGCCATACGGTCCTCTCTGGGGATAGATAGAGAACGAGCAAGGAAGGTGGAGAGCGGGGATCCGCTCGGCCAGGAAGGAACACTGTGTGACTCACCAGCTAGCCGAGCAGGGTATGAGCGGACGAAGTTTTCGGTCTGCGGAGGTGCTAAACTGCAGATGCCCTTCGCTCTTGTGTGTGTGGGGGGAGTTGCATCGGAGTTGCTGCTGCTGCGATTGACGCGTCTCGCCCCAGCTGCCTTCGTGCCCGCTCGCCTTCACGACCGTTTGCTGGACCAGCTGACTCGGAACGCCGCCGCAGTGCCGGCACCGGGTTAGGCCAGCGTGTTTGATCCCGGCGGAGGATCGCGGAGCCCACGAGTTGGGCCAGCCCCGACATCGAGAATCGACTTTTGGAAGATTTTTGAGCCCAATCCGTTGTTTTTGTGGCAGCCCAGTTTCCGCGGGCACGATTCTGGGGGGAGGGGCAGATCAAGCCACCGGACAGACCTTCCAGGAGGCTCGGGCCAGACTGCGTGTCGCCGTTGGCTCTATGAGCGTATAATTTTATCTACGGCCTCCGAACCTTCTTCGATGGAAGATTATGAACGTAGTGTGAGCGACGATACAGTACAGGCCGAACAGGCATTTGAACAACCGGACGACGAGACGCAAAGCGGGACTGACATTTTTTTCCGGGAGATCGGAGAGGTTTGGAAACCCCCGTACGAACTTCCGCCTTACTGATCATCCTGGAGAGGCAACTTTTGTCGGTGAGCCAGCGGTGCAGAACTTCTCCGGAGGACAACCGCAGCTGCGTTCCCGCCCCCCTCGGTTGAGTATCGTGCGAAGACGACGAATCAATGCTGCGGGAGACATCGCAAACACAGGAGTCAATCAACGCGGGCGTCCGCTCGGCTGCTCAATGTTTCCAGACCCTTTCCTCGTCTTTCACTCAGCCCGCTACATCCTCGGTCCAGGCCTACTCCAGCCATGCGTTAGGCTGTTATGTGAACAAGATTAATCGCCATGCTTCTCCGGTCATGGTCGTCGCGGCTGGAGCATTCATTTCGCCTGAACCGTACGTCACAAATATTGACACTCGTCGAGGAGGGGAAGAATAAGAGAAACGTCGCGTCGATAGCCCGAAACCGGCCCTCCGATCGCCTTCCTGCAGGGACCACAATCTCGACACAAAGCTGAATGCTGTAGCTATTGATATGGATGTAGTAAGCTGTCATTGACGCTCTCACCGCCGTCAGCCAGTCCCGCTCTAGGAGCTATTCATGCCGAGTTATAACCCCGATACTGCATATTAACCACGGGGACTGACAGCAAAACACCGAGGATTAACTTAGCATTATCGGAAGCTGCCATCAAGGGAGCTGAACTTGTGGGCGCCCTTACTCACGGCACGGTTCGACGTGTGGGGGCAGCTTAGAAAATCTTGGCGGCTGAACCCGTGGATACGAAGGACAGATTCTGGTTCCTTTGGCCATCGCTTCGTTGGTGCGTCGAAATCCCCGCCCCGACGTTTTTCCTTTTGCGGGAGAAGGGGAGGGGGAACATTTGTTCGGGAACCTCGTGAGTTCGTTGACCATGTCCTCGCTTTTAAATCCGGAAGAATCTATGTGTGTATGTTTGCATGCTGCCAGAATTCGAACATCATCGTGATCACCGGACGTATCCCATCCCGTGGGAGTTCTCGGAGCTTCCTCCTCACCTCTTCTGGGGCTCGGGAGGCTCATCATCGCCGCTCAGATCCGCCTCTCCGGCACCAGGACCCACTCACGGCTGCAATAAAGCTACTCCTGTGTTCATAACGCTACGAGCGCTAATTTTTAAAGCTCCTGTCCGCCTCAACTTTTACTGTTTCCGTCAGTATACGGTCGGCGGACGGTTGACGGTCCGAGGTGTCTTCTAAATGCGTACAGCTGCGTCATGATTTCCCGCCGCCAAATCATAAAAATCTGATTGTAAATACGAGATCCGGTCGAGTTTTGAAAGTAATGGAGGCTTTTAAAGCGGCGGCGGCTCATCGGGAGCGAGGCGAAGATGAGGAACAGGAATAACTCCGCCAGAGCCTCCGTTTGTCCAGGTCATTCGTAATGAACGAAGGCAAGATAAGGGCGGGGCAGCGACTCTCTGTGTTAATAACACGTTCCACAGGAGAATCATGTCGACGCCAATGCTGCGCACAAGTCTCCCGCCATTTGGCCGCTTTCCTGCCCGTCAGTCAGCTACCCGCCCGCTCGCCCGCCCGCCAGACGCTGCCTTGATAAACTCTCAGAGCAGATCTTTCGCAGCATAGTGATTATTACGTTCATGAGAGCTCGAGTGCTGCGGGGGCAACGGCCTTAGGGGGAGAACCGAAAACGAATTCGTCCTCGTGGCTTGCAGGCCGGTAAGTATACCGCGTGTCACCCGTGAGAGCCTGGGGTATTCATTCGGGGAGATCATAAGCCCGAGGTCGAGTCCTCTCGGTCGATACTTCAAGCCGGTATCATCGCGCTTCCGGAGAAGGGTTCAAGAGACTTAGCCGGTGGCTACTGCTTGCAGGTTCTGCAAGAGCCCCTGCGAGAACAAGTGAGTGGCGTAGGATACCGCTCGTCCACCCGGCAAAGAGGAACGGGACTCGGTGGCCACTGTACACAGTGAACTCGAGTGGCTCGCGGGCTGGAGACGATCAAGATAAAGTTCTGTCCTTTCCTCGTTTCGGATTCGTCTTCATCCAGGATTTGTCCGGCAGGCGAGCTGGCGAGCCCTCTGACCCATCCGCCAACTCATCCGTGGAACATCCGTCAGGAAAAGCACGGTCTCTCGCTCTGCGACCACCGATGCAGATGGTCTGCAGATGGCTCGCTGCTGTTGGAGCCACAGCCCAACCGGCGATGGAAACGGCAGAAGCAGCAGAAGGAAGTACCAGACAGGCTGCATTTGTTGCTAATCTGTTCGTCCGTAGCTGGTTTGTCGGAAGGGCGGCTTGGTGTTGGGTGGCCGGGCGGCCGACCGACCGGCCGGCATTGCACGATCTGAATCAAGCGACGGAAGTGGCGTTTATCACCGACTTCCGCGAGCTACTGGCCGCCGCCGCCCCTGCTGCCACCCCCGCTGCGTGTTACTTCTTGCCTTGCTTATTCGGTCGCGGGAGACACTCTGGTCATGGCGGGTGGATGGCTGTGAATGTTAGATGGATGAACGGACCCGGAAAGCTGCTCGCGTAACTGCGACACAGCCGGCTCCGCATGGGTTGGCGGCAACGAAGAGTGCACAACAAACGACTTTCGACGCGAACTTCCGCTAGCGTCGGACGATGATGCGTTCTCGATGTTGAGGTGCAGATCCAACTGCGCGCGGGCCGGAATGAGCTCTAGGAAGGCCAAAAAAGGAGGTTGTAAACTTCGTCGGTCCTGTCGACGGTCCCGAGAACCCCCAGGATCATCACCGTTGGCAAGAGCTGAATCTCTGCTGTGGCCTGGAGGGGCAACGCGCGATCAGTAGACAACGCCATTCACCGCAACGCCAATCTCCGTGGGGCTTCGATCCCCGGTGGCTGTCGTCAGATTGGTATGAAGCTCGAGTATTATACACGACCGTCCATCAGCTCGCCGCGACGTGCATGTACGATGCAAGGCGGAGATGCACGAGATAATACGCGAGGGGCCTGATCCTCAGAATATTGAATTGATCTTCTGGCCACGAATAGTTGGCAACAAGGAAGGAGCGTCACGCTCATGTCAGTTGGGTGAACCAAGTTGTCGTTTGTGACTGCAGGCTCGTGTAGTCATCGCCAGAATGGGAATTCTGCTCCCGGGATGAGCCTTTCGGAGATACCTCCGAGGAATCGATCGAAGCTCTCGATAGCGACGTGTATTGTGATTCCAGATGTCCGGTCCTCTGCGACAAAGGAATCAGAGACAAGATGAAAGGAATATCGGAAGAGTGGCGATATTTCGTTTCAATCGCTGTTACGGCTGAGACGCAGCAAGGAATCTGTGTGCGGAGAGGCGGATCCACTAGTCGCGTAATCTTATTCGCCCGCTTCTTCTCTTTACATATGAGTGTCTCGATGCCCCGACGGCTTGTTGGGATTTCGTGTGGGGAGAGCAAATATTGACACTTTTCGCTGATTTTCTCCGCCTAATGAAGGATTTCCTCGATTCCGACGCACCCGGCTGAAAATGTTCCCGAAACACCCACTCATTCAACTTGTCTATTTCCGCGCCGCTCTGCGCTTGGGAAGTGTCTTCCATGGGAAATTTCGCATCCCGGCAGCGGTGTTGCTCTCTTCCGATCGCACACCACTGACTCTGAATTTGTTTAAGTGAAACGTTGTGCGTTCGCGTCTTAATCTGAAATATAGGACGGCTCGGGGACCGGCATTTGCCCTGCAAATCAGAGTTAGCCTGGAGAGGAGGGAACCAGGAAGCGGAAACCGTTCCTGGAGCTCCTCTTCTACAATGATGACGATCCTCGGTTCGTCGTCACTATTGTTGTTGTTCGGCTGAGGAGGCTGTTCTGCGTCATTGCGGCTACCACGGTCGAAAACGATAATGATCGAGGATCAAATCGCTGAAAACAAGATGGAAACGACCTCAGTTGAGAGGGGAATGTTTTGATGAATTGAATCGACGTATCGTTCGTTCGGAACTCCAGAGCCTTCGGAGCGATGCGTGGCCGTGCAAGCGTCGACGTTTGAATTCGCAGATGCCGGCGAGGAACGGGGAGACGCCGCTAGCTGTTCGTTGCCATCGAAAGACGTAAGGGTATGAAGATGAAACAGAGCAACTCGAGAAGGGAGCTTTCGGAGGCTCGAAACAAATAACCAGAGGAGCAAGGAATTCCTCTTTGGCGTTGACACGTCGACTTGCGTTCCTCGGCAGAGCGTGCAACCAACCGACCCACGAAACGACCGCCAGCTCCACCGCCACCGGGGTTGTCAAAGGAAGATGCACATCACGTGTGTTGGAGCGCATGTATGGATACGTTCGAGTGTGTACATGTCGGAGTCTGATTCGATACGCGCGGAAGTTTGAGCTCGCAGAATAGGTGCAGACTGCTACGCCAAAGACGATAATAACAAGACGAGCAGGAGCTTGAACAGGGTCCGCAAAGTCAGCGAACCAGCCCGATTCTATTGAAGTGTTCTCGGTTCGACGATGACAGTGCTGGAAGTTATCGGAGTGATCGTGTCCAAACCTACTCTCTTTCCGGAATGCATCGACAGGAAACGCGACGGAGGGGCTGATTGACACGCAGGAGCTCAGAGACAGCAAACTGCACGTTTTCACAGAGATTCCCGAGTATCCGGATTTCTCCCCCGGTCGTGGAGAGAGCGCAGTCTGCGGGTGGTGCGGACTCCGATGACGACCGCTACGTAAGAAGAGAACGCTCGTCTAGCTATCGGGAACCGGGCTGTCAGCGAGGTCCCCGGGAGCTCCATTTTCCGGTGCGGAGCCCTCTTGAGAAATTCGGATCGGAGAACAAGCAAACGATCGAATGCTTCTCACAAAGTTCCTGCAGCGACGGAGACTGTCGCTCCATGACAGAGTTCCAGCGGCGCTGAGTCCGCTGCGTTCGAGGAAAGGGGAATCCAATCCCGGGACGTCTTCCGGAAGGAGAGAAATTCTTATATAGTACCTAATAATAACAGAAACGCTCTATGCGATCACACGGAGATGAGGATGTTGCCCGTTTCTTCCGGCCGATAACACCGCCGGGGCCGTAATGGAAGGATGATGAGTGCAGTCATCCTGCAGCTGGAGATAAGTTTGTTCATCATCGTATTTATAGATCTTCATCTGCGGTCGCACGCGCCATGTGTCGTTCGCGACAGCTTCGGTATATGCGATTAAAGGAAGAATTCCGGACTTCTGAACGAGCCAAGGTCGCTTCAGGCGGTTCCCTTGCGAGAGCACGCGCGTCTTGGCGAACTTTATTTTTTATATCGCAAGACCTCACTTCTTCATGACGTCCTTCCGCCAGATGTTCATAACGAAAATAAGTTCCAGAAGCATTCGGACGTCTCCTCCCTCCGCACAGCTTTTGGTTCCGATGCTGCCCTTGTGGCTACTTCGTTCCTTGAGGGCTGGTGTGTTTTTCCGTTGCATTTTTACGAAAGAGCTACGTTTGTCCTCTCCATCGTGCCACACGCCATCATCAAGAATCAATAACCTAATAGATCGAGAGAGCTCCGGTCGAAGTATTGCGCATCGATGCCGGGTGCTGCTCCAGCGGCTCCTGCAGCGGCGGCGGCGGCGGCGGCTCCAAAGTGAGGCGGAGATTGCCTGCGGAGCTGTCGAGAGGCTTGTCCGATCTTCTGGCTTTCAGGCGGCAGCCGGATATGTTTTCCTGTTTTCGTATCACATGGCGTACCGCCGATTGTCTCCGCGCTGGAAGGCTGCTCCGGTCTCTCGAGTGTGCATCGCTCCTGTTTTCGTTCCCGGGGGCCTTCTTGCGCTGAAACGAAACGTTGCGGCCTGAAACTTCAGCTGATCAGTTTCTTCCTCTTTCACGGGACCCTCTTCGTGAGCCGCTCCCAATCCTGAACGGCTCTCGGTTCACCGCACTTTTCTTCTCCTCTCTCGGAGGCGGCGAATCCCGCCGTGAGCTGCACAGCTACGGCGCTCCACCTTCCAGCTCGTCGGCGAGCGAACTGGCTCTATCGCCGCATCGGTGGCGGCGGCGGCATTCCTCAGAAGCGGGCGTGCGGGTGTGCGGGCAGGCGGGCTTTGTTCGCTCAGCTACGCTCAACAGACGTTTCACACTCGACGTCACGCCACTGCTGAGAGTTCACGGGAGGGGGAGGGAAAGACAGCCAGCTCGTGCCGGAAAAGAGATCAACAGGAAGAACGCGGCGAAAACAGCTCCCGGTCTCTTTCATGAGCGCACAATGAGCGAACATGGCTGCGCAGGAGCAACACTCGGCATACAACGGCTCGAACGCAAATTTCGCTCCACAGGTGTGCTTGTCACAAGCGAGAGGAATTTCCCTTCATTTTGCTCAGGAACTCTGCGTGATCGTTGGCGCCGAACATTCACCACCACCGCGTCGAGCAGGGGGAACCGCCGCAGCCGATCTCGTGTCGGCCAAACGCATTTGTTCTGAGTGAACTGCCTTGCCTCGTTCGCATCATTTCTCCCCTACATCTACTTTCTTTTCACTTCCGTTTCTGGGGCGTACGCGTTTCTGGGCTGCCGCTGCCGAGAGCTCAGGAGACCTACCCAACGAACGTGCGGACCACTCGGCCATCTGGTCGGTTTACAAGCAAGCTCTAGACTAACGAGCGCGCCATCATAGATATCCAAGAGTAGGACAACGTGAACACACTCGGGCGAGGTGGAAAGACAACGAGCTGCTCGACATGCGGAGCATTCGACCCCCGGCGTTTAGCGGGGTAATCGTCTCTGCGATGCTCGGCACGGCCGCCGCCCTGTCTGCAATCATCTCTTTGCTTCGTTCCACAAGGAAACAGACACTCGAGTCAGACTCCCTTCCGCAACCTCTCACCACGAGAGTCTGAACCGGGTCCGCGCGTTAGCGGCTCCCAGCCCGACTGTTCTCAGCATTGCGCTTGTCACGTTCCAAATGTTCCTGTTGAGCAGACTGACTTGTCGACGGCCAATCCGGACGGACCCGTCCCCACATGAACTTCAATGTTATCGAAGAGAGTTGTTTGGAAACGGAGCAAGAACTCTTCTGGACTGTCACTGACCGTATCAACCAAGGACTGGCCGTCGTTCCCGAGATCCCGCTATATGAGGAAGGGATGCTTAGAATCGGTAACAATTTTTACCTTTGAATCATTCAGTGAGAGCGGGCGAGCTCAATTGAGGTAAACCACAGATGCGACCACTGAAATATCTTGAGACGTCGGTACTTTCCGATCCCACGCTGCTCTGCACTACTGCATCAGACGGGTGATCTCAAAACATGCGGCATTCTGGATGGCACACACGGTGTGATTCGGACATATAGTCTTCAACCTCGGGAGGGAGATGGCTGCAAAGCGGGGGGTGACGAGGTTTATCAGCAACGGAGCTCTTGAAGTCACACTTTGGAATGAAGGACCTGAAGGCCATGAAGGAGTGCTTTCAGGGAGGAAATGTTCATTTCCCGAGCGAAACGAATTACTGACCCTCTTATTTCCTTGCAGGTGAGTGTTTTCGATCCGCCTTTCGCCTGCGACCGGTAACTCGTCATGGAACGTGAAATCGACGGCTAAGTCCCCTGGAGCGATAAGTTAGGGACAAGGTACTAATTGTTGTCATATAATTACATTTGGGGCGCGGAGGGGGGGGGGGCTACGCGATAGAGAGGGGACGGGAAGATGAGAACAGACAAAAACCTCAGCGCCTCTCACGCTTGTACTACTCCAGCCGCCATCATCGTAGAGCCAGAGCGCTGTACGGGGGCTGAGGGAAGAGGGGCAATTTAATTGCCGAACCGCTCCCGTGGTCTTCGTCGCGTCGTCCTTGCTCGCCTCTCCATCGTCGGATCCCAGCACCCCCGACCGTCGCTCCTCCGGCAGCACATCAAGTTATCCAAAAGATTTTTATAACTGCTCCGCCTGTTCCCGATGTCAAGCTCCCCCTCCTCCATTCATGGAACGACGGAAGAAGCGAGGAGCACACGCCCGAGCCGCTGGTGCTGGCGGCGAGCGAAGGGCGGGAAACCGTGAGAAACTCATTGTATAAAAACTATGCCAGTGTTCGATTTGCCGAGAGATCTGACGATATTCCGTGATCGGATTTGCATTACCTCTCGTATGAGGAGAGCAACTTAAACTAGTCCCAAGAGCTTTTTCCCGGCCACCTCGCTTATCGGCTCGCTGGCGACGTCGAGTGAATTCCTTTCCGCGGGAGCAATCGTTTTTGAATAATCGAATCGTCGCTCGCTCGCTCGTTCGCTTAGTCAGTCGGTCACCTTCCGCACATTTCCAACTTGCAAGCTGTACTTGCCTTCAGTTTTCTACGGTGAAATCCGCCGGCGAGCACTCGATGGACCTCATTTTCGACAATGGAATAATTACTACCATCATCGACATCGATGCTTACACGACCAATCTCATACGATGGCTCATCACACGAGGCGGCCTGCAGTCGACCAACCACTTCGGCTCGGCGCTCGAGCGACCAGCAGACCGTTCCTCGTCGTCTCCCCTTCCGGGCTGCCAGTTACAGAGGGAACCGGTACGGTACGATGGAACTTGACAGTATCTTATTACGAAGTTTGGTCGGCCAGGGTGGCTGCTTTCTTGCCCGCCAACCCGCGAACTCTGCCGCCGAGCGGACCCCTTGTGCGAATGATTTCGTTATCTTCCTCAGATCTCGACAAAAACGTTGCAAGCTTTTGGGGATGAGGAAGGGATACTCCGACGTCGAGGTGGCTACCTTGGTTTCCTCAGGTTTGAGCGCCGCGGATGCTCGCTCTGTCACTGCCAACTCAGAGCCCCCGGGGAACTTCCACCAACGCCTCCAAAGAGGCGACATGTTGTGTTCCTCCTGGCAAGCGGGTTGCCACACGACGTCGTAGATCCTTGGGCGGGTCGCCTCCGTTCATTAGTGGAACGAGGTGCGCGACTCAAGTCAAACACCGAGTCTCACGAGCGCCCATCGCGACTCCACGGTGAAAATTACGAGCTCTCCCTTCGATCCGGATGTATCCTCGGCTCTCCTGATTCCGTATCCGACGCGGAGCGTGCTCCTTCCGCCACTGGTTTGGTTCGATCTTTCCCGGAGAAAAAATTGTAGTCCATACTTACGGCGGGCGGCGGCGAACGCGTGCCTCGAAACTTTCGAGCCGGAGGGCAATGATCGCAGGTACGTGCGGATTCCAATGGAATCGTAGAAGCCCGTCGACTCTGTTGGATTCGATCTTAGTCTCCGCCAGCCCGGTCATCGGGGGAACATGGAGGCGATGAAGAAGAAAATAAGAGACGCGATGGTTCTTCCTTCTATCTCCTGCTCCTCATTCCGCGAATCCCATCTCTCCTTTTTGCTTACCGATCTTCTCTCGATCTCCTTCTATTCAGTCGTCGTCCTTTACTCGATCCTACATCGGACGGGGGCGAAAGGAGTGAAGGCGTTGGATAACATGGAGCAAGTGAGGAAAAGTTTTCTCATGTGCCGGCTGCACTCGACCCTCGTTTTGCGCGGCAGCTCTTTCGATGGCTCTTCATTGGGCCTGCGTCGCCGTCAAGGGGCGAAAGCGATCTTCTGAGTGCCCTTCAACTCTCTTCTGTTTTCAGAGATCGTCTTTGATGACTCTTGTCCGATTTGTTCCTATGCTTAACACTTCACTCTGAAATTTCTAGGGCGAAAACGAGCGGGGAAGAATTGTGTGACGACTCGATCACGGCCCGCTCGACGTCGATGCTCGCTACATTCATAGCAACGATGTGATCTAAACAGCTTGATGGCAAACTGTACGGAGCACCACCACCACCCGAGTTTGCGCAGTCCGTTGCCATGTGCCAAAAGCTCGGCGTCGTCGTGTGGAAAGGATGAGAGCGGTGAAAACCTTCCTCGGAGTCTAGTAGAGCGTAAGAAGAGCCGCGGTCTTTGGCGGCAGGCATCGAACTCCGAAGGCTCCGGCCCACCGAGCGGGATTACTTCAACGGTGCTATGCTTCCTGCGTGCAGATCGCTCAGACTACTCGGCCATCTCGTCCATCCATATCCTGATCTTCGCTCGCTATCCTCAGCCCTGGCTCCTCTCTGTGGCTCGGCGATCTATCCCTCGTGTTTTTTCCACTGTCGTTTACAAGCTCACGCGTGTTCCCTCGGTCCGCTAGCAGCCTCCGGCGTGACGAACAGAAGTACGGTTCGGTGTCACGTGGGGAAACGCACTCCTCGACCCCCCTCCATAACAGCTCTCAATTTCACCACTGAGCTTTTCAAGGCAGTATACTTCGGATCTTGTTTCCAAATAGCCGGAGCCGCTGGCAACGCTGTGGCTCCTAAAACATGGTACAGGTGTTTTGTAGTTGAGATTCGCAGTCACAGCACCCGGCACTCTGACCACCTCATCGGACCACGCGGCGAGCTCCTCGGAATCAAGGAGAACACTAACGCCAGCGGAAAGTGTAGCTGTGTTGAGCAACAGAAATTCCACGGCTGCGAAAAGTATAAACACAGTTTTCTTTCGCAGCTCATCCGTCGCGGATGCCATTCTCACTTGAAAGAGCCGTGTCCTTAGCAGGACAGACCAGAAGGGGGCTCTCCACTCCGTTTCTGTAGTCCGAAGGGCCGAAGAGTCTGTCAGCACGGGGTTTTATGTGAGAATCCGACATTTGTAAATCCTAAGAGACACCAGGGATGAATATTTGATTATCGAGTCGATTCTCGCTGCGAATGTCCTCCTTCGGCTGTAGGACGGAGACGATGCTCATAAAATAGTGCCATCGGTGGAGCAGATTGTTGGTGGGGCATTGTCGCCGAAGTCTCTTCCCTCGGCAAGTAGCTCGACGGGAGCGGGTCAACGAGAAGATTTCCTCGTCGTTAAAGTTAGTGAGCAAAAAGGCCTTGTGAAAGCAAGGTGTGCATCACAGCTGTTCCTAATGAGATATACATTGGCCCTCTGGTGACACACAAGCTCTCCGGGCACAGCCGTCGTAGAGGGTCCCATCTCACCCTGAATCAACAAACTCGCTCTACTCCTCTCGAATGGCGATCAAGCCTCTCGCGTGCCCTATATTTCGCGTCTACAGGAAGGCGAAGATGGGGAGGGGAAAAGCAGCCGGATCATAGTCAGCTCTTCATCAATGAATATTTCATCGATCGCCTTTGTGCGCGTATTGGGATGGTCGGAAGAATGGTGGTGCGCCGTGCGCGTGCTGAACGTAAACTAGAAATCGGGGAGCGTGCGGAGTCGCATTAGCTCTCCGAGGTAAGTTGGGAAAGAGAAATACACCAATGATGGCTGAGAGCCATTTTCCCATTTCCGGCTCGAAATAACGGTTTGCTGAGGGTTCGAAGATATTTGTGTATCTAAGTAGCTTCTCTGAGCTCCTGGTAAAGATCAACGCGCTTCCTTCATCCGGATCTCGAAACCTTTGCCCGACCTTCGCCTCTCGCGGCGGTCGCCTGGTCGCAAAACAGGGATCATGAAAAATTTTATGGCTTTTTGATATAGCTCGAGTTTTGCACGTCCCAGGAAGAACACACAATATCACGGCTTTGTCGTCGTTTCCTCACCCGTGTGCGGTGGCTCTCCCGAGACCGAGTCTCTCCCTCGTTCCCATTCGCGATTCAGTCGGTGGGAGCTCCTTCAGTAGTTTCGGGATTAGCTTCCATTCGATGTCTACTTAGACGCTGCCGAAGACTCCGGAATGTTCTGATTGATAGACTTCCATTGTCGGGACGAGCATTGACAGCGGCGGCGGGCGGCCCGATTGATCATCAGAAGTCATCGGTGGGGCAGGCATTCAAAGAAGAAGTTTCTTTCGATCTCAAAAGGTCCATACCAGCCATCAGGGCGGCGTTGCCAGCGCGACCCGCCGCCGCCGCCGCTCATAGTGATGTTCGTGATGATAAACACAGGGCTCGAGCCTCCCGAATCACTTCAATGAGAAGATGGAACGTCGAGCAGCGTCCAGATATTACTGCCTTGCTCATACGACGGAGTCTCACTGCCGGCGAGTGTGCGCAGGATGAGTTCCTGTCGACGGACGACAGAGGACAGCCAATCAGGAGTTGATTCAATCAGTTCGGCAACATCGTTTCGAGTTGTTTTCGAGGGCGTCTAACTGAGATCTCGAATCTGGATGCGGAGCGGACGGGTCCAGAGGAGAACATCTTCCGGCTTTGTGAGTGATCTTTCTGAGGACCATTCAACACAGGCGATCTTGGAGCCGCTAGAATGTTGAGTTCCTTGCGACCGAGACTCCGCTGCGGTCCGGAAAGTCATGTGCGTCGGGGACGTCGAGAATTCTGGACGGCCGCCGCAAGAATGGCCAGGAGACTGATGTTCTTCAGCTGAATTCGTCCAACCCTGTACATCGGCGAAGTCTGTGCTCTCTTTCGTGTCGTCGTCGCCGGACGATGGCATCTCCCTCAGACGTCGGGGACTTTCATCCCTCATCGTGATGCGTTGCCCGTCGTCTGTCGCATCATCAATATCAATAAAAATCGTTAGGTGCCCCTTTTCTCGGTCGCTGCCCTTGGCCATCCAGACTAACTTAGGTCATCGCGGTCCGTCCGCGCGTCTGCCGTTTGTTCGCCGGCCGGCCGCGGCGCTGGCCTGCCTCCTCGACGGCGTGGCTTGCTGGCTGGCTGACGTTCGGCCGACGGGCCCACACAATACGTCCTTTCCATCGTTCCCGTCCCGGTCGCCCAACTGGAGACGTTTTTTTTCTCCTTTCTGAGGAGGCCTGCGGCTCTTTTCTATGGATGGAGTGGAACCAAGCGAGCGAGCTACGGGAACAGCGGCAGGGGAGACGCAGCGAGAGTGCGAGGGCAACTGCTTGATGCGGGACTTTGTGCGCTGGAGTCAATAGAGACGAGTTTACGCAAAGCTCCGAGAATAAATATGACCCTTTGTTAAATCGTTCTCGTCAAGCTGACGCACTCCGGCTGCGGCTCTTTCTGGTCGTCTGCTCTGTTCGCAGCTGCTTAATTGTGACAAATTTCAACGTCAGTCAGGTGCCACCGGTGCGAAAAGGCAATGCCAGAGATCGCCGCACCCGTCTGGACCCATTGCTAAACATGGGGCTGAGTGAAGAGGTACGATCCGTTCGGGAGGTATTTTCAAAGTCGGGAACTGTAGGGCGGGGACTCGAACCGGGAAGGAACACGATAATTTCTCCGAGCTTCCACGGTCCCGATCGCACCGGGATAATTGAGGAAGCTAGGCTGCTCCGAAATCGTTGCGGGGTCGCGAGAAAGTTGCACGACTAGCGCTCGCAGGCATTCAAGACGGATGTGATGTTGGAGCAGGATACTTGACTTAAATGAGTAATCTGAGAGCCTCATTCTCGACGGAGATTGTCGTTGTTTTCTGGGTGAAACGGAAGTGGAGCTCACGATTCCTTGAGAGCCCGCTCTTTCGCTCTCCGATGCTGGGCTCGTGGTTAGTTTCCTGTCCGGGTTTGAGTCCGCCGATTGGGATCCACCCTCTGGAATATCGTCGAAGCTCATGGTTCTGTTGATTTCCTCAGAGCTTGCCAACTGATTTGTGGGAATCCGTGTCTTTTGTCCACTTGCCTTCGTGGGAAAACGGCTGTTGATAAGACAAGCTCCCCAGAAACGTTTCACCAGTTTTTAGCCTCAATCTTTTGCGTGTATTATTTCCCGCTTCCTCCACTCTCATCCCACATTGGAAGCTGTTTTTATCCGCCCGAGGGTTGTCGTTGTCCACGCCATTGCCTCTATTATGGGACTGTGTTTTGGGAGGAGGAGAGTGCTGACCCACCGACCGGATCTTCATCTCGGGTCTAAGGTCAGTTTCAGCGCTGCCTCAGGCTTCGACAGGCCGAGAAGATATTAGTGAGCGAAAATTGCAGCCCTCGCATGGAGCTCCCACACTCAAGAGCGTGGTTCCTCTTTTCTGAAGAATCCCTCTGTTCACACAGGCAGGCGCATCAAAGTTGGGTGGTGGGAACCAGGGGTCGGAGAGACCCGCTCTTCGCCAGAACAGCCTGAATGCGGAGCTGCTCACGGCCTGGACCCTTCGACCTGTTGCCTGGGACGAATTCGAGAGGCTCCAACATGGCGATATGGGCCACAGCGACGAACGTCCATGAAAATGAAGCATCTGAACCGCATGGCTCCACTAGACGATCCGCGACGCCGCTCCCCAATGCTCAGCTACTCCTGTTCCAGCCCTGTGAGAGCGCCGGGGTAACTCGGACTTTCATCAACAAAGGAAACGCCTGAAACGGCGGGAAACGTTGTAGATTTGGGGATTCGATGAGCTGGTAGCGTGGGGTGCCTGCGTGAGGAACGACGATTCAGGGGAAGCTCCGAATATGGTTTTTATTAGATTACACGGAAAAGCAAAAACTGGGCTTCTGTGTTTAACACGCTCCATAGAACACGGGGGAAAAGCAACGAACGCTACAATGGCCCCGTAACCTTCGCTCCTTTTCGTCTTATTCCCGTGCTGTGGTGTGAGCTGGAGCGCCGAAGGTTTATCCTTCGAAGACCACGGCGGAGCTCGCCGGTTTTTCTGTCCTCCGAGCCCGGGGAACGAAAACAATTGTGTTATGCAACAGTGCTCGTTCAATCGTGGGAAGGGCTCGCATGGGGGGGGATCGAGGTCCTCGGTCGCCCGTTCGTCATCGTGCGAGCTCGTTTCCGGAACCTCGTCGAAGTGAGCGAACCAGAGCGGAGAACGAGTCGAGGCGCGCGCTGCTGGTAGAGATGTCGGTCTCTCGGACTCGACGCGAGCGCGGTGAGCATACAGGACACTGGGGCTGCGGGAGCTCCGTCACGCCGTTTGATTCCCAGGAAAGAAGTTCCTGACTGCCGCTGGATTTTTCCCTCGCTCCCTTTCCGCCCTCGGTTCGTCCCCTCGCTCCGCTTGCGGATGGGGGAGAAGGAGCGAAAACGGAGAGAGAAAAATCGATGCCTCTCTCAGACCGCGGGTTCGCTGCAGTGGCGCTTGAGCGACAAGCATGAGCGTGCTCGTTCGATCTGGATTCTCTGTGGCCTCGCGATCTGATTCTCAGAAACCTCGGGTTAGTCTCCTCCGCCACTGGTTCCCGAGAAGCTCCTTGATTTCCCAGATTCCGCCTCGACCCGTCCTCCTTGAATGACGCCCATCCTCACAATACCTCGAGTGGGGTCGGGAATCCGCAGTTTTCAGGGAGAGGAGGTTCGCTGCCGCGTCTCACTCCGAACATGTTCTCTTCTGAAATTTTGAGCGTGAAGGATCAGCTCATGCGTCCGTTCGCTGGCTACCGTTCCAAATAGATATACGCCGCATCCCGCGCTCTGCCCGAGTAGCTGAGAAGGCTCGCTCGTCGGTCCGCTCGCTCAAACACGCTAACCAAGTTATATCAGGAACTTCAAAGAGCTCCGAACACGCCTTGATCACATCTCGAATGAGGAGGTCGTCTTGACAGGAGCGGCAGAGTACCTGACTGGGGCTCCGAAACGAATCTCGGAACGCACGAAATAATGACTTCGTAGCGATCTCACGTTTGAGACGATCAGGAGTCAAACGCTGTGAGGCTTTCGTTGAAGTTTTCGCACCCGCTTGGAAGTGACGAAGATAATTGACGGCCGGAGAGATCATCCGGCTCCCGAATCGGACGACGCCTTACTGATTGGCAGGCGGCAGGAGTTTCAAACTCTTCGTGCTTGGACGAAACACGGTACCGGATTCAATGAGGAATCCCAGCGGCTGCATCGAGGGGCTCGGAGTCGAGTCTTGACCCCAGGCCCGCGCTGCCGGCCTGGCTCGGACGCTGCCGTAATAGTTCACAACAACGAGGGTGGGATGGATTTACTAGCGAACGATGGGTCACAACATCGGAGGTTCCGGAGCGAAACAGGCCAACATCGCTGTCCGGGGCGAGCATCCAGTCAGTCAGGGCTCGCCAGGCGTTGTCCTGTCTATCATAAAGTTTAGACACCGGGGCCAGAGCCGAGCGCGTCAGCTTCAACCGGCGCCGACCGCCACCCGATCTGACCGGAACCCCAGCCAACCGAACAGATATACAGACGTGCGTGCACGCACGCACGCATGCACGCGACGCTGGGCTATCTGGGGGAGGAGGCCGCCGTCAGGCCGCCGAGTTCATGTTTCTTGTGCAAACAGATCTTTGGCCGCATCCTTGTAGGAAGTGCGTCTCGCGCGGTTTTATCCGCAGCGGCATATACTCCTTCCCGCATCCTCTCATGCAAGTGAATTGACATCCAAACCTGTGCGTGCTGACGAGGAACCTGTATCCGTTCCTGTCCAAGTACTCTTCCGCATACACGCGACCACCCGGATACGGACACGCAACGCGCAGCATACAGACATTCAGAGATGAGTTGAATATAGCGGGAGAATATATGCCTGACCGAACGCCCCCTCGCCCGCCCGCTTGTTCGGTCGAGACCGGTGCTGCCTTGAGGGGATCGACCTCGTTCAGCTGGGATTGAACTCACGCTTGAGCGGAGCGGCGGTCCACAATCCAACAGGTAGTGTTTGACTATGCGCTATCAAAGAAAGACGTTCGTTCGCTCGCTCGCTCCGTCCGACGTGGACACAAGAGGAAACAGAACCGCCGACACGGAGGACGCAGACCCCAGAGTATTGGCAACAAGAGAGGAAGCAGGACTACTGCTACTATTTGTCTACTAACTGTGTTTGCCATGCATTGATTTGGCAACACGATCGGTCAACACCAACAATGGCTGAATCCGTCAGGATTCGCATGCTCACTGTGTTCGAGCGGCGGACGTACTCATGTTTCCGTGAGAGAGGGATTTCCCGTAGGAGCTCCTCCGTCTTCGATTGATCCGGTTTCAGGCGGTCTTTGTCCGGGAGCGATTCGTTCCTGCCGTCCGGTAGGACCGGTCGCGATTTCGTCTACTTCCGCCTTGACCGCTCCAGGTTTTTTGCTCCATCCTTAGAGCTTCCCTCCTCGCTGTTTTCGTTGACACTCGAGTGATTAGCTGAGTGGAGTAGGAGGCCGCCTTGGCGCGTATTCCCTTTGCAGCGGGAAATTTTCTTTCCCTCAGGATTCAGGAGCGAGCCACCCGCTTCCGCGGATCCTTACTCCGGCTCGCGAGGGTGCTCCGCGTCAAGAGCCCGCTCGCGTGCACCCGCGTCCCCGGCCGGCTGCGTGCCGACCCACCAGTGTGTATGACTACTACACAATATAACGTCAGTCAAGTCAAGGCAGGAGGCGCCATAGTAAGCCGAGCGTGGGCCTACATGCAACGGCCGAGTGGTACATGTCAAAATAAGTCAAACCTGCTCTCGTGTCGTCTTCTCTTCTAACTTTGAAACTTGATTGAAATTGTTGAGAAAAAAGCCTCCGCGTCTCAGGAAGGAGTAGGCTGACAGGATATCGTCGCTTGTTGGAGTTATTCTCTCCTGGATATTGCTCGACGAAAGTTGGAGACGTGTCCAGGAGGCACCCTTCGCGACGCCTTCAGGCAGGGTCACCTCGCGAATCGCGGCCAGGACAACTGAGTTCCGTCCTAAAAAACTTTTCTCCTCGCGCGGAATCTACTTCGTCACCTTCCTGTGGACAATTGGATCACTCAGGAGTTGAGCAGACGATGAAGACAGACGAAGCCGGCACACGACCGCAAAGAACCGCTCCCGGGAGAGCTTTTCCGGAGCCTTGCGCAAGCCATGACTACTTTCCGGAAGCCTTCATTGTCTCGTGGAAGATCTCGGTCTGGTCGGATGCCAGTCCTCTAGTCCCAAGGAAGTTTCAGGAACGCCGAGTCACTCAGACATCTGGGACTCTGATACCCATGAGTCTGTTGTGTACGCAACTTATGATAAAAAAAAAACCGCTTCCCCATCAGATCCTTTGAGGCACAAGTTGTGTACCGCCAGACATCTGTGAGGAGCGAAGGCTCCCTCCTTTTGCCGACTTGAAAGTGGTCGAATAATACACGGGGCTGTGAATGCGGCTGATGATCGCGGTTTTCCTCACAATTTTCGATCGGTTCAGTCGCTCTCCCTTCTCCCCTCTCCCCGATTCTTACCCGTCTCTCTCTCTCTCTCTCTACGTGGGGATAGAAGGCAAATATGATGCTCAGTTTCCAGATCATCTCCTCCCGTGTTCTCCTATCTCTGAGATTCCCTCGGTGGGAACCCTCGCCGCCCATCCGTAGCCGGAGCGTTCACTGGACAAAGCCGAAGCGGACACAGCTCAAGAAACGTAGAGGGAGAAGAAAACAAGCTGTACGCAGTTCCCCGTCACAGACTATTGCTGTTCCGATTGCGACAACAGTAACACTTCTGTTCTCGAGGTGATTGCTGGACACGTTTAGGGTTCTCCGCTGGCTCAAATAAAAGCCGGGATCCGTATCTGGTGGCGCAAGGAGTCGCGGAGGGGAGGGGAATAAGCCTGAGCGAAAAATGTGATATCGAGAAAGGAAGAAAACGAGGGCGACGGTCGTGTCTATTCCAACGCGCGAATGAATGAGAGGCGAGGTCATGATAGTCAAGTCAGATACGGCTTCCCCAATCACTCTTAGCCTCCTTCCGTTCGTTGGTTGGTTCGTTCATTCGCTCGACGAGTCGCTCGTTTTCTTCTCGCTCCTTTCCGACCGGCGACGGCGGCAACGGCAACAAATCGAGTGGAACACGGCCAAGGAACCGCGAGCTGCTGAGTCTGCACTTGGAGGGAGGGAAGGCGAAAGCCGGTTGCCAGCAGACACACCGAGCGACCGAGTGGCTGGATCACCGAAGGAAGCAGTTGCTCACTTCGAGCAGCTCAACAACACAATGCCTCCGAGCATCTTGATTTATGCCAAGCCGATCGATTATTGCTTACCACTTCGCCAAACGCTTCTGAGTTATGACACAAAAGGGCCTCTTCCGTCTAATAGTCGAGCAACCGAGCGTAATTTAGACGAACGGCCGAGAGATGATCAATTCAAAACACTCAATGGCCTCCTCGCCGGCTTTTTGTGTTTGAGACGAATGGCGTCAGAGTCCCTCCGGACCCGCGCCTCCGACAGCGATAAACACATCGGCAGCCCTCTGAGCCCAGCGCTGAAATCGCGGGAAGTCTTTCAGGGGGAGCCATGTCCCTCAGACGTTTCCGTTTGGATAATGTTCTTTATTTCGAACAAAGCGAACGGGAGCAAGAGCCTCAGATTCGTTCGCCGCGGTATCCGCCTGGGAGGGGGTCGGCTGTGGAGTAGCAGCAGCAGCAGCAGCAGCAGGAGAATCCTCCTGAAAGAAATGGAGAAGTAAAGTTCAGGGAAGAAACATGGCAGACGTGTCCGTTGGCCGCCCGCATCCGTCTGCGCACGAGGCGTCCGGACCGCCGTCGGTGGCCGCCTTGGATCTTCTGCAGGTGGTGCTGGTGTTGCAGTCGGACTATGCAGCAGGAGTAAAGGTTGCCGGCTCCCTTCAACACGGTGGGAGGCCCGAGTGGGGGAGGATTGCGGCAATGCACGGAAACCGCTAATCTCGCCCATCCGGCGCTCGTCGCTTGTTCGTGCTCGTCCGTTCCCCCGCCTGGAACGTGCACGCGAAGGGGGAAAGACCGAGCAAACTTGAATTGATGCCAATACAGAACCCGAGTTGGAAAAGCCGCTTCCACGAGCCCGCCTTTCCCAATATGAGCTAGTGCGTGGTTACTCTCTCTTTCCTTCTCTCCGTCCGTTGTTCAACATCGCGAGTTCCGAGCTTCCCTGTTCCAGGATCGGGTCGGGGGCGATGTTTCAGAAAGAGGCGGAGACAGAGAACATCTTGTATCGCCCGCGGAGGGAGAACGTTTCATCGATTCCAAGAGGCAGCGTTTGGGTGATTGTTCTCGTCGAGAAGTTTCTCGTGAAACAGAAAGGAAAAACAATTTGACTGACACCGTTGGCTCGTGTCTTCCCGAAAATCTTCGATATCTGTTCAAAACCAAATCCTGGTATCGACATGGATTTCCGGCCGGGAATAATTGGGTCTGCGAAACAACAGCGACCGCTGTCTTTCAAAATCAAAGTGAAGCATTGTTCTCCCGGAACAAGCGGACCAATGCCAGTCAACGAGAAGGGAAAGCTGCGGTATTCGACGGACGAACCCGCAAGCTCCAGTGGTCGCGGTCGTGTTGGAGGTGGCTCTGGCTCGCGGCACGGGTATGTATGGTGTGTGCGTAATCAAGCTTTAGCTACACAGCTCAAGCGGAAAATTAGGTAAATATGAACGGGAAGAAGCGAGGCCGAGCAATTTTGTGAACGATGGCGAGCGAGAAGGCCGGATAGTCAAGTCGAGATCCGGCTGAAGTTGTTTGTTGCCAGGACGCCGCTTGGTAACGGGGATGTCGCGTCATCCATCGCACTCACACACAGCCCCAGCCTCTGCGGATTATTCTCCGTTGATCATCTTCCTTCTGTTAACGAAGAGGGCGAATACCAGCAAGCGTCCTTCACGCAATGAACGCAGCCGCCGTGGACTCATTCAGCGAGTTCCGCTCGAATCGTGGCCTCATTCTTCCGAGGATCGGAATGTGACCTTCAGTTTAATCGAAACCGATTGCGAGATGCACCTCCTGAAACTGGACGGAGTCCCCTTTGTTCAAATTTCGGTCTCGAAAAAGTTTTCCGATTGCCTCCGTCCGCTCCCTATGAACTCGAGTCAGAGTTTGTTGTGCGGAAGCTTTTCGTCATCTTCGACAGAATGCCCATGAGGAAATCCACGGTCGGGTCACATCCGCTAAAACCATCCTCATCGTTTGAGTTGAGCACTCACATTCATTCGAGCCCCCTCTCCCGACTTGACCGAGTTCTGATTGTTCGAAGGAGAACGTCTGGTTCCTCGATCCGGACAGAGGGGAGTCCACTTCCTGAGCGACTTCAGAGACTGTATCCAGCTCCGGTGCTCTTTTGCCGGGGTCTTGTTCGTGGGAAAGATCCCGTCCCCATTTTCATGAAGCTTGGTTCTTGATCGTGCCGGTCCTCTCGATTAGTCTCCTTTACATGCGACTTCCTCGCGAACAACGTGCTCACCGTGCGATCCCTTCACAAATTGAAGGGAATTCTCGGAAGTTCTTCGGGAGAGCTCGAGAGTGAATCTTTCCCCCAACCCTGTATATGAGCTTTCTCCCAAATACGATGAACGCATTGGGCGACCATGAGCTCAACCGTGCGCTTAAACGTCTTGTCGAACTCGATTACACACATGCCGCGAGGTTCATCTGTATTCGTCACTTCATCCGTCGTCTATCACCGATTCCACGATCCAAGCCACTGAAGCCCGAGCTCTTCTGTTGCAACATGCATAACTGGCGACATGGAGGCCGGGTCGAATGTGCGTACATACATATATTATTGTAAGCTCACGCGGAAAACTCGCCTCGCTGCGCCCAAAGCCGATGTTGTTTGTTTCGGAGTCTATGAAGAGATCAATGATTCATCAGAATCCCGGAAAAGGAAATATCGATCACGTCGTTCTTGTTATGGAAACAGGCGCAACCCAGCGTGAGCTCGTGAGTAGGCGTCGCAGCGAGGTTGTCGGTGCGGACGCGGAGGTCCACGATGCGATGAAAAACGAATGGAGAATACTGTGGTGTACAGAAGCCAGAGCGGGGAATTTCGGCGAGTAAAAATCGCGACACAGGCAGCAGGAAACTCTGAGGGAAAGTCCGCGAGGCCTGGAACGGCTCCCTGGAGCAGAAAAACGGGAGTCGCCAACTCGGGTTTCTCCGCGAGCACGTGATGAGGAGAAAGGAGTTTCAGCCGGATAATATCTGAGGAGTTCCAAGTTGGCGCAGTCATTCTCCCGGGGGCGTTCGGTTGAAGCTAATTTGCAAAAACGCTTCAATATTACCTGATCTAGCGTGGCGGCCCGCTTTCCAAGCAGCTATCCAGAAACCAGTCACCCTGCTCGCCCGTCTGAGCAGAGCAGGAAAGCAGCAGCAGGGTAAACGGTCGGGAAGCTGGTCGAGACGCTTGGTCGGGCCTCTTGAAAATCTTGAGTACGCTTCAGATAAGTAGCGAAGTGAGAAATGGGCTTCTTGCGTCTTATGTGCGATCCACAACATCTCGACGAGCCAGCCGCAGAGAAGGACGCGATGTTCAGCGACAGAGAATCGCTTCGGATCGGAAAGAAATCGATTCCGGTGCGTACACCTTCGCGAAACGTCGCGTGAAACTTGGAGCAGCAGCGACTCCGATCAGAGAGCGGATTCCGGCCCGAAGTGGACGCAGAAGGAAACAGATCGCGCGTGGAAACAGTCGAGTGGCAGGAGAGCTTCCCTCGAGGTTCGCGCCAACATCGAGTTATTGTGTTTGTGCCTCATCGACGCCGAGAGGAGATTATGTGTGCCATTGCGAAAAGTCGTCGAAGATGCTGATCAACATGCATCGACGATGGGCCGCGTCGACATTTGTGCTGATGGTGTGTGTTAATAATCTGTGAAGAAGGCGAAGACGACGATCGGGGATAAGGTGGAAAAGATCGCAGCGAGTGGAAGCAGCTGGTTGTGCGCGAGCGAGAATTATTTCGGCCCCGCCTCATCATAAACGAATCACGCTGGGGCAGCAAACGAGAGTGAAGAAGAATTTCTATGCGTTGGCCAACAAATGCTCCGAACACCTCCTGCAGAGCTCGTGCAGTGGTTCGGAATCCGTCGCGCACGATGCCACACGGACGTCTTGTTGGTAGTTTGCAGTGTTCGCCGGGAAAAAAGCGAGAAATAGCAGTTCCCTCTAGACGGGTTGCGGATTAGCTGCCGACCATTCGTGGAGCCGGTATCACTTCCGGAGTGGCTCCACCGATCCTTTGACGGACGTTCGAATTGGTCTTGCCATCTCGGTTTGAGTGTTTTTCGTTTCCCAGAAGTGTCGTTTCCGCTGGCTCCCGCGATGCCGGAGTGAAAACGGGAGAACGACGCCCGAAACTACGTTTGACGAGTGTCCGAGAGAGTTTAGGACTGATCGCGCCACTGACTTTTGGCTGTTCAACAGCTGCAGCGCGATCCGCGTGCGGGTCCCTCTTTGTTCTACTACAATTGTGAAACTCCCCAAGCTGTGCCTAAGCGCTGTTCTTGAATGACCACTTCAAACGAGCCGCTTTCTCTCGGCTCTTTCGGGAGCACGTTTGCAACTAGCCTGTAGACCCATCGGCCAGTGGGTCCGCAAGCTCCTGATCGCTCCCGCCCGAATAGCCCGCTCCCGTCCGCGCAGAGCAGCTACGCGGTGCATCCACAGTCCTTTCCCTCTCGCTAGGCCTCTTGCATTCGAGGTTCTTCCTCGGATTCCTCGCAATCGGAAGAAGTTTGTCGCCGGACTGCCTCGACATCCAACAGAGAGCAACATATGACGGCTCAAGGACGCGCCCGTTGGAGTATCGCGCGAGGGAGCGAAGTTGAGGTTCCTCCTTTCCCCAGCCGCCGCAACAACCGTCGTTCATAGCGTGCACATCTCGATGAGTTTCAACGTTCTCACCACAGGAGCAAGATTCGTTAGCAATTCATATTTTGGCGCCAAAAATATAGAGGAGCAGAAACGAAGAGGAGGACGATGTGGTGATATCAATTTGGGATACGAGCCGCCATCGTGCGGGGAGTAACAGCGTGACACCTTCTCGCCGAGTCCGTTTGACGTCGCAACCGACGATTTCCCGGTCGCAACCTCTCGGGCCTGACGAAGGTGGTGCTTCTTCAGCTCTGGGTTTCAGAGAGCGTCCCTTGAGCCGCGCGAATATCTCGGAAACGAGCGGACCGAGAGCGGCTCTAAACAGATAGCCAAAAACCAAATCAGGTCCTCGTGGTGGTGCCTGCGCTGCCGAATCGGGACTGTGAGCTTCCGAGAAGTGGTGCAACAAACCCACCTGCTCCGATGCTCAGCTGGGATTCCGAAGAGCTCTCCACTGAGCAGGCCGGCGGACGGTTTCGGCTTAATAGCCACAACCTGCTCCAGCTGAAAATCTTTCGGCCGATTTCCCTGAGCACTTTATTAGGAATCGTTCTCACTCGTTCTATATTCTTCCAGGTGAGTAAGGCGGAATCATCAAGTAGACGGACGTCGTGCAAATGAAGATTATCCCGACTCCTCGACGGATAATAAGAGGTTTCATTTCCGGCATCGATGAGCGCTGCGACTCGCCCCGCTATTTCTCATCACGTGCCCGGTTAGCGAGCGTCAAACGACGCGGAGTCCAATCGATGACTCCCTGCAGAACACCGTATCATGTTCCCCGATCGAGTCGTCGTGCATCTCGTCATTGTTCGTTATTCCGGAGAGGAATTAGGAGTCCTGAGAGAGAAACTCAATCTAAATTAACTACTGCTGAAAAAAAAAAGCTCCAATCATGTGTAAAGGTCTGCGTGGAGGGCTGGCTGCTCGTCGTCGCCTTCCGCTCACCAGCGCTTGCGTCGAGAGACTTTCTGTTTTGAGAGAGTGTCCGGAAAGAAAAACTCCGGTGGGTATCAAAAGATCGTTAGCGGCGGTCACTTCGTGCAAGAATCGTTGGCGGACTCCTCAGTCTCTCGACTCCAGATTGTTCTATGCAGACCGTGTACGAACTCCGCCATTACCCTGCTCATTCGACCTCTAGTTTCCTCCTCCTATCAGGAACCGGTCGGCGCAACGATCGAAATCCCGCCAGGCGTGGCTCCGACGAGGCAGCGTTGGGGGAGGTGGACAGAGATTCCGCTCGGAGGGAGCCGATGGACCTTCCGAGTCCGGGGCGCTGAACTACTCGCGGGTCGGAAGCGCGACTCATAGCGCCGGGAGTTCTTCCTGTCCCCTCGTGCTGAGGTGGACACCTCGAAGTTCAGATTTCATGAGAAAGATGGGGGGACTGGATTGCTATCCGAGCGCGGGTGTCAGCCCCCTGGAATCACGACGCGGAGAACGACGGTGGATTGTTTTTCTTGCGCTCTTGACTCGGTCGAGACCATTTACCCCGACGGCGACTTCCAAAGCCATTCAGTGAGAATGCAACGGTCGAGCAAAGCCCTCGGTCGGGGGGTTCCGGTCAGCTAAGCGACGGCTCGGATTTCCGCGAACTTGCGCCGCACGAGTCCGATTCGCGGCTCGCGAGCAATCCAGGAGACTGGTTGACATCACGCGAGCCAAAGAGGCGGCTCCGAAAAAAGCCCTAGCCCGACTCTACGAGCCATTTGTTCTCAGGAGAGAAGGGTACTCTTTGTTTCGACCGTCCACGCATTGTACTTGAAGCTGTTAGTGCAGGTGGCGACGGCTCCTCTGCTGTTGCTCCGACAGCGATGCAGCTGGGTGTGTGAGGGCCAAGTGTGGTGTTCAAAATAATAGTGGTGAAGGCGGCGGCTGTTGTGATGGGTGATTCTGAGCGAGGGCTTCCATTTTAATTGAAGGAGGTGTTGCTCGAAGAACTAACTCACGTGAAACGCAAAGTCTCTTCCGTCTTCGTTGGACACCACCTCCCGGCAGCCGGCTGTCCACTGGGCAAACGAACGAGTACGACCGAGCCGGAGAAGATCTCTGCTCTTTGGTCCGCGATCTCGCGCTCTCGGTTGAGGAACTGCCGCCACCGCAATCGTCGTCGTCGTCGCCACTCTTCAAAGGGTCGTCCTCTCCAGCCTGGTCACTCCTGAGAAATTTCAGGAGAGGCGCCGTCATCGCGAGGCTGTCTCAGAGTGGCTGGCGGACGAGAAGCCAAGAAGTAATTTGATCTCTCGGACGGAATTCTGCTGACGGCTCATGTGCGGGCGGCCGGCCGGCCGACGGCGACCGACAGAAGGCAGGAGCCGGCGCGGTCCTGGCTCTCCTGTTTTTTCGCGATTTCCATCGAATATCGAACTCTGCCGTGGCCTATCTATGGCCTGGAGCTGTGCATTGAGTATAGGCTTTGAGTCATGCGACTTCTGGAGGCGGCTGGTACCAGCAGCCAACTCGATTCCGCAGTCTCATCTCCCTTTAAACGGCCTTGTGCAGTTCCCCATCCCCTTTCCCCGCGCTGGCGGTTCCAAAAGGGGGGTTTCCATTCGGGGGTGCAAAGGGGACTTGTCCGATTTTTATCGCAACACCCTTTGCCCAGTTGGAAGTTGTCATTTCGATAGTGACGACGCTGATCAGTAAACGATTACTGACAGCCTCCATTCTCCTTCCTATGAGCGCCATATCGATATTCGATATGGTTGTACATACAAATAATAGACATGCTAATCTCAGCCGGAGGGAGGGGTGGATATAGCCAGGTACAGGAGCGATCGGGAATTTCGGCCCCGAGCCGTTGGTGGACCGATCCAGCCACTCACATTGATTTTCACTTCCGCGGTCGGCTCCCACCGGGCCCGTTCTTTCAGCCGCATGGCACCAGCTCTTCATCTTGGTTTGCGGCTAACACCTCTGACTCCCCGGATGGGAATTCGTCCGGGCACAACCATCTCGGGACTGAGGAACACACTCGAACGGAGTTTCGACCTGCTTCCGGGCCCGTATGAGACCATTCCAGAGTTGCGAGGCTCGCTGCGAACATTCATCGATGTCGAAAGGAAGCAATCGAGTGAATTATTCCATCGCATGGTGGGGCATTGCGAACGCCAGGAAACGCGTTCCGTCACACAAGTCTCTCTCCCTATCTGAAGAATGAGTTCGAAACTTGCTACTCTTTGTGGCTCATCTTGATCCCCGTCCCTCTGCAGCGATCTTGCCTTGGAACTGAGGTCGTGGAATCGTTGGGCTTGATGGAGCCCAAACACCGAGTACAGAGGTCGTATGGAAGGCTCTCTGAAGGCCCGACTGGCCGATAGATTGCGAGCTCACGCTTGCCTCGCCGCCGAAAGTGCGACGTCATGCGAGCTCATCATCGCATTTTCGGACGACATGAAATCGACGGCGGAATGCAGCGGCCGGGCCGCATTGATGACTTCGTAGACCGAAAATCTCCGTTGGCAATCAGTTGAATACAGCGTCCATTCACTGCAGGTATTCAAGCTTCTGAATGGGGCCGGAGCGTGCGGCACGACGCGTTCGTCTTGGAAGGTCATTGGGATGGCTTGCGGAGGAATTGCGCGACGCTGTGCCGCAGTTAGATTCCGGATCATTGAATAAATGCTCGCTCGACGCGCGCACCGACCCACGTTGTTTGGGCGGGAGATCGGGCGCGACGTGCGCGTCAGGGTCGGTGAGAATCTTCCTTGGAACCGTTCGAGACCTTAAACAGAACAGAAGGGTATCGTCTCCGAGAGGAACTACTCTCCAAATTCATTTTTCGTCGGCTCGCTCCGCTCGCCGGGAAGAAGCTTATCATGACGTTTGCGAAACCGGGAAAAAGTTCCGTTGACGACAACTTACCTGACAGTTGAGGAATTCCTCTCTTTTGGCCGGAGCTCGAACTTCATGGTTGTCCCCATTGTTGTCGCCGTTGCTGGGCCCCGGACAGGTGGTAGGTAGGCTGGCCGGCCTCTGAGTAATCAAGACTCGCTCCGCTCTCTTTCCGTCCGCCGAGCGAACGGTCAGTCGGGGAGCCGTCAGAACCCATGGTCTGCCACCCTCCCGAGCCGAGTGGGAACGAGCCAGGGAGCAAGTCATGAACAAAGAAACCCCTCTTGGCCATCCATTGTCCGGCACAAAGCAGCCGTTGCCCTCGTTGACCGACTCTTAAATCGACGGAGGCAATTTTTAGACGAAACGCTGCTCCCACTCCGCTCTGACCTCCACCGCAGTGGGAACGCTTACGCCCACGTTGTGTGATCAGGAAGGGGCATCGGATCCGCTCTCACAGCCAGCGTCTTCGATTGGTCGAAGGCACGATGGATTTTTTCCGGGCACGGATGCAGACATTCCATGCGCCCGTTGCTTCCGCATTAATTCATTCGTCGCCAGGGTCGGGTTCGAATATCGTGCTCCTCATTCGCCAAGTGTGCTCGCAATTTGGTCTTGCGGAGGCGGCTTAGCTGTCGCGGGCTCGCGTGTGACGACAACTCCACCTCTTGATTCAACAAGCGCGTGCTTGTCCGCGAGACCGATCACGAAACTTGTTCCTGCACTCGGAATATGTCCTGATCCGAGCTCCCGGCTTGAAACGATACACTTCGGCGGGGAGGAGGAAAATGAGCAGTTCGCTATGCCTATGACTACAAGTGATTCCGGAAGACCGCCGCGCACGCGACCGTCTGATTTCTGCTGGTCGCTCCCAGTTTTTCCCCTCGTTTGCCAGACTCGCCAACCACTTCCAAAGTGCTTGAAAAAAGGAGCTCCTTCGCTCAGCGCCGGTGGGGCGGAGGGGAGGGGGGGGGGGGGGGGGGGGGGGCTGGAATTTCTATGTCGACAAAGCGTTCCCATCTCCTCCAGAGGATTTGTTGATGCGAACGCACGGTGCTTTCCCTCTGGGAACCGACGAGGTCTACCCCAGATCACCGGTGGCAAACCTCGAGAGCACTGAAAACGGAGCAGAGCTCCAGCAGCTGAGATCGAACGGGCCTGCGTCCGGGTACTCTGAAGCTCTTCTGAGAGCTTCCCCGGTTAGAGGCGTTTCAACACCGACCCTCACTCGGCACTACGAAGACATTGCACAAGCCGATGGAGGCGCGGGGGCGGCAGCGGTGGCGGCGGCGCGGCGTCGCTCAACCTCGAAGCGAGAGAGCGTGAAGGGCATCGGAGCCTTTGAGCCTATGAATCGAGTCAGAATCACCTCGCACACTGTCTGAATGGAGTTATTCCAGAGCAGATCCTAAATAACAGATGAAGACGCAGCCGGTCATCACGAAAGCTCCGTTCTCATCGACGCATCCACTGGCGAAGAGGAGAACAGGAAATTCGCGGCGATCAAGCGCTTCCGTCGCTGTCTGACCGGCAGCACTCGGGAGGGCTCCTGGGGCGAGTCGAAAACGCGACCCTCATCACTAGAAGAAAGGCGGGGAAAAACCGCGGAGGACCGAGACGGGCGAGGAAACGAAGCTGAGGGAGCGAAGGCAAAAGGAAAACGCAAACGACTCCGCCGGCGTGCCGTGTCATCACTGTGAGCCTCTTTGATCCCTTCCTTCGACTCGCCATCTGATCCTTTTCCATGCCAACCCGGGCGAGCGGACCTTTTCGGCCGTTTCGGGCTCGAGCAGGACGTTGCATCCCGACGCGGGTTCTCCAGTCATCGATCCTTGTCTCGTCAAAGCTCAATCATAAAGCCAATCTTGCGAACATCGAATGCCGGCGCATCCGCCGTTGCGACTGGGGGGCGCGTGTGTCGGACGTCCCGGCTCGCGGCTGGTCAACTTTCTGAACTGCGGGGGTTCCTTCTCAGAAGGTTCCGCGACGGAGGGAGACATTCGTTCTGCCGGCGTTCGTTCCACGTCAGTCGGATGCGGGGTCCCGGCCTCGGTCGCTCAAGAAACAGAAGTGGAATTTATGCGTTCCCTTGCGACAGCGGAGGCCTACCGCCCCGCAAAGTTCCCTTCCCATAAAATTAGGTGGCTCACCTTGAGGCGGAGTTCGTCGAGCGCTTCCCGCGGAACTCCTCGACAAATACGTTCGGGGGAGAGTTTCCTGCGGGGCTCAATCGAAGTGCGGCCGGGTCCGTTGGCTGGTCTGTCTTGACAATGGAGGGACAGTCGCTTGGCGAGCTCTGCGGAGATTTTGACCGATCGGTGGGACCTGCTGCAGCTCTTCCTGTTCGAATCGATCGAGCTCGTCGGAATCCCACCCTAGTGATGAGGTCGGCTCCGGGTTCCCGCTCTCGGCGAGGTTAGTGGTTCATTCCAAGTCTGTCGGAGCTCGCTGTGTTTACCCCTTCTGAGCTAAGACCAGCTGCTGAATACGCAGACGCGGAGACGGTCGCGTATCGCGCGAAACCGGGAATCGCTGTAAAACCTCGTCAGTCTGCTCCTGCGTTTCATCCAACATGAATTGGATGAGAAGCGATTCCGAATTTCGGAGCAGACTCGCAGAGCTTGGTTTGCGCTGCAGCAGGAGGCTCTGTGCCACCACCGGCGCAGGTAGTACGATGGCAAAGGGGTCCTCTGGGGATCTCTACTATCAAAACCAGCCAGCTCCTGCGCTCTGCTCCCCCTCAATGCTAGGGCCCGGGGACTCAGTTAGTCAGTCAGTCAGCCAGCCTGCCAGCCTGCCCAGCCGTACGTCCGCCAGTCGGGCTCGCACAGCTGAGACGAAGAACAGAGCATGGTTAAATTTTCAAGAGCGTTTTGCTCATTTTTTCGTAGGCAGATAATATGCAGCTCCCGCTGATCTTCATCAATTTTTGACGTTCTTCTCCTGTTTTTCGACTTCCCCCCTTCGCAGTTTAGTTTCCGTTTTCTATTTCGCTCTAGTTCCGATCGCTGGAGGACGAGCTGGAGACCGAGAGGTCTCAAGCAGAACATTCCTGCCGGGATCACCGGGCGGATTCGAACGAGGCAATCGTACGGAGCCATTGCAGCGATTCGAAGCAGCGCGATCGAGGGAGCTTTTCGGTCCGTAGACGGACTCGTGAATTCAATCGAGTCGAGATTTGCGGGCTCGTGCGAGCCAGTTGATTAGAAATCCGCAGACTCGATCAAAAAGCGAATAGGTCTCTTTTAATTGCCCGCTGCTCGGTCTCAATATGAGCTTGGAGATTCGGAGACGAATCCCTCAATCACTGTCGAGGTGGCACACCGATTCCGTCGAGTGTTGTTTCGGTGTCGGGAGCAACATCCCCAATTTTTCTTCTGCCTCGATCCGACGCCCACGCCCGGACGAGAGCTTTCATGGCGGAGTTACAACGCTATTGCGGGAGAAGAGGCATCGCGGTATCAGATGACACATTTGTACACAACCGCTGTCTCTGATGACGGCGGCTCGTCCTCGAACAGTGTTCCACGCTTCCCGTGCCGACTGATCGATGTCGCCTTCCCCCTCTCCCGGGATATACCGGCTCAACGGCTGATCGAGTTCCTGGTCGCTCAAAGACGCCGTCGATTACCAGGAAGAGCCTGAATGGAACTTCAACGACCTGGCGACCTGTCCGGGTAGATTTAGATGAGATATTTCTCTCACGCATGCGAAATAGCGTCTTGTTGAGTTTTCGATTAGCATGAAGAACTCGGTGATCCGCGGTGCGCTTGCCACCAACGGTATTGTGGGAACTCTGAGCGAATGACTCCGTCCAAGAGACGCACCGATCGAGATGTACGGAGATCCGTTCATGGCAACCTGGGTCGCTTCGAGAATTCCGCGTGGCAGGCAGTCGAGGCACCGCATCGTTGGCTGACTCCATGACTGGATGATTAAAATGGAGCGTATTGCGCAGATGCGGAAGTTAGCTCTGCGCGGCCGCTGACGTTTGATGCAAGTTGTTCCGTCAATAAGATTGAGCTCGACCGTTCAAATGACAAAGCAAACGACATCGCCGAACAGTACACACGCTCAGAAAGATACACAAACGGTTGCCGGTCGTGACTACACGAGTTTCGGTCGACAATACAACGAACGATCGCAGTCCTGACATCGGCGAAACCCCGTGAGCTCTGACTCTTTCATTGTTCTAAAACGACGCAGCCAAGTATTTCAGGGACGCGAAATCTAGAGAAAAGACTCCCGGGAAGTCCAACGACGGGAACGGAGTTGCGCGGAGAATCGAAGGCCTCGTTCCGTCGCTCTCCCGATGCCGGCCCTCAAGACCGTGGGGTCGGAGTCGACGATGATTTTCTCCTCGACCTTGACCGGCCGTCGATGTTGTGTATCTTTTGACTTGTTCCTGTTTATTTCTTTTCGTCGTTGTTCCTCTTCTGTCCCCGCTCCACAGCTCTTCGGTTCCTTTTCAAACAAACAGACCGCGGCTGTGCCCTCGGCTAACCGGAGGACAAACCGATCTTGAGGGAGGGGGGCGAAGACATCAATCGACGCCGAAGGAGCTCCCTCAGCAGCAGCAGCGGCGGCGGCAGAACGGCACTGACGATTTGAACGGCAAACAGCCCAAGGCGACCCGTGCTCGCTCGTTTCTCTCCCTCTGACACATGATCAGCTGTGATTCCTCCAGCGTCGAGTCCGGATTTCTCCACTCCACCGACCGCAATCTGTTAGAAGCTCGTCGAGATACTCATCACTCCGCGACGCAGGGCGCCGCGTCGCAGCCGAGGGGAGGTTCACGTCGCGAGCCCCCCGACGGAACCCTGGGACATTCGAAAGCAAGAAGAGCGATGGATGAACGATGCGACGGTATACTTCCGTTACTGTCGAACAGAAACCTCAGAACGCAACCCATTCGTTTTGACCCCCCCCCCCCCCCTGGATAGGGGTCCCTCGGTTGCAGTCCTGAACGACCCCCATAACAACAATCGTTTTATCAAGGAGCGACCGGAGGGGAAAGAAGTGAAAAGAAACTCCCTCACCCACCTCCTTCACATCCCCCGCTGCGTGGAACAAAATTGAATTCAACCTTGAACGAACGAACAAACGAACGAGCGGAGGAACGAAGTAGGGACACGGAAAAAATTCGCGGAGCCGGTGGCGGCGGGACACGAGAGGAAAAAAGACCATCTCTTCGAGCGAACGAGAGGAATATAGTGAGATAGAAACTAGGAACCGCGCGTGTGAGCGCTCGGCTGGGGTCGGGACGGCATTCAGGGGTGAGCGAGCGCCTCGAGCCAAGAAAAGTCATAAATGAACGCAAAGAAACCGCGCCAACTGCAACACCAAATTGAATGACAACTTAATATCGGTTTGAAGGCCCGCGGCGAAGACCTGGTCGGCACGTCGACTTCGTCGCGGTGTTCGACGCTTCCATCGAAGTTCCCATGGTTTTCTCTTGACGCGGCGAGGCCTCACCCGGAACGACTGAGTGACACAAAGACCTTCAACGGAGCCAACGAAAGGAAGCGATCGACGGACCAGGACCCCCAGGTCCTCGAGGCTCGGAAAGCAGAATCACCGTCGGAATTTCAGAGGAGTCCGCTGTTTCCAGTTCCTCCCAGGCCGAGATTCGCGGTAAATTCACCGCAACACACGAATATCGCCGGGCGGATCGACGAAGTCTCGAAACTTGTGGAGAATAGGGGAGGGGAGGCAGGACAAAGCCGACAGGGCCAGTTGGGTGACGCATTGGAGGCCGGAAAAGCTGTCAGCTGCCGCAACCGCGAAATCGTTCCTTTCGTCTTCTTCTCATGTCGATTCTTTCCTGCAGACGTTTTGCAAGAACAGTGAGATTCCGCGGGAGGGATTTTCATACTGCCGGGACGCAAGAAAAGATAGAGATTGAAAATCTGACGGGAGAGGTCGAGAGCAAACTATAGAGTGTGGGAGCCGCCGACCAAAAAGCCGGTCCAGCACGTCAAAATATGAATATAGGAAGCGAGGAAAACGAGGAGATTCGCGTTCGGATCCTGCGACAACCGCGAAGATCTTGCGGAGAGATTTGGGGGAAAGTTGTGCTGTCGGCCAGGTTCCTCCGACCGTTGGGTTCTGGTCCGGAGACCTTGCGCCTTGCATCACGAACCGCTTCCGGTTTTGTCAGAGCATGTCGTCCATGTTCGACACACGGACGACTCGAAATGCGTTCGGTATCGTCTTCGCGATCCGCAGGGCGAAAATATTATTCGCCGATAATCGCTCCCGATGTTTCGAATCCCTTCATCTCTGAACTCCGCGGAAATCGACGGGAACGCAGTCGACTAGCGGCCGAAGAACCTGTCCGCGACAACTAGAATTCGAGCGGACGTCCACTTCGACCTCAGTTGTTCCTCGGCGATGATGTCCGCGGGGGACCGACCGACGGAGAAATGCGGCATGGACAGCCGAGGCCCATGGGCCGGCAAAGAAAAGGGAATATATCACACTTCATCTTTCGCTCCATTTGTCTCTTCTTCCTCTCTTTCTGTGCGCTTTCGTGCGACGGCCTCCCCGACCAACTTGATCCGGTTCTGCGAAGGAAAAATGATGGCCAAAGACTCCGCGCAAGCTTCGGAGCGAAATAACGGGAACGCGAAGAGTCGAAGCATCGAGCGAAGGTCGTCGAGGAATGCGGACCGTCCGTCGTGGATGCTTTCCCTTAGGCCGTTCGTAGCTTGCCAATCCCGAGCCGAACACAAAAACAGGCCGAAGAGGGCGGTGAAAAAAAGGAGAACGAATATAGGAGAGGACGCGGGAACAGAGAAAAAAGACGAAGCAAGAGAAATGGATTCCCATCCCGTCGGCCTCTCGAATAACAGACGTGAACATCGGTCAGATCGTGTCTTCGGGTTGTCCTCCTCCTTGCATTTTTCCCTCGCTGACCAAGCTGGCCGGGAAGGGCAGACACAGCGAACTCGAAACACGGCTGGCGTCACGGATGAGAATTTCTCATCACAAAACCGCAGCTTCCGCGACTGCATTCAACCACGCAAAGTTGATGACCAACGCTGATTTGGCGGAGTGGAGCCCAACGACGGCAAGGCTGAGCTACCTGGGCCAGTCGAGAGCTGAACACAAATATGAAGCAACTAGAGCTGGATCGCGGAAAAGGAGGGAAAGGGAGCTCGAGCTCCCACAATGCTGCGCCGGCGGTAGCGGCTCTGTAGCGAAATGATTCGGTGAGCGGCGCTCAGAGCATCGAGAAGCTTTTAAGGCATCGAATGTCGGCGACCGCTTTTGCTTTTCCGTCCGTTTTGTCGTCCTTTTCCCTTGATAGCTAGCCGGATATAGGAGCGGGCTGGCTGGCTGGCTGGCAGGCTGGTTGGTTGTTGTTGACGACGACAACGACGACGGAGAAGCAGAGAGCCAATAACGGCGCGAGCGCGTGGTCGACGATACTTTTCTCTCTCGAAAAGCATCGTCGGGAGTCAGCGTATCAGTTTCTAGCCGCAGGGAAGTTATCCGGCGCGATGGCGATGCGACAGCGGAGATATTTTTTCTTCTCTCGAGAGAGAGATGACACGTCCGACGGCTCTGCGGCTTCCTGCTCGTCTGCCCCCGCGCCTGTTTGCACAGTTAATCCTCAATCGTTCGAAACACGGTTAAACCTATTTGAACGGCGTAATAGAGACCTCGTCATCACTTGATCTCAATGTGCGTGAGTAGCAGAGAAAAAGATCAACGGCTCCTTTTGAAGTCCGACATCCTTTGATTAAAGTCTCTGGAGTTGCTCTCCGTTGATCAAACATGGAAAGCTCCCGGATAGATACTAGCAAACAAACAGCCTCGATGCCATCGTTACACTTCCTGTTTCCAAAACTCTGAAAGCGTAGATCGTGTTTTCGCCGTTTCGATGCCTTTTCCGAGGGCTAGAATCGTCGTGATGAGACTCTGCTCGGTCCGGGACTGCTGTTGCATTCCCGGATGTTGGTTGCTATGGACCTGCTGAGTGACAATCACGCCGGCTCCATCCTTGAAACGGGACGTGACGCGTCGCGGCACCTGGCACGGACTTGCCTTCGCCGTTCCGCCGTCAGACCTTTGTCCCGTATCACGAAAAAATGCACCGTAACTACAATACGGCATCTCAACGATAATACGGAATCTTAACGATCTTATGGTACTGCGATATCATGGATGGATTTCTCAATTACTGCACCGGCGATCGCCTGACAAACTTCGAAAAATCTTCGGAAGTGCGAGATCCCCCACCATTTCCACTTGCTATCTGAACGGAGCAATGTCCTCGTATACTGCCGCTTCGAGGCGAACAACTCGGTCGGAAAGTTCGTTCTGTTTCTGTCCGTCTGGTCATCGTATTCATCGCGGGGCTACTCATCAGAAACGCCGTAATCCGCTCTCGGTGCCGTCTCCCGTAAAACGGAACGCGGGGTCTACCCGCAGCCTCCTGTACTGGAGAGTCCTCGCCTTCGACGCGCAACTGCATCGAAAATTTGATTCAGCGCAGGTTTCGTCTTCGCCTCCGTCGTTCCAATCCATGTCTATGTTTCTTCTTCAGAAGATATTTGCATTTCAGTTTATGGCCGAGTTTCTCACCCGTCCGCTCGCGCGGGCTGTCGCTCGCTCGGCCGGTTGAATGGCGGCAGCGGCGCCGCTCCTCTCCTGAGGTCCTCAGCTAGCGTGTGAGAAGTCGAGGAGAACGGGACTGGGCTCTGGAAAGCATATAAATGGGAACTGCGAAGCCATAGGAAAAGACAAGAGGGCTCACAGAATCACCCATGGAACGATTCCTTGTCTTTTGTTCCGCCGGTCGCCATCTACTTCACCGTCGTTGCAATGCAGACGTTCGGCTAGTCATCGGGGGAGGGGCAGAAGTCGTTTATGTCAGTTATGTTCTTTTTCCGCTCTCACGAAAATGTTCCTCGGAGGGGGTTCCGCGACTCGAAAGGCGAACCAGGCAATTCACGACGAGACCCGAAGCATCGCAGCAGGCCCTGCTCCTGGAGAAAAGAACTATGAAGAAGCTCATCCAGTGGCTTACTGAGGCCAAGTGGAGTCTGGGCGGCACGCGTGATCACCATTCTCTGACAAGAGGATGAGAGAGAGAGAGGGCCGAAGACCACGCGTTGGAAAAGCGAATTATCGATGGAGGATCGGATACGAAGTTGAGCTCGTTGGTTCGAGCCCATCTTTCTCGCTTCCCTGACAGACGATTCGCTTGCTCACACCTCTGACATCGATTCCGCAAAAAATTCCAGGCTCGATGTGCAAGATCGTAGGGACAACGCCAACCCTCGGGGCGGCACTCATTTGGGAGCTGACGATTCCGTTGGAAGCGATCGGATCTCCCCGATTCTCGACATTTCCTGAGGGACAGATCACAGTCGCCGGCCATGAGTTCGGTGGCTCTGGTCAGGAGCCCGGTCGCGAGAGACCATAATGATATCCTGTATGAGTCCATGACAATTGTATACGTACATACTTTCCGCTGAGGATAATGTCGTATAGGACGCCCTTGGTCCCATGAGTCCTCGCGAGTGGGCTAGCTCTAAGCGAGTTACTACAGCTTATACACCCGACCGACCGGTGGACGACATGAACCAATTGGAGAAGTCACTGATAGCGGAGTTTCCCGATCGAGTTCTGCTTGGAGTTCCGCGCGACACGCGTGAAAAACCGATTGACAGAACTAGCCCGGTGGGAAGCGTGTGCAATAATCAATTTACCCCCGTCGGGCACGCCAACAGGCGGGCCGGCGATCGTGTCAGAACAAACATCCCAATTACCGCCAAACTAACAAAGGAGTCGCATGGGCGGCTTACGGGAGGAGTTCCAGGAGCAGAGCTCGTCGCAACCCCCGCCCTCCCCTCCGAGTTTCCCGCAAACTTGAGCTCTCCCGGATTTCCCGTTTCTTTTCCCCTCCGGCTCACGAATATCTGATCTCTCCGTTCGCGGACGCCGTGCGTCGCACGTTGTTGAACTGTTCAGAGGCTCGATTTTTATTTAGGTATTTATTCCTGTGTCTCGGTCCGACAAAGCCTCCAGCGAATCTATTTTTGTTTCTCGTTACCGATGCGCGCGGGTCATTATTCAAACGTAGTCACAAAGACTCGTTCAACAGGAAACGCTGCGGCGGCTGAAAGGAACAACAACTGCAACAGGGCACGCAACGGTATCGCCTGCAACGACGACAATCGCCACAGCATTCAAGCGAGCATCTGTGTTGACAGCTTTGTGTGGAATCGTTGCGGGAATCAGTTTTATTGAATCAGAGTGGGCTTTTCTCCCAATCGAGCGCAGGAATCAGCTGGAGCGCGAGCCGAGCGGACAGCGGAATCACGATGTTTTCTTCTGCGTGCCCTCACTCCAGCAGCCGGAACTGTATTTCGAGGAGTTTCAGAAACTGATGCCTGTGTAGAGGTAGATACAGCCCCGCCTTATCGATACAATCCACAACAGCGTCCATCGCGACGAGAATCTGCAAGATAATGCGATAGGTTTCCGCAACTATCATCATGGGCCACATGGAAATCATAAAGATATGCAGGGGAGATCTGCTCGCCTTTTGTCTGCTGTAGCCCTTCGCTGCGATTATATTCTTCATCAGGACGATGGACTGTCCCGTGACGTCTGTCCTCCGAACTTGCGTCATGACGCCTGTGCGAGTCTCGAGTTAGGTCTTGTTTCGGGACAGATGTCAGGCCGAATCGATAAATCGACTGGCAGCAGAAAACCCGACTCCGTTTTGCCTACTCGTTCCGGGATACCGAACTTCTACGCCAGATACTCACTGTGGAGGCAGCGGTGGGTCTCGTCTTCGGGCATGGCTTCTCCCTTGTGGTAGAAAACGTGACAGTTCTTGAAAACTTTGCATGCAGTGGTCAGGATCTGCTGCAGCAGAGTAATTGGCATTGCGCCTTGGGCGGCCGAAGCCGCACAGAGGCGGATCTTCTCGGGAAGGAATTTGTCGAGCTCTCCGAGGTCGCATCCTTTGAACGGGGGAGGTCGGACGTACGGTGGTTCCTGGTAGTCTTCTTCTCCTCCATCATCGGCGGCACTGACGGTTTCCGAGGAAGCAACTGCTATGCTGAAGAGCAACAGAGCGAAACGCATGTTCCATTCAATTGAGCGTCGACTGAGGAATGGAATCGAACAGGGGTTTTCGCACGAAGCGGCCGACAATGATGTTGCGAATGGCAATGAAGCCGCTGCAATCTCATCTGATCACATACAGCTGGCGTATTTGTTTGAGACGGAGCCAGCCGGCGTTCGTTCGTGGAACGGAGCAAGCGTTCTGTCGTCCTTCGAGATGGCTTTCAAGAGTTAGCCAGCTGAACGACATCGGCAGCCAGGCCGTGGAGTGTTCCAGCGAAAGAGCAGCTCGCCACCTTGAAGAGCGCATCGTGAACATTCACGAGAGACGCACAAAGGAGTGAACTTGGCAGGAGGCGACCTTCTTCATCTTTTTTTTTTGCGGCACCATGAGGCTCCGCGAGGCCGGAACCCGTCTGTAACAGATGGCTTCCCCGTCATTGAGTTATTTTTCCCATGTCAACTGGCAAGCCATCTCCTGCCGCTCACTCGGCCAGACGGGCGCTATCGAGTTTATCTCTGGCCTTCAGAAATGGTTGCTGGGCGGCGGGCCGGGACTGACGACCGACCGACGAGCTGGCCAGCCGGCTCAATCAAATATTTGTTCGCGGTCAGATGAGAGTTGATGAGCGCGCCGTCATTACCGACAGAATGGGGAATCCCAACTGCTGGAACCTTGGCCCTGATAACGTCTTCAGGACACTCTGCGAAAAGGGCCGAGGCGTCTGGGCACGAACACTTCGGTCGGAGCAAACACGGCCCTGGCGATTTCTCTCCATCGTTCACTTGTTTCTCGTTGATTCGATCGGAAGCCGAGCGGTGATCCTCACGATATTCCAGCTGCAATACTCAAGTGGGGGAAACTAACTAACGAAACTAATCGGTTGCATCGCTTCAAAAGAACATCTAGGCCCCGTTGCTCCCATGCACAACGATATGCACTGAAAACTTACTGGACTGAAGAACCTCAGCAGAAGGGGTTCAAAAGCCATATGGAATGCCGAAAACCCTGAGAAGGTCGTAACATTCCATTCGTCAGGAATGCCGGATGAATTGCACAACGGAATCACGCGATGCTCCCCGTTGCCATTTGCGTAAGAGCTCATCTGCCGCTCTCGCTCCGGTCGCGGCTCCAATACAAGACCCCATCCCTCTAAGGCTGCGGGCTCAGTGTCAATCCCTTGCACGCTACGCTCGAGTTTCGGGATCCCTGCCGTCAGAGCCTCGTTCGGTTTTTTCGAGGCAGGGGGCGAGAAGGGGAGCCGTCGCGACACGGTCAGAACGCTTTGTCTCGGACGATATCACAAGCAGCCGGGAAACTGTACCCCAATCGCGAGCGATCGAACGGAATCTTCGACAGTAATGATTCCACTCCCGCTCTCGTATGTGGGAAAAGTCAGGACATCTTGCTCGAATCTTGCTCTTCTTGTCAGTTCCGGGACAATAGGCGGCTCATTATCGAACCGACTCGTCAATTCATTCTTTTTGGCGTGGATTCTCGATAGACGGTACAGTCTCAGTGCCAGCCAGACTGCACGTTGGACGACCGCATCCTCATGAGATTCGAGTCATCCATTAGACGCGCATTCCTGTATTGAGCATGATCCGGCCGAGGGAAGATCTCCCTCTTGGGCGTCTTCGATCCCCGCCTTCTAGCCTCGGGCCGCTCGATCCCTCACTGCCTTCCCTCCGCTGTTCTTTATCATACTATCTATCGGAGGGAGCGCTTGATAATTATTCGTGGAGCGGAGAGTCTTCAGTGTGTATCGCAGCCCGTCCCGCGGAGTACTACGGTGGCCCTCTGGGGTCTCCGCCCTCAGCAAGGTTTTCAGTATTTTTCCGGAATGTTCGGTTCCGGTTCGACTTGGTAGAAAACTTCGCGGGCACGTTTTCGATCTCCTCGCTAAACTGTATGCTGCGAACGAGATGCCTACAGAGAACCAAGGAATTCCGGATCAATCCAGAATCCCGAGAACCCGGGTAGCCGGAGCCTCGCACAGCTTGACTCCGGGTGAACCCTGTTCCAAAATGAGCCTCGTTGGCAGTCAACGAGGCTTCTATGCGGAGCGGGGAGCACGGCAGTGGAGTCCGCTAGTCGGGAGACCTGCGCTCAAAGTCGCCGTGAATGTGAGAAGCGAATGTGCGACTGGCACGGCCGCGAACGAGTGCTCATACTCACCCTCCTCGAGGGAAGATGGCGGCACCCAGTCTCATAAGAGTCTCACCGAATGTCCTCTCATCAAGAATCTGGTTCGTTGATACCTTACTAGCAAAAGATTCCGAAAACTCTCTAACAGGGTTCGGATCATCTGCTATCTCCAACTCGGGTGTGGAGATAAGGCAGACAGTAACGTGGAGAGAACCTCGGAAGTAGATTCCATACAAGCGGAAGGAGAATGTTGCTCAGTAATGCACGAGTGAGTACTTGACTTCTGCTCCTCCGTTGCCTTGAGGCAGCGACGAACAGAGTTCTCCGCAGCGGGACCACATCTCAGGAGCGATCGTCCGAGAGGCTCGGGAAACTAACGAAAGAGAGCTGAGAAGGATAATTGAAATATTCATCCAGCCATTCGAGTCCCGGCATCGAGGCGCTAAAGGCGTAACAGCTCACAAAGGCAGAAGGCGACTACTCTTCATTCATTCGTTAATTATGTAAAACCTGAAACCCAATCCCCTTCCTTCCGAGTCGCCTCTTGCTAACAACAACCTCAAGCCGCTGTTGAAGCTGCCTTGGAACAATTAAGCGTCGCTTTCCCGATTCGTTCCACCCTGAAACGATGTGGAGTCTACTCTTTCTCCGCACCTTACCCCATGGAATTCTGATTCTACCGAAGACGGCCTTATCTCTCGAGGCTTTCGCTCGCTGGTCCTGAGACTGCACTGCGGACTCGAGTTCATAGTGAATGAATCCTCGTTGTAACTAGAGCTGTGGAGCAAGAGTTGTTGTCGGAGAACGAGACCGTTAATCGGTTCTGAGATTGCCACAACAGTTTGAAGAGCTGCTTGATTGGATCGGACCGAGGTGAGAGCGGGGAAAACTTACAAGGATCAGACACAAACGAGTCTCCCGCTAACCAGACAGACAGTCAGTCAGTCACCGGTCACAAAAGGCGCGGACACGCAGAGTTTACTGCGGAGCTGATGTCTCAGACGGGTCCCGCTCGTAAACTTGACTCGCTCAACGCATTCACGAAGTGTGCTCTATTGAACTTTTTACAGGGTCCTCTGAGCTCTGCTCGGGATCCAGCAGCAAATAAATGATCAAATCAACAAAGCGAACAAAGAAACGACCGGAGCAGTCGGGGGACGTCGTCGTTTCCCTTCTGGTGCGAATTTACATGGGTACGCTGTTTTCCGTCTGAATGTCGCCATGTTCGCCCGAGAAGAGGAGCTGCTCCCGAAAAGCTTTTTCGAGGAGAAAAGCTCCGTTCGCCATGTGCGACCCGTCGAAAATGTAAAGACAGAGTGACATAAAGCCCGGTGCTTGCGGCAATTGTGTCGAACGAGAAACAAATAACGACAACAACAGAAGCGGCACCACAGACGGCAGTATCTCATTTGTGAAGGTAATGAGGCTCTTCCTCGGCTTTGGTTCCTTCTCATAGAGTAGACGGCGGCAGAGCAGTTGCCGACCTCGACAGAATCTGTCATTATCTTGACACGGTATCATTGCTATCGTAAGATTGCTGTTTCCTCCCGTCTTCTTACAGGTTCTGTTGTTCTTCGGCCAAGCGAAGCTTTGTTTGCTTTTATTATTATGACCGTGACTTTGGGTTTTTAGTATGCCAGCAGATCGCTTGCCACTATCGAGAATCCACCAGGGGATCCACATGTGAACCGAGGAATTAGGATGAAAGAACGGCAGGGATGATTCCTACCGAGATTCAGATCAAACAGAGAGCACCACCAGAACGGTTCCTGTTTGCTGTGCCGGTCACACACACTTACACGAATCGGAGCCGGCGGGAAACTCCAGAAAGGAAAACTCATGACGAAAATCCACAAGGGCGAGAGTTCTCGAGGTTGGATTGACCGGAGAATAATTTTCGCCTCGACCTCTCCGAGATAAGGAGTTGAACTTTCATCGATCATAGAAATGTAGATTCCAAATGAATTCGCCGCCAGAGCTTCGCCGCCAGAGCTTCGCCGCGTCATGGCCATTGCCACCAGCCGCGGGAACAGACGACCGACCGATTCCGAGCGGTCACATTTCTGTCGAACTCTCTCATCTCCTGACGACGGTGATGAGCGAGCCGCGCGAACCAGTTCGTCCCGACCGAGGTTTCCTCGAATGTTGACAGGAATCTCAGCCATCAAACGTTGCGTTATTCCTGGAAGATTCCAATATATCAGGGAGGACTCATTAGTGGGATCGTGTTGTTGACATGTGCGTTCAGATGGTTTTGCCGGAGGCTGGCGGGCCGTTAAAGAACTCGGAGGGGAGGGGGTAGAGGAGGAGAACAAGACCCGGCGCCGAGACGTGAAAGCGAGAAGAAACCTGACCAACCGCCCGGCCGGCGGTCTGCTCCTACAAAATGTTCCGGTAATGGCGGCAGGCCGATATCGGCTTGTCCTTCCTCAGGCAGGCCTTCGGCTTCCTCAGGGACGACGAGATAAGCAAATCGTTCTTACCTCAGCCAAAGTTGAGGACAACATCGGCCAGCTTGTTCCAACGCGTCCAAGCCTCGAGGAAATGGAGGAAGTGCGCGACAACGACGCTGCCGAAGCCGGGGGGAGAGGTGAGCGAGGTAGGGCTCCCGTAGGTCAGGAATCGTGGAGCCCCCTTGTAGGGGAGATCGCTCGCGCGCAGCGTTTATCGCATCGACAGCCGGCGGGAGAGAGCCGAGTCTATGATCTTGGCGGTTGACTTTTTCTTCGTTCACGTATACATGCGCCTATCGGGCGAAGTTTAGTCGGCAACCAGTTCACGTCATCAAGATATCGAGTTGGTGGGTTGGGTTCACGGCCGGCGTTCCTCTTCCGCAACTTTTCTCGTTCCTTTCCTCTGCAGAGGGGAGGCGGGGGTTGGGGGCTGCCCAAAATGACCGCGATGAGGAAAAGGGTCCGCTGCTCATTGGCCGTTATTGCTTTATTGCTGCATCACACCCGGCTAGGTTTCGTCGCTTTTTCGTTCCATACCAGGCGTGAATTCCGCTGCGTGTTGCTCAGGAGGGAAACGCGGCTGGCAGCAAGGGCCCGAGATGACGAAGAACACTTGGGGCGACGGTGCGATGATCGCTTATCGTCTGTCCGTCTCTCTCCTGTCGTTTCGCCGTTGCCTTGCCCTGGAGTGCACTCGAGTAAGAGTGTTTCCAGAGGGAACTAAATTTTGACCGAGAGCTCCATCCTCGCAAGGGAAGACGCTGCATGCCTGCGCGGAAGTTGTTCCAGTTTGTCATCGACGCCCGCTCGATGGCTCCTCTTGTCGTGAACTGACGGCTATTTTGATCGATTTCGCCCGGCAGCGACGCTTTACGAGATTACACGATGACGTCGCCTTCTCATCACAGGAATTCCGATGCATTTATGAAACGTCCGAGTCTCATTTGGGGGGAAGCGCGGCTCACGCGAACGAGTTATTTCATAAGCTGGAAACGTAAAAGCCGAACGCTCGAAGTTCCGGATCCATCAACCCCATTTAGTGGTGGTGCATATGACGATCAGAAGCAGCAGTCGATGTCGATCCTTGGTGCGAGACCGGTCATCTGAGTACGGGTTCCCGCTCCCTCGATCGCCTGTTGGGACGGATCCGTTCGAGATCATCGCCTCCAGCTCAGTTCCAGTCGTGACGGTCGGGCCGGGTATCGACGAGAAATGTCGATGACTCGTCCTATGCCTCCATTTCTTGTTCCTCGACTCGAAGCAGTGTTGAGCCGACACTAACAATCCCCTTGCGAAATCGAAACGGAGCGAGGTGGAAGCCTTCAGCTCCGGTTCCCTCAGCCTGCCGGCCTCGTTCGGCGGATCTTAGCAACCGAGTTCAGCGAGTTTCCCCACAGATCGGGAATCACCCACCGGATGACGAACTGTCTCTGGCTCGTGTCTCCAGGACTCAGTGTGACATTGCCGTCGAGGTGGTTGCAGTTCGAAGGAAGAGGCGTTCGACCGTCGTCGGTTGCGCCCTGGAGCGTTGTTCGTTCCTACTACCACCGCCAGGATCTGCTGCTGCTGCTGCTGAGTTGCAAGAAGGTACTTACTCCTTCGACGTGCTGCGGCCCGGTCGGAGCGAGCCGGTAACGTAGCTCAGGAACTACCATCCTGACCGTTATCCTGCACGACCAGCTCTATAGCACAGGCTTGCACGAACGCGCATCGGAGAGCAAACAGAAAGAAGAAGAAATTGGAACGAGAAGATGAACAAGACGGGAGCCACTTAGTTGCGGAGTCGAACCGGTCGGGCGAGTAATTATTCATATGGTGCAAGAGCTCTCCTCGCTCTTCCTCTTTTCCTGTCGGCTCTCCTCCCTGCTAGTGGCGGTCGTCGTCGTACAGTCCGCTCTTGGTCATCTGACAATAAGGAAGCTAATTGTCCTCCTCCCGGCGCGAATGGCTTCCGCGCGGCTTCAATCGGAAAGCGCTTTGAAGGCTTTTCGGGCGAGATTTCTTTCTCGCCGGAGAGCCTGTTTGGAATAATCTCGTGACAAGTTCCGTGGCGGGACAAACAGGAGGGAGGAAAGGATCAGCTGTTCTCCTCTCGGGGATCTGCTGCCGTGATTAACAGAAGAAAACGCCGTCTCGGTCGTTGCCGCCGTCGGCAACGCCAACAACGGCGGCGGCGACCTCGACGACGAGAACCCCGACGGGTGTTCGACGAGCTCGAGCAACGAGATTGGACATCGGAGAAGCTCTTCGACATCGCAAGCCAGAAATAAGAACGAGGATTTCGGTGGACTTTAAGGCGGGCTTCAGTGGGCTGCTGCTTGCTGTCCGTCGGCCGGAGAGCCGCTCCCTTCGGCTCGTGGCTCAACTGGAGCTTCCTGCAGTGGCATCGAAGACAAAGCCGACTGCGACGCCATAACGAATTAGTTTTTGCGTTCGGTCCGACGAGCCGAGTGCTTCTCGCGGACGAATGTCGACGGGAGCTGCGACAACAAATTCATTATAGATTTCATCCCGACATCCCAGGACTGTCTTCCGGTTGCGTCGGTTGCCGTGATTGCTCGAAGCGACACGCCCGCGTCCGAATCGCGGGTCTATGTTGGTGACACGTGGACAGGGTCGGCGAGATCCCGGTTTTCGTCCCGGCTCGATACGCGCTGCGGAACAGACACCAAAGGATGTCGGCGGGCTCGAGGAGATCGAATGAGGATTTCTTCCTTGTTCCGTGCAAGATTAAAAAACGGAATTACGGAACGGAATCCCAATTACAGGAGCGGAGATTGCGAAGCAAAAACCAAACGCGCCAAGAACGAGGGAGAACAAGGCTGGGGAGATGTGGAGGAACAAACGAACAAGTCACGCTGTCATGGTTGTCCAGGGCGCACTGCTAAGTGTCTTAAGAGTAAATTGCACTCATTTGAGAGGAACGAAGCTCGTCTCTCTATTCGTTCTCCTCTCTTGGATGCCCCTCATCCAGGCTCGAAAGAAGCCAGAGGGACTAATTTATCACAATTCAGCTTCGAGGAAAGAACTCGGCGGTACTAGCTGGAGTTACGGCGTCTCTCCCCCAGGACGACGTCAATGGAGGCGAGCCCGCCAGCGAACGAACGAGCGAGCGAGCGGGCGGACGGACGGACGGACGAACGAGCACGCAGGCAGGCGAGCAAGCAAAAGACAGCGGATGTAGTCTCCTCGTTTTTCACAAACGAGCATCGAGTTGAAACAGCGCCTCCGCTGAAAATTCGCTACAGATGATGCGTTCGTCTTTGCTGCGTTCGGTTCTGCCGCACGAAACCAGAAACTCTGCGCGGGGCGCACGGCGAACCGCGGTCGCTTTTTCGAGCTCCTCACGGCGCGCCTCTTTTCATTCAGCTGATCTAACTCTGGTTTCCCGATCCCTCGAAGCGGTGGCGGGACGGACGAGGAGGACTTGTGATCCGAACAACGGAATTCTCGCCTCCCCTCCGTTTCCGACTTAACTCCTACATGTCCGTCCGGAGCGAAACTCGTAACTGAAACCGTAGGTGCGTATTGCCGCAGTCATTCATCCGCACGACCGTCGAGCGTATCGCGCCTCTAACATCCTCGCTTCTCGACAGGAAGGGAATTTCCTTTCTGCTCCTCAGCCAACCTCGACGTTTTGTGTTCCGTTCGGAACGGGCGCCGAATGGGAAAGGAGGCGTTTCAGCTGAACGGCTCGTTTCAATGCCGAGCCGAGAACAGAACTGCCAGAGGAAGTTGAGCAATTCAAACGATGAATTGATGGATGTTCGACGTCGGGAGTCGGTTCATTCAACCCGTCAGGCCCAACTCGGCCTCTCGGTGATACACTCGGGCTCCTGTTTCCCTCTCCCACGAACGCTGACGCATTCGAAACGCCCGTAGACAAGGTGTCTGGACCGTGCTGAGTGGACAATTTATTCATGATAACGCCGCCTTCGTCCGAGTGATAATGAATCAATTTGTGGCTGTTAGCATTCCGATGAGGGCTCGAGGACGGACAGAGAGCAAGGGAGAGAGAGAGAGGTGTTCTCGGTGACTTATCCTTCTCCCTGCTCTCCGGGAGTCGATGAGCCTTCAAATGACGCGGGCAGTGAATGACGGAATGGGTGAACTTTGCGATCATGAAATCTGTGAGCAATTCACGCGCAGGATCCCCGAGGAATCCGGAAATTCCAGGAGACGAATTCCTTGAGAACAGGGGAACCTCGCTCGGAACCATTTCCTCGCGTTACGATTCCCACGAAGAGTTTAACTGAGCCTGCCATTCGCTTTTTTCAGGAGGACTGTTCGACAACGAGGACGATGAGCAAGACTTCGCGTTCCGTGTCGCCATCGAACGCGTCAACAAAGATGAAGGCATCCTGCTCAAATCGAAGCTGATACCAAAAGTGGAACGAGTCGAAAAGGACGACTGCTTTCGGGCGACGAAGAAGGTCTGCACGCTTCTACGAGATGGCATTGCTGGCATCTTCGGGCCGACCTCGGACGTCACCTCGATGCATGTTCAGTCCATATGTGACGCACTCGACGTTCCACACGTGGAGATGCGCTGGGATTTCCAACTCCAGCGCGATGATCTCTCCATCAATCTTTTTCCAAAGCCTTCGATCCTAGCTCAAGCCTACGTCGACCTTATCAAAACTTGGGACTGGAAGTCCTTCGCCCTCGTCTACGAAGACCATGAGGGTGAGTACGCTCTGTTCCGTTTCTTCGTATCGCCATTCCAGATCGTTCTCCCGATGTCTGCCATCAGAATCCGACGGGAGAACTCTGCTGCGACGGGACTGCTTCCCGGGAATCGTTCCCGTTCCCGGAATAAGAAGAACTACGGGATGGCTGAAACGCCGAGTCAACGATGAAACACCGTGACAGTCTCACAGTTACGACCGGGATTGTTTACGTAGCAGATTGCGCAGGACCTGGCTGCGGGAGACCCGTCTTTCGGAATCTCTGACTTCCTCCCTCAGAGTCGGTGTGGTGGGAGCTGAGACGAGGAGGAAGTCATTTTAGACTTGTGCTGGGCCGCGGTAGCTCACGAATCCACCAACGTTCTCCATTAAGGAAAGCAGAGCTTGTGTCTCCCTAACGCTCACAGTTCCTCAGTGGCTTCGCCTCACTCAGATCGTAGTTAGGTAGTTCGTTCCCTCGCCCGCCCGCCCGCCCGCCTGCTCGATCGACGGAATGGCTCACAGCCGCCCCCTGCGAGCGGCTGATTTCCAGCTCGATCGGCACTTGCACTGTTACTGCAGCGAGATTTAGGGCCGATGCTGTGCGGTAAACGTGTTCGGTTCGCCAACGGCTCCAGGCGGGCTCCGAGGGCGTGAGTCGTCGAGAGAATCTCTCGATAAAAAGTTTCAATTGCCACTTCTTTTAAAAGAAGGAAAAGAGAGCGACTGCGAGAACGGTGCGAGCCAGCCGGGCTTCCGGTCGCGAGACGTCAGCGGCCGCGGCGACGACGACGACATCAACGTTAGAACGATTGGGTAGACAGAACTACGGGCGTGGGGAGGACGGGTGATTTTCGTTATCCGTCCTCCTGGTCGGACTCCCCATCGGGAAGGACGGAGGCCGATGCTGGAAAGGCGTCAATCTGCTTCGCCAAAGTTGGTCTTCTACTGCGATGCTGAACCCAAGATCGCTCGGCGTCTCCACGAGCGGCAGCACTCTTCATGCGCAGCGTGCTGGTATTATGGCCGAAAGGACGGCACCACGGAGAGAACGACGAATTTTCGCTCGGCTTGACACAATTCACATTGAACTATAACGGCGGGAACGCTGCGCGCAGCAGCGGAGACATGGAACGGCCGAGCAATGTTAACCCTCAGCTCGGTTTTCTGACGCCGCGGGGTCAACGTGACCTGGGTCTCCCACCCCCCGAAAGCCAGTCGGCTTGCTGCGTGCTCCGCTCGGAGGAGTCGGTTTCCAGAACAGTGTGTGGACGGAGGAACAGGCAGCCGGCACAGGAACAAGAGGAAGGATCAAGGAGACCGAACATACAAACTGAATTTGTTATTCGTTGTCTGTCTGGGCGGGGAGGGAGGGACCATTCTCCGCCCCCCCCTCCCTTCAAATTTCACTGATGCCGCCACCACAAGCGGGCCCACCTGTTTGTCGAGAAGTGCGTCTCTGGTCCCTCCAATATAGAGGAGTGCTCCTGTGTTTTCTTTCCCTGTCCTCTTCTCTGTTGAGTGCCCCGTATGGGTGCTACGCATGGCAAGGAGAAAAAACAAACAAAGACACGCGACCTTCTTTTTCCTCGTCCTTGATGACTGGGCCATTTCTTTTGCGGCGTTCCCGTTTTTGGGCTCTCCTCTTCCGTCCTCCCGAGTCGTTTTCCTTCTCGTATTGTCCTTGTTCCTTTACCTTTACCGAGTCCTTCTAAATCTCTCTTTCTACCCTGTCTCCTCTTGAATTTCCCTCTTCCCAGCGTGCTCGTGAGTTCCTCTTCTCGGCGTGCGCTCTGCTTCTCCGCTTCTCTATTCTAGCGGCAGGGAGGTCGCGCGGGTCGAGGAAAGCCGCAAAGTAGGCGGTTTGACTACCGTGAAGTGTACGACCCCACGTGTAACTACAACGAGCGCGTGGTCGGGTCTCCGCTGTCCCATCGAATTCCTTATTCAACCATATGAGCGGTACCGTGGAATCTATTGCCTGGTCTCGCCTTTTCGGGAAGCGCGAACGGGAAGAAAAAATGAGGTCTTCCGATTGCTGCGGCATGTTTATCTGGGTCGGTACCACGATCAAGTCTGGTTTCCCGCGCAGGAGTTTGTCGACGGCGAGTGTGGCCGCGACGACACCTAGAAAGGCTCGGTTGACAGGGGAATATCGACATTCCACGTTCTGCGAGTTCGAGGAGAACCCGCTCCTGAGGAGGCTTCGAGTGCTCTTCAAATTCGACTGAGCCATGCTGGGATACGATGTCGGAGACGGGGCCGCCTTACGACGTTGCCGCTGCGGTTCGTGGCTTCACCACTCTTGCAACACATCAAGCCTGCGAAGAGAGAAGGATTCATGGAAGCATGGATGGTCGGATGCAAGGAAGTTGGCAACGTTGCCACAGGGAACCCGCCACAGGCTGATCTAGTGCCAGTTGATGCCAGCATACGCGTCCATGAACGGATGCATATTTTGCTCATTTATCCCGAGGCTGCGTTAGCGATCCGTCGACGAAACAGTGTGCGAGCGAGCGGGAGAATGAACGAACGTGCCGAGTGGAGGGAGAGGAGGAATGGGAGGCGAGCTTGCCTTGTGATAGCACATCTCCATCCTCCTGATAGCATTGTAGAGCTTCTGAAGGAGGTTCCACGGTGTTGTTCGCGCCTGAGCCCAAGCCACAGCAACTGGTTCTGGGTGTTCTTTTCTTCGACGCCTTCCTCAAAAGATTGAGCCGAAGCGAGCAAACAACACCGAAAGCAGCAACAACGACGACGAGGAAGACGTGGCTGCTGGCGGGCGTTGTTCGAACGACTTCGCTGCGCGACGTTGTTAGAGACTGGCGATGACGACAACGAGTGACGACGTCGGGGCGGCTGCGACGGAAGGGTCCATGAGGCATCGGAGGGGGGATGGCATCCCGCGAACAATAACCACCGTTGCTTTTCGGAAGCGTGCTGAAAAATCGAAATTCGTTCATTGTTCTCCCGGTCCCTCATACCCTCCTCGTTTATTCGATGGAAGCAATTCACTTAGTCACTGGGATGGTGGATCAGATGGCCAGCCAGCGGTCGGATGCTCGTGCGCTACGAAAGCAGCTGCCATCAACGTCAAGATCTGCGGCCCACTCGCTGGTCCACCCGCCCATTGGATGTTCGCTAATTAGTTCGCTATGATCCTCTCGTCTCGGAAACAATGGCTAACCGATAGATGGTGAACGCCTCCCGATTTAACTTGTGGGCTGCTTCGATGAGGGGGAGCGCGGCGGAGCCTCCGGTGGTGGTAACGATGGCTCTTTTAGATTCCAAGCTCCGAATCAAGAGACGGGAACGAAGCAGAGGGACTTGTTGAAGTGCGAGAAATCGTCGAGGATACTTGTTGGAGACCAGAGGGTTTCACGACTTTTCTCGAGGGCGGAAACGCGGACTCTCACTCGACTTCACCGGGAAGAGAGGGGGGGGGATGCCTTTCAGCGAGAGGGTTCAGAAAACGCGCATCAGACTCTCGGTTGCTGGACGGGCGCTATCTTCTGCGATCTCCATCCTGTCGAGCCCGGTACTTCCTTCGAGACGGTCCGGCGGTGCGTTTTCCGGGGTAGCCACTGTTTTCAACGTCCTCTCGAGGCCGGAGAAGAAAGCAGCGAGGATGAATGAAATAGGGACAGAGGGATCGAGGACAAGGACAACAGAGGAGGAAGAAAAGCCACCAGCTTTCAAAGTCTTCTTGCTCCTCGTGCCGCTGCTGGTATTGTACACCCGCGTCGGGCATTCACTGTGTATGGGAGCAGGCTGCAGGGTAGCAGGCGGACGGCCGCATTTTCAAAAGAGGGAAGGGACGGCCTCCTCTTCACTCTTTAGTTCCCCGTGTTCGTTGCCGCTGCCGTCGTTGTCGTCGTGTCGCATCACCGATTCTTTGTTGGCAAGCTCGTCCCAGACGCTTGCTCCTACAGCCATGGGACTCCTGTTTCCACGACGACTCATGAGAATTTACCCTTAATTCATTTCCACCCCATCCTCTTTCTCTCTCTGATATCAGGAGACCTCGGGGATATGGGGAGCAGTCGTTTTCCCTCACGAACTCAATGGAAGACTTTTTCTCGGAACACTCTACATACAGTACAGAACCGCAGTCGAGGTCCTTCCTTGCTACACGACGACTCACTGTTGCGCTGCTCTCGTGGGATTCGTTTCGGAAACGACCCCAAGTTGTTCCTGTTGGAATCGGCGGGGCTTCTCCCCCCCCCCCCTTTTCCCCGATGTATTCGTTTTTTATTTCCGACGCGATGCCTCCGTAGCTGTTGAGCTCCTTTGCTTTCTCTGTTCTTTTAGTTAGGTCTGTCGAGATCATCTGGCAAATGACGATTGACGCGCTTGCTCGCCTCTCTCTACAACTCAGTTTCCAGCTCAATATCTCTCCTCCATCCTCCTCGGCTCTCCTCTTCCTGCAGAAACTCCTGTCGATCGACCACCTCTCGTGGGTGACCCTGAGTGTCTCTTCTGTTCTTCCTCGTCTTCCATCTTGCCAACAAAGTTTAGAAAGCTTCGGCAAGTCCAGCCAACGATTCCTTGTCTGAACCAGTCTGAAGACCAGCTACGACTCGGACATTGTTCTTAGAATTCTTCGCTTCTCGTGAGAGATTTTCCCGCCGGAGAACTCGATTTTCCGAAGACGAGCTTATGCGAATCAGATCTCCGCGCTTCCTGATTCAACTTTTCGACGATCTCAACAGTTAGGGACATATTAGGGCCCCAGCCTTCCCCTACCTTGAAGTTTTGCAAAATTCGCTCTTCTGTCGATGGACTCCTGTCTGTTCCCTCTCGCCCTCCCCTTCACTCCCTGTCTTTCATCTCGGGGACATCGCGGCATTCTTTCCTTCGCTCCCAACCGACTATAGTTTCCCGGTGGCTTCGACTGATCGGCTGAGTCGAGGCTGCCCGGCTGGCGAACGTCGTCCCATATATAAGGCAACAGTTGGATACCATTGTCATATAAAGGTTGGCAAGCGGGCCGGCATACTAGTCGGTCGGGACAGATGCTTGGCGCAACTTGCCGCAGGCTAGCGAGCAGGCTGCCTCCTGTCTGCTCGAGCAGCGGACTCGCTGTACCAAAAAGAAGAGTAACAACAGTTGGAGGAACAGGCTAGCTGGTTGGCAGCTTGACTGGTTCCTCGGTGAGCGAGCATGCTTGTAGTCGGCCGGCAGGCAGACAAGCACAAAACTCACGACAACCGGGCGGGCAGGCGACGGGTCCTGCAACAGGAGTTCGGGCAACAAGCACAGAGCAATACGCGGCCTCTTCGGCTGCGTTTATCAATTCTTGCTGTGCCATAGTGGTTCGGAGAACGCCGCCGGGAGACGAGGCTCACAAACCCAATGGTTGGTTCCGAACTCTCGGCTTTCGCTCACCAAGTGCAAACCAAGGCTCTGCCTCTCGATGCTGCGACGACCGTCTGATGGAATCGGTGGGATTCTTCGATTTCTCATGGCGGAATGGTATTTTCGTCCGAACTGGTCGTGAGGACCTCGGGGCCTCCAGCTGATGCACGGTCACACTCTTCTCGTAGGCTTTCACGTGTCCGACTCGGAGCCGAGGTTCAGCTCGAGACGAATTGTTCGGCTCGACGAGCCTCCCCGCGTGCTCCCGAGCGATGCGCGAACTTTCGCAGCCGGGACAGTTCATGTTGCGAAGTTTAGCATTCTCTGCACGTACCCCGGCCGATCTTCGTTCGACCACAGACTGCATCCTGATGGGTCTCATGCTCTCCCTCCGGACTCTGTTTTTCCTCACTCATTCCCATTTGCAGTGCCGTGAAGTAAATATTGGCTGTTTAGCCAGATGATAAGGCACGTCCAGGTAGTCTCTCCCGCCCTTTTTTGTGTGGTGGTGGTAGAGCTTTTTCCGCTATCTACTCCTCAATAAAAACGACTTCCCTCCATTTGTCGTGGCTATACCTAACCCGTTTGCCTGCGTCTTATCCCAAACAGCTGATTTCCGTCCGGCTCATGGTGAAACGGTGTCAGCTTTCCCTGCGATTTGAAGTTTTTCCTGTTATCGCTTTCTGCTGGTAGCGATCGACAGCACCCATCTCCGAACGTGCTCTCAACATTTACAGATCTCCCATTGGAACCGTGGTCAGAAGACGGTTTCCGTGATGGTTTACCCACAAACGGGCCCTCCTCGTGGCATAGTTTCCGTGCTGGCCGCTGCGGCGGAACCACGCTCCAGTAGAATCGCTCGCACTGACAGCGGTCACTTCCGAACCGGTATCGATGAATCCGGGCTCTCCTGTGGTGTTGATCTCGGATCGACATTCGGAGAGAATTAATACAATCTGCAATGTGTCTGCGGAGCGTTCGGCCCGGTCCCGAGGCCTGATGCCCACTTTGTCGTTAAGTTGTTCGTTCTTGCAATCGCTCCGAAGAAAGCCTCTCGATCGGCGTGGCGCGAGCATGCAGCGAACTTGAACGGCAGTCGGAACATTTTCGGAGAAATATTTCCTCTCCGTGGCTACGTGATCCCTCTCAGCGACGCCTCCTTGCTCTGAGCCTGTTTGGTTGCGACGACTCTCTCCCTTCTGTTCCCGTGAGCTCTTTGATTGATTCCCACGTCTCTCAGCCGGTAAATTCGAATCGGAATCAGGAGACTGAGAACGGGAACGACGTCTGCCGGCTAATTTCTCTATGATCGATGTCGGCTTCACGCGGCTGGCGTTGGAGTGAACCGAGGGCAGGGAGAACGGGTCTGTCGAAATCCCGACCGGAAAGCATCGGCTACCCTGCTCAACTTCACTTGAGAAATAGCAATTCGGCGTCTCCTGGCTCTTGCAACGGTTCGCTCAGGTTCATCCGACCGAAGCAATGGTCTGGTCTGGTAACACTCAAATTTCGAAAAAGCGAGCGTTCGACCAAGGACCGGGGACTTCGGCCGGCGATGGTGCCGATGCTGCCTTCGATTGGGTTTCGCTCGAAGATTGCGTCTCCTCAATGATGATCTACGCATCCATTCTTCTCTACGTTGAATCTATCGAGAGTTCCCCGAGTCGGTCGTTCACCGTCCGCCCGTTTTCTAACAGCTACGGCGTCCCGAGATTTCGTCTGGTCTCAGGGTAGCGAAAACCATACCCTCCTCCGTCTTCTGAGTTTTTCCTGCTCCCACTCCTCAGATGTTGGCGGCTGCGATCGCGGCCTGGAACTTTTGCTGCGCCGTAGCTGAGTTTAAATGTAAACAAATTGCATACATAACATCGAAGCAGAAAATCGGACGTCGAGGGAGGGCCTGGAACTGCAAGAAAAAACAGCTACGGGCACACTTTCAAACCTGCTCTTGGCTGCTGCCTGTCACCACCGCTGGACGACTTTGGGGGGCGCAAACGGCTCCTTCTTACACTCCTTGCTGCGAAAGCAACGAGATTGATTGAAATAGCGCATGAGGCCAGTTTGCTCGAACGGAAGCCGTTGCTCGCTTCGGGCGTCTGTTCCTTGCCCAGACGACCGACCGATCGCCCTCTCGCTCGGTTCGTTCGCCTGTTTGTGAGTTCGTTTCTGTTCCGTCAGATTGCGCGAAGTCACGGCTCCAGCCGCCTGTCCGCTAACCGTCGTTGGGCCGCCATCGTAATGTCGCTTTCGGGCCGTGAGCCGAGAAGAAAAAATTGCCATGTGAATTTCGTTGTTCAGAATATAGCCGCCGAACCGATAGGGCACGAGTTCCTGAGAATAAGGAGGCACGACTTGACCCTGAATGTTCGTAGAAAGCTCAGCATTCAACGAAGTAATTCCGAAGAAACGAGGACAGGGATATTGGAAACATCTCTCCGACCTCGGTCGGCTGATCTCAACCACGACCCGTATCATCGCTAAACCACGCGGTCCCCCCAAGTATTTGTACGAAAAAACCTTCTCCCTCTGTTTCCACAGCCACCGCACATAATCCTTATCGTTATCTTCTCGACGTCGCAAAAATGTCCTGGCAAGCTGGGGGGGGGGGGGGGCTAAGAGGAGTGGGGGTCGAGAGTGAGAGAAATAAGTAGCGTCACCAGGGAGGAGAGGGGGGGGGGGCGCTATGATTCTCTATCGTGAGCATTTTCGTCGAGCGAACCGGACCCCGCAGCACAGTATGGAATCATTCAGGAGGGATCATTCACGCAAGGAGGAGGGACGGGACTGCTAGAAAATCGAGGGAATTACGGAGACGGAAACATCGAGGAACGAAAGCGCTGCCGTTGCTTGTTTGGAGACAAACTATCGTCTCATGAGCTTGCGATGATTGGTTCCTTCAGGGCCCCTTAGGGTCTACCCATGGCGGTATTCGCTGAAATATTGCAGTATTGGTAAATGACGAGGCGGAGGACGAAGAAGAAAAACGAAGAGGTTACTTCGCGCGCAAATTGATAAGAAGAGCCCGTGGCGAAGATCAAGTTGCGGATCTGCTGCCGGCTGCCCGGCTTTCGGTTACCTTAGGTGGTCTCCAAGGTGCACGTCACTCAGTCCAGCAAGCTTGCAGTGTGCTCTGTGGGTCGGTTGTTGGGTTGGTCGGCAAACAACGGTCTCAGGAGCGGTAGGAGTCAGTAGCCACAGAGCCAAGCAAGGACGACGGCGGCGGCCAGGAGTGGTCATTACCCTCAGCGATTGTTAGCCCGTTCCCGAGTCCTCCTGCCTCGGTTTTTTTTCTCTTTTTTCCATTCTTTCTCGCTCCTCTGCTCGCCTTCTTGCCAGCCTGTCTCTCGAAGGAGCAAGCCGCGCCAAGCCAGCGAAGCCATCACTCTCTGGCCCGCTGGGGCTGGAAGGCAAAGCCAGGGGGGACAGCGCTCTCTCTTCCGCCGCCACTGTGGGCGAAGAGCGGAGCTTACATCCCTCTTGATTATTACCGGGTCGCCATTTAATATCGTTCGTTCCTCTCTGAGAAATGATGCTCCTCCCGCTTCTCGAGATCGGCAGGGATCACGACTGAGGTCTCCGGCCAAGACGTGAAAGACGAACACAAGTCTCATCAAGCTCGAAACGCGAAACACGCTCCGGAGCTCAACGAGCCGCAGCTTCCTATGAATGGATGACTTACACAGATCTGCGGGAGGAACGGATGCCAGAGAAAAAGTATCCTAAGCTGAATAAAGATTGCGTTTCCTGTGGTAGCGGTGCCGGACTCGCGTCGCATGTTGCAGCCGAAATGGAATTCGGAGCAGGGTCGCCGACTCATGATGCTCGGCCGGGGCTATGATGTCGAGTCAATCTGCGACGAACAAACAAACTGGCCTCCCGACCCGCTAACCGAGCGTTGCGCGTTACGCACCGTACGTGCGACGGGCACCCATCTCTCGTCTGACAGTGGCTCCACCCAATTCCGTAGCACCACGTCAGGTTCGATTTGCTTACGCCGCCACCGTGACTGGTTTCGTCCGCAGCCAAAGACGGCTCTGCAAAGCGTGCGGAAGATGCCGGAAGAGGTGCGAGGAAGAATGGCGATTCGTGATTGTCCAAGTTAGAAGACGCCACGAAAATTTTCGTTCGCAAGCGAGCTCCCAATGCTACAGGATCAACCTGATACTCGTCATGTGTTCCGAAAGAAACCGCTGCTGAACTGAATCCTGATCCAACTGCCTCATGGACCGACCGCCTCACACTCCAAATGGTGCCTTCGTTGTGTAGAAGAGGCACAGTTCGGGATTTCAATAAATATTCAATTACGAGCGACACTCGGGGAGAGGGGGGCGTTACTCTCTCTAGATTTCTTGGAGTCCCTCTCTGGTTTCCGGAGTCCGATGGTTTTTCGCTCTGTGTGCGCTGTTACGGCCACTATAGCTGTTGCGGAGCCATTACGCCATTGTTCCATCGGTCGGATACAGGACAATACCTCCACTGGGGAAAAACCTATCATGAGCTCATATCACTCCCGAGAAGATGATTGCGAGACGCTTTCCGAGAGGTTGATCTTAGCAGACATCCTCCGTACGAAACTCCAAATATGAAAACGGCGGACAGCGATGATCCTGGAGTATCATTAGCGTCGATGGGTGAGAGCTTTTACTGATCGAACTCTGAGCCGATCACTCCGTCCGGCGATGCGAAAGATTTGAGTTCGCTAGTTCAAAGTGCTAGATTTTGATTTGGCCCTCTGCTTCTGGTCCCGCGCGGGGGGAAGATTGCCGGAAGTCTCCGTGGCGCTTCTGAACCACCGTGCGACGAGGACCTCCTCTGATGTTGATGACGTGGACATTACCAAGAGACGCGTCAGCTTAAATTTGTGAGACGCCTCCGGAAAATCACGCTGATTTTTTCGTTGAATGTGAAGAGCGATTGTGGAACGGCCCAATCATAAGAGATTTTCTTCTGTTCGTTTCCAGGAATCATCCGACTCAAGGACTTCATCAAAGGAGCACGGCGTGAAGGCTGGAAAATTCAGATGTACCAGTTTGTCCCCAACCAGCCATACAGAGATCTCTTTTGGAAGATCAAGAAGTCCGACCAGCACAGGGTGGTTCTAGATGTTCATAGGAAAAACCTCTACGAATGCCTTAAACATGTGAGTGGAAATTCTCCAAATTCTCTTCCAAAGTCTCACCGGTGTCCCCAGACCAAATCCTTCATAGTTTTCTCAGCGCAACAGCCTCGACACTCCTGAATCCTCAGAACACTCCCGTAACTTCCGAGGAACTGAATCTGAGACCGGTACTTCGAACCAAATATCCGAGATGCCATCGAAGACCACGTTCTGGGCAGCAGTGTGGTCGATGCAGGCAGTTTCCGCTCCCTCAAGTGCAGTTCGCCATGCGGCCACCGCTTGGCGGGCCCTTGCACGCTAGGTCTCCGAAAGCAGACTGTCATCTGCAAAGGGCCGAATCTCATCTCCATTCATGTGGCTGCGAACCGCGGCTCTCTGTGCATTAGCTCCGCTTGTGCCCAAATGGTCGGATGGGTTTCGTACCTCGTCATTGTAAATAGTTGCGGCGGTGGCAACGACTGCAGCAGAAGCAGCTTTGCGGTTTCGTTTGCGTGGCTAGCCGAGCACGCGTGCTCTTGCCTCGTCTGTTTGCCCGACTGGCTAGCGGGCTCGTTGCGTGGTTGGTGTGCGACTGGTTGGGTATTCCCGTAATGGTATCATAATTGAATCCTCGACAGCCGAGCCGTCCTTTACGGTGGCGGGGGTAAAAAACTCAATCGGTGGCCACCGGTAAACCCGGCCGTTTCGTCTGCTCTTCCTCCCTAGCCCGCTCTCTTCGTTCCTTCCATCCATCCATCCATCTGACCGACATGCCTGCGGGCTCGTTCCCTCTACGAGTGCGATTAGTCACTTGAAACCAACTGCTGGCAACTGGTGATGGCTCAGCTACAGCGATGGAATAATAGGTCTGATCAGCAGTCGAATATTGTGTTCTTTCCTTTCTTGTTTTCGTGATGTATTCTTTTCTGCTTGGCAGCCGCAACGGTGCACCTGGGCTGGTGTCCTGGACCGCTGAACCATGCGAACCTCAGGAAGTTCCTCTGGCGGCCTTTATTCTTCTCATTCTATTTTTCTCTGCGTACAACCATCCATTCCCTTCAAGTCGACAGTAAATTTGATTTGCGCGTCAACATTGAGTTACGGTCTCTCCGTCCTGTCGACCCTTACCGAAGTGGCAGCGGGGTTCTTCCAGGGGAAGAGGGATTGCTCGCTTGCTCTACTTCTCTCCGCCGATAGGTCCTTCGGAAAGAAATAGAGAATTCGGCAGTTGTGGCAGAATAAGAGCTCGAGCTACTTGTCAGAATAGTTTTCTCTGCAGGGGATGCCGGTCTGGAAGCAGTTCTCCACCGAACTTCGTCCGATCCTTTGAATGTTCTTCCGAGATCGGAAAGACCATGAAGAGAGATTTATCTTCCACAAAAAGGAAGGAACCCTTGATTTGATAGCTGGCGAGGGCCCTTCTAATGCTCCCGGCGATCTTTGATCCCCTGGAACCTCCTGATCGTTTTTCATCCTTGATAGCAGCCGCATTACTCTTGCACCTTGTCTTCGTCTTTCATGATGACTCAAATGGAGCTGCTCCTATCCGAATTGATCCTGATATTCTCATACCCGCATCGATCTGAGATGCGGAGGGGAGGCTATGGACGCTGTGCGTCGTTCTCCCTCTCTCGGTGGAATCGCATCAAATATTCGGCGTTCGGGATGTTCCTCCTAACTTTTGTCGTCCGAGCTCTTCCAATCACGTGCCGGGATTCGGTTGCAGCCTCGCAACGTTTCGGATTCTGTTTCGACTCCTTTGTTCGTCGTCCATTCTCTCAATCGGGACAGCGCACGGCGACTAGAAGTTTTCAGCGTTATGCGGGATCTTGTCGGGGGCAGCGAAACTGCCTCGGGCGGTTTCTGAATCTTGTTCCGCTTTTGATTCCATTCCTTCGACGCATCGCTCCAGATCTGCTCTCGTTTGTTTTGGACTAGGAGGGAGAGCTTCTCTTTGATTCGCCCGTTCCCTCAGGGAGCAACATTAAAACAGGAATCACTCGCGCGTGATCACGAGACATCCGAAATCTCTCTGGGCGGTGTCAAAGCCAAGTTCTCAGAACTTTTCCCCCGAAACTAACCACGTGCTCCCCGCGCTTATGGAGCGCTACGTCAAGTGCTCAAGTGAGTTCGTCGCGGTCGATCGACGTCAGCCATCGCGCCGAATTGAGCAGTCAGAAGATCGATCGCTGTCGACGAACAGAAGTAGTTGTTTGCTATCGGTGGCCCTCGAAACGTTTCTCCCTGTGCATGGTAACAAACGCCGTTGCGAAAAGCAGCTGCCGGTCGTCATACGGCGATCAATGCTATCCATATTGGGTTGCATTCATTTTCATTCATCGATTTATCCATTCATTCGTTCATCCGTCGGTGGCTGACAAAGACGGCTCGTTACGAAGGCACCGACGGAGACAAAACGAGACATTGACATCCCAGACCCCGGTGATCTTGGAGAACGCCGCTGACGGAGGGGCTCGTAAGGAACACAGTCGTTGTAAAGGAACAGGATCGACACGATCAACAAGTAGATTCTTCCCTGTCTGTCATATCGACGGAAACGAGTCAGGGAGTCGTCGCCGCCGCCCCGTCGCCGCCGATATCCACCTCAAGCTCGGATTATAGGAGTGAGGAGGCGGGGGTCTGGCGGATCAGCGGGTCCCTCGGGAGGGGCTCGCAGAACGACTCCTGAGAGAATGAAGACAAACCTTGGATCCAGTCGAGGGACGGAGCACAACAAAGCTGGAACAAAGACCGGATGGAAGCAAATATTCTACAAGAAAGGAAAGAGCTCGGGAACGGAACGGCGGACTGCGACTCGGAAGGAGGCACAGGAAGACTGCGGGGCGAGGAAGGAGTAGCGAAGAATAACACGCGACAAACAGAGCATGAGGACAGCGTGCTCTTGTCGACAGCAGCCCCGTTGATGGCTGAGAGGGCCATGGGGAGCTGTATAGGGCTCTGTCGAGCAGCGAGGGTCCCGCGCCAAGATGGGAATGCAAGCATCATGGAACCGGGAAGGAAGTCCCCGATTCATGAACCCAGTGGAGGGAGCGAGGTCGGTGGACCAGTTCCAGGGGCGAGGTTTACGGGGCTCTGTGGGAATGGCATCGGACAAGGATGAGGGCGTGGAGGGACTCAAACTATCTAGGAGCCAAATCGTAGGACTGGGGGCTGCTCAGGACGACGAAGAAGTTCGACGACGCGGGATCCTTGTAGAGTCGAAGGCCCGAGTAGACAACTAGAGGAATCAAGCCATCTGCGAGGCTGCAATCGGCACATCCTTGGCGAGCGGGGCTCGAATGGGGTGGGCGCGACCAGCTGCGTATTTTCGACATTGACGTCAGTAGGAGGAGTTCGAGCAGAAAAATCACCGAAACGACCCATCATGAATACGGAACGTTGTTCGGAGGCTCCCAGTCCAAATCAGGCAGCCGAATTTACCCGAGCAGAACCGATATTGATGGACACCTCGGACCCTTCGACTTCCGATTCGAGCGCTCGCTGCTCCTACGGTATAAGTTTCCCCCCTCACTACTTTGCTGGCAAACGGAAAGAACAGCAAGGAGAAAAATGGTTCAGAAAGCACGTGGAACAAGAGCAAGGAAAACACAGCACGTCCCGGGGGTGAGTACTGAGGCCGCTGCAGCTGCCCAGACCGAAGGCAAAGACGCGTAATAATCCTTCGTACGTCGGGTGAGGCCAAATTGAGAAAAACGGCTGAATGGTCGCCTCCCCGTAGTTGGCAATTATCATCGGACGTGCTCTCTTCATGGCCTGCTCGTCTGCCGGTTCTGCTCTCGCGTTACGTCCTGTGTTCCGTCAGGTCTTCCGTTCTCTTGTTCTCATCCGCAGGAGCGGGCCAAGCTTGTTCTGGGTATGGTGTGGAAGTGGATGAGTCGGGGCGGCCGACCATCTGCCCCACTGAGGCAGCTGCTGTCGTTGCGGTGGTCGCAATACGATTGCTGATGGGCCAGTTCCTCAACGGGCGCCACGAGAACCACAACAGTTTGTCTGTGCAGTCCACTCTGCGTACCTTGAGATTCTCCTCGCATGCGACCTGTGGATCCGGTGACGCTGGGCGAACGATCCGGGAGTCGGTCGGAACCGAGCGAAGAAACTATCTATGAACGAGTCATTGCACAACATCGGCAACAGTCTTTTGTGTTCACAGCTGCCCCTCCCCTAGGAGGTTGCCAGCCACTGCGGAATGGGGGAAGAAAATGCGCTCATCATAGACGTGACCGGTTTTCAAGAGTGGGCCGACTGCGGCAAGATGCCCAGGCAGCTAAACGACGCTACACGACAGCCCTACAACGCACAACACAGGAACACCGCTACAACACAAAAGCAATAACCGACGGCGGCAGCGGCAGCGGCAGCAACAACAGTGACGACGGCGCCATCAGCGAAGACGACGGCGGCGGCATCAACTAGAACCGAAACGAACAATAAAACACTGTTGTTGTTGCACTTCCGTCGTCTACGTCATCGCAAGGAGGAGGCGGAAACTATTGGATAGTATGACTGTGGGATCGCAAGAATGTTACGGCTGGAGGAGATGGCGCTCTCCAGCGGACTGACCTCCGGAATGAACTCCTAGCGCGTGTCCTTCGCAATCGGAGACATCGCACGCCTCCGTTCCAGAATACGCCGACGCAGGCTTCGGAATCGGCGAGTGGCCCCCGTGATCTTCAACACGAGCGAGCCGAAAGACCTCTCGAGTTTCTGAAACGGAAGAGCGATCGGAAAACACACGAACCGAGCTCTGCGAAGAACCTAGAGCTCTCTCAGATGAAGCGGTGCATACAACTCAATGCCACAATTCGGGCTCGGAGCTTGATCTATCCTCACGATCCAGCGCGTTGGAACTTTGAGTTCCGGAGATTCCAGTATAGTCCGAGGGGAGACCCGTGCCCCCACTTCTGAAATGTCATAGACGCTCGTCCCCCGGTAGGTGGAGCAAATCCGAAACGCAGATTCCAACGATTGCCGACACTGCTTTGGAATTTCACGACTTTCCAGTCGTCTGGTGGTAGACGTCGGCAAATGTTTCGCGATTGGCAGGTCCCCGAAATTACGATAATTGTTCACGCACCCGAAGCTGCCTGGAGACTCAATGCGTGCATCTCAAATTTTCGTTGTATTATGAACGGTCGAACACGAGGAACCACGGATCCGTACAATACCCTCTGGAATGCCTTTCTTATTTATTCAGGCTCTCGTCGCTGACGCGGTGTAACGACCCAGCCAGTAAAGGAGATGGTCGACTGCCGAATCGGAACATACATTCAGATTGCACGGTGTACGTCGGAGGCGCTATGAGAAGCAGCTGTGAATACTAAACAAAACGGTATCCGGAGACAGCGAGCCGAACGAACGCACTGCAAGCTTGCTGGTGGGCAGTCCGTCAGCCAGCGACCTGCGATGCGAGGATCTTTGCTCGACAGCTCGACATTGCCTACAGCCGCTCATATTAAGGTAGAAGCGGCCGCGGCGTCGCTGAACGATGATGATGCTGGACGGGATGACAGGTTGAGGGTCGAGCGAGCGCGGCGGCGCCATGCCTCGCCTGAGGCTACTTTCATAGGGATTGTATCAGAGTAGATTAGCCACTCATCTGGCCTTAGTGTTGCCCGCCCGACCTTTCATGACCTCCATACCGCCCATGTATCCGTACAGGACCGTATGGTGCGGCAGCCACAGGTCGTTCACACGGTCATGGTGTAGCTCAGCAGCACCTATGAGTGTGGAACAAGCGCTCTCACGCGATGCTTACGTTTCATCTCATGTTCCGCGGAAAGCTGCTTTCCCGGAGGCTCTGCTCGTGACGACGGCACGAGAGCAGCTGCTGGTGATGGACCTTCAGTTTGCTGTAGCGAAACGGAGCAGTGATTGGAAGTATCGAGGAATGGATGGATGGATTATTGCTGCGCTCTGTGCATCGAAGTGTGTTTGTATCTCTACAGAGCGGCCCACTCGATCAGGCAGCCGGCCCGAGCGAACATTGCGTCAAGCCAATCGGCTACTAGGAAGTCCGACGATCGAAACCATCGTGAGAACATCGGCTGCGAACAGGTGCTCCTCGGACGAGGCCAGAAAAGCGCTGTACACCACGGGCGAAGAGTGAGACAGGCGAGCTACGTGATGACGATCGAGCTCGATGACGTCAGCGATGCCAACGCTGTTATCACGACGACGAGATTAGCCTCCCAGCGAGGAAGAGCTCCTTGGTTTCCCAAGCAACATTGACAAGCGATCCCGCTCAGAACGATGCGCAGCACGGAGCGTTCAACGATGGCGTTTCGAAACCACAGAGTAAGAAGCCGGTCCAGCGGAAGAACTCGTGGAAACGAACGGGAAACCGCAGTGTGTGCGCTTGTGCTGAAAGGATGCAACATTCAGTTCGCTTCTCCCAAGCGGAACTTGCGAGATCCTTACGAATGAATCAAAGAGCACAGCGTCGACAGCACGATCCGCTCCCCTTGATCGCTTCTCTTCCCAGAGGAAGCGATCACTACGAACAACAAATATGAACAGTGAACAGCAATCTGGGGCTCGAGTGAAGTGGGAGCTTGGATGCACTCGATGAAGTGGTTCATCTTCAACGGGAAAGGAGGATTCCGCTTGGAAAAGGAACGGCAGCACTTATTCCGCGTCGGACTCACGCTCATGTTCCTCTTCCACTCGCGCGGCGTTCGGTGTCCTCAGTTGACTGATTGACCTGCTCGCCTTTCCGTGAAGCTTGAAGCCGTCTGGCGCGAGCTGAGGTGAACGAAGTGCCCATTAGAATTGGTGCGTGTCTCGTTTGGGGGTCGGAGTTCGCGCCGCAATGCAGTTCACGCTTGCAGCTTCGGGCCGACAGATAAGATCCGAGACTCGGATACGCGGTCATGTTGTGGAATATCTCGCTGAAACCTCGACTCGAAACGAGACCTGTAATCGCGATTCTGTGCGTTCTCGTCGCTCGCCCGATCTTGTTAGTTCCTCCATCTTCGCAACTTCAGCTTGCGGTTCCGCGATCTCTGTCTCTCACCGAGGTTCGAAGTTTGAGACCGAAACGTTCATATCGTTTGGAGAGATTTCGGTTTGCGTCGACCGATATTGGACTCCGAATCGAGGGCGAACCACCATGATGGATCTTTCGGCGTGAGAACTCATCATATTTGATGTAGGCGAGCACAGTAGTTGCTCCGCTCACTGAGAGTTCATTTGAGCTCCGCTGGAAGTGAGCGCGGTGCTGAGAAACTTAATGGCTTCACCGGAGTCCTCCCATGTTGCATGTTATCAGAACCTTATGTCGCTGTTGTTTCTCACGAGCCGTTAGGGTCTTTTCCGGGAAAAGCGAAAAAGAGTGCATCGCCCTTATCTGCCAGAGAAGCACCACTGCCCTTGAACCGCTCCGGATAGAGAGTTTCTGCATCAGCCTTCTCTTCCCTCAAGCGGGCAAGGAAGGGAGGTCCAAAGAAGGAATCTCTTACTTTTCGTTCCTTATCACCTTCTCGGGGAGGGCTAGCCCTGGCCATGGTTGGAGTTCGCTCGTGGGTAGCGGCAGCGGGAAACGCAAGAGTGGCAAAAAACGCGTGCGCTTTGTGGAATTTTCGCGCTCGATTAGGCTCGAAGTGCTGCTGTTCTGGCTCTGTGGCTACTGCAATGAGCAGCAAACGAAAAGAGATTTGTGAATAAGCAGCGGCAGTGCCGTCGTGCACAACCTATACGTCTCGCTCTCCCCTCCCTCTCTCTCTCTCCAGCGGAAGCTCCCGCTGAGTGACGAGACGAAAGCTCGCGTCGATGTGGTTGCAAGAAGCCTCCAATACCTATGATTGCGGCGGGTAGGGCGATCAGGATCCTGAAGGGAACAGATTTCGGCTCAGACGTTGAGTTCAGGCAGGCTTCCAGGCTTTTCGAGTTTCGAACGCACTCCAAAGTCGACAATGGGCTCCAGGAACGTGGGAGACTGAGTCCAGATGCCTACGATGGAAATCGATGACTTCGCAACTTTACCGTCCACGTCGTCATCCACCGGCTTCACCGACTGAGTGACCAGGGATCGAGGAAGATAAATGAATCGCCTGCGTCATCCGTTTTCATCAAGCTCCCGTTCCTTCGCGGGACTCGAGCGGCCAGAGGGCGCAGACGGAGTACTGCTGACTGGCCTGAGGATGCAGGCACTCGGAACGATGAATATATTCCTCACAGCGTTTGCTATCTGCATCCTTTGCAGACCGCTGGCCGAACGGACGACCGGTGCAAGTGACGGCAAGTTCTTTCCTCTGAGATCCTTATTGATAGGCGCATTCCTCGATCGTCATTGGAAGCTTTGAATTCCCAGTTTTGATGAGCTCTGATGCCTCGCGAGCCGGCATTTGTTCAGCAGCGGATTGGCGTTCTGTGATCCTGGCGATGATCCATCCCATTCATGCAGCACGACCAAGCAGAAGCGCTGGCTTCATGTCAATACTCGCGAATATCCTGCAACTGATGTTCATGTTGATAAAACGCAGGAAGACACTCATGCTGCACAATTCAGAACACAATCATCATCAGTTTCGGTGCTCGAACGCGTCGTAACGGACTCCGAGTGAAGAGGGGGAGTTCTCAGCCCGCCTATTCTTTTCTACGACGCCGCTCCTTCGAGAACCTCAACTTTCGCTCTGCACTACATAGGGAGCTTTGCACCCATCAGTGATGTGGTCAGGAGCTTCCCGCAAGCACACTGGAGGCTCGGCCGGAATCGTTCTCATATACTTCCGCTCGCACTCGATTTTTCCTGTTCCCCGCGTCCGTTATGAATGCAAAGCTCTGTGATCCGAAGAGTTACCGCCACACGAAGTTTCTACGAATTCGGATTGAGAGCCGGATCAGTCAATCGGCAACACTGACAGCTCCATCCATAGTGGGGAACAGTTACTGCTACCGGATCAAAACACCTGGGAGCCTCGACTCCTATGAAGCGGTCCTCTCTCAAGCCTAAGGCTTCCTTTTGACGAGCTCGATTCTCCGACGTCTTCAGCACATCCACGAAATTCCGCCATTGAGGTCGAACAGAGTAAGAAAGAAGGGTCAATTGGATCCATCCGTCCGTTGGCAATCGAATGAACCTCGGACGATCGACAGCACGCCGGTCGGCCTGAGCTCGGGTGCACCGCCTCTCCCTGTGGAATAAACTCTCGGAAGCCCGAACTCCCAACACGCAGATGCCTTGATTGAGACCGTAATAAGTGTTTGTAGGCGACGACTTGATGTCGAGTCTCGCAGTGCCACCCCTTACGCTGCGACAGAACTGATTGATTGCCACGCTCCGAACTCATGTAATGTCCTGTTAATCCATTAATAACAAATGAAGTTGCTCTCCTTCCAACGAACTCGCTACAAATTAGAAAGAATCATTGCTTTTTTATTGAGCGTCCGGTTCGATCGCTGTCACCGTCTCGAGCATCGAACGATTTTTTCGAAGCGAATCAAAAGTTCCTAATTGTGGCTCGGCATCCACGGAGCAGGGTTCTCGACACTTTCGACGAGCTTTCCGGCTCCGACCTCGAGGCGGGAGATTTCATCGAGTCGCGGATTTTCTTTCGCCATAGTTTAAACCATGATTCGTTCTTTGCAGGCTCAGCAAGTGGGAATGCTTACAGAATCTCACAGCTATTTAATATCATCTTTGGTGAGTGCAGTGAAACATTTCTTCCCTAGCTCGTTGGCGTCGTAGTTGCTGCCCGTTCCCGCTGCTCCTTTCCTTTGATGGTATGAGATGTGCATTATGTCGGCCGGTCCAGCACTTTGTCTCTGGGGCCTTGCCTGAGTAGGCGCACGCCGCGGCGGGGAGAGCGACGACGGCTGTGCCTGGAGTTACGTCAGATCTCGGGCACTCAGCTTCAGAACCGTAGTCCGACGAGCGACTGTTCCGGACTCAGCTGGATTGACGGGGAAATCCCCTCCTTCTCGCACCTGAGCTGATTCCCAGGACCAGAAGCATCCGTCGCGCGCTGACCGGAAACGACGTCTCCCTCTGCGGCGCTTTCCTCGAGGATTCTTCTTGGTCACAGTTTCCCGACTCGTTTTCCACGACAAGACTTGTTTGTTCTGCGAGACAACTTGTCACTCCGTCCCGAAATGCCTTCTCACTCTTTCTTGCGTTCTCGCTCGGATCGTTCCCTCGTACTTAGTGGAAAGTTTGAGCGCCGTTTGCATGCTCGATATTCGAGTCCTTGATTGTGGGAGGCGGAATGAGCTTTCTCGGCAACCACGTGCCCCAAATCCGTCCCCAAATCCGCGAAGAGTCTTCGGAAATCCTCACTGGGTCCTCTTCTGTTTCTGGACCTCATCTTCGGAGGCGCTGACGTTACTCGCGGACGGTCCTGGAATGATTTCTCCTCCTCTCAAGCACTAATCGTTTGAGCATTCAGTCTCGTGTCGCCTTGCTTTGCCTCCGCCGGCCTTCGCTTAAATTACCGCTTGCAAACGACGCGAGAACGAACACGAAACGTCGTCGTTGTCGCTGCTGCTGCGGGCGCCGTTGCTGCCACTCTCGGGCTGCTTCGGTTGCAAAAGTTCTTATCGTTGCGGGCGCGAGTTCGCCGCAAGTCTGCTCTGCGAGTATATATGTGGCGGCGCTTCTTGTGGTCGGCGCTGGAACCTGCTTCGACACCATACGCGTAAACGGACAGAGAAAAACGGAATGGAACAAATGGAATTCGGCTGCCGCGGGGCTCCGTTGATGGATGTCACTTGCAGAGGCAACTAGTTTGATTCGAGAGGGTTCGGCGGTTTAGTTTCTCTGGAATTCCACGAAATCTAATTAACTCGACTCCGGACGGCTGCGACAAAGCGTGTTGTGGATTCCTCGTCGCCGTGAGCCGCGTATCGCTCCGTTTGGGTATCCGGCTCTGATTCGTGGGATTGGGAATCTGGTTTTCGGTTTGGAGTCGGTTTCTGAGAGGCTCGGGTTACGACTTCGGAATCTGATCTTCTTTCGCGGCGGATTCTGTTTCCAAAGCGATTCTGCTCTGATTCCTGTTGACCCACAAAGGCGATCGAATTCACTCCGAATTCTCTTCCATGGAACGCATATCCCCTCGAGGTCGGAGGTCTCATTCAGCGATGTTGAGGAAGACCTCAACCGAAGTCATCTTCATCGACTCAGGCGGAGAACCAGCGAGTCAGGGTCGAACAACTGACCCTGTTGCCTTCTACAGTTCACTTTGTTTCAACCGAAGAGTTGACAACTTTCGTTCTGTCAAAAATCGAGGCGCCCTTGACTGCGGTTGACCCTCGGCGGAGAGCTTCTCGCTTGAGCATCAGAGGTCCCTTTAATGAAATTCAGTGACGTTTCCGAGATAAGATTTCTTGATGAACGACCAGCCTGAAGCTCCCGTTGGGCACAGTGAGTCCGTCAGGATCCTCAGGGGTCCGTTGCCGCCGTGGCCGCCGCAGCCGCCGCCGCTACTGCAGCTGCTGAGTGAGTGCGGATGGCCGTCGGTCCGACCTCTCAATGAAAAATATTTGGCCCCATTCTCTTCGAGGAACGAAGGACTGCTGGCGGTTAGAGGAGCCGCCTCCTCGTTCCCTCTACTTCTCCCGCTGGGTCTGAGAAACTTTGTTAAACTCGACCGGCCATCTGGAGCTGCCCTGCCCCATCGTCTCGGACGAGCAAAGAACTCGACAAGCGGGATGAACAGGCGGACATGTGGCGGTCCAGGATTCCACGCGGAAGCGGGAATCTTCTCTCAGGCGCAGGTTCGACTCTGAGATCAGGCGCAGGGCCGACATCCGCGTTTCGGAATCCAAAAGTCGGTTTCCGGAGCGAATATGGAGGCTGTCGTTCTGGCGGAGTCATTCTGGCTGGAAGGCATTCGAATTGCACGCAATGAGGTTCCCAGCTTCAGGAGGAATCCGTTCCCGATACCTTCCAGCCAGAATGCCTCGGGAACGGATTCCTCCTGAAGCTGGGAACCTCATTGCGTGTAATTCGGTCAAAACTGAGTCGAAACGATTCAGAGCCAGCGCGTGATGCGGCGAAAACGGGAGAATCTGCCCTCGTCCCCCGAACAACGCTTGAACTCGAGAAGAGGAGAACGGAATTTTTTTTCTCGGGTTGCTGGCCAACTCCACGCCCCCCGGTCTGAACCGCACGCTCCGTCCCACTCCGCCTTCACTCGGTCGGCTGATCCTCTTCGGCGTTTTACGCTCCAGCGACAAACGAGATCGATAGTAATTTAGGGCATGTCAAGGCCGCGATTGATTTACGATTAAAGTCATTGAGAACACTGTTCTCCAACTGGCGACCTCTACGCATAATCAGTTAACGGTCAGCTAGAGCTCGCAGTGCGCTCCCGAATGGAACCTCAAGAGGAAGGCTTGCGGCTTCTTCCACCGAACGGTCCGCGGCTCGCCCTAAACTCTCACGACCACGAACGCCGTTCGGAGGGTTCCAGAAACCACCCGAAGCTCCTGGTAATCCGAATCGAATTCACTCGAAAAAAGTTTGATGAAACATGTTCGCACGCAGTGCACGAAGAGATTGAAAACTTCAATTGAACTCTTTCGGGAGAAACCGGCTCCAACCCAAACCAGAGCCGTTCCTGGCGAGATGTTCGCCACAATCTATCCTAGATGCCACGACTGGGCTTCTGGTCTGGCCGCGCATTCCTCTTTTTGACATCTCGTTCTGGTTGCGAAAAGCACCGAGGCCCCCATCATCGAGGAGGGATGGAGTTTCTGCCTCTGTTGCTTCATAAGCACGACGGAGTTTTTCATCGCCGATTGAGAAAGAGCACTGCTGCGAGTCGAATGAAGCCGAGGAGGGAACGGAGATCGAGCCGAGCCCCGTCCGTTCGGCGCTGCCTCCACCGCTCCGGCGAGCTACGAAACTGCGTGGCAGGCAGTTGCCATGAAGCCGCTCGCTCAAATGATGAAGAAGCGGGAGACGATTATTTTCAACTCAGACTGGTCCTCTCGCGTTAGTTCGTTGCCAACCTCCGACTGCCCTCACCCTCGAATGCGAATTGGGAAGCGTCCAGACACCGGCCGGGGTTGTAACCGTGGAAAGATCTATTCGAGCTCGTGATCGGCCGCGCTCACTCGATAGGGTCCCCTTCCCGGAACAAGTTGCCCCTCGCGAGGATGTCGGCCATTCCCCGAACTAAGATTCTTCCTTCGATTACAGGACCTCCACACAGTGGACCTGGAGGAGTTCAAATACGGACAGACAAAGATCACCGGACTGCGGCTGGTCGACGTAGACTCACCCGAGCTGCAGAACTTCCTCGACGGCTGGAAGAAAATGTCGCAAGAGTCGGGAAATAAGAGGGCGCCCCCTGCGCCTCCACCGCATCTCATCAAAACCGAGACTGCGCTTATGTATGACGCCGTCAAGCTGTTCGCTATGGGCCTTCAGCAACTCGACCTCACTAAGTCGGTCGACTTTCCTGTGATATCCTGCGACGCGGCCGAGTCTTCGTCGGACGGTAGCAGTCTCATCAATCTGATGCGACCGGTGAGTTCGTTGCTCGGTTTCTTGCTCCACTCCTGCCCTTTCTCCTCCGCCTCCTCCCTCATCGCCGTCCTTCTCGCCCGCTTCTCCACTTGCTCCTTGCGCGGAGATCCACGCGTCATTAGGGAGCAGCGGCGGCGGCAGCAAGGGAATCCAGCAGTCAGGATATCGGCATCTCAGGTTACGTCCTTCCCGTTCCTCTCCGACTTTTTGTTCCCTCAGTCGTCTCCTTCTTCCTCTCGTTCCCCCTCCCCCTCTCACTCTTTCTCTCTTGTTTGAACAGCAAAGGCCGAGAGAGAAACGAACTCCCGCTGCAGCTTTCCGCTGCTCCTCTTTCCTTCGTCGGCTTTGCGGTTTAAAGCTCCGGCGGTACTACTCGGATTACCAATTTAGAAACGGTGAAATCATGCAACAAAGGTAATGAACGACCAGTGGAACTTCCCCGGAGAGCTCCCTCCTCTTAGACTCTTTGTTCTCCTTCCGGTTGTGACTTTCGGGGTCTCTCGCGTTTCACGGTGAAATTCCACTCTTTGCGCACTAGCGGAAAACCACAAGGGCACTCCAGGACACCTTTCAGCCGTATTCAGGCCTCGTGTGAACGCGTTATCGGTGTCTTGTTTGCCAGAATAGATCTCCTAATAGATCCGAGCTGAAGGTTTATTAGGGAGGTCTTTGTTCGCATCAGCGACCCCGAAATCTTAACGCCCCGGCAGCCCGCGAGAACTTCAGCTGCGCCTCCGGAAGCGGTCGTACCTCGGAATAAAATCTCGGATTTTACTCCGCCAGCCAATTCGCAGAGCCGCGCGGAGCCTTCCTGGCACAGGTTCCGTTCGCTCGGTTTGTTGGTGCGTTCACAACGACCACCGGAACTCCATTGTTCGCGTTTTTACATGCATCTGAAGTTTGAGATTTTATAAGCACCATAAAGTCGGAGATAGCCTCCTGCAAGGCGGCGTTCGACGGACTAGCCGGTCGCTAGCACTTTCCCGGAAGCTTGGGCTTCTGTCATTTATTATTTGCTGATCCAGAAAACCTCGAACACCTCGAGTCATAATTCCCAAATGGCCTTCACGCATCGGCTCCGACGAGAGAACGTCCGTCGATTTCTGGCTAGTCTGGTTTACGATCGCGTTCTGTGAAGCCTCCGACGGCTCAGCGTCGTCCTCGCCAGGAGATCGTACTCGTCCGGACGATCTCCGCTCGACGTCCAGACAAACTGATCTCCCACGTTCCGATCATTATTTCGCGCGATACTCTTAAGAACAGCCCCCAGAGACCCTCTTGCACTCCGGTTCGACCTTCTTGTTCGTCAGCGATGTCTGCAAGACACCTTTGAGGCTCCTCTGGCGATTGGTAAACGCTCGGTCACAAAGTCAGGTGCACGTACGTTCAAGCAAGGTTTGTTCAACCTCAGCCGACTTGTTGCCAAGTCGCAACAATTTTAATCGAATTGAGCTGAGCCGATCGCGTCGCACGTTGAAGAACGAAGTTCAATTCCAATGCCCTCCCAGAGTTCCTCTCTCGAACGCAACGGCTGATTCGTCGCTGCGCTCTTCCCCCTTATTCGAAACAACGCTACCGCGTGTAACCCGATTGGCATGTCATCAGCAGAAGTTCCATCCAACCAGACTTTGCGTTCCCTCCTCTCCTTTCCGCCACAGCTTCGGTTTCCGGTGCCTTCATAGCTTCCCCTCCGCCCCGCTTTTCTCATCCAGTGTCCTTGCGCCCGCTTGTGACGGCGAGGGGGTCCTGGCGTCTAACGCCAGGTTCCGTCCGATGGTAACGCTGAACGCTGCCGCGCCGACTGCACGACAGTCGACTTGAATACGAGGTATTCTTCATTCGGGAACGGAGAGAAGCGTTCTCGAAGCAGCAGGAACGCTGAATCAATAACTCTTCAATTTCTCATTACAGATAACTCTGCAGGGCCTTACCGGTGATATTAGTTTCGACTCGCAGGGTTTCCGGTCCACGTTTCAACTCGATGTAATGTCTCTCAAAACAGATGGGCTTCAAAAGGTGATAAATACGACGACGAACAACAGCAAGCCCCCTTGGTGGCGTTCAAGCCAGATCCTTCAAATCAAATTTCCGATCGTTTTCTTCACCCACACGGAATTCCGAAACGGAAACCAGTGACATGGGTTCTCCTGTGCGCGGTGTGACAGTGGAGAGAACCAACATTATTGATTTCCCCAGTCTCAATCGGTGATCCGCGTAGTTGACGAGGACACTCAGCTACCGATCCGAGAAATCACTGTTATGCGGATAGGAGCTGGCTGGGTGACTCTGGCGGCGGAGATCCTTTTGTTTATCAAGCGTCAGATTGCTTACGAAGTCACGGATACAAAAAACTCCCAGAGGCACACAAGCAGTGATTGGCGCTGGTGGCATTGGCGGTGGACAGGACGGAGGCGGAATTAGTTTTCCAATCATTGGTCTGCTCGTATGATGTGGCCCTAGCGTCGTTGCGACGTTGTTCCTGTTTCGCGCCCCGCTGAAGCCTCTTTCCCGTCGTTCGCCGATCGAAGCATCCGACGCGCGTGTGATGCTTCGCGGAGAGTATTTCCAGTCGACCCGTTTGTTCATTCTAATTGTGGTCGTTTTTTTTCCTTGCCAGGTTGGTTATTGGAACCCCAAACAACGGGTAGTCGTTGAAGACAACTCAACGTCCGATTATGATTCCTTACTCATAAGAAACAAGACTCTCGTCGTCTCGACTGTGCTGGTGAGTATTGGGCAGTCCTCCGCCCATTACGCTCGTTCGATTCATCCCGAATGAGTGTTTGCGACGAACTCCCCCCTTATCGTAGTGGAAAACAAAATGCATACAGAGGCAGATGTTCTGGATGAGTTGAAGTCTGTCTCCTCGGGGCGCGACTTGCGTGCAACAGGATGTGTCACGCTTCCATCAAGCGAGGGGTAGAGGAGCGGCGGGCACCAGTTGATTGGGCGCTGGATGACTAGCAAGAATCGATTGAAGGAATCAATGAACGAACGAATGAGCGGAGTAACGATAGAAGGACGACCGGAGGTTCATTCGTTGTTGGCGAGGGCCTTGTCTTCTCGCGAGACCATTAGAAACGAATGGAGCCAATCTACGACAAGAAATTGCTGCCCCGTCTTTCCGGATGCCGGTCAGCCTGGCTGACTAGGTTTCCTGCTGGACCTCGTTCTCGTAGCAACGCCTTGACTCTCCGATCGCAAGAGGAGTCTCATTTGCCAGGATCCCTCCTTCGGTGACTCGTTGCTCATCGTCACTCGCTCGTATAGCTCCTAGTAAAAGAGCTTTCGGGTCTCCGCCGTTTTCGGATTTCCGGGTAATACCGGACCGAGTTGAGTTTTGTTATTCATAATTTCGTTCCGGTTTCGTTTTTCCTCCAGGGTCTGGCAGTCACTCGGCGACAACAGAACGCTGGGCCGTTGTCTCCGCTTCTTTTCACAGCAAGTTTCTAGAGCTGCCATAAGCAGACGCAACGTGTACAGCGATTTCTCACAGAGTTCCCCAGATCCTCTCCTGATAATTTATGTGTGCGGAAGCATGTGAGTCCCAGTGCGCTTGTTTTTTCGAGGGAAGGTTTCCGAGTCAAGGAACATTCAAGAGCAACCCGCAAAGCTGTTATCACTCTTGGTTTCTCTTCCCGTCGATTCAGCGGGTGAGTTCCATCGAGGAAAGTCTCAAGATTTCGAATGAAACCCTCTTCTGTATCCTGAGTTCTTCGCTCTCCGCTGGGTGCCAGTTGGTCTCTTCGTTTCTCGGTTGGCTTCACTGCTTCCGGACCTTTGAGTCTTTCTCTTTCGTTCGAAGGAGGAGCGCATGAGGAGGAAAGCGGAGAACAAACACTCCCAGCTGCGAGACGAGGTGGGTGGTTGGCTCCCTTATCTGGCAAAGCGACGTCTTCATTCGTGTTCTCATACTTCCTGGCCGAAGCGTTGAGCTCAAGAGTGTTCTGTCACAAACAGAGGCTCCAGTCGTTTTGTGGGTCGCTCGCTTGGTTTGCGGCTCGGTCAGTAGGGGGCTCGGTCGTTTTCCCATGCCTTTCCCACGTCTCCACCAGCAACCTACCCACGCTCGCCACCCGATAGGCTCTAGCACAACGGCTGCGTCGAGCAGATAAACGAGCGCTGAGATGAGGGAATCGATAAATGAACCTATAGATTGACAGTCACTCAGACAAACAGACTGAATGGGAAACAGCTCCGGAAAAGGCAACCAGAAGTACTCTGAGGAGGGAGGAAGGAGAGCAACGGAAGGAAGTGAAAGCGGAAAAAAGGAGGGGACGAGGCGAGAACCTCTTCTGCTCGAGTGACGATGAGCAACGAGTCACCGAAGGAGGGACGCGACCAACGAAGAAAACGTCACAAGAAACAGAGAATGGGAACAAGGGGCGGGCAACTGTAACCGTGGGTGGGCGAGCCTGCAATCGAGCGGGAAAAGTTGGGGAGGCAACGTTTATGAGTCGCCTGAGGCTCCGGTCCCCCATGAGAACTCCAGGAGCCGCTCCCCGATCGGCCCGTCGGGAGAGCGAAAAGAAAAAGACCACCACCAGCATCAGACCCTATCTCTTCAGGAAGTCCCCAAGTGCTGTCGGCACGAATATCACCATCTTCACCGGCACCTTCTCCAGCAACACCATACCAGGCGCCAACTCCGCTTCGCCATCGTCACATTCCGACGCCTCTAGCATCTGGCGTCCTGTTCGACGTTCGCCCGTTTGACGTGGCCGCTGAACACGACCAGCTATCAACAGCGTCCGCATCTATTTCGCTACTTCCTCCTTCGGAGACGATTTGCGACAATCGGTCGTCTCCGCCATCGCTGTTATAAGCTTTTTATTTTCCTTTCATTCGCGTGCCCCCTCCGGCGAGTATCTGCCTTGTAAAGCTCGAAAAGCGACCAATAGCTCGGTCTATGAACGCCGCGATCTCCGCATCTGTCGACAACACAATGCCGGGGATGAACTGCGACCATTGGCCGTTGTCGAAATATTTCTCAGCAGATCGGAAGTCAGGGAATCATGATCGGGAATTTCACTTTTCGCAAGCCACGCGCGGAGAGGGAAATCTCTCACGTCTTTCCTGCACACCCCTTCCCCTCTCGAGATTCAGACATTCGACAAGGCTCTTGCGCTGTTGTCCGGTGGATGGCTCTATAAGATCTCTCCTCCCAACATTCGTATAAAGAAAGAGATGGGAACGGGTTATAGGTCGACGAGCAAGTTGGTCGACTTTGCCGGCATCTTGTTCCTGGCGCTCACTCGGCGGAACTCCGGGGATGGGCGCATACTTAACTGAGGGCGCCAGTCGGAGAGAACAGTGCGAGCACAGTCGAGGGGCGTCGACTGCACCGAAGAAGTAAAAGAAAGCTGAGGAGGCGACGACGATACGTTGTCAACACTGTCGGCAGTCTGATAAGCTGCGTAACATGACATCCAGCCTCCACCCCCATGAAAGAGAGAGACCCACAATGAAGACGGCGACGACGGAGAGGTGGAGGAGGACAGACTGAAAGAGACGCGACATAGCCGTCGACTACTGGGAAAAAAAGGAGGTGAAGAAGGTGGATTCGAGATGTTTTCAGCCACCGGGCAGCCAAGCAGACATCCAGCCCATACAGAGACAATCAGACGTCTCTCCTTCGAACGGCACGAGCAGAGAAGGACACAGTCGGAGGAGGAGATAATCTTATCCTTCGTTGCTGTTTCCTCAGCTGCTGGCGCCTATGTTCTCTTTCTCTCACGTGCCGCCGCTGTTCTCCTTGAAGGAATTCGATCGGGATCAAAGGATCTTCGTCCGTTCCTTCTGTGTCGTCGCACGCACGCACGTGACCACCACCAACACCACCGCGACGCGACCCCACAATCTTTTCTCTGTTCTTGCCCTTCTGAGTTCCGCAGCTTTTCCTTTATCTTTTAAGCCATGCGAGATACTCCGCAGCGCGGCCGTCTTTTCACTTCCGTCTCGTTCTCCTCGACCTTATGTATTCCCTGAACATTCGCGGAAACGTTCTGCACTCGAGCTCCGCACCCTGGGCGCCCTGTGACGCCGAGTGTACCGACGAGCCGATGACCGTCCGACAGGAACGCTCTGAGAACGCAATCGGAACTAATGCATTCCTAGCTTCGGTGGCCAATCAGCACCGATAACATCTGCAGATCCATCCGTCTCTCCAGTAGACTCTGTACCACAACGGTTACGACACTCCGATACAGGCTGTCGTTTGCGGTTCGTATCGCGAAACGGGCTGGAGGCTTAAAGAACCAGCTACGGAGAAGTGACGGTGGCGTACCCAGACAGGAACGTGGGTTCCCCGGACATCAAACCAGAAGGAACGGCGCACGTTGCAGTGGAAAAAGCTGGAGCCGCGTGGGAAAGATACAGGGAGACCAGCGATGCTACTCTCTGGACTCGAAGTCTAGCTCATCGGGCTCGATGTACCCTGGACTCAGGCACATTCGATTAGCATGGCCTCTTGCTCCTCGCCAGAGAACAGAACCGAGGCGAGCCTTCGAATAAACGACGCCATCGGGGCCGAAACAGCCCGGGAGCAATCTGGCCGTGCTTCGGCCTCCTCGAAGACGCTTCCCAAGGATTCGGGATCTTCGTTCGGAACCTTCTGTAACGTTTCCAGCTTGCTCGAAAGAAATTATTCGTGTCGGTAACACAGCAGACCTGACTGCGTCTTGATGCGTTGTCGATTAGTGACTGAAGCTGCAAGCGGCTGTGAAATTCCACTTGGGATTGTCTAAAGCAAATAAAAGCAATCGCCAGCATCACATGCAATCACGCTGATGGCGTTCTAATGAACAATCTGTTTTTATCCCGAGTTTTTGCTCTGGACCAGCTCCTTCTCTCAAGTCTGAGAGTCATTCGTAGCGGCCCCGCTTTGCAAACATTGAAACAAAAACGATTCAGCCATCTAGACTTGATTTTTTTTCTCGGCAAAGTTGCGTGTCGATCGAGTTGACGGGGAAATTCCAGGCAGAACCTCCATCGGATTGCTCTGCCGATCATACAGCTGCCATTCATGACGTAGAAGAGCGTGGCGCGCCACGTACTGCAGTCATGTAGCCACGACTTGCAGATGGAGAGCGTTCCGTTCTCGAATCCTCGTGGGACGACGCTCGGACGCTGCGTGAATCGCATCGAGTTAAGCTTCCCTTGATAGCCACATCGTCCAGATGAGGACATGGAGACATTTGTTCCACGGATGATAGCGTTGCACCTTCGAGCGCGCCCTCGAGTTCGCGTTTGGCTTTCCGCGCCCTGTTTCTGACGGCGAAAGGAATCGGCGATATTCTGCTCTGCCGCGTTCGTTTTTCCGCTCACCGCTCGATCGTGCTCACCTACGATGAATTCAACTCAGATCACCAACCGCTCTTGATTCGAGTTTGTAGGTTGCTTCGGAGAGCTACGAGAGGCGGGAAGGCACTGCGAAAATAGGGAGCACCAGAGAGCTCGCACAGACTAAGGGACGGGGAGGAAAAGGGGAGACTCAAGGGGAAAGCTCTGGGTAGCAACGTGAGGATAGTTCAGAAAAACAGCAGGAGATACGCGGGAAGCTGGAGCGGCGCTCCCGAGAGCGACGGTGACGACGACTGCCGGGTAGCGGCGGGAACACAGCGTAGTTACAGGGAACCTGGGAACGGAATCCAGACTGCGGAGAGGGTCGGGAGGAGGGGACGGGCAGCGGAAGACGAAGCACGGGAGGAGTTGCCCGCCATCCTGTCTGCCCGCATTGCATCCTAGCAAACACTCCTGCTGAACTGGTCCACTCTGTCACAATAAAACTCGCGCGGGGACCCCGGGGAGTCTAAAGTAGTCTACGACGTGGAACAGAGAACGTCGGCCGAAACTTTCTCTAAAAACGCCTTTCCGGAAGACGCTCTGAGCAGATGGTGTTCTGAGCTCTGCAAGGGCTTCGATGCAGAACTTTTCGAACCGAGCAACCGGTCCAATAGTCACGCAGCCACCTCCGAACGACAACCGGCACCCTCGCTCGCCTGCACGAGGCCTGAGCGGTTGTTCGGCTGAGGGTGGGAGCGTGCGGAGCCCCGCTACCAACTTCGTCCGAACGCCCCGCTCAGTAGTTATGGAATGTCCGAGTCTCAGAACCGCCGATTCGTCTGCTGAATACTTATGCTGGCGACTATAGTTCATCTGGTAGAGCGTCGGAACGGAACGGAGCTTATTTTTCTCAAGATTGATTGAATTCACGCTCGCAAAAACAAGCGAGTGAGTTTTTCTCGTCGGAAGCCCTAGCTTGAATGACTTTCGACTGCGTTCTGTTTTTCCCGAGAATCTCCTGAGAACATTTCCCCTTTATTCATCCTTGAGGCAGCCTGTGAGTTCCGCACCGTCTCGTTTTTTCCTCAGGTTTTTATCCGTTCGACTCTATCGTAGTACTTTGAGACCAGAACTGGTGTTGGGCTATTCGGGCAGACTCATAGACAGCTTGGCCCGAAATGGAAAAAGACAGAGACGAAGCTAACTGTTTGACGCGATTCCGCAGCTTCATATCAGCTGGAGGGTTCTCCTTTTGTTCGAGAATTTACGACCCGATGAAAGAAACTCAAAATCTCCGTATCTTCTTCAACAGACGGATCCGTACATGATGCTGAAAGAATCTGCCCACTTTCTAACGGGCAACGAGCGCTTCGAAGGTTACTGCGTGGACCTTCTACAAGAGCTGAGTAAAGCCCTCGGATTCAGTTACGAGATCCGACTCGCGGCGGATGGTGCCTACGGCATCAAGAATGACAGCGGTTACTGGAACGGAATGATAGGCGAGGTGGTATATGGCAAGGTAAGCGCCGAGCACTATCCGGTTCTCAATAAGCACCCGTCCACGGATGGAATCCCCGAACCGATGCTCAACAGTCGGATGAAACTTTTGAATGATGCTTCTGGAGTTTCTCGGTGCTCGGCCGCAGGTTCGCTGATGAGTTCCCTGACTTTGCAGGCCGATTTAGCCATCGCCGATCTGACAATCACATCGGCGCGGGAGGCGGCGGTGGACTTCACGATGCCGTTCATGAACACCGGCATCTCGATCTTATTCAAGAAACCCACTCAAAAAGCCACGTCATTGTTCGGTTTTCTGTCTCCGTTTTCAACAGAGGTCTGGACATACGTAGTGGGCGCGTATTTGGGCGTATCATGCGTGCTGTTCCTGGTAGGCCGCATGTCGCCCTACGAGTGGGACAATCCCCATCCATGCCGGCAAAACGACCAGGTTCTTGAAAACAGCTTCTCTCTGCTGAATTCCATGTGGTTTACCATCGGTAAGTGTACGGATCGATTGGTGGGATCCGCCGTCGGGTTGGACAGGTGCAGGATTCGACAAAAGTGAATCAACAGTGGGTCGTCTGTCCGGGTGTCCCTGTTCCCTGTCCACGTGCCGCCATCCTTCCGGTCCGCTGAAGCAGAAGAAGGAGCTGACGCATTGCCCGGGGTTGATCCGCTGTTCGCTTGCAGGTTCTCTCATGCAACAGGGATCCGATCTCGCCCCGAAAGCCATGTCCACCCGCACCGTCGCCGGTATCTGGTACTTCTTCACCCTGATCATGATTTCATCATACACCGCCAATTTGGCCGCTTTCCTCACAGTCGAGAAGACAGTCTATCCAGTCGAGAGTGCTGACGACCTCGCCAAACAGACTAAAATAAAGTACGGCTGCGTGAAATCAGGCAGCACCCGCGCCTTCTTCAAGGAGTCCAAGATCCCCACATTTATGAAAATGCACAAATTCATGGAGGAACTCAACACTTACGTCGCGACCTCGGCCGAGGGCAAGCAGAGGGTCAGCCAAGGGTAAGTGCTGCGCGCAGCGCCTATCATATCCGGAAACTTACGTTCGAGTTGCGTTTCAAACCGAGGTGAATTTTCTCGCTGATGTTCCGATTCGGTCGATGCCCCGACCCGACCGGGATGGCAGTTCTCCGCTCCTGTTTTTCGTTGACTTCTGCTGTAACTGAACTCGTTTCGATCTTCACAGCGACTACGCGTTCCTCATGGAATCGGCCTCGATCGAGTTTCTCGTCGAGAGAAATTGCAATCTCACTCAGATCGGAGGCCTGCTCGACAACAAGGGATACGGTATCGTCACCGTCAAGAACTCCCCCTTCAGGTGTGTCAACCGATCCTCCTGGTGGTTCAACCGTCTCCTGTTAACGGTATCCCTGCGCACTGGTGGACTCAATGGTCGAGGCGCTGGTGCGTTCGTCCGCGTTGATTTTTTCGAAGAAAGCTGGCGGCAGACAGGGCCTACCGAGGGCTCCCGCGAGGTTTACGTCGAACTCCTCTTCATTTCACGAGTTTACTGCTCCGCGGGGAAACGCTACCTAGTCAGTACAGGGGCCGTCCGTGCGCTATCCGCCCGGCCGCCCGTCCTCCCACTCACTCGTTCGTCCGTCCGTCCGTCCGTCCGTACGTTTGATAGGTTGCTTACTTGCCTGTCTGCCATCCCAACTCTCAGACTTCCCACCGTTCCGCCGGTGACTGAGTCCACCAGTCGCACCGCTACTACCGGGCGAGCCCGCCGAGCTTCCAGCCGTGAGAGAAACAGAGCAGGGCAAGAAGACGGAGGTGTAAGAAACTAACGCTTGGGCTACTTTGGATTCCAGACAAGTCCTGTCGTCGGGCATCCTGCAATTNAGGACTCTGCGGACTACGATGCTTCCGAGCACGACGATTACGACCATGACGAGAGGTACGCCGATTACGATCATGACGAAAGGTACGCCGATTACGATCGCCGCGAAAAGCACGCAGGCTACGACCGCCACCACAAAGAGCATGCCAACCACGATCGGCTTCGCAAGGAACACGCGGGTTACGACCGCCCTCATGGAAGCCGTGCCGGAAATGTCGACTCTCACAGGGCACCCATGGGTCGTCACGGGAAAAAACAGGTCGATCACGCCGAATACGATCACCAAGACAGGGAGCACGCTGAGTACGATCGCCACGACCGGAAACATTCCGCCCACGAGCGCCACGACGGGAAACATTCCGCCGGCGAACGCCACGGCGGGAAACATGCCGACTACGAACGCCACGGTGAGAAACACGCCGACTACGAACGCCACGGTGGGAAATACGCCGGCTACGAACGCCACGGTGGGAGGCATGCCGACTACGAGCGCCACGGTGGAAAACACGCCGACTACGAACGCCACGGTGGGAAACACGCCGACTACGAAGAGCATGCGGACTACGACGAAGGAGAGCACTCTGATTACGACGAAGGAGAGCACTCTGACTACGACGAAGGAGAGCACTCTGACTACGACGAAGGAGAGCACTCTGACTATGACGGAGGAGAGCACTCCGACTACGACGGAGGAGAGCACTCCGACTATGTCGAAGGAGAGAAGTCCGACTACGATGAAGGAGACCACTCCGACTACGACGAAGGAGTGCACTCCGATTACGGTGAAGGAGAGCACGCCGACTACGATGGTGGAGAGCATTCAGATTACCAAGACGGGGAGCACTCCGATTACGACGCTGCCAATGAACACTCCGACTACGATCACAAAGATGAGGCAAGCTACGACGATGTTCCCCACGAAGACTACGAAGCCGATGTGGGTGCGGAATACGAAGACTCTGGGGAAGCCTATGACGACGATTCCGCAGACTATGACTCCGATGGACACGGAGACTATGACGGAAGTGACTCTCGCAGTGATTTCGACAGCAATGAGGGTAGCCATTCTGACTGGGAAAGCGGTGCTGGCAAGGCGGAGTCAGCACGTCTTGACCACAGGATCCCGTATCCAGTCTGGCGCATGAAAAGCAAGTTTCATGCTAAGTAAATACTTAAATAAATAAATTAATGGAAGTTCTGAATGAGTTGCGAAAATAGAGTCAATCGTTTTCGCTAGAGTTTCCCATGACGCGCTCAGTGAGTGAGAATCACCCTCCAGTAGAGTAAGGGCTTCAAGTTCCTCCCAGACTATCCAGCTACCAGCGGCAGCTTGACCAGGCTGACTGCCGTCCGCCCTCGGAGACTGCCGATACGCGCATCACCCTGATCTGATCAGTCGGCCCAGAATCCTGCTGAGCTGTATCCTAAACGCCAGGGTTTCAAAGCGACCAGAAATTCGGAGTTGTTCCGCTAGACAGCCTTTCTGATAGGGGTTGTTGTAGTTATGTACTTGAGGTTTGAATCACCCTGTAGGACTGATAAGTTCTCATCTTCCTGTCATTCTATGAAGCAGTAGTCCGTGGTGGATGAGATACGGAAGTGAATGTGCGCGTCGGAACGCGGAAGTCGTACCGGAACCGGTTGAGATTTGTTACGGGGTCGCAGCCACCGAGAGCTATCCGAACGAATCTCAAGACAGCGTCGATGTAGCCGGTGTTGGTCATTTTGAGCCCGGACACATTTAGAGCCCGATGACATTCAGAGCCCGGTGACATTCCGAGCCCAGGAACAAACAGAGCCTGAGAACATAAGGAGCCCAGGGACCACTTGAACCCGAATAATTTTGAGCCCCAAGACATTTTTGCCCTGCCTTCATACTGAGAGCTCAAAGATTTCTTAGAGATTGAAACGTTTTTGATTACCTAATGATATGTTCCTTCGTTGATACCATATTTGTTTCTTGTGAATGAGGGATCCCCATTGGTAGTAAACACCATATCAGCGCCAAATCGATTGGAGCGTGCTTCTGGGTTTCCTCGCTTTAATTTAACTTGATTAACTTTAATTTCCAGGTTTCAAGCTCACCGCAGGCACTTTTCTCGAGAAAACCAATCGAGAAATGGAATACATGGAGAAAATTTTCATTGCCTGATTCCGATCAGGAACTTCTCCGATTTCGGAATTTTAAGAACCGGATTCTGCGAGAATCCTGTATGAACGCTGTATGAACCTGGATGCGACCGATAACTACACTCCGGGATTGTGAAACCTTCGTCTCCGAGGCTCGATGGATAAAGATGATCTCAAGGATCATCGGAAATTAGTCGTAAAGCGTCGTGGATCATTTTCGAAGAGTTCATCAGTATCATTGGTCTCAAATGCATCGCTCTTCAATACGCTTCCTGGAGTATGCTTGGACAAGGCTGTTCACGGAATAACTGTCAAAGATCGATCTCGGGTCGACACTCACGAGCCCGGAGTTTCATTGAGATTTTGAATCCTTCCTACCGATTCCTCTACGATAGGGGTCCAAATGACTGATCGACAGCAGATCCGAGACTGCTGAGAAAACCTACATTTGTAGCACCTCTCCATGCTCCGATCGCGTTCCGCACTTTTTTCGTACTTTTGGTTCTGACGTCGCGGGAGCAGGACTACTGGATTCACTGGCTCTCCGAGTTCTGCGACGAAAATATTCTCGCGCGGAACATTCTGTCGCGTAGATGAAGAGATTATCCATCCAGATGATTCTGACAACGATGTGCCGGCGCGGCAGTAGCACGCCGCAGTCAGGCTCCGAGCTCTTGTCCTAAAGTCACGAGTTCTCTCATTTTATTTTCTCGCCCCCTTCAGACCCAACTCCCTAATTCATCTTTCTTCGTCGCTGGCGACGGGATCTGTATTATTTTAGCCTCTGGGCGTTCACTCGCGGGAATGAGAGAGACTCAGCAGCGACAGCAGGACTCACTTAATTAGGCTATAATCAATCCTCACCAGAATGAGAGTAACTGTTCCTTCCATTGTCTCGTTTCTCTCTCTTTCGAGCCCCGTTGACTCCGCAGGGCGAAAGCCGTTTCCGAGGCCGACTCACCAGGCGACCCATGGTTCAGACTCGTTTTCAACTGCTCTAAAACAGACGCAGATAACTAATAATAAGTTATAATCTTCTTATTGGATGTCTTGCTCCCTGGAGTTCCCCATTCGAGAGGGCGGCCAAGCGGGAGGATGAGAGACTTGGCTTCGTGTCTTCAGTGGCAGACGGCTGCGTCTGCTGGATACTTCTCCGCTACGGTCTATGGACTAATCTAGATGCTGAATATTTATGGCTGATTAAAATTTCAATATCCGGAGCCGGTCGGCGCAGGCCACGCAGGTCGTCTGGGTAACTTGCCGGTGCGAACCCGTTAATAATTTGAGCTTTGTTCGCCCGCCTTTGCTGCATGACATTGGACACGGACCGCTACTGACCAGTTTCCATGTCGTAACATAGTGATTCTCGCACGTTCCCCTCGGACATCTTTAACGGTCAGAATATCTTTGAGCCAACCAGCGTGTCGTCATCTCCTTGTGGAATGCTGACTGCGCCCGGACTGCATCGAGGTCCAGTCCAAGCTGAGAGCAAGATGAGCAAAAGATTCTCACCCCATCCACCCCCCGCCCCCTCCTCGGTGGCAAAAGATCACGAGCCCCGGGAAGACTGGGGCTCGACCGAGCACCAGCTCGTCGGCACTTCTATCGCCAATCGAACAGGAGGCGCACAATGGTGTCGACATATCCGCTGGAGTGAGGAGTCTGCTGGATCAAAGTTTGCATAAGGCGCGTGGACTCTGAATATTGGACGAACAAGCATGGATTCAGTTTTGCGAGGCTCAACAGAGGGAGCAAATATATTCTCCTGGCCGAAAATTGCGAACCCTCCTGAGCTGCTCAGACTCAGTACCTGCTCCCCAGCCAAACCTTGGTCGTTCTTGGATGCAAATCCCTGTCATGGTTCCTCTTGGAAACAGGTTTTGCGGAGCGAACTCGTCCTGCAAGCTACGGTTCCCACTGTCGTAACACGATATTCTTCTAATGGATCGCGCGAAGGTGGCCCGCGGGACGTGTCTACAGGGTCCCGCTGGGTGGGATCGATCCGACCAATCTTCGAGACTCGCTACGAACTCTTTCTGGTCGGGCAAGTAGAGAGGAATCCGATGTCACAGAAAAATCCACCCGGTACGTTTGCACTGACAACAAATACAATACAGGCAGCGATGAGAATCCGCCACTGCCGTCGACCTCGACGAGAAGATTGGTGGAGGTAGCGTGCATGCTGGCTCGGAGGAGGCTCTTCTCTCCCTTTAATATCTTCGTTTCCCATATCGCGTTTGGGCTCACGCGTTATCACAGGGAATTTATGGCGTCATCCACATGGCCTCGGGCTTTGCAGGAGCAGCTAAACACGGCGAGGTCGGGCAGTGGATTTCATAACCAATACCCTGGGCACAAGCGAGTTTACTCGTCTGTCGGTTCCTGGCTTACGACGCGAGCAGCCAAGCAGCAACAGTTAAGCTGCCGGCGCGTCCCCCATTCTGGCGCATTGAATTTATCATCCGAATGACAGGACCCATAACAAGGGCAAGGAGGAGCGCTACTCGCTGTCCCCTCGATTCTGACGAGCCCTCCATTCACACTCGACTCATGAGCCTGACCTGAGTTCCTCATGTCACTTTGTCGTCTTCGTTCCTCGAGGAGAGTCATGGAACGAGTCACCGCTGTCGTCAACGAGCCGAGGTCGGGCTGGACGGTTGGAACAGTTCTCTTCCGACAGAGCAGCTGAGTATTTTCGAGCGCTGGTCGAATAGTGGCTCGAGGACATTCTGAAGCGCAACATTTTGTTCAAGGAACCTTGGCAGCGACCCTTATGGCGAGTGAGCACTCTGCTCACACTTGCGGCTTCGTACGCAGTTCATCGGCTGAGCCGAGGATGAATCGATCATCTGCTTCCGATTCTCAACGTTTCCGTTATGGATCCTCAAGTCATCTGCAAAGAGCCCCGGCTCTTCTCCTCCCGCCGTTTTGTCTCAGCAATCATTCGACAATTTTTCTCTCGTTTGCTTCATCAATTTGTGCCCGGGTCGTATCGCTATGAACTCAAGGCGCGTCTCTGGTTAAATATTAACTCAGTCAGCTCTTGTTCGGGGTCGCTTCCCTGGGGATTCAACCGACGTTCTTGTGAGGACCCGCTCCGCGAGAGCGCTGTCGAATTCATCCGCTGAGACGTCGCATTTCATTCCTGACTGTTCCTCGAAACTTTTCCGCCGAGACTCGCACCTCGTCAGTGTTCGAGGGCACCGACAGAGAGAAAATCCGAGGGCGGTATGGCAGTCGGATGCAACGATGCCGATTCGGCTCCAATTCACTCGTTAAGCATTCCTCCATGAAAGTGGCTCTTCCTATATGGGGATGAACCCATATCGATTCACCGGTGCTGCTGGTTCTAAAGGAGGGGCAGAACAGGCCTGGTCGGAGTATCAATAGAAAATACTGGAGGTTCGGCCATGGAGAGCGTCGACCTGGGACAAGAGGCAAGAAGAGAGTTCTCGAAAAACTTTCGAAGAGAGAGAAACCTCTGGAACAGTTATTTCAGCCTAACCCGCCCTTCCCCCTCCTCAACTCGCCCCGCGGCACTAGTGAAGTGGGCACCAGGCATTGATTCTGTTGAACTCGCTTTCGGGTGTATTCCGTTTGGTTCCACAGAGCGACACGATTTGAAAGATCTCATCAAGTCAGGCTCTTACTCGTTTTCGATGCTTAACCGAGGTTGAATTTATTGAGGGATGCCTTCAGAAGAATCCAGGAAGACCGATTCCGAACGCCCGAGTATCTCTGGATTGCCAATTGGTCTCAAGTTCAGTACGGCCAGGCGCTCATCTTTTCGAATCAGACTGGACGCTGGGAGAAAGTCGAGAAGTCAAATAAGAAGGCTGCGTTCGAAGACGTCGATTCAGAGCAACTCACCCTCGAACGTGGAGAGCGCGAGAATGTTAGTCCTTGCTTCGGAACCGTGCACCGCTTTCCTCAGGAAGCCTCTGATTCGTTAACTTGCGCTCTTCGTCGGAATTCTTCGACTATTCTGTTTCTAGACTCAGTTGATCCCCTTGCTGTTCGGCAGCAGACCTGGATCAGCGGTTCGAGGGATACCCATTGGAACCTCCGAGTGTTACGGACGCTCAAACAACGTGTGTGCAGCAGGCTCTTCCGATAAGTTACATAGCTCCAGGCATTTTCGAGAACGTCGCTTGGACAAATATTGGAGGGATCAGGAAGGTGCAACAGGAGCAGAGGATGAAAATCGGGAGGCTGATGACGTCCATGATGCGTGAAAGATGAATAACAGCCGCCCAGGCACGCCGAGAGGGAAGGTTGGTCGCTCAGTCGATCGACGGCAGCGACAGCGGGCATAGTTGGCATCGTGTCAAAGCCTGAGATCAGATGCTCCACCATCGGAGGAATCTGCGGCACATTCTTCGTACCACAAGGGAACTCGATACATCGAAAAGTTCGGGGTGACGAGACCGCTGATGACGAAGTTCGTGGAATTTCGCGAACCGGGTCATATCTCATCTGATTTTCAAACAGTGTTGAGAGTCCCGGGGAGCGATTGCAATGCCATGAGGTCTCCACCGAGGGCGCATCGCTCGCAGGGTCGGCGATTGGTGAGCCCAGTTGTTGCCAATGGAGTATTATTGGTAGGAGCGAGCTGAGAAACTCGCCGAGACAGTCCAACGTGACTTCGGGAGAAACGTCGAATAAGAGCAGCGGTGTCTCACCGAGGCTTCGAAACGGTCCGAATCGACGTCCCGAACTCCCATAAACTGTTAGACATTCGCAGTTACGTTCGGAGGCGATCGAACGAAGGAGCTCCGCTATCGGTAGCAAATGCGGGTGTAGTGGAAAAGTGATTTTTCTCCCATTTGATCTGCCCCAGCTGCTCGGCGGCGGCGGAGTGGGGCCGGTACGTCTTCCGATCGAAATACCATCCGCCGCAGGGAGAACTTCAGGGGAAATGGTTCAGTCCCTGCAGAGGAACGCTCCGTCGGAGGAGTTCCGGGAGATAAAAATGTCTCCGATCTGAAGGGACGCGGCACTTCCAAATGTGCGGTCCTCGCCCGTCCGCTTGTTGCTGCTGCTGTTTCCACTGCTTCTTGCACGAAACTCGACAGGATTGAGGAGGAACGTGGGAAAGGGTCTCTATGAGTTGTCTATAGGTAGTCAAACGTCGCTGCTAAAAAAGTGGGGACTCTCTTCAATGCCTCCTCTCCACGCCCTTCCGTCTGCTTGAGCACTCCGACTCGAGTAGCACAAGTTTTCATGCGTCTTGAATGATTGAGGGAAACTTTTGATCGCGGGATAGAGTTCAGTCACGGAAACCTTGGAAGCGTAGACGCAAACAGCAGAGGCAATATCCATCGTCATGCAACCTCAAACAATATCGCCGCCCGACCAGAGATTGAACGAAAGCTTTTTCCTCGGAGGAATCTGACTCTTTGAAATCAGCCATCCGGTGGGGGCGCACACTCCGGACGGATTCTCAGACCTTTTCGTCCAGCCATCCGTTCCCTCGGTCACCCTCGACCGCACCGACAACGAGACCAACCTTCGAACCGACTGTTAATAATGAAATACAATTAGAGAGCGGGAGAGGAAGGGATCTGCTGAAGAGCTCTCGGGAGACAGTTGAGTGTCCCGCGAGTTTGTGTGCGTGTGTGCAATTTCGAAAGAGCGGGAAGCGATCTCTCATCCTCATACACTGCCGTTGCTGCCAGCTGACCCGCTACCCCGACGAACGGGCCAGTCTTTGGTCTCTCCGCTTGTCTGGGTTCCGTAATTAGCTCGGACTGCAATCGTTCGGTTTGACGCGATGAAGCCTGTAGATTGCGTGGTCCAAAAAATGCAGACGACGAACTCACCAGGAGCGGATGCGGTCGTATTGATCGATTGGTTCAAGTCCCGCATTCCAAAGCCCGGGTTCGGCACACCTCTCGTGGAGTTCGAATCTTTGCAGCCCCTATGACCTGCTCGTCGAGAGGGCATCCTACCCGGCTGACAGAAGTCCCGAATAGATCGTGACATTAAGCGGCGCTCTCCACCGCGACGTTCCGTTCGCGATTTTTCTCAGATACTTATGAATTCACTGCCGTTCACGAAGGTCGGCCACGATGACGGAAAACCGCAATCCTCATTCACGCGGTTCAGACAAGAGGGAACGTGATGATCGTGAGAACTCCGCTGAGTGGAGTTCCTCTGGTTGCGCTCTAAATCTTGACCACTCTCGCAAAGCTGTGAGCGACTTCTCTAGGTTTCCCCTCGACGCTCGTGTTCCTCTCCCTTCACCCGATACATTCCATGAATGAAGCTCAACGTTGTCAGCGTCTAGATTTTTTCACCGAAGAAGCGCGGTATTTCTTCCATTCTCAACACAGGCTCGAAGACACTCCCGGCCACGCTCTGTTTTCAAAGCTATGGCTGATGTTCGCTGGCCAAAAACATCAGCTTGGAGGTGGCGGTTTCTCGGGGTTGATCAAGAAACGAGTTTACTGCACTCGCTCCGTCCGAATGCGATAAAATGAAGCCAATTCGAAGATCTGCGAGTGGTAAACGGGATCGATTACGGACTTATTTCTCGGGAACGAGGCGCTCATGAGAGAAGAGTAACAAGTATGACTCCTGCCGCGATTTAGATACGCCGTCCAGCACTCGATTCCCTCAACTCCAACGGAACTAACCTCGGGAAACTCCTCGGCTAGAGTATGGTTGAGATCTACGAGAAGAAAAGTCCTCGGGCTAATCATTGGAACTCGAAGCTTCCGAGATAATCGAGCTGGGGAATCGCGACTCTTAGAGAGTCCCAACGGGAGTCATCTAAGATGGCCGAGATAGATGAACCGAAAAACTCTCATTGAATCTCGCTTGACTTCGAATTAAGGGGATGATCCTTGAAAGCACAACATTCCAGGCTGAGAATCTTGGGAGATTTGACTTTAGGGGAATCGATAGATTTCCGAAGTTTCGAGACACTACGATCTGACGGGCCTCGGCAGGTTCCCACATAGTTTTCCCCGGAGGCCAAAGGGATCCGCTTCGAAATAAGGGCCTCAGAAGCTCCGTTAAAAACACACCACCACCACGGACCCTTCCGGATCGTAAGGCGAAACATCCTTGAAACCATTCCCCTCCGAAGTGTCCTTCTCGAGTGAGACTCGTAGAGCTGTTCGACGGAGAATCCGATAGGATCAACAAAATTCGATTCATCTCGCTTGGCAATTTCCGACGGCAAAGCTCAATCAGGGTGCTCGGAAGCCAATAAGGACCGCAGCAATACAACACATGAATCACTCTGAAGTATCTTCCGGTGCTCTCGGCCGTACTCTAGCTGAGCAGGAGCGGCCAACGGAAGTGGAGCGACAGGGAAGCATTTTGAGAACAGATGGCCCTCTTCACTGAGTACGGTAAGCGCGCCAGGTAGGGGACAACGAGCGATTTCCCGTCATTCGAGAAATCGGGAACCATCATCTGCATTCCCAGCTTCATTCGCGTGGAATCCGGACCAAGGGCTTTTACCTCGATGAGCCAAAAAATATCCAATAAATATTTTGTCAGGCTGTTGAGACGATCGAGCCGCTTACATACTCCATCAGGTGGACTGCTTTCCTATGAGCGTCCGGAATCCCGGAATTCCCTCTGTTCTGCACGAGGCAGACGCTCGCCGGTATCGAGACTTGGTTGGAGCACTTGGTCCTGAACGGGCGAAGAAGGTTCCGACGAGAGGAAACTCTGCAGCTAGAGAGGAAGAAAGAGCACTGAACTCGAGTCGGGAATCGTGAGCCGCATGCTCATTTCCTCGAGTCGCCTCGTGTTGGGTTGTTTCTCTATGAAGGAGCGAAACGCCGCGGCGAGCTGTTAAGCCTCGGGTCGAGTTTCGGGACGCCTCGAACTTTGAAACCGCGAACCGTTCCGAGATCTCATATGGTTTTTCCCACAATGGATTTTCGTGCCTCTCGTGGACAGAACTCGTACCCGTCCTTGGCAGGAGTCGGCTGCCAAGGATTCTGGGCCCCCGAGTCATGATCTCCCGCGTTGAGGGAACTGGACTCGACAGAGGGTTGTCTTACCGTAGTGATGGCGTTCAAGTCCACGGCCATCCTGAATGGGCCATCCGAGCGAGAATCGTGGAGAAGTTACGCAGGAATCACTTTGGGGAATTTCCGGCGCTTCTTGCCACTGACAACTATATTGCCAACCCAGTTCCTAAAGTCATACATTTGGTCATATTTGAATCACTTTGACCTTTGTGCGGTTGGAATAAAAACTGTCTGTCATCAACCTCGCTCTGTGTTCCCAGACGTAGCTCTTTCTTTGGGCATCGGATACTGAGCGGAGGAGATCGATCTGATACGGTTGAAGAGGACGGCCGTTTCGCCTCTAGAAGTCGCGGTCCTCTCTACATGGGATAAGGAAGGAAAGGAATAAAGGCGGGGAAGCGTCTGGAGGCACAGGACTAAAGAAGCGTGAAAACAGGAGAGCCGGGACGGAACGGAATTCCATCTGTGTTCGTCAGTCTCCTGCGACTGAGGAGAGTGACGTGATTTACGGTTGCGACGCCTCGCTGCTATCTCCACAAATATGAGACGCCAGCTGCAGATGATGCTCCTTGGTTTCGGGAAGCGCGCTTCGAAATTTTAAAAATACGTTTCATGGAAACGGCTGGCTACACCTCGGGCCAACAATGGAGGCAGTCGAGCCGGCAGTCGTCATATTGGGCGAACGATTCCTGCGCCACCCCGGCAGGACACTCGTGGGTCCAGGACCTGATCCGAACTTCTTGCCGCGAGGGCGAAAATCCGAGGCGAGACGGCGGACTTGAGGAGGCCTCATGGAGGGTAATTTCGGGTCAGTTTATAATGCTTCCGCTTCTTCCTACTCGAGGATATATCAGACAAGGGTTCTCTCGGCGAATGAAGCAGTTTTTCAGCCTAATTTACTTTTTTTTTCTTCGCCACCGAGCTTTGAAGAGGATGATTTCCGCCGTACGAAGTGCTGTTGCGCTGTGGTCGCTGCAGAATTCGTTCTATCTCCCTGAAATTCTCGCGCGGTTCCTCTCACCACAGCGGTACGACTGACTTCCTTCTTCTAACTTTGCGAATTCAGTCGGATGAACCAGCAAGCGGCCGAGAGGGAAATTGCTTCCTCGTAGTTTTCTTTGAGCGGCTTTCCGCGTTCGAGCGAGGTGTAGGTGTACGAGAGTGCGGGAACGTTTAGTTCTAGCGAAACGGCAGACCGAGTCGTAATGTCTGCCTCGAGAATACCAGCTGCAATTTCCCAGGAATCCGAGGAAAAATGGACGACCCGAACCGAGCGCTGAATACCTGAATAAGAAGCATGCGGGAGTTCCTTGTCTCGGAACGAAGAAGGCCAAAATGAGTTCTGACATTAAGCTACATCGGATCCGGGATCTAGTTATGGTTTGGAAACCACAGGCGCTGCACGATCCAAGCACGGAGTTCTTCCGTCGTATCTTGTTTGAGGAGCATTTTTCTCCGCGCCACAAATTGAGCATGTCAGCTTGTCCCTCGAACTAGCCGCGAGAGTGCTCGAAGCCAGAGCACGTCAGGGAGTGGGGTTCAAGCCACTTCCAGTCGGAGGAGAAGACCTAACAGCAGGTCAGAGCTGGGTCAAGTCTCGGCACGACAAGGGAGATCCGAGGGAAGCCGAGCAGGACTTTGGGTGAAAGAACGCCTCCCTCACTAAATTGGCGCACGCGGAAGAAGAAACGATCCGAAACTCGCAGGAGCCGAGGCCGAGTCGCTAGTCGACAGCATGTGACCGGGAATTCCAATTGAGATTTTAATAGCATGGGGACGGCGGAGCAGTCCGAGGGGAATTTATAACCCCAGCCAGCGACGGACGTTCACGAGAAACAGGCCTCGCTTTACTGGCTCCATGAAAGAATTTCAGAGCGTTCGGCTCGACGAACGAAACTTCTTTGACGTTTCTTAATGGAATTCACATTTCGCTTCTCAACCAATTTAGCCGTCCTCCTGGAGCACGACGTCTCGTTTATGCACCGAGTCGCTACTTTCGGCGACTTTTCATGTTTCCGAATGAGATTCTTTACTCAATCCAACTCGGAACGGTTTCTCACAGAGGGAATACCCGGGTTCTCCTCGTCAAAGTGTCCTCCTCGTGGAGGACTCTTCTTCCAGGGTTCCAGGTCCGTCGGGGTTGTTCGATAACGGCTTCGCACTAAAAGCTTGCGAGCTTTTTGTCCTCGGAGTTGCGATTGTCACTTTGGTCCGAGGTTCGCGGGCTGGCTGAACAGTCAAGGAAGCGAACTCTCGGGGTTCAGACCCTCACAGCGCCACCCTACCGCGGTTCTTACGGCCGCCGGCAGTGAGACCTCTGAAGAGATGAATCATGAGGAGTGAATCGGGGTATGGGCCTTTATAGCCTCGCGTAGTCCCCACTTCTCCCCGTAGTAAGATGATCCCTTCGCCTATGGCGAGTGGGCAACGCCTGGCCGCGTTGTTGGCAGAGCGAGTCTTGCCGGCAAGCTGCTCGCTTTGCTTTCGTTTGTTGGCCGGGCTGTCCGGAGTGAGGGCACAGTTTCATTCTCCTCTGGGTCTACCGATCACTCATGGCCAACCAAAAGTTGGTCCAGCTGGTTGCCTGCCCCGGGAACACCTTAGTAGCTAGCCCAGCCGCTGAGCGAGTTGGCGGACGAGCGACCAACAGAGGAATCGAAGAAGCAGGGGATCATCAAGACAAAGTTAACTTCTACCCTTGGTCTTGCATTATTCTGCTCGGTGCCATACTCGCTTTGTGTCTTTCCTTTCATAAGCATCGGCAAGCAGACTTCCCACTGAGGAAAGACGGACGAGTTCCCCTCGGGGGTGTCTATGAATTTTCCGTCATGTGCTTCGCTCGTTTTTCCATCGGGAACTCTGGTCGCAGCATGAACAGTGTCTGGTTATCAGGTGGATCGCCGAAGATTGCTCGCTCGGAAACGAGTCTCTTTCCCAGAGAACAACTCGGTGGAAGAGCGTAGAAGTTTTAGACTTGGGTCCGTTGGATCCGAGAGGGTGCCATGCACGCCGCATTCCTGTGTACTGAATTGATATTCGATCAACAGGAAAGTGGAGCAATCGAATGGGGGGAGCGCCGTCCAGCTCCTACATGAAGTATGTATCCAATCTTGGCCAGAGTACCGACGTAGAAAACCAACGATAGAGTCATTGCCACCAACAACGAGAGCGACGACAACCATGGCCAAAGTGGCAACAGCTGTGGCGGGCACGCCACACCGAGGAACATCGAAAGCAATATTTCGCGTTGCGCTTGCCCTCCTCATTGGATACTTCGTACGCGTTGTGCGAGTCTGCAGAACAAGTGAGTCGTGGCTAGTTTATCAGATTTTCGCAATCATTGTTTTCTCTCGGCGGCGGATTTGAGCCCAGGTGAGATTTTGAGCCCATGGGAAGATCGTTTTTGTGGTTCGTGGAAAGAATCAGGGAGTAACCATTTCGAACGTTCATTAACGGGCGAGAGATTAAGACAGACTTCGGATTCCGCACGGGGCTCGGTGGATCCACAGTCATCAATTTCCTCCGGTCTGGCCAGCTCTGCGTCCCTGAGTTTCGGACATCGCGATGTAAACCTCAGCGACAAGTTTCGTCGGAGAAAGTGCCGTTCGGAACGAGGTGCTGCATCGGTGCGGCCCCAAGTTTAAGTTGTCGGTCACGTACGCTGTAAGCGCTGCGCCTGTAATGGCGTGTCGATGCTTCCCGACTTCTTATAATCAGCGACTAATTGTCGTCGGCCCGAGCACGCTAACGATATGGTGGTGCAGTAGATCAGCACGTGCCGTGGCAATCCGCCCAAGACTCACATTACCACCCCGGCTCGAGAGAAACGGTCACCGGATTTCTCGTTTCCCGGAACTCATCTCCGCGGTAGAACACTCCGATGGACGGAATCCCCCCAGGAGCGCTCGCCGGAGCCAGGTCCGTCATCTTCATTCTAACATCGTCGTTCGAAAGCGCAAGAACTCATCTGGAGCACGGGAACGACACCTGAGACGGAGCATCGAGATAACAAATTCATCAAATTCAACTCTCGTCTGTCTTCGACCAGTAATCCAAATCGAAACCTCAGGATGGAGAGAATGACAAAGCCCTATGAGTAGGGCGGAATCTAGTCATCGGTCAGGGAGGATTGCCTGACCAAACAATGAGATAAGCTCAACGAAGAGCGAACCAAGCAATCTGCAGATTCAACGCGGGGCTACTCTGCAGTTCCAACAGATTCCAAGTATCCGAATGTATCCGAGAAGGCAAGCTGATCATGTGGTGCAACGCAGGGGTCGCGACGCCAAAGCAGCCTGAAACAAATCAAAGTTGAGCGAAGAGGAGTCGGAAGGGAGGCTCGTGGGCTATCCCACCGAATGGTCTCACCGAATCCTCATCTACATTGAGTCTCTATCAACAATCCAGAGAGACGATGAGTCTCAGAAGCAGTGTGTGCGATAGCTCGCGAGGCGGTCAGCTTTGAGCACACGCTAAGGAACGGGTACTCAACACGAACACTCGAGAACATGTTATTCTTGAATGCAGGGACCCGCGAGAAATCCACACGGACTCGAATTCTACCCTCGAGACAAATCCAAAGGATCTAGGAGCGATGATGGAGCTCCCGAAACGCTGGCAAAGCCAAAGAGAATGATCTGTGAATAGGGAGCAATTCACCCTCCAAGAGTGAGGGATTCTGTACCCGTGTATATCATGCATCGAAATCGACTCAGTCAATGACATAACCATGGAGTCCCCGTATGTTCCCACGAAATGTTCGGTTCTTCGCGGCGGGAGCAATCGTCTTCACATCATGAGCCCGGAATCGTTTCCGTTCGCTGTAGCTCAGAAGGATTCCGAAGCGCTGGACATCTCAATGAAAGCATCGCGGATGTGTCTTGCATAATATTGCGTTTTTTGAGCTCAGCTCCCTTTCGGAGTTAACAAGGAATAACGGAACCCAATTTCCTTGCCGAGAATCGATTCTCGAGTTCCGTTGGGAAAAGTGGATAATGTGTTCTTAGGAGGACTCAGTCACGTCGGAGTCTCACTGCAGGAGCGGATTCACTTTGCATACGCCACAACGCTCGTCGACAGAATTGAAAAACATCCAGTGTTCCGGGAGAGCAACGAAGAGAAGAGGAAGATCAGGACTCAAAATCAGTCGAATATGGGCATGCGCAACCCGTTAGCGCTTCAAAAGAAGACTTGAGTTGGCGGAACGAATTTTCCGACTCCTCGAAAATATTCCACGGAATCTTATGATTTTCAGAGCAGTTCGATCTATTAGAATGAGCTCAGCGTTTTTCCTTTCCGCAGACTGATGCCTCTGTCGGAGTTCGACGCTGATGTTCCGTTGAGCTGTGAACAGACTCTTCGATGCAGCTGATGCAGGTCGCGTTCTTCTCTCTCGTCACGTCTAATGAAACAACGGGACCCGGCGCCAGAGCTGTCGACGAGCTCACGAGTAAGCTGCACGGCAGTCGGACTGGATGAGAGGAAGTTATCAGCAGAGATCGAGATGCAGGGAGAGGAGAGGAAGGCGGCTGAAGAGCCGAGTAGAATAGAGCCGAACGCCAATCAAACAAAGCCAGGGATCAATGGAATGTATCTCTTGTTTGCTTACTGCATCCTCGATTGCTTCTTTTGTTTGAGCCAGAGCTGCTTGTTCGCATAGTCATTCCGTGGGTTGCTTCGTTTGTTGTTTTATATCCGAAACAGCGTTCGGCGGAAGAACGTGGAAAAAATCAGACTGCTCCCATCCGAGTCCCAGGTCGAGATCAGAATAAAGTAGGCGCCGTTCCCCGCCCGCGATGTCTGAGTGGAGTTCAATGCACTTCTCCCTCGGCCAGGGGCTTGCGCCATCGGATAAAAGGGTTCGCACCATGATTTTATTCGCCATCTGCCCTCACCGTGCCTGCGGTCTCCGAAAGACGCTCATCCGATTTGTTTGGAGCATGACAAACGAGAGAAGGCGTTGCCTCTTCCGAGTTGCTCCTTCGAGTCCTCTTTCTTCAAGTTGGGTGCAAGGATCACAGCTACATGTCACGGAATCCAGGGAAGAATCACGGGAGGAGGACCTGGCTGAGTCAACGCGAGGAGTGCCGTACCTGAAGTCGGAACGAATGTGGCGCAGCTGGCGGACGCGAAGGGATTTTCGTCTGAACGGTGACGCGACTAGGAGAAGTCTGCTGCCCATCACTTCGGGCGGCAGGCCTTCCCGAAGGACTGCGTATCTCGTTTCTCCCGCCTCCCCTCGTTCTCCTCCCACTGCTCCTCTTCCTGGCTGGTCGTAATTGTGGCTCGTTGCACGCCTGCTTACTCATACACTCCTACATTCTATCCTATCCAACTCAAGCACCGCTGCCTCGGGGCATTACCACGGCACGCTAGAGAGCCAACCGACCGACCGACCGACCGAACGAACGAGCAGCCGGCCGGTCGGCCAGCCAGCCAGGATCTGAAGCTGAGATATCCCCAAGAGAAGCGTCACTGGTGCACGGTCGAGCCTCCAAGGACGGCTCGCAGGCCCAAAAGCGCGCTGTCCGTTAACCGAGCAGCAAAATCGAGCCGAGTTTTTCCCTCTCAGGATTTCGTAGAAGACGTAATATCCCTAATGAACAATAAAATGCACGATTGTGGTCATCAATCATCTGCCGCAAGTAGGAATCTGGCCGTGCCAGCAGAGCTTCGAGGGAAATCTCTGCCACAAATTCGTTGAGATTTGAGCTCGCAGCTGAGCATCGGTTGGTTTTGGGATAGAAAGTCCCGAAGGACAGCAGCGAGGTCTAATGCCGACTGTCTTTGCAAAGATCCTCACGGATGAACAGCGAGAGTTTCGCGAGCACACTCCTGAACACGAAATTTTCGACACTCTGATTTTCTCGATTATTCCTGGTTGAGTGAGTTGAGACCGCTAGTCAACGTTCCTCGCATCGCACTCATCGTGTTCGTGAAACGTCCGTTCCGATCTGACGGAGTCATAGCACCCGACTGGGACGTCGAATCGGAGTCGAAATCATCGACATGCTGATTTGTCGAACGATGACTCTTATTATGTCGTGTCTGCTGCTTCGTTACGCCCCGCATGGACTCGATGATTTCAAAAATGCACTTGGAGGGAAATCGTGCAAGGGTTGTATGTCTTGTTTTTCGACTTTCCTCCACGAGGAAACGATCGCGTGCTTCAGCTCCTCCCGCGCCTGGTATCGTTCACCGTTCGCGTAAAGAAGTCTCACCAAAGGCCCCCGTAGATTCTCTATGATGTTCAGTTCAGGGCTTCTTGGAGGCCAGTCCAGAAGTTTGACTCTCTCGGCCAGAGACCAATCAATAATTATCGTCGCCGCATGCACGGTGGCCCAATAGTATTGAAAAACGAAATCTCCGCCGACTTTCTCCAGCGCCTGAGGTTTCAGATGACTTTCGAGCAGCAACTTATGATCCTCGGCACGCATGATTGTCTCAACGGTGATCATCCGAATCACGGAGGGCAACCGCTCCCCGGACAATGACTAACCCAGCCTTAGACTGTCTCTTGGAATCGAGTCGAGACTTTCTTCGCAAATCGTGAATCTATCCGGGCTGTCCGAGTTTAACTCCATCCCATTTCTGGACACGACTCTCCCCTCTTCCACCGTTCGCTGGTTCAGGTCTTATTTCCGCATATCTCCTTGAAGTTCACATGGAGCGAAACTCTCGAGACTGTCTGCTCATGCACAGACAGATTGTTCAAGTCTCTGATCTAAGCACAGTATATATTATTGTTGCTTGCATCTTGAATGATCTGAGAGCTCTGTCTTTCGTTCTCTGTAGGTTCTGGTGCTCACCGATTTGCCACCGGATAGCTCTGGCTGTAGCTCCGGAACCGTGTGCCACGGTCGATACGGGTTTTCTCTTGAGGGGTCAAAGCCAGTTCTGGCCGCCACATTCTGAGTGAAAATATTTCTCAGCCAAATCTGCAACGGGGCAAGTTGAGGCTATTCAATGACGCAACACGCCGCACGAATCAGCCCGAAAAGTTCAGCCGAAGCCGATTTCACGAATGCCGACAGTTTCGTGGTAAGGCGGAATATCCGAAACTTCTGCGCTCGAGTGCCCGATTTGTATTGCTCAAACTATTGGCACCGCATCGGGGTGTGTCGCGTGTCATGGGATTTCAGACTCGAGATACTTTCCGTCGTCATTCGTATCCGAGAGTAATGAACAAAAATCGAGTTCCGATGATTTCGTGTTGCGGGCTGTGAAAAGCCAGCGTTATAATTCTACCTCGCGCATCCGTGACAGACAGGCTCTAATAGAGCCGCAACAACGGCTAGATGAGTTGAGATATAGCACCATCTATGAAAAACTGGGGCTAACAACGTCTAACTGCACCCTTTTCATTATCGCACAGCTGCGTTTCAGCAAAAAACTGAAGCCCATAAACGGGTCATAAGGTTAAATGGTGCTGCTTAACGCGTCCGCTCGCACTAATAGCCTCAGGAGCTTGTGTTAAACCGTTGTCGTTGTTTGAGGAGGACAAAAGCAGGAGCCTGCATCCCGGCTTGTCAGTTACCTTGACCCAATGAATGCGAATCGCTGGAAGACTTGATAATTTCTCCCCTCTGCACGAGTTACCGCTCAAGCTCGAGGCAACGCCCGTTTAGCACTGCTCCCAGAACTTTAAGCTTCGATGTTTTCTCTTCAAGAGTCCGAGCTCCTGTTGATGGATGGAACAAAACTGGAATCGGGTTGAGATCGTTGATGTTCGACAGCAGGGAATGTTATTAGCCGATACGAGTCCTCATTCCCTCGAACCAACTACGGCGCTTCACGGGTAGCGAAAATCCGCCTGAGATCCGAGCCCCGAAGTGGACCCGTTCACTCGGAGTGAGTCTATACTTTCCGTACTGCTGACGTCGGACGAATGCGTCTCGCGATGAACGAATCGATTATTGATGAGTCGAACGCGTGGGTGTCGTCGGCACACTTGCGTTGAGGTCAGGTCTGATTTCGGCTGGAGACGGAAAAGTGACTCTTGTGGAGTTGTCAGATGTTCATCATCCACCGAGATAGAGGGAGCTATTTCCGAGAAAAAAATCAGGGCGGTGTTCGAGAATCGTGGACTCCGTAATCAACGGACGCTCCAAGCTTCGGAGCTCGTGGAGCAGGCGACCATGTGTTCGGCCTGCAACGACGCGATAACTAGAGTGTGTTTTGCACGTTCAAGGTGATCATCGCTGTCTCGGATCGTAGGCATATGTGAATGAGCGGAATCAGTTCAAAGTCTCGGGCATCAAACTCTTGAATGCAACCGTCTCGGGAGGAGTCATTTTAGCGCGACCTGAACCAAGCGCCTACATGGCGGGCTCCGAATGACGTTTTTCTCCGCCAGCTACCGACAAAGCTCGAGTAAGGAATAGTTCGAGTCATAAACTGTGCACGGAGTAGCTCGATGTCGTCAAGAAGAGAAACGATCCCGCGCAATGGAGCAAAGTTGATTTGACGATAGTGTGAGTTCGATTTTGCTTGCGTCATTTTCGTGATAGCGCTTGTATTGCTCCGGGCTCTTTCTCTTTATCGTTCCGCTGTCCCTCTATCTCGCGTTTGCGCACTGCCTCGTGATGGGTGGGCTTCGACGAGATGAGGAGTTCGTGTCGATGTCTGCGTTTGTGCGTGCCGGGTCTGCTGCAGGCCGTCCGCCCCATTCCTCTCTGTCTTCCAACGAGGCTGTATGTGGGCAGTCCAACGGAAGAGAAAGGAACATTCACGTCAAATGAAGCAAACCGCCGCGGAGAACTCGTAGTGTGGTTATCGTCTCGGGCTCGCTTTTTCTGTTCTAAACGATATTTGAGCAAGCCACGAGAACATAACTCACCCTCCCCATTCCCGGATGCCATCGCCAGCGGAGCGGGCCCAGCCGAGCTTCTTGAAACAGAAAACGCAGAGTCTCGCGGGCTTCGAGCGCACAGCCCGAACGCTTCTTCGTTCGGTCGACTTCCCTCCGGTTGTCGTGTGGCCCAATAAGTCCGCTTGACAAAACTGCAATGTAGGAGCTGAAAGTTGCCGCAACATGCTGCGACTCTCGATAAGGTCAATTCCGGCGTTCGTGACCTGAGTTCGAGGATGATGTCCACAACTTGGGGCACGGAATAAGAAATGCGGATTGTTCCTGCTTTTACAACGGTGGGGGCGGAGGCAAGGAGTACAATATCCGGCTGATCGTCCACCGCATCGTAAAGCATCACTATGCGCTTGCAGTGTGGGCAGTCGACCACGTTGTGAGCTCCCCTGACGCTTAAGCTGTTCCTGCTCGAACCCATGGGAAGCGAGACTGTTCCTCGCAACCGATTTGCATTCGTTTTTCAGTGCGGAGCGGCTCTGTTCGAACGCCAGTCCCACCTTCACTCGAGAGAGTTTGCGAGCCTGGCAGACGTTCAGCCATAGGAACCATCTGGGGAGTCTTCGGACAAAATCGCCGTCCCTATCAGCATTAGGTTGTTTGGTAGTGGTGTTTCTCCCGCCAAGCGACCGAAGCTTCTCCTCGTGCCTCCGTCTTCAAGCCATCGCGTGAGTGTCTTTTCAATACAACTCTAGGGAATCGAACGTTACACCGTTGTCGAATCACTTAGTTCACTCCTCATCACGAGGACCAGGGTTGAGGCCGACAACAATAAATCTCGCCGGGGTAGAACGTCGGGGGAACGCTCCAGTCGAGAGGTTAACCCTGAGGGACGTCACCGCACTTCTCTCCTCGGTTTCGAACGGATTGAAGCAGCTCAAGGCTTGGTTAGGGGCGAGACAGAACGCTGATCGTGAATTCGGGCATTCTACAGTGGATGAACTTTTGCGAAGCGCGCCGTTCTTCCGATCGCTGAGGTTCCGAATCGTGGCTTGAAGCATATTCCTTGCGGAGACGACGCCTTGGGAGGTGATCAGCGCTCCACGGTGAATGGAAAGTCTCCCTGAACCGAAGACCCTCTTTCAGGGCGCTTAGCCCGAAATTTCACCTGGAGAGGGCGGAAGGGTGATCCCACTCTCATTCGAGCAGGAGGCATTCGACGATGACCGCGAATGAACACTGAAGCTCGAGGCCGGGCCAATGTCTACGGGGCCGCAGTCCACTCGTCGGGTAGAGGCGGATGCTCGTCGCGGCTGCGTTGCCTCATGGGAGAAGAAAATCACTTGCGAGATTGCTGGTCGTGCCTCTCGCCTAACTATCAGGAATTGACTTTCATCCCAAATACTCCATTTCAAACAGGAAGTTTTGCGTGGCGCGACAGCTGCAGCCATGGAGAAGAGGAGTATGCCGTGTGTCCAATGATTTCAGTGGGATCACCCCGAAATATTGCTCTTTTGCTCTGTTTCAAGACCTATGGATGCCTTTCCCGCGAGGCGACGGCTTCTTTAAGAAAAAAAGAAGCCCCCCACATTGACATGGATGTAAGATATGTGAACAAGGAAGGGAGAGCGTGGAACATTCATACTGGTATTCTCCTCATGGAGAGGTTAACATCGATGACACCGGGAACCTAGTTCTATGCGAGGAAAGGCAAGGGGCGACGAGAATGGTGAGCTCGCTCACTGATCTCACCGTTCACGAAGGAAGCCAAGGGGCTTTTCGCAAAATCATTCATATAAAACATGAAATACTCGACCTTCTAACAAGATCACCTTCCTCATTTTTCCATCGAAATCATTGGGATGAATGCTTTATTCATGAAATATCCAGAGGCAGTAGGGTTCTGGTGATTCATTGAAGTACATCAAAACGGAAACTCGAGGACGGCGACTTCAGTCAAGATGCATCGACGAACCACGGGTTCATCTCGCAAAAATGAAGTACAAAGCCAATCTATAATCGTTGGGTCATAATTGATGACCAGGATTGAATCATCGTCCACAAGTTTTGCACAGAGAACCAGAATCTTCGGAGCTGTTTTCTGCTCGACGGGGTGGAATCGCAATCATATTTTTTTCGAGCTGCCGGGTTCTCTCCGAGAAGTTCAGGTCGGCGAGCGAGTAGAGTGGAGAAGAATCGCTTACTCCAAGACTGCCTGGTGGCTCGGTTCGCCGACTGGGTAGCAGCCGATCGGGAAAAAGGTGGAGAGGAAGGTATTCCGTTTCGCGCAACGAAATTTGTCTCTGTCAGCTGCAGGAGAGGAGGAAGTCTCGTCCCTTTTTCATTCGAACGGGCCTGGTTGCTGATAGCTGCTGCTGGCCGTCCTGCCGCTCGCCTGTCTGCCGGCTTGGCCAGCAGCGTTACCCCCGAGGAACAACTTGGTATGCCCGACGCCGGACAGGGTGGCGAAAGGAGAAGGAGGAGAAAAACGTCTGACAGCGGACCAGTTGGCGAAGCGGACCCTTGAAGAAAACGACGCCCTTGGGACGAGCGACCGTCGAAAATGGGACCGACCGTCTCGACCCGCCAGGTCGATGGGTGGGTCACTGATGGACGGACCTGGCGAGCAGAGACTGCCGTGGGCCAGAGCAAGCGATCTACTGGCTACAAGAGCAGGATCTAACAGGTTCAAGCCGCACTCGGCACCAAATGTCTGAAGGTTCGCTTTTCCCGGCACCAGCCGCTTGTTGGCCGTTCCCTTCCGGAAACCTGAGCTCGTTTGACCCTCGAGCAGTGCGAGCTGTACGAAGTAGTCTCGGGGAATCGCACTCACGGTTCGAGTTGTTCAGAAGTGTCGAACATGCGACTCATCCCGGTCGGCGGTTGGGTCGATAACCAGAACCCGAGACCTAAAAAGCAAATGTATGCACGCCGAGTCAGATGAGGATCTCTCGGATGCGTGGCCCCGATGCAGTGGCTTTCAGTCGGGCTCTGACATCTTTACTTTGGAGCGCCGATGGCACAACACCTCGCTCGCCGCCGGATGTCGGTCGTAGTGTTGTGGACAGTTTAAATAATAAAACACGACATCAATATTTCCCCGCTATCCCACGACCAAAACTCCCACATCTGTTTTCGGCGAGAAAGGATTCTCACCATCCCACGGGACACCGAGCTCGGGTTCCTGCCAGCCTGGCGGTGTGCAGTTTCGTGCAGTTGTGCCATTTCAGCAGAGGCATTACGATTCGCGATAGTGAAGTTGCCTCCGCTGCTGGCGCCAGCGCAACCGAACAGCTTTCAATAGAAAACGGATCTGCTTTCCGTCCGTGAAGTTGGAAGCTTCGCACCTCGAGAGTTACGCATGAAGTCTCCTGCGATTCGCTTCGTGCGCCCCCAACTCTTCGTGCGGAAGATTCCTTCTCGAGTCAGAAGGAATCGACTTCTACGGAATGTCCACAAATACACAATTTTCGAGAGCTGGATCGTTCTTCAGTGTTTTGGAGAGCGGCCGGGGTTCTCTCGCCTCTCGTGAGAGCTCGACGGAGATCGAGCCTCCCTACCGGGCGCGATGTGGGAACGTCCGAGCTAGGATTAGCCAGTGGACATGAATTGAACGCATGTATCAGCGAATTCCGGTTGTTTCCTGAGGCCAATGGTAGCTCAGTAGTTTGGAGCATTGCGAAGTCAAGAGAGCGTGGACGAAAAGCACTCATTGGGAACTCGACCTCTGACGAGGAACGAAGGCTGAAATTCCATCAATCATTTATTCGGAGCGATACCATCATCGATAACGAGCGTGCGCTCAGCTCGCTGAGGAACCAAAGAACCAAGTGTAAAGTTGCTCTCGTGAGCTCGGAGACGCAACGACTGGTCCTATGTCAGTAAAAATGCGGAGGGCAAGGTTTCCCTTAGCTCTCCTAATTTTGAAACGAAGTGTTGGAGGGAGGGGGGAACGACTCCATTGCGAAAAGAATGCGGAGCTCAGCTCCATTCCATTCATCTTGATGTCGTTTGGACTTGTATTCTGGTGAAATCACCTCTATATATTCTGCTCCGTTTATCTCTCTGAAGCCCGAAATATTTGCGACATCTCTTAGCGAACATATGGCACAATTTGGTGAGCGAGGAAATTGCATCTGGCTGGTTTCGAATTGAGATCCAACAGGGAAAAACTTTTGCGATGTGGCCAAGAATTCTTTCACTAAACGATACAGATGCTGCAACCTTGATTCGTAAAAGGGGCTGAGAACCGGGTTTCTCGAGCTCCGGTGTCTCGTTCTCTGGTCATCAGGGTAGTTGCCTTGGGGTCCGACTTCGGACTGATAGTGTACCTAACAACTAGACATTCGGATAAGGGCAGTTCCTTGATGCTTCCGGGAGAGTCTACGCTAGATTCGGAGTACATTCGCGACTACTCCAGAAGAGGCATTCGGCAGTGCTCTATGAACATAATTTTTTCAAAAAGCCAACTGCGAGTTGTATCATCTGCCTCGGTCATCCTGTGTGGAAGGTCTCTCACAGTTCGTAACGAAACACAGTTCCTATGACAGTCCAGCTTTGTCTACGGAAAAGAACACAAGTGGAGAGAATGGGAAGGAAGCCAGGGATCGAAAAAGGATCCTAGAGTGTGTTGCGAGAGAGTGGGCGAAAAAAAGTTCCACGGAGCTCAGCTCAGATCTTTCATGTTGGTTCTCCACGTAGCGAAGGAGGTGGACACATTTTGCGAGGCACGGGTAGGTACTACATTTCTTCGCCTTCAATCGAACCCTTTTACTTGGCCGGGACCGTTCTTCACTTTTGGCTCTGGTAAAGCAAATTCGTGAGAGAGTGAGACCGTTCACATATCCCATCCTCCTGGAAGAATGGAGCTACACCGGAGAGGAGCAAAGATTCGCATTTCCAAGGGAATGCTGAGGGCTCCGATTCCATCGAGCTCAAAACCCCCGTGATGCAGAGTTGGGCCAGGCGCGCAGTAACGATTCAAGGAGAAACTATGTTCCTGGTATCGAAAATATTCAGTCGATGTCGTTTCCCCTAGGTCAGCTGTTGCGTCCTCCTGAGACCGATATTCTCCGCGAGGCTGACGAGGAAATAAGGGTAGGCCGCGCCTCGAGAATTCTATACGAGGCTAGACCGCACAGCTGTCGCATACAAAGTCTTACAAGCGACACATATTCGCTGTCACAGAGACGTTTTTCAGCGGCCAAGCGAGAAAAAAACCGTCATCGAACAGCGTGGTCGCACTGTTCTGTGGAGCCCGGAGCTCCGTCGGCTGCGGCCTTATCAGAGTGGTGGTACGTCGGCTCCAAATGTGTCAAAGTTTCAAGTGCTCGCGACAGGATAAGTGCGTTCGCTGTTCCCGCCGAACGACGTGACGAAGGGAACTAACTAAGTAACGGGAGAGACGAAGTGTTGGACGACTGGAGCTGGCCGAGCTGAGGAGTCCGTAAACATTTTAAGACAATAACGAGATCTACACGACGCCGGCCGCTGCGCAGTAACTGGCTTTATGGAGCTGTGCATTTTATGGTTGTTCCCCGTCCTCCACAAGGCTAGTTTGAGGCATGGCGTACGCCAGCTCTGGGCGGGTGGCTGGCTGACCGGCCGGCCGAGTCCCCGGGCGTTCCCGCTTCACTCGCATCGCGAAACCGGGGGTTTGAGGCGACGCGCGCATTAAGCAGAGGCGGCCGCAACCACAACTCCCGAGACCATGCCAAACAACAACCGCCGCTGAACGGCTTCTGCTGCTGGTGGTGCAGATCATAGTTTACTCGGCTTGATATTAAACACTGCTCCGGTCTCAGTTATTTGCGAGCATGTACGCACGTATGTATGTTCCCGCGTGTGCATTCACTCGCGCGGCACGGCGGGTGCTGACTGAGCCGGTTCGAATCGCCTTGGCTTAGCTCGGCTGACCAGCGTTCACGCCGTCGAGGTAACGAAGCCAGACACGCTAATCCATCTTCGTTAGCGCACTCGCCCAAAGCCACGCTGCGTTACACCAGTCGGGAAAGAGTTTCCACTCGAAATGTGCGAGTTACCGTTCGAGTTCTTCCGTTCCTCTACAAAATCTCAAAGCGCCTCCCGACCCAACAAACAGTGGATTGAACGACCGGGAGCCTCGCATTTCAGGAATGATCCGAATCGCGGGAAAATCTCGAAAACGACGGTGACTTCGTCCGGCTCCTCCTCGGCTCCCATCTGAATGGTCATGGCAACTAGCGTTTGATCTCCCCCCGCGGAGTTATCTCTGGGGCTAAAACATCGAGCTCTCTCTGCAGGGTCGCTGGTGGGAGAGGACAAGAAAATGAGATTTGGTCAATTCAGGCTCAAGTTTTAGCCCGACGGAATCTGCTAATTGAAGAAAATTAGGTTCCCGGTGGGAAGCTCTGGCGATTCGAGATGTGCCGCCTGCTCGAGCGGTCGTTCATTCGCTTGCTCGCCCGGATGGTGGCCTGCGTCTTCCTGCGTGAATCTGCTGCGGACGACCCGATCGTCAACCAAAGCATCCTCCGACGTCCGATCCGAGCTTGCGCTGCAATTAGTGATTCAGCTGATTTTCAATGCGGGTTCCTCTTCTTGCGAGTTTCCCAGCCAGCCAGTCCGCAATCCATCCGCCGCGGCTCATTGAACTAATTATGGCGATTGTCATGATCAGAGTGATCACGTCACATCGGAACGACCGGCAGGGGGTGCGTGAGCTCGACGCACGGCAGAGGAGAACTTCCGCGGAGCGAGATAGCGCCGAGAGTTCCGCCGACTGCCACTCACCCGCGAAGGAAATATCGGGGATCACAATGTTGCGTCGTCGCGGGCTCCCGGAAGTCGGTTATAAAAATCTGAACTACTCCTCGCGCAGCCGGCTGACGACGCCGGAACAAGGAAACACACTCTCGAAGACAGGGTTCTTAATCCCGTTCACAAACGGTCGCGTCGAACATCCGTCGTCTGGATTACCGTCACCGAAAGCCTAGCTTACGACGAGATATGGAAGGAGCAGCTTTCGATGTCACACGTGAGAAAGTTCTAGAGCCCAAGCGAGCGCTTCGGCGACGGCGTCGTCCGAATCCGATCGCGTGGGTTGGATGGGAATCGCCGATACGTCCGACACTCTAACTTTTAATGGAACATTATTTTCCTCTTGTTCCGGGAGCTAGGCTAATAAATACGAATCGTATCAGTATCGATGTGCGGCAATGGTAGGACGGATCGATACCATTGGAAGGAATCTCCATTTATCAATTTTCCTCCCAGGTTCGCCTCACTGTCGGCCTCGCTGACAAACGGCCGCGTTCAGCTGGGAATCGAGCACAAATACTCGACGGAAGTCCCGGATGCGTTCAGCGAGGAACAAAAGGATCAGTCGGTCCGACCGTCCGCGGAGTGAACCTCGCACAATACTTCAAATCGACATCGAACGAGCAGGTGTTGAGAATTCCGCGCGAAAGATATTCGCGACACATACTCGGGTCGATTGGGAACGGGAGAGGTAACCCCGGAACCCGGATCACGGGTCCGGGAGGCGTGGATTCTCCGGAGCCATCCGTAATGTGTCACCTCGGATTTATGTGCGTCCGACCAGAATCGATGGAGCGCTATCAACGCGGCGGCCGTGGAACTCCCCGGTCTTTAGTTCGCGAGGTTCGCCATCGTTCCTCCGCCGTTGCAATTTTTCCTCGTTTTAATCGACCCACCTGTCGAATCGCGGAGAAGGGTGTATTCATTCTCCCGCTCCTCGCTCAATCTCTCCCCGACGCTCGTCTCCTCGAGAACACGTCGCTTGAAGCAAGCTCGGGAGGCGAACTCGTTCGCGCGGGGAAGCGACTGCCTGCTGCATTAAAATGGAAAAGTTGCTGTCTCCCCTAGGCGCATAAAAAAAAAACGAGAGGTTCAGAAAAACGAACAGGGTTTGCGAATAGAAGAGATGCGGAAGAGGAAAAGCGACTGCGCCGTCTTTCCATCCAGAGGCATCGGCAGCGCTCGATAATTCGCTCCTCAATTCTTCGATAGGACAAGAGTGAGCCAATGCGGCAACCCTCCCACCGCGTGCTTTTCCACCTTTCTCCTCCCGAGCCTGATCCGTCCCCTCCTTCTCCTCCCCCCTCAGGCGCAGAGATGTAATACGACGAGTTGCAAGAACATATTCCTGTTTTCCTCGAGCTCCGACTCCATCGATTCCCACTCCTCCCAATTCGCTTGATGAACAACACGCAAACTTTGACCCAAGACGAAGGCTCGCGTCGCTCGGTGCAGATCTTGTGGGTTTTCCTTCGCTAGTCCCGTCTTCGCTGCCTGCACCGGGTTTTCGAGGCTTCGAACCCAGGATTCGAACTCATCGTAGCTGGAGCCAGTACATGTCTGTACATTTGTAGGATCAGCTCGAAAAGCTTTTCGGGCCAGCCTTTACGTCCGGCGGTCTGTTGTCGTTGTCACGGGATACTGATCCGGTGCCAATCGAAGCGGAAAGATTAGTTCTGCAATGAAAAATTCAACCGTAAGCGTCGTGGAACGTGATCGAACAAATGGATCTCGAGTTGGCAGGAAGAGCTCCGATCGAAGAAAAACGGAGGAAGCGGCCGTCGAGGGAGGGGTGGGCGGAAGAGTCCTTCGTACTTTTATCAGAATTAACATCGCCCGGGCACGTACGCTGTCTCTGAAGGGCCCGTTTCGTCTAACGCCAGAAAGGAGACTGGCCGAGATTCCTTATCTTGACGTACGCAGCAAATGAACCCGAGTGGAAAATCTGTTGCGTATCTTCATGGGTTCACGGGGTTTGGGCTCGGCGATTCGAAACGAGCCAGTGGCGGGAGCAGCTGTTTTTCGCGCTGTTCTGTCGAGCGGAGAGCGAGGATCCAACTCTTCCTCGGCTTCACCGAGACCCACGCCTGTACGCGGACTTTGCAGCGGCGAAGTGCTTGAGAGACAAAAAGCAACGACAATTCTTGAGAATATCCCGCACATCCCAAGAGCTCACTTTCTCGGACCCGAGTCTCTAGAGCCCAATTAGGGAACTAGAGGAGGTTGTACAGCTCAACGAGAACGAAAAGGAGAAGCACAACGCCAGCAATTGTTTCGACTTGAGAGCTGGGCATCAGGGCTGTTTTCTCCTAGAGTTCCCTCTCGACAAGAGGGAGCCCATCAGAACTTGAAATGGAGCACCAAATAAAAACTAAACTCAAATCACGACTCTTTTTCGCTGAATCACGCTCCCTTTGATTCTCGAAACTTCGCCCGAGCTCGTTGAGTTCCGTTGAATTGTTTCGCTCGAACTTTAGATTACGCCCCGCTCGAAACGAAACGCTGGAAAGGGTTGGAGACGCTTTCGGAATTCGCTCTCAGCTCCGGAATTTCGCAGAGGAGAACAGTCGCAGTTTCCGAGAGCCTCGCATCCAGAAGACGATGATTTCCGCCATCCCGGAGAGCGCTGACTGCGGGGGTAACACAAGTCACGATCGCTTCGTGTTACGAGAGTCGAGACGACGTCACTTAGCGCAAGCATTCTTTTTCTTGAACTCCAAATGAGAACTCCTCTCCGGTCGCCCCGAGTTCAGCCAAACCTTTTCCTGTATTTTCGTTGCCAGCTGCGACGAGAAGCTAAAAAGAATACTTTGCTCACGTCCTCGAGTGAACGAGCCTCCTCAGAAGGAAGGGGGGGGGGACGAGGATTCGGGAGTCCCCCGGAACGTGTTTCCCCGGAGCATATTAAAACGTTCAGAAGCTCCCCGGACGATTTGTAAATGTTCTTACCTCCTTGTTCCGCCGAGGACCCAAACAACCGGCGCGGGTCTCCCGGTTCCCAAAAGTATAGTATACGTGGCCGAGGGTGTCTTTCCATCCAGTTGTCCCTGTCTCGAAGGAGGTAATTTATCTCTCTGACGGCGGTGGTGGTCTTATCGAGACGTCTGATTTGATCCGATGCTGCGCCCGATTGCTGCTGCTGCCAACCCTGCCGACGTCGGTTGGCTGACCCGCCGAATCAGTGCGGTTCCTCCGGGTCGGCCGGGGCCTCGACCGATCCAAACAACATCACAAGCTAGTGAGACCCTGGGAGAGTGGGGATTCCGGGAGAGCTCGACACCGTGCTGAAATTAACTGGGCGGAATCCAGAACAGTGCTCACGGAGCGGGTCCGCCCGTGAATGCTCGACGATGTCATCTTGTCGACTGGGGTGGATGAAACGGACGGAAATTTCGCTGGGACTGCGCTCCAGGCCGTAGTGTTTCTATCACGCGATGTACGATTCGAAGTGTTCATTCACTCCGCAGTCAGCGCAGCACTGCCCTCGACGAGTGCGCGTCGGCGACGGCTCTCGTTTCGGAGCAATTTGGAGGCATCGATAGCCCCAAATCTCTTCGGCACCTGGTCGTTGTGAGCTGCTCATTGACTTTCAATAAGCTGTTCCCGCTCCTCTCGCGGCCTGCTATCATCTTAACTGGCGGTGCCAGCAGTGGGAGCTTATGGAGGAGTTGTAGCCCTCATGTCCATCGAGATGGAGTGCTGTTGAAGAGCTCGTTGAAATCCTTGGCGTGTCCGACAGGTTCTCAGCGATCTCCCGGAATTCGAGACTTGCATAATGAAGACGTTGACTGAAGATCGATCACGCGTTCTCTGTTGGGGTCGGGTGACGCTTGGGGTTTTGCTGCGTGAAGGGGGCGAGTTCTACAACCCGAGTCGAACGCTGGTTGATTCGTCCAATTCCTCTCTGGTAATTCCTCTCTCTCTCTCTCTCCCTCGTTGCCTCCCTCCTGGGATGTTGCTCAGCACGCTCGCATGCCGGCTCGCCCGCTTGCACGCATCCGTTTGATTGGTCGGACGTGCTTGACACATAATTTGCGTCAATGGATCTTGGCGTGAGACATGCCACTCACCATTTGCTCTGGTCGGTTGCGGAAGCTTTCTGCCGTTATTGTGGTTTCGCAGCCGCACGTAGCAGAGTTTTCATGCTTTGTTTCGCGTGAGGTCCAGAGGCTCGAGGAGGAGTTTCGTGCTATGTCGAGCAAGCTAACGAGCTTCCACAGAACGGGCGTTCACTTCTCCGAATCTTCTTCGTTCACAGCGAGTTCCTATCATGGACTGGCGATGATATCAACTTTCAATGATGGTCTTTTAATGCATGGTTCGTCGACGGTTGATGGCTGAGGGGCCCGGACTCAAGGGTCGGGGAGGAACGGCGGGGCAGCAGGAATAGGACGAGGGACAATCTCTTTCTACTTGTGAAGTGTGTCATGATAAATTGCATAATAGCCTCTGGGACACCACCGGGCCATGCCCTAGCCGAATCTTCCATTCATCCTCCAGGTCCGCTCGCCCCCTCCCTCAGCCCCGCAGAGGAACTTCATTCATCATATTTTTGCCGCTTCTGCTCCGTCGCTACTGCTGGTGGTGCGTGTCGTAGCCGCTGTGTTTGCCATTCCGCCAGGGCTCGAACGAGAACTGAAAACTCTGAGTAATTCCATTGTTTCGGATGGAGTGACGAGAGGTGGGCTCATCTCGAGAGGTGGGCGTGTCGGGGCGCCAACGGTATGCCACCGACAACGGTTGGCCGAAGTACTCATCGCGACCGGATTCCAGCAGAGAATAGAATGTCTCGTCGGTTTCCGACCCGACTCCCCTGACCATCGTTTCCGGAACATAAATCAGAGCACGACTTGCGACAACGAGGGAGATACACACACAAACACACGACAGCACGGCATACGGCCATCGGAGCCAAGCCGAGGTTGGAGAGGGGGGGGGGGGAGGGGCGCGGATCGCGAATAACCAGCACGATTCAAAGCCGAAAGTTTTTGCTTCGTTGCTCGGCTCAGTCATTCGGACTGTGCTGCGTCAGTTGCCGCTGATAGCTGCGGCGGCGACGACGACGACGACGTTGTGCTAAGGCTGCGCCGAGCGCTCGGCCCCGCTTTCGCAAACGACTTCTGTCACGGCCGCACGGCACAGGAAGCTCGAACCAAGGCCGGAGGAGTTGCTCGATGAACGTTCCGTCCATTACTGCCGTCAACATAGAATCGAACCCGATGAGCCATCGTGATGACGCAGATACATCGAAGAAGAACTACGCCCACTGAAACAAGCGAACGAGTGCGGTTACGCCTTGAAGCGTCCGGGCCTCGAACAAGTCTTAGATTCATGGTCCCCTCTCGAACGGAACCTCTCCGTTCGGTGCGAGTCAGGAGTGGGGCCTGGCTGGCCAACGCGGAGCAACAAAAAGCTTTCTCGAGAGGGAATACTCGTTCGCTAAGCGCGCGTATTTTACGCCGCTGCTTAAACGGAGCAGCCACTTGCAGATGCAAATTCGAAACGAGGGCAAGTCCTCGATGATACGCCGTCGTCGTCATCGGCCGGCTCCGAAACAAGATAACCGCGTCCTCATCGTCAGTGTTCGAGCTTCCTCGGAGCGCTCCGTTGAACCCCTCGAGTCATAAACTGCGATCATCAGCATAAAAACGGGACAAGATCCACGCGTGCGAGCATCTGGTTTGACTTCAGTTTTTGAATATCGCGAAGAGCTCGGCGTCTCCTAGGCCGTAGAGGCGCAACCGGTGCTGTAGTAGGTTATGGGCTGACGACACGAGCTCGCATCAGAAGATCGTTCGCTACGAGAGCGTTTCTGTTTGAATCGAGCGGAGAGGATGTCGAGGAAGGACTGTTCCGCCGCTCCCCGAATGCATGCATCACTTCGGATGACGGACTCCGAGTTCGCTTTGCCTCTCGCTGACTCCTGAAAACCTCGTGGATTCTCCCCCGGGCTCACCGAATAGTGAAAATGCACTTCATCCGCGGGTTTGCATCCGATGTCGTTTCGGATTCGGCCATCACGTCGGCTATCGACACACCCGTTTCCGCCGAGTTTACGCAGCTGATACGCGAGTATCACAGTACCTACTCATCTGAATACGGAGTCGACAAGTTCCGAGTCGAGCCATCCGAGCTTCCCAACGGCAGGCCTCGGCCTGCGTCGGCCTCATGAGGAAGAGCTCTCAAGCGCCCCGGCACGAGCCCGAAAGAGGACGTAGGTCAAAGCTTAGATCTCGTCCTCGGCTCGCTGGGATGGCATCCCGTTGGTTCTGCTCGGATGTTTCGACTCGGGTTCGAGTTGAAGTTAGTGGGATCGACGTTCATTCGCGGACCATGCCTGTGATCGAGTGGACATCACAAAAATCCATTGTGGTTGATAAGACCTGGGATATTGCTGGGATGAAAGTGGGGCGCACAAAAAACAGAGGAGGGATCGAGCATCGGAGCTTGACGAATGAAAGATCCATCCGAAATCAGGAGAATCCGATTACCGCCCCACAACCTCTGATGAGGACTGTACAAAAAAAAGATGGAAAGCTTCCACCTGAGCGTGGGCGAAGCTCTCAAGCGTCGAGAAGAAGGTTCTAGGCAATTTCTGTTCCTGAGGAAACCGCTGATCAATGAAGCCAGTTCAAAGCCAGTTCAATCTGGAGAACGATGAATAAGGTCACGCGTCTGATGGGTTTAGTGAGTGAAACGTCCGAAAGATGCAGTCCCGCGGCACAGTTCCCCCGATGACTGAATCGTGACGACGTTATCACTGAGTTTGAGAGCTTCAGCCAGTCTCGGGCCGTGCCGAACATCGGGAACTTTTCTGAAGTTCCGCCTTGACCCACGGCGTCCGTGAGAGCCGGGCTCACGAGTTGACCTCAACAGTGCGCAGGCGAGTGTGTGTTTGGGAGAAGCGGATCTGACACAAGACTTTGGTCGAGAGAAATTGTTTAAAATGTGTGCTGTTGAGAGGTTTTTGGATCTCCTGAGGGGTGAGCGAGCACGGAGGGGAAGGAGCGCCGTTTTTCTGTGCCACGCACAAAGAAGTGTCCGCGGGGGGTTCGAACACGCCTGGGGCAAATAGGCTTGAGGACAAAGAATTCAACCTCCTGGGACCTAATGGGCCGTGCGAGGTGTCCGATAGTTCCCGGGAGCGGGATATCAATACGTGGCTCAGGGCGTTTCATGCGCACAGCGTGGCTTCGAGCAAGCTCAGGTTTTATTGCTCCGAGCCTTGCAAACGTCCCGGCAGCCGGCTTCGCGGCGGATCATCATCGCGGCAAGCTTGGATTCGTGTCACCACAAACCCTCCGGTTTGGAAAATATTTTGATTCGGATTCGGACTCGCGCTCGGTAACTCCGGCTGAAAACCCACTCCTGATCGCAGTCCGCAACTCTCCGCGTGAGTGGCGGCGCGGTCCAGAGCCGCGAAATGTTTTCATAGTTCGTGAATCGCTTGCTCGTGTGCCTAGCGGAGAGTCTGTCAACATCGTGTGGCAGAACACTCCAATAGATATTTGCATGGATATAGCGGTGGCGTATTCAACGGAACGATCCTACGATACTCTCAAAGAGGGCGTCTCTCGGAACATAAGCCATGTGTCCGCTAATCCCGGCAATAAATAACGGTTTCGTCCTTATCCTGTTTATCGAGTCGAGCCCCGGTCGTACATCGTGAGGCTCATCCTAAGCCCGGCCATCTAACTTCCAAGAATCACACTTTCCAGGAGGAAAAAAGCAACGAAGACGGACGAAAGCCCTCAATTTACGAAGAATCACGCCGGAAAACCTATCGCTATCCAAGCTCTCGTCCGCCCGCCCCCTCCCCCTCGGAGCTCCCCTCCCCGTGCCCAGACGGGATGGAAGGATCGGACGACTTCTGTCTTGGCGACAAAGCTCTGACCCACCAATCAGAGGATCGATTTGTCATCGAACAAGACACGCAGCGTCGAGTTGTCGGTGGCGGCGGCGGTTCTCCTGGGGAACAGGAGCGGCATCCTGACTTGTTCGGAGGAACTTTGGAGCGGAACGATCCGACGAAGAACGACGCTTGTTGCAACTGGTGCAGCGGAATGGCGGAAGATTTTCCCGGTGGCCTCATTCTTCTCTCGGTTCGTTGTTCCCGCCGCGCCGCCCCGCGTCCCAACGAGCAAGACAACGACCGCCTGTTCGGTTTTCCGCCCACAGTTGGATTGCGTGACCGCGACCAGCAGGTAGGCTGCTCGTTCATCGTTGGTCTTGCTCTCGGTTTGCTTTGAATCATCTTGAATTCCGAGCACGTTGCTCGGTCGTCCGTTCGTGCGTTCTTTCAGCGGGTCGTGCCGAGTTCTTCGCGCAGGCCGAGCATGTCGCCTCGGGGATTTGAGACCGACCGAACGAGGAGTTGCCACGCGGCAAGAACTGCAGCAAATAGAGCAACACGACAGTGCGGAATCCGCACTGGCATGCGACATGCGCTGACCTGACCCGGCCTCGTCGTCGCTTAGGATCAAGAAAACATATCCGCAATTTCGCCCACCGTTTCCGATTTCCGCGTCCAGAAGGAGGAGCGCGCGCAGGAACATGCGAGACCAACCGCACAGTTGGGTTTTGTTTACTCGAAAGTGCTGAGGGGCGCGATTGAGAGGAAAACCGAGAATCTTGTTTGCTCCGGGCCCTCGAGTTGTGTCATCACGCCCGTCATCGCTGTTGAGAGGACTGGATCGAATTCTCGTGGGAAAGTGTCTGCTCCCGCTAGCACCGTTCTCCGACGACTCGCACCCGACGCCGTGTACGCGATCGCGCTCACGCCACTCGAGGCTGGTTTGTGTGCGGGAAGGAACGCGATCATCGTTGACCGAATCGGCGCCACCCCCGCAAAATCACCGTTCTCCCGTGGGGGATCACCGGTACCGCAAATCTTGATCATTCGACGTCCGGAGGGGGGGGGACGTCAGTGGTGGAGAACTCAGCGTCCGCGGTTGCGTGGATCGGACGCGAGGCTCAACGAGACAGCGGTAATAACGACGACCGAGCGTCTCGGACGCTGTGCTAATGAAACGGTATTGTGGGATCCGAAGGCCCGGATGAAGCCCAGCTCTTGTCGGCGACCGCCCCGAGTAGAGTTCGGCTCGGCTCAGTGGTGGACTGTCACTTCGAAAGAAAACTCGCTTGAGCCGAGTCGAACCGTGTGGACGGTTGAGAAAGAAAAGAAGAGGAACAGCCGTTGCCGACGACTACTTATGTCAATACCCCTAAATAGCGGGTACGGAGGGTAAGAAAAGTTTTGAGAGCTGCACTCAGGAAGTTCTAATCTTTGTATCTCTCCATGGCTCAAGCCGGTGGCTCAAAAAACTGCCTCCGATTCGTCTGCGGGAGCCGGAATAATGTCATCCCGTCCCGAGACTCCACGATTCCCGTCGAAGGGCTTGGAATGTCGTGGTTGAAACGCAGGAGCGGTCGACAGATAATCGGGTCATCGGACAAGCTCGCCTCTGACGTGGAGGGCGCGAGTGTCGCTCGTCATATCCAGAATCCCAACGGTCGAGATCATTAGCTTCCCGGGGCTTGCTCTCGTCTTGGTGGTGGGAGTGATCGGCGAGAGAAAGGCGGCATTCCGAGCCGAGTTAGACTCGGTCTATGTTCGCCTCGACGGAAGTTGTTTTTCTCTCTTCTTATAGACTTGAAGTTGGCAGGCGGGGGTGGCGGCGGACGAACATTCTGATAGGCAGGCGAGCGGGGCGGCAATGGAGCGATCCTTATTCGCTATCGAAGTCTCTCCTGATGTGTCGACCTCCCTCCGTCTTCGCCTCCATGCCGTCGATGCTTTCTCCTTCCGAGTTGCCTTCACCCACGCGAATGCTCTCCGACGGTGATAAGCTTCGTTCGTTTAACAGGACTCAACACCGGCTTAGCCCACGGGGCTGATACTTCTGTGTGTGTGTCTGTCTGTCTGTCGGTCGCACTATCTTCAGGGCGAAAGAGAGCCGGGAACGAACGAGCAGAGCACACAGCGAACGGTGCCGGTTAGTTGTCGTAGCCAGTCGGTCATGATGAGGCAGGCAGAAAGCGATGCAAGAGTAGCAACGAAAGCGAGCCGACGAGAGAGTCAGCTAATCTAGTTATTTGCTCTGGTAGTCAATGACGTTCCGAAAAGAAAAGCGTCGGCAAGGACCGAGGTCTCTTCTAACGAGAGAACTCTCTCTCGGCTCCTGTGTGACTTATCCCCGCCCGATCTCCTTCCGTTACTCAATTTCTCCGAGACCACGTGACGCTTGAAAATCTGTCGGCGAGGACGTGAGCTACACCAAATGACTCCCACGTTCCGTTCAGGGAACGGCCCGGCCGAGTGGTTTGCCTCCGCGGCGGGCCAATAGCTCTCCCCGAACGGCGGGAGCAACACCGGGAGTACATTGGAGTCGATTGAAATTCATTATTAGAGAATATCGTTACACTAAAAATAGAACTCCCAGCCGGGCAGTGCGAGCGGGAGGCCGCCAGGCCTGCCTGGCTGCCTGCCGGCTAGCTAGCCGCTTGAGTGGCTGCTTAATAAAAACTCGTGGACGCTGATCGCTTCGCCCGCTAAGGAATGAGCTCTTAAGGCGCTTGAAATGTGCAAATAATTCCCTGGAGCGATCAGACGGAGCGAAGCCCATCGGCCTTAATCAGCCCATCGCCGCCGGTCGCCTTCCCCTTTCGCACGCGATAAAAACACAGATTCGCTCGCTGTTTTGTGGTAAACATCGACGTTGTATGAACGACAAACAAGAGCACTGTCTCCGTGCCAAGATTAAGGCATCCGGTTTCGGGCGACTTGATCCTTCACTCCGAGCATCCATCAACGACATCCGAGCTTCAAAGTGCATCGCGCGCGACCATTGGCCGGGCCGAGCGACCGGGAGGGACGTGTGAGCGGGAATTTTTTCCATGCTGGCGCCGGACGTCGACGAATGCTCGGAGGAGGAAACAGGGAGATATTTCCCCGTTTCCGTCCGTAGCCATGGCGTCGGTCTATCGGCCGTCGACTTCATCTCAAAAGTTCAATGACGTCAAAAACTCAACATGGCCTCCGCCAGAGCTCACTGACACCGCGTCGGCGGTTCCTGGAGAACTAACTCCATTTCGGCGACGGGATCACTGCCTTACTGAGCTTTGCGGATCCCGGAGGAATATTCACCAGTCTTCGTCAGATTGAAGTTGTCAGGACGTGTGGACAACTCGTCGGGAGGACTTGGTGTCAGGCCCAGGATCCCTGGCCATGGACACGCGCAAGGTCACGAGACGGGGTCGACCTCCCCTTGCGCAGTGGGCAACTGGGAAGACGCGGAATCACACCGCTCGGACGAATGCTCATCGAGTCCAAGATCCTCACAGAGAAGCTCTCCATGCTCATTAGAAAGCTTGTTCGGACGACATCCAGTGAACTCCATCTAAAGCGCGGGAGCTGCATCGGGCGGAACAGTTGTTCGTTTCCTTTGAGCGCGGGGACCCAGCCCGCTCGTTACAGCTCCACTGAGCTGAAAGCAATGCTTCGACGCGGAATTAAAGATCACAACCGGTGTCGCTCCTTTCGGCAAAGGACTCGGGGGGAGGACGACGCTGTTGAAGAGACGCCAAAGTGTTGGGCACCGAGAGCAAGCTCCTCCTGAAAAATAACACGGCTGACGCAAGTTTCCGTTTGAGTTGCCGATGCGAGGAGCAAAAACAAGCGAGGAGGAAGACTTGCCTTCGCGAGCCAGCTCAGGCGGAGGAGCCGTGCTGCAACAGATGTTGCGATGTCTTATCCTTGCTCGAGGCCATGAATTACACGCGAAATGCGAGACGCTTACGAGATCCCTCCGGTGGCGCAAGCCGCGGCTGCGACGAGTGGGCGAAGGGTTCTCCGTCGCGCCTCAAGCGACGCTCCTGGCACGCGAGAGCTCCGGTGTTGTTCGCTCTTCCGTTTTCCGCGACTTCCAGGCTCCCCGAGCTCGTGGGAATCGAGTTCGAGCCCATCGGAACATTTCACGGAATCGTCGTGTCCCGAGGCCTGCAGGAACTGGTGACCGCTCGCAGGGAGCCTAATTCCAGTCGGACTCTCCGCCGACTCGGAACGGGAGTGCCGGTGCTCTGTTGGACTCGCTCGCTGGCAGCCAAGGAGAATCTATTGAGAGAACCTAATCTCCGAGGAAGGTGGACATCCTCTCTAATGGCCGGTGCGTGGTCTACAGAAAGGACTGTCTCGCCAGCCGCCCAGCAAGCCACCCGCTCGCCGGCCGGCGTGCCTACGACCAAACAGTCAGCCACGGCTTCCATTAAATACAAAGAGCCTGGATTGGTGGGGTAACTCCTGCTCGACGTGGTGTGTCTTCCCGCCTCACAAAAAGTCACTCTTTTGTCCGTTCCCTGAGCGGTGGCGGTCTTGGAACCGGTTTGCTGTGTCTGAGAGCAAAACTATCCCTCCCGTCCACTGGCAGTAGTTTTTAGAGCTCGCCCGGAGCTGTGCAGACTCAAGTGCGGGGGTCAGCGGCCGCTATCGCTGCGTCCGAGTTTTGACGATGGTATTCCGGCCGCAACAGTGTGTCGCAACGCCTGAAAACCGAAGAGCTGCGTGGACAACGGCTCGATATCTCACTCGCGGCTGAATCCGCGAAAAAGGCGATGGACGGAGCAGAGGACGACGAAGTGGATCCAGGTCCATCCGCCGACTGGCCCGGGAACGGTTTCCTGCCGAAGAGTGAATTTCTGCTCTCCCCGAATCAGTCCCGCTAACGACCCGGCTGGAGTCCCCACGGTCGAATAGCCGCGGGGATTCCGAATTTCCCTTTTCGTCTCATTGTTGTGCGCCCGAATCAGCGGATTCCGGATCTGCGTCGCGCTTGCATTGTGCTTTGCGAACAACGCTGTCCCCGTTCCTTTCGCTGGATCGATACAAAGTTAATACCGTTTTTTATTAAGCCCGCCTCGTCGCCGGTCCGACTCAAACACGGGCGAGTTCCATTTAGGGACATTAGAGACGGCGCGGGGAAACTCCATTCACCACCACCACCCGAAACATTCAGTGCCCTTCCGCGTCAGCGCTGCAATGCCACTCGCCGGCTCGCAAACCTCACTCAATGTTGGGCCCCGGCTCGCTTGAGGGCCGCTCGCTTCGGGGTTCGAACGAACGGCACAAAAATTGCCCTGTAAGTAACGGCGGGAAGCTGCGATTCCAGAGAACGATGCACCGCAGAGAAAAACCACCACACGCTCCCGATAAGTTCTGCTTCTGTCCATCATCTTCCCGCGGTAGCTGCAGCACTGCCGCCGGCGGTAGGAGGGCTCGCTGCGTTGGCCACGAGAACTCACCAGTCCTAGAAGGCTCGACGATACAAACGGGCGGAGGACCGAGTCGGCGTCGAGCGGGAGTTTTTAGCGAGGAGCCCACTGCCTCGCCGTCCGGGTCTCGAGCGAACGGACTCCTGCCCAGGACGGAGGAGAACACATCCGGGCCGGGGCGGTTCCTCGATGAAACAAAGGAACAGTTTTTCTCCCGTTCTCGGTGCGTGGAGGCTGACTCCTGAGGTTTCCAAACTCCGGGATCCGTTGACTCATTGCTGGGTCGGTGCCGAACCCGGATCCTCGATTTGAAAAATCGCTGCGAGCCCTGAGCAAATAAAAGATTATTGGGGTGCAGTTAGCGCTCAAATCAAAACTTCTCGCTCAATAAAAGAGTCGGCGCTGGCGCGGGCTCGGGCCAGAGTTCAATTTTTCCGAGTCGCCGATCAGTTCCGAACATTGTTGAAATCCTCTCGCGGGGACCCAGGTTTTCCGAAATCTTAACCAGGGAACCGGAGCTTGCACCGAGCGCTCAGTGATGCCCATTTCGGAGATGATGTTTCATCGATGCCCACGAGATCCTGGAGGACGGTGGGTGCGAGCAAGCGAGGAGCTCGAACCTTGATGTCAACGGCCGTTCTAGGTGGGAATCGACGAGTTCGAAGAAGACCGAGCTCGATTTATGTAGATATGTGTAAGGAGGGAGACGAGAAATATTTGGCTTCTTTCCCCGCGTCGTTCCGCACGCGGATGGTCCATGCGGCCATATCCCGTTCTGCTAGCCGTAAAGCTAAGTCATTGAATAATTCAACACAGCGCGGCGCTGGCGGGGTGGTTGTAAAGCAGTAAAGAGGTAAAAAGACCCTTACCGCGGGGTCCGTGCGTGTCCAAAGAACATTTGAGCGGACTGCGTAGAAACGAGTTCAAATAAGCTCGAGAATGTCTGATAACTCTCTATTGACTTTCGTTCTTGTTCGCTCGTTCAAACGGGAGAAAAATTCAAACGAGCACGCAGTTGCCATCAGCAACGTCCAGCTGATTAACATCTGATTTCTTCCCTCTGCCTGAGCGCGAAGCACAACGCTCTTCCCGTTGCGTCGGCGGAGCCCGAACCTTGTTCCTCACTGGTCGTGATGAGGTAGCGCGGTTGGATTTCTTCAGAGTTTTCCTCCAGCTACATATATCGTCAAAGCGAGCTTCACGAAGCGAGCACTGGATGTTGGAGTACCTCGACGAAGAAAGCTCGAGGGAGAATATACGGTCCCCCTCGCATGGAGGTCCTCCTGCTCCTCCTCGGATGAGGTATTCGGGAAAGGTTGCGAGTTTCATCGTGCAGGTCAGCGCCGGGAGAACAGAAATCGAGGATTTCGCTCGGACGTGCTCTGAAGCTTGTCCGGGTGATTGGAAAAGTTGGGCTCCGACCAAACTGGCGGTTGCAGCGTCTCTCCCTGGAGCCGTTGGTCGAGGTGGGTGTTTCCGCCGGTCGGGGCATCCGTCTGATTCGGACAAGCTGTCTGCTCCTCGAGGGGTTTTTCTTTTTCTCTTCGGAAGCTTTCGGGTTTCTCTCGTCGTTCGAGAGCCCCAGCTCGCAACCTGATCTGACTGGGGGCTGTCTGAAGCCGCGACCCGGGCTCATCGCTGACTGGTATCCAGGCTGACTGACGAATCGCATACCGTGTCATGGTTTGGCTCGGGTCGTTGTTTGTGCGTTCGCCTCGCGGAATTTCCTGCGTACCTGTCTGCCTGCCAGGCCGAGCCCGTCGATCCGCTCTCTGCATCGCCGCCTCGACGACAGCCGCGCAAATCTAATTCAGATGAAAGGGAAGAGCAGGAAACTCGCTCGTGGCTCGAGACACAGATTCAGTTCCAGATATTTGATGTAGGCGCATCTCGCACGCCAAGAGTTGGCGACGGGTATCGCTCCTCTAGCTGTTCATCGACATTCCTGTGAATATAGGCCTCGAACGATGGAGATCCATCGCGTCGCGTCTCCATCTTCAGCGCCGCTGCAAACGGCGAGGGATTGACGACGCTTCTGAACGTGACGAAGAGATTCTTCTCTCCTCTCGGATCATTTCGGAAGTACAAAGCGGCCTGTCCGGATCAGGTCGAGCGCGAAGGGATGACGGAGTTCAGAAACGCATGCGTGCACTCTTTCGTAGTTTTCGAGGAACGATCTTGTATACCGGCTCACTCAGCTCACCAGGTTCTGAGCTCTTTAGTCCTCGCTCGCTCGAACAAGGCGGCTATTCATCGCAGCGGACGCAAAACCCTTCGTGCTCGCTGTCTCTGCGATAAGCCGAACGGTGGTTGGTTGGTTGGTTGGTTGGTTGGTCGGTCGGTCGGTTCGTTCGTTGCCAAGTTGGCCAGGACGGGGTTGATAATCCACGCACGATAAGAACTACAAAGTGACTGCGGCGGGCTTTCAGCCCCTACTGTGAAGTCGACAGCAGGGCCGTGTTGCCGGCCGCTCTCCTGCCCCTGACCGGACGGTAGTCTGCGAGCGTTTTCGCTCGATTTTTTCCAAGGATTACAACAAGCAGACATTCCCGACGTCGCAGTCGAGCCACACAAAACTTCATCCTTATTCCTGCCGTTTCGAGCCATGTCGCTTCGGGGGCGGCAGCGTCCGAGTTGCCAAGGACCACAACGCGAGCATTGTTGTGAACGGAGAGAGAACGCAATGCCGCCCATGCCATCAACTTCCTATGATGAACGGCTCCGAGCATCTCGCGTGTTTCGGGCGAGTTCAGTCGTCGTTGTAACCGCAAGTGCTGCCCCAGTGTGGCGCGCCCATTCTCCCGCGGGCTGCGAGTAGGTTGTGGGCTGACGGCAGCGGCGGCGGCAACGACGACGACAACAAGAAGGAGAAGAAAACGAAACACATAGCGCATGACGAAGATGACAGCGTCCGCTCCCCGAAATTCGTGAGGGACAACGTCGTCGACCCGTCGTTGTCACAGTCGGCGGCGAACAACGCGTTCGCCATCAAATACTACGCCCGTATCGCACGGGGAGACATAACGAGATGACGTAAGACACCCGAATGGCTCGGTCGGTCACAAATACCTCCACATGGTGAGAGATGTATGGTTATGGGCTTGGATGGATAGCACAGCGGAATAGCACCGACTCGGGACATCTGGCTCCTGATGACTCCTGTGCCTGCAAGGCTGGCGTGTTCTAAACTCTGATGTACGTTTCCTGTGCGAGCCTGGAGCGAATTTCACGCATCTGTAACCTTATTCAAATTCCCTTGGAAGCAGAAGAGAGGAATTCCGTGCGTCACCCATAGTCACAGTTTTTCTCCGTTTTCGGCAGATTTCAGTTTGCTTATCCTCACCGTAGACGGGCAGCCCGAGGCGTTGTGCAGCCGGAGCTCCTCCTCCTCCTGCTTTTTCGTTTCTATTCTTCGCGACGTTTTGCTCTGTCGCTATATTCAGCTCCTTCTCCTCCGTTCTCCTCGCAGTCTGAATTTGCATGTCCTCTACCCCAAGGCGGGCTTCACGTGCACAGCGGATTGCTGACAGCCCCGATAAACTTTCTGACACCTCCGACGCCGATACGGCATTTCACAATGGGCGTACGACAGCTGCCAAAAGGGCATTCGGGAGACGAGTCGCCAGGAATCCGCAGCACTTTTCGTCGGCAAGGGCAGCGGTTACGCTGATCGGCATCGGACCGTATTCCAAGACGCTATTTGAGCGAGGAGGTTTCCGAGCTCGCTGTTGTGCGGCGATTTCGGAAAGCTCGCCAATCGTCGACTTCCGTGAGCGGAGGCCGCAACAGGCTTCGGAACCGAACCGGCAGACCGCCGTCCGAGGGTGGCGGACAAGGCCTTCTCCAACGGCGGCTCGGGAGCTAAATTGAAACGACCGGGAGCTAATCGAGGACGGTTGAGAGCTGTTACGAATAGCTGGCGGCTTTCGGCGGTTTCCTCTCTTTCAGCAATCGTTCTCGAATTATGAGCGATCGTCATGAGCGGAAACGTCTGTGCGATAATATCCCGCTCCTGTCAACGTCAGTTTGATTAATGTTTCCCTGGACAACAATCGCAGGTGGATTGAGGAGAAACAAGCAATCTGCGTGCACGATCATCAACGTCGTCATCATCATGGCATTCCGCGACCAGCTGCTCGGGACAGGCCGGGCTGGAGCCCCGAGAGCTCGCGGGACCGCCCCGGTGCTCATATGCGCTCCCGGGGACAATACATCGAAGCGAACAGCTCCCTCAATGAGTCGAGGGCGGTCAGCTCAGCTGGACGCACAGGGGGTTCGAACCCCGAGTTCCCATCTTCCGCATACGCCGGCGTTCGTGGAACCTGTGCTCGCGCAGTGTCCTCCGCGCATCGGACGCCGCCCGAATATTTTCACTGAGCGAGGTCCCTGCCCGGATCGCATCAGGCAGGACGTACACGTATCGGCTCCTCGATTCGGAAGTGTCTCAAAGGCTGTAGGGGATTTGGTGGGGAAAATGTTTCAAGATAGTGAGAGGCGACGTGAGCTCGCTCGCACTTTCCAGAGCCCCTCCTGAGCCTTCCCCGGTGTTGGCGGGCGAGAACCTGTCCGACATTTCCGGAGCCGCCGCCGCCACCGCATATGGACCGATAAAACGGAATTGCTCCCGAGTCTGAGAGCGAAATCTTCGATTTCGGAGCGTTTGCACCGTCGCTCGTTAGTACAATGCGGTATGCTTCTCTCCTCTCGCGCTCGACGAGCTCGCCCTTCTTCCACGCCAAAGGCTCATCGGGGGGAAGAGGCTCTGTTAGTCGAGCATCCCTCGTCGTTGCACTCAGCCGAGCCGCGCATTCTGAAGCGCTCGAGAGTCCGCACTTCTACGATTCAACGAAGTTGCCATCGTCGTTATGCGCGTCCTCGTGAAGGATTCAATAACGATTGTACCTGAGATTGGCGGGCTTATTTCGCATGCAGCTGTTCCAGTGGAAAATGAGGCCTTCATCGCTCACGGGCCATGATGGAAGCAGCAGAGCTAAGCCGTCATCGTCTATGAACCAAAAGGGTTTCATGAGCCGGAGGGTGGCGTGAACCCGCGGAAAAAGGGCGCGATCGTGCTCTTGCCGAGGCGGACGTCCATCGAGCGAGCGGGCCGGGTGGCCAGCCACCCGGCCAGCCTTTAATCTCGCGCAGCAAAACTCTGATCTCAACTTCTCGTAGGACAAGATGGAGCACCCTGCGTACCCCACGGACTCCGCTCTGCCCCATCGCGGTACAAATTGCTGTTCTCCCGGACGTCGACATTTCGGAGTAGCTGTACCCGCTCGAGTTCGACTTCCGTGAATCTCGAGTTTGTGCGTAGACCGTAGACGCTCGTTCTTGACCTGGTCCTGAGCCTCGGTCCTAGTAGGTGAAGGTCCCCGAACGCCGATGGAGAACATGTTGCAAGTAGGCTAACGCCGCGGACTACTCCCCATGATTCGTTCTTCATCACCAGGATGACAGGACCGGTCTTTCAGATTTGACGCTCTACCGGGGAGCTTCTCTCATCCTCGAGCTACGCTCATCTGATGCGCGCCGTTTTCGATCTCCGAAACACGAAAACTCGAGCCGCTTCGAAGGTCGGTGGCGCACTCAACGAGAACGAGCAGGGGAATTCAAACAAGCGAATCGAAATATGCATCAGTATCCAGTGGAGCCGCAGCGGAAAGCCCTGGAAGCAGATCCTCTCGCTCCTTTCTCCGGCAAGCGTTCAACGGGCAGCTACGAAGAGTTCCCGGCACTCTGATCCCGAACGCACACAATGATTATTTCTAATGTTTCTCGCTCACCAGCTCCCCGGTTGATCAGAGCCGGACGATTTCTTATCGTTGCAGCGGCTCTCTTTGCGATCACCAAGAGCGGCAGCACCACATTTCAACGACGGCAATAGAGCGGAGCGGGGACGAAGGAGGGAGCGGCTCGGCTCGATTTGTTCAAGCTGCTGCCGGTCGTTTGGAACGTAGGATCACCCGCGCCCCGCACCGTCGTCGGCTGTCCCTGCCTTGTCTCTCGGAGCGGGCATCCGTCGGTTCGTCCAGGACATCATCCATATAACTTCGTTATCCAACCCGATGTAACGTTTGCGGAAACACCAAGACAACGAGATTAAGGTCGGTCGGTCGGGAGCGGCTGACAGAGCGCAGCCTTGGCAGCGTCGCAGAAGTTCGAGTAGGATATTGTGCCTTTCGGCCATCGTCGCAAAAACGTTGGCTTTTCCCCCTGGGATGGGGCCATATCGCGCAGATCCTTTGATTTGAAAGTGAACACCTGCCAGCGGCGCGAAAGGAAACTGACTGCGGCCCTCTCGTTTCCTTTGATGAAACGAGGGTTTCTGACAGACTGAAGGGTTGAGCTGCCACAGCAAGCTTTGGATTCGCTGACAGTCGGCGAGGAAGGCTCTCGGCGTCTCCCCTCCGGAGCTTCATTAGGCCGAAGGGGCGGCAACCTCAGGAGGAAACCACTCGCCGCGTCGCTCCCATCCCTGCGCGGCCCAGATAGGCTCTATTACCATAATAGGAACAATGCACTGCGCACATGAACTGAATCCTTTCATATAAAATCATTTTGATCCGTTGGACGGCGGCAAAACGAAGCCGGCTGCCTGCACCGATCAGCTGTTTACGTAAATATTCGATGGATTCCAGGAACGTTTCCCGCTTTGTGGTCGAGAGCGCGGGAGCTGTTTCCTGCCCGCATAGCTGGTGTCTGTCCTCAACCCTTCCGCTAGCGATTCGATCCCAACCCACGGTGGCGTTAACTCCCATTCTATGATCCGGCCGCATTGGCAAAACGCTCGATTAGTAGCAGGGGAAGCGAACCACTGGTAGTTTCTGCTGGTGGTGCAGCCGGGGCTGGCTCACATCGGCGCAATGGTTGGGAGAACTCCCGGCCAGACCCCAACTGCAGCTTCGTAATGAGCAAATGCCGTGATTTCGACGTTCTGTGACCCCGCAGCCGCCTGTGCCACCGCGAGCAGCGGCGACGCTAGCAGCAGGAACAGCTCTTACTTCTCTGGGCACCAAATTGAATCTTGGCCAAGCGAAGCCCTTGCGGGAATTGACGAATTCTATTAGAAGTTTGCTGAAACCCTCGCCGCATTGTGGTATTGCGTGGGCGGGCGGGCCTTCGTCGCGAGAACACATTTGTACAAAAGACTCGCTGATCCGCACGCCTCACTCCGCTACTTTTCCGCGTCTGGTAATGGAAATATGGACCCACGCTTATCCAGACTAGGTGCGAACCGAGGCCAGGGAACGGGAGGAACAAAGCCAGGAATGCGTTGCGTTTGGCTCACCTCTATTGGCTGTTGTTCGGAACCCCGGCGTCGACAACGCAGGAGAAAAACTACAACAACGGCGGTCGCGAGGACGACAGCGACCGAAACCACGACGACAGCGCAAACAGGAAACCAATTGACTGTGGACTCTGGTTTTCCTTGGTTTTTTCTTCTTTCTCTCTCGAGGAGATAGACCCCGTACGGAGAGGCGCGAAGAAGAGGCACAAGAGACAGGCCTTATCCTGTGGCTGATGTAATATTTACTCAGAGTCTGTCGTCGTCGTTGCCGCCGCGCCGCCGCAACCATCACCACAGCCTAACTGTGGTCTTTGTAGACATGCCTTCCTGTCGTCTTGTTCCCTTATCCCTTGTTCCCTTCCCGGAAGACTCCGCTAGGAAAAACACCGAAGGCGAAAAACAACCTCGTTACTCACGGTGCTAACAAGCTGTTAGCTCTCATCAAGGTGCCAAGTCATGCCTTGGAATATTTATTTATCCAGCGCAGAGAACGTTCGGGACTCATTTCCCCCTCTCTCGTTTGGAAAGCAACTCAGAGAGCACGGCGTTCCGCACCTTCATCAGCGACCAATAGCCGAGCGAATCAGATGAATGGCGTCCTCATCGACTTCACGATTCGCTTCGAACAGGCGTCACAGCCGAGAATACATTGCAATAGCGCTTTGGAACGACGTCGACGGAAATTGCAAAAAGGCAGCTAAAAAAGAATCCTCACTTCTTTCATGTTCGCAGAGCCTCAAAGCCCTGGAGTTGATTTTGCTTTTGTCGATTCTCCGCTGTCGACAAAAGCCAGCTCAAAGGTGACACAGTTTGCGGAGCGAAGTCTGCAACCGGAGCGACTCGAGCAATGTCTCCAGCCGACCAAGTTTTCTGCGGGATCTCCTAGAAGCCCCGGAGATATCGTATTGGGTTTAGTCTGAGACGGCAGTGGAACGAATGACGACCGGCCACCCCGCCGGGCCAGCTCGATCCGCTGGAAAACGAACTTCGATCGTTTCTCGGGTCCCGGTGGGAGAAGCCTTTGTTTGATGCATTCAATGCGTGTGACCAGACGACGGTGATATCTTCGCGGTGCGGTCGACCGCACCGTGGGAATTCCCAATCTCAGCCGATGCATTGCTGGAACGATATTTGCTGTCGACGGCCACGCGGAGCTCCGGTACAGCACTCCATGGATTCATGGCTTCCTTGGCGGCGATACTTCTCCGAGGAGGGAAGAGGAAAACAAAAGCAATCCGAGGACGATCCTTGAAAGAACTCTCTTAATCCAATGTGAGCTTATTCCCCGCTTGCGGAGAATCTGGCAGGCTCTGATGTGATCAGAGGAGCCTGAAGAAACAAAAGCGAGGTTTGTTGTCTGTCAATTTGCGATCATTCGTGCTCGAAAGGAGATCGGACGACGAGACTTTGCAGGGGAAGCCCGAGAAAAAGAGTACAAAGAAGAGAGCTTTTTCCTCTCCATCGTCAACAAGTAAGCGACCGTTGATGCGGAAGTCACTGTCGACGATGCCGCCGCTGCTGCCGTTATCAGCCGTCGTCGAGTTGTCCTTCCTCTGTATCAGGCTGTCTAACACCATCTCCCAGCTCGTTTTCCTTGTCGTCCCATTCTTCCCCGCCCGCGTCCCACTCTCTTTGTTGGCATCCCTGTCAAGACGACAGTGACTTTCAGTACAACCACCGGCGCCACCAGCTCGGGCTGTAGTGGTTGCTGCGCTGGCTTCGGTATCAGCACAAACTCGAGCAGGGAGAACATCATTATACAAAAGGACATTTCACCTTCAAGGAGGAGAAACAAAAGCCTCGAAAGAATCATGGAGGGGGGGAGGAGGGAGGGAGAACGACGCAGACTACGAAAAGGACGACGAAAATGGCGGGACAAAAGAAACGTCGAACACAGAGACGATCGCAGTAACGTATAATGAAGGAGAACCAGGGGAAGGAACGAGCAAGGCAAGCTGAGGAGGGAACGGATTGACGTGTTCACTTCGACGAGCCATGAATTTTGATAGGGCGTCGTGCCCGCGAGGCAAGGAGCCGAAGACAGCTCACATGCTGCTCATACAGCAGAGGACACGACGGATGGAAACGTGCGTACGTTTCCTCAGAAGATATCGGACTCAGATAGGAAGCATATTACTTCGAAATCGGGGCTCGACGTTCGCTTAAGCTCGGAGTTGGATGCTTTCATGGTTGAGGTTGAGATTTTCTGGTTGACGAGACACCAGCGAAAAGATGCCCAGATGAAGAGAGACGGGCGGGCGGGCAACCATCCACCGCACACAGCGAAAGAGGAATGCAGACAGGGTGGCGTTACGCTGGCTTCTATCGCAGATACGCTCTCCAACAGGCCGGCCGGCCGGCGGACGGGCCGGCAGGGTGTGGCATCAAGTCGCCGCGTAACCAAACTTGCCCGCCGCCCTTTTCCCGGCGCTCGTTCGTCCCCCCCCCCCCCCCCCCTCTCCCCCCCCCCCCCCCTACTGATCGCCTGCCCGCTTGCCCCCTCTCTCAGTGGCTTGTTTGACCCCTCGTGACTCAGATTCTTGGTCGCATGACGGTGTTGCGCCATTTGTCTTCTAATGGCTTATTCTCGGCCGATCATCGCTTGGCGATTCGAGCTTCTGCGAAGGTCCTCATCCGTGGGTAACCGTTTGTACATTGTACAAGCGTATGTCTCCGCGTCTGTCGTGTTCTTTCTCATTGGGTTTTCGCACTTCATCATCGGGTTGATTGGAAAAGGAGCCACCTCGAGGATTCGGATGGGCCCGGCCCGTAAGTCCGATTTTCGGAATCCAGGAACTGTATTATTCGTGACAATGATTTCGCCCATCAGAATCAGGTTCTGCCGGAGCATGCCGAAGGCGCTTCGTGTTTTTCTGTATCCCCCCTCTGTCAATACGACCGGAGATATTTCCAGAGTCACCTAGCATCACTTTGTGTCGGCTGTTTGGGATGGTTGCGCAAGAAGCGAACAGAAAGTACGTCGTTCGATCTTCGTTCGGACGAGCTTGAGTGCAGAGGTCACCAAACTTGTTTCTTGTTCAACGCTTCTCGGAAGCGGACGAGTCAGAGCAATCAGGTCTCGAGAGTTGCTTGTCGCGTTCGGCGGCGACTTGAAGCCGAGGAACGGGCCGCTGCCCCACCGTCTTCATCATCGTCTTCAGAGGGCGCCGTTGTTGTCGTAAGGATAACGAGACGTGAACGACGCACACCCACACACTAGAAGTAGGAGGAGGCATCGCGTCGTTGTTATGTTTGCTCATCGTTCGGTTAGCGGGGGAGCGAGGAAGTTCCCGCACTGTTTTTCCGCACGACGGTTCCCTGATATGCGGAGCGGGGTTCGGGAGTGCACGTTCTACACCGTGCACGCCTGTTCGCCCGTGTGGCTGACTGGCTGCTTCCTTGAGGCGCTTTCATGGCGGAGGAAATTTCGTCGCACGACTCCGATCTCGTCTGGTATGACATTCTCGCCCGTGGCTTGTGTCGTGGCAGGCAGTGAAGCTTGCGTCCCGATCTGGTTCGCTAGCCTGTTAAAAATACTCGGAAAGCGTCGTGATGGATCACTCAGCAGATTGTGCTTAGGCGTGGCGTTCAACGGAGACGTGTCTGCGCATAGAGTCACAGCGGCTGCGTCAGCTGCACAAAGTCAACGTTGCAGGTGGTGGCAGGCAGCGAACTATGCCAATAGATGTCAAATCGCGGCGAGCGAGGGCTTGCAGGAGGAAACTTGCGCTCGGCTAGCTTGTGACCAACTCCAGCAGGAGATAGCGTCGGACGAAACGGAGGGACCCTTTGTCCGTTCTGCCATTGACAGACTCGGCAAGCAAGCGATGGCAGGAAAGGCCATTAAGAATAGTGGGCGGAGTGAGTCGCGGCCCGTCGCTTGACTGCCGGCCGACCGGCCAGGGTGCCCTATCCTTTGCCTGCCCTATCCTTTGCCTGCCCGCCGGACTAATATCTCGGCGGCCACCAAGTGGACTCTAGGGAGTTCCGTCCACCTTGCCATCTGCCCGCTGCGCCGCGGCTCGAACGCCTTCTCGGTCTGCGCAGCTAGGTGGCGGACTGGCTGGTCAGCGAACCGGCGGCCGGAGCTGGGTGGAGAATGCTGCTGGCTCGGGTGTAGGTTGCTCGGATGAAAAGTTACCCTTCGATCGAACACCGAGCTCCGAATCTCAATCCGCCTTCACGATCGGCTTGAGCCCCCGCCGATTGGCTACCGCCGACGTGAGCGATCAGCACTAGACGTTGCACGTTGGACGACGTTCATGAGCGATGGGATCTCCATCGAAATCCCTCGATCGAGCCCAGCGGAATCAGCGAGCGCCGAGGATTGCCCGCCGAAGGTACGGCGAACTGTATCGGAAATTCCGACCGATCGGCACCACCTCAGAGCCCTCCGTCGGATCAGGACGGAGTTTTCGGCCGATCTACGGGGAAAGTGCGATGTGCAGCTCTCGGGCTTTTCCCGAATTTCCAGGGTCGGTCCCTCCCCCCACACGTTCTCAAAGATTCGTCTGGCCGGTCGAGCTTTGTGACGCGCGGATTGAGTCTGCCCTCCGTGAGACGTGCTCGCGGGGGAAGAACCTCGTCTTATGTCAGTTTTCGGGGTTAATCGCTCCCTTCTGCTGCTGGTCAAAGGCACGACGCGATTGAGCGTCACACAAATTGACACTGAGTTTCGATTGAATGCAGCGCTCTCCAAACAAGCCAAATCCCCGACACAATGTCTTCTTTAGCATGGTGTCACTTCCGAGCGAGGGATTTCACGCTTCATTGTACGACAACGGCCAAGCCGTCTGTCCCGATGTCACAATCGCAGTTGGAGCTGTCTAGCCTGTTTGACGAGCCCGGTTGGACCGACAGCCTCGACCCGGTTTCATCGGGCAGCGCAGGAAATCAGTGGCTGGCCTCGACCGCGGGCGAGTAGTTCCCGGCGGGAGCAGGGAAGCAAGCGGTTCGGATATCGAAGATGCCGAGTGAGGAGGAGAGCGATGTGGGGTTTCAGATGATTCGGGAATCTGAGGGAATCATTCACTGTGGAGGAGTGCAACGCTCGACGCCGGGAGTTCAGCAGACCGGGGCGGGTTTCTCTGATTTTCCGCGCGTTGATGGATGCGGGAGCGCGAGCCTGCATTCCATCATTCGGATTTGATTGATTCGTTTGCAGCACCCTCGGGCGATCATAGACCGCTGGTTGTTCGATCCGACCCAGTCCCGAGAAATCACTCGACTCCGACGAGTAAGTGCGGACACTAGGACTCGAGCTAACAACGTGCTTCCAAACTCTCCGGAGCGGCATCGGCACGTGATCAACAGTTGTTTCCGGAGCCGGCGATTGCGCTCCCGGATTTCCCGGAACCCCGCGGCCCATGTATTCTAGCCACGCCCTTGCGGAACACATCGAATGAGTGTTACCAACAAGTGCATCTAGTGGGAGACCAACTCGCTGATCGAAGTATGCGGAATGGAATGGGGGAAAAACGCCAACTCATGACTAGGAGCGCAAAGTAATTTGTTCGTTATGCGACTGAATAATTTAATAGGACTGTTTTTGTGCCAATTATTCCGTTGCCAAATGGAGTCCGACCGAGTCATTAAGAGCCGAGCCCTTCCACCGTACGCTCGCTCACGCAGCCGAGCACAGCACAATTGAGCAGAGCTGAGTTTCCGGAGCGCGAAGTGTCGCTCGCTGTCGTATATTATGGATTAGGAAAACTTTCGCTGGCTTCGTGCCCTTGCTCCCCGGTCTCCACACTTGCTCCTGTCCCTCTGGCCCGCCCCGGCTCGGTGGGAGAAACTCATTCTGAGACAACGGCTCGCCAGGAACATGTCGTTTCACTCAAACTCGGTCGCTTATCGCCGTCGCGCAAACTCTCTCCCTGACGGCGTTCCAAACAGCGGACACCGCAACAAAGGAGGAAACGGAGGAAAAAAACACACGCGCGCTCAAAACTCCAACGGATCCATGCTGGGTGCGCGTTTCCCCGCGTCGCCCGGCAGAGATCAGGTCGATTGATGTTCCGGCGCATGCGACCGAAACCCGCATCGTGCACGGAGAGTTTGTGGCATCCTCCACATCTTTCAGGCGGCGCCATGCCCGACACCCTGGCCTGTCCGTGCTCAGCCGCCCGAAGGTTCGCCTCCTCGACTCAAAGGATTTGAAAGTTCCATAAAATTTTAACGAGCCCTGAAGCAAGATGGATGACTGAGAGCGGCGCGGCGCGCGCTCCCCGCAAGGACCAAGTGAAGTCGGCGTAGGCGTTGTTATCTGCGTTTAGCCGCCGCTCCTACAGGGGGCTCGCTCGAATACAAACTCATCTCGAAACGTTGTTCGTCTCTTCCTTGCAACGGTCGCTGTCGTTTCATCGCTGGCTGTCATGGCGCGTCTTTGTCGTGCATCCAGACGCCGATAACGCGGCTCACTCGTCCGGCGGTGGAAAGTCGTCGTCGTCGTCGTCGTCGCCGTCGCCGCCGACGTCGGAAGTAGAGCTTTATTTGCATCGAAGCTCCAAGGTGGGAGGGAAGATGAGCGAAAAAAACAGCCAGCTATCCGCTTTCCCGACACCAGAATCCCCCAGGAGCGGCAGTGAACGGCCAAAAACTCTGTCGAGAGCTGCCCGCTCGCCCGTATGTTCGCCCGATCCAAAGGATAAAAATGCTTTCCGGGATTTGGCCCCCGCCGGCCGGTAGCGACGAGGCGCGCCACTCGTCCTCCCCACGACGAAGCGAAGCAGCACACGGAAGCTTCGCGAGGATTCCAAATCTAAGCCTCTGGTTTTCTGTGGTGGGCTGCATCCGATGTTCGACTTCTCCGGTCCACAGAGCGTTCAACTCGCCACCGCGGCAACCGACCACCATTTGGATTGCCATCCTCGGCAGACAGGCCCGGGCTCCGGCCCGAGCGCGGACCCGGCTTCCGGGGAACAGGGCTCTTGGAGCCAGCCCTGCTCTCCGACTTACTCGATCATTCGCCAGCGCGTTTGTCTCCGCGCTTAAGGAGCCACATCCGTTGCGCGACCAGTTGAAGGAATTCCCCGCTAAAGGTGGCGGGGACTCGGGAACGCTTGAGACGCCCAGCGGATCAGAGAGTGCACTGACTTCTAACGGCCTACCGGGCGAGGAAGCGAGCGAGCCGGCGGTGACCGTCCGCAGCCAATCCCACTGAATGGCCCAATGGCAGAGTACCATATTCAACGCAATGGAATGGAATGCCTAACCAGACGACGGTAATAACGGCAGGAGCTACGGTCGGAGCCAACGGTCGCTGTGCCGCTGCATCAGCTAGCGAGCGAGTCTCCTCTTCGTTCGCTTTCTTTCCCGCAGATCGACCGAAAAGCGGGGCGGCGGAAGCAGCCCGCCGGTGGGGCTTTGGTGCCGTGTGTTCTCATCCCCCACCAGGTCGTTGTTTTTTATGGCGCACTGTGAGTGAGGAAAGGAATGAGGAGGGGATGATGTTCTCCGCCCTCACTCTCCGCGTGGCTTACGTATCCCTTCCTCTGGACCGCTCCCTCCGCGTATAGCGCGAGCTGCTTCACTAAGAAGAAAGGAGGAATACTGAATTAGCTTGAATAGCTCCAACCAGCCGGCCGAGTAGCCAAGCATGCGGACAGGGAAGCCACCGACGAACAAAATTCTGAGGAACGATCGACTTCCACCCACCGGCGGCGGCGTCGGCCACCTGCAGCCGACTCGAGGCTGTGGAGGCTGGGCGAGACCGACAGTTTCAGTCGCGTTTGGCTGCAGCTGCGCGGTCCCGGATCAAGATGGACACGAAGTCTCCCTGAGACGATAGCCGCTCCGAAAGCGCAAACGTGATACTAACAAGCATGACGCAATGTCTGAAAACAAGTTCCTAAATGAGGAGTGCAGAAGCACTTTGTTAATTGGCCACTCGGAGCTTGCGAGCAGGCGGGAGGGCTGGCGAGCTGACGTGAGAGCTTCTGCGTCAGCGAAACAGCAGCTGCAGCGAGCATCAATTGAGGAGCAAAGGAGACACGGGAAGTCCGGGCGGGATCGACAACATCAACGACGATTTCCGACTGGCCTCCTGCGCTTAGGCCGACCTGAGTGAACTTTCGAAGTCGTGCGGATCGCGATCTCGGCCGCGATGGGATATTTTGGTACAGGGAACCGGATTCAGAACCACTGTCTTTTCCCCGCACTAAATATCGAGAGAGACCGTGGGTGAACGAAGCCGCCCTGATTGGCCTTGCGCTTGTCAGAGTTCCGGGTTTCCCATCGACGGAGCCCCCCCCCCTCCCAACGATGCAGAAAACTAATCCATGAAATTACGTCTTTATGACGTTTGTCGATCCCTGCAGGAGCCCACGGTGGCAGGTACACAGACGGATGGTTCCGCAGTTACTGTCGACGGGTAGAGCACTCGCACAAAAACCGGTGGAAAAAAACTGTTGAAACTTTAACCGCGCTCTGTGGTCCCCTGCACTTCCTCTCCGCACATAGCCAGACAGATGAATTGGTTGATAGATAGGGACATGGTTAGGGTGGACTCACTGACAGATTGAGTGAGAGAACGATGAACGGAGGGACGGATCGCACATTGAATTGATTGAGCGATTGATGAAGCAACATACAACCCCCGATCAAGCCGACAATGGAGTTGGGACGACAAAGAGGTGGGTGGCGTATAGAGGCAGGGAGAACGGAGGGAGATCGTGGGGAAGAGCCGAAATGGAGAGCGAGCCGTGGCTCCCCTCGTCGGAAGTAACTTTATCGGTTTCGCAAGTCCCGCTCAGCGCGATTAACTCATCAGGCTCGGATCCAGAAGTTCTCAAATTTTCCCTCAGCGTTTCTGAAATGGATGGGAAACGGTGCTTCGGAAAAATAATGGAGCTCGCGATGCCGAGGAATCCATTGAAAAACGTACTCCATTCTGAATCTTTTGTTTTATTCCCGGAATACAATAGCATCGACCGCGGCTCGACCGGGGGTCCAGAGATCTCAAATCTGGCTAACTAGGGATCCGAGTAAGAAGTGTAGCCCCTGAAGATTCCAAAACGAGTTCACGGGATCTGTAGCACGGGGCCGGAAGTCGTTTCGACGGGCTCGGAAAGTAGCGAAACCTCTTCCGAAAACGGTTTAGGGAACAGTGGGATCCTGAGCTGATTCCCGAGCCCCTCAATCCTTGGGTTGGGAGGCTGAGTCTCATGCGGGCGATGTCAATGCACACGAATCGAGAAGTTGCCGCTCCGAAGAAGGCGAGAACTCGCCTATGCAAAACACTTTCACATTTCCTGCGGCCCGCCGATGCGAGTCTCACCCTCAGCAGCTGTTCCGTTTCGCACTGTTCCCTCGAACCGCTCAGAAATCATCGTCGGACATAGCTCAGCTGGGAAGGCCTGCGAACTGCTCCCACGAATCAATGATGAGACCGTTGGAGCTCGCGGAGTTTAGTGGTATGAATGATCTTCGGGCTGGGCTCATGATTTTTCGCCGAGAAACCGAAACAATCGGTCGTTCTTCGAGGTTCCCAAGTCGGCCAGAAATACGGTTCGCCGCATTTTCAAATCGCTCGCTCAGCTCGATGAATAACGGAGGATTCCATTGGACCAACTGGAAGAGGAGAACTTTTCCACCACCGCTCCCGTCTCACTGAACGTCGGAAGAACGAGGACTCGGTTCGAAGCGGCAAAAGGGCTGACGGGAGGCCTGCCTGCCTGCGTGCCCGCCCGCCTGCCCGGCTGACTGACTAGGACCGAAAGAGGAGTACAGGAGCGTGGAAAATATGCTGACATTTGCAAATGACTCCTAGGCTCTGTAAGGAAAAGCGGACGCGGAGAGATCCGTCGGCCGGGGGTAAGGGGCGCACGCACTTGGGGAGAAGTTCGGGCTCGACGAAAGAGGAGGGGACTTGAAAGAAGGACCGATTCAGGCCAGCAGACTGAAGAGGGGGTTGAAGAAGGGCTTCCAAGAGGGGGTGAAGAGGGCACGCCCTCAGACGGGCTGGAGGAGGGGACCCGAACGAGGAGAAGTGGAACTCACACAGGGTTCCTTTCCCGCCCTGACTAAAAACGGACCAAGACGAGAACGACACTGATGAATGACGTTAGAAATTGCCTTGTTCGTCCGACCGGCTACGTTCGGTCCTCAGCTGCACTCCAGCAAACATGGCGCTGTCGTTCCACATCGCCCAATGATACAACAAGGAACCAAGTCGTCCGGTGTCCGCTAAATCTCCTGTATGTAGAGCTCGGGTTTGTTCATTTCGGAAAACGCTTCCGTTCTCCTTTTTTTTTTTTTTTTTTTTTCATTTTGTTGTGGGGGTTTCGGTGAATGCATGGTGCACATGCACTGCTGTGACCATGCAGCTAGTGTGAGACTTGCAAACTCACTAAACACCGTATTCCCCCCGTCCCTCTTCGGGTCGGAAACCTGCCGAGCAATTACTTCGAAGACTTCCGTTCTCCTGGACTAAAAGAGCACGACCTTCGATTCGATTCCTCTCCGTCGAGCCCCGAAATTCCCCATGGCGCCAAGAATCATGCTCGGAGTTCGGTTGTGCCACGAACCCACCGGATCAGGACTCGTCATCCGAGTTCTCCTCGAGCGCTCCCTCGACACATTTCAGGACGTGGACGAAGCGTATGTGCTGCTGTTGAGTCGCCGTCCGCAGGCCTCACCTCAGACCTCGGCTTTGATATCGCGGTCACATTCACTGTCGGCTGGAGGAAATATTTTCGAATCGATCAGGGCGAGAAGCCGGTCACGGGGTCCTGGCGGTCGAGGAATCAGCGTTCGGGAGTCGGATCCTATATTTCTCCTCTGTTTTCGGGAGGCTTGAGGTCAGTACGTGGGCGGAATTTTTCATTCGAAGCTTTTCCCATTTGGAAGCAACTCCTTCACAGGCCATTTCTCCGGTGAGTGGTTTCTCAGTTTCCCCGAGGTTCCCTCCTCGGTTTGGCTGCAGACGTGGCCGCTTCCATCGTCGCAGGCATCGTTTGCGCCAACGTTGCCGGGCGGGCCGCCGCAGTTTGTCAGCTCGCGTGCAAACCGCGCACAGTCCGCTCATTCAGATTCCATTACGGGCGCGCGATGAAATACGCTTCACTTGTTTCCGTTTTCCCTCCGTGAATGCGATTCACTCTCGGGCCTCCTAATGCTCGTAGGGCTCTCTCGCGGCTCCTTCCGCCGGAGCTGCCACGGCGCTCGCCGCCTCCGCTCAGCTTTCTCGTTCCTTTCGTTCTCGTTGACTCTTCAACGTTCTCTAAGCGTTCCCAGGAGAAGTCAGGAGAGAAGGTTGGGACCGGTGATTACGGGTCCCTCGTAAGGGACCGGCTCATTCAATTACTCTCGGAAGGAAAGAAGGCGGGAACAAGCTGACGAAGAATAGGTAAGTTCTCTCCCGAAGAAGATGAGGACAAGAGCGTTTGCTGAAGTGGCTGTCGACGGCGGCGGCAGCAGCAAACCTGCAATTCGCCTCCAATAACAGGAACCATCAGAGGCGAGGCCGGACGACTACTCGCTACGCTCGCGATCGCGCGGCAGAGCACACGAGCCGGGAGGGAACTCGCTCAAGGAGGGATGCTTCCGTCTTCAGCGGAAGCCTCTCGCCAAGCGCGGCTGTGAGCTTTGTGGACATCGGTTCTCGCTTCTCCTTCCTCGGGCTCCCTGTTTGGGAACGCTGGGCCGGTGGGGACTCCTCTGAGAAAACCACAAGAGAGACGGGCGGAGCCTTGAATCACTTCCGCCCTCTGAGAAACAATGAGCCGCTGGAGCTTCTCTCGCCTCCAAAAGTTTTCTGAACGAATTCCGCCTCCTGTAACAATGTGTTGATAGATTCGACAGCTTCCTTCCAACGAGTTCGCAAACGTTTCGATAAGTGGATGGATAGGTCGCTGACAGCGGCGAAATTCTCGGGGGCTGCCATAAGAGGTTCTGTTCGGAGCCAGCGAGTTATCTCAGAGCGTGCGATCATCGGCGAGCCTCGTAAAATTTCAAATGAGCCGGACGAAGAAGGAGGGCTATTAGAATTTTCCGCCAGCGGGCTGCGAGTCAGTCGAATAACACCCGAACATTGTCTCTCTCTCTTTCGAGAAGGGAAGCGAGTCGAAAGCGTAATAAGTCGTGTATCGGGGGAATCGAAAGAGGGAAGCTTCCGCTTGTCTTCGAGAACGCGGAGGAAGTTCGTGCTCGATGCTCTACGCCGGGAGAGGGAACTCCGGCGTCTCGAAGAGCTTGATGACGGCGGCCAACCAGGAGTGGAATGGGAGTGTGGATAACATGCGCGGAAGCACCTCGCGGAGATCCGACCCGCTCGGGAGGAGACGACGAGCTCCTCGAGGAGGGTACTCACCCCGGATATGATGAGCGGGAGGGCCCCTCGTAGAACTTGTCGTAGATCCACTCACTCAAGGAGGTTGTGATGACGGAGTGACATCCACATCCACAAACAACTGATTGAGCAAGTTAACCGAAGCGACATCTCGTGGTCCCTGACTCCTCATCGTCTGCAGCGTGATTCCTGAAAAACATGCGCTACCATACGCCCTCGGAACATTCAGAGCGTATAACCGGGGATTCCTTCTACGGGCATGCGAAACAAACCAGAAGACCGTGGTGAGAGGAAGAAAGGTTCCTCCATGCAATGCAGGCTCCTGGAAAAGCTGAGGAACACCCAATATGACGTGGACGGGGAGAATCTGAGGCTCACCATTTTCCTCCATCGCATTCTGGGAACATTCCGGAATTGAAACATTGGAGACTTGCGCGCCGTCTACGCAGGCGGGCTCAGAACAATCCGAGGCAAGAACTCCCAGGCGAAGATTCTTCCCCGAAAATCAGAATTCGATCAGGTCAGACGCAACTCGCTGATGTACGGGTGAGGAATCGAGGAACAATAAGAGCGATACTCAGGGTTCCGGGGAGGAGAGGAAAGCGCGCGAAATCCAAGAGAACCAAGGAGGGCAAGGGCACTACCAGAGTGAGATCGGCAGAGTTGATTCGTTTGGATCGAGCGGAGCACGTTCCTCGCAGGATCTGATCACTGAACACTGATTGGGTTGGAACAATCTCAACTCGTCAGTATCCTTCGGAGGAGAAGCTCACCGCGTAGGCCGAGAGGGTGACGACTGGCTTGGTCGAACACATCGAAGCCAGTGAGCTGCTGGGCATAGCGCACGCCACTACCTCAGGGGCCCTAGCGGTGAGGGCCCGTGCCCTTTCCCTCGGATCGCCTTCATCTCCTTCAGCACTTCGGACGTCGTCGTCGTCGCCGCCGCCCCCGCCGCCGCCCCCGCCGCCGTTGAGGGGGCCGGGTCGGTAGGAGCGGTAACGGCGGCCGCTTCAGCGGCAGCACCGGCGGTGGGAAACATCTACCTCTCCTCCACCCTTACCCTCCGCTGTCTGTGACGGTCTCTTCACACAAAAGTCTGGACTGGAGCATTGAGTTTGTTTCTTGTTCCAAAAAATATATTTCTTGCAATTTCGATCCGCCACTGAGCGGTGGGGCTTTTGCGCCTCGAAAATAAACATCTCAAAAACCCCGGCCAAAGCGGAACGGGCGAGCTCGATGCTCGAGCCAGAGGGGCTCTTCTGGGGAATCGCTCCCTACCGAGCAGCCGAGCGGCGGGAGTTTCTAGACAGCAGGAAAGTTCGGTTCAGCGTTTCCAGGGTTTCGGAGTCCCTCCGAGCCTGAACAGCAGTTCTCCCCCACCGTCGACCGCTGAGTCGTTGCACGGCCGAGGCGGCCAAGCGCAAATCAAAAGACTGGACCTTCAGACAGGGAATCGAGAGTGTTGAAACCTCCATTCAGACCCGATCTAGAGAGCGCAAGCGACCAAACTGAGAAGGAAAATACCGGGAATCGGGAGTTCCCTCGCGCGGAGCTCTACGTGTCGCCGCGGAAACTCAGGCTCCTTCGGATCGGAAAGCGACGTCTAATAATAATACGCGGGTCATCGCTTAATCGAGAGATCTAAAAAGGACCAGAGGCCATGCAGAGAAGCAGGAAGGGAGCAATAGCGCGAGCCTAATTTTAGCTCCAGAGCTCAACTAGCGATCTCATCATCTCCGCAGAGACAATCAATGGGAGCGCGCTCGGATAAATGTTGGAACGCTCGGTCGCGGACTGAGCTCTATGTTCTGGGCTCGAGTTGGTCCCGAAACGAATGATTTTCTCTGTCTCATTCCCAACTAGTGCTCGCGATAGTTCGGTGACTGATTGGGACGAATACGTGAGAAATGATTATCAACTCGAACAGCGATTATTCGGAGCTCTAACGCCGCATCCTCCACTCTCGGGAATCAAGATTTCCCGGAAAGCTTTCCAAAGCTCCGACTGCTATTCGGGAAACCCGGTTCGCCAAGGTCGGAGCGCCATTCGGTCGATCTACCGCTACATAGCTATGACCGAAGGCTCCTGGTTCCCTAGTAGCGAAGAGCCAGACCGTCATCGGGCCGTTCGACATGATTCTGTCTACAAATATCTAGCAATAAAGTCTATTCTACCGAGGAATCCGAACTTACGCTTCGGCGATGGGACCGCAGAGCTGTTGTCGGGCAGAGCGTTCGCGTCGTTCGGCTTGCGTATCGAGGCCCAGGCTGGTGCAGAATGGAGGAAGGCCCCGAATGTTGGATTGCGGCTCTTCTGAGAGGAAGGGAGTCTCGGTTTCCTTCGCGGCCTTTCCCGGGGGCCAATGATTCTCTCCCGGTGAAGCGACAGAAGCGCCCCTCGCGGCGAGAATTTTTTTGCTATGAACGAAATTTCTTTAATACCGACTACAACTAAGCATAATTGCTCGTCGGCTCTGGAGGGATACAGTGAGATTCAGCTTCCATCCGCGTTTCTAAGCACTCTACGTAATTATTCGAGCCTGAATGAACGCTGGGAGGAAGTATCCTGCTCCTCTTCCTCGGGCCCGCACTGCGACCTCGATACCAACCGACGAAGCTGGCCGCCAGCAACAGAAGCGTCGTAGGAATGTTGCGCAACTTCGCTATTTATTGCAAGATAACGCCTCGAGTTTTTCCCTCTTATCGTTGCGTTGTCCGCCCTTGCCCCATGGAATCCTCTCGCTGGGCGTCAATTAATCTTTTCCGAGACACACGGCTGCTCTTATAGGGCCGGCAATAAGTTGTGTTTCTTGGCACAGCTCCGTGGTGCATAATTGCGCATGATGGCTCTTCGGTGCTTCGGCTTCGCATCGGCTCTTCAGCCACGCCGTGATCTCGGACCGCTGTTCGTTCGTCAGGTCGCGGACGTCCATTCGGTAGCGTCCGCCCCGAACCGGGAAAATTTGCGAAACCCGAGTTCAAGCTCCGCGCGTCAATCGCATGCCCCGTCGAGGCTCGACGGGAGCGCCTGTCTGTTCCCGCTATCGCGTTGAAAGCTCGGATCTCGCAGATGCTCGAACGGGGGGTCGACCATCGGGACATATCGGGCTCATCGAACGGAATCGATCCATTCAATTTACTAGATAAACATTTACTTCTCGGCGCCCTCAGGACGTTCTTCCGATTCTCGAGTCCGGGTCCCTCCATCCATCCCCCCTTCCCCTCCCCATCATCACCTCGTCCACTCAAATCTAATTCCGCTGGCAAGCATCAAGGCAATTCAATCAGCGAACGTGACATCCACACCAAGGGTACGGCACTTCCTGACGTAAGAATAATTTTTTTGCTGTTTTCCATGAGAATTTCTTCTTGGCAACCGCAGACTCCGGTTCCAGGTGAAGCGAAGAGAGCTCCAACTCCGACTACCTGGTAAACATTGAGGCAGAGAATATTCTGTGGGTTCGTTGCGTCCACGCAGCACCGGTGGGCGGAAAGCGAGGCGATGAGGGAAGCGTCCGGTGACCGTGTCGGAGAACACCTCGAGACAGAAATCGACTGCGACCCAAGCCAAACGAGAGGGCCTATTGAGGGAGAAGCACGTGGAATGCCGCCGACACCTCGGAACGAGCCTCACGAATTCCGAGGGGTTTCCAGGGAGAATTCTCTCGGGACTTCCCGCACGCGGAGAAGCTCGCACACACAGGAATCTTCGGGTGACAATGACTTGACGGGAGACTGAGTTTTACGAGGTCGGGTCAGCACGAACCGGAGCCATGGAGAAATCTCAATGAATTCAGGAACACGGAGTAGCTATGGACTCCGTGGCGAACGGGTCAGCGAACGCACGAACAGCATCTCTCTCGTAAATGCTCGAGCATGTGGCATCTGCATAATTGCTAGCCACCAGGGTAGACAAGTTCGGGAAGGGCATTAGGCCATCTGCGTCATGATAACTGCTATCCGTCACATTTCCTCACTCTCTGCCTCCCCTCTACAGCAGCCTCTTGGAGGAGAGCCTCCGCTGCACCGATGCAAGGCGCAATGGTGGCGCCTTCCCCGCGATGGCGTTGTTGTGTTCGTAACTGACTGCAGTTCGTCCCATTTATATCCAGTTAATGTATGCGCACGAGCCGTGTGTACAGTTCGAGTTCGTCTGCGTGCTCCTCGTCGCAACAACGTAGTCGGAGCTGCGCCCGCCGGCTGCATCGGAGTTCCCGACAACCGGCCCCACCTGACATTTGGAAATAATGAGTCCTTCATCGGAGCAAGATTCGGCTGAATTTATTGTCAGGCATCCATCTGGGTCGAGCGTTCCGATGGCTCAGGAGATCGCCGAAGCCGCGGATGGATCAAGAATACAATCCCTCGGGTCATCAGGCCGAAGAATGTTGACTCAACGGAGAGGAGGAAAGGACTGCAGCCTTGCAGCGGGGGCTAATTTATTCGAGACTAGAGGGGAAAAACTTCCCGAGCAAGCCAAGTACTTTGACAGGGTCACGGAGCAACGAAAATCAGAAATCAAGAGCCTCGTTCGGCACCGCGGACTTGTCCTGAACGCTCCTGCTCGGTGAGTATCCTCCGATATGACGGTCCTGATTAGTTGCTGTCGGGCAGACCACGAGCAACTTTGCGAGAAAAACCGGTCCAGCCGACTCACAGAGGGAATCGAGCAGGGTTTCTGATCTCGTTTCACGGCGGTGCCTCCGTTATTGCGGTGGGAATAAAGAGGGGACAATCGATTGCTCTCCGGTCTTTGAAGGATAGGGAGGAAACCGGATTGAGCGTGTTCCGAGCCGCGGCGGAACAAGCAGCAGCAGCAAGCGGGAGGGAAAGAGGACAAGAAATATGAGGAGCAAAGGGAGTCCACGTCGAGAGGCTCTTGAACAGACCTACATTGCAGTTGCTCTTCTCTGTCCCATTTTTTTTCTTTCTATATCTCCGTCTTCTCCAACTGCCGCGTGTGCACGCCTCGGCTCTGCAACACCAAGACATATTGGATGCAAACAAGCACCGACCATTGAAAGAACTCGATTCCTCCTCCAGTACAGACGACGCCGAAACTCGTCCCGGACACGACGATTCCGGGGCGGTTGAGTTTTATGGAACTGTAGCCGTCGGAGAGGCTTGATCGAGCTCCACGAAAGCTCGGAATGAGGTCAACATCGCCAGCCCTTCAAATCACTCAAAAGTATCGAGATCGGCTCAGAATTGAGTGCCGTTGCGTTCCAGAGATCCGATCGGAGTGGCTCTCATCCTGGGCTGAACGAGACATTTTGCACAAATTGTGGATCAATCAACTTTAAAGCCGCTCCCTACGTCGTGCATAGCGATGCGAGTCGTCGCCCTCGAGCCGCTCCGACAACTGGTGGGTTGGACGCGGAAAAAGCACAACGCATGTCACGTTGGAGGCAATGTTCGAAACTTTCTAAAAGGACCCACTCGATTGAGTAAGTGGCTGGGCGGGTTGTCGTCAGACTCGACTTGATTGGGTAGGTGGGAACCCGCAGCTGTAGCCGAGGCTACATGAGCCCTCAGGGCGGTGTGCCAGGCCCATCTCTTACATTCCGTCCTCAAATGATCTCCATAAAACGAAGCGCTGCCATATAAAATTCGTGTACGAGCATCGCTCAGCTTCGAGTGCTGCAGATTGGCTCCGTAGTCCATTCGGTTCGTCCCATACGATTACCACGTCGTAACCATTACGAGATTCGCTGAATACATGGCCGAACTTGCACTCGAACATCGTTCGATGGGTTCCGCAGGTCGCGGAAGCGCGTCTGAACTCGACCCGCCTAGCTTTTCTTCGACGTGCGCTCTCGTTCCACTGTTTGGAGACCATCGCATCCTGATTGTTTCGTTTTCCGAGGCCGCTGCGCATCCACTGGACGACACAAACTGTTCGGCTCACTTTCATGACGTGAATATCAGGTCCTATAATATGGCTCCTATATCCTATGAGCGAAGCCACGATGTGCACTGTACGACGAACCCTAGTATGACGGGCTTCCTGTGAAGAAGTCTCCCTGCACGGGGGGGGGGACCGACTCAGCTAAGGTTTCTACCTGGAGGATATGTGTCCCGGGAGTCAGCGATGGAAGGATCCAGAGAGTTTTTGGCCCCACGGCACTTCGATGGAATATCACTCCCATATTTGTTCCGATGAGGTTCCATGCACGGGACGAGGATCGTGTCTTGTCCGAAGGTCACCGAACCAACGTTCTCCCTCAATGGGCGAAGAAACACCCGTCCGCAACGGGGAGGCCAGCGCTCGTAAGAGTGGATTCCTCGACGATCCGCCATTTTTCTTCGGAAGGAAAACGGAGCTGAGTGCTCCGAAATTCACGAAGCTTACGCAAACCGACGTGCGTGCGTTCCCGCCGCTAGAAGATAACCGTAGCTCCGAGGCGGCTCGGGGATTCATCTCACAACGACCAGGAAGAGCCGGTGACGAGCGGGGAGAGCGGGCGCAAAACCACGAGATTCAGCCGATAAGGATCGACGCAAACAAAGTTCCAAAATCCGAGAACGTTTCGACTTGCGAGAATCGAGTCAACTCAAGGCGTTCGGGGTGAAACCAGTGCGTTCGTGGAAACCAAGGGAAAATTTGATCCGGGACTTCCACAGAAAGCAATTCGGTCTGGCGTATAGGCGGCGGCGAGCTGTCCAGCCGACCATCGGAACTCGGTTTCGGAAGCTCCATCAGCTCCGACCGCCCACAGTGATAAGGGCCGCAATTGATAGCTCTATAAATCGGACAAAAACAAGGGCCGGCCTTCTTTCTCCCTTTTCCTTCTTCTGCCGCTAGCTACCGAGCGAGCTGGATGACTGGGTTGCTGGATTGCTGGTCGCTTGGCCCCCTACCGGGGGCCCCGCTCCCGCCCCCTGCCTCTCCTTATGTCGGTCGGGACGGACGTTCCTCTGGGGACCCATTGAATGCTAGCGACCGTTAGCCGGGCATGCCATGCTTCTTTTTTGCGGCCGCAAACCAAATACCGATTTAATCACCTCGGCATAGTGTCCAGCAGCGTGGAATCTTTAATCTGTTTGCACACCCCCTCGTGCACACGCAAGCCAGCTCGGTGGAGTCGAGTGAGCCGCGACACAAAAACGAAAGAAAAAACGGAATCGATTCGCATCATCCCCAGGGTTTTACGGATAGAGTTGCGAGACAATCGCCGCATCCCCAGGGATCTCTGAAAAACGAAATGTTCCGTTACCGCCGGAGGAATCCGAACGGGGTCCTCGCCGGCCCCGTGAATGCCCAAGCCGTCGACGCAGGACCTGCGTGGTCATCCTGAGGAACTTCGTATCGAGGAGCCTTGTCCGAACACTCCTACTTCCTTTCGGAGCTGTCGATTTCGGACTCGCTGCGGAACTCAGGTGAGGCTCCTTTGTCTCCTCGCCTGAGCAAGTGTTGGTCGTCTCAGAGCAACCAGAGAACAAAGGTGGAGGAAATGCAAGAGTTCCAAAGAACAGAAGTACAATTACCTCCTCCCTCCTCCCCTTCCCTTCTCCAGTGATACACACACCGCCTCCCACTCGCCCCTCAGCCGTTTCTCGCCCCCTGAGCTATAAAGCAAGCCCATAGAATGAACGGTGCTGGTGAGCGAGGCAGCGCCAGTAGCAACGAGCGTTGAGCTCCTCAGAGGTCGGACGCGGCGACTTTTTCCTCCTGGGGTAACGAGTTTCTGTTCATCGGAAAGGCCGAGTCGGCCTAAGCTAAACTCTGATGGAGAGGCAGGCAGACCGACCGACCGACGCAGCGGAGAACTTACAACCACAAGCCTGCGGCGGAGAATTCGCACTGAGGGAATCAGCAAAAGCCGGGATGAACTGGCAGAGAGAGAGCGCCAGCATGGGCGGCCAAGTTAACGGCTGTTCGTCCTACTGGACAACGATGATGATCTTCACGATGATGATTACGTCGTCCCGGGAGAGGTTTTTCCGTTCTCCCGTCGCTGGCAGCTGTTCGGGGGAACGGGCACGGTTGCCACATACAAAGCAATCCCACGATTCCGCAATTCGTCCATTGACTGTTGATCTAGTATTAGCATATTTCAACCAACGCAAACATCACCACGCTGGCTGCCCGCCGACAGCATAACTAGAGAGACGATTCCTCCCGCCAAGCTCGTCTGTTATTTATTTATTTTGGCCCACGAGTCCCTGCTCGGTCGTCTGTTTGTTCCTCCGCTCGTTTGCTGCAGCTCGACCGATCGATCGATCGCTCGTAGTAGATGCTGCTCCCGTCGTCGAGAATGACCATCATGATCAAGAGGTAAATTCGCGAGGATGCGGACCATCACGCCCTATACTCAGCGCGCCCTCCCCCTCGTCAACCAAATTTCCCCGTCACGCTGAATCCGTCGCGGCCCACTGCGAGCTGCTCTTATATCGGTTCCAGAAACGGTCATTTTCCTACGATGCCATCGGGGTAGAGAAGGTCCCAAAACCGCTGCTTTTCCTCGAACATTGATTTCGGGCCCGGGTTTCTCGTCGTCTTATCTCACGCAACTGGAGCTCCTGCGCGACGCAGCAGCCAAAACAGCGAAGGCGGCAAAATGATCGTTGCGAGTTGTCTCACGCCAGAATATATTGACGGGATTACGCGGATTAGAACTTTGCGCGAAGATATTTCTGCGGGGCTCGTCGACGGGCTCGATTTCCTTTCGGCCGAGAGAACCTGTATCCGACGAGCGAGGCGGACGAACGGGAGGCGGGGATCGTGGATGAGGTGGCAATAGAGGATCGAGGACAAAAGAAAAGAGCCCTCCTCAGACGGGCCGAGCTGGGCCAAACGTTCACTGCAAAAAACAGCAGCAGACCCCAGCTGCAATGCAGTTGGTGATTTCACGCTTGATTTCCGGCCGACACCTCGTGATTTTCGTTCTGGCTCCTCGTCCCATTATCTGATTCGTTCCGTGACCCGTTCCCGTGGGCGAAGATCACGCTTGCTCTTCTGCGCGGCGGTCCGGGGTTTCCAGCAGGATCCGGGCAAATAACGATGGTCGAAAAAACTCATCGAATAACTGGTGGCACGCCGCACCCGGTAGCTCGCAGACCACGTCTTCACTCAGCCCGAGATATCAGCATAAGTTTCGTCCGCTTGTTCTGTGCAATATATTCGTCGTACGCGTTATGTTTGTGCATCTCGTATGTACCTTGCTTGGTATGCAGCCGTTGGTGAAGCCGTATAAGACAGACGAAACGAACGGATGGACGAGGGGGGCGAGCTCTCTGGAACGAGCGATGCCACGTCCAGGCTACGTGAGACCGATACACCAGGATCGTCGAGAACACTCGGCCGGCTGTGCAAGTAACGAAATAGACGTCGACGCAGGGCGAAGGAACGACGTCAACGCCGCCGCCTCGGGAGGCAGCGAGCACAACAACAACATCGGACAAGAAAAATCAATACGGAGAGGAGGATCCCACGCCGGGCTCTGCCTCGCGGTCGCATTTGTTCGCATGCAGATTCGCGACAAAGGAATTGAGGAGGGAAAGTCAGACCTACCGAGTGAACGTCCGCTTGACCACGCACCCTCCGCTCCGAACGTTAGCTTTTGTGTTCCTTTCTCCTGTTACCACTTCGCGCCGACGATTTCTAGGTCCAGATCCGGGAATTCTCGAACATGGCGGGAATAGATCGCAACAGGCTGCAGACAGATTCGGTACGGTGAGAGCGTATCGAGAGCCGATCATCGTTGGTTTTGTTAGTTGACTGCTGTCGAGTATTCCGAGCGCCTAGCGCTCAGACCTAACGACGCTCTGGTGTGATCGCTGTCACTGGCGGCGATGGTAGAAGCTGCGGTCGCAACAGAGATGGTGGTGACACATGTCGGGTTCCACGAGGACGCCTGGAGACAGAGATAGAGCTCTCACAACTTCGACTGAGAAGGCGGGCCAGCAGACTCAGCCAGATGTCGTTCGCTTCTTCTCCTCCCTTTCAGTCGGGCCGGATAGATGATTGGCAGTAGACATATCGCCAAAGTGCAACTGACTGAGCCGACTGCACGACCCGGGCGGGAAGTCCACCAGCCCGCGGTAAATCCCGTTAGGCGGCAGGGGAGCCGTCAGTGAGTCGTGAACAAGCTCATTTCCAGTCCCTGCCGTCATCAGCATAGATGGCGAGATCCGAAATTCGTCAGGTCCCCAGTCTATGACTTTTACCGAGTGCAGGAGTCCGAGAATGGGGATTCGAGATCGTTCGGAGCCGTGATCCGCGCCCCTCCCGAGCAACGAGACGATTCTCCGGCTTCGCTCATCAGGCGGATGGGAACAATCGAACCGAGGTTGTGAAATCGTCTCGGGAACTCTCAGAGGAGCCCGATTCTGCTCAGTTCCTGACCGAGAGAGCGTGAGCGATCAGTGAGGGGGGGGGGAGGGGCTGCGACACTGGCTCTGGATCCGGTTCTCAGGGCTTCTTCCCCCCTGCACGCCTCCCCTCCCGCTATCCTACGAGCCCGTTTCAGCCCTGAGATACTCACCTACAGTCCGTGTTTTTTTCTCCTCCTGCACGAACTCGATCGTCCTTGCCCCTTGCTGCTCCTCCGACCAGCAGTCTTCCCCTTTTTCCCTCCTGGTTCGGCTTTGTGTTCCCGCCCAGCCTCAAAGAGTACTCGCCGCGCTTGGCGATTTCTTCCCACCTGGTTTCCGAATCCGCCCCGCCTGTCTCTCGGTCTGCGAACTCAGGGTTGTCTTGCGGCCGTCCCCACGGCTCAAACTTCTCCACCACTACCACCCAAACTTGCCACGTGCCGTTATTCTACCCTGTCCTTTTCTTCCAACCCTCCTCTTGGCTCCCTGTATCCGCTGTCGTTCTCTTCACACTGTCGCGGGCCTCAGCTGCTCTTTGTAGCTTATTATCTTCCATCTCGAACCACTATAAATTTGATCATCCCCGCCGACTTTGAGAGCACAAGGAGCTCGCGTTCCTTGTGCTTCGGTTTCCCGGACGACCGAGACGACGGCGGTTCCAACAACAACGTTGACGTCAAGGGGATGAAGGAGCGGGCGACAAAAACTCCAAGGCGTAGCAAAAATTGTCGTTCGCCGTGTCATCGCCACCGACTGACTGGTGGGAGGTTTTTTAGCTGTTTGGTGTGCACGACTGCGCTCCCTTAGTTCTGCATTCGCTCGCTCGCTCGCTCTCTACCCCGAACTCAGCTCTGAGCCGAAGTCTCAACTCGAGCCCCAGTTGTCTTTGGTCGGGGTAATTACGTCGTTGCTCGCTAGCTGGCTGGCTGACTGGCTTCAGTCTCGAGGCTCAGACTCTTGTGACCGACCCCGGACACCAGGAGTCTGTGAGCTCGCGAGTGCCGCTCCCCCCGGAGGAGGTGGCGCACGAGCGTCAAGTGTGCGATGTTAATTGGTGTTTAGAAGAAACTCTCTGGTTTTCCTCGAGCGTTGGAATCTATGGGTTGATTTTTGTTCCCTCGCTGTGCGGGAACTCCGGATGGATCCGAAAAACAGATAGAAATCAGAAATTGCTGCAAGCTCATTGGAGAAGCATGGGGTATCAGTTTCGGAACGGCCCAGAGTATCGAGACCAGATCTCTTCCTCGGGTTCTCACGCGCTGTGGGAACTTTGGAACTAGGGTCTTGAACTTGTGGGGAGCTCCAAACTCCATTTCGGGTGTGCATACCGCTCGAGCCTGTTCGAGACGAACAGGAAGACGCTTCCTACCCCTCCGTTGTTTCTTGCTACGCTTCCCGAGACGTTGATAGAGAGTAACCGCGTATTAGAAAAAATTGAGCTAATTATCAGCAGAAGCAGGAGGAGGTTTCAGGGTGCTCTAAGAAATGACAGGCGGGGGTGAAGGGGGCAAGCTCTCTTATACTTTATACACTCTCACAGCCTCACTCGTACATTATCGACATTTGCCTCCGTTCCCTGGTTCTTCTTCCTACATCGCCGGAGTCGACGGCGGCGGCGGCGCCGTCTCTGTCGTCTTATCAGCGGCGGAGCTTATCGACTTAACTCGCACCACGAAGCGAAAGAATTCCGCAGCCGACTGAGATCATGCTGAATCGAAAGATGCAAAATCCCCGGCGTCGTTTCCCTTCGTCAGATTTTGTTTGCTCCAGCGATTCCCCAAGTCCATAATAACGCCGGTCGGCCGGCCGGCCCGCCGCCGCCTCTCGTCGTTCGCCCGGTTAGCTTCTTTCTTCTTGGGAATAAGTCGAGCTCGAATTTTCGCTGGGCAGAAAGAGCTCAGATAATAAGGAGAAATAACAACAGAACGCCTGCGCTAAATGCTGAGCTGCGCGAACGGCTTTGTTCTTCCTCGGAACGACGAGGAACTCTCTCCTTCCCGGCGCAGGAGCTTCGTTGAGAAGTTCGGAACTGTTCTGACCCGCCAACGATTTCGAAGGATTCGATCGTCGAGCGTACCGCGACTCCGGTACCGCGCGACGAGCGTTTCCTCCAGAAATCCAGCTCGAATGTCGATGAAAACTTTGGGAATTCGGTGTGGGCTCGAGCCCCTGGAGCGGGGCCAAACTGGAAGCGAGGGAATGGTCAATAGCCAAACCGTCTCGCTGTCCAAGTCTCTGCTGTGTGCTTTGCGCGGATCGTTCGCCCGCTCTCCTGCAAGCGGGCGGGCCAGTTCAGAGCGACGAGAAGAGTTCATAGCGGGAGGTGGGCCGGGTCGGCTTCGAGCGGGCGAGGAAGAAGACGAGTTGGTCTCCGGCTGTTCGAAGAAGCCACTCGAGAGAGGAAAAACTCAGGAGACAATCCATCGTTCTTCCTCTCTCACATCTCCCAACGGAACAATGGAAAGCCAGCTGATACAGCTTGCCGAGGCCCGGGGCGACGACGTTGGCGCAGCGTTTCTCTCGGTGGCGGCGATAGCGGCTGCAACCGACGGCTACGACAACGACAAAACCTCTGAATCTGTGACCCTTGGCGGCGTCGATGGGACGGGCATACAGCGATGACATCAACGAAAGCGCGCCAAGGAGGACTGATACAGAGCAGCGGCTTCGCTCGGCGACAAACACAAGAGAAGAAAGAGCTGTTCTTGTGTTTGAGCGGCAGCTGCGGGAACATCGCCCGCTCCTCAACCAATATAGACTTCGCCGTTCGTTGCCTTTGAGCACTCGGATTCGCGGCTCCAGTGCTGAGTGCCACTTTCTGCCCAACGATATTAATAGTTAGCTGTCACCGAGAACGTTTTTCTAGGAAAAGTCGATATACGCCGCGCGGAGCGCTCCACAGCTTGCCCGGGCAATGGGTAAAATTCCACCGAAGGGAAATCTGAGAATATCTTTTAGAATACAGCGCAAGGAGCAGGGGTTCATTGTCCTCGTCGAATTCCTCGGTTTCAATTGCCTCGACGAGCCTCCTGATCTCACCGCATCTTGACCGTGCGGCCCACGGGTTCGTTTCTCCGATCAGGCCTCGATATTTGCCCTGCGACTTCACGCGACTCGAAGAAATCGTCCTCCAGATATTCTCTCAAGGATGATAATCACTGTTTCCTTGAGCTGGAGTACCTCTTGATTTACGCATAGTCCTCCCGGATTCTGAATTACCAGATATCGGTTTCTATCTGATACGGCCTAATCCTGAGGGTTGAGGGAACAGCAGGATGACATCAGAAGGGTATTTTCCGCACTCATCCCGTCTGTTCGGAACCGAAGAGCTCAACGAGGTTTCTGAATTGAATTCCTCGGGACGATTCCAGCTTATGCGCTTCTCTCGCTGGGAACGTCAACCTTCCCTCTTGATAATTGTTTGAGATTAGAGAACCAAGGAAGATAAATAGAAGACATTGTCGACATTGACCAACATTCGGGGAACCTTGCCGTTGGACTCCGTGTCGCTTCAGCGGGAATTCGTCAACACCGGGAACGGGGCTGGACAGAACGGCGTCGATTTCCCTAACAAGTGCAGGCTTTTCAACATGATGGAGTCTCGATCTCGAAAGCTTTCGGCCTCATTAGCATCTCCAAGCGAGCTCGACGAGAATCGTCGCTGAATCGGGAGACTCTGGGCATGTTTCCCAGCGTTGTTCAAGCCGTAGTGCTCTGAGAACGACATTTTCCAATTTTCGACGATGCGCGCTTCGATATCATCAAGCTACAGGACCGAATATTCCTGGAGAATTCGAGCGTTCGAGGACGAGGGAATCCGCGGGACTTCCTCGACGGGAAAGCTCGCTTTGAGGTAATTATATCCTCTCATTGTTGAGCCAGTAACGAGATCTCGGCTCGCAGACAAAAAATCGGTCGGATCCAGAGAATCCGGAGGAGATACAGGGAAGAAGAGCTTCCAACCCAAAGAGAATCGAAATGAAAGGGCTGCTCCGCACAGTATTCAGTGAGCCTTCCACTCAATTTATTCGGAGCCCAGTCGCCAATCTCAAAGGTGCGGACTTTCGCCTCCGCCCGAACGTCCCATGGCTCTTCCCGCTCACTCGTTACCGCTCGTTCTAACATCGCTTTCGCCCATCTAGAATGGGCTAGCGATACAGCGTCAATGCGATTCCGCCTCTCCGGGCAGGTTGACAAGCGGATTCCAAACGATATAATGTGCTCCGCGACGGTACTGGGACCAATCGCGGCAGGATTGCGTACTCAACGGATGAAAGTGATGAAAGGACCGGTCCGTCCGCACGCATCGGACGTACGCGCCGCGCGAGGCAAGACGATTCCGAGTCCCGGATCGGGGTCCTATCCGGCGAGACAAGGCCCACGAAGTTTCTCTTGACGGCTCCAGCGAATGAAGCTCAGCTCGGAACGTGTCACCCACATCCGGAGGTTTCGCTTCTTATCGGATATTCGTTTCCACATTCCCCAGCAATTAATTAAATTCCGCAAACTCACCGTGACACTGTGCAGGCCTCGTTCCCTCTCCTCGTCCGGCACTTCCGATGACGGGATTTCGCTGCTTCATCACACCATGACGTCGACCGACCCACGCTCGAACATTCGCACAGCGCAACATTCGAACGTGCACACATCCAGACAATCATCAGATGACGGAGTTTGCGTGCTGAAGCAGCGAGCGACGGCTAGATGACGCGACTCAATCGGAGACGGCGCCGAACTGTGGTGATTGATGGCTCTGGATTCCGGAGATCGAAGGAACGATCCGGCCTTTCGTTTTCAGGGGAGGTTGGAGGGAGGAGGCCAGAACAATCGGGAGGGTAGCTAACTAGTCGCGAGGGCGAATCACGTGCGCTTCTCCTCGTGAGGACTTGCCGATGAACTCCTAGCGGGAATCGAGCAAAAAATAATGCTGCATCGTGACGGAATTCGTGAGTCGTGCTCAATCACCCTTCGATGTGCGGCAGTCTCACATCGCAGATCGTTGGCGCGTACATCTTCTTAGTTGACCTCGTGTGTGCTCGCGTAATCATCTGAATATCCTGCGTTGGTTCCTGGGTTTGCGTCTCGTTGGAGAGTTACCCGAGGGGCTCTGATCGAACACGTGATACTAATTCTGAGACCCCCACGGGGATCGGACCCACGGCGTTGATGTTCCACTACAGTGACCGCAGCCGCCGTGCTACGCGTCCGCCACATCCGCCTCCGTAGCGCAACTCAAGCTCATCTTTGAACCTCGGTTCAATAATAAAGTTCTCCGGTTTCGCAAGAATATCCATCCCCGCTCACACACTGGGCACCAAGCTCAGAATGACTCCGCATGGCATTCCTGCACCATCTGCAGAATGCGCGCAAGTCGGAACGCGCACAAGACGCTTGAGAACGCTCCCCAAACCTCGATTGCTAAGGATCTGTCTGGCGCGCATCCACTACAGAGCTGGATCTAAAGGAAGCATGGGAGGGAAAGCGTTATCGGACGAGACCCCAGTCTGCGTGGATAGCTCTGTTTGTGACTGCGAGCAGGTTTTTTCCCTCAAGTTTTCCGCAGCGGCGGCGGCGGCGGCGGCGAGGACTCAGAACAAACATTTGAAAGAAGCGCGGCTTGATCTTTGCTCTCTCCGCTCCTCTTCGATCACCGAACACTGGAGACTCGAGAGAAAGGAAGAATTGTGAACAGGTGAACCTCAACTTGCCTCAGGGATCGCTTTCCCTCCTCTCGGTGGGCGCCGAGTCAACGCAGCCCCGACGCTGCAAACCTGTTCGTCCCTCTCGCTGCTGGAGATGCTGTACACCGCGACATATCTCGAGGTATCTGTTCCAAAGGGGAAACGTAGTTCGTTCTCTCCCGCCCCGGGACCCCGCAGAGCGGCGTGTCTCCAACTTGAAGCTTCGATTTCTTTTGAGCTTCTCGCTTCTTCCAGTTATCCTCGTGACTATTATGGTTTTGTGTCGATATGAGATTTGAGGCGTGTGCTTCATCTGGTGTTCTAGATGAATGAGCCCTCAACTGGAGCATGCCCGTTCGTCGTTCTCTTTCTGACCGCCGAGCCCCCTCCGAATCAGATCACAGCAACTCGAGGGAGGGGTCAAGCGCGCAGGTTCTCTCACCGGGGCGTCATAAATCTGTGGAAACTCGTTGACGAACACAGAACTCCAAGGTTCTTCCCGCTTCAAGAGCCGGGAAGTCAGTGAGAGGGGAGGATATGGAGGACATTTGGGGGATAAACGGAATATCTCCACCTCCAGAGGTGAACGCATGCGGTCATTGCAGCACACCTGCCGATCAGAAGGATACGTCAGATTGATAGGAGTTTCCGAAGAAGATCCCGGTCAAGGGATCTCGGATATCGCTACGTTGAAGTATGCCGAGCTTGTCGGCGTGTCCTTCTCGAGCCGCTGCTCCCGAACTGTTCCACCGCTCGAAGCCGAATATTGCTACACAACCTTCGACGCCGCTTTTCATTTTCCCCTTCAACCGCTGAAAGAGCCTTGTTTGCTACTTTCGGGATATCGAGTGCCCTTCTGCCTGCCTTCTTCCATTCCCTAATATCTACTACCTACTTGAGCATCACGTTTGCGTATGTAGGTTTGACAACGCGGGAGATTCGACTGGGCTCTGGCAATTTTGAGTCTGATGAAATTCAATGAAATTCAGGCGCCTAGACTGGGGCGAAAATCGGAATCCGTTCCGGAATCCGGGAGCGTGTCGCCCGAAAACTTGCAGTCTCGAGCTGTCGGTATACTGTGGTCCTGTATCGTGTGCTCCCTGATACTGCGTGTGTATGTGAGGACTTCGTGTACCCCCACCTCACTTCCGTCTGGTCTTTTCGGCTGGTCTCTCCTGAGACACGCCTCAATTCTCGGAATATCAGGGTGTGAGGCACAGCTCAAGAGCAACGCAGGGAAAAAAACCTAATAAACGCGGAGCATTTGAATTTTGCTCCGGTTCCAGGTCAACGAGTCGCGCGGGAGAGGAAAGGCCATCTGTCTGGGTAGCTGACGCTTTACAACTCCCGTTGCGGTACCGGAAGGATGCACAGACGTACCGAGCGAAACGAATCGAACGGAAGAGAGTGGGAGCCGTTGTATAACTCTCGAGGTCTAAAGGCCATTTATTTCTTCGGCAGAAGCGACTGCGTTCGAACATTTATTCCGAGAACGTTCGGAAGGCGAACACGCTTCTCGGTGACGTCGACCGAGTCAGGCAGCCGGCGAACGACCGGGCACGAAGGCGGACGGCGTCAGAGTTAATGCATACAATGTATGATTTCGTCGGTTCCAACATTTTGCTCGAAAATAGCATTTTTCCCTATATGTGGCCCCGGTGCGACGCCTAGCTCCTAACGTCAAATTTTCGCTCTGTTCGTGCCGCTTCGAATTAATCCCAACTCTTCCGGAAGTGGGATTTCACAAAAAAATTGTTGTGCGTTGTGGGGCGTTCCTGACATGAGATGGCGTCGATCGCTTCGGAATCTGCTATTGACTAATTTGCTTGCTCGACTTCCCGCGCTTGCTGCATCTCTAACAGGAAACTCCGATGATTGCGGCTACTCCCCATGAGTTTGAAGACTAAACGAGAACGCTCTCTCGAGCGGACACCCTCCCATGAACGAGCTTCGGCGAGCACCCAAAATTCATGTACAGAAAACCGGTTCCCATTAGACCAGTGTGTTAGCGCGGCTCATCGGATGAGCCCTCTGACGGTTTGAAATCGATGGCAGCGCAATTTCAACGAGCATTTTCCTCGATTCACTGGTAGAGTCACTGCTGCGCAGATCGAGACTTCCGACCACTCTTGGTGAGTCGAGGAGCTCGATTGAGATAATGCGCGAGGCGGTCACGAGCCGAGGGAAACGGAAGACAAGAAATGCGCCGCTGGTTGAGGCGAAGCAGATCGGTCTTGTTAGCTGAGTTCCTCAGTTCGAAAAATGCGAAACCGCTCTCCTCGACAGCAGCGGAGACTTTTCTCCTCGCTAGACTCAAACTCGTTTGGTTGGACGCAATAGTTCACACTGTTGGTCAAACTGAATGACCAAAGTATCGGTGAAGCCCGGGTCGGGCGGAGCCTTTTCTCGAAAGAGAATATGCCATGAGTAAACTGGGAGGAGGAACGATATCCGGCGTACGAAGAAGGAGCGAAACACGACTTGAATCAGCGAGCATATATTCGGAACAAGCACCCTTCACATGCTCCGGAGCAAATACCAAAACTCTAGTTTCGTTCTTTTTTGACCGTTTTTCTTTTCTCCGATCTGATATCGAAGTTCGATTGCATTGCCTTCTGTGTGCTGTTCCTACACGTCGATGCGGTGGGTAGTTGGCCGGATGCGGAACGTGTCCAACCGTCCGCAGGCGTTCGATATCGCTGTATTTCACGTCCACGATTCCTCGGCCACCCAGACAACTTTGATCCTGCTACTCCGTCGGGCTTTTCGGAGTTCCATCCAAAACCGTGTTTTTTGTGTCCCGTATCTCGCGGATGTTCCGACTTTCGCACCATTTATTGCAGTCTCCCATCCCAGGCTCAGCCGAATCGCGCTCGGCGGTTCTCGCCGGAGCTCGTCTCGACTTTCTTTGTTGGCGGCTGAAGCCGCTTGGTCGGCGTGTGTCAGGGGTGTTTCCGGGGTCGGTCAGTCGGCTGGCTGCCCGGCCGCGCACGCTGGCTCGGTCACTGGTGGTACTGAATAATTCCGTATAATTAACAGGCTATGGTGGGTAGAAGCGGTCGCAGCACCAGCAGCCAAGTAGAAGAGCCTGTCCATGGCCTGGGGCAATGAGAGGACATCGTAAGGACAACGGCCAGCAGCGAGATTATAAATGCGACGCTCGCGAGTCGAGCCTCCGCGGGGGAAGGAAGGGAGGAACAAGCCGAGGAAAAAAGAACTTGAAACTTAATCAATTAAACGGCGTTGATGAGAATGGGGCGGCGAGCGAGCCGGCTCGGGACGCTGGGCTCGGCCTACTCGCTCGCATCGCCTGTTTCTTCGCTTCAACCCATGGAGGTTCTCGATTCGCCAACTTCAAAGGGAGAAGAATCGAGGTTTTTGAATTCCGCAGGAAACGACCATTGAGGATCCTATCTTCCTAATTGTAGTGGAATTCCACCATCGCAGAGGAGGAAGCGAGAACATCTGACTGCCTCCTACGGCGTGTCCGATCCTACAGCGGCCATATCTTCGACGGGGTCTTGAGCGAAACAGGCTCCGAGTTGTCAGCCAGGTTCGAAAACTGGACCAGCTGGCGGTGATTTGAGCGCACCATGGGGAGAAGGGTCTCTGAGCTCGGTCGGACCGGGAACCTCCCTTGACGTTGGTTCAACCTGGTCCCCTGGCCCTGTGGCGATCTCGAGCTGAAAATTCCTCAAACAAAGTGGGAGGAAGGTAAAGGATGGATATTTTGCAGTTTAACAGTCTCGTTCGTGAACCATCCACCGCGTCCCCCGCTCGCATGAGGATAATAAATTCAGATTATCCCTTGCCAACATAGAAGATTACTCTGTTGGTTGAGCAAACGTTGCCAGTTCGCCTCCTTGCTCGCCGGCTCGCCAGCCCGTCAGCTCAGTGACGCGAAGGTCTTTTGAAACACGGGCTGCTGCTCGAGTATCCGACCCGGCCAAGTCCTGAACTCGGGTGAAATTTGAATTCGTGAAATCTGCCGGTCCGAAGCCTTGATTCGTACGAAGAGAATCACGTCCTAAACGGCGGCGTGACCAGTGGGATGATCTTGTCCTCGAGCGGGACGAAACGCAATTCGGGGCGGCCGTCCAGGCCGAGTTCGAGCTCCTTTCATTCTGCCGGCTCCTTGAGTTCGGAGTGACGGCTTTATCAGGCGAAGCTAAGAGTTCCGGACGAGCGTTTCCTCCTGTAGCGGCGTCGAGAGAGGCTGCGTGAACTCGCAGCCGTCTGCTCGGGAAACAGGGAAAAGTGTCTGCGCTGAGCTCTCGCGGCAGTCATCCGATACAAAAAAGCGATGCTCACATTAACGCCACTGCCGCGAGATAGGGTGAAAAGGCGTAACTTATGAGCGCTGGGGGACTCCTGGCATTCCGGGTCATTTTCATCTCCTCCTCCCTCTCCGTTACGCCGCTATCAACGGAGAGCTCCGATCGATGGAGCACCATTAACACAATAACTATCGCCCCGACTACGAAGCACCTTCACACAACGGGATAACTGTCCGCTCGAGCTTACGCTCCCAAGACAGCATCCCTCGTGGGCTCACCATGCGAAACCGGACTCGGTCCAGCGATAGGAACTCGAAAAACGATGGGAAATCGAGAAACGATGCTGGATATTCAACGGAATCCTGGTAATGATAGATTCCGCCACCAGCAGGGGCGAGGAGTCGAACTCCCGGGGTGTCGCTCGGTGTAGAACAGCGTCGGCGTTCGCGGTCGCTGTTCTCGCTCCCTAGACGCTCGGATCGTGTTCACAAAAAGCTGACTGGTGACGAACTCGTTGAACCGTGGAACAGAAAAACGAGCCGAAAGTAACTCAACTCCCGATTAATTCACTTCGACTCCTCTGCTCGCGGGCGTCCGATGCAAATCAGCTCGTTCTCCGTCAGAAAAATTCGTGTCGGAGCAACGCCCGCGGAAGACTACGCCCCTCCCGAGCCGATCTCGGACGCATGAGTCACTGGCGGACAGATACGAAGCAGCAACTTCACCGGGAAGCTCAACCCGAAAAATTCAAATTGCAAATTACGTTGGAGAAATTCGACGCCAAGCCGGCTTGAACGTTCGGCTTCTTGCCCCACAACTACGTTATTTCAGCTGCTGAACGGAACGCGCACCGGAGGGGCTCCACGAAGCGCGGATCTTCATTCTTCAGAGGAGCTCTTAGTTGATGAAACATCGGGAACTCGTCCGCGTAGCGCGCCGAGCAGAAGAAACTCCTAAAGCCGATTCTTCGTTGAGATATCCTCAACCGCGTTCTCCGGCTTTGTTTCCGGTCAGCTCCTTACATTTCAGTCGTTCCAACGGATAATGCTGCTTTCGACACGGGAACATCGAGAGCAGTCTCTAAAGGGCCCGAGCGGCGGTGGCAGCGGCGGGCGTCCGGGAAAGAGGTCAGTGTAGTTGCCTGCTCCGATAGAGTTCAGGGCCCGAATCTCCAGAGAGCAAGGGAGTTTGAAAATTGATAGCTTTTCGTGGAAGGGTCGTGCCGATCGAGACCGATTGCTGCAAGTGGAGCAAGCGAGGCCCTCTCTGCAAAGCGAACGGCTTCCACCCCGATAGTATGACGATGCCGCCGACGCCGCTCGCCTTTTCCGATCCACGTTTTCTGTTCGTTACTTCCAATGCTTCGTCTGCAGCCTAAATTTTTCATTCCCGGCAATGCTTCGCCTCTGCATATTTCGCCAGGATCAAGATCTCGGCCAAACCGACAGTGGAGCGACCGAGTGGATTTGCGAAAGCGGGAACATCCGTTTTCGCTCACCGACAACGCGGTCGAACAAGCAAACAAGCGAACTGACTATTGGAGCGACCGACCGGAGCTTTGAGTGCACAAGCGGGGCTTTGAGGTCTTCCGGAGCGTGCACCGTCAAACGCTCGCGAACACACCGGACCCCGGCGAGCTCAGAAGGTGGTGATTTCGCTCTCCTCCAATCGCTCCGCGGCCGATCGACAAAGTCCACGCATGCGGTCAGCACCGAAACTGTCAGCTTGTCTCGGTCGGTATCCGTCTTGCGTGACTTGTCTCCGCTGGCTCCGTCTCACGGGACAGACTCTCAAACGTCGATCTGTATGTACATATACTTAGACTCATGAGAACGAACATACACAGTGTGGTTTTCGGAATGAGCTCGCTTGCTTGCCTTGTCCCTTTTCCGATTTCGGTGCCCGGGGCAAGTTTCCCTATTAGGAAAGGTCGCCGCACAGGGCCGAGCGAACGGCTTCGAGCGAGCCTAATGACTGCACAATCAGGATCAGGCCCGGTCTAACATGGCCTGCGTGGCTCGCTCTGCCCTGATCGTATAGTCGATCTAAATAAGCCAAGTGGCCGGCACTGTGTGGTGCTAACGATCAATTGGTTTCGAGGCGCTGGGATATTGGACTGCCTCCCTCATGGAGTTCTATTGCGTTTTCGGACTATTTAGGGCCGCGCTCGCATTTGTCTCCCTGAACGGCTTGTCGTAATTGTCGACATGATTTTAGGCACTTCGTCGTCATCACCTCGCACTGGGACGTCTTTAAGATTTGGCTCAAAAGCTCTGTTTGTCGAGCTCGGGTCTGCTTCCTCTGTCATTCGAGTAATTTCAACGTGATCGGATTTCTCGTTTCCACCTCCGGCGTCTCAACTATTGACTTTGCCGGCAGCGAGAGGTCAGCAGTTGGATCTCTCGTTCTCTTGACACACGATTGCGAAGCTTCTATAGAGATTGCCACCTCGCAACTATGAGAAGCTGCTTGCGCCCAGTATTCGAGCCCCGATGTTGGCTGATCTCTTGGGGTCCCCTCTCCCATCATCTGAGAATAATTATCATGAGCTTGATTGCGGATCTGGAAAGCGATCCCGTACGTGAGGATGACCCATCGAGCCAGTTCACATTGTGGAAAGGGTGCCTGAGCGAGTCGTAGACAAGAACACACGTTGTGCAACTTCCGTACATCGGTTAACGAGAGCCTCTGCACCAGATGGAAAAATCAATGGCCTGATGAGCCTCCGGGCTCCCTGGAGGGAAACGTAATTTCGAGCGAATATTGCATCGTTTTCCGGGAAACTGCGAATACCGCCATTTTCAAGACGAGCTCCGAGGCTGGTTTGCGACTGTGGGCAGGACTGCAGTTCGATGTGATCTTAACCCTGGAGGGAATTCGCAGAGCGGTCGCCTGCTTCCACCGTTGGGGCGAAACGATGGACGGTCGGAGGAACGAGCGCAGGTCGGCGGTGGTGGCCCCGGTGTCCATCGACTCGTCTGTCCTGAGGGCAGGAGGATGGGCGCGAGAAAATTGTAAAATAAGAGTTATTGAAAGGAAGACGATGAATAATGCGAGACGAGCGAGGAGCGTGAGCGGGCGCCGTCGTTGTCGACGATGCAAGAGGGAGAAGGACGGACTTGAGCGCGGAGAAGGAGAAGAGGACGCGACCGCGAAAATGACGACGACTTAGAGGGACGAGGCGAGAGGAGCTCCGATCGGGGGACGAGAAAGTTGAAGAAGAATTGGAAACTAAAGGGATTAACGCGTGGAATGAATTTGAATGAGCCAAACCAAGCTTGATCGGCGAAGGGCTCGGGGAGACAAAGTGAGACACCGAGCACGGAGGCGACCCCAGCGGAGCCGGTTCCGTAGCGAAGCGCGCTCCCAACGCAAATAATTGTGTTGCCGCCTTCCGCTCTGATGGACTCGAAAAGAATTGCAACAACTGGTTTGGTTTGAATCAATCAGGCGCACTGTTTTTTCCCGTCTCAGTTCTCACATTGTTTGCCCCGAGTCCGACCGATAACGACCAAACGGTGACTGCGAGTATCAAGCCAATGCCCAACCCAGTGACGTTCCCAACTACCCGTTCAAACGCCACCCGGAAGAGTGGGGAGGGGGGGGGGGCAGAAAAACACTCCGAGAACTGAAAAACTGACTCGGGTTCCCGTCAGGAAATATGATGGGAAATGCGATCCTTGGAAATGTTACTCAAACGAACGATGGAGAGTTGGCGGGTCGCCCGTCACTCGTCAGACTATTGAGTGGAACGGGCTCAGGCAGACTCAGGAAAGTAAAGCAGACGTGAGGCGAACGACTGAAGTTGCCTAACTGGATTTTATTTCGTCCGTGAGCGAAATACTTAACGAGACGGAGCTGATGGATTGTGTGGCCGTGGTAGAGGATTGTGAATCTCAGTCAGTCAGCCGTTCTCAGATGAACAGACCCACATCCGGAAACACTCACAAACGAAAAGTCGAAGAGAAGGAGGAGCCGAGCGGACAAACATTCGGGGAAACAAACAGTCGAGCGGAGAGTCGAATCGCAGCGACTCGGATCGACTCAGCGAATTTGAGCGAGTCGATATACTCGAGGTTCCCTGATTTTCTGTCACGGCTCGACTTACGAGGAAACAGCAGAAATCTCTCGGAGGAAAGTCCGATGTTCGAGGAAAGCTGCGATCGCGACGCGTCGTTGTTCTGATTTGATTGTCGGCCTCGCGAACCGAGATTCGGGACCGATGGGTTTTTCGCAGAAAGCCAAGACTAAGAAGGGCGCTGGGGGACAACTTTTCGCGTCGGAAGTGGCTTTGACATGTTGACTGGCGAGCACCAAGCCAAGGAGACCTGGCATTCCACAAAACATTCCAGGGAGAGCCCCAGCCATTATTATTGTGAATCCACCACGAAAATCCGTGCCATGACTGCGAGTGCAGGGATCGCTATCACTCCTAGCAAAAGGCTCTCATGACCGAATGTTCGACTAGGGAGTCACGAGTTCGCACGGAGGTCGTCGGTCCGGGACGGGAGGAGACCGCGTCTCCCTTTCAACTTCTTCGGAGCCCCAAAGGCCCAACCATCTCTGCTTCGCTGCATGGCCCTCGAGGTCGTCTCGGATCGCGGGCGAGGAACTTCCGAAGAGTTCGTCGATCTTTGGACCTTCCCCCGGCTGAAGCCGATCGTACAGAGTGACCTGTTCCGTCGGGCCGTTCAACCGCCTCCAGTCTGACGTGGACGTTTGGCATGTCGACCACCAGCTCGCTCAGCCTGTTATTCGGGCGGTCAGTATGCTGGCCAGAGAGTTGTTTGCTTCACGGCCACTCGTTGGTAACTGCAGTCTGTCCGATAATTAATCTGACCCCGAACGAGTACGACGGACTCGCAGGGAGACGGAAGCTCATAGTCCTTCCGCGAAAATCGTAATCTAGTGCGGGCAAACCGGATCGCGAGCGGGGGATGGGTTTCTGTCGGATGCGAAACGTCGTCCGCATCCCCCTATCATCGACAACGACAGTTGCGGAACACATTGTCTGCCTCGGTGAATGTTTCTGTCGCAAAATGTGTTTGGAGGTGGACATCGTCAGTCCCGTTTCGTAAGAGTTGCTGAGACCCCATGATGTTCGCAGAATCCGACACGGGAGTGGGATTCACCCACACCTGCGGCTCGGGGGAATCGATTCCTTCAACAGCGAATGTGTGTCTATGCTAGGCCTTCCAGCGGATCCGCAAGACCAGCGCACATTTGATCGTGAAATTCCATGAGGGAATGGTCGTAGGGCAAACACGGATTACCTGTCTTCTGTTTTGGTTATCGCCCGTGGTTCCGTAACCCCATGGTGTCAGCCGTACAGGGTATTTTTGAGTCGGGAATTTTCGAGCCCGATTCTGTTTTGTTTGTGTGTTTGTATCTCGCCACAGTAGCTCGGAGGCAGCTGTCAGATTTCGGAGTCCAAACCGCCCACCCTTGTTCAGCTCGAACGGGACTTCAGCATCTTGCGGATGATCCTCGGCGAAAACCGCGTGAGCCTCAAACCAGAAAGTTTGAACGATATCCCCATGCTCCGAAGAGCGTTTGAATCGGGAAGAAGGAAGCCATCAAAATCCACCGATGATCCGAGCAAGAATTCGTAGATGAGAAATTCGTAATGATAGGATACAGCCCTCTCAAGAGTTCCCTAACTCGCTTTGTGACGTACATGGTTCATTGTTTGCCTGTTCTTTTACAGTAAATCAAACAATGCGTTCATTTGGCGAGTTACCACATGAATGCAAGAGCTCATATAGTATGTACTTGGCTTTTCTTCTCTCACTGCTCCCCCATATCAAGTTATGAAAAGAAGATGCACTGAACCACGCCTCGAGGACAGCAAATTGCGAGTCTATTTGTTTGAGTCGACCGTGAAACTTCGCGGATCCGTTCTGCAGAGATCCGCGGATCTCAAAGTTTGCGGATCTTTGGAAGGCCTAGTCTATACCCTGGAGCCCGGAAATTAGAGCCTGGAACGGACGAGCCCGAAAACCTCCGGTCCCAACAGCGGAGCGGTCGTGAGTGGCTTAGCGGGGAAAAATTTCAGCTTTATGCTCGGCGAACCTACTCTCTCGGCCTTGCTTACGCCCTCGCTGTCCTATTGTTACAATCTCGATGTTTGAACTGGACGAAGGCATGGCTGCCGCGGGAATCAGTCTTCTGAGCGCGAATCTTGAAGTTTCTGACGATAACTTGCTAGAACTGAAGGGGATTCCCCCCCCTCCGGTCCTAGTAATATTCTCAGAATACGTTGTTCCGACTCCTTGGTCTTTCACTTGGAAAGGGAAAACCGGCATCTTAACAGCACAGTACCTCACGGTGTCACGGTGTTTCCGCTGCCTGTTGAGGGCTCAGATGAGCTGGGATGACCCGGAATTCCCGCTTGCCACCTCCGCCCGCAGTTGAGCGCTCAGTCTCTAGAGCTTCTTCGAATATCGACCACGCTCCGATAGACGAGTCTTACGTTCCTATTGAGCCCGGGATATCAGTTCCGATGGCGCCACCGTCGTTGTGGCGTGAATTTCCTCCGAGCGCTTGGATCGCGCTCTGTCTCTGGCGAGCTCTGCCTTAGCCAGAAAGTGTTCGTATCCGACATTCGTCATTGGAGTCTGAAAACGGTACAAATCGACAAGACGAACGAAACTCCCATCCCGCGAAGCCAGCCGCAACCGGTCCGCTATGTAAAGAGGAAAATTTCGGGCTCATCCGTTTCGGGCTCGAGTTTTCGGCTTGTTAGACCTTGACCGTAAAGGTGACAGTCAGATGTGTACCTAGCAGATTCCTCCCCACACCCCTCGGACAGGCTCATTCTCCGCCACGCAAACGGGTCGAGCGCCATCCAGTGAGTTGACAGCCTGGAAACCCGAATCCAGCAGCCCTTCCCCGACCGATTGTCTGCCCCATCCCCGGCCTTTCCTGCAGACGGCACCAACCACAGTTGATCATGAACATCAACGACGGACCCGACATCTTTGCTTCTCCCGTGAGTCCGTACGTGCTGGATTTGGGCTACGTCTCCCCAGGCCCAGGCTATCAGGTGACATGACCACATAGGTTCGCAGCACTTCTCCCTAATAGATCAATTGCCGCTCGGATATGAGGAGGTGAATAGCGAGCTGTGTTGAGAAATTTGAGAAGCAGATACAGGAGCCACAAAGGCAGCTTTGGAAGAGCTTATCGACCGAATCATGAGAGGAGGAAGGAATAATCGGATCAGAGTATTCAGTGCTATCTGTCTTCGGCGAGCTGTCTTCTTTTTGAGAACAGTTTGCCGACCAAGTTGATCAGACTTAAGGCCGGTTGAAGACGAGGCGCGGTCCGAGCTCGGGGGATCCCTCTTCCTGTCAGTCTGTCCGTGCATCCGCTTGTCTGTTCCCCTATCTGTCCATCGCTCCTCGCTCGATTCATCGATTCGGCAAGTCTCTCAGGCCGATGCGCCCAGCACCGCTATTGGACATCGGCTGCTCCGCTGGCCAAACTAGGCTCTATTCTACTGAGCGGCCCTCCAACAGAACTGAAGCCGCCGCGGCCTCGACCGCACAGCCAGCCAGCCAACCGACCAACGAGCGGCCTGTCCGTCCGGCTTCTGCTTGAATCAAGGTATCGAATTCCACACGAGGAATGCCGCTGCCTATCTGGTATACGTCGACAGCACTCACCGAATATTGAGCATACTCGGCAGCCCCGTCTATGTAGCGAGGATACGATTCGGGAGGAAGCAGTGTCCTCATCGAAACCCGCTCCTTGCCACAGCTGTCAATACCTTTCGACCGGGTTCGTCCGCGCTATCCGAGAGATTTCGATTTTGAGAACTGCTCTGAGGAGTGACCGCGGCGACAGCGAAGGTGGCTCCATCGAGATCGAAAGGGTGGTGCAAAGGAACCTTGTGAAGATGTTCGCTGCCTATCGGGCTCAGTCGAACGTGCGGTGCTCCTACTATCTCCCTTCTTTGTGCAATGGCTTCGAAAACTGAGGTCTTTTTTTGTCGATTGTCCGTTCGCAGATGGTCGTCCTTCGGTGCTGCTCCTGCTCTCGTCCACCAGGACCATAATTTGGCTGATTGCAGCCTTCGTTTCTTCTCTCGTCTTGGCTTTCGGCGCACCCAGAGTTCTTTTTCTTCGCCCCGGCGCCGATGTCGTCGTCAACGCTGTTGTCTTCCGACTCGCCCGCTCAGAAACGCTCCGAGCGCCATCACACAAGCTTTCCTCCCTCAGGGCCACATATCATAGCACATTAACTTAACCCACCCGGTGTTTATCTATCGCTCGCCCGTCGCCTCACAGGCCGCCCGAGCCCCTACTTCTATCTCCCCCCAGCTCCCCGTCTAACCCCTAGTTAGCCTTGGGTACTGTCGCTTGTTCGGACTCCGAGAACGTCCTCCCCCACAGCCAAGATCAGTTCCCTCAATGAGCCTCCCGCTTGCCCCCTGTCGAGGCTCCCACCGATCGTCAGCCTGATCACTGGACGCCCGGTTGGTTGACTACCCTTCTCAGTCGAGCTTCTCGCCTGATGGCCGAGCGGGGAAGTCGGAGGGTTCCGGCGACGGAGACGCCTTGACAGGGAATTACACGGCAGTCAAGTGTTGCGACGAGACAAGATCTACGACATTTACAACACTTGATAGCTGTCAATGACACATGTTATCTAATGTTCGGCCTATTCCCTTGGGCCGACGCTCTCATGGCCTTTGTGATAAAACGTTGAAAGGAATATAGTCGGGTCATTGTCGGTGTGGATCCTGCACCTGAACGCGATTCCTTCACCTTTTGATGAGGGAATCATGAGCGCCATGAGTTGGACCCGGGACGGGAAATGCACAGAATGAGCGGATGAACATCAGGTTGCGCTCAACGCGCGACATACCACCCATCGGAGCAACTGCCGCGAGCTAACAGGTGTCCGGCCCTCGGCGGCTTGAGAATATCCTCAGGTGACGCAACTCAATCGCTTCAAGTGGTGATATTTTTGCCGGACGCTGAGCTCTCGTCGTCGGGCTGCTGACAAACTCGTGGGAGTTGGTCCCTACTTTGAAAGCTCCAGAAGAACGAGCACGATTCTGCCGTGTACCGAATCGAGGTACCGCTGACACGCTCTTCAGAGACCCCCTCGACGTTCGACCATGGAGCGACACTAGAGGCTTCACGGAATTTCGGGAGAATGCGGTCCAGGATTCCCGCTCACAACGGCAGCACACTGACTCGACACGAATGCAAGACCGTTGCGCAGCAGAATCAAGGAGATCAAGTGAATCCTAATCACTTCCAGATCAGCGTCGCTCCGACGGAGGGCATTAGTGTGAGAAGGAGGAGAACGGTTCCAGAAAGTGGGAGGATCGGAAGAGTGGAGCACCCGCGCTTTCAGCCGAGGCCTCAATCGCAGCTGTCGACAATGTGGATGGTGGAATCGGTGAGGAAAAGGCTCCTCTTGGGTCCGCCCTTGATGAGCAACAATCCCACGTTTCTTTTCCTCGATGTTCACTCTGCTTGAACTTTGTTCGACGCTCCTTCCGACGTTTCCTTCGCTTAGGTCTTGACAAGCTTCCCATTCGCATGAAAAAGGTAGCCGCGAGCCCCATGGCAAGTGGGCGTGCTTTAGGGTCTTGTATAGCCCACTGGCGGAGCGGGATCCCAAGAGCGGGGAGAAACAGCACATCATACAGAGAACCTATTATTCGAACAAAAAGATGCTGCAGGAACACCGATCGCCGGCTCGCGCCGTCATCTGCGTTGTCTTGTGGGGGTGCTGCGAGAGACCACGAAGCCAGCCGCCGCACCAATGACACTCAGGAGCAATTAGTTGGGGCAGCGAAGCTATTAACGCCGGCATCCGCCGCGGGCAGCGCTCAAACTTAACGGCTCGTCGTAGGTTAAGACGGCTAAGTGGAAAGTCAAGATAGACCCTCACGTCCCGATCTCGAGCTTCTCATAGTCACCTCCCGATCTTCTTTCACCTTCCCATACTACCTGCACGTGCGCCCTCTCAGTCGGTGCAACGGGAATCCCGAAAACCTGGAATCTCACACACTCGATATCCCCCAACGCGGGAAATACCGGAGAGGCGAGGTTCCGAAAACCAGAAACACTAAAAAGGCGAAACTCTTCAAACCTTGAAACGCTTTTCCTTCTTCGAAAGCTCGGCTGATACCAGTGAGACTTCAACGCAGAAGAGAAGGCTCATACTGGTGAGGATGTCATCCAGTGGTTGTTTGATGTGCGACTTATGCTTCCCGCAATACCTCAGCAACACGCGAATGCACGCGATACCGACTCCACGCTGTATAAGTTGCGTTTTTCATGCGTCCCCGTTCATCGACGAACTCAGCCTTCTGTCTAATACAGCCCTACAGCAGTCCAGTTTCCTGGCAAAGAGCCTGCGAAATCCTTCCTGCAATGTAACACTGATCTCTATCGGTTTCGAAGAATGAAACCTCTCACAATCAGTGGACATTGCCGGCGTACAGACCGGACCCCGGCCGATCTCACCTCCTGCCTCGGATAGCTGCTGGCTTCCTTGCATAGGAGCCTACAAAAAGAGAACATGGTTCTTGGCTCATAGAGTTCCCGGGCTCCGAGTTTTGGGGATTCCGAGTTTTCGGGTTTCAGATTCACGGTATTTCCGATCTTCAGGATGTCGGGTTTTTGAGAATGCCGCTGTCACCGTCCGACCGAGGATTCGAAGGTCAGTCACAACGCTCTGCAATGCGTCCAACCGGAATCACAAGACAAGAATCTCAGCCTTCAGGGAAAGTACAACTTCGTTCCTCTCATTCGAGAGGAAGGGTTACAGTTTCCCAGCTCTGGACGGATACCCGCGAACGACGGTGGCGGGACTTCGGGCTCCACGGGGATCCCCTTCCATTCTCTGAACTTCATGCTGCGTCGTCGGGATCATGCCGGTAGGTTTGTCTGAGAGGACCAGTTTATGGAGCCGTCTCGGTTTCGTCTGGTTGGCTGGTTCCTCGAAGCCTAATAGAACGTGTAAGGCAATCTGTGCCGTTGCAGCTATAATCTCGGTTCGGTTCCGCCAAAAAACAGTCGAACCAGCGTCAGCGGTGCCGCAATAAAATATGATCACCGCCAACGGCCGCTGGGCGGACCGTCCGGCCTTCTTCCAGCACCTCGTTAGGTCCCTTCGCCGTCGAAACTACCGAACTGAGACCCACGCTCCCCGTTCTCTTCTGCCGCTCCACACTATAATGATCCGTTTTTATCTCGCGCGGAGACAACCTAAATTGACGTCCACAATGATTAGAGTCGAAGCAACCAAATATTGTTACAAGGAACGATTCCCCACCCCGCCAAAGGACGAAATAGCTAGCGCCCAGCCATCTCTGTGCTTGCCTCATGGGAACCCAACGGAAACGATCTCTCGCTCGCTCGTTCGACATCAAGGGATCCTCGACAACTTCACCCGTTCATGGTTCGACGGGAAGTGCTTCCATCCGAGCCGGACGTTGTGTGGGAAGTCTCTTCCAGCGTTTTGCGCGAAGTTTTGAGACCTGCACAGACAGAGACCTCGAGATCCTGTCCGGCGTTTCCCCGAAAGAAATCGAAACTATTCTTAGAGTGAGAGCACAGGCGGCATACTGTCAGGATAAACACCAAAATTTCCCCAGCTGTTCCTGTGTCGTGACACAGGTCTTGCGTCTGTCGAGCGCAAGACATCCACGAGGCGCAAGACAGAGGCCCACGATTTAGAGTCAAGCTTAAAGAAGAGCTTGCGGTCAACGGAACACAGTATGTGGATGACCGCTTCGGAGAACCAGGGGGGAATCTTCGCTTTTCGATATCGTCATCGGCTGCTCGGGCCTGCGGTAGATACAGAAACTGGATGATACTTCCATCCTAATGCTTCGGGGAATCTCGAAACGGGACGACGGAAACGAGGGAGTGCCACCGAAGAAGGCAGATATCAATGTAACTAGTTGTGGGAATCATTTGAAGACCAGCATCTGAGCGGGGTGCGTCATCCCGATCCTACACATTGAAGCTGAAGCTAACTGGCAGCCCTGGCGAGAATCGCTGAAGAAAACGACGTCGGAGAAGGAAGACCCGCTGCATGGAAGCCAGCGTAGCTGTTATTTCGCAAGGAACGAGAAGGTCTACTTTGTTGGTTGTTCCTCGTTTGGTTGCTGGCTCGTCGTAAAGCGTGGTCACGTTCTACGGTCAACCAACGATAACCAATAAGGGTAAGGAAAACGTTGCTCGCAGCTATCATCGTCCTCTGCTTCCCCGTCACGCCTATAGCGGCCACTTGAGCCGAATTTGTTTCTCTCGGGGAGCCGTCGACTGCGAAGCTTTTTGAAGCAATAAGCGATGCTGGTGTCATCCCTCCGGAATCTTCGTTCCTCCGGTTTCTCCCATCAGACCATCCTCCGGCCTAACCGATCAAAGTTCCCTGAAACGACTGGAGCGGGAATTTTTTCCCGACCAGCCGCTGCAACAAGTGTTGCCGCTGTCTCGAACTAACTCGTTGCGCGTCAGGGCTAATGCAAGAAGATCAACGAGGATCAACTGTCGCCCCCCTGAATCTCCAATGATTCCTCTTCTCTTCTTCCCACAGGAAGTGGCGAACGGGATCCGGGTGGCAACCGTGGCGGTCGGGATGGGGAAAACCCTCCCAGGAAACCGTTGATGATTTTTCAATATCCCGTCTCCTCGGCGCGAGTCGCTTGCTCGCTCGTTCGTCCGTACGTATAGCCTTTTGCCAGGAGACAGTTGCCTCACTGTGAGTGGGAATATCGACATTGGAGCCGGATTCGCCTCTCACCCGCCGAGGACCGACAAGTTCTCGTGCTGGTGGCCGAATTTACAGTTGACTTCCTAATCGGAAGCCCTGATTGGGTGGCGCGTTGCAGCCAGCCATACTCTTTCATTTCTATTCTAGTTATTCCATTCTTTTCCCTCGCGATCTGAGGTATCTTGCGAACTCCGAGAGCTTCAGCGATATTTCCTTGGAGCGGAGCAGCATGAACCTCGGGTGAAACATCGTGGAACAGTATAGCTCTTCGGTCGCAGTTCTCCTTGCCGTTATCGAGAAGTCTAAAATGGAACTTCGACGTTTTGTTCCTGACATCGATTCCCCAGAAGCCCGGATACAATTCCTGGAGCCGACAGCCACCAGCTCTGAACGTTTGTGTCCCCATCTCAGCTCGTGACTGGGGGACGGAGTTTCCATCATGAGCATTTTCTCCTCCGTTGTCCGGCTCGTTAGCTTCATCGTCGCCGCCTGCGGCCGGAGAGTTCTCGTCGCTCACTTCGGAGTGAGTCCACAGCGTCATTCATTCATTCCGGTGTATCTTGCATTGCCATTAAATTCTGGCCATGACAATGAAGACACGGCGGCATCCTCCCTGAAAGAGTTGCCCTCTGCGGGACACAGGGTCTCGCTCTCATTCAGTGGACACTTCCATTAGAAGCTTTGCGCGCGCGATTCAAGTTCCGTGACGCCTAGCCGCCGCAAACGGTGCCGTCAAAAGCCTCATGCTCAACACAAAAGAACGAACGCGACCGCGCGGCTGTAATGAAGCTGTGGTGCAGCTGGTGGTCGTGCTGGTGTTCTCAGCTCTGTCTCGCCCTGGACGGACGTTAATCACTGCATGAATATGAGTACAGTCCGGCGATCGATGAGCGGCCCTCCATGATGAGAGCCGCTCGCTGAGTCGGCGGGCGGGGTTTCCCTCGTTCGTTCAATCCAGATGGCTCATTGAGGAGCTGGGGAAGTTCTTTTGTCGCTTGTTTTCGATTCGTTCTGGACTCTGTCCTCGCTCGCCCTTCTCCACGTCGTTCTCAGACACGGGGAGAACGAGTTCTTCGGACGTATCCAACGCATTAATGTCATTGGCTCGCTACAAGAAGTGGAGCGCTCATGCTTCACTGACAAGCCCTGCGTATTATGACGGATGCAGTGGCCTTTCGCCGTTAAAGATTGCTTGAGTGACTGTTCGCTCGCTCGCTCGCCCGACATTGCTTATGCATGAAGCCGCTTCGCATTCGCCAGACGTCCTCCACAAGACGTAGCAGCAGTTGTAGCAGCGAGCCGCCTCTTGGACTAATGAGTGAGTTGTTGTCGACCGACGGAACATTGAGCTACGACGACAAGCCGAAGAAACTAGCGACAGCATCGAATATTCATCCCAGGATCAATTCGGCCCTTCCCTCAATATGCACCGGCTGCTCGGTTCAGCTGAGCATTCCAACCAGGAATGAACCAGTGTTGCGCGCCATCCGAGCACGATGAGTTTTTCGTCGATACTGACTTCACAGGAGCTCTGTCCTCCGGATGACGGTGCTCCAGCGCTCCGACGAATTCACTGCACACCTATGTACATGCTTCGAGATACGTCTCCGAGAGGCGAACACGGCTGCGCCGCGATTCCGACCGCAGACACTCGGACGAGAGCGTCGAGTATACGCGAGCCGCTCCCCGGATCGTTCTCGGTCGTTTTCTTGTCCGTGCAGTCGTCGCTCTTGCATTGTCATGTTCTCTCGTTCGTTGTCATCTTCCTTTTTCCGTCATTCTCTGCGGCCAATGACATCGTTGCTGCTAGCCAGCCGACCCTGCCCATGCCTTCAAGGAGTGCATGATGTAACACGTCTGCCCTGATGCCTTGCAGAACGTGAATACGGCGAATAACGAATGACTATGCGTGATGGATGGCCGAGCGGAGGATGCGAGGGCTGGCCGATTTGATCGAGCTGTGATCGGAATACGACCCTCGGATTTTCGGGCCCAGTCACTATTCCACGAAACATTGCGAGGCCGGCTTTCGCGACCACCGCTCTCGGTTATCCGTTCTCAAACCGAACTCTCAGGGAGGGAGGAAAGATATTCCGAGAGAATATTGGCCTAAAATACTCGAATGCTGCGCCCGACCGGCGACCAACGCTCCGTTTCGATCATGAGCTGCGACTCTGGCTCCCCTTGCTCCTGAAACGCTCGATCTTCCAGCCGCTCGGGCAAATGATAAGCTGTTGGTGCATCAAGGAACGCTGAGTCGCTTCTGATAGACATCATCAAGGAGGGAACGGAGATCGGAGAAGGAAGAACACGATGTTATTGTGGACGAACAGATGGAGAACAGGGTGGAATCCAATTTTAGAAATTGCGACACACGGAACAAGCGAGCGAGCGAGAGAGAGAGCGAGCGAGCGAGTCACCAGCCAGCCAGCCAACCCACAAGCCAAGCAGAGAGGCCAATCAGCCAACGCAAGAGACAAACAGCAATGGAAGTGGAGCAGATACGCCTTGGCGACGAAACGGACCCGAAAAATAGAGTGGTAGGAAACAGCAAAACCGTTCGCTCGCTGCTCCATCCGAAATTGTACGTTGGGGAGGAAAAGAGAAACGTTCCTCATGCGTTTTCGACCCGCAGTCTGAGTGACTGGCGTACGTAGATGCGAGCGACGGCCGAGAGGAAGATCCGCGCCCAGAGAAGTAGAAGCAGACGAAGTTAAACGTCCCAAAAACCTCATCGCCGCCAGTTTCAGAAGAGAATACATTTGTGAGCACGGACCGAGCTCAGCATACAACGTCAGACGAACAGAGCTCTGAATGACTGACCAGACCCGAATGAACAAGAACAAATCCTGAAACTTGTGGGGCGGCTGCGGGAGCAGGGGAAAACGCCAGCCAACCGACCATGCCATGCCGGCCGGCGGCCGAGCGAACGAGGGAGCGGGCCGGCGGGCGAGAGCGCTGCTGCTGCGGAGGCTGAGGCAGTTTCATCACAATTAGGGTTCGCCCCCTGGAGAAACGCCGAGGCTTCTGATGAGATGCAAATCGCGGGGCGAGCAAACTAGCTGTCTGCTCGGCCCGCTGGTAGCTGGCTGATGCGCACCCCTCCTCTACCCGTTCCCAGGCTCGCATCCTTCAAAATGCCAGACCCAACAAAACGTTCGAGCGCGCCCCTCAAGGTTCTCACGGAGGCTTTCTGTGTGATCTGCAAGCTGCACTGTGAGGGCGAGTACGAGGCTTGCACTTTTTCTCGAAGATGCAGGCTTGTATGCCTCGTCACATCCGCCTAACTTGTTCGAGGGCCCAGGGTTGAGACCTCTCCATGAGCCGTCTGGAGCGGGAACCTTCGTCATGGCGTTCGTCAGCCGTGGCGGGTATTATATATATGAAAGAAAACAAGAGGCTCACAGAGCCACATGAACAGTTTTTCGGCTCAATACATGCCCTTTCGTTGGACGCTCTCTTGGTTGACGAAACACATCGCCCGTAAGGGTCTTTCTGAGTCGAGTTCGAGATGGTTCGTCCAATTAGTTCAATTGAAGCCTCCGATGTTACTGGATCTACCGCTTTGGCAGCGCAGAGTTCGTTGTTCCTTCCGCGCTCGATGTTGCTTGGTGTCGAAAGTAGTTTTTTGCGCGTGTGACCTCAGCGGTTCCGAGTTGCCGTTCGGTTCGCGCGGCGTTGGTAGCGCAGCAGACGAATCTCTTAAATCGTCCGAGGGGCAGGTGTCATGAGCACGACGTTTTTGCATAATGAACGCAAGCCTGGGAAAAATCACTTGGACCATCCTATCTAATAGTACTTCAACCGCCGCTCCTCATCGAGTCTCTTGGGCTGATGATCAAGAGCCTGTTCTGCGACCTCATGTGCAGCGTTTCGAATGTGGAAGCTCTTCGAGAATGCGTTCATGATGTGAGCACGTCGTGCTTTAGCCCGGTACCGGTCCTAAGTTCCCGGTCGGCCAATGGTGGATTAAGCCATGGAGCTGGAATTTCGTTGCTTGATTCTTGTCATTTTCCGTCTGAGTAGAGCGTTTAAGTACTTTTGACTGACTCCCCACGCGGCTCTTCTCTGGATGGTGATCGATAGCCGATCTTGCCATGGCGATATTCTGCAAGCTGATGTTCGCTGATGTCAGCCTCGTTCGTGATTGGATTGGGGTGAACCAGGTTGAGAAGTCTCTTCCTACTGGATCGGCATCGACTTCCAGTGGCGATGCCAAGCGGAGCGTTACTCCCGGAAACAATCAGGGAAGTATCTAATAACGCTGTTTTCGATCCAACAACGGCAGCGGCAATATTGAGGGAACAGTTAGCGGAACTTCAATTCATTCGAGTTATTTGTACAGTCCTCATCTTCAATCGAGAGCCGCCCCGGCTGGTTTCATTTGCTTGGGAAAGGCTCATCGAGAGAACTCCTCGGCAGCCCGATAACGATTTCCTCCATGGCGAGTTTTCGTCGTGCTGCGGGCTTCTCGTCCTCCGTTTCGTCGCGCTGATTGAGGAATGAACGCCTTATTCTTGAGTAACTTCATAGTTTCTGCATTCTGAATGTTGTATGATGAATGTTCTCGGGAGCTGATCGTACTCGACTTCTCACTCAAAGAAGGATTTCTTGGGATACCGTCGTCCACACGAAATCCGCTGGATCCTCTAGAGAGGAATCCAGATCCGCTGTAGCGTTCTTAGCTCCTTGCAGTTCCTTCCCTGGCTTTCTCCGGAAATGAGGGCGATAAGGTTCACAGGCGTGGCAACGATGGCGAGTTCCTCTCGAGACAGTAGCACCTCTATACCCGTGAACCTCTGATGGAATTTCATTCACCCAATCATTCTAGAAGCTCTCCAACAACGGTCCCAGAATTCCGTCAATGACCTTACCGAGCAGAATACTCCTGCTGAAGCGGTGGCGGGCACAATCATGAGCCCCGAGGAGAAACTCCCCGAACCGATTTCGATTACGAGGGAGGAGATATCGGATTCGATTCTAGTCGCATGCATGTTACCAAAATACCGCAGTTATCGTGAGTAGAGCCTGGATTTCACCTTCGACAGGTTTCAGTCTCGAAAGAACTTCATATGGACTTCATGGCTTTCATATGGAAGCTCTGGACTTCCGTGATCTTCCTCTTCGTAATCTTCTTCGAACTCAAAGTTTTCTTGAACAGTTGACGCTAAGACAGTGCTCAGAACGTTTATTCGGAGAACCGTCGAAGAATCTTCCACTCCAACAGCTCACGTGTTCTGAGGAGCTCGATCCGATACGTTTGTCGCGTACCCATATCGCTCCTCCCCGTGATGATACTTTGTTCAGTTCCTGCGTTCAGATGCGCACCACCGAGTGCATCTCGTGGTCCCGTCCCGGGCTTGCAGCTCGACCAAGACACGAACGATTCTCATTCGAAAAGCTCAGTTATAATTTTCGTCAAAACCCTCACATCAACCTTGGAAACAATGGGGCCGTATTGAGATTCCGGAAGAAAACTCGATCAGAGATGCCTCGAGTCGATCCCCTTTGAATCCCTCGAGGTGTTATTCGGATGGTTCCTTCGGCGCGGACGCTTTCTCTCTACCGCTATCTGTTTGAATCTTCAGTTTCATAACTTGGCTCCACCACGTATAACCACACACGCACCCAGCCGTATTTACCTTCCTGAAACTTCCTCACCATACCCTCGAGCAAAATGAGGCAAGCAGATGAGAAGTCTTCCGGCGAGCGTTCCCGGTGAGCTTTCGGCTCGCAGACATTGGTCGGGTGATTCCTCTCAAGAATGATTTTTCTCCCTTCCGCTCGAAACCTACTGGGAGTGCTCCCTCCGCTTTTCAGCCGTCCTCTATTCCTCATGAGAAAGAGCTCAACACTTCAGCTTTATGGGGATAACTAACTGATAACGGAATGGCGAGGGGAGTGCGAACGGAAAAGAGACGGGAATTAACTTCGTCTTCCTCGACGTCCACCACCATCATCCGACCAGTCGCGAAGGTCTGGGGCGGGGGAAAGGGCCCAGGCTGCCAGTATCCAGGCATCGGGGGAGAAGGATAGATCGTCCCCCTGTCCCTCCTCCCGGGACTGAGGGTTTAGATCGTTAAGATTTTATGAAAAGTTCCAAATCCCTTTGAGCCTCCGTCCACTCCTGCTACTGTTCTGCGTCCTTTCTTTCATCTAGATCTCCTCATATCCTTTCTCCTCAAAGAGCTCACCCACCAACCATCCCTCGCGTTTGTGCGCCCGCTTCTCGGCCTTCTAGTGCAGTAATTAGGGCCCGCTCGTGCAAGGTATTCCCGTTGTTCGAATTCCGCTTCCCGCGGTCTCGGACTCCACGTCGAGCGATTCAAATACTCGAAACGGCTCCATCAGCCCGTGAGAACGAGCGCCATCAGGCGTTTCCAAATATTTGTGAGGAGATAGCGGGCAGACAAATCCCGCATCCGTCTTGACGGCGGGAAACCGAAGGAGCGACCGCTGCTGAGCAACGAACGCGGAAATTCAATCATGCCCGAACAGGAAAAATGTTGAATAATCGAGAGTTCGATTGAATCAGCCGGATCGACGCTCAGATAATTGATGGGAAAAGTAAACGCGCTCGGGCGGGAGGCACTGCAATGCGGCTGGGGCAACAATCCACTCACAACAATCCCACGGTTTCGCGCCCCGCGTTCTCGTCGGATACTCTCGCTCTCACTCCATTAGTGGGTCATTGAATGCCGGCGCTGTCCATCAAGCTACTCTCAGGCTCCTCTTGGCGACTTCATTAATCCGCATTCACTCACAATAACAACTTGGCCATTTATCTTGTTCGCTTCTTTCGTCCCCATGCCCCGATCTCGTTTCTATACGCTGACTTCGTGCACGGACTGCCTGCTGGCCGCCCGGTCTGCTGGCCTCGCAAATCGTGCAGGCAGTCAGGCATCATGCCTGCACGATTCGGGGATCTTGGTTTCCCCCGCCGCGACGATATGGGAGCAGCATCCCGGTCTTCCGAAACGCGGAAGCGATGCCGATTGGAGAGACACTCCTTCCGCCTCCGACATTCATCCTCAATCGAACTGACGAGACTTCGGATTCCAGAATCACCTTCATCAATCGCACGAGAGAAGGCAGCTCAGTCCGAGCTCAGCTGCGCGCAAGAGCTCGGGCGTTCGCACACACCAGAGCGTTCGAGCTCGTCCACCCGTGGCAAGGGATGGTTTGGTTCAGGAATGGGAGGGCAGCCGACATGGACGAACACAGAGGCTCGGGAAGCAGGGACAAGGGGCATCATTATGTCGCAAGAGGCCGAGAGGGACTAATGCTGTCATTACGCGGGAGCACGAAATTGCCTTCATGAGACTTGAAACTGAACCCAAACTGGGTTTTTCTCCTTGCCCTCCTTCCGCTCGGCAAGAAGCGGTTCGGAGCGAAACGAGTGAGCGTCTTATCCTCTGCCTCCTAATATTAGATTCAGGCCTCTCAGGTTCCCAGAATGAAAAGTTTCAGTGTCCCCCGCGGCGAGCAAGGACTAACATCAAATTCAGCTAGAGACCGGGCTCATTTATCGGTTTCCAAGTCAAGTCCCACTGTCTTAGCGTTGGGATTCAATTTTTTTCTGTTTTCTGCAGTTTCATCCCGTCCTATCCCAAGTTGGGAGCATCCTCTCACCGAGGCGGATCCCGGGAACGTGAATCCGAGAATCAGAACGCGAGCCCAGGAGGTGAAATCCGATTGCGTCCGGGTTCAAGTGTTCCGCTCGCAAAGGTATGACGGCCACGCCTGAATTTCGAAGTTTTGCTCCTTCGCGCACTGGTGAATTATGTACCGCAGCCCATGTCGGAGCGGTCTGTAGGTGTCAGGAGACCCAGCGCTGGAGGCTGGTCAGGAAATCGCCTTTTTCCTTTTAAATTCTGTTCGCCAAGATCCGAAATGGAAATTCGACAACAGAGTCGTTGACGGGATGCGAGGGTTTCTGTGGGGGTTTCAAGCCGCACGAGGAGGGAAGCCGACCACACAGAACGCGTTTCGTTCGCCGTGTTCCAGCTTGGAGCTGTTGTAGAACTTCATAGGTATCAGGAAGCAAGGTGAAACTTCTAATGGAATTACAGCCGCAGAACCCGCTCCGCAGAAAGCTGAAATTCCGAGTGGCCATCGATGTTTTAGCGAGCAGGATCGAGCCAGCTTCCGCAGCTTCTCCCATCCGAATAGATGAATGAGCGCCGTGTTTTGCATTCACGGATCGTCCCACAGGTTTCTCTCGAGTCGGGAATCGAGATTCGGGACCGCAGGCCTCCTTGAAGCGCTTCGATTTTTCTTGCTTAGCTCCGGTTTTTCGGTTTGCGTGGTGAGCTCCCGTCTTCTCGTAACTCCCGCGTCTCCGCAGGAACGCGAAGCGCAGCCAAGATACCCCAGAGCTCACTTTCCGAGTCATAAATAAAGCGAAGTCGAAGTTTTTGAGACGGTTCTGACCCGGAGTTTATTCACGTCCGACAGTAACATCGTACGTGCAGGCTCCGGGTGCAAGCCCGACATTTTTGAGGATTCGGCGCGCCGGGCCAAGCTCCCAGAACTTGCGTCTACCCTGCGACCGGACGATCCCGGTCGCGTTCATTTGTTCGCGCGTGCAGGCCCGCTCCCTTGCCAGCTGAGTATCCTTTCAAGAAATGTTTGAGTAGCTGCAGGAGCGCCGTCAGAGGATGCGGACGAGGATTTTTCCTAATGAGCGCCCGAGTCGCCAGCGAGCCGATGCCAGGGTTTGAAACTCCGCTCATTGAGTACGCAGAGCCCGCCGACCGCTTAACTAGCGCTCGTTCCGCTGAACGGGGAACCCTTCCCGATCCGTTCGGCACAAAACAAAACACCTGCAGACTCAGATTACTCTTTGCGCCGGTGAGGCTCGGTGATGAATCTCGCGGAAGTCACCGTTTCCGCGAGTGTTGTTTCCTCGCCGTTGTCGCATCTCTACCGGGATGTGGTGTCGTGGGAGACATTTTTGTCTTCGGAAGCTATGAGCAATGAGCAAAGCCTCCATTCATCTTGTGGGCAAACACCGATGCTGACTCTATCCGAGTCGGTTGTCCGCTGGACTCGATGACACCTCCGGGAAGAGAAAACGAGGAACTGCTGCTCGGGGGACGGCATCTCCAATCCTCTTACGCTTAGCCCGGATGTCCGATGTCATAAATATGTGGGCAAGCACAACATACGGTGAGCGCGTCCGAGGAATGCAAAGGCCATCTCCGCCACCCGCTGTTCGTCGTGGCATGGGGGACAGATCCTGCCACACAATTGCACTGACAACACGGCTACAGCCAGACTAAATGTGATCACCCATATTTTCCCATGACCGCAGCTGAGTTGTTCGTCGTATGTAGCAAGCCGTAATTGAACACTTGATCATCCCGGTCTGGGAAGACGGACTCCGAATCGCAGAGTGCGAATGGTGCCTACCACTGACCATCTACGGAGCCGGTTTCGGATTTAATTCTCCCCTTTGTTTGAGTTTTGAAGCCCACGAACTGGCTCCGTCTGTTCGGAACGAGCTGCAATCTCGATTCGGAATACGCGGGAAGTCGTGACCCCCGCCCCCCAGGGTGACACCGAAAACGCTGAGCAAGCACCTTGTCGTAAGTCATGTACGATGAAGAAATGTCGGACCGACGGCCATATTTCGTCATGGCCGCAAGTTCGAATTCTTCGTTCAATCGGGTGCTGAACAAACTGAGGGAGCGCGAACGGTTCAATCAGTCCAGTCACGCACGAGGGAAGCCAAGAAAGCCGACTTGGAAGAGGGCATAAGAAGAAATCGATACAGAACAGCACAAGCAACCATCGTCTTACGGGTACAGTGGACGAGTCGTCTCCCCAGTGGCTCACTGGTCTGAGCCACAGACAAATCGACGGTGAGCCGGTGCTGCAGATTTCGGATAAAAGCCAAAAATGTCGGGGGCTAAGCGCCGAGGAAGACGACAACAGATTTTTACGAAGCTGACTCGCCGGAAACAGGATCCTCCCGGCTTGCCAGCGGGCCGGTCAGCGAAGTTAGAAACACCGACTGAAGGGCAGAAGGTTTTTATCCTCAAAAATATTTTTATACCGTGTCGGTTTCCTTCCGTTCGTTTCGCTCAAAGGGTTATCGGCGCCTGACGAAACGAACTCCCTCGATGGGGCACCGGCTTCAAGGTGACGCAGTTCGGAGCGAGTACGTGATGGCTGGTCGAGTGAATCTGGCGTGCAGAGTGCCAAGAACCCTCGAGTGCCGGGTGAGACACCGCAGGGAATATTTCCACGCTGGGGACTCGCTCGAAAAGTCGCGACCATGATCTGTGTGAAGAAGAAGAACTTCTCGAAGTTTGGAGCGCATTCATTTCCTGAACTCGGGGTGGGCCTTGTGAAAATCCCGGACCAGGAACCGATCTAGGAGAAAAATAGCCTTCGGTGAGTTTGTCGAGACCTAAACTGCGCCGGACTTGAGCAGGATAGACGTCATCAGCCTCAGCAAGCGACGAGAACACCCGTCGCATGTTCCTCTCCGTTGAAGTCCCTCTCTCCTTCAACGATCAGCTGCTTTGTCGTCTCTATGAGGGATTACTAATGGGAACTGGAGTGCGAAGAAACATAAACTATAAATTTGCTCGGCTTAGCCCACTTGACAGAGTCGTCCAATAAAACAAGAGCTCCAAAGCTCAAAAATAGAGAGAAGGGAGAAGCGCGAGGCGCCAAAGGAAGTGATCCGAAGTTTATTCTGAATTTTTATAGCCGCCCGTCGGTTTCTTCAGGTTTGCTTCGTGCCTGTGCCCTTTAAAAGTACTTTATGAGCCGGCGGCGACGTATACGCCAAGTACTTCATAAAAAAAAGTGAACCGCGAGAGAAAGATATAGAAAACGAGAGGAAAGGGAGCTCGGGAGGCGGTGCGATGGAAGTGCCGCCACGAAAAGGATTACGATTCGACAGTTTCTCCTCCTCTGCGGCGGAGAAAGGTTTTCCCTGAAGCTGGCGCGGTCGAGAGTGACCTCGGTCTTCAGGGACCGCGGGACGGGTGCGACCTCAGCACAGCTGGAAGAGCGTTGCGCAATAAATATTCTACACAGTTGACGTCGTTCGCGGGGTTCCGGTGTTCGCATCGCACCCTGGGGGAACGATCGGTGGCAGAGAGAGTTGAGTGATTACTAAAAAAGCCCGGATTCGGTCACAAATCCAACATTTTTGTTGACCCGCGTAAACGGATATGTTATGAGCGTGCGTCGCAGGTTTGTTAGCTCATTATCTCTCGAATACAGGAGCCGGTTAGTGTCGCATAGTACGGTAAGCTCTTTGACGACATGGCCGCCGCCAGCAGGGTGGAGAACACCGAAAACATGGAAACTCGATTCTAGTGTAGCTCGGTCATGATGACGCTCGAGGAATAAGGCTCGTCAGCGCAGATCCAGCGATTCATCGTTTCGCGCCGAGAACTGAGAGGAAAGCTTCGCCGACATTCCTTAAGCTTCGGCGTTGAATCGAGTTTCTGTCTGATGCAGGGTGCGCTGGGCGTGGCACAGAAAGACGGATTCATTACTGGCGAGAGATTTCCGATAATTTCGATTTGCTGCTAATTATCCTTGATTTTCAATCAACGTGAGCTTCGAATCATGGCGGAGGGAACATAAAGAGCAACGGAATGAACTCTCCGAGGGAGAGAACAGCCAACCGGGTAGCCCGCCGCCCACCTCGAGTGTAAATCCCGGGCTCGGCTAGGGTTCTCAATCGATCACGGGCCGGATACCCGCTTCCCCTACGTTGAAGCCTTGAGACTATTGGAACTGCCGGCGTAAACTGCTTACGGAACTGCTATCATGAGATATAACCTGGCGGTGCATGGTTCCGCTTCCGTTGGTATTCCTTTTTTGGCTTTCCGTCATAATGAGGTTTAATAGTGCAAATCCACGGGCGAAGCCGCCTAATGTATCACTTAGCTTAGGCACGCCTATCTCCATAAAACGGCTAAAGGAGAAAAGCTTATGAAGCCCATCCTATAAGGCAGCACCGACGCGGGAGCAGCGGCGCACCACGACACGCATTTAACTTTTGTAGCGCCATATAAAGAGGCAACAAGAGAACGCCTCTTTGGAATGATGTTAATGAAGCTTTATCTCGCAGATCTTCCCGACAGCAGCGCTCTCTCTGAGCTCCCGAAAACTGGGAATAGCGTACTCAGGTCGAGTAAAATTCATGGATCGAAGAGCTCTCGAGAGCGAACTTCGAAATCGGGAGAATGAGTCCACGGGAGTCTCGAACCCTGTAGATACGACGTCATCCATGAACCGAGTCGTTCAGAAGGATGGAAACGAGGCAGTGGAAAGGCCAGGAACGAGTTGAGACTCCATGTTGCTGGATCCGGTGGATTCTCTTTGGGATCGCTCAAATTAATCCAGATATCGCATGATCGTGGAAAAGTTGTTAATGAAAGAACTCATTACGCCTAATTATCTAGGCGTGAAACGGTCAACCCCATCGTTTCCACCCTAATGTGCGAAAATTGCAGCCCATAGCAACTTTGGGAAACTGCGGATCGAGCGAATTGGTCGGTTCACTCGCGAAGTTGGCTTCGATACGTATGCGACGCTCTTAAAGGCGAGCGCTCGCTGTCGCGTGTTCGGGCCACGACGCTGGATCTTTCAAGAGGACAAAAGACGGGAACTGAGAATCGATTCCTCTATCGGGAGGAGCTCATGGAGATATCGACAAGATTTAAGTTCAAGCTGCTTCGTGTTGAGATTCTCGTCGGGATCTTCATCATTGGAGGAGCTCTCTGGATGATCGGTGTTCCTCCGAGAGCCACTCCTGAGAGAGCATGACTTGCCCCGGGAGCGAATAGAAGCGTGAAAAGGTGCGACCATTGTATGCGAGGGATCGTCCTTCTTGTTGCTCACTCACAACATTCGTCCTGACGGCCGGATCCTGCACTGTCAGCGGTGGAATCGTGCTCCTGGTCCTCTATTCTGGTCACGATCATGGGCTTCCTCTCAATCCAAATGGATGAGGCAGCGAGCCAGCAGGGGAATATTCCTGCGTCTGCTATCTTATTACGTCTCCGGAACCTTGGATTGTAAACCTCGATCGATCGGCCTTCCTCAGAGTCGGCGAAACGAGAACATGTGGGTTGCACATGTCGCACGCAACTCAAGAAATTTAATACCGAAGTAATCCTACTGACGGTGTGACCATGTTCCTCTACGTGCATCTGTCCGGCCGACACCAACGCGATGTTACGAGCAGCCCGCGTCGTCCGCTCCTCAGACGCGAGATGCTGAAAAATGGTCTCATATTCCAACGCGGGTGCATTTCCGCCGGAGGAGTAACGAGAATACATCGGATGCAGCTGTTCCAAATGCCGGCGAAGAGATGCAGATGGAAGCCACATCAGGCGTGGTCCACTCTCGCAAAACAGCATCTGGGTTCTAGAGGCTCCATCAAGCAAGTAAAACGCTACCTTAGGGAATCGAACCCGAAAACGAGGGAGGCTTCAGCCGGAACTCATGGGAAGAATCTATCAGCTCGACGAAGGATCCCAACTTCCTACCCAACTCCCCCCCCCCTTCTGATCGTCGCAGCGGATGGCGCCAAGCATCGAAGCTTCCAACTTCAACCGAAGACGAAAAATTCGATTGTCGGATGCTTGAGAATTTCGAAAACGATTCAGCGCCGGTAGACTGAGCTCCGCGCGTTCCAATCCTGTCGCACGCGGTTTCTCCTCCATCGTAGGTGCAGTTGATGATGGAAGGTCTTGTCAAGCACGATCCGAAAGCCGCGGAAGATATTCGCGACCCACAGAAGGGTTGCGGGAGTCGAACGTATCAAACTTGAATGCGAAGCCACCTTTCTCTCCCCTTCTCTCTCCTCTCCCTGAGAAGTTGACTTCGTCCGATAAGCTTGTCGTCTTCCGACAACGTCGGCTTTCGCTCTGGTCTGACAATACAGCCCAGAGATAAGACAACAAACACAGACAGTTTCAGTTGTGTGACTCGTTGGATATGAGATAAGATTGGATTTATGGGCGTTTCGTGCTGTAGGTACTTGTCGTGGACGCGGTTACCCATCGCCAGCACCTGAATTAGTTTGGCCCACACTCTCGACGGGAAGTTCTGAAGCGAATCATTCCAAGTACTCCATTCTGACGGTGTTCTAGGACGACTTCGAGCCCCCCCCCCCCTCCCGGGGGATGCGAGAGGGAAAATGGGGGAGAGGGATGAATTCCTGGTCTGTCAACATCTGTCTAGCTCGTGGGGAACAGCAACCTGAGTATTCTAGTCAGTTGAAGGAAGGTCCGGTCTCGATTGCCTCCTGGTCAACTTTCACAGTCCCAGTCGGACTTCATGGATCTACCGGATTGTCGAGGTTTCTGGCGATATACGGACTATGTCATAGCGAAAAAGCCCACGGATAAAAACCGGGGATCCCGGAGGCCGGGCGGGCACCGTCAGATGCTTTTCTACGCGGATCGCACGCAGTACGTCCTGTGTTTTTGCAAGATTAGCGACCGCGGACAAGTGACAAACGCGTCACCCGGCTTTGTCTCTCCGAAGTTGTTGGTTTCAGGAACAACATACGCTCTCGGGGGACGGCGCACTTGGCGCTCGGGCCGCGGGCTGTCAGGCGACCGGATGGTTCCGCGGATGGCAAGCAAAGTGAAACCTACTTCGCTTGTTCTCTCTCGCTTCCTATTCCTTTCTGCAACTATTACCCCGCTGCATTGCAACTGCCACCATCCATCCGACCAGTCAGCCTGACTGCCTGCAGACTCAGCCGGGAAGCTTCAGCGGTGAAACGTTCCCTGCCGAACGGCCGGATGCCTGCATCTGTCGGTGTGTGCTCCGGAGTTAGAGCTCTCCTGAGGATTTTAAATAGTGAGGGCGGCAAGGACCGTTTGCCGTTTCTTTTTCCGAGAAGGATACTATTCGTTGAGTAGTTGAGAAGTTCGCAGCGAGCCGTCTGGCGGGCTAGTAACGTCCACAAGGCTGACGCTGGCTCCTTCCTCGTTGCCTCAGCTGTTTTTATTTCCCGTCCGTCGGAACATTGCCCGGTTGTAAACGTAGTTTGCTCAGAGGAGAAGGCTCGTCTGCTCAGCTCGCACGCAGGCCAGCTTCCCCTACTGACCACCGGTGAGAGTTTTTTTGTTGAAATGAGCCCCGTCTAATCTTCGCGGAAGAGCATCTTCAAGCGTCGGGGCGAACACCTCTGTTCCCAGTACCGCACACGCTCACGTATCCGCTGGAGGTTTCGTTCCACGCATCAGTTTCGCGCTCGGATCCGAAGGTCGATCCCGCGACTTGTCGCAGCCCGATTCACACCGTTTTGATAGTGCGGCCAGATGAGTGAGGTCCCAGCGAGCGTTCTCAAGATCGTCTTTCAACTCTAGGATAGGATCTGTTGGCTCACGTCTGTTCGCGTGAAATGACGTTTTTCGTTGCATTCAATGCGCAGCTCCTGAGTCATGAGCGTGTCATTCCCCGAGCAGCTGTGCGTGGCATGAGGGACTTGCCTTCATGTCCGACGTTGACTCCCCGTCAGCATCTCTTCCCGTCAGGGCTTCAGCGAACGGGAGCTTCTCGACGACACCGAAGCCGGATTCCTGGGCGTGTCAAGTCGGAAGATCGGGTTTCCCTGGGGGGTCTGCACTCTGTCGGTTGGAGCCACGATCCGGACGGAGGCAGGCGCCCAGTCCCGTTCTGGTTCACTTCCCTGTGCGGAAGAAGTCTCTCAACGTGGTCTTCGGGTACGCGCGCGACGCTCTGTACCTTCTCTTGTATGCTTCAGAAATCCGCACCAGCGAAATGCGTCGTTTGTTACGATCAGCGCCGCTGATGATGAATATGCCGAAATTTATTCCCACTTCATCCTCAGGCTTGCCCGCGCCGCGAGATGTCAGGCAGGACGAGCGTCGATACTCCGACATCTAATTAAGCTCTCCGCAGCGCTGCCCTCCGGAAAAGAGGAACTTCTTGCGTTCATACCCGAGGAAAGTCCTGCATCAGACGTTTCGGGAATGCGGAAGGGGATTCGCGGCTACGCACGGGATCGTCGTGAGCTCGTCGCAGAATTGAGAGGAATCGCGTGGGGTTTTAATGCGCTTCTCATTGTATTACAGGCTCCGGGAACGCAAGGTTATATCGTTCGGAATTCTCCTGCTGGCAAGCGGGCAACTAAGTCGTATAATTCGTTTACGTTGATTTCATTAGCGGCTCGAATTTGTGGGCGGCCCACCCATCGTTCCCGAGCGTTCCTCCACCGCACGCGCCGCTGTCGTTTCAGCACGGGAACGCTTCCACATTCAGATCGGAACAGTGCCACGACACACGCACACACACACAGTACGGAGCGAGAACGAATGAATCAGCACTTCCTTTGACGCCATACAAGGGAGACAATGTGGCTGTGTATCTATGTGCGTTACTGTACGAAGGGCTCCGAACACCACGCTCACAATGGACGCGTTCGTCTAAACACTACCGGGAACCGCTGTCAGATCCTTTTTCCCGCATAGCAGACGAGCCGCGGACAAATAGAGAAAGCGTCATCTTCGTCGCGGATCATGCGGATTCGGCTTCGACTTCCAGAGGGACACTCCCAGCGGTGGCGGGCCTGCGCTGTGGTGTCTTCCTCGGCTCCAAGTTTTCCACGTGTCCGAGAAGCCGTGGTCGGGACCTCGGTTCCTGCAGTTTTCCCTCCATCCACAACCGGAAACGAGGCCCGGCTGACTCCGTCCTTCGCATCGAAACAGAAAGTCACTTCTTATCCAGTTTGTGCTCCTCTTGTTTTTTCCCGTTCCCTTGTTCATTGATTATCCGATAAGCAGCCAGCGGTGGGTTGCTAGTCCCTGCAGGATGAAGTTTGCCGCAACCGATCGTGGCCTGCGGCTGCACTCGATCTTTACAGGCTGGTGTGCCGGACATACAGTTCCCTCGAGAACTCATCTGAACAACGCAGGCTATTAAGCAACGAATGCCTAGTTCCGTTTGATGTACTGGCGTTCGTATGTACATAAATACAATGCAATGATCTCTTATTTACGACCTCGCCCCCACAGCTCCACGCCACTGCTGAGGTTCATTCGACAACACAGTCGTTGAGAACTCGGAGTGGAATCGCTGAACTTCGAAAGCCATGGCTGGATCGGCAGCCAACTCTTCACCTCGGATCCGCGTGATTGGGACTGGAGACCTCGAACGACCAAAATATGCCGAAAGTCCCTCCCCGGGTCGGAACCTCCTCTTCCGTTCCGCTCAGAGAGTATTAGAGAGACAAGCAGCTGCAAATTGAAAGATAAAGCGATGCCGCTCCGACTAAACGACTGGCTGAGCTCGTCCGCTGAATCCGCTTTGGACGGGCCCGCGACGCTCGACCGAGTTTACGTTTGACAGAGACAAATTCAGCGTTCGGCTCCTGGGAGCGGCGCTGAAGGCCCACGACGCCGGTGAGGTTTATTCCGGAATCAAGGTCCTATCAGGTCCCCATTGCATCTATACGCACATCCGCGAACGGGGAAACTAGCCAGTGTCGCATGCAGCTCCCCAGGCATAATTCCGGGATTCATCAGATCTCAGGCTCTGAAAGTGCTCAGGATGTCGTGCTCGCGCTGCGTCCCGGCTCGTGGTCCTCGGCTCTCAAGCCAACGAGAAACTTTCTGCCGCAACGGCCCCGCTGGCTCGATGGGGACGCAACGTATCATTGGGAGCTTAAAGTAGCTGCAACACACAAAAATACGTTGAGCTACTCATGTTTCGTTTCACTTTCATGAAGTCTGTCGAGTGCGACGGCGGCATTCCGACGCGTTTTCATTGTGCGCACGACCGGTCGAGGGGATGAGTGAAGGAGTACCGCCGCAGAGACGGAGAAGAAAAGGGCTCGTGCGCATTCCCAAGAATACGAATTCTTTCGAGCAGTCGGCCGCCTTGCCCATCCGCCTGGCCAGCCGCAAGCTGCGAACGCAGCGAGCTAGTGAGTGCGTCGACACGGCAGGCTTCAACGACTTTTCACTAATGGATTTGAAATTGTTGGCTTCAGTCGGATTCGGATACCACCCGCCCGCCCGTCCGTCGAAGACGCCGAACAGCTCGGGGTTCCCGTGGAGGGCGAAGAGCTTGACTCCTTGGAGACTTGCGGTTGGCTGCCAAACGGAAAAGGCGGACTGGTAGTAAAATGCAAATTGAAGCTGACTCCCTGCCCTATTTCTTCGTTCCGTTCTGCCGCAAGCGAGTGCGCTCGATCCTTGCATACGGAAGCAAACTCGATTCGCGAGCGTTCAAAAGTTTGAAGGTGATCCCGAGCCCGCCAGGTTGGAATACCCGTCAATATCTGAAGGATGCGCAAACCTCAGCACCGCTCATTTCGTACATCAGTCGTGGGAGGGAGTGAATCGAAGAGATATCACAGCTTCTCAATATGATGCCGTCCTCAAACGCCTGCCCCTGGAATATTCTGCAGCAGCAAGGAATGGACTTAGTTGAAACTGCTCATGAGGGCCCTAAGACCGGAAATAGTTTGAAATTGATGCTGTCGAAGCACTTCGCCACAAATATCCCATCCTTTCATGAGAAGAACACCCGTGTCCGCGGTAGAGATTGCGTGACCAAGTTTCTGCGGAAGTGTCGATTCGAACACTGCGACCTCAAATCGGTAGATGTGTAACGATGCGCAATCAACATGGCTTCTCTAGTGTTCCGACATCTCTGGATCATCGAAGAAAACGTCGGGGTTTCGGTTCATGGATCAATAAAATAGACAGAGGTCGGAGACCTTTGATCGAGATGTGAAGATTTTCGCTCAGCTGCTGCCGACAGCATGGGCGACTCTGGAGCACGAACGATCTCTGACATGAGAATGATTTTTTTCCGGGATCTTCCTACGGAATGCAATTCACTATTTTTCGGTCACACTTACTCAAAACGATGATCAAATTATGGTGGTCAAAACTACACATTTCCCCACCTGATGTTCTCCTGGACATTTCGGAGTTCTCTGGAACGAGCGCAGCTCTCACTGATTCGAGTCTCGAGTTTTCATCTTGGGATGACGACTTTCTTTGCACACCAGCAGCTCTTTTTAACGCCACCTTTCCATTCGTCCCAATTCGAAACACGAATTCCGTGCTGGCGCTCCGTTCTGTAAAGTTGACTTCGTGGCTATCTCGAAGTTCCCGGCATGTCCCAAAACCGGATCTGTCCCGGTCCAAACGTGTCTCAAAACCGATGAACACGAATTTCGTCGGATTTTCTCAGAACTTCGGACCACCGTGATCTTTCCAGACTTCCGAACCCCCGTCTTCAGACCCACTTCGTTGAGCGATGATTTGAAGTGAGGAATATACCCTAAGCGCCACGGGCGAATGGGTAATACGTAGATGAGAATCGAGGACCCACTATGGGCCCCGATTTTTTTTTCTTTTTGGTTGAGCACTTCAAAAAAGGTGGAAACTATGGTTCACAAAAGGAACTGCGAGAAAAAGGAGAATGGGAGATCATAGAGGGGCCCTGGGAGAAAAATGCTCTTACGCACGACCCAGAAGAATAGAAAATTCAGCTGGAGTGTGGGTTTCATATAGATTATGCCCGCTGAGAAAAACATATGGCTCATCGTCTGGAAGATGCGAAAGAATGGAAGTTCGAAAGAGCTTGGGATTGTAGGTTGAAGGGAACGCATGAGAGGGAAGGGCGTTCCGAAGGCGAGATGTGCGAGGGAAGAAGGTAGAGTCGAATTGAGCGGAACGATTGGTGGATAATTGGAAAGAATAGGGTTGTTGTTTGACAACGAGTCTGCTTACACGGACGGGGACCGAAAGGGGAGGAACGAGGGGAGAGATTTCAGGTGAACATCTTCCATAAGAGTATCGGTAGAATAGACGGGGGTCGGCGACCTTGCGTCGGAAGGACAAGGGATCGAGCGAGGATGACAGGGTCTCATTGCCAATGAGACGAACAGCACGCTTTTGTAGAGAATCGAGCGTGGAAAAGGATGAAGGAGCGGCGCTGCTCCGGACACGCGAGCAGTACTCGAGAGCGGGACGACTTTGAGTTGCGATGTGATAGTGCCATTTTAGATTCGGAGAGAGGGACACGCCTTATATCGAGACAGCTGACGAGGGAGTCAATATGTTGTTGTCGAAAGAAATGTCGGGAGGTATGGGACGGGTTTTCTTCGAGGAAAGAGTGAGTTGTATCTACAGAGAATTGAACCGGACCAATGCGGGACGGTTATCCTACCTGGGTTGCAACCGAAAAATTCGCTGCATGTGAGCACATGCTGGCGTGGTCTCTGTGCTCCGTGCCAGAACCAAGAGTCCCCAGAACGCAGCTTGGGATTCACGTTCTGTCACAGAAAACTTTCTCGCTCACCTTCTTGCTGAGCGGCCCATATTTTTATATGGCGAGTTCTTGAAGGAGGGATGCTCCTATAGGATCATGAGCGACTTTCTAACTTTGTCGTGCCTAGAATCCCCGACGACGACTACGAGAAGCACAACAGACGATTTCCCGAGACGTGAAAACCGCCTCCTCCGAGCTGGATTTGCTTCCAGCTCTCCGCGCTCACGGTAATCCGACCTAGAGACATGTCACGAATCGCATTGAATCGCGCGACGTGCCTCCTGCCAGCAATGCAACGACAGCTCCCAGCTGTGGCACTGCTTCCTCTGACCAAGAAACCCCGAGAAAAAAACGCTGGAGTTCACGGCACTCCGGGCGAGTAGGAAACCCCCGTTAAGAACGGAGATGCTGCGGCCAGCTCCCAGCCCGAAGTACAAATATTGTTCAGTCTTTGATTCAGTCTCAGGGATCTGGGTCTCGATAGGACGGCGAGGTGACGGGTCCAACTCAAGCGGCCCGAGCTCCGTCCAGACTCCCGCCGCTTCGCCCAAAGTTCCAGAACCGCTCAAGGTGTTTGGGACTGCTGCGAGAGATCTGACGACTCGAGTTAGGAGGATCGATCCATCCATCGGATAACTTGCTCTGTTATGCCATCAGCTGTTCGGCAGGCTTGGGAGCTCGCGTGGGCATGCAAGCGCGAAGGCAGACAAGGCTGGCAGTTAGCTTATTGGGGTGTAACATGCGACTGGATGAATGCTCGGCTTGTTTCTTGTCATAGAAAGCAATGTTGTTTCCGCCGTTGTTGTCGCGGCCGCTCACGGCACGCTGCCGTATACCCTGTAGTTGCTCCCCTCCTCGTTGTTCAGTTATGACGACAACGACGCGCCCGAGCGGGCGGAGGCGGCAGCCGCGACTGAAAAAGGCGGACGATGTGTTGGCAATTTCCTCCACTCGGTGCATCCGGTGCCGTTTCCGTTGCACGGGCCTCATGTGTGTACGTCCCTCTGTAGCTCCGTCCGGCTCTCCCCACCGCCGTTCATGGATCTGTTGGCGTATCAGCCTCTCGATTCGTCCTCTCGAGAGTCCGGAGCCAGGAATTGCGTCCAAAACTCAAACCGAATGTCGCCGCCGCCGCCACTTTCCTTCAGAGCAGACGGCGGCGGCACACCCGCTCACTTGTCCGCCTGGCTGACTAGCTTGAGCACATACAGAGTAGACAGACGGAGGCAATATGTATGTGTTGCTGTCGGCGGGCTCGAGTGAGTAAGCGAGCAAACAGAAAGCGCCATATGAAACCGTGTGAACGGTGAACCCAACAACAATATTCTTGAGCGAGCGAATGCTACATTGAGTCGTTGGATGCCGCTCAGAGCCGCTTCACTCGCGTGGTCTCGACAGCTAGGAATTCAGGAACACAGGAAATAACTCCTCTTCCCACCTGCCGCTGAGTATCGTGTTGTGGCAAGTGAGATCAGCTCTATTAGTTCATATCCAGCGTCGGCTTGGCCAACTTAAGGTCGTCGGAGGATTTCCCACTCCAACTGATGCGCGAGAACGTCATATGTGGCGTATCTAGGGGGTACGAGAGGGGCACTTGCCCCAGGCGCTGGCTCCAGGGGGCGCAGAATCAATCCTCACGTACTCACAATAGAGATATCCGGGATAAAGCGAAGCTCGATTCATTCACGTCGACGCAATGAAATTTTCATTCGCATGCTGACAGAAACCTGGAGCTAGAACTCGCCGAAGATCCGATCGGTCAGCCAGCAACTCGTGGTGCCGTTCAAACCTCTCGCGTGGTTGTACAAATCTTGCTCACAGTCTCTGTTGCAATCCACGTAATATCCTTCAGCAAACTGAAATTCGTATTTTCGGGTCTCGATGACCTTGGAGAGACTGCCTGACCTGACCTTGCGGTTGAGAGTCCTTCATGGGAAATTCCGCCGCGATGGGGGTTTGTAAGTTGCTCTTTCAACCTTGTGACGATCCGGAGATTAGGGGCGAAAAGTGGCCTCTGACGTTCTTCTTCAAAGAACTTGAGAGAGGTGTCCGTGGGATCGAAGCACGAAAATACTCCGGATGTTTGTTCCACATAACCCGGAGGTGAAGACGGAATCGCTGGGAGAAATGGAGAAGTCCGGTTGATTTACGGTACGTGGAGATGAATATAGGGTCCTGTCACAGAAAACGCGCCCGAACTGCGGTTCGTATCCACTAATCTCAGAATCGAAAGCCGTGCCCACAAATTCGTGAAAACCGGAACGCCGCCCCAGAAAGGTGCCGCGGGGGCGGAACCCCCTCCAGACGGCCCGCCTCTGACGAAAGCCTGTTACGAGTTGACGAAGCTCAAGACTGAATTAACCTTGCAACTTGGACAGTTCAACCGCTGTGGAGGACGTGGGGGAGCCCCTCCAGTCAGGTGCGCACCGGGCGCCGTGACGGCTAGATCCGCTACTGAAAAGGAATGCCTTTCCGTTGGCCGCCTGAGATCCCGAGTTGAAATCATAAAGAACTGCAACGCTTTCGCCCGCAACGGGCACTTGCCCTCCTGAGTGGAGAATCGGTCACACGTCGCTGGGACTGACAAACGGAAGTTGGAGCTCCATGGGTTCATCATCCGCTCACCCAGTCTGCGCGGAACGAAATTGCGTCGGGAGCTGTTTGAGAAATGCGGCGAAAGATGCGATGATGGGCCGGAAGGCACTCCCCTTCGCTTCCAGAGGAGGATACCCGGCGGGCCTTGCATGGAAGGCTGGGGCTGCGAGAACGGGAAAGGCAGGGTTTTGGTGGGCGTATGGATGACGACCTCGTTTCATTTGGAAGCGCTGCAGAAAACGACGGAGGCGCTCGCTTCCATTTTTCCATTCGAGATTTATGAACAGTCACCAGCCAGCCAGCCCGCCCGCCAGTGAGGCTTTCTATGTGTTTGGCAGCCGCCCCCGAGTCCCTGGCTCGACGGCAGTTGAGAAGCACTGAAAATCGAAAGAGAAGGGACGAGAATCGAGTGGTCCCGCAAAGCACGCCGCAGTATTCACCCGCGTCGGAAACGACACCGTCTTACAACAACCGCTCGGCAACTGCGGGCAGGTGGAATTCGGATTGGGGATAGAGTCGCTTCGATGGCACAAGAGGATTGTGCTCGAAGTTCGGTAGCTTGTTTCAGGCCATACAGTGCTAGTTGCATAAATCCCCAACTCACCCCAACTTGCGTAAAAATCGATGTCGGAGTAATCAAGTGAGCCACGGCATCATACCCCATCGTTGTGGGAGGTTCTTCAGCTCTGCCTCGCTCAGCCTGCTGGCAGCCTCGACGCTCAGGAGGAACCAACGAAGCTCCAGGGCAGCGGGCTCTCCTCATGGACTCGAGCAGTTGTGCGTCGCCACGGCACGACCGATGGAATCCAGAATTTTTCGTTCTGGAAGTCTCCTGAGATGAATTCAGTCACCCCCATATAGCTCCTTGTGGCATAACAGGTTCGCGTGTCTCTAAAGAAAGAGATTCACCGACTTCAATGATTCTACGAGGATCGGGAAAGGACTCAGAGAATGGGATCTGCAACCTCGTTGAGGAACAATGCTCCAGACGGAACGTACAGACGCTGCTGATAAGCATCATCGGTATTTTCGGCCCAAGTTGCGGAAGCAGGATTCATCGATCTCTGGTGCCATGAGTATGGGGAAGATCCTTCGACGAGTGCCCCGATCTCTGTTCCTGCTGACAATGTTGCCATCGCAGTCCAATTTCTAGAATTTTGGCGACGAAAATCGAGGAACGATTTTGACAAGGGTCGGAATGTCTCCAGAGCAGCGGAGAGACGAAGGCGGGAGTGCTTCGAAGTAATGTGAGTGACCGTTCTACGAAACTCAACGGCGGAAACAGCATCGCTTAGCCCTCAAGTGACAAACGTGGCAGCAGCATGAGCATCCAGAATGGAACGGGCCATCACCGAGGAAATCAACGAAAAGAATCTCCAACTTGACAGCCGCCAGGCCGCGGTTGAGATTTTTTTCGGTGGAAGTGAGCTCAATAAGCTTCTGCGAAACGATTATTGCGAGCTAAGCAAACTCAGCTCCAGATGGCAAACCCCGTTGACGTGAACGCGGCGGCAGTGTAGCAATTGCGCCGGGGAAACGAGAGAGCGGGTTGACTCGGATTCGAGGGCAAAGGGCCGCTCCGCCACCGGCCGCTGCGAGGACAATTGACATTTCTCGTTTCCACTCCACCGGCTCGGAGAACCAAGACCCGGAAAAGACGAGGGAGCGGGGAGGGTCGAAGGCTGCGAGGGGTGCAGCTCGCTAGGGCGGGGAACGCCGACGAGCGAGTCCGGCCAGTCAGGAGAGGCGGTCACTCGGAGCAGACTACGGGATCAGTTTCAGTATGTCGAACGAATTTCGAGAGAACTTTCTCTGTGCAGCCGAAACCAGCTCCACGTCGCCGACTTCACGGTCGAGCGACGAAGCCCTTTGAGTTGCCTGCTCGGGTACGCCGCGAGCCCTTGTAAACTTTCCTGCAGTTTACATGCTGCGGTGACTAATTACGAACGAGCCGAGCTGGACAAGTGTGCGCGCGTCCTCACATTCCGGCTCGGGGTTGAGCTCATTCGAAGTAATCCTCGGTCGCAGCTGTCCCGAACGAATCCCAGCTTGGGATCAGATCGAGTGGATGGAATTCACGAGCGCATGATGAACAGAAGACGAGGTTTCCGTATTCCGAACGCCTGGAAGTCAGTATTTTCCCGCCACAAGCGAGCGAATCCACACTATTTCCGTTCTCTGACGGCAGCCATCCCTCTGGAGGTGTTTTCCGGGCCTGACTGAACGGTGAGGGGGCTCCTTGTTGTATGCTGGCGGGACTCAGCTGACAGGACACGTCAAGGCGACGAGAACAATGCGGGTCTGTGACTAACCGAATCAGCCAATTCGAGCTCAGGCTCGAATTGACTGTTGTGAGAATCGGGACCGAAGTGGAGGTGACAACTCGAAGCACAAAGGGTCAGCGGACGCTGACAGGGAACACGTCGCCACGGCTGAACCAAGTGAAAGGCACAACGGCGGTCGAAAGAACGAAGAAGCGTACGCTTGAGCCTGCAGTCGAGTGCGGTTTCAGTCAGGGGCTCTAGTGCTTGCCCCCTCCCCGCAAACGCAAGCCTGCATTCTTATCAGAACCTCGGCCCTCCAAGCTTCCTCTGTGTGTTTGAACGGACGAAAGTGCTCCTCCGCGTCCAATGGCGTTTCCGCTGCGAGCGGAAAGTCGACCGTTGCGGGTTGTCAGTCATCTCATATTTCGTCGGTTGGTCGCGACGCCCGAGTCAGTCGGCCTGTCTGACTGCCTGGTTGTTGATAACAATGCGGTGCGGCTTTTCTAGTTTGCGCTTCATTTAGTCCGAATGCCCGCTATCAGAGCGAGATCGCATTCAGTCCCGTCAGATTGCGGGAGGCAACTGACTAGGCGGGTGCGAAGGAGAAGTCGAAAATTCATTTAACTGCCTTTCACGGTGCGAGCGCTGATGACGAACTGCGCACACACGATCCGGCGTGGACGACTCTTTGAACACTCCGCGGGATTTCGGTGCCACGACGATGGGGTTGAATATTTTTCCTGTGGCTTCGTTGAAATCGCAGTTCCAGGCGGATCGGATGCGTTGGTCCGTCAAGTATAGCGAAGAGTTCGGAGAATCGCACGAGCTGTGGAATCATCAATTTCACCTTCGCGGAAGGTCGAGTCAAACCTGGGTGCGGAACCTCAACCTTGTCAAGAATCGGGGTTTCGGAGAGAACCACATCCCCGAGGCCACCGGCATCCAGCGCCGGCTCCGAAACGGCCGATCTGCCTTGCAGCCAATCTCCTTCGCTGTTTCCCCATCGTACCCGCTTTTCACCAGCTCCGCTGGCGGAGCTCTCTGATTCGCGACGAGATAAGACAGCGCCCGCGTCAAAGCACTGGGTTGATCGAAGAGCTTATCTCCCGCGAGTTCCGATAAGTAGCCGTGGAAGAGGTTCGAGACGGAACGCCTTTGTTCATTAACGACGATCGCGAGAGACCTAAAAACGTGACTCACCGATCGAACGTTAATTCTCGGAGTCATTTGGGTCGATTTTCAATCGCAGCTCTTCATCTGCTGCTCTCGCGAGACGTCCGAAGGCTGCATTTAAACTTGACCTGATGCGAGCCGCCAGCCCTCATTGAAAACATATCGCATCAATCGCTCTAGTTTCCCTGTTCATGCTGAGCTGGAGATGTGACGCAACAACCGCTGTGTCCCATTTCCTGTCCCTCAATGAGGTAGAGATCGAGGAACACAGCCGGTAGACAAAATGGCGGACGTACTCGTCGTTCACCGAAAAATACTTCGCGTGCCCAAGTCCGGAGGCCTTTGTGGGGACTGCAAGCAGAAGAATGGAAACCCGCCATATATCGTGCACATGTTCATCTCAATTATTCTGCCCTGCTGCACTAATATCAGCTGGAGCGTCCTAATTTTCTATCCCATACGCAATTTTATCCTCTCCTGCTCTCATCGAGCCAAACGCTGTGTTCTCCTTCCTCGTCTTAGAGCGTTTCCATCCATGTGGACTGCAGCGATCCTCGGATCCCGTTCGAGAAGCGGGCCGTCGGCCATCGAGCGATAGATCCGTGAAATCGCATCTTAACAATCTTCTCCTTTACCTGGTGCGAGTATCGCTCCGAACTCCGGCTCGAAGACGGCGGCGTTCTCGGGGTGGCACTCGGTGACGCGTGTCCGATGCCGGAAATGAATGAATCTCTTCCGCAGATTTCTGGACTCGACAACAATATAATGACATTAACACGGGAGTTGTGGTTGCGCGCGGAATATTCGTGGCACGGGGGAATCGCATCTGTAGCCAACCCACGTGCTTCGATTGATATCCCATCAGTCGCCGTTGGTTCAAGCGGTGTCCGACGTTCACTAGACTGTGACCAGGTTAGCGTTGAGACAGCTTCCTGAAGAAAGGAAACTGCGACAGTGTCCCCGGCTCGATGGATATCATCGAATAACACTGTTATCACTCATGGTCGGTGGTTGCCGGAACTGCTCCCCTGACGAGCAATCGAAACTTTCGGGTTACTAGCCAAAGCTCCTCAGCCAAACGTGGTCAAGACCACTCAGCGGAATATTCCGATCATTGATATGCACAGTCTTCCCGCGCCTGCAGTTTCCCGGCCTATCATCCACCGCGAGAGCAGGCCGCAGGCCCGTCTTGACGTTGCTCCGTTCTCTTCGAGGTCGAAAAGTTCAGGGTGTAGACACAGAACGAACCAGGAGAGGAACGAGTCAAGAGTCGCTTGAACTGGCTCAGAAGGTCTGGAGAGTTGAAAGCAACAGCCTCGTACGGCGGATAGCTTTTGCAGCATCAGCAGTGCCCGGTGTCGCGTATTATTCACGAGCCGCTCCCATGGGTTGAGTGGATCGTGCATGATGCATCGATCATGCCTTTCCTTGCTTGTAGGCGTACCGCGCTCCGTGTATCATCGAATGAAGGCTAATCATATTCACCAGTTTGCTACCATTTGGGACATAACTTCTCGTCGAGATGTTCGACTAAACATAGAAGTTCTGGAGTCGATTTCCTATTCATTGAACGTATACAAACGAAATGATTGAACTTCGCACGAAGGCCAAAAGTCCGATCGGAGAGGTTTCGGAATCAGGACTGGGGATTCGGGGAAGAACTGGGACAAGACACTTCCTGAAAACATCATGCAGGAAGAAGGCGATTCCAGTTGGAGTTCACTTTTTTATTCGCAAAATTCGTAGACGCGAACAACTTCTGACCGCGAGAGTCATCGTGACGTGCCGAGATAAGTTTGTCTCCCTGAATCCTCCTTATGTTCTTCTTCCGACGCAGTATTATGATCCGTGAGTTATCGCGAACAAGCGATGATACTGCTGCAAATTTCGGACGAGAACTCCTGGTGGACTGCTGCTCTGAAGAATTTGCAGTCGAAGGTTGGCCATCTTCCGCAGGCACCGAGTTCACTTCCCGAGGATGGACCACAGGGCCCGATCTCGTTTTGACCATAACTTTGTAAGTTCTCGGATTGTTTTCTAGAAATCAGAAAGTAATCGATAGAGGATATCAAGTCGGTCATGGTTGTCCAAAGTGGATATGGTTGGACCTGCGGTCAGGAAATGGTTTTGAAAATTACCCATTTCCTTTTTTCCAGGTCTCCCTGAAAGTTATCGTAAAAACGGCGGACCGGAATCGTGGAGGTCGCGTTCGACGCGCAGAAGCGAGCCGGTCATTCGCAAGATAACAGAAACTTATCGGATTTCCTGGAAAAAAAAGGCAACCGTTCGCATCCAGAGTTCCTCTGGTGTCAAGGGCGATTTCGGCGACGGAGGGCGGAAAACTGAATCAGGGTGATTTCCGGTGGAAATCAACAGTCGTTGGACCGACCTCGCAGCTCAATATTCGGATGACTTACCCATTTATGAGTGATTTTCACCACAGAAGATGCCTCCGATTCCGCCTCGTTGAGGACTTACGAGAGGAAATGTGAGAAGAACTGGATTATCAAACGAGCAGGCGCTTGAAAAAGGGGTGGATACGATCGTTCGCCATTTTTCGAGGAAAATAAATAACTTCAATCAAATTTCTGACGAATGACAGGCTCTCTCTCGCGCGTCAAATGCGAACATTCACGTTTTCACGATAACTCTAAGGGAGAACTCAAGAAAAAAATGGGTCATTTTTGAAATCATTGCCTGTCCGCAATTCGAAGTCAACCATATCCACTTGAATTTCGAATAAGAATGACCGCCTTGATATCCTCTATGCATCTCATTTTGATACCCGAGAACATTCCGAGAATGGAAAAAAGAATGCCAACCTGTAGTGATCAACGATGACGGCGACGAGACTTGGCTGGTGCTCCATCGAGCTGGATCAGCGAATCTTTGTGCGACAGTAGAGAAATTATATTATCATACTTCTGTTTTTCGTAAGTCATCTACGCAGAACGGAGTCGATGCAAGCGCGCGATTACTCAGGAGCAACCCGGAATCTGGGTTGGTGAGCCTCTCTCAGGGCCGAGGCCCCAGAAGTTCTCCTTCAATGCCCAGAGCAGGACTCCGATTCCGCCAAGGCGGCCGCTAACTCCCTCCATGAAACGGACTATGGATGGGAACGGCAAAACTCGTCGTTTTTCTTCTCGATTTTTTACAACTCTTCAACTCAGCCTTCTCTGGAAAATATTCCGCAGCTGGCGGGTCATACAAGACCGCATCACAATTAACAAATACTTCCGAAGGAAAGAGCAGTCCTCGAATCGGCTGAACCCCTTCACGGGTCGAGTACACACATGCACACCCTCATTCTGAGCCCGGCAGACGTATAAGGGAAACAGACTCAGCTCTTTTCGAGCGAGTCGTTTTCAGGGAGCAATCGGGAAAGCGCGGGCTCAGGATCGAAGGAGAGTAACGTACCTATCCTCCGTCGACGGAGCTGGTGACAAGTAATGGGAGGAATTCGGCTCTTCGTCCCATTCGCGAGCACTCTCACAGGCAAGTCGAGATTGCAATCGTCCCCTGTGCGTCCTGGCTTTGTCCCGGTCCCGCGGCGGCGGCAGCGCTTGCTTCTGCCTCCTCTAAGGCCGCCTCCACAGTCACCTCTGTTTGAGCGGCTCCCTGCCTGGCATCCACCGCGCAGGTCTCGAACGTCACAGTCACGCGTCATTTGACAAAAGCGCAACACGGGTTGCAACCGAGCCTCCGACACCCCGACTCGGTGAAGATGGATACGGAGCGAGCCTTTAAACTGCGACACTTATTCGCGAATCGCAGCGGCATCAAGCTACCTGTGGATCGAAATCGGGCAGGATTTCAATGCGGGAATCGATTCTATCTGTTTCGTCTTCCATGATGTTCTAGAATTTGGAAGGTCTCTCAAACCGCTGATCGAATAACTAGGACGGAGCCAGGGTCTCGCGATTCCTTCAGCGCTCTCGCGGAGCTCGGATCCCTTGCGAGTTCCGGCCCATAAGTCCGACAGAGAATGCTCCTCCGGCGATTCTGGTGGCCGTCGCGGCGCTTGTCCTCGCTCTCTCATTGGCTCATCGTGTTCCGACGGAACATGGAAGTTTTTGTTCGCAGATCGGCGGAACCAGCAGTATTCGCAGCTGCGCAGCATCCAGACGAGTCCTCGGCAGCAGCGGCTGGCACTGCATCGTTAGGTCTATCTCTGCGCACTCGTTCTCCTGAGGGAGTCTTTCATTCCCGATAGGCGTTGTTATCTCCGAAGCCCTTTTTCCTCATCGTGTGCACAGCGACTCACTTTTCTCGGTCCTCCGTCTCTATTGTTCCACATCGTTAACATCGAAGCCTCACGGCTGCTCCGTCCTCGTAGTTCCTCTCTTGGCGTCACCCTCGTCATTCGTGGCGTGCTCGTTGTCCTACCACTATCTCTACTCGAACCACGGCTCGCTATTCTTCCGTCGGTCGGCCCTCCGCAACTTTGTCATTCAAAGTCCTCTACTCTGTTGGTTCAGGGAGCACGAGCTCATTTGTGCGATGGACCCGACGAGCGGATCCGCTCACTCTGCGCTTCTTCCGAGGACTCGGTCCGAATTCCCGGCTTCACACTTCCTGCTCGAAAGGCGGAAAAATACCCGGACGTCCTCGAAGCTCCATCGGAACGGAATAAGAACTTTTTGCGTCAGGGACCTTGAAAGTCGGTGGCCGGCCAACAGAGGGTTGGATTTCTTGGCGGCCTACGATTCATTGCGCTCGTTTCAGCCCGTTCTTAGCGACAGCAGGTTGGGCGAAACTCGCCTACACGGTCGGCACTTTCCATCTTTGATTAACGTAGTGCGTGTGCATTTGCATCTTAGATTGCATCGGTGGGCCTTTTCTCAGCTGACTTGGCGGGGTTGTCGGTTGGGCGGTTGGCGTCTCATTGAATCGTTGGCCGAAAGTTTCTTCGGCCCGTGGCGAGCTCCAGCGTTGCCTCAACCTTGCAGGGACTCCTGGGACTGGGACCAACGGAAATCAGAAATGCGTCTCCGGCTCTGGTTCAACCCTCGCGTACGTACTGATCCGTTGTCGTAAGGAACGGGACCGGAGTGAGAAAAAATCGTATCTCAAACTTACGTACATGTCGTTGTCTAAGTAACCCGATCCTTGTTCTGGAGTTCACCGAGCTGGTTCGATGGCGGTTCCTTCCTCTTGAACAGCGGAGGAAGGGAGGGAATGAGCGGGCAGCTCTTAGGAAAAGGAAACGAGCGCTATGGGCGGCGAGAAAGACGACGTAGATGGGATTACCTACTCAAAGAGAGCTTCCTGCTTCCTGGAACAGTTGGCAGAATGTTGTCTCCCCACGGCTATTATGCCTCCCTTGTGCTCAGCGCTCGAGTGATATCGACTCGGCTCACTGCGAAGGGCATTGCTAGCCCAGTTAACGATAAGAGCTCGACTGAAGTTAATTTCCGATGTGAAACTGGCAAATTCCGCGTGATAAGCAGAGCAGCCCGCGGGGACCGCGAATTTCCTCGCGCCGGAGCCTCCGGACTCTCTGAAACTCGGAGACTACGTTTTCGCAAGGAGACCACGGACCGGTTGCCATCCGAAAGACGCCCGAAACCAGTTTCGACGCGCCCTTCGCCTTGGTTCCTCCGCTCTTCCAGACACGGCGCCTACGCGTTCCCGAAGCCGATCCTCGATCCCCACGATCCCGACGATCGCTTGTCGAGCGAGTTCCAAGACGCTCCCTGATTCATTTCGGGAATATCCTCAAGTGGCCTCCAACGTTCCAGAATCGGCCCCGAACTCATCTCAAGGTGGGCCACGAATCCTGCCGAAGCAGTTGATCCGAATCTTTCCAAGAATGCGGTGAAGCTGACTCAAAAGTATGCTCCACCATGGAGTCCAAGCCTTGCCAACGGAAATCCCCAAAGGAAGAAGTTATCATTGGGCTGAGTCTCTGAAGCTCCTGAAGATATTCATTCTTACCGTCGAGGGTTACCTCGCCAGCTACGAGTGCTCGATAATGTTTGGAATCGCGTCTCTCGGAAGAGGATGTGTATATCACCATTTGAGAATGGAACTATTCTATTCGGACTTCCCAAGCCCAGCGGGGAGTCCGCTCTAATGAGCTCTACGGGTGCGTCCCTTAGGTAAGCATTCGAACGAGGCAACAAACTTCCGAGACTGTCTCTCGTGTTTCAAACATTCAGTACATTCGATTCCCGTGATGCTTGTCTAGAACTCCCGAGCAGCTGTACCTTGCAGACAGCATCGGGCATGATCCCCGAATGTTGGCCTCGCTCGGTAGAAGTCGATTCGGGCGATCGGTCGATTTCAGATCATCGTCGAGGTTGGTTTTGATGCGCTCAAAGAGCGCATCTCGCGTTTCAGCAATGAACAACTTTCCTCGTTTTGGCATGACCTCGAGTTAATTGAAGATTCCCAGCCAACATCGTAGCGCGGGAATCAGAAGCCAGCCCACAGTGACAGCACGGCGGGCAATTCCGGGACCTATCGATCCGTGAGATCACAGTTATTTCGGGAAAATTCATGACTTTTATCGGCCTCTCTCCAATCGATTGGGTCTCGGTCGAGTGTGTTGGGTAGAATTCGACAGCATTGGGTTCGTGCCGCTGGAAGAAGACTGTCAGACGCCTTCGATCCGCCGACAATCAGACAAGCGTTGTGCTGCGGAAGTTCCTCTGGCTCTCCCATATGGCACGATTCCTCGCTATTTCCGCACCTGAAAACTCTCCGTCGGATGGTTCAATACGACCGGGGTGAACGACTGGGTTCCGGGTGGACATTCCTGGCTTTGGAAGGGATGACCAGCATATTTCTGTGAGTATTGCTACTCGGGAATCCCGGACGCGGTTTAATTGAGCATCGAGGAGATCTCTCGGCACAGTTCTTGGGATACTGTACTCGAGATCGTGGTTACCTTGCTGAGAACAGCTAGGGCGTCATCGCCATGGGGAATGAAGAAACCTGATATGGACGCAGAGCCAGATGCCCAGAAAAACAGTGGCGTATTCAGGGGTACCTTCTGTGATAACCGCGCTGGTAATTGATCGACACAGTCGAAAGCGAGAACGAGTCTGAGACTTTCGCTCAAGATCCAACACCTGACTCACGATAAAACTTTCCTCTCAGACTCAGTGAACCCAGAATCGAAACCCACGAATTACAGAAAAATATTCGTTGAACGGCACTAGAAGCTTTATTTGATTGAATCCATGATCATTTTCACAAATGACATTTATCGATCGATCGGAAGAAGAATGCTGAAGTAGTCGTGCTAGAAGTGGAATGCATATTAGCAGGCCCTGACGAGAGTGAGATGTGCCTTCTAGAAATCCAGCTATACGATGTTATAATTGCGATGTCATTTTGGTTGTTTACACGGAATTTTTCTTCGTGAACCAGCAGGAACCAGCAGAGTATCATCGCAATCCATTTTCAAGTTATGGCGTACATGTCTCAAGTGTTCGTGGAGCTAGGCAGCTATTCAGCTAGCCAGCTCGGCCTTCTTACATGAATTTCACTGCAACGGAAAAGTCTCTCGGTTAATCATCGCGTTGATCGCCCTCTGAACAGTGCTCCGAAACGAGTTAGAGATGAGCGAGTCTCAGTCTTTGATATATGTACTCACTCGCAATGATCAAGACGAAGACGGCACCTATCGCCACCATAACAATTATCATCTTGCAGTTTTTCCACCAAAATTTGCGTTTGAGCTTCCCGGCTTGCTGTTCGAATTGGGAGGCGCCTTGCTGCAAAGCATCGGCTCGGTCATCTAGCTCCGAAAGCTTTGAATCTCGCTCGAGGACTTTTTCTACGTTTGTCCTCATAATATCCACGACTTCATCGACTTGCGCTTGCGTTTGCTGGATCCGCTTCGATGCCGCTTGATGCTGAGGATTGACCGCGGGCGCAGCGGGTGCGCCATCTGCGGCCGCTCCATCTGCGGGTGCGGACCTGCGAAAAGGTATCGATTTACATGGGGGACGAAAACTTAAACTCCAGTAAAGTTTTGAACTGAAGAATACGGAACGACATTCCGGCTCCGAGCTTGGACTCGATCATATCCTCGCTTCTGTATTCGTGGTACGGACGCTCGTCGTTTATCACTGCTCTATATCTGGGAGTCCGTCCAAAGAAGTCTTGCAAGCACGACAAGATGGAGTGTATTCCGGTTCCACAGGGAACCTATCGTGATAAAGCTCCTCGATTCATGAGGATCAATCCAATCAGCATTGGGAAATCGCCAAATCAGGTTCCAATATGCTGGCGACGGCTCTCGGCGCAAGCCTCCATCGCTACCGAGGAGCTTATTAGAATGGCCTTCGCTTCGCTGGAGCGACCAGCAGACTGAAGCCTAATCCCGCACGAAATATCGAACTCCTGCTCCTGAACTCGTCTTCAAAAATCCCGATTCTCTGGTCATCGCGTCGTATTGCTCCGATCCAAGCAAATCAGCAGCCATGGAACAGAATTTCAGTTCTCATCATGAATAGGGGTGATCCCCAGGATATTCCGTGGCACACATGATATATCGTTAACAAACTCTGTCTTCCGATCGGGACGTTCTCAGGATCTCTTAGAACGGACGACTTCGGCGGCCGAACGATCCAAGTCCGTCAATGCAGCTTTGGAAGGAGCGAGAACTCTGCGCCATTCCGCGCGCAGCGCTCCGCGCACAGCACGGCTGACAGAATGGCGTCCATTATTTGCTGTGTGGACGGGCCAGGACTCACGTTGATTCTGACGGAGCTCTCCGAGTCGTTAGAGACGATACGGAAACCCTGTCCGAATCGGGGCAAACTCCGCGCGAAACACGAGTTTAAGATCGGAATCGAGTTACAGTCGGAAGGCAGGGACCGTCGGCAGTGTAGGGTAACTTACATGATGCGGCACTTGCTGTATGCTGCTGCTTCTTGCTGCGATAGCGATAGCGGACTGCACTCGTCGGCAGTGCACCTTTTCTGCTCTTGCACTAGCCCGTGTTTCGACGCTTCTAAGCCACGGCCGCTCGGGGACGGCCATATAGGTAAAACACAGCGATGGCAAACCAATGGCACCCCCCGAATGACGGAGGCTCTAAATCCGTCTGCTACTGGGGTAAACACCAGAGGGGTGAATCCTATGGTGGTCCTCCTGGGCGGCCATCTTCCTGGAGCTGTTAGAGCCCTGAAAGTCCTGCGTCGCTGCTCTAACCGGGAAGTTCTTGAGATAGACTTCCGTCATCCGCCATTGGCACAACTTTCGCATTGATCGGAATGTATCTCTCTATAGTCATGGAACACCATGGGAAAGCTTCCAATGTTCTAAATGACACTTCACGGGATCGCGGAACGACTTTTCCAGGACGGCGACGATTCGAATCCTTCAACAATTCTTTCACCAGCGCATGTCGATCATTCGATCTTTCGCACTCGGACTCGACCCATTCCGACGAAGAAGCAAGAGAGACTACCGCTTGTCCGTGATCCCTTCAGCCTTGAAGTCTGGAGAAGCGTGATACCGCCCACTCTCATATATATTGTAACCAATCTGGTGACAAACGAGACCCGAGCTCAAATTTTGTGCGTGATTGTAAGCGACTCGCACGAATATTTTCCTTGCTAGGAACAATGACGACGATCTGCTTATCTCCAGTATGAGATTGCGAACGAGTTCGAGCTGCAGCCCTCATCTGTTTCCTGGAAAACTTGAGCTGCTCGAGATTTGAGGAGAATGATCTGCAGTAAATTGCTTCGCATGAGACCTGCAGCCCGGTTCTATGGGCAGGCAAAGGGGAAGAGGCCGTCAGCAACGATGGATTCCTCTCATCACTCCACGAATTCTGAGTAGGGGTGGTCATAGCCAGAACTGGCAAGGACGAATCACAGACGCGAGGAAACAAGGTTTAGGATTCGGCTGGAAAACTCGAGAAGGCGGCAGGTCCCGTTCTCGGACTTCCTCTGGATGCTCGGCGCCACGGAATCTAAGACCCGTCCTGTACCAATCGCTTACGGAGATCTCGCTAGCGTCAAAAAAAAGTCAAGCAACCGATATGGGGCTCCTAGATTGCGCATGATAGGGGAAAGAACACATCCTGCAATGTATGGCATAAGACTGCACGGGCGTACTACAAGCTCCATCTGGAATCCTGATAATAATCTCTGCGAAAACTTGAGGAGTTTTTCATCAGCATAGCGCGTATGCTTACGTGAAATACATCTAGTGCAGGGTTGTACAGCGTGGTGCGGCCCAATGCAGCAGGCACAATGGCAGGTACACAAGGTCTACGAGGGGCCGCTTTTCGACCGACCCTGACATAGTGGAACCTCTAGCATATCAACCGAACACCACTGAGGAAAACGCTCTGGATAATCGAGGTCACTGGAGAGGATGAAGATTGTACCGATGAACGAACACGCCTGATTAGAAATAATGACCTTGTGCCGCCGCTCGATGAAAATGTACCGGACGGCGTGATCAGCAGACGATCAAAAGTTCGTATGGACTCAGGCTCCTTGGGGCGCAACTTGGATCGAAGTTGGTTCGTTCTCTCGAATCATCCTGACCATCCGCCTTCAGTATCTGTGTTCGTCGCTGGTACCATGATTATGGGTCACAAATAGTCACTCATGGTAGCCTCATCATACTCTATACTTCAATACGCGGAGTTCATATTAACGGGTTCTTGAGCTCGAGAGTCCATTTACAGGGTGGTCATCGTAGGTCGGGAACATTCTTACCCTCTCTTCTTCAGCTCATTGCTCGTTTCAAAATGTTCCGATGCGGGATTTCTTTGTGCAATCGATCGCTGGGAGGATGAATCGGTGGAGAATAGCATTTTCGAGAGCAACTCGAAAATGTCTCTCCTTTTTTTCTGAAATCCCTCGACGCGGGATAGGATGCTTCTCAAACGCCCGGCAACCCAGATCTTTTAGCTCAGTATCTGTGAGAATGGCAAACGATCTCCCAACCTTGACATCTAGAGCTGACCTCTTGAAAATTTCGCGTCTTTTTCGCGTCATCAGGATGCTTCATCCTGCCACCTATCAATAGCAGAATAGAAACCCAGGATCGACCCAGTTATCACAGAGTATTGTACGAAAGAAGATAGGATGGGAAAGTTCCTGACTCACGATTACCATGCTGTATTCGAGGATAATATGAGCGAGATTCCACTTTGCAATGCCTATCATGGAATCTCAAAAGCGCTGCTGACCGCAGTCGGTCACCGTGGAGTTGACATCGACTTCGCTATCATGTAGCAACAATTCAACAAACTTCGCGTGAGCTCTGCCCGAGGCGAAATGACGAGCAGTGAAACCGTTCTTGATTCGCTCCGCGTCAAAGTAGACTCCTTTTTCAAATAGCCATGTTGCAACCCCCTCTGTGAGATTTGTCGGCTGCATGGAACGGGCGTTGAAGCTCAACGTGATCGCAATCGAAGGAATTATCAAATCGAGCCTCAATCGAGGCAATCTTCTGCGTATGAGCAATGAGCAGAGAGTAAAGGCGTCCACATCGCTTCCTTTGGCGGTAGCGAAACGAAGTTATCATCCAACGATTGGTGGTCGTCTTGGAAACGAGCTGATTGAGATCGGTTCCAACTTCGAGCCCCGCGAGCTTGTACTCTTTTTGATCTCTGAGGCGGGGGTTCCTAACCTCTTTGAGTCGGCGGGCCCCCGCGGAGGTACGCGGACCCCACCTCATCAACGCTCGGCGGTCCCGGGGACCCTCCTCCCATGCTTATTCACTAATTTTCCCGTCTGAATATCAGATGCCTATTGCCATTGAGAGCCCCTTGTCAATGAAGTCAGGACTATGCAGTGTCTATTGACAACTTGCGTGCACAAACTCAGAGTAGATGAATCAACAATATCTGAGGACGACGATTGCTGCTGGAGATGACGATGAAGAGTACGTTAAGGTGCTCAACGAATGAGATTTCTGTCTGGGGGTGGCCCTATCCTGCTTCCGATCTCCTTCGAAAGACGTAGGACACGCTTTTCGACGCATGGCGCAAAGGGAGAGAGCCACCATCACGCCGTTGGTGGCCCGAATAATTGAGGGTTAGCGCAATGAATACGCCACGAAGCCCTCCTGTATCTAATTCTCTCTTCAGAACGGGATCCCGGAATCACCACCGCAGACTCCGAAGAGTACGATCAGTTCGACTCCAGAATCACTTCATCAGACTCCGGAAAGAATGGTCAGATTAATTTCGGAATAACCTCCATAGACTCCAAAAAGCATGGTCAGATTGATCCCTGAATGACCTCCCAAGACCCAGAAAAGTATTGTCAGATCGATCCCGGAATTCCCTTTTCAGACCCAGAAATGTATTGTCAGATCGATCACGGAATTTCCTCCTCAGACCCAGAAAAGTATGGTCGGATCGATCCCGGAATCTCCTCCCTGGACTCCGAAAAGTTTCGTCAGGTTGATCCAGGCATTTCCTCCTCAGACCCACAGAAGTAGGATCAGATCCATACGGGCATTAGCTTCCCAGACCCAGAAAAGTATGGTTAGACTCTCTGAAGAATATGATCAGTTGGACTCAAGAATCACCTCATCAGACTCCGAAAAGGATGGTCAGTTCCATCTCGGAATTCCCTCCTTAGACTCCGGAAAGTATAGTTAGATCGATCCAGGAATTTCCTCTTCAGACCAAGAAAAGTATAGTCAGATCGATTCCGAAATCACCTCCCCAGACCCAGGAAAGAAAAATCACTCATTCCTGGCATATCGCTGCTTACTGTAGAAATATGTACATTGAGGAAGGGATGAGGGAGATAGCGCGCCTGCATGATCAACAACGAAGGACGAGAGACAAGGCCGCGGCCGAGGTGCGGGCCATCTCCCGCGCAGGACCTATTCCCGCGCAAGGTCAGCATCTGCGTAGAGCCGATTCCAGCGCGGAGGCTGTGATTCTGTGACCCCGCTCGCCAGGCTCGCGGAAGATAATGCCATGGATGAAGATCCGAGATACGCGAGATCCGCGCCTGGACGAACGTTTACCATACCGTGACATGCCCCAATTCGTTACTTAGAAAACAATCTCGTTCCTCTCGGCAATCTACTACACCTAAGATTCCTGTGAGGGATTCATGTTCACAGCGCTTCTGATCCTGACTAGCCGCGAACGCCACGAATCACGAAAACGCCAAGAATTGCGCAACGTCATTAACAGAGAGCTCTCGATTACGCCAGGACCGTATTTCCTCGTATTTGGCGAGTGGAAAGTTCAGAAACCCGCATCGCACCACATGGTTCGATGAGCAACGGTATTCTGCGCGGCAATCGGTCCTGCGCCGAAGTTGGCCGTCACTTTCGGAACGGAGCTTGACGATCTGGGGCATTGAAATCCGGCGCGCATGACTACGCGCGGAAAGTGAAGCCATCGAGTGAGGCGGCCCGGCATATCGCAGCAATAACTTGCAGACCGCTGTTCGGAAATGATTACAAGAGAACTATCCTCGTTAGATGACTGCTACAAATTTCTCAGTTCCTTTGAAAAGTCAAGTAACGTTTTCATGCCTTCCGCCAAGTCTCAGTGATGATTTTCCTCAGAACATGGTGGCAGACATTTTGGAGACACTGTTGAAGACATGCGGCCATCGAATTTGGCAACTATCAACTCAAATCGTCATTAGAATCGTCCCCATAACGGATTGACCACAGTCTCAACATCCTATCCAAGTTACCGACAGTATTCCGCAGTCAACTTGGTTACCGTGGGCAGTATGAGGAAATTGGAAGGCCCCGCTCAGACGAAATCAGAGGATTGAAAGAAAAGACCGCTCGTTCGTCAATTGTTCCGCTTGCGAATTGACGCCCGCAAAAACGGCGCATTTCGTCTGCTCTCGAGACAACAAAGCCTCTCGGGAGAGAATCAAAACACACACGAGCAGAACTATTGGGTACCACTCACCACATACAGCCGAGGAGCCCTTGAAGTGGCCACAACAACAATAACAGCTGTAAGAACTTGTGGGACTTCTTTGAGTCGCACGGTTTGCCCGTATTGTCAACTGAATCGTATACGAGCTTGGACCGCTAGCGACACCATCTGAATGCTTGACAGTGTATGTTTGGTTCCAAGCTGTATTCATTGAAGTCATATTCTGCGCAGAAAACGAAGAGAACAGCGATACTTTTTGTAGTTTCACTGAGCACTCGTGAGAATTACAAGACAGATCATCGTTCTTCTGAATGCCAGCTCTCGTCGCTCTACCCGTGTGAATAGAACCATTCTCATGTGAGACTTCGCGTGCGTTATTCGATAAATGGAGGACGACGGTGGCGGGGATGGTGGTGAGTGGGATTCAGTTCCGACGGAGATGGAAACTCTGTTACAAGTTCCAAGGTGCATGCTGGATGATCAGCTCTGGTTGGGATGAAATCTTCTGAAAGAGTCAAAGATGTATTGTGTTCTAGTTTCGCGAGATGTCAATCGGCGGCGAACCGCCAAACAGGAGCGCGCACTTTACCAACCCGGTAAAGGGTTTGCCAGAGGAAATGGGAACAACAGCGGGGGGCACTCCAAAAGAGGCAGTGGTGGGCGCAGGAACAACGTAGGCTCCGAAAGCGGTGAGTTCCCCTCCTATCTACAATGACGTGCTGATAACGTGTTTGTTCGCTGTACTCGAGCGCCAGTGCCCGCCAAGGCCGTTTCTGCTGCATATAACCAGAGAATGATGTACATATTCCGGAAGAGGCCTTTCAGCCTGAATATTTCCCACGAAATCGTCGAGTTGACATAGCAGCCGACTGTGATTCCGTCATCTGTTCTCACTGTAAATTTACGTCTTCCAATATCAGCCAACGATCCGATGGACGCCGTCCAACAGAAGCTGAGAGAGATGGAAATGCGAGGTCCCCCACCAGACGTTTTTAGACGGTGAGTTTCCGGTCTGGTATGATGAATAGCAACTTCGTATCTCTCGGCGATTTTCGTTAAGGAGGAAATGTAATTTAGGTCGAGCGCTGGCAGGAGAGACCATGACGATGATGACAGAAACCAGCAACGGTAGGACGATGGAATTTCGCCTGCGCCCAATGAAATGTTCTAAGTCGCTCTGATAGTTCGACTTCTTACCACTCATTCTAACTACGCTTTCTTCGAGCCCCGTCAGGCACAGCCGCGATCGAGGGGGGTACCGGAGACATTCTCAGGGCAAGTCAAATGTAGAGAACGACCGAAGGTAAGTTATGAAGACTGAAAGGAATAGATTTCATTCATCTGCGAGCATATGTAGCGGGAGCCTGCTTTGTGAGTTCACATCTCAGTTGGCGCGATTCCAGACGTAATGATCGCGGGAACACGCGACAAACTCCATCGAGACCCGATTCGAGAGAAGACTTCCTCAGTCATGGTTCGAGGAGTTCTCAAAGAGAAACGTTCCGAAGTTCTCCGAAAGATTCCGGATTCGGAGAATGGGATCCCAATCAGCGGCAGCGGGTGAGCGAGAGTTTCCTCACGGCTCACGCAATCTCTGTTGAGTCTGATTCTTATTGTTGCTCTTTGATGACACGATCGCCTGATGTGTTCCTGTTTCGAAACTGAGTTGATTCCTCTCGTTCATAGAGATCCAGAGAAGGATGTGACATCCAACGACCGAAGAAGTACTTGTGGCATCAAGATGACAGAGTGGACGGACGGAGCAAGAGAACTTCGACAAAGAGCAACGACTGTCTTGGGAACGGCGAAGCAGATCGCAGATACTTGCGAGATAGAGAAAAGCGGAGACCGCCGAATAGATCTCTCGGGGACGAAGCGCGGTCATCCGACGACGAGTTGATGGATAACTTCGAGCCGCTGCGTTTCAAAGATACGGATGAGCCAGGTTCGTCAACGTTGGTGATCGGCAGGTAGCCCACGTGTACCCAAAGGAAGAGCACGAAGGTCCAAATCTTACATTTTCCAGAAGACGAGGGGGTTGGAGAGACCACCGCGGAGGAAACATCACCTCCAGCTCGAATCGATTGGTCCGAGTGTCCGACGCCTCCGCCACCCACGGTGGAAACCTCGCATTCTATGCCGGGCGTCTCCGCGCCCATTTCCCCTGACAGGGTCGCCGAGGTCCACAATCCTCGGACATCGCCGGGAGCACACCCTAGAAACGACCGAGCTTCAAGTCACCCTAAGGGCGTCGCCTCAAAGAACTCGGTCAAGGACATGGTCGCCAGGAATCAAGGCTCAGCCTCGGGTCGCCGCACCCCACAGAGGAGACGGTTGGACAGTGATGCTAGCAATTGGTCGCAGAACAGCGGAGGGCGGCCTCAACCTCACGCAGCGAGAAGTGATAAGAAGTGTGACTGATTTTCTTATCGATATTTCATTCTGCGTTCTGTTGGTGAGCCGAGTTTCATATTCACACGTTCCGCCATTTCAGGAGACGGGATGGCAGCTGGGACATCGGGAGGAACGATTCCCGGTATCGCTCCCCCAGGAACTCACGAGACAACCGAAGAATAAGTGATCCACTACCTCCAAGGTTCCAGAAGCAAAGAGAGGCTCAGCGCAGGATGCACGAGCAATCTTATACCGAGAAGTGGGAACGGTACGACCAAATATGAAGGAAATGACTTGACTCCTTGACCGTGGGGCGGAATGATTATCCTTCGAGTTACAGGCAAGAAGGTGTGCGACCGGCGGATCGCAACGAGAGCAACGCGTCAATGCGGAATCGAGCGCCAACCGAGCCGGTATCGAAGCAAACTAAACCTCTCATGAGTGTCCGGCCCGTACCTCACGTGAACGACGATTCGAGAGCGAGCTCACGATCTGGCGCTCTGCAGAGGTAAGCTGATATTGACTCAATCTGGATTTCGGATTCATTACCTTTCTCCGCATTCGGTGGGGAATCCCGAGACTGAGGGTTGGTGGAGATTGTTCAGGGCTCGTCCTGAGTCACCTGAGAATTGCAGAGAAGCATCGCAATGCGAAATGGTCTCACATCGAGGCTCGTACATTTTTGTTCGACCACACCATCCTGCCTTATACACGCTGTTACAGCGTAACGGTACTTTGTAAGTTCGCCGAGTGCACTGCGCTAGTCGTTCGTTCCCGAGACTGATTGTAACCCGATTCACACGATGCATTCCGAGGTTCCCGGAAATCCCGAAGCATGTCCCATACTTAGCGCATCGGAGCCCGACGAAGCGTAGAACCCGTTCGAAACCTCTTCAACTTGAGTAACAAATGCGAATGGCGGGGCTTAGAATCGATGTTCGAGTCTACTCGTGGTTCTCCCATTCTTCTTTGTTTATTACTCTAGCTTCCCTCCAAGAAAGCGTGAACATCTGCACAGCACGGCGAATGCTTTCAAATCAGCCCGTCTTATGTCTTTGAATTTTTTCTTATCGATTGAAGACAGCTGAAGGAAGCGATCTCGAAGAACCTCCAAGAAGCTCAAGAGCTCGAAACTGAACTGTTGGCGCGGCTAGGTGAGGCTGTGCAGATGCCCGACGGGATCGCTCAACTGACAGAGTTGAGATCCAAGATCAAACTCCGGTATGAGCATGTCGTGCTGCATGACCCTCGGTTCTCTGCGGAGAAGAACATCGAACAACTCCTCTGGAAGGTAGGACCCGGCACAGAAAGAATCGGTGTCCATGAATACAGCGTAATGGATCTTCCCCCCAATGATAACCAACCGTATCAATGTCCTTCCATCCTGTGGCTACGAGCGGGGGAAATGTCGGCTTCCAGGCAGCTTATCACCAAGTGATCGAAGCTCTACGACGGGAAATCGAGTTCGGACTGCGGACCCAAGACAGTGTGCGCTCTGAAATCTGTGAGATCGTTGAAGAAGGCTCGATCTACTATGAGAATCTCTTGGAACAGCTGCAAGGGCTGCATGGCTTCAAACTTGACGATATTTTGCGGAGTGATCAACCCCACATTCTTGGTTCGCTGAATTCCACGAAGGTGGGTGGTTTTCGAGCCTTGTGAACATGGCAGGAAGAAAACGAAATGGGGAATGATTTCTCATGCCCACGTGCAGATGGTGATGATTTCCGCTCAAAAAATGCTGATCTGCTTGGGAGACCTATGCCGCTATAGGGAGCAGGCGCTGGACAGCGCGAATTTCGCTAAGGCGAGGGACTACTACCTCAAGGCTCAGCAATTGGCACCAAAAAATGGGAAGCCCTACAACCAGCTTGCGCTCCTCGCCGTTTACTCCGTGAGTCTTGAACGATGCAGGAGCTTATCGGAGTGAAATAAGAGGCAAGGAATCGCATAGTCATTCGAGTATAAAATTTTTGATAGAGACGGAAGCTAGACGCCGTTTACTACTACATGCGGAGTCTGGCAGTGAGCAACCCGTTTCTGACAGCGAAAGAGTCTCTGACGACGTTATTCGACGAAGTCCGCAAGAAATATGAAGCTCAGGAAAAACTCAAGAAGCAACTTGAAGCGAAGAAGAGCAATGCTCACATGGCCCTCCCCGAACAAGCTCGGTAACAGCACGCCCTATCCCGTATTCAGAAATGCCTAGCGAGAGGATTTTTCCGCATGACCTACCCTGTTCTCCTTATAAAAGATGCGAGATCTGGATCCGCCCCGATGGTTCGAGCTGGCAGAGACGTGGGGACTCGGAGCTTGAACAGAAACTCGACATGATCGAAGAGCTCAACGCCATGTCTGACTTCGATCTCCTCAAACAATTCACCTCGAGTTTCCTGCACGTTCACGGGAAGCTCTTCTCAAAAATCGGAATGGACAGCTTCCCTGACGCCGCCAAGCAAATGATGATCGAGCTGAAATGCCTTCTGAGGAAACCCCTTGGCGCTGGCGGTGGAGCCAGATATTTGCAGCTGCTGGCGATTTGCATTTTTTCCGTTGCTAATAACTCGCTGAAAAGTGAGTAAAATTTAAATTTCGAGACGAATCTGCAGGTCAGGAATAGGGGCTTTGTGAGTTCAATCCTTTTTCCTCGCAGATGCCGAGGCTCTCGACTCGAATGCCAGATCTCTGATGCAAGAGCACAGTGTGCAGATAGCCATGGCTTACGTGACTCATTTGATGCAGAGGTGCACTGAGAGAATCGAAGAATATTTGCGGCAGCGTTCGGAATCGGAAGAAAGGTGAAAAATCATGTCGATGCTGTATGTGCTGACTCAGCATGACGGCGACGCTCAATGCAGAGCGCTTCTTTGTCAAGCCTCAAAACCAACCGAGAGTTGTTCGATTCGCCAGAATTTTGCCTGAAGACGTTGAGGAATTGCTGCCAGTTCTGAAGATATGGACCGACTGGATGTCGGGTCACAAAATGCTCTGGTGCCCTCCACCCAATATCTGCGATTTCAGCACTTCGTGAGTTTCCACGTTGAAAATATTTCCCGCGACCCAGTTGATCAGGCTGATGAATCATTCGACCTAATCCCAGATATGGTTGCAGGACGAAAGGAGACGTGTGGTCGGCCATGGCAGATCTTTTGAACGCCCTCCAACTCGCTGAGAGTCTCCGACCCGAAAAACTTTCTCTGGTGTTCGCCAACGCGATGAGCGCATCCCCAGCAGAAGAAGTCGTGCTGCCTGAAGACAATATCATGGCGGGATTCGTCCCTCTACTCAGTGAGCGAACGATCTTCGATACGTTTTTTTCTCCAAGGAACCTGGATGCATGAGGAATCATGAATGCCATTACAGATTCCCCGATCGACCCTTTCCTCGCTGGACCCGTGCCTCCCGAGCATCGAGAGGCTTTCCGTACCATGGTGCGGATCAGTCGCCTTAACTATTTCGCGGATTATCTGTGCGGAATGAAGAAGCCATATCTCTCCTATGACGTGAGCCACCGGACCTACGGCTCCCTCATAGTCGATAACGGGAGGCAAGATGAAGATTGCGGGGAAGACGAGGACAATCTCGAAGTCGATTACGAATCGGTAGAGACGAGACGCTTGGTAACTTATCATTCAATTCTGTCTCTTCCGCAAACCAACCTATCTCGGAGGATCGCGCTAGTTGTAGCTAATGGAGTATCTTCATCTAGCAAACGGGATCATCCGAACACTCGGAGAATGAAGACGGCAACGCGGCCGACCCGAGTTTCAGCGAGGAGGCGGTCACAGAAGTCGACAAACTTCGGAGGAAGAAACAAACTTTGCAGAAGCGAATGAGGCATCAGAATCGGGTGGAAGCTTACATTGAGGTTTGATTCTCGGGAAGCATTAGGTTCACCTGTACTCGAACGTATTACCGTAAACTGGGGGATTCGACTGAATCGATCACTGAGCTTATTCCTGCTCGTTTTCTCTCTGCTCAGAGACTGCTCAATCACAATCGAGGCACAACCATCCTTGAAATCCGTCCGCGATACCTGATACCCGACACGAACTGCCTGGTAGACCATCTGGAATTGATCCAAAGACTTGTTGCCTGCAAGAAGTTCAGCATCTACATCCCGATTGTTGGTGAGCAGGCCGCCCTGATGATTGGGCGCTTCCGGTCTCCGTGGCGACAGAAACAATCCCAGTTCCTTCCCCGTCAATCAGTACTCTCCTCTTCCGCAGTTGTCAATGAGCTGGACGGCTTGGCGCGGGGAACGAAGAATAATTCCGGGGCCCGCGCGCATCAAGACCCCGAGCACGCGGCTCGAGTGACTGCGTTCGCCCAGGACGCTTTGGCTTACCTCCGAGAAATGTTCAACGCTCGGGAACCCAAACTCCGGACGATAACCTCCCGGGGGAATCTCCTCGACTCAATCGCTTTCAGGACAGAGACAGGCACTGAGAATGCGGTGAGCTTTTTCGTACGAAGGGAGATTCAGTGAGTTTCTCGGGCTCGCCGCCATATCGAGTCCAGAGGGTGTGGATCGGGCGCCTGAAACATTCTTGGACTTTCCAGGGAACGAATGACGATTTGATTCTATCATGCGCTGTCAGCCTATGCAAGGAGCAACTATTGCAACCCGGAGAGACAGAGGCGCCGCTGAAATTATTCAGAGAAGCAGTGCTTCTCACAGCAGACCGGAATCTCGCGGTGAAAGCAATCTCACACAATGTTCCCGTTCGAGACTTGACAAGTTTCATCAGATGGGCTCAGGTGCCGCGTCTCGGTCAGAGATAATCTGTCGAACGCGTTCAAGCGGAAATCAGAGCCATGGACTCTGCACAAGACGACACGATGTTGTGGTCGATGTCCAGGGAAACCCATCTCGACGACCCGGCCCACGGTCCGACGAGGGCTCACGAAAACTGCGAGTCGGTTGTGGAATTCGACGCTCACTCTGTGTTTCATGAATTTTAGCTGATGCTTCCTATTCGCTCAGCTCGACTCTCATCGACATGCTTTCGTGATGGTTCCAGGGCGTTTCCCCGTTCACGGACACGGAGTCTGTCGAGTCCCGCGATGTGGCCCGGCGTTAAGTTTCAAACAAGTTGATGTGATTGACCCTGTTTATCCCAATCCGATCATGGAAGCTTCACCTATGCACGGGAGATAGGAGAGGAGAACTCCAGAGAGTCGTCAGATTCGACGGTCGTGCAGGGGAATGAGTGAGTGCACCATGAATACTGAACCATTGGATCGAAAATGGTCTCATCCAGACCACCTCCATCTGCCGAGAGAAATCGAACTGAGCAACTGAACCTCCTCGCACGGTTCAGAAATGCTCTCATCTCATATCACCTCCTTAGATGGCAGTTTCGGCCCACGTTTTGATAATGATCCTTACAATTCGAGATTGTTCGCGAGAGTTCTGACGAGGAAACATGGCCAATATTGGAGAGCACCAAGTGGCTTCTAAATGATTCAAGCAGACCTCGAGAATGAATCCGGCTCAAATAAGCACTGTTACGAGCTCCAGCCATCTGCAATCTATCTCCTTGAAAATAAAGCCGATGATTCAAGTTTGACTCCATGCGCCTGATTTCTGAGAGACCACCGATACAAAAAGGATTGACTGACTAACGGATGCATACTCCTGTCACATGAGTATACATCCGTTAGGGGAGGAAAGAGGGCCGCTTCAATCATATAAGTGACCGATGGGTTCGGTTCTTGATCCGAGACTGCAGCACATAGTGTGGCTCTCGGCTTTTTGTCTCAAGACTCCAATGATTGCGATCGTGTCCCTTTGTTACGGAGCCGGAGAATTGGAGTAGGCAAAGCAAGTTTGAAAATTTGGCGCCCTGAGTCATCTTTGTTTATAATGACCTATGTTCGTCTGCTACGGAGGACCCTGCGGGTTGCGATTCCATTATCCTTTCCTATTCCCAACTGGAAGGCTCGTGAGCATCTTCCCCAGTTTCCAAAGTGCGTTCCGTAACAGAGCCGGGAGACCCAGGTTCGACTGGATCCGGAAACACGCGTTTTTCGCACCATTAGTAGTCGTCGATCCTCCCAGGAGAGCTCCTGATTGCTAGAACTGTCACACGAACTCGAGTCCAGAGACGGGGGATTGAGTCGGAGCGGATCTCGCTGAATCGCCCGCACCGAAACCGAGGTCGGCATGACGTCCCGCAGGGGCACTCTGCTGCACGTTGAGGACAGAGACGTTTACTGCCGGAACGGCTGCCAATTCTACGGCAACCCGGAATGGGAGGGCTATTGCTCGAAGTGCTACAAGGAAATTCGAGCTAAGAAGCAGCTAAAACATTGCCAGAGGTAATCAAGACTCCTTCAAATTAGTTCATGCGATCATATTCCAGATGGCTCAGTGTCAGATAGTTGAAGCACGTAGAGCTGTTATTTGCACTGTCGATTGAGTGGATTGGGATTTTCCTGGAGGCAGTAACGATATAGCTATGTTTCTCTTTTGATCTTTATCTTTTACATAAATCGAGAGATCGCTCGATTCTTGGAAAAAAAAATCGTTACTTGTCATATCCGTGAGAACGCCGTTCTCCACATCGTTGGAGGGTAGAGAGAATTTCCCGCAAAGTGCGAGTTACGCTGTGAGTTGATAAACAAGTCACGATAAACTTTCGCCGTGTTACGTGGAGGAGCGCGACACATGCCAATCGGGAGATCGAGTGCTGCGATGGAATTAATGAACGGAGTTCCCCGACTCTGAGTTGAGATAATGCGCTTGTCCACTTATTCGCCATCGACACACTGACACGAAAACCGGCTAGCAGTATGGGGAACAGAACCAATTATGCGTCGAATTTTCTTTCTGGTCGATCACACGCGTTGGGACAGAACGCTGTGGGCTCTCCGTCTCTTCACGGCGGCTATCCTGCGGGCCAACCCTAGCTTGTGCATACATACATCGAGGCTCTGATCTACGGGAGTTTTCCGATGCAATGCTCCAACTCTGATCTCTATCAGTTGGCCTCAGGGAGACCGGACCCTGATAGCCCTATCAAGAGCTCCGGAATTTTGCGCAGCAGCACCTTGTGATGTCAGCCATAGCTTGGGGCAAGAATCAACGGCTTCCTCAAGTTCTCAAGTAATCGATGACTCAGGATCCCCTGCTGCGCGTTGCGGCTACTTCTCGTTGATAGTGGTCACACTCTCCGCTCCCTCGATACAGATCCAAAGCATGGGGATCACGAGCTGGCTTCATTTAAGATCGTGTCTCAGTTCCGTGGGTTCATTCTCCGTTGACGGTCCTCGGGTGAAGATCTCTAGACCTACATCGATCGAAATCCAAGAGCCAATATGCTAGTGTCGGTATCGGCTGTCTGTGCCACCTGTCTGACTAGTGCCGTTGTAGTGAGAACTTGTTGCTATCCCAGTGAAACTCGTGGGCCTACTGACTTCTTGAAGTTCGAAGAGAAGAAATCCCGACAGAAGAGCAACAAGACCTTGAAGAATCTCATCAAGAGAGCCAACACAATTAAAGGTGAGCCCTTGTCCCCATTCGACCCGTTCAGGGTATGGGAACTCTACCGGACTTCCTCTCCGGGATACCATGTCGCCCCTCGGTTTGGTGGGTCAGTGGTTCCCAAACTGGCTCAGGTTGAGCCTCGACGATCAACGACGATTCCGCCAGGGACTCATACCTTCCGAGTCGAGGAACCATCGAGCTGTGATCCTTGGAGACTTGCGTCGCAGTTCTTGATGGAATGAGCTTGTTTCGCAGAGAATGCCACGTTTCTGAGTGGCTCCTCCGGACCGATTCTCCGTGACAAAAAAGCATCGGACAGCCTAGCGATCTTACGCGAAGATCTACACAAGAGGCTCGGCTTCGGACAGGACTTATGCCAGGAGTTTGTGAAGATCCTCAATGGTACTCTGGAGAAAATGGAAATATTTTTCAAGAAGTGAGTGCTCGTTCAAGCTCTGGGGGCTATCATACTTGGAGAAATCCTCGCGTGTCTGTCGGATCTCGGAAACAAGTCGGAAGGTGAATGAGTCCTCCTTCATCTAACTAGGAACGAAACTATGGAGCTGATGTCTGACATGGTCCAAGACGCGTACCAATTGATCTACGACAAAGCAATCCAAGTCACGGAGTCGATATCATCCACAGAAGCAGTGGAGCTCTGTGAGCACTTCCTCATTTCGCACACTTATGAGTGAGTAGAGAAGTATCGCGAGAATCCCCGCTGAAAATGTTTGCTCAGCTCTCCGAGTGAGCCGAGCCTCCTGAGTCAAAGGTGCGAATTTGTTTCAGCGTTCTTTTTGGCGTTCTTTCGTCGGAAGAAGAAACGCGAGATCTCGGAGTGTTGCAGCGAATCAGATCCCTGCATTGGGTCAGAGCTCATCATCTGGACGTAGAGATAGATGATATTCATCCGACCGTGAAGGAGTTCATGGACGAAGCCAGCACCCAATTGATATTTATCGACTCCAAGAGATCGCCGAGGTATGCCTCATTTGATCAACGTCGCTCGTATACCGCTATATCTCGGTCATTACCTCGACTAATCTTCATTTCGGAATTCCGAATAGGGAGAAGCTCTGCTGCGTGGTTGAGGCCGCGAGAAATATTTTCAAGATGCTTCAGGCGGCTCCGCAGAGCAAGAGTCAAGGTGGAGCTGACGATTTCCTTCCCGCGATGATCTACGTGGTACTCCGCGCGAATCCGCCTCGACTCCACACTAACATCAAGCTCGTCACCCTGTTCAGTGCTCAGAGCAGGCTCCGCAGTGGCGAGAGCGGCTACATGTTTACGAATCTATGCGGTGCTGTGAATTTCATTGAGAATTTAACGGCCGCCCAGCTGCAGGTGTGGAACTTTTTATTCCCGTCGACTTGACGTAGAACAGATATATATCGGCTGACATCCGGATTCGGGTGATGAACACTGATGGAATCTCCTTGTGCCAGATGCCACCGGAGGAATTCGAATCTTACGTGTCTGGCAAAGCTGTTCCGACGGAAGATACGCTCACCGAGGGCGCCAGGATGATGTACCACAACATGGCGGCCCTCAAAGAGTTGCACCTGAGACAGAACCGGCTCGCTGATGCTACCCAACAGCTCAAGATCACATTGGAAAGCCTCCAGAAGGACATAGGTAGGGTCTTCGCGGCAGTCTGGCTCGTTTCTCCTGAGCGTCTACTGAAGCTCCAATGGTGAGTTATGGAAGCACTTTTCGCATCAGCTGCAGCCCCCTCGTTTTGCAGGTGACCAAGTTGTCGATGCCCTGGAACGTTCCCAGGTCGCTGCTAGCCGCCACGAGTACATCGTGCCAGCGAATGTGGATATTCGTTGCGTCCCACACTTCATGCGCAAGAAGGTGCGTCCACGTGTCGAGTCTACGCTTGCCGACAAGCGGAAGTTGCCTGTAGTTCTCTCATTGAGCGGCCCATTTTCTCAGATTACACGTGTCGACGTGCCCACACCGGTGCCTGTCAGACCTGATTTGCCTTCACCCAACCAGGTAGAACTTCCTCCGCCGCTGCAACCCGAAGTACTGTATGAGGACAGTGAGACTACGACCGCTGGAGTATCATCCATAGCGAACGTCGTGGAGACCGTGGTCGGAGGGACCGAAGCTGCAGCTGCCGAAGTTGTTCCGAGCACTCACTGTGATGAGAACGCGCTATTACCGAATGAAAGTCTAGCATAGTTCGTTTGCGTTCAAGGATTTGGTTGGCAGAGCTTTTTTCGAGCGCTGCCGTGGATATGTTCACGCCTCGGATGAGGTTGCTAAATCGGAAATCTGGATTTCAGTCGAGAGCAGGCCAATATTGATAGTCCTTTTAAAACTGACCTTGCATGAGTTTATGACCCAATAGTCCGTTGGCATCGGGGGACCCTTTGGCGCGAACTCCTCCAGCTTTAATTTCTCTGTACCATATATTATAGTTTGGCCGAATCATGTTGCATAGAACTCCATCCAGGACTTCTCGGGGCATCAGCTGTTTGAAGAGGTCAGAGAGTTCTTGGCTGACCGAATGAGCTCGGACAACTCGCAATACGGTGTTTGCCCGAGAAGGTGGCTTGGAACCCGACTCGGTAGTTGCGAAATATTTGGAGAAAACCTTGTAAACATTGTAAGAAGTCTCGAACGAACTTTTTCGAGACATGAGAGTCATAGCGGTCATACTTCGTGTTCGTGTACACTAATCGTTTATTCTCAAGGATGTGCCACAGTGGACGATTGCAATAAACTGTTATTACTTCCTCAATGAAACCACTACTGTCTCTGCGTTTGATCGACTCGGTTTGAACATCCAACGCGACCCGGTTTCGCGTTAAAGATGTTTAACGAGAATGCCTTCCTCCTCGGAAACTTCCGTTCGAGTTATTCCCACCTACAATTACTCCCAGCGAACTTCGGCAAGCAGCCTGGCATCCTGATCAGCAACGATGGCATCGAGAGCTCATCTCGACTCAAAGACGGGAGCGCTTTCCTCCACTACTCTCTGGAACCTTCCGCTCTGGGAAGGGGCCCCAGAAACCGGTTCCCATGCCGACATCAAGCATCATCTCAGACTTAAAAGCCTGGAGGACCTCAACTTCCCGTGCTCACCCCGTACTTCTCGACTGTGTCAAATCTTTCGACGAAGATTTTCCGGGGTACTACAAGACGGGATGTTGAGAACCCCGTGCCCAGTCGCTTCGCAGCGTAGAGCCAGGTTCTCCTTCTTCTTCCCTTCTCGATCGATGGCGATCATTTCGGTTATCTTGTGCGGACTACGCACCGTGAGCCAGAAGTTGCAGGCTGTACCGAATCCTGTCCAAGATAACCCCGCTCGTGGACGCATTAAGCCGAACCGGGACGATCTGACAAAGAAACTATGACCGGCACGTTGAAGTCATATTTTATTTGCTCGGCGTATCCCAATCGATCGGCGGGCTTCGAATCCGACGTTCGGAACGTTCGATTTCAGTGTCTCCTCTCCAGCGCTAGCGGTGCGCTCACTGCCGCTGAAAACGAGCTCGAGTCTCTGAACAGCATCGAGTAGTACTTGGGATCAGCGGTCTCACAAACGCAAGCACCTAAAGCTGAGCGGTTTATAGTCATTCCTGGAACATTGATTCAGGTATCAATCCCTCTGTGCTGCCCGATGAAGCAGCGAGAAATTTCAAATTCATCCCGGAGCAGAACTTGTCTAGATCAATTTTGCTACCTTGGATAGTTGTCCACTGGTTTGTTTTCGTGTCCAGGGCGTCAACCTGCGATACCGTGGTTTGGCCATTGAAGCCTCCAACTGCGAAGATACGCCCTTCGAAAGAGACGATCCCAAAGTTACTTCTCACCGTTGGCATGTCTGCGAGCCTCTCCCAGCAATCGCGGCGCTCGTCGTACCTACGCGATACCAAACCAGAGATTAATAATGAAAAAACAGTTTTACTGTTCTGGCTTCAGAACTGCAGTGCTCGCACGTCGAGGTTCTCACACCCCAATGAGTCGCCACACAACTCGGGGCAAAAAGTTTCGTTCTGGTCAGATATGACGACTAAAATAGGTTCCATTCGAGCAGAATACTACCTTTCAACAGAGCTCAGCCGCTCCCGTCCGTTGTAGCCCCCGAGCACGATTAGGCGTCCCTGATGATTCACACAACGAACTCCACTTCGTGGCGACATCATGCTTCGAACCTGGAAATCTATACCGATGAGAACCGCTCGATATCCGTGATGCTTCGAATCGAGGCAAGTGGCCGCAAACGCCGTCAACTGACCGCTGTCCACACATTGGTTTGTGGGTCGTAAAACTCTACTGAAGGAAGGACCCCGTCTCCCGTAAATCCGCCAACGATATACACTTTGTTATCCAGAGCTGCTGCGCACGCGTCGCTCCTGACGGCATTCATTGGAGGCATCATGGTCCAAACGTTCTCTGAAAACGTTCCATATGGGACGCATTGCGCACTCAAGGAACCTCCTTCTATCAGAATGGAACGGAGGTTCATCCTCAACTCACTTTCCACGTCATATCTTTCAGCCGTGTTGGTCCTCGATGTTCCGTCGTAACCACCAAGAGCGTAGATGAATTTTTCGTCGATGAAAGCCGTGCTCACGTAACATCTCTCTCTGTGCATCGGGGCTTTTTCGCTCCATTTGTGCGTGGCGCTATCGTAGCATCGTACATCATTGAAGCAATTCGTGCCATCAAATCCTCCTATCATGAAGATCTTCGTGCCGATTGGCACCAAGCCGTGGTAAGCTCTCGGCTGGACGTCGTTGTCATGGGAAATCGGGAACCAGCGTTTCGCTCGATTGTCGTAAACCTCGACGAGGGCCGAGGCTTGGCCGTTGCTCCAACCTCCGATGGCGAAAATGGTCGCCCGGCTGACTCTCGGTCTGAGCATGTATTCATTCGGATCCATGAACGTCGTAGGCTGGCGCTGTAGTCGGAAAAGGTGGAGAGAAATGTGTCCCGCGAGGACATGGCAACTTGCGTCCGCGAGCAAAGGATGATGCAAGACAACTTGACGGAGGTAGGCCTCGCCGCAGTACATGAAACGGACGGCGGACAAAAGCGTTTTCGCATGTTCGAGCCTGCAATGACCAAAGTCGATCAGCTCTGGGAATCCGTTGCGATCGATTGTGGGAAATATATAGAGGGAGTTTTCCGCCACTCCCACCTTTCCGGGCGTCTGTGATTGACCCAGCTAACCAAGCTTTCAAACACGAGTGTCTCGTCCGGTGCATCCAGATCATCGGCCAGGACGCAGTCTTGCAGTAACTCCATCGGGAGCTCGAGGTACCTCTTGTTGGTGGGCACAACCGACGAGAAGAACCGCCGGAACATATGGATGGATTTCTCTTTGACGGGTTCAACGTCTCTGGCGAGACCTGGAGAGGCATCCACAAACTCAGGTTGAAGAATGTCGATCATACCGATCAAGGTCTGCGTTCTCTCACTCACCTACGTCGAGTAACATGTCCACGCAAGTATGTCTACTGACTCGATCGAGCCAGAATCCGATGCAGGCATCGGTGGCCTGTTGGCAATGCAAGAAGAGGGAAGCGGAGTAGAGATCTTCGACATTCGACGTGTCGATAGTGAAAGCTGCGAATCAAATAAGAGCATGATACCCGCTGTTCTCCGACAAATTACTCTGCTGCGAAACCTCGCATCCCGCGGACGTTCGAGGTAACTCCAGTAGATGTTGCCTCTGGTCCAGGCTTGGAAGAGTTATGATGCGATCAAGAGGAGATTCGAAATCCGTCTCCCATTTCAGCGCCGGAGCTAACTCACGAGGGTTTCCTTTGGATAGTCCTTGATGGATGTACTTGACCAGGGTTCGAATCGCTCTTTTGGCCAAGCCTCTCGGGAGCTTGACGACGAACTGGTATGTTTCCTTATCTGAATTTCGGGAAACTTCCACATAGCATTCGAGCTTTGTGAATGTTTTGAGGGCACCGTCGTAAACATCAGAAAGCTCCTCATCTCCGGTTTCCTCATCCCTCACTACAAGCTTCGAATTGTACAGCAAGACGTCTTCAACTCCGAGATCAGAATGCGGTGATTTGTCTCGGTCTGTCGTCATTTATGTGCAAATTTTTTTTAGACTCTTCCGCAGCCGTGACTCGTTGTCGTCATGTATAGTGTCAGCTTTCTCCGGTCAACGATCAATCTGAAGGAGTGCGATTGAAGAGCCATTACTGCGAGAATAGGATTGCGAAAGCAGTTTCAGCAATAATCAGGGCGGAATTATTGGAACGAAGCCACGGGAAGAGGGAGTATTTTTGGTGGCTGCTACGACTACTTGTGATTGAGAGCCGAAAATCGCGATCATGTTCGGCTGAATATGGTATGGAGGTTTTCCGGAGCTGGGAAGTTTCAACTTTCGAATGGTAGATACAAGATCTCTTCGAGCAAACTTCTGAGAGGCGGTTCTATGCTTGGAGATGACAGACGATGTGACGTGAAATTCCGAACGTGGAACGCCATGGAGAGCCTCAGTTCCTATAGTTTCAGGGCGACCAATGAAGGTTGTCGAACGCCACCGTGACGCATTTCGTCTGTTCAGAGTCCCGAGTTGAACAGATGACGTTGCATTCGTGGTCTCGACACTGGCTGGAGCCGCTTCCTGCGCTCTCCTCTCCGATCGCGCGCACACTCGGCGAGAGATAGCGGGACAATCTCAGTTTTCGGCAAATCTCGAATAACTCGAATGATAATTTTCGACGCCGTTCTCCACGACGAAACGGATTTGATTCTCTAACAATGAGTTCAACGGTTGCGCGAATTTTCGACGTCGAAATGTACGTCATTGGTGAGTTGCTCATCCAGCTCAGCTACGGGCCCTTCTCACCACACTGACGGAATTCATCTCCTAGTGGGTCACGACTGCGGCGCATAATCTGGAAGCCACGACCGCCCCAGATTCGAGATTTCACAGTTCGAACACGACAATGGTGGCCGCGAACGGGTGTTCATCGTCGCCTGGTTGAAAGGCGGGATTTTCCTCATCTCCACCAGGAGGGATCTTCACTCGGCCGTGAGAGGGGCGACGTGCACATTTCGAGATACGTGAATCATGATCTCCAGGTCAAATCCCAAAGAAGAGTCATACTTCGCATTTCACTTCTTCGACTTTTAATCCAATGAAGGCGAACTGGCGACGCCCACCGTCGACCCTACGGGAAGGCTCTGACTCTGTACTAAGTGCTGTCTCACTCTGTCGAACATCGTGCCTCCTTCGGGTCAGTGGTCGGTTCGTCAAGCTCTTTCGGAGGTGGCATCATTGACATCAATACTCTTCGCCAACTCAATCTAGTATTGTAAGGGGGGAGAGATGTCCCAAGGTTACAAGGGTGCAACAGGACGCCGACAATTATACAACACGTCTCGATCGATCGTCCTTGTGAGTTCAAACGAGCCATTCTTCTCTTTGCTGTTGGAACTTTTCGTGTGAGGGTCTCTCGACGCGGAACGGAGTACCCTCGCTGCGCCGTAGGTTTGATGTCCATAGTAACCGCGGACAATTACGTCAGCGGGGATTGACGTGTTCAGTACGCTGTCGAGCACAATGGCCCTTAATAGACGTGCTCAATTCTCCTTCTTTCTCGTTTCTAATCGGGCAGATGAGCATGTTTTCAATGTCAGCCCGCTGGAGAGACCCCTCACGCCGGCACGAGGGTATTTAGGTGCTGCATGTGAGTCGCCCGGACATTGCTCAACGCATACTCGCGACGACCTCGGGCATCCAGAAAACGAACTGAACTCGCGCTGCTGGACACGCTAGTTCTGACTGGACTATGATCGCTCTCGTCCCCTTGTTTGCATTGCTCGGTCTAGTAGCTGGATCCAGTTACCCGGTGACCTACTCGGAAAACACTACCACAAAAAGACCGACTCGTTCGTGGGAGACGAGGCCCTGGGCCTACTCTACGAAAGCTTGGAACCGGGGATTTTCCACCCGCAACAGGAGCTATCCGACCCATATGCCCACACAGCAATGGGATCCCTACACCAACAACGGTCATGAGCAGGGCCAGATCGTGCGATTCCCTGACGGTCAAATCGTGCAGTACGGCCGCAACACCGGAGTTTATGGACCTCACATGACGACGCCGGTCATCCACTACCACCAAGGCACAGTTCCGACACAAAGCTGGAGAAACTTGCGTAAGTTTTGCAATTTTCGGAGATTTTGGGGAAACGGTCGAGTGTGGGAGTAGGACTCGTCTCGGGGAAAGTAACGCCTCATGCAGAGGAATTGACAAGAATCAGCCATCACTGTTCCTTTTCTTCGTACTTTTTCGTGAACATTGACATCTTTCTTTTCGATTCAACAGCTGAATGCAAGGTCGAGCAGAGTGAGCGCTGTTTCAGAGAATGCGAGGAGCGCAAGATTCACTCATTCACCTGCAGACCACAGTTCGGAGTTGCGTTCACCTGTCTGTGCTCGGTCTCGATCTACATCCCCAACGTTGCTGTCTAGTGTCTCACTGTCAGCTCTGAGACGATCGCGTTGCTGGAGAAAATCATCGATTCTGTTCGCTGCCGAGATCCGAATTTGTGCTGCAATGCGGAACTGTAATATATGTATAGCGGGATTCCATCTGTGCCACGATGACCAACTTTTCAATAAATCGATAGGAGTTGGTTGAAGCAACGAATCTTTCGGGAACATACCTCTGGAATGTTTGCGACAAGAAAACGTCAGTTGTAAAGTGGTAGGAAAACAAACTCGCAAACTCAGAGAAGCCGTTATGGAAACAGTGGAAATGGATGTCCCTTCCCTGTCGTAGCGGATCAGATGAGGTCATTCTGTGGCAGAGATTCACGATCCTCTGTAACGCACAAATTGGTCGTTTCCTCCGAGCCACTTGCCACCGACGAGGTGACCCGGGCGGTCGCTGATCTTCCCGCTGTCAGTGGAGAAGAACCTTCTCGGAGGTGCCGTTAGTGCAGTGGACGTTCGAGGCGATAAATCAGAGGGAGCGTTCCGAAATGCAGCTTGTCAAGCATTCTGTTGTCCTCTCAATCTTTATCGGTGCTTCCATCGCCTACGAAGAAGAGACTACCACTCGAGCTGCTGGTGAGCGATAATAACGAGTCCGGATCTGTGGCAGCTTATTCCGGAGGAGAAGCGCCTCAGATTCGTCGCTACTCCGCAGTGTTCATTTCCCCGATCCTACCCCAGGCACGGAGAGTCCTAAAATTGGTATTTCCATTGAAGATAAAACGAAATGCGACGTGATGGAGCAGTTCAATTGCGAACGCGCGTGTCGCGGAGTTCGGAGGACTTTATGTGCGAAGCAAGCCAACGGATCGTACCTGTGTATTTGTTTCAACGGGGACATCTACAGCACTCACCACACTGCTGATGGCAAATTGGCGTTTTTCGACAACGCGTTCGGACGCACCACAAAAGCACCCTATCCTTATTACCTGGAACCACTGCATTTGGGAAAGCAAGGACCCGGCGTCTCGGATCCCTGCGATCCTAGATCTAAGTTCAGGCACATTTTCAACTACGACGAGCGTATAGCTCAACAGAAGTCCAATGACGTTAGTGATAAGGTTTTTATTTAAGACTTTTCTATGCATCCCGCAGTTTGAATTTCCTCCACAAATACGATGAGGCTCATTTGGTACGATACAGCCCCTTCTTCTGTATGTACTCGATCACAGGGTCCTGAAATATACCGGAAATTATATTCCCTGTGTGAATTGATTGGCCCCGATCCGGAGCTCTGTGAGATTTATGGTTTAACCCTGGAAAAAAGGAACACATTCATACACTGCAGATCAGCCTCGAGTGAGGAAATTTCTTCTACAGAAAATTCGTCAACATGAAGATTCCGAGTGAGTCACTTCATTCGTGAGACCATTGCTTCACAGGACGTCTAAGAACTGGATGGCTCTGTGAAACCACTGGGCATCGGTTCGATATGAAAGCCGGAAGTCTACCGCATATCACGTGATTTCCGTCAGCGACGTGCACAAAGTAGCTGGGTCGAGGAGAATGTTCGGTATGAGCATTTCAGTCTCTATTCGGGTTGAGGCTCCCGGAAAGAGGAAATAAATTGTGCCGGGAGGAGAAGCTCGTTGGGTCTGCTAATCTCAATTCGCCCTGATATGACCTATTTGCTCGAAACTAGTGTTGGTATCCATTCAGTCTCACTGAGATCATTCGGCGAGATGAAAACCTCTTTCCCGGCCCGAAGAGAACGCTTTCCAGCATATGCAGTCTGCTCTCACCAAAGGAAAATGTTTTCATATGTGACAGCGCCGCGACGATTGGGAAGGCCACAGCTATCTCATGTCGCTCTCTGTAGCTCCCAGCATTCGGCGTCTCCATTACCTGAACGACGTATTTGATGCTCTCACCGCGTCGCACGGCGTTACGAACTTTTGTGCTAGAAACGTCGTTGCTGAACCATTCCGTGGCCAGATGAACGTTGCGCTTGTTACTATAGACTATGTCGTTTTCGTAGATGAACTTCTCCGGATTCGAAGAAGCCCTTCCGATAACCACCTTGGGGACGAAAGAAAGTGAATTGGTGAGAAATCGAGATCCCCATCATCTGGTACTCTGGAGTTGGTGAATAGCGGGGGAAGATAAGACTGCTTCCGACTCACCAAACCGAATTTCCCGAGGATTTCACCGAGGTGCTCGTCTTTCCACAGGCCCGGCTTCGCGAAGCTTTCAAGCAAATCTCCTCCGCACAAGAGCCTTACGTGAATCTCCGTATTTCCCGCAGCGGAACAGTCCGGCTCCACTGTACTCTCCTCTGACGATCTTGGATTGGTGCTGTTCAATGTCACGCGGAAATGTTCCAAAACTTCGCGTGTGGGCGTCCAATCCTTCTGAGAAATCTCCCACGTGTCTACGGAGATCCACTCTGATGTCTGCAATGCGCAACGACGGCTAATTGTTGGAGCTCACCGAGGTTCGGAGGATTCCTAGAATTTGATACACTGTGAGGAACTCACCTTGACAGCCAACCTGCACATTTCTGCCCTGTGCGAAGCCTCAGCAAGTCCAGCTTTTGCGTATGCATCGTGCGTTGGTGAGATGATCCCTTGAATCACATCGTACGCACCTGAATTATTCCCCAAAAATATTTCATCATTGGCCTATTTTTTCGATCGATGGTGTTCAGTGTCTCCTACGGGACGCATCCAACCCACCAGTGTCGTTGAGTGAGTCGCGCGCCGTCTCGAACATTCGCAAGTGCATGTTTGTGATCGGATTGAATGAGCCACAAGCGACTAGAGCAACTTTTTGTCTTGGTTCCCTTTCTGGAGCTCTGCATGTCATCGTGGCTTTTCTCTGAAATGGCAACAGCGACATTAGAAGCTGATCTCAGACCTCCCATACAATATTCCATCCTGGGGTCGATCTCAGCCTGGATACGATTCAGGTACGTTTATAGATGGGAACTTGAGAAACCCTACTCCCTTATCACCGGAGGTCGTACTCTCACACCTCGCGGATCCATCAGTTCATCAATTCCGTGGGGCTCTACGAGAAAACTGAATAAGTATACTTCGGAGCTCTTCGTTACTACTAAGGATGTGAGAATATGACGACCTGAGATTTCTCCGCGGCTTTTCAGCGCGAGCGGCCTGGGATCAGCAGCAGAAGGCAATGAAGTTAGTCTGACAAAAGCTGCCGCGCTCAGGTGCTCGTTACTGAGAACGAAACGATCCCAAGATACAAAAGACGATTGAACTTCGAAGAGACGGGTCTAACTTCGGCGGCTTTCAGATATTTCGAGCGTCCCGCATTTTCTGCCCTACGACTTCTCTCTGAAGACTAACCAGGCAATGGGAAAGGGAATCCCGCTCAGAATCGGAGGGTCACACACATGAGGAACGAATGAGAACGAATGGCAAGCTCTATCATCAGAAGAATCCGTTGGGTTAGAAATCTATTGTTGACTTCAACTCAACTGTTTTTTGACGGAGGGCTTCGTGAACTTTGAAGAGTATCGTTCGAGGGCCCCCAAGCAGCGGGTGCCTAAGCAGAGTTTGCCACATTGAGCTCGAGTCTCTCCCCAATGATCTTCACTAAGTTTTGGGTCGTGGTTCAGGATGGGACTCACCGCTGCCTCTCAGCTCGAACCACGCACCGGCGTTATGAGCGGTAGAGAATTAGGAAGTCAACCTGAGAGGTTGTTTACGTCGAACAGCTGACTGCTGTCTGCGCGATTCAGCCCGCGCAGCCTCAGCCGAGAGAATCATTCATATGAGTCCGGCGTTGCTAGAATAAACGTTTATTCGGAGGCAGTGTCGAGAGGTCAGGAACGTCTACCACCGAACCGAGATGTCACGCATACCTTTATTTCAGAGAGAAAAATAAAAGGTGGCGAAAGTCGTTGAATGCCGGCTCACAAGTCCTTTCGCTGCCTCGCTGTCGATTCGAACTACGAACCGAATAGTCCTTGATGCGTAGCTCGTAGGGTAACGCCCAACATGTTGAATTTTTTTTTGGAGGGATCTCCAATCTGACGTCGCATCGTCAGCGCGGTAGGAAGTATCTGTATGTCGCGATCTATGTCGACGATGGGATGATCACGGGAGCGATCGAGAGGATATTGATCTGTTCCTGACACAGCCCAGAGCTGAGTTCAGAATAACCGTTGGAAGTTCGCGAAACTCTCCTGGGATGCATATCAGTGGGGGTGAAAAACAGACGACATAGTGTCGATCAGCACCGACTCGCGGTTCTCCTGTGGGTTTTAGGGGTCGGAGCCAGCTCGTCACAGACAGAAGTTCTCGGCCAAGACTACCGTTTGGAGAGTGGTACTCGTTCAGAACAGCGCTGATGTCGTTACGCTGATTCATGTCCGGGCATTTCTGAACAATGGGGGAATTCCTCAAGCTTGGAAACTGTTCCCTAGCTCAGAGATACTCTCAAGCATTGTGAAGTCGAGATAGTGCTCCCGAAGAGTTCCGGAACTACAAAGAAGCCAAGATGCAATACCACAACGAAGTTCCCGCAATTAATTGGAAGAAATGATGGAAACCGGGATCGTCGGAATCGCACGCAGTTTAGAATCCGAAATCAACCGGTTTCGCATTCGCCCGCTAGCTTCCGGGATCGATCGTATCACACGGGCATGCCTGGGAGATTTAGGGGGCTACGCAGGTTTCAGTTCAACACGACTTTGATTGTGGCATTCAGTTATGGCCCCTTGGCATTCCCTGTTGGTCACCCAGTATGGTGCTCCGCCGGCTCTGTCAGATTTCTGTGCCATACAGGGTGGTCATCGTAAGTCGGGAACTTTCTTACACCTCTTCTTTTGCTGAAAACTCGGTGAGAATAGATCCGATACTGGGAAATCCTTCTACGATCGATAGCTTGAAGCATGGCACATTGGCGTGAATCGGTCGACGATTGCATTTCTCAAACATTGCTTTTTTCTTTTCCTGACTTCTTCCAAAACACTGAACGGAAAACTTCTGAAGTCAAGCGATCGAATTCGGAGGTCTGAGGCTCGCCTCGGGATAGGATGCGGCCCACATTTCCGGCAGCTCCATATTTCCAGCTTAGAGTCTGTGAGAAGGGCGAACGGTTGTTCCAAACTCGACGTCGAGAGCTGACCCGGATGCATTCGCCCCGTATCTCTCCAGGGAAGCCGAATGAGAAAAAAAATACGGAGGCAAAACGGTGTCAGATTAGTCCAAACTACCCAAGTACGGAGTTGCTGGGTCGATCCGGCCCCTTGCCCTTTCATTCGGAAATCGAGCTTCTCCAGCTTCTTGTCCTGGAAGGAAAAACTGACTGAGCTCGATTTTCGGGCGGAAGGAAACGGTCGGATCGACCCATGAAACTCATATTCGGGACATTTGGACCAATCTAAGAACTTTTCGTCATCGAAAATTTGAAAATTTTGCGAATTCGGCTGCCCTGAGGAGTTACGGGCCGAAAGGCAGAGAGGATCTTGTCAAAAGTCAGCTCTTGACGTCAGGATTGAAAGGATCGTTCGCCCTCCTCACAGATCCTGAAATAACAATCTGGAGATTCCGGGCGTTTGAGCAACATCTCATCCCGCGTCGGGCGTCTTACTTCCGAATCCGATCGATTGTCGTCAGAAGTTCTCCAGTTTTTAGAGAAAAGTGATAAAAGAAGAACAATCTCCAAGTCGCTCCACAAAATGCAATTGCTGACCGATTCACGCTATATTCACGAAGGATGCCTCATCCTCCCAGCTATCGATCGCGAAGAGAATCGCCAGGATCGGATCATTTTTCACCGGGTTTTTAGCGGAAGAAGAGGGGATCACAAAGTTCCGCCTTACGATGACCACCCTGTGAAGCTGATGCCGAGGCCAGCGACTTTTTGCAAAGGATCGCTGTATAGGGAGAGGTCAACCAAAGAACATTGTGACTCCCCTGAGACTTTGGAATCGAGACTCAAGTTTATGAGTGGAGTTCGAAGCCTGGAGCAACAGACTCGAGATCTCGCTTCTTCACCTTGCTGGACGATCTCACCATTTGCTTCCATTGTCTATGCATCGCCTGAGGTCCGAACTTTCAGGGCGAATATTACAGCTCGAGGTTGGGCCTCATCTCTGCGAGCGATTTTCTTCGGCACTGAGGATTGGATTATCCGATAAATGCGCCAAGCTGTTGGGGAGCGGAAGCGCAAAGCTATGAGGAGCGTGAATCTCTCGGGGTTCCAGCTCTCGCAGCTTCCTTTCCTCAATGGCAGCGAGACGGATAGCCCCTTCGAGCGGAAGATTCCCTCCCCGCGATCTAGTCGAGTCTTGCTCGAGGCTCCTCCTGCGAGACCAACATGTAGCTTTCAGGAGTCAGGGGGAGCTCTGCTTGAGGATATCCTATTTCAAAGATCCATACGTACGACCACGAGGAGATTCTGGAGAGCTTAATGGGCCAATTACAAGTACTGGAATTCAGCGCGCGCAAACAGACGGAGATTGAGAATTGCACATCGTTTTATTCAAACGTTCTATTGATAAAGGCACAATGCACACATAAGTGAAATACTACGAATCGTTTCCGACGCTGCTCCAAGCGTTGTGATCCTCGGCCCGAAGTTCGACAACGCCTACAGTCTGAGAACGATCTGTCCGCATATCTGAGCATTAACACCAACATAGCTTGGGAGTTCTTCCGTGCGAATTCGTTAACACGTGAAGTACGTTTCCATTACGGCTCTAGTTACGTCATGAAATTCCGTGATATATGGAGTATCGCCAACCAAACTTCAAACATGTGTACCATAAATGTCCTAAATGTATCAAGCATTCCTATAGTTTCTATTTGTATGTTCGTGGAATACTCCATGAATTGCGTCCGCACGTTCGGTTCCCAACATCCAAAACACGGGCGGGGAGGAGTGAGTTGAGGGTCTCGAGCCCCGTATCGGTTCAGTGCTTCATTTGTCGGGTCCATTCAGAGACGCGCACCCTCTGGTGGTGGAGATCCGTCTTCGTCCACCGGGGCCGGTTGACCGAAAGTCAGAGGGAAGAAGTTTGCCGGAATTTGGGAGATCTGCTGGGAAACATGTTGCGACATCTGTTGTAGATTGCTCAGATGTGGTATGCTGCAAAGAGAAATTATTCGTTTTTTCTTCCCGTTGGAGACTGTGGTTCAACGTTTGCCTAGCTTTGAGGGTTGCGAATGTTCTTGTTTCTTTTTTCGGTTCATACTCTGGGAATACGAACCTGTAGTTGAAGGGTACGGGACTAGCTTGTTGCAATTGAGGGCTTCCAATGTTGGTTTCAGTCGGTTCTTTTGAGAGATTCGGCAAGACACCCAGAGCGCTCGAATTGGAGTTCGAATCTTGATTCGAAGGTTCTTTACTTGGCTTCTCATCGCCCACAGGATCGACTTCTTCGTCGTCGGAGTCTGCGCTATCGCTCGCCAACGTGGTTGTGTCAGCATCTGTTGAGCTCCCCTCTCTGCGAAATACCGCGAACAGTTTAGGCTTGTTGTTTTCTTTCTGCGAGGAGTTCCGGGTGTTCGAATGAGAATGCGAGATTGATTTCCCAGTGCTCGATGAGACGATCCTAGTCGCTGATGGGAGTCTCAAGAACTCCCGAAAACTCACTTCTCTTTTGAGTCATCCGCTTCACCATCTTTGCTGTCATCGCCATCTTTGGCTGCTCGGGTTTCCTTCTTGAGCTTCATGCGTCGATTTTGAAACCAAATCTTAATCTGACGCTCGGTGAGGCATAATGCGTGAGCTATTTCGATTCGGCGACGGCGAGTCAGGTAATGGTTGAAGTGGAATTCTTTCTCCAACTCAAGAGTCTGATACCTGTTGGAAAGCCATATTAAAAATTCAGAGGAGTGTGGAATTGGACCCGATGCGGCGAATAGAATGATACCTCGAATAGCTCACCTTGTGTAAGTTTGGCGACCCCTTCTCCGAGGGCACCCGTTGGGTCCAGCGAGCAGTTGGAACGCGTGAGCGTAATTCTCCAGCCCGAGCTTTGGTGGGAACCCTCCGCGAAAAGCTGAACCTGAAATACGAGTGAAGAACCGTGTTAGACACAGCTTCTGATCGAGGCAGCTTTGTTTTCCCGAAAATCGGAGACCCCTCATTTTGTCACAAGCTAAATCCGTGAAAGAGGAGCACTGAGCTCTCGTGAACTGGCTCACAGAACATCCGAGTTATTGGAAATCTGCACCCTCTCTGTTTCGTTAATAATTTTCATCAAATTCTCTGGGATGTTTGAAAGCTGCATCCTACGCGCTACCGGCCGTACAAACTCATTCATTTAAGATTCAAAAGCAAGAACATTCCATGCTGAACCTCTCTCGATCTGGGAGGTTCGCCCGCATGATTCGCTAAACTCCGCCGACGGCGATTCAGGAAATTCGGCGGATGCTCTCATTTGTGGAAATCGTCTCACTATTCAAATATTTCACCGGGAGGAACTCGAGAGCTTAAGAAAGAATTCTATCGGAATAAAACCTATGAATTTCTCTGACAAACGCCTCGAGGAAAACGCGGGAATACAAACACCGCCATTACTTTAATGAACAGCTAGAATTGCTGGCTGAAAAGAAGTTGGTGAATTCGTTCTTCACAAATGCTCACTTCGTGCCGTACACACAGAAACGCACCAAGTGGTTCAAGTGGCGAGGAAAGGGTCGCATATAAATTTCACAGATAAGCTTCGCCACACAGGAATGCGATTCAACCCCACCAAAAACTAGTCAAACAGAGTCGAATGTCTTCTCGACCCAGACTGCTTTCGTATTGCTATGAAGACGCTTCGTCCATCCCGCTACCGTTTTCCTTCTCACGCCTCAGCCGCCATCATCGGATGCTGAACGTGAGTCCTGCTATTTATTTCCACGCGTTCGCACAACGTTAGTCTTCAATGACTCTCGTCGCATTTCGTAATGAGTGTTTTGCGAATCTGAAACTCCATGGATGGTGGTCCCAGCTGCGGATCATCATTGTCGCTGGGGGCAGGATTGAAGATGAGATCACACTTCGTTTCGCCGCTGAAATCAGCCTGTCGAATTTGATTATAGTGGCTATTCGAATCTATGGGATACCGGGACACCCTGCGTTCCTTTCTAAGCGAGGAAGCTGTGCTTTTAAGCGAGTCCATCGCTCGGATTTTAAGCGAATCGCCACTACTGGAACAGCTCGCCAAATCCCCAGGCTGCAGAGCCTCATATCACGCACAGGTGGTTTCATAAAAGGCAAAACGACATCATCGACCAAGTTTCTCGCGCTATAGGCTTGTAGGACAAGCAATTTCGTTCAAACGCACAGGTTGCCGCCCCGACGACGGACAGGCAGGAGGGCCCAGCAAAATGGCAGGGAACAGGGTGCCGCTTGTTTTCGACTACTATTTCAACGAAAAAAACGGCTGCGCTCACAGGTCGCCAATGGGCTGGGGAGAACTCCGTCTTCCAGCGAGCAGAGCGAGCCGTACAAGTTTGTAGCTCCAACATTCGTGTATTCAAAATGCGCGCGATAAAGACACTTTGGAGGATTCAATATGGCTCAAACGAATCCTGCTGTTAATCTGCCGCATTTCGAATGAGACCGGAGTCGTTTTCTCAACCGCATTATCTGCGTAAGTTGGAGAAGCTGCCCGGAGAAAACTCACACAATCATGCAGACAAGTACCGAAACGCAGCTTATGGCAACGTACTTTACGAGCCGCGTCTCGTCACAAAACTTGTTGGCGCCACATAAATTGCTCTAAATGCGGTTTTCTGCACGAGTTCAGATGACTGCATCTACAGAGCGTCGTCGACTTCAGCGACGACGCCGCTGTTATATTCACTCGAAATCCTATATGCTTCTTCAATGACGACCCGGACGACGCCCAGATTTCCATTTTTATTGCCAACGGTGTGCCTGAATCCGATAGCTCGAAGTTGGGCTTGAGGACTGCCGCACAGATTCGCAACGCGAGCGTTCCAAGTGGATTTGATTCCGAACGACATTTTGATGGGTTTCATCATATTCGATCGACCTTCAAGAGTCGTTTCCCCGATTCCCAAGTTGAGGAATTCCGCCAGAATCTCTCGAGCTTCGTCGATTCATACCTCCATTGTGATGACCTCATCAGCGACAGCAACTGCAGCGACGCCAAGATGACGTCGCGAGCTCTCATGCTTGGAGGTGGACAGCCCATAAAGGTAGAGTGTGTGAATGAGTTTAATGATAATTGCCAAGCATTTAAGATCAAAAGCCAGTGAAGGAGGTCGTTAAGCAAGATGAGCTTACCAGCCAGCGGGCCGGTGAGATATTCAGGTAGCTAGTTTGTCAGTCTGTCAGTCAAACAGGCAGCGAACCGGGCAAACCAGCTCCTGTTCTGCTGTAGAGGTAGGCCTGACGAGTCATGACACCAGGGGAAAGATGAACAATAATGAACCACTTAGTAGCTCTGGAGTTTTTCAAACCGAATTTATAGCTTTTAGATCCCTATCTAGCTAAAAAAAAAAACAAGACGAGCAAATGCCTCTGTCTGCTCGTCGTCTTCTACCTTGCTTTCGGTAACATTCGTTAAGATCACTAAACACGCACATGGGTAACATTCGTCAACTGGGGAATCACCTTGCGTGAACTTTGTGCCAGAAAAATCGGAAGCGACCCGCGGATGTATTTAACAAGCATTTAGGGCTAATGTCCCGTTTATGGACGTCTTCGTTGAACGACCCGCTGGCACAAAGCAATCCTTACCAAGTCCTCGTGCGAGATCTGTACCGAAGTCGTAGTGAGGTTGCTCACAGCGCAGGTTCTGAGCGTTCTCCATGGAGTTGTGAATGAATTTTCGTGCTTGGGTCTCCAGCAGCGAGTTCCAGGCGGAGAGTTCTCCATTACTGGCTGGCTCGTATCAAGGACGCCAGACTAACACATTCAAATGAGTTGAGGTATTCAGGTGGCTCTCGACCGTTCGTTGCGCTGGAGTGTTTATTTCCCTCGTAATTATTTTTCTCTTTTGGATTGATTTACAACGAGCGCGCTCTCGAGCGCGACTTAAACACCGCCTGACACCGTTCATCGTCCATGGTTTCTGTGGCCCTGCAGCGCGCCCGCCATAAGCCAACCTGTGCAGTATTTATTCAAGTGGGTTCCCCGCTCCGAAGCTCGCAGTCATCATCGAATCCATCAAATCTTTGTGGTCGACAGGTGCTGTTGTCTACGTGAACGATTAAAATTACAGCGTCAGGTTCAGTGGTGAACGTCCACGACGGTACAGGAGTTGTGATGAGATCAGCGCGAAAATTGCGGGATTATTCGACGTAAACATTTGACATGAGCCGGATAATGAGAGAAGCTCCAGAGGCATAGAATAAAGGAGTCTCCATTGTATCGAATCGTCACAACGTCCGTTATCTGTTCGTTTAATTTCTCTCTCCTTCGGCCGGATCGCAAGCGAGTGTGTGTTCGTTGTACAGTCGAAATGTAAACGCTAGACCGAATTAAGATTGTAAGCAGCATTAGCTCACGAAGTGACTTGATAGCGATGCTCCGGTGTCACATTAGGAGAAACGGCCGACCAGAAACGGTCGACCCGGTTTCGTTGTTTTTCTCTCCGAATGACGGCAAAAAAGAACGAAGAGCTGGTCTCAACCTGCACTGTACTTGGAGCAACAGCTCGTTGAAGCATCCGATGTCGCCAGTTGGCTCAGACCAATTCAGTCTCCGGGACTTCGGAGGCCGTCATGAAAATCCTGAATTCGTCGAAATTTCCCGACTGATTTAGATATATGAAGCCGGTTCGGCAAAAGGATTGCACTCATTGGAGCGGGGGGAAAATCGGAAATAAATCGTCTATCGCTGCTATCTGGATGCGACATGACCGCGAGCCTCACTGGACGCTCATGCAGAAGACGAGCTTCCAATGCTGCGTGACAAGGCAGAATAACCCGACGAAGTACCATTTCTTATTTTATGACCCCTAATAACATTATAACACCATTTCACGAAAACATGACCACGTTAATCTGACTGGCGGCTTGGCTGCCTCGTTCGCTGCTCGGTATTCATTTTACGGTCTTCTTCTTTTCAGAACACCCGCTCTTGTTCGAGCGGTGTCGTGTTCTGGGGGATGATCGACTGATCGACGACTGAGCTCGAGGTATCAACAGCCAGGCAGCAACAGCGACACAATGATATCGCGAAGAGGAAGAGGAGTGTATGAGCTTCGGTCATCTGGTTTTTGAGGAGATATTTTTGACGACCAGTCGCAGTGGTGTCGAGCTTGACAAGCATCAGAGATTCATACAACAAGAGAATGTAGCGGAACGCATCCCCGGCTTGATGAGCCTCCCTCTGGCTCTATCAACTCGTAAACTGGACGGATGATTATCCGATTTTTCGGCTACAGAATCAGCTTTGAGCTCATGTCGCTGGACCGAGTCCGGAAGAGAGAATAACTAATCGTTAGATATCGCTCAATATTCAATTCACAAGTTCGAGATAATTCAGTACATTGAAGGCTTTAGCAGCTGTTCCCGATAGTAGATAACAGAGCGGAAGAACATGCGTTATGACACGTCGAACGGAATCTTGGCTGCCCGATGGGAACGACCAAGAACTCCGTGTCTATTCAACCTCGCTTGGCGGGAGACTCCTCATTTCTGGCGACAAGAAGCTGCTCGTATCGGCGGAGAGTGTTTTCTGAAGACGGAGTCGAAACTCCAACTTGAGTGGCACGACGAACGACGATCGCATATGAGCACAAGGGTTACCCACACTCGGTGACATCCGCGGGATCAGCGCAAAGTCGGTTGTGACTCCGTATCGATACTAAATTTCTCTGTCAGAAAGACGAGATTAAAACATCAAGTCGCCAACTTTGAGCCAACACGAACGATCGAATGAACGAGCGACTGAGCGGGCGAGTGAGCGAGGGCTCGAAGAGCGAGCGGGGGCCATTTCAGCGAACAAGATATTCGAAGGTCGCTATCCATTAAGATAAGTTTATTCAATTCAATTAAACGGTGATAAAGTCGCCTCGACAACTCGAACACTCCGATATCTGTTCGTCAGTCGTTCAGCCAGCCAGCGAGCGAATCAGTCTGACTGCCCGTTCCTCTACATGCACTATCATCGAACTATGGATTTTATTTTCATGTCCCCAATTCACGGAGTTGTAAAAATCCCCCGACGAGCGAGTCATCAAACCGCTTTTTCCCTGCGAGTTATTTGCCTCCACCGAAACTGTCGTTGAACGTCTTTTCAGAGTGATTCATCGACGTGGCGACCGATCGATGCCTGGGACGGACTCGAAAAAACCATGTTCTGGGTTCGGGTCTTGGGTCGCAAAAAGCTTCCGGAGTCCGCGAACATGGACTCAGCTCCCAGCGAACCCAGCGGGAACCCAGCGATTCCACGTGAGCAACTTCACGCTCCTAGAAGTGAATGTACATTGGCCGGGTGGGAAAAATTCGCACTCCCACCACGACGTGCCTTGCAATACGAAATTGTCGGGACTCATTTTTGGGGGTCGATGCTGTACACAAATGTTTCTTGAGCTTGACCTCCAAGTTTGCAGAGCATCATCCATGAGAATCAGAGGCAGCGCAGCTGTCGAAAAGACCGCCCCATGTTTATGGTACACGATCTCGGCTCCGAAAGGAGCAGGTTCTAAAGAGCGCTTATGCAAATAGACCGCGTCGAGCGGAAGATAACACGAAAAACCATAGTTGTTGAATAACGAGTGGACATCGGCGCTCGTCGTTGTCGTGCGTCCTACGGCAGCAGCGTGACGCTCCTCACGCTGTAATGACCGGGTTGGACCATATATGTCCTCACAGTGAATCCTTTTACAACGAGCGACAGCGCCGGAGAAAGAGCGACAGCGGAGAGCCCAGCAACGGTGCTACTCTTCTGTGAGCAGAAGTAAGGCCGCGGATTGTCACAGTAGCGTCATAAAACGATTTCAACGAACACCCAACTTCGGGCCAGAAAGCCCAATATTCTGTTGAGGAAAAAGAACCACCTCCAAGAATGTTTTACGACATTCTTCGACCAGAGTACGACGACGACACTCTCACTCAAGCGCTACGTCGGAGTTCCGAGGACTGGGATTCAAAGAGTTCAGTCGACAAAGGAAGTCGCCGGCGCGCGGTTCGGAACCCGGAAGGCTTCTTTCTGTCGTTTCCCGAAAACATTTCGAGATTTTCGTCTGGAGGGCCTGGATTCATGCGCAGTACGCGGTGAAAAAAACGTCATCGACGACCAGACCGTTTGTTCGGCGGGAGGACCGCAGAGTAGTATCAACGAACAATCACACTTGCTCTTGATGTTTCTCGATAAGAGGTCGGCAGCCTCTGAGCGGAGGTTCTCCAAGCAGCGGCAAGAATCCAGCTGTTGGGTTCTGAGTTCAATCTGAGTGGTGAGGCGTGACCTACGAACATGTCTTCGATTTACTGAACCAGAAATCGTTAATTCTTTCCGGATCGGCGGGCTGTGAGGCTTCGATCAGCGCGAGATGAAGTGGAAATAAAATTGATGCGGAGATCTGGGAGCCTCCTGATATGATGGAATCTGTTCCAGATTTTGACTGTCTTCCAAGTTCTCTTCCGTTCTCCGGTATGTTTCGCTGTCATCAATGGAAGTTGAGGCTGTCTCGCGATTTATCTGCCGGTTCAGAATTACGAGTCCGCAGCCAACTCCCCTCGAACTTAGAAATCGCTGCGTCCCCGATCTGGCGCTTTCATCAAAGGGATCACACACCGATGATTGATTCGAATGGATTCCGATCCGGGAAACTTCTGCAGACAGAACCAAACATTCACTGCGACTGGGCTCGTCGTTCGGCTGTCTTGCTGAGGCTCATTCTGTTCGTCCATGCGTCTGCCAGGTCGCCTGTTGTAATCTGATGGCCGGCACTATGAGAGATTTATTACTGCGGCTAACGAAGCTACCTCGACGAACTTACACCGTGTTGGCGAGCGAGTGAAACTTCCAGCCAGCTAGGAAACAGCCAACTGTACGGAACGATGCATCACACAATATGCATCTATCTATGCAACCTCAGCGTCAAGAGCAGAGGTAGCGCCGGTTTGTTCGTCCGTCTTGTTTGAGGAAGTACAAAGCGCTTATCAGCCGTTTCCCCCACAATGGCTTCCCCTTGAGCAGATAACATTTGCCGCAGACGATTTATTGTGTTCCTAAGTGTCAGTGAAATAAATAAATGCAAAAGGTGCCCAGTTCAGTTCGTGTGCGCGTTCGTTCACTCGCTTGATTCACTTGTCGAGTACTTGTGGTCGTTGTTGTCGTCGTCGTTGTCGTTGGAGCTGTTGGTGCCAATTTGACTGTTGTCGAGTGAAAAGGAGAGAGATATACCGGTTCGGTTTACGTATTCGACGGCAGCTAGCCTCATATCGCCATGTGGCGTAAAATAAAAAATGCGCGCATGACAACTTTTAAATTTGCAAAGATAGCGACGACATCAACAAAGAAAACGAGTCTCCATCATTTGCATGAGAACAGTAACTGGGGCACGTATCGGCAGGCTGTCTCTGAATGCAGGCGAGCGAGACAGTGAGACGGCTCTGCTAATCATTTTGTCTTCGCACAAAAGTAACGAGATTCCTTTCGGATGCGGACCGCAAGCGCATCAGACTTTGATTTCGCAAAATTTCTCATCTGCGTTTTTTTCGCCGAAAAGTACGAGTACGACGCCTTCGTTATGGGAAGCTGGAAACAGGGGACGAGACCTGGGTTCGAACTGAGCTCGACTCCGTTCGGACCGAAGAAGGGACCGGGATGGAGGGACTCCATCGCAACCACGCGAAAATCCCAGAATTACACCTCTCGTGAATGCTCTTAGTGATCTTATCCTTGGCTTCCGTTAGTTCAGATGATCTGAGCGCGGCCAAACAGTTTATCCGAAAGGAGGAACTTACGCGAATTTCCACACGTTATAACAGCACGTATAATGGCGTTGCGTAGCATGGAATCGTAGATGCTGTTCAGACTGATAACGCTGTCCGCCTATTCGCTGCTCGCGGTGTCGGTGCGTATCTCTGTTCCTGCTGGTCATGCCGTCATTGCTGATCTTGCTCAGTAGTTAAACTGGCAAAAAGAGTGGAACAGAAAGATCGTGTCGTTAAGAAAGACACGTTTACTAGCTGAAAATAGTGTCTTTGTTCCGAAAGCCAGGTTCGCAGTTGCCTCGACCGAGCTAACCGACGCCACTCGGACAAAACGCTGTCGGAGTGGACTGAGCCGCGCGGAGCATCTTTTCTAAGGTGACTAGCTGCGGTTGATCGGATTCTCTCTGGAAATCACCAGAAAACGATCTTTTTCAAAGCAACGAGCCCCGCTCGAGCACAAAGTTCTCGAATGACCACTGCGACCATAAAAGGTTCTCTGGTTACCCCTTTCCGAGCGTCCTTCAAAGTTGTGACGGAATGGATACGATGGCTCTGGACGCCGCTGGTCGTCGAGGGATCCAATTGAATATCTGAGCTTTAATTGGCTGCTGTTTTAATGAAGCTACGGGGGTGTTGTTTGTGGTGCTGATGGTGTAAATGGTCGTTGCGGCAGCAGTGACTGTCCCTTTGTGAGAGGTCTGGAATGGTTCAGCAATGCTTCCATTGTGCGCGGCGTCCTTAATAGATATAAATGTGTGCTTAATGGCCTGGATCGAGACATCAATGATCCCGACTGACTACTGCGATACGCTACCGGCGCAGCTCCTTCCCGAACTGGCTTACACACGGAACACGCTCACTCACGCCAACAACCAAACACGATAACACCCGCTTGGACGGATCCGATTGATGATAGTCCGCAGTCACTCATTCCGTTCGCAAGTCCTCCAGCATTGCATACTGTCTGAAGCTGCCTATTTTGATAGATCAATATCTCGGACAGAATACGGCAGAGTGATCGAGCTGTCCGGAGATCCTCCTCTCATCCTTGAGAGATGAGAAGCCGGCGGGCAGTATTAATAAGCTACTGTTCGAGTGGGATTCCCCCCCCCCCCCTCCCCCGCCTCAGATGGGTAGTCTCAGCTTTAGACGGTGATGTCCTCGCCGGCTACTTCTGTCGTCGAGCCTTCTAAAATATCCTGCTTATTAGTTCTGATGAGTACAAAGGAAAGACACCGAGAACGAGCCCTCTAGCGGCCACCGATTCCGGGGTTTTACCAGTTCGTTTCCTCGTGTCTCTGAGCGATCATTCATTGGAAGTGGTGTGGTGCTGCCGCCACGGCAACATTGGCACACACCGCTCCAGTCCAGCCAACGCTTGGCTCGTTAACGACTGACACAATGACAAAGCAGATATCTCATCAACAGTAGACAACTTATCGATTACCTTGTTAACATCACAATGTAATTAGTAGGGGTGGTATCATTTGCTCGCAGTTGCGTCTTGCAGCTGAAACAATAGCCCGGAGGCAAGTCGGCAGGCGAGCGGACGAGAGATCACAATGAGCGATCGAAAGCGTGATGAGATGCACGCGATCCCTCTTCGCGAGAAGGCTGCGAGTCCCAGCGATTTCTGCCGCGGATTCACAGACAAATCGCTCAAAAACGGTCAGGATGCCGCGCAAGCAGCCCTCACTGATACAGATTTAGCTCACGAAGATCGGAGCATGGTTGAATGGTTTAAAAGCGGACTGACAAAGCACCGAAAACGCACCACGCAGTCGTTAAACGTGACGTCACTTTTCAGAAAATACAGCATCAACAGAAATCCACGGATCTGGCGAATCTCGTGCGCGTTCTTGTCTAACCAAATGTGGCGAGCAGACAAGCGAGTATCCGTCGGAGTGCCGATTAGGAGCCGATTATCGGATCCAGAGAACACATTAAGCGCCGTAAAAATCACCCGGATGACCTTGCTGTCCCGAAAATGAACAAGAGCCGTGTCTAGGAAGGAGAGAGGAATCGATGAAGAGAAGTATGAAAAAAACTCGAAAAAATCGTTCCGCGCCAATAGATGATGTTCATTTGTACTTCCGAGTATCTATCTTGCTCAGCGCTTAGAGGAAAGGCCGCAATCAACATCAGCGGTGCGTTCCCAATTCAAATAAACAGATACTATCCTAGGCGAGATTCCAAGCCATCGCTTCCCTCGATACCCCACCGGAATATTTCTGGGCTTTCACTCCATTTGATGTCATCGAAGAGGCTGAAGCGACCTCTACAGTTAGAGAGAACGAAGGAAGACGCCTGAGAGAAGCGCGGATCAGGGCGGTGTGCTTCTGAATCGCACGAAAGCCCTGCGCGGAGCCCTTGCACCCTCGATAAAGTCTAGCATCCGCGAACTTTTCGTTGTTGAATCATTTCGACACTGCTTTCAGAGACACACAACGAACGGTGGACGACCGAGATCCCTGCCGAGTTCGAATTCGAGACCATGGTTCAAGAGTGTGTACGCTGTGCGCCAATAAATAATTTTCCGGGCTGATTCCAGGAGTACGTTGCGGAGCCCCGATTTATCTCGATGAGCTCAATGTCGAGAAGCCAATGTATAGCTATTGGTTTGTTTTGATTTCTGCGATTTTGTTCCGCGTTTCCGTGATCCCAAGACAGATCTTCTTCGCTCTCACGCGAATGTTCTCGAGACTTTGGGTCAGGTTCGAAAATTTCAATAATATACCCCTGTCATCATCCGAGAAACTACAGTACAACCTCGATTATTTCAACTATGCGGAACAGGCCGAAGGTTGTCGACCGGACGCGTATTTTTACGTGGAAGATGAATCCATCGTTCAGAATCTTCCATATATCTTGTATCATTCTGGATCGGTTAGCGTTCGAACTCAGACTCTCATTCCCGAATCTGTTGCGGAGTCTAAGAATGTGGGTGATTTTGTTATCTCTCGATTATTTCAACTTCCGATTATCTCAACTTTGTTTTGCATCAATAAGTTGAAATGATCGAGGTTGTACCGAAGTCATCTGGCGTCATGTAAGAAACTATTCGCTATCTGCTTCGAAGCACCAGGCTTCTCGAATGACTAGGAAGAGACAAAGAGAAACTGAATCGAGTCATGCTCTAGGGAAGGATCGTTGTCGGGTAATGGCCCGACTCGGAGGACATTCTGAATTTCTATTAGCAGACTGCTCGATGCAGGTTCAGAGTTTCCGCCAGTTGTGCGTTGTTTCGACCAGGATAGCGTGGGCTGTATCTGTCATCAAGCAGGAAGGCCTATTAGTCGCGAACGGTTCCGTCTCCAACAAGCCAAACTGAGCGATCCAATGAGTGAGTTGACGCGTAGGCCGGTGAATGGAAACAGCTCGCGATTTCAAGAGAGAGCATCCAGAAGCACCGCCATCGGACAAATCTCATCGCCACTTTGTCGAGTGACGTTTCCACGCAATAACATTGGACGCACTCCCAAGTTTTTTGAGCCCGGCTCCAGCTCGTAGCGCTCGCGTTCGGAATCGTTGTGGACTCATTATCTGGTGTCTGATCGGAACACTATCTGGCTGTTATTTTGTATCAAATGTCCAGGACGTTCAAGGATTCCTGATAACGGACGCGGCAGACAACCTTCCGCCTTAGGTCGGCATATTTCGCGAAACTTTCTGTTTCCAACCAAGTCAGATTGGATTCCGCCGCGTCATCTATTACAGGGGGTTTTGAACAGATTGCAACTGTTTCAAAAATATCCCCGTGTCTTGAGAAAATGACCGCGTTGAGAACTGCTCGAGCAGCTCGTGACCCGGGTCGGTATTTGAGAAGCTATTTTACATACCTCAAACTCTCGCATACCGCAAACGTCTGGGAGCTCGCAAGACAGCCACAAACAATCTCATATCTCCAAACAACATCACCGCCTTCACAAACTGGAGCCATCTTACCGAATTCGTTTTGTCTGATGTACTTAAGGTATTTACGACAATTACAAGTCTGGCGATATCTGAGACGAAATGGGCTCTCTTGCTCGCTCGCCGCTTGTTGAGTAGATAATGAATTGATAGACGAATTGATGGATGGATGGACGCACTGACGGCTGAGCTCCCAGTTCGGAAGGCATCAACGACGCTGAGGGCAGAGCGACATTTATGACCGAGGCGCTTCTTCGCCCAGCGATGAATACAAGAGGGGCGACTCGTCGCCACTCTCAAGAACACTTGTTCGTAGATCTAATTGGCCATCGAGGAAGGCGAACGGGGGAGACGGAATATGTAGATATCGTTCGATGATCACGCTCGCTTGAGCCCGGGGGTACTGAGAACAATCTAGTTTCCAATCTCGATCGCACCTCGAGCCTCCTCTAGTGAGCCATAGATTGCTTTTCCGCCCATCATGTCCGGCTCTGGCGGATGTCAAAATTGCGGCCAAAATTGAGACAGGCCGGTCCCCATGCTCCGCTTCTGTTGGGTAGCCTTCAGCTTCCGGCCTTGGAGTGGAGTACTTTCGGGAGAGCTAATGGCTCGAACTAATCGTCACATCCCTGATTAGGGTACGGAATGTATACGAGCATTTCAGACGGAGAACGTAGACCTTCTTTCCTCCGGGACTGATACCTCGATACGGCATCCAGAATCCAGCGAGGCTGTCTCGCCAAACGTGCTGGTCGCCTCCGAGCCATCTGTAGAGTAAACATTTATCTTTGGGGAGCCAGGGGTTGGCCGAGAGGCGGTCGCCGGGCGGAGCTCCAAGCGATCCAAGTACTCTGGGCAATAACACTCGCACAGTGTTCCCACAGACGGGCCGACGACATTAGAATCCTCAGAAATTCATCGGCGTCATTATTCATCATTTCGATTCAATCTGTTGTTTTGCTCTATAAACTGCGGCGAGCTGTCGCCGTATCTCTGAACTTTCGTGCGCGACGTGTCCGATATACTTCCCGAATGACGCAACGGATCCTCTCGTCAGAATTTTAGAGCATCGCTGAGTTTAAATCTCCGGACCCCTGGGGATCGTCGAGAGCGAGGCACGTCGAAGATTTGTTCACTATTTCTAACCGCTGGCTCCAAGAGTCAACGAAATCCAAGAGCACTGAAATCATATCAATCCTCTAGGGTAGGTATGATGATGTCTGTTTAGGCTTGGTTTCATTGCGCGAGACGCCACCGCCGTGGTGGATGTTGATACCGCCCGTGTCCAGTGACGGTTGATTGCGTGGTCATGGGAGGATAACCTCTCGATCGAACGATTCAAGCGAAATCGCCGAGTGACTTCACACGTGGAAGAACTCGTGAAGAGAATCGTCTGTCCGTGAATCCCGCATGAGTCATGAACGTGAGCATGGGCGAAGCGAATTGTCGGCATGAAGTCTCTCTCAGTTATGCATTCCACTCCTGAATCGCAGAGCAGCTCTGAGCATGGAACTAGAATGATGTCATCGACGGCGAATGTCGACGGTGACGATTCCAGTTCGTTCTGTTCGCCGATAACACCTGTTCTGCCGTTTCTGAGCGTGAACCGGGAATACTCCGGACGGCCAAAAGTTGCTCACTTCATTCAAGTCCATGATTCGCTGTCGTCTGCGGAGAGACGCGTCAACGCGCAGCAGAGCTGCGTTTTTTCCCGGCTCGAGCTTGAGACCGTGCCGTGGACGTTTTCGATCGATCCCGAAAAGCGACTCCAACTCATTCAGCGGCGCTGAGATTCGGTGCTTCCGTTGCCGCAGTTGCCGACGAGAGTTATTATACTGTCCAAGTTGATGGACCATAAGAAAGCGTTCGGATTAACTGAAGTAGGCACGACTCAGCTGCGAGAGAAGATAGCTGCGTCGACGATTAAACAACTGACAGACATCGCGCCGTCAAAAACAAAACGATATGCGTGTTCGCCGGAAAAAGGGCACGCTTCCCTGTTGTTTCAAACCCGTTGATAGCCCTCCGTCCCCGTTCGCCGACAGAAGGATCATTCGATAAGAACTCAGTCAGATATTTCGTAAAGTGGTTCTAAATTCCATTATATGAACTGCGGCTGTTCGGAACGGCGTAGGAGGGAGCATGTAGCGGAATGATTTTACAGCGATACGACAAGAGGAACTTGATTTCCTATTGAGCTAGCGACGACAATTGCTCGCTCTGATATTGTAAACACACATTTACGAACGCTCTAAAAAGCCGAAATCAAGTTCAACCTCCGATTAAAATGCTCGAAGCGTTATCAGGACGAGCACATCAGCCGGCTGTAACAGCTCTCATCGGTGGTCCCCCCGAAGAGCCATTCCCAAAAAGGAGTCATGCAACCGGAGCTCCCGAAAGTTAGTTCGAGCAATGAAAAAGTACGTTGGTACGTCGGCGGAGCGTCAATTTGAACAGAGGGGATTCACCGGAATTCCACTGCCCGCTTGTTCTTCACTAAGTTTCGCGCACCGTCTCCGTTCGTTAGGGAGCGAAGTTTGCGAAGATAACCGAAACTCTTCTCCATCAGAAATTGCAGAGCAAAGCTCTTCTAAACCCGTAACAGCGTAAATAAGCGAATAACTCACCGGCCAACAGCAGCCACTGCCTCTGTAACTGTTCGGGCGTCAAGAGCGGGAACACCGGCGGCTGCGGAGTCATTTGCAAGCCGGGCATTTGGATGGGAGGTGGGTAGAAAACAGGTGGCCGCGGTGACAAACTTCCCTCGAACTGGGTTCCACCAGGGAAGCTTCCGAGACTGGCGAGCTTATCGCTGGGCCCGTCACCCATATCCTCGACGGAGACTCACACTCGTTCGGCGGGGGCAACAGCAACAACAACGACCTCCTCTCGTCCGACTTCGTCCTCGTTGCCACGCTCACTGAGAATTCTTCACCGAGTTCCGTGCTGCCGATTCGAAGGACACACACAAACGCACAGCCAGAAGGATGGAACAGCTAACGCGCTCGGAGACCGTTAGGCTCCTCTCGCTTGTGAAATCACTGAAAACGGCCGACCGGCTCGGATCAGCTGCTCTGTTCAGACGACGGAAGGCAGACGGGCACGAAGCGAGCTGACGCGACGTCGTTTCGCAGAAAACTGAAAGCGATCGACGCTGTTCGTCGTACTGCTACGTGGAGAGAACGCTGGGCGGCGCTTGTGGCGGGAAGGCGGCGCTTTGGGCTGTCCGGTCATAAACTTAGCGATGAGGTCGTTAAGACTAAGGGAATCGAGAGGCCCCGACCAACCAGCTCGCGCACACTACCCCGCCAACTGTTCAGCCAGCTACTCCTCAGCTCAGGAGCTGCTCAAGACTCCAATAGATAGCAGCGACCTCGTTAAGGACAAATCTTCGATGGGCTCTGGGAGGCTATACTCGATGTCAACTGTGGGAACGGCCCGGTCGTAGAGTATTGCAGAGAGCGGATCACACGTAATTTACTAGCCCGGCTCGGCCTGGACGCTAGCATAATGTGGTGAATTTTCTCTGTGTTCTCATAGTCGGAACTTGCGAATTCGCCGTTGTACGCGATTACGCAATAATCTGAGACTGGGAATTCGCATTAAGCTCCCGCCTCGAACTCCTCCATCGGTTGAAGGGACTTCGAGTGCACATCGCTGAGCTTTGCACGAGGCGGAAGAAGTTTGTAATGCGAGTAGAATAGGATAAACGAGCGTGCTCGGTGGATCCGGAGAGAAACTGCGCGAGCCTCCAGTGGAAACTGCGTTGAAAAGGGACGTGTACAGAGCTCAGTCTTGAGCGGCCTGGTTGTTGACTCCGAGGAAGCTTGGACCTGATGTGAGATCAGAGTTGATACTGATGCGTACCGTGGACCCTGCAGTACTCAAGTGAGATCACCAACTTCTGAGTTGTCATCGTAGGCAGCCATTACAGCTGGGAATCGCTGGTAAGCGAGGTGGTTCAGAGGGTCTGAGACATTCATTAACCCAGCCTGCCCGATGTCACCGCAGCTTTTCTACTGTCACACTCCATTTCGGAAACAACCCATCCAGTTCTATTTTGGAATTCTGATTTCCCCCAGCTCCTCGGAACTTCCAAGTGAATTCTTGTTGAGGAAGGGGATCCCGCAGAATGTCCTCGAGGAATTCAGGGAGTCATCTGGAATGAGGAGCCACACTGTCTCTTAAAGGGCTCCGGGTCAGTCGGAAGTTTTGGCTCAAGAAGTTGAGCTATCGATCTTTGCAAGGATTCTCTATGGGCTCCTGAAAAATTGAACTGGAAGCTCAATAAGTTCGCCTCGCTAGAGTTCATCGCCACAATGGAACGAACGGTGACTGATCATCGGAAAATCCGAACGAGAAGTTATCGATCAAGAGAGAACATCGAGGAGCTAGTGCTCGGGGAGAGAACAGGGAGACTGATGGACAGTGTTTAATTGTCTCCGAGCACAATGCTAGCATGGATCGCAAAAACATGCTGTCGTGTTCGGAAGGCTTCAACTGCTGCTTCTAATGAGTTGTCAGATGCCTGAGGACGAGCAGCCATGTCCAAGCGTCAGCAACGACGACGAAGCCTGATGATATCTCGTGATATCCAATCTCCAATCCTCTTATTGATGATCTGGTGTGCTCCACTGGGTAGGAGAGTTGATCCATAGTCAGTTTGGCATTACCAAACGCACTTGTGCTCATTAAAGCACGAGAAGGTCTCGTCGCTCTCTGAATCGAAACTTTAGAACCGACCCAATACCGATGTCACACGGTGCCACCAAGGAGAGTGATTTACGAATATTGAGCAGTTCTATCAGATCCCAACGGATGTGTTTTTCGTCGGATCTGGATTAGCACACAGTTCAAGCGAGTGGATTTCGCCGTCTCATAAGTACTTTGCGCCTCCGAGTAGCGGCGAATTCTCGAGAGAAGCACATCCGCGCCTGCTGATCTCTCTATAAATTCTTGAAATCACTCCGAGCGTGAAGAAAGAAACGCTCAAGGTTCCTCTGATGCGTTGTAAGGAGCCGCACTTCGGAAAAGGATGAACGACGATCTGGTTTGCGCCAAGATCCATGCCCATCGAAGCCACCGTGCTCGTCACAATGATCGTGTTCCTCTGGAGTTGGGATGCCGCGTCACCGTCACACAATGTCGATATGTTTCGTCCCCTCAGGCCTCGTATTCTCCTCTAGAAGCACAACAGACCGACCGTGGCACAATCAGACAGCCCGACGGTCGAATAGACTCATGCGCAGTTCTCCTTAAAGCTCATAACATGATTACGAAAGAGCCATATGTCTTCTCGTCATAACATTTACAACATGGGTTTGAGCCTTCCCCGTCAGGTTAATTGCCTCCGCTGTGATGTGTCACAGGTCACCCTGGGTTCATTCCGAGAATGAGCCGCACGCTCGAGCCCCAAGTGGCAGACCTGTGGTTCTACGGACTTGGTGGAAGACCTGGCGAATGATAACTTTGGAGCGGAAGTTCGGGAGAGAATCCCGCAGAAATCAACGGACTATGATCCGCGTTGCCGCTTGGCGATCGGGGAGGGAACGCAGCAACCAGGAACTGTTGGCTCCCGCAAGGGCTACGAGACTTTTCTTTCGTCCTCGAGCTGAAATCCTCATGTCCCCTCCCAGTTGTCTTCATTCGCCGTAGCTCTTTCGTAGGCTTTCGGGAGAAGCGCATGTCCAACAGAGGGATATGCCCAACTTCAGCTGAAGGCGCTCTGTCAGATTAGTGTGAATTCGAGTCCGAGGGCAGTAGGTGTGTTGACTCGGGACAGTTCAGTCAAGCGACCAGCCAGTAAAATTGGGAATTTTTACAACAATTGTCTTTTGTGTTCGTTGCGTCAGGTCTGCGGGCTGATTCCTTTGTGTGCCTGGCTCTTTCTGCCGAGCCTTCTGCGATGAGGGATCTTCGGACCTTCCTTCGGCTCTTTTGTCATTCGAACCGTCCGTCCGTCTGTCGCTCGCGACGACAAGGGTGACGTTAATTGGTCGAACAGTGGGCTACCGGTGGCGTGACTCCGAGGCCATCGGATGTCGGTTAAAAGCACGCAGCACTAAAACCAACGGGAAGACCCACTTGAGGACGGACTGTGTAATTTTTCTCTGTTCCGTTGGGGATCACCCAAAATTACGTCAGTTGGGTCTCGTGCTTAGGTTTTCGTCGACCTCGAAGAGCCCGATGGAGGAATCTCGACCGTGGCCGACCAGGACCATGGAACACCGAGTTACGTTGGTGGCGATGAAGTTTTATGTTATTGCTTAAGACTCGCGGGAAGTTTTGATTGAGAAGCGGACTTGTTGCTCGCTCGGACGACCCTGTTAAACAAACAGCTTCGCGTGGGGCTCATCATCCGCGTTTGTGTGTTATTATTGTGAGTTGATAAAGAGCCAAGACGAATAAAACTTCTCTTCTTTTTATTAGACCTCTGCTGGAGCGGACTATCGAGCGAGCGCCGAGAAGAGACACATGGAGTCAGATCAGTTATGATGAGTCTCTGGAGTTTGTATCTCCAACACTTGTGTCTAAAATAACAGCTATCTTAAACGTGGCATGTGTGTCAGATAAACGTTTATGGCCTCGAGGAGACACCAAAGACACAGACACAAAACTGAGAGAATCGGTAACAAGAAGTTCTCTTGTTAGAAACGTCACTCGTTGTCTCGCTCGACCACCAGGCTGTGTCTGACTCCAAGAGACCTCCCTCTGATCCGTTTGGATCAGAATCCAGACTCCAATGCGAAGAGTCTGCCTTCCAGAAGAGAGTCGGAACGTTGTCGTCGTCCGGGAGCTTCACTGATCAGTGGCCGAAGAGCGAGTCTTAGAGATAGTTTCCGGGATCTCCCCAGTCGGGATGAGTGGTGACGATTTCCCGTGACGAAGCCCATGCAATCGACCCTTTGTTGATACTGGTTGAGATTCGTTTTCTCCCAAGCACACCGGGAAGACTGAGCATGCCCTGAAGAAAAGCGTCATCTCCGGAGACCCTCGTTTTCAAAGGTGGACGTACGGATTTGCATGATTGATCGTCACCGCCCTGGCTGTTGGGTTGGATGAGTCATCGTATAACATACTCATTCCGCTGCCTTTGCTGAGGGGAATGAAACTAGACCTCCATCTCGATCACGGAATCTCTTCCGAGGAGCATGGTGGAGTCACCAATAGCGAGCTAAAGGCAGTGGTCAGAAGGAAAGTCGACATCGGAGAGATAGTGATTGCCCCATTGGCAGTGGCACACCAAATTTACGTCGCAGACCGCCGCTGCCATTCATCGTCATTCGCTGCTCTGTTCGAACTCGGTTGCATCCGAGTGAGAAGTTCCTGCTTTTCGAGCAAACTGAAGTCGTGATGTTAGAGAAGCCGAACTCAGAACCGGGGGGTCCCCAACATATCGGCTCATCACCATTTCTGCCGTGCTATGCCGCGAGCGAAATACCGAACCGTACTCGGGACAAGGATGCAGGCCGGGACGGAGAACAACGAGATACAGGCATGATCCGTGTTTATCTAGACTTCACAGCCGCCCATGACCGAGCGAACAGGTAGAGACTGTAGGGAGAACTCCGTGCCATCGACAGAGTCTCATAGAAACACTCCGGAAACTGTACACGCATAATACGCTATCGTAATTCACGTCAAACAATGTGGGATCGAGATGGATTGTTGCTAACCGGGGACTAAATCGGGGGTGCCCTCTGTCATCTCTTCTTCTCAGGCTGTATAGATGGGTCCTCGAAAGCAAACTACAAAAACAAGGAATGAGGTACAGAGTTATGACGGACAAGCGGGCTTAGGATACAGGTTTAACATCCTCCTTTTTTTAATTCGGTCTCTTCTTCGTGGACGATATTCTGCTCATTCCTGAAAACTACCGAGAAATGGAACCGCTGCTGGAAGCCACAGCGGAATATGTAGTCGAGAACGGGCTGGCGTTCAACCCCGTGAAGATTGCGTTGGTGTGATACCCGGCCCACAACCCAGGGCTCCAGAAGAAACTTATGGGGCAGAACAAGCTAACAGCGCCAGCTTGGAACTGCAGATACTGGGGCGGTACGCTTCCGGGCTCTAGAAACTACCCAAGCAACCAGGAAGAAATCTGGGAGGAGACTATGATCTCCGTACCCCAGATGCACGTAACATCTCCGTGGGGTTCCGAAATATTCGATATCTCAGATTGATCTCAGTACGTGATAATTTAGATGAATGAAACCCTGCCGTTCCTACTACTATCCGGAGTTTCATCGACGGCGTGTCCCTCCGCTCCGTTCAAGCGGGACTTCTAGAGCGTCTCCCGCTATCTCGTTTTTATCCGACGTCAGTGCCCGATTTGTTAAGCGCACATCGTGTTGATCGCACTGTCTCTGAATCGACACTGAAAACTCGGAAAAGACAGCGGAAGCTCCCTGGAGTCATCCGGGGCGTTGATAGAGATTTTCCCGAATGGCGGCGAATCCATGCCAGTTCGTCGGGACCGGTCAACGAGAAGTGCACAGGGAGTGAGGAAACTTCGCTCAATCCACGGGAAAACCGGCCTGAGTTAGCGTTGAATAACGCGTGAATCAGAAGTCCAATTTGCGTTCCACCGGTCGAGGCTGGATTCCAAGGGGAATGAAGGAGAACCGCATTCTCTGCCGTGTTCGGGGTCGCCCCGCCGCCTCGAGCCACGATACTCCGGTAAAGTGATCGGAGGAAAGTTCTTCGACTCGTCCTGTAAGGCCGTTGAGAGGGCGTGCACTGGCAACACACGTTTGATCTCCATAGAGCTAAAACGGAAAAACAATTTTTTTGTGGCGGACACGCTCGTCTCGAATGAGAACAACGAGTTCTTTATGAGAATCTCTCCGCCAATGTAAACCGAGACCCGAGAAACGCTGATCTATTTGATTTGATTCGAGACTATCCGCTTCTGCCGCGCAGGGCTGGAGAACGCGGCTGTTTAGAGCATTCGCCTCATGCGCGAAGCTCTTTGTGCTCATCATCGAAGCAGACTTGTTACGATGTAGTCAATATCGGAAGTTTTCCTCGCCTCGCTCGTAAGTGATGAAATCTGCTTTTGACATCGTATATGAACAGTTCCAGGCAGGGTAGCATCTGTGCCGACTCGCCGTGATCGAGAAAATAGGGTCCTCTTCGCTCAATCCCACAGCGGAACCGTTACTATGCGTCGACTCCTTATGCGTGCGTCCAGCCGCAACCAAACCGAGAAGTTTCTCTGTTCTCACAAGGTGTCATTTCCTTAGCTTATCTCGTTATTTTCCGAGTCAATCTTCTCAACGCCGTAACCGCGAGAGTCGGCTCTCCTGGATTGTTCCAAGTGAGGCATCTCGCCGAATCGGGTAGATACGCAATAAGACACGCTCTCCACGATGTGCTTAGCTGTGTGGAAACGCTCCATTAGACAAGTTTCATTATCAGCTGATAATCCGTTGAGATGAAAAGCGGCATAATGGCGACGACACCAATGACTGAAGTCGTTCTCCTATCACGGGGCAAACAACTCCAGAGGACGATATGTTCGCCGGTTTCTCGACTGGTCGAGCGCTTGGGTGGTTCACTCGGCGGCAGGCCGAACGAATCTCGAACTCGCTAAACTGAGCGTCGGTGTGGAACTGATTCTACTCGCTCTCTTGCCTCTTGGAAATAAGAGATGTTTACTACATTCTTCCAACTCGGCACGACGCTCTTGATGCCGACGTAACTCAAACCAGGTTGGGAACCCACAAAGTCAGGCAATGGCCATTCGCTGGACGAGATGTTCAATGATGGTCGATCAGATTTTGTTCTGAATTCCCCAAGAGGTCAAACCTAAGCCGGGGGACGTGGCTGTAACCTCTCTGAGGATCCCTCGTCGATGAACCGCTCTGCACAGATTGAGCGCGCCGTTCAAATTTCTGACTGTATATGTGACCCATCGATGTTGGGTCATGTCGTGAGTGTGAACATTGAGAGCTCGTTCGGTTCGTCGCAAGCGATTCGTCGAACCTCCATCCGTTGCAAGACCCTCGGCAGCCTAGTTATGGTCTCACGAGCCGGCTTGAGACAAGTCCAAGCTGACTCCGACGACTGTCCCATCCTCTTCTTACCGCGGTTGGCTTACGGGCGTCTTCTAGAATATTCGAATACGGTTCTCGGGATCTGGACCTCGCGATGAGTCAATATTATTTCCGAGCCATCAAAGAGCCGTCCTGCCAGTCCTTCGCTGATCAATTCCCGAGCCGGAATCCAGGAACACGGATCATAGCCACTGTCGATATCGGCGTGACGTGTCCGCTAGGTACGCAAACGCGTCTGCAATTCGAAAAACATCTGTTATCCGAATTACAATCAACCAGCTATTCGAGAGCTCGGAGCGAATGGATCGAAGCGAGCAAATCGAGCACACCGTATCGAAGCTGGAAGCTTTCTGGTTTCGCATTAAATTTCTGATTGGCTCGACATCCGTCTGATTGCGTCCACTGTTTCAGGCGTCGTGGAGATGATTTTGTCGTGAGCGGCGACGAGCAGCGTTCTTCGGGTCAAACACACCCTCCCGCGATCCTACGCTGCCCCGAGAAAGAAAAACAATCAATCGCTCGTATATGGTGAGACGCACAAGTGTCTGCATAAGTGCGGCGGGCATCCGAGAATGTCCGAACAGTCCTCGAATCAATTGCATGACAGGCATGCTCTATGGAGTCCCGTATTTCGGATGCTGAGGCCTCGCTCTCGGCCTCGTCAGCCGCCTCGGAACAGCTAGCTGAGAAACACGAAAGCTAATCGTTGGGTTTCTAGCCGGGGGTTCGACCGAGAGAACCGCTCAAAGCCGTAAGGGTTGACAGAGACGCTCCTTCGCCAGGCTGACTTCTTACTGTCCTCCCAGCTATCACTCCATGCGGTTGGAGACCGTTCGTTATACAACATCGGTTGGTTTGGTCGTAAAACATCGCCCTTTCAGAGCGGCGTCCTCCACTGGCATGTCATCTCATGCTAGGGTGTGCTCAACAACGACGTGTCAGTACATACGTGGGACTTGCCGGCTCAGTGTCCTCGATTTTCCTTGATGACGCTCCGAGGTTCCTGCATCGGCGCCCTAGATTTTGTCGACAGACAAACTGCCAAGGTTAGTTCTCTACAACCGTTGTGACACTGCGTTTCATATCGCTGACCAAGAATCGACCAGGTCTCTGTCTGGGACCTCTTATATCGACTGGGCTTTCCCAGGACCGCTGCTGATTTACAAACTCGCAACATTGGAGGGTGACTCCGACTGCACGGAGCGAGTTCGAATCATCAGTCCACGATAGACGAATGTGCACGATAAATCAGGGACGTGCCGACAGTAGAATGTCGGTATGATTGCAGCCTTCGCGGCGTATTCTTCGCTGGTTCGTTTGACTGGCTTTGCTGAACTCTGCTAGTACTTCGTCATTTATGTAACGAGGCTCCGTTTTATGTAACGAGGAGATCGAGGCTCCGGTTCGTCCCTACACTTCGCTCGTGGTGAACCGGAAACGCTTCAATTTCTTCGAGAGAAGCCCTCATTCACTCGGGCAATTCAAGATTGATCCTAGCCTGAATAACAATTTTTCTCGACTGTCGAGCGACGCAGTGGAATCAATTGTGCAGAGAAGTGGACGCCCATAGGAGCTACTTTCGGACCGCCCCTCATTTCTCTTCCAGGTTATCCCTCTTCCTCACCTTCCAAGTTGTTCCATCTATCATTCGTACCCCGAAAATTGACCGAATTCAGAGATTTGATAGGATGAATTGGTTATGATCGGCGTGTCAGACGCTGTGCTGTGAATCCCTACCAAGTCTTAGGATATGAATCCATATTGGACAAAATGGAAGCAAATTGATGAGCGGGAAAAAATTAGATCTCGAGGCCATCTGAATCACGAAGCTTGGGCTGCCTGAATGAGCTGACGAATATCGATCTCGTGCTGGAGGTCTGAGAGTTTCGGCAGAAAATTTCGGATTCTCTGTCCATATTGGAATGCCGCGCCCGAGAACCTAGAGTAGTGCTCAGGCAAAGCGGAGAGCTGCGAGCTCTTGACATAGCTTCCTCGATCCCAAGAAAAATCCTGGCTGATTTGTAACTCACCTCACTCAACTCCACGCTGGCACGGAAAGCGAAAAGTACGCGATACTACCGACCAAGATTAATTTCTTTTCAACAGGGGATAGATACTACTCAAGAAGGCCAGCCTCTGCGAGAAGCGGCCTTTCTCCACCTGATCAGCCGGAGTTGATTGCTTCTCCACGTAGCCGTGGGCTGAGTGATGCACGAATACCTTGTTTCACCTCTGTCACAGCGGATCTTCTGACGCCCGATCGTGCGAAAACGGATGACCAGAAATTTCAGCCAAGAGTGCGGGGTGTTCGCGCGCGAAGGATCGCTCCCGGTTTCATCAGCTATAAATAACGCGCAAAGCGCACGAGATTTGTAGGAATGATTAGGAACCGGCCTGAAAATCATGGGAGCGTCCCACGATGGAAGAGAGGGGAGTGGCCATGAATTTCATCGATCGATTGAAACGTCTATGCGTACTGTCAAACTTTCTTTCTGAAACGTGGTGCGAGGTCCATGTAAATCAGGCATCGGGTGAGTCGAGCTTGTTTCGAGGCGAGTTGGAACGAGTAGAATTCATCATGAGTCAGTCACTGCAGGTCATAGTGTAGGGAAACAGTCTAGCACATCAACACCACTGAGGGTTTGAGGACGAGTGATGCGGAGTCCACTCTCTACTTATCGCGATTTTGAACAAGGGGAACTCATCTCTGGATCAGGTTTCTTTGAGCGAAATATTTACATTAGCGGCTACCGTGGAGGACTCATGAGTATGACCTGGATCATCATGCGGTGACGTCTACCGGAGCAAAACGTTAGTATGCAGGGAAGCATGCTATTGCAATGGCTTCTTTCGTATCATGAATAACTTGGACGTCATCGCGTCCACCTTTCAAGAAAACGCGGATTCCCCGATGTTTGAGACAGTCGTTGAAAGGCAGGAAAACAGAGAAGCGAGAAGGGACGGAGAGAGCGAGGGAAGATGTTTCAAAGTTCGCTGAAGTAACATTCAGGTGCCTATGTTCGGCGAATGCCAGCTTGGCACGTCTCTAGATGGCTCCTTCGGCCTCGGAGAGCAATGTGCACGAGAAATCTTCATTGGTGTTATGCCCTATATGATAGGTATGCGCATCTCACACTGACTTCGATAAAGTGCTACACTCGAACGAAAGGATCGACTTGGGCTCAACCGACTCGCGCTGATATCATCCCAGCCTGTACACTCGATACCTCTCGGAGTTCATCGCAAAAAAATCAGCGTTTGTTTTTCTCTACCGCTCTGATTTCTCATTTTCCCGACACGGCTCAGCCCTCGGAATACTTTGGCATAATGAATGAGCGTTCTCCGCTCCAATTAGCGCCAAGCTGTAAAATCTCAGTTCGCCCTTCCGTATCGTGGAAATATGATCAAGTGGAGCGGGCCCTAGTGGGCGACTGGCGGAGCTGCCCCCCAGGTTCTCCACCTACGTTGCTGATCAAGTTTCGCCGTCCAGACGTGATCCGGGAAGCTTTCATCATCTCATTTGGAGCTTCAGAGCGGAGTGTTCGTCTCGGTATCGTTCGTCCGCTGCTTCGCTCAAGCAAACGAGGAACCTGCCGACATCGAGCCATACGGCAGCCAGTTACCGGAGGCAGCCCACACTTGCACTTGGCCGTTGATCCATTATCGCGGAGAAAAACCGTGATTATGGATGAACGGCCAGTGGCAACGGCTGACTTCTTCGCCTTCTCTCGTTCGCTCTCGTGTGGACGGTCTGGGAGCTTGCTGTTGGTTGGTCGGTTGGCTTCTCAGCTAGCCGGCTCTCTCCGCCGTCATCATCATCAGGCACCGTTTCGTTGGCCGGAGTGCCTCTCGTTCGGCGACGGCCGCAGCGGCGGCGGCAACCGAATAGCGAGAAGCACTTCAGCTACAGAAGCGCCAGCAGCGAGCGGAAAACTTTTATGTGGCCGTAAAAGTACACGATTTATGGTTCTTAATCTCCACACACACCACACATAGGCTGGAGAAGAAGAAGACGATCTCCTCCTCCTCCTTCTTCTTCTTGATTTCGTTCTTTGTCGTCGTCTTCGGCTTCTCCTGCCTGGAGGGGAGCAGCAGAAACTGCAGCGGCAGCGGATCCTCAACAACATTGATTATGTGCGGTATCGGGGCGGCAGCTGGCATAACGAGGGGCCTCTGATGGCTCTCAACGATAACTGAAAGTCAAAGCGATGGGACGCGACCGAGGAAGACAAGCGAAAGCGACCACACGATCGGGACATCGTGGGCCAGCTTTCTCTGCCGCAGAATAAGATCAGCGACATGTTTACTACCCTGACAACGTCGTCTGGTGATCCTGGAAATCTGCTCCTTTGTTCCGATCGTTCACGCCTCTTTCGTTCTTTCCGGGTGTTCCGTCAGCCCCGTTCCCCCGAGAAAACTGTTACAAGTTCTGCTACGAGGGATGTATCGAGAGAAGACCGCCCGAAACCCGTCTCGTTAGCATGCTTGGGCTCAGTCTTGAACACGAATCGACACAACCGTGTTCACTCCGAGTGGGTTTCACTGCTTCGTGAATGAAATATTCCGAAGAAAATTCGAAATCCCTGCAAAGTGCTATTGCCGCTTCAGGAATCGCCGTGCGCTCATGGAATTTTTTTCACGATTGGTAATTTCATTCACACTGCATCGGAGTCGAGATGGCAGCTCTTGACGCTCAGCATCGATGGAAGAAACGCGATTCGTTCGAGCGGCGATTTACATCGCTATCCAACACAACCGTTTGAAGATCCGGTGCGCACACTCGGAGCGAACGTCGCGACAGTGTATTAGCATACCGATGGAAAGCCTAAGCGGAGAGGACCGTTTCCTGACGCGTCTTCGATTCGAGGAACGATCGCGCAACTTCATTTTGTAATAAGCCTCGAAATCGACGATATTCCTGACTTCACCGGCCGCTCCCTAGAAGAGCTGATAGCGGCTTCAGGAACGTGTCCCGAGTTCCGCCGCCATCTTGGCTATCGGAATATCATTATGTGCACCCGAATGTAGCGAGAGGGAGAGCAACCTCCATCCTATGTTTGATCGGTCAGCTATCCTGGTGAGCATCTCCGTAAGTTTGTTCAATAGATGCCTGTCCTGTTTATTTACAGTGGCTACATCTGCTCAGAGTCGCAGCTGGCGGGCGAGCTCTTCACCTTGTTCCGTGAGGGGGAAAAGGAAAATGTCACCGCGCCTACATGAGCTGCGTCTCTGGTCTCGATGGAAGCAAGAATTCACATGTTTCATAGCTACAATCTGCTATTTGTGGGATTCAACTATCCCGGCTTAGGAATTTCCATTTGATACTGATTTAATTTCCATCCACACTCTGGAATATCTCCGTTCAACCCTCAACCACGCCTCCAAGAATGGAGAACGAAGGAGTTCCGTCTCCTCCTAGGTGGCTGATAACTTGGAAATTCGGAAACTCGAGGAAGCGTGTTGAAGTCGATCCGCCGCCGGGCTTCGGACCGCAAGGGAATCCGGGATAGACGATGAGCGCTTTCAATTGACCGTTTGGTTCTATTTCCAGGCACAAGGTTCGAGTCCACTGGGCCCGACGGCACCTAGCCACCCGGAGAGTCCCAGCGGGCAAGGCCCAGAACCGAACAGAGTGAGCCGGACTGAAATCGGTGCGCCATGCCATGACACTCTCACTAAAACTGGCCGGCGCTCGTTCGATTTGACGGTCCGACCGTAGCACGACTGGGGATTGACCATTCGTTAGCATTCCGTATTTGGAGACCACTTTCGTATAGGTCACAAGATCAGGGAATCCGGAATGCAGATAATGGGAGCATTCTGAACTTTAACTGAATTAAGAAGCGTGGCAAGAAGAAGCACGATGACCCAGCCAGCATGAGCTGCTATATGATTTCTCCTGGGAAGACAGGAATGACTTTAAGAGCACTCGATTAATTCTGCTGTGGACGCCACCTCGACGGGCTCCACGAGCACGTTTGGGGATTTTTCCGACAAACCTTACTCAGTGCCAGCTCGTAACAGCAGAGCCGTAGCAATCTGGAGAACTCCCGCCTAGTCCACAATCTTGGAGGTTTTCTTCAGCACGTCGAACCTGGAACTCGCAGACGATCCGCGGATCGGACCCGTCCTGTTGTTTCTCCAATACAACTCTCCATGATATCCGTCGGGCTTCGGTCCCGACGGAATTCCGGAAGAGATCATCCAAGATAGTCTCCAAGTCCGCGAAATTTTCACCTACAACTCGCGGAACGTGTCACCCTGCAAACTACTCCAACGAAGCTGGGGCGGACGGTTCGCTGATACTTGCGGCTGCCCAAAGTTCCGAGTTCTGGACAGATTATGTCTGTTCTCAACGTCCATGGTGATTCGCTTCCCGGAGTGGAACCGGGTGGATCGGGATTCCTGACAAGTTTGTGATTTTCGCTTATCGCGTCTTTCATTGTCCGTCGTTCGCGCAGTGCGCGCGTATCCTTATCGACACTGCATCTCATTTCCGAAAATTCGACCACAATAACCTCATTCTGAATACAATGGGCCCCTAACTGGTGTTCTGAATGGTAAGCTACTTGGCGCTGTATTAATTAGGAATCGCTCTGCTCATTGGGGATCCGCGAGAATCCAAGATTGCCTTGCAGCGCTTGAGCTCTTCAAACAATGATATCCTCAGACGGCGGGAAGATTGCACATCTTGTTATCGAATGCAGCATGAGCGCTCAGACGATGAATCAAGGCGAAGCCTCGGCTAGATGATGTACAAAGAGATAATAATCAGCGTATCCAGACTCCTGGGTTTCCCATTCCGTGAGCTGTGGAATCTTGGATCCAGCCATGACTGCTGTTGGCGATTATCCGACACAGATGCTCCAGCGATGGGTGAGGCTTCCCCGGAGTTTTTCGTCGAGGTCGAACAGCAAAATCGCTCGAAATGTGAACAGTTTTCTAGATCCAAAATATATTGACATTATTTATTGCTTATACAAGAGCTGAAGTCCTCCGCCGAGTCAACACGCGCGGTACCAACACATCAGATGATCATTCCAACGCTTCCTGGTGGAAAGACAAAGACGAATGCTCGTTCGAGAAGCGAACACGGAATCGTGCAACACAGAGCTCTGTTGACTCGGCCTGGACAGAATCCTAGAGGGCGACTGGATTATGAAGTATACATTTTGACGTGTTCTCGAGGACGATAATACAGAGGGCACGCATTATTTACACGCGACATTGGATGGCTCGATTGTTGCACGCAGTGAAAGAGCAGCAAGTTTCCGGAAAGATGAATGATTTGTTGCCATTCTCATCTGACTTTGGGGCGAACTGGGATTCGAGAGATCAGACTTCCTCCGTCGGCCATGGCATCACGGTGAGCACGATCCTTGGAGGTTAGCTACCTACGTCACTTCGAAGGAGGGGATTTTGGTGAATTCGAGCCGATCACACGACATACACGGTGATGTACCTCCCAATCCCTATGCTGACAGAACAGTCCGCAGTATTTCGCGAGCTTGCAGCCGCTGCATGTCTCCTGGGCACTTCGACCGCAATTCCAACAGCACTGAATGGGGAAAGTAAAAGTAAATTCGGGGAATACGCACGAAGTGAGTTTTCCCGGCATCGACCGATCTCGAAACAGATCCTTCCAAAAATTGTTGCAAATTACCTCAGCGTCGCTGATTTCTGTTGGCTGCGAGATCGATGTCTGAGGTGAACTCGGATTTATAGGAGTTTTCGACGTCACAGTCGGCAGTGATTTCCTCCTGAGGCTTTCTTGGTACTTCTTGTCCGCCGCGGCGGATGTCAAGAACGATGGTATGGGGGAGCTTGAACTCGAGGAAAAGCTTTCTCGGCTGTTCGACGCGGCGGAGTCTTTTCGCAACGCGTCGGTGTTCCCCGATACCAGGACGTCTTGCGGAACGTAACCCATCACCGCTTCTGGCATGGGAGGGTTCAGATTAGAGTTCGGTGGAGTCTCTTTCTGCGTCGCAGTCGGGCTTGGTACACCGGAGGGTCTCATCGCAAAGGTAGGAGATGCAGCAGGAGGCATTACCTGTGGGATGCGCATTTCAAGGCAAGCCATCGAATCTTTCTGTGTTTGATTCAGGCTGTTGAAAGCACCGGCCCGCGGTACATCGTTCGATGCCGGACGGGGTAGCCACAACGGGTTTTCCGCGTAGCTTGGTTTTCTTTGTTGCGTATTGAAAGCTGAGAAATTTTGGGCGTTGGAGTTGTAGCGAGGTGGCGATTTGAGCAAATGGTCCAATCGTGCCACCGATGTCGGCAGGTCTTTTGCGAAGGAGGTGGTTGTTGGCGACGATGCATGAGGAGGAACGATTGGAGAGCAACGAGGTGAGGGTTTCGTCGACATTTCTCGGCACATAGGTGACGAGGATTCTGCCTGGAGGGTGCTCAGAGCCTTCTTGGTACTTTCAACCATTTTCGAAATGCGATCCAGCATCTGAAATGTGGAAACCTCAGTGACTCAAATACGAATCACGATAGACTTTCTCATGTAGGGAGGGAGGTGAAGACACACAACACGCATATAAACGTGTTCCGAAGGAACAACGGATCATCTATTGCGCTCCGTTCCAGTGAGAACAATCGTCTAGAGCCAGCAATGCGCTTCACGAACCTCCTGGATGAGCATCAGATCATTTTGGATAGTTAGATGAGTTTGGTAGCGGGATTCTATATCCTGCATCTCCAGAGACACAGTTGCATTGGCGAGGTGATCTAATGTCGCATTTTGTGCCGGTACTTGAGCATCCACCCTGGAATGAATGGGAGGAAAACATTTCATTCCTCCAGCCTCAGGTGTTGACCGGCGCTCCATGTCGACTCGGATAACGAAGAAGCACCTATGAATACTCCTAAAAAGTCCACCCACGTGCTCGGCTCAGAGGGAAGCGCTTTCTTCTTGTTGGGGATATCGAATTCAGAAACGAACACTTCGTGTGGATCACCCGCGTCCACTGCTGGATCTATGAGGCAATCAGGATTTGACCGCATAAACCTGTAACAAGACCCAACTTGACACGCGGAGCGCGATCGGAACAAGGGTCAAACGCCGTGAAGAGTATTCTGTCTCCCTCGCCAAAGAAGAAACTCACCGGCTCGAACTCATTCTAACACCAGCGGCTTTCACAGTTATCTCTCTTTGAAGGAGCGGCAAGTACGCCGTCAGAAATGGACCGACATAAGGCTTCAGAGCGAGCTTCGTCGCTCGTTGAGTTTTCGCGATGAATTCGTCGACGTTGGCACCGCCGCTCTGAAAGAACGAATAATGAGCGTGGCGAGTCAAACACAGACTCGAGCCGAGTTTCCACCGCCTGTAGGAATCATTAAAGCTGAGCTTACCGCGAGGGCGTAGATATTATGGTACACGGCTTTCCCGACGTCCATAGAGATGGTGGTAGAGAATTTCTGAAGGGTCACCAGCATTTTCTTCAGTTTTGTCAGGTACAGGGACCTGGCATCGAGGGAATCAGCGCTCAGATTAGGAGACATCGGCTGGTCTGGAAGAGTCCGATCTTCTACGATCGGATGAGAGCATTTAGATCCCTTATAGCTTGTACACAAACTCAGTAAACAAAGCTTGCTCCAAAGTCTTGGTGGTCTCGTCGCACGAGTGAATCATGAATATGATCATGATTGTTAGAATTGATGATCTCTCATCAATCCATGGGTCTTTGGGTGGACGGGAGGTATATAATAATTTATGCCTGAACCTCCAACCCCAGTAATTGTGATACCAGACATAATCACACGGGAGAACGGAAAACGGTTCGCGGTCTCTGCCGCGGACAGCGCATAGCCTTAATTATGATCATATTCGGATTTGCAATCAGGCCGAGTGAATACCGATGATGATATTCATAATCATGGACCCGATTGTTCTCCGTACTGATTTAGAGCCCACAAACCTCTCGCCGTCTCATCAGGAGCATCTCCGTTCCGCTGGCCTTGAAGGTCTGCAAGGGAATAATGGAAATTGGACTCAGCAATTCATAACTCTCCGTTCTGGATCAATTTTCTTTCTCTTGAATTTCATTGGAACGAGTGAGGCCTCGTGAACGGATCAACTGTTCTAACTTGCGGGACGAAATCGATCGTGTTGGAAAGGAACGCGTCACTTACAATTGGCGAGAATCGTGTAGCTGTCGTCCTGCTTCAGACGGTTGCTACTCGAACGGACGGACTCGAGCGCACTGTCGATGGTCTGCATGGTGCTGCCTCCACTCTGATCTTGAATATAGCGCCAAATCAAGGCGCTCTTTGATTCTGGGTTGTGACCGTTAGCGTTGGTAGGAGCTGAGCCGGAGCAACCAGGATGTATCGGACTCGACTGCGGAGTGGGTGATGAAGCTTTCGATCGGGGCTTCCTAGGAACGTGGGGTCTGGCAAACTCGAACTCACTCTGGCGTACCACGCAAACTTTCCCACTCGACGTGTCAGGATCTCCTGCTCTGGCCGCCGACTGTTTCTGCTTAAACGGCAAGGTCTTTCAGCATCGATAGCGACACAGAGCTTAACGTCCAAGATACTGTCGGGTTTTGGCGGGTTCTCGGACGTTTTGCGAGCGTTCTGGTATTTGACCATAGTCGAAAACTTGGCAAACTCGTTTGGTTTGGTCACTCTATTGAGGCTATCGCAGTCGGTACGAATTTCCGCTGGCTATCCCGTTCGCGCCATTCAAACATTCCTTTCGATTTCGATCAAATGGAAAGAATGTGAGAAACAGAGAGCGTCGTTCGCAGTTTCGCTCGAGGACCCTTCAGTCATGAACGCTCCACATAACCAACGAGACCCCGGGGTCAGACCTGGTCCTAGGATGCTGATCTAGGATCGGTCGGGAGGTTGCAGTCGTTCTCGGCCAACCAGCTTCGAGAGCATGATCATTCAGACACGAAATCAACTCACCTGCGGGGGTCCAGTCGGCAACGTCGACTCTGAATTAGCTGGATTCGGTCGCTGAGATTCCTTAATGAGATCGCTTGGCGATGACCGCGTCGTTTCTCTCGTGCGCACGTCTATCTTCGTGAGGTTATCGACACTGAAAGCGCTGAATTTCGGATTGAACACTTGGCCACCCGTTTTAGTGGCCTCGGGCGCTACGGACGTCCTGAGCTCAGCTTGCCGCTCCGCACTTTGTTTCGTTTCCGAGTCGCAAGTTGTACTCCCGTACAGATTCTGCGCTCGAAGGCGCGAGTGAGACGTGGCCGGAACTTGACTCCCGTTAGAAGTCGTTGTGAGGCCTGAAGGCAGAGGAACTTCGACGCACAGTGGAGCTAGAGTCGCGTAAAGCCTGGGTGGGCTTGTTCTTGTGGCGATACTCAACTCGAATTGCTTGTTGCCATGTACTTGCGGCGAACGTTGCGATTGTTCAGATGCTGAGGGGCACTTCGGAGGGAGCTGTTCTATGCGGCATAAAGGTATAGGAATGTGGATCGTGTTCGGCGCCGATCCTGGACAGACGGATGTTGTACGAACGATCGTTGGGGACGGTTCCGAGGAATTTGTCCGATCGATGCTGACTTCGGAGTTCATGTGGTCCAGCCTAACCAGGGAGCCTTCGGGGCTGCGACGAGGGCTCTGGCGTGGGCTTTCGCGTTCCACTCCACCTGCGGACTGGTGGGAAACGCTCAAGGCCGAAATCAACGTCGAGGGAGCTGGGGGCGGTCCGATGGGAATGTGATGCTTCCCCTGAGACGGCAGTGGCGGCAGAGGAAAGCCGTCCTTGCTTTCCTGCATGGATTTCTCGAAGCGGCTCGCATGGCATTGCGAACTCGAGTCCGCCGATCCGTTCCGGGATATTGAGTTCAGGTTTTCGCTGCTTGGGATGTCAACGGCCAGTTCTTTTGATCTTGGAGGGTAGCCAGGCTTCTCGACTGAGCTCTTAGGTTGCGCAAGGTCGACGCGGAGAGAAGATTCCGGAACTGTCGGCTTCGGGGAGGCGCCGCTCCTCGAGTCTCTCGAGTCGGACGGAGGATTGCTCTCGACCCGCGGCGACGGCTCATCGGATGACGACACCCTGAATCGTCTGAAGTTGCTGAACTCCATCGCGATGCGTTTCGCAATGGCTTCATTCTCCTGAGTTTTGAAGAGCTCCTCAACACGCCGTTTCTCTGCTTCTCTGTCTTCGCGGCGTTTCTTCATCGTGACTGACTTCGGTGCCTGGACTTCTTTCGCTTTCCGTTTCTTACGAGCTTCTTTTGGTAACTTTTTCTTCTCTTGCCCTTGCTCTGGTGGCGGCTCGTCCGCTTTGGCATCATCCACTATCGTGAGCTCCGCTGATGAGTCTGATTCGTCCTCCAATAGGTCTGTGTCCTCGTCATCTTCGTGCGCCCGATTGGAATTTGAGGAGAGTTCACTTTTTTCTTTTTTCTCGGCAAGAACGATCTTCATCTTCAGCGCTGGTTTTTCGCCACATCTGCTGTCCGAGGATTCATTGAGCAAGCACTTGCTGATACGAATCGATTCGAACATGACCTCAGAGCTCATGTCTTGGAGGCACTTCCCGCCGTTGCTGTCCTGGGGGGCCCACCGGTCGGATGCGGGATCCGTCTCCGGTAGGATGGGCATGCTGTCCGTGCTCATTTCTGGAATGATTTGCATGTCAGAGGTTGCAATCATCTCGGACGTTAGGTTCAGAGTTCGCTGTGGGGAGGCGGGGTGGGGGGACGGGGGCTCGAGAGATCAACACGCTCTCTGAACAAGCGTGGACCCTATCAAGCAGGAGGAAAGATATGCGTCGGCACCTGAGGCTGGACACAGCCTCCTACTGGGGTTACGTCGTGCTTTTTCTATAACCCCGCTTCGTTTCCATGGGAGCCGAGCAAAACGGAAAGAAGAATCCTCTCCGATCGAAACGTGAACAACTGCCAGCGATGATGTGGCTGAGTTTTCAGTTTCCGCCTTCAGCTTCCGACTTGGGGAGATCTCTGAGGGGTCGAACGGCTCAGAATATCCGGGGGAAACGGGTCCGAATCTGGTAGTCGTATCCTTTTTATCGATTGAGGAGAATGCGAAAGCTATTCGGACGTTGCCACGCCAAGAGGAGAGCCTATCAGTCAAAGAGAGGCGGCAAAAAGCAAAATATGCACGGAGGACCTCAGAATCGAATCTCGGGTTTGCATCAGAAAGCCCTCGCTGACAATTTCGATCTACGAATTGACTTCCGGAGCCTCACGAAGTAGCTGCTTGAGTCGGAGCCTACATGGACATGGGAAGGCATGTTAGCTCACGGGCGATAATCATAAGATTCATGAACACCTTTGTTCCGAATTGAACGCCGTCAGTTCAGTTGGTGATTCGAGAACGCCGGCAGCGCGGTGGAACTGCTTTTGAAGCGATCGTCGCAACCCTCGGAGCGCCAGTGCTCAACTCACTCAACAGGAGCGAGGCTCTGGTTTTCGAAAGTAAAAGTACCAACTCCGCTGGGTCGCTCGGTATCCAGGAGGAATCGAGAGGATAGCGCTGTAGGCACAGTGACACTGACCCAGAACACCCGCCGTGAGGGACGCTAGCACAAGGGCGACGCTCGTTTGTGATTGAATCTTCGAAATGCGATTTGAGTCATCGGCACCGATATACCATGACTCACCCAATCGGAAAACGCACTATACGGTGACCACACTCCATTTTTTCTTCTGAGTCGTTCGGAAAAGAGTCCACAGAAGGAGAGTTTCAGAGTCGAATCCCGGCAAAATTAGCTGGATTTCGGTCACACAGAAAACATGGAACTTCGATGTGACGAGGTCTGCCTGTCAGGCCTCCACGTGACCTCTCGTCGCGATTTATCTCACGATCTCCGCGAGAATAGGAGACGTTCCCACCGCAGTCGAGGAAGATGGAGCCAAGTGCAACACGGCGAAAGGTTGGAGACATCCAAACGAGTGAAGTTTACGAGGCAAACTCATACGACCAAGACAACCGACGACCGCCGCTCTCTGCTCGATATTTAGATTCCGTTGAGGCTCGAATTTCAACTGAACCGTTCGTCGCTGTTTCGGAACGAGGCCGAAACATTCCGAGCCAGCAACCGTCTCGAATATCTCGCCGAGCATTGAGTGTGCGTGTGTGTGTATCGCGGTGTTTGTTTTCATTCGAACCAACGTTTCGGATCCTCTTCCCACCGTTTTCTCTGTTCGCGTTCGAGCACCAGTTGAACTCTCCGCTCTGAAAACTCACGAGAGCTTATCCAATTCCGATTCCTGATCGAACGCCCGCTCGATCGCGCGAACTTTCCCTCAGGGGGCCTACGTTCCACAATGGCGAGGAAAACTGCACGTGTGCTTCTCGCCCATGAAGGAGCCACTAACTCAGGCAGCTGCCTTTCCGATGCAGATCAGCCGCTTACCAGTGAACTCAGTTTCAATCACTCACATGCGTTTCGCAGTCAGTTAGTTTGTTGTTGGCAGTATTTGAGTCTCGCTCAAATGATCTTCATCCCCATCGAGCGGCTGAGAGGAAAGTCGAAATCTTTCCGAACTCTCACAGGCCGGAACGAAGCCCGCAATTACCAACTCCGCGCACTAAAATTGGACAAGAGCGGTTTTCACCGAACCAGGAAACTGATTGATCGTAAACAATCGAAATTTCTCTCCTCTAGATCGGAGAGGCACGTGTTGAGAGCGGTAATACCGATGAGTTCACACATGTGACAAAGTGTTATTCTTGATGGACGCTAACACCACGCATGAAACGCGGTCGGCCCCTTCAGGGAAATCTAGCCGTGCGGTCGAGGCTGAAGAACTTTTTCAAGCAGCCAGAGCTTCGATGGCTCTAAACAGGAGAAAAGCAAGAAAAAAAGGACACCAAACTCATGACGTGGTTATTCACAATGAACTCCGGAAATATGAGCCAATTCATGTCAGGCTAGCTATCAAAACGCCTATTCGAGGCGCATCATGACTAGGTAGTACCTACCATCGATGTCGTCGGCAGCGATATGGCGCTCATCAAAATCCAGCGAACTAGGACCTCAAAAGATCTTATCGTGTGGGCCAAATGATCCTCTGGAAATCCCTCATTGGAACTCCGAGCAGATATCATGAGGGACACTGTTGCCGTCATTCACTTTTCTCGTAACCACTCCTCAATCCTGTTCTAAGGGTTCGCAGGAAGTGCGTGTCAGGATGCCAGCACGTCGACGTCCGCGACAGGTGCCCTCAGAGCTAGAGAACGGTCGACTCTCACCGAGGTGACTCCGCGCCTTAATGCGTACCTGAACGGAGGGACCTTCTTCAGGCACGGAATCAACTTCTGAATCGATCGTTCGCTCTCGAGACTAACGAGCTTACCATGCACATCTGTCGAGTTCCGCGCGCGATCTGCCGGCGAGACGGCTCGCGTCGAGAATGCTTGCCCAGTAGCTCATAGCGGCGACCAGAGGATGTATGCCACCTGTGTTCCTGACGCTGCAGCGTGTAACCGCTGCGATACCTGGTGGTCCGGATCGCTCATAGAAAGGAGGATGAATGCTTTGTCTGTTTCCTGCTGACTACCCTTCCCGACTTGGTCTGCCACTTGGCTAGAGAGCTTATGCTAGCCGTATGGGAACATAATAATCATCGTCGTCGTCAGGAAACAACTCGGAAAGGATGGACGCAGCAGTTGCCGCAGGGCCACCAGCGCACAAGACACAGCGGCTCAATGAGGCCAACACTTGTGCCAATGCTCCGAACGCAACCGCAGCCGGCATAGTGTTCGTCTACGAAGGACGCAACAGCTATCGCAGCTACGCCTTCCATTCAGAGCCTTGCCAAAACCATTGCCGGAGGTCTACCAGGGTTGCAATCGTGGGTGAGCCCTTGATTTAAGGGCGAAGCTCCTGGACACCAGGATACCGGAAACTGCCGGTGTAGTTAGGAATAGCGACGTATTCCTGAGAAATAGACCCATATTCGGCAATGCTATGAGGGTATCGCAGGGATCTCGAATGATAATCTTCGTCGCTCCTTGGTTGAAAACAAGGAACGTGATGACGGGGCTGACTCGAAGAAGGTACGTGTCGGGGTCCTGTGGGCCAAGGTTTGCCCACCCTTGGTATGAGCCATCTCTGAGGAAATACATTCTCCTCGGAGAGAAGCCCGGATTTGACGATGGGGAGGTCGCGCTAGTTATCGACGGAAGCATTTTCAAGATGTAATGCTCGATCGAAAACTCCTCGCGAGATTGTAGTGACGGGATCGACGGATTGAACGATTCCATGGGACAGCGAATCTCGCTGCGAGCTGAGCTCGCTCTGCGATAGCCTTGTGTCGTTGTATCCGAGGTGTGCAAACAAACTAGAATGAATGCATCATGTCATACTAGGGAAACACTTGTGCAAATTTCACGCGCCCTGATTCCCTCCTCGGAGAACGAGATTCGAGAAACAGCGGAATTAAATGTAAAGAGGATCCTCATGATACTTGCTCCAGCGATATGATATAATCGAGGCTGACGAATACAGCTGCTATGTTTCTCGGTTGGCTCTCGTTGGAATCCGTACAGATGTTTCAGAGAGGCGCAGCCGGTCGGGCAGGAGCTGGAGGATACGGATAGTATTTTTTTCTCCACGTCTGCGCATGATCTGGTGGGACGAACCATGACCGCTCGCTCTTCCAAATGAAGACTTTTCGGAATCAGAGACCATATTTACTCATTGGAAAACTGAAGGGACGAGTGCTGCGCTAGGCAGAGTTTCGATAAAGATGAAATATAGCTGAAAACACCTCAGTGTTTTTGAGCGGCAATTATGAACTCTTTGGATATGCTCGATCCGATCCGTTGGCATCGAGCTCTTCACGTCTGGTGGAGCAAGCCGCATGTGTCTGCCAATACTTCACGGTCGATATGTTAGCGACACATTGCGGATCATTTCAATGAAGCTATCCGATTTCTCAAAGCATTTCCACCCTCCCGATGGGTTATAGCTCATCTTCCAGCGGAACATTTGGCGGTTTTGTCCTTGATAATCGATAGATGGCCTTGATCTGGTTCTCTCGCCCTCTCTCTGTCTCGCAGGGCATGGCAGCGATCTTGTTATAAAAGTCAGCTTGCATCCTCCGCAACGGCTCTTCGCTGGCACTGTGTCTCTCTTAGCGGGAGCACGTTTTCTGATCACGCTTCAACGCTTCTGAGAACTCGCTCTCCTCCCTGCGACGGATGTTCTCAAAATGGAAGCAAATTTCTGCGAAAATGTGTTTTATTCTTCAGCATTCTGGCATCCCACTTTCGCCCTTCGATTCTCTTCTGACAATTCACGCTATTCCTAATCTCCATATCAGTCTTCACCACGTAATCCTTATACAAAACAGGGGAAAAATCGTATATTACACACAATGTCGGAGCGGTTCTCCAGAAAATATAGGCTCTCTCGGAGGAGGTCTCTTCCAAAGTGTTCAAGGGTCGCTCCGTCATGCGATCGATGGTTGGAGGAGGACAGTTCAATTTCATCTACATCAATTAGCTTACCGTACTATAATCATGCTCCATATATTTGTAGATCCATACATCTCGCTCATCAGATTGTACCACTGCTCAATAATTCTCATCACCTATGGACGCATTCCGTGTGAGTATGTTTCGATTCCTGCGTTATATTATCTCTCATGTACACACATCACCGATCCTAAGTTGCAACGAGGGACTAGGACACGTTCACGACAACGGAGGTAGCGAAGGGCTGAATCCAATGCGAGTTTCCCACAGTTGGTTGTAACTGTAATCCAGTACAATCTCCTCCTTTTCTGGATCAGCTCTCAACAAAAGTCGGAGCATCTAGATTTTAGCAGGCTCTAAATAGAATACTGATTCAAATACAGGCAACATTGCCGACCCGGTTCGGCGATTTTGCTTCGATTTCTGGAGATGACGGTATCCGGATTGATGAATCAAACTTTCCGAAACGACGACCTGCCAAGAATGTATTACAGTTCTGAAAGTCGCACTGAGCAGGCCGTCCCGAAGAGCACCTAGAGCTGTACAGCCGTTTGCGTTCAGCTCGCACTGATAAGATTCCGCAAGTTTCTCACCGCAAGTTCACCACCTTTCATTCGTAGAAAACACATTGTGGATAGAAATAGGTTTTGCTTGGGTTTCGGTACGTTTCGATGTATTTACATGTATGATGTATGCTTTTTTTGCTATTTCTGAGAATTCTCTAGGGGTTCCGGCTCCAAAGCCTGGAAGTTTGAGGACCGTTCCCGGGTTCGAGAACGCGGTGCCAGGCCGCTCGCGGTCGGAACGGCTCACGTTCGTGATTGATGTGTCTGTTCGTGGAGAACTCGTGACATATGAGTTCTCGAAACCCGAGAACGACGGGAGTCGTTCAAGTTTGGTTCACATCGCTTTTCTCTCCTCTACAAGTTTCACCGGAAAAAAATTATCACAATGATTGACACGCACAGCCAGCGGAGTGCGTCCTCGTTATAATTATCATCATCATATTCAGCTCCATTATCACCGAGACGTTGCCTACAATCAATGATTCTGCTTCCTGGCTTTCCATCCTCACAGAATCAGGATTTCCGTTCTGGATGGTTCCTAAATTTTTTTCTCGTTCGGCCGTTTGAGAAACCGCTGCGGCCCAGATGAGACGTGTTCTAGGAGCTGTTCGTCGATCTGAAGGTCGACCTTCCGGACGTTGGAGTATTCAGTGTCTCTTCATGTGCAACGATAGGTGATCCGATCTGGAGAACGATCTCTGACAGAGGTGGCACTTGAAGGGTTTTTGACCCGTGTGCTTCCGATAGTGCCTCGTGAGTTCGTCGCTCCGCGCAAACTTCCAGGTACACGATTCCCATGTGCATGTGTACGGTTTCTCGCCTGCAATACAAAGAGGAATCAAGCTCCGTCATTTTCCGTAACCTCCTCCAAACAGAGAGTAGGTAATGACGCGGAGAGATGCGTATTTTTCCACGTGCATATCATCCTTCAAGCTCATGTTCCGACAGCACGTGTGGCCATCGTCCCGAGACGAATAATACGATGACTCGCTGTCCTATTCCAAAGCAGACCAGGACACTTGTATCATCGACCGGAAACAACGGAGCGACAACAGGCCACTCTGCGCTATTGTCGCGCTAGTTGCAGAGGTCATCTCAGCTGTTCCGAGCATAGAGCGCAGCTGCGACCTTAAGCGTCTCTCAATCGCCGATGTAGTGGCTCGAAGGTGTCATGAGGTAAGGGTATAAATGTAACTAGCGACATATCCGCCAAAAATTCAGGTTTTCGCTGCTCACCAGTATGCGTTCGTTTATGAGCTTTGAGATGACTGCTCTTCGTGTAGACTTTTTCGCAGCCTTCGAAATCACACTTGTGGATTTTTCGTCGCTTCAGTGAGTCGTTGTAGTCGGAAGTAGAGGTAGGGGATGCGGGAAGGGTTAGGGATGTTGTCGAAGTTGTCGCGGTCGCTAAATTCGTTGCGGAAGAAAGCGGCGGAAGACTCAGCGGAGAGATCCCTGGAAAAGTTGAGGGATTAGGGGGGACCTGGACCTTTGGGCTAGATCTGGTTCTGAACGCTGCCAAGCCGATCGACATCTCATTTCCGATCCGGGGCTGAGGCGGCAAACAAAGATGTCAAGCCATCCGCCAGCTGCGAGAGATTCATTAGGGATCAGTGGAAAACTCGACAAGGAAGACACGTTCCGGCTGGCCATACGTCAGCTTTTAGCTAGCTCTCGATCGTCGTTATCCGAGTTTCAAAACCTGATTGAAGACATCTCGAAGGCATGAACTCAGTTCCAGCACAACAATGATTCACTTGCGGAGACTTTTACTCGCGGAGCAAATATTCATCCCTGCTCGAAAAACTGTGAATCCAAGGAGTGGTTACCTGGAGAGACGCTTCCGTGACTCGAAACCGAACTGGATCGGCTCAACGTCGAGTCGAATGAAGCTGTTGGAGGCAAGCCCACCCCCAAGCGGGGTAGCGGGTGGTTCGCTGCAACAGCTGCTGCGGCTGCCGCGAAAATCGACGCGTTTGTTAAGAACGGAGCGAGAGATCCGTTGCGACCCTTCTGCTGCTGTTGGAGTAATGATAATGCTCTGCAAAGATAAGAATAAACGTTGTTTAAGATGGCAACCATCTAGTGATCCCGGAAGAGAGAGAGAGAGAGATAACTCTCCATAACATATCAGGCGATTCCATGAGATTCAGATTAAAATCAGGTGCTATCAAATTCTGGGCTCCACTTTGATAACCTGAGAACAATTCACACATTCGCTCTAGGTCTACTGGCTGGGTATCCCACTCTCTCCTCGCTTTCGAATTGGCCTCAGGGAGCGGCTTTATTCCAGGGCAATCGTGGAGCTCACACGAAAATTCCGAGGGACAGTTGGAACTGCTTTCAGAAGTTCATTACGACTAGAGACGCGTAAACGTTGCTTCGACTTCCTCCACAGGCATCCCGCAACGCATATAGTAAGGCATCAGGAGGATTTATGGAGAGATTTAGTGTAGTTCATAGAGCTTCGTCTAAAATCCACGTCTTAACTGGAGGCATCCGGCGCCCGTCGTCGGCGTTTTTCTGGGAGCTAGATTCCGGCAAATAGTTTACCCGGCAATTCACTGAGAGGATGTAGCTCTTTTCATGAACTTTTTTCAGGAATATATCGCTGTGTGCTTCATGCGGCCCACGAATAGGTTTTTGACGATCGCTCCAGCGAGGAGGGACACGATCCTTTTCTCAGAGATGTGAGATTCGACATTTCGGCGAAAAGAGGTAATTTCGGTAATTCAAGCTCGGCGCAATCCGATGAAAGCTCTGAGGCAAATGCACGACTGATCAGTCTACTGAGGACGCTCTGCGGTAAATGCGGTGATGTTTGTTGTGGCTGTCATCGCCATTCGATGACGAAACTGTCAGCGGTTATCGACGCCTTCAAGCCTTCTCAGGGGGAGGTCCTCAGATATCTGTCTATTTTTTGGGCAACGCGAAATCCCAACAAAGTGAAAACAATGCGTCACGACTTGCGCCGTCTTCCATTCAAGCATTCTCGTTCGTACCGTTGCGTCCATTCAATCTGGGCTGAATCATCCCAAGTTTATCGTAACCGTTAACTGGTTCACAAATTCCTGTGGAACCCGTCAGCTATCATGATTCATTGAAGGCATTCGTTCGCCCAAGCATTGAGGACCAGCGTATCCCGGCCATCTGCGGAGTCGACTCTTGGATCTGAGAGTGGTAAGCTTCTCTGCCGAGTCCGACGCTGCCAGTTGACGCTTCGGATGAAGGTGCCGCAAACAAGGACAAACAGCCGTTTTTTCACGAGCGAGAATAAAATAGAAAAAAGTGCTCATCTTGTTTTCGTCAAAGAGAGACCATATGCCGACGCTGCAGCTGGCATGTCGCCAATCAAGCCTCGTTCAGACTCGAACCGGCATCCTTTGCGGAAAACTACGGGAAACGATCGTTGCATCATGGAGCGACGGGGACTCAAGACCCGCGATTCACGCCCAAGACCTGGGAGCATCTTGCGAGCGAGGATCCGTCTGAGCTCGGACTCCGTCGTCAGGCTGTTGTGAAGTGGAAATCACACTCTGGGGTAGGCCTTCGCACAACTGGTGCAGCTGCGTCGCCACTCTGTGCGTGTTCAGTGAAGGAACTCCAAGGACCCGCTCCAGGCGAATCGAGCCCCGGGTGATCTCTGTCACGGATTTCCCAGTGAATCATCGCGATGCGTCGACCAGTTCAGTTTGCGAATTGGCTGATCGGCTTTCTTCCTCTTCTTCCACGTCGGCGGACAACGATCACTTATGCTGCTGCGAACAACGACTGATTCATGCAGGAATGGAACCACGAGCGCTGAATTTTTCCAGGAACCTATGAATTGCGCTTGCCTCGCTAGTCACGACTTTTTAACGCCAGCCAAATCAAGCAGCTTTCGTTGCTGCAGTTCAAAAACTGCCTCTCGCCTTTCATGATCGTAGTCACAGCTGATACGAGCGTTTGGCGGAAGCTTGTCGATTGAGTGATCCGCAGAATCTTCTTTTCTCATGATCCCGTAGGATCTAGCTTGACAGAAGGATGCTACGACTCTGGTTCCCATGCAGCATGGATACCCCCCTGGAGCCCACGCAGAGTCACGAGAATCGCGTCTTGGATGGATGGTAATACAGTCAATCATGCTCAAAAATTTTCGGTGTACGTGCTCAATTGCGCACTCAGATATCGGAGAGCCACGACCTGCTGGAACTCCCTGTTCCAGCTGGATGACTTCCGGGTCACCGCACGTAGGCTCTCAACATTGCCACAATCGCACGGAAGGTGGAGTTGCGGGGAGGAGCTGCCAGGCGAGGTCGCATCCACAGGCTTCGATGGTTCATTTCAGCGCGAAAATGTCCTCTGAAATGCTCCGGAATCTGGCGGATTTCATCGTTCCCGGATTCTTCCCGAGGTGGTTAATTGAGTTTGAGGCCATATCCTAATTCGTGAAAGTCGTCCATCCCATTAGGCAGATTCCCGTTTGTGGTCGTTCCAGTGGAAGTATTGTTGACAAGCCGTTCAACGTAAAGACAGCCGGGCAGTCTGAAGCACATCAAAGAGGTCAGCCTCTCCCGGGGCAAAGATATCAGCGGATTTCGTGAGGCAATAAATTAACGGGGAAGTTCATTAGCGCATCAAATTGAAGCAAAGCATCAGTGACGCAAACCCCCTGTCTTCTATCCGACACCTCCACGGATGAACGCGGCAAGAAAAGCGTGGAGAAATGAGCCGCTTGATGAGCCGCCGCCTTACAACGTTCTGTGGGATCGTCGTGGAAGCAACATCTTCGAATGTTATAGACTTCTATGCAGCGCAGACTTTGGATCATCATGGCCACTGTTGGAACGAGCAAGGGTATCAAGTCATAAGATCCTCACATCGTTGTATTTTTCTGAAACCCCCGCTGAGAACTGCAGAGCCGACCCTATATTCAAAATTTGCTCCGGGAGTGAATGATCGACGCGTTCCCTAGAGCCAGAGTCGTTTCTCCCAGGTGAACCACGTCTTCCAGACCCATTTCCGGAGACCTGTTGGAGTCGACCGGCTTCAAGACCGCGACGGCGAATATCGTCGAGATTGAAGTGAAATCCAAAAATGAGGACGCTCGGCCGCAGCATCCGGCTCTTCAATGGTCACTGGTTGAAGTGATCAGCATTATTCAAGCGCCGACCCTCGTGCGCTTCGCTTCGTGGAGGTAACAAGACAAATGAAATCTGTCGTAAGCCGACATAATGTTCTGGAGGGATGAGAAGGGAAAAACAACGAATGCCTGCAATGTTGCCACAATTTTGAGAGCATGCGTTTCGGAGGGCTCAGACAAATTTTCGACGGCTTGGAAATCGTTCCGAAGCCGCGAGCAAAGTAATTAAAGGCAGGCTCTCCGAGTCGCACAATACTGTAATCAAGAGGAGCTTCAGAACCCAATCCGCTCAGCGCTCGAGCACAACAGAACGCCCAAGAAAAGGAAAATTGAAGAAAAAAAGTATACCACTCTGAAACCGCTCACGCGGCCATTCGTGTCTCGATGGCGCGCGGCTGGTCTGTGGCCCGACCGCCTGCCCGCCCGCTCCACGAATGGGTCCCGATCCGAGAGTTTTACTCCGGTCCCGCAGCGGCGCGCAAAGATCACGACCGAACGGCTCTCAAGCAATCACGGGGTTGACAAAACCCGACAAAAACCGAGAAATTTCAGAGCAAAAAGCGGTAAAGAAATCAGCCTCGATGAATTCAATGCGGCGATAAATGTCTTCGTGAGGTGGGTGAGCCAACGTGAGGTCGTTGATCGCGAGGGTGGATGCCTGGTTCATAGGTGACAGCTTTGCAACGAGCGAACTGAATCTTTTTCGGCGCAGGGAGTCGCCGCCGCCGTCATCGCCACCGCTGGCGCTGCAGTTACCGATGCTGAAAACGTGACCCGTAGTCAAGTACAGTACGGAAACTTATGGCCTCGAGTCGTTCCTTCACACAAGCTCCGCTCGGCAAGCAGATTGACTCGCTGGACGGGATTCCGTGCAACTCTTCACGGCTTCGGGAAAAGCGGCAAGCGCTTCCCAGTATTTTCAGCGACAGCTTCGAACGCTCCATGGCAACTTGCGGCTTCAAACCTTTGGGAATTCGCTGTTTCATTCCATGAGGCTAGGAACTTCCTCGAAGTGGTCCTTTCGCGAGCAGACAGCGGATCCAGACGTCGAAACACTCGTAGACCCGTCGCAAATAAAAGTCTCGAGAGCCATGCCGAAGCCGCCGGATTCCGGCGTGGTTTTCTGTGATCCGTTTATCTCTTGAGATGTCTTCTATTTTCTTCGAAGAATCTTCGGATTGTATCGAATGCTTGCTGAGAGACCATGACCCTGCGAGTCTTCTCGCCCGCTCGCCTGACTCGCTGGCGGGTTGGCTGATAAGCGGGACACGCCTCGCACTGCGATGAGGCAGGACTCTCGGGTCAAAACCTGTTCGCAGATAGAAACATCGAAGCGATATTTCTCCCCGATCAGAAGTTTCCGATTTTACGAACTCGACGAAAACTCGCCGCTTCCTATGACCTTCGCCGCGTGTATACGCAACCTTCATAATTCCGGTAGGCTTCCCGGAATCGGTTTTCGCTTTGTTGTTCATCGTTTCTAGTTTTTGTTCCGTCCACCTCCATAGCGAACCTGGAGAGCTTTCCACTTCTGGAAACGTAAATCCGGGATGTAGAAGATCAGGTTCCGAGCATTCCGAGTATAGGGGCGAGCGCCATTTTTTGCACAATCGAGCCCATCGTACACATTAGCTCAGGACTGCTCTTGTGACCTGACCGATTCGCAGAGCCAATCGCTCTCTGACTCTATCTCGATCAGAAACTCGGATCAGCAGATGGACCATTGTTCGCGCATAAGCATATCGAATCGCTTCCGACTTCCGCGTGCGCTCTGAAGGCACGCTAGCAGCTGGGAGAGCACGTATTACTCTGAAAAGTCGTCGAAAATAGCTAGGGGTAGAGCGCCCGTTTTTTTCGGATGCATCATTTGTCGGTCCTCGAAATGGTCAATTCTACCAACTTGATGATGATCTTCCGTTCAAAATTCGCTGATTTTTCATGAAGATCTCCGAGCTGGACGAATACGTGTCCGCCTTTTTGTGCTCTCCATCCTCTCACTCGCTTGTTCGTCTTCCGTCTGTGACACGTGAAGAGTGTTGGTGGCTAGCTATCGCTCGCTGTTATTGGAGAAGCGGTCGAGAAGAGCGCGCGGCATAACTCGGGAAGCCCATTGCGTCTACTAACCTCACTGGTTGGCAACCTTGGCACCAGCCGAGCTGGAACACCACCTGGGAGCTCCCAAGGTATCGAAAATTCGGTGAAAAATTCAGGGCAACGGTTTCTGTGGTAGGTCAGACTCGGATTGAGTTCGCGTATGTTTTTGCGAACAAGCTTTCCTATAGCAATACTTGCGGTGAAGATCTCAGTCCGAACCGAGAAGGCATGGCTTGTTTCCATGAGAATTGGTATGTTTGGTAGTCGGCCGCGGAAGTGCTCCGGATATTAATCACTCAGTTTCGTTTCGCTTCTCTTTTTCACTTCGAAATCGTTGTTCACTGGAGCGGCGAACAATGATCTCGAAGACAATGATAAACATTCGGCAAAACTATCCTCCCGCTCGTCAAAAGATAAAAATAGGCTTGACGTACGAGACCCCACGTATTCAGTTCCAAAACGCTTGCGACTTGACTAATAGATCCACTTCACAGCTGTTCATGTTTTTTTTTCTGAAAACGCTCACGTCTACGAGCAGCTCACACGGTGCGTGGTGCTCGCCGTTTTGTTACATCTTCAATTGATGGAACCGAGGTTTCCGGCTCCTCCATGTCGGACACAGAGGATAATAGATTGAGCTCGCGTAATTTTTTTTCTCCGTTCTCTTCGGTCATCTCAACGCAGCAGCCGGCTTTGCTCGGCTAGCTTTCTCACGGCCGTACTCAAAACTCATTCAGTCCAGGCGTTTCCGATTGCGATGAGTAAAGAAACAATTGAGTCCTTCTCACATGATCTTGTCGTCTAATTGCGTCGGGACCATCCGAGTTTGTCCCTGTACATCCGTCAGTTTGCTTGACTCCCAGCCTGACTCAGCCGTCGACCAACAGACCGGTTGGCTTGTTCTTTGTTGGCTCAGCTAACGAAAACAGCAATTTACGTTGCTGACATGGGGATGCACCTAAAGATGGGACAGAGTTTTGTGGGAACCACGAGCCGCGAAACGCGAAATATTACTTTAGACTTCGACAAAACGTGCGAAAAACCAAACTGTAAACTTGCGACGGCGCGTCGTCTGATTCTGCCAAATGACAAATCGCGCTGGCCATCTGTGCGTGCGCACCCATCGTTGGGCAACGGAGCCGCACACTGTATCCCGCGTGCGCACGCGCAGCCGATCTGCAGCCGTCGGTAGAAACAATTCTCTGAGAAATCGTCACCAGTCCCACAACTTGATGAGCTGTGCGACCACAGCCCCCCGTTAGAAAAATTGAAGTTGAGACATCGGGAACTAGGTGTCTGGGAAGACGTCGAGCTTTCCGCGTCCAGGCTACTCTGCAGTCTGTCTTCAGAAGTGGCTAGCTAGATGGTTGTTTTTTCACTCTATTCCATTTTGTTGACATTCAGAGTGATTAAAATAACTAACCCACTAAGTAGGCTCGAAGCCATGGCTCGCACCGCTATATATAATTATCATATTTAAACAGGTGATAATATTAGGAAATTCCCAGGTCAGAGTTCAGCTCATGAAACAAGAACAATGGGTCCGCCAGGGTTTGCTGATAGCCACTTTTTGAAAAAGGGCACCGTTTCGACGAAGTCGTAGAAGAAAACAGAACGGAAACACCTTTTGGAAGAGAGTAAAACTCAAAGTTGTCTCGTCGAAGGCTTCGAAAAACTTTTTCATCTCGGTCACTCATCTTTAGATGACTCCATGAAGCCCTCTGCCTGCCCCTGTGGAGAGCAGCCTCTGACTCCGTCACCGACCTCTCTCGAGCGGCGTCTTCTTCATCGGCGCTTATCTGGAGCGGTAATTGCGCCCGAGCCAGGAAGGATGAAGAACCGAATACGGAGGAAGATGATTGCGTTAAAATTCTAATGTATGCAGCCTTCACCCTGATATCTGATACGTTTAAAGTGAGACGTCCGATGTCCCGAATTCCAAAAGTTCAAATCGGAACAATGGGATTATTAATCTCTGATGAATCAATGTCCCTCATAGTTGGTGATCATGGTCCGTAGTCGACAGCGATAATTATCGACGGAGTTCGAACGAACCAGCGGAAAAACCAAGACGGCGACCATGATGAAGCTGTCGGTGGTGAGGTCTGTTTTAATCAGTAGCGACAACGGAATTTCCATATGATTGATGGCGCCCCCAGCTATATAAACACTTCTTGTGTAAGCCTGGATCTATGGTATTTCTGTTCTTCGCGTTCTCGGCAATACAGTGCACGATTCGTCAATTCGATTATCGCAGCACTCAAGTCTGATTTTGCAGTGACGCATAGAGACGTCCCCAGCGAGGGGCCAACAGGGGCGGACTGGTTATCAATGACCAGTATCACTTCGTCAATAGAGTCGTCACTTTACAACGCAACCAGATTCGACTCCGACCAGCGTCAACCAAATTCATGACAGCCGTCGCTTCGGGCTTCTGGGCATCAGCACTCCGACAAGTTCCGTAGTTCCCGGGTAACACGGCGGGATATCATGCGGAGTCGAGCACAGATAGCGCCAAGGAACGCTCCAGAGGACAGCTGTGAAGATTTCTCCCAGTCACTCCGAGTTCCAATGTCGCGACCGTGGACGTCTTCCCCCCAGATACTGGTTACTTGGTGTGATAATCGCGATGCGCGTCGATGTCCATGGGAATTGACACAGATGAGATAATTTTTCATGGCTTCGAGAACGTCACTCCTCCTCGATTCCAGCGAGCAGCCGAACGAAGTCGCCAGAAGTTAGAGAGAACTAGTTCCAGCAAAGCAATCCCGACAACCGATGGCATCAATATCTTCACTGGAATGGCGAGAGAAGCGTGCGCCGACTCCATCAATAAATATACCCCGATCACTTAGTCAGGATTTCCCCGCTATCGGTTCAATTTTACAGCCCGTGCTTCACCCGTTCCCAGGAATTACGTGCTCTTGTCAAGGGCTCCGAGCCACTTGTTGATGGCGAGGACGACTTCTCGGGTCCGGAATGAGGGAGTAAGGATACGAGCAAAGATCGGGGAGTGGTTACGACCGCAGCCCTGCCGCAAGAACAAGATGTGGAGAAGAACAGCCACGACGCACTTTTGTCACCGACGTCGAGGTAGGATCGCGGTGAACATCCTAAGGTGTGGCCATCTGGCCGCTCGCTCGTTTGTCCATTCTCTCGACGGTATCCAGGTAGCGATGGCGTTTTTCGGTTGCTCGTCTTCTGGCACGACCCACAACAAGAATTCAGAGAGGTGTCGTTTGTCCACAGGACTTCCTCCCCCGGCCTCCCTCTTCGGCAGCAAGGAAATCGCGAGTGGTGACCCGAATTACAATGGCTTATTCTGACGTTTGCTATTATACTATCGATCGTTCGGTGCACTCGCTCCGGAAGTGAGTCTCTCATTCAATCGAATGGCCTATCGAACGAGAATGGTTTCCTCGACTCGGAGCTCTCGAAATGAACGTGTCCCGAGCACCTACTGATTGGAATTTCTCCTGTTAATGAATTAACGAAAGCGTCTCCCGCTGAATCTGACCACTTGCACAACGACAGAATACAGCAGTTCTGTTCCCACATTCGCTCACTCCATGATCGAGGAATTCTGGACGCAGAGTTGTAGGAGATAGGAGAGTTATCAATGAGTCGAGCGACGCAGGAAATCTGCTCTGTTTGGAACTCTGAGTGAGCTGGTTGTCGAGTGTTCAAGTTTTGGTCAGAATTGCCTCGGGCGCGGGGCTTCCAGATGTTTCCTCAGTCGTCTCGAATGCCGCAGAAGGTTCCAGAATGTCGCGAATCGATGAGAAATTGAGGTTGCTTCGTGAACTTCGGACTTGTGCGAAATAGGCGTGGGTCCGGATCGGCTTTACTCGGTGAATTCCGGTGGTATTGACCGGCGCGGCGGTCGGACCGTCAAGCACATGACGCAGGAGGAACAGGGAGGCCGTATGCGAACGTTGTCGACATCGAAAACACACACAATCAATGGCGAGCCAATCTGTTTGTTGCCTCCCATCCTCTCCGGCTTCTTTTTCATTTTTTTTTCTTTTTCTCTCGTTTGTTGCTGCTGCTGCGTCTTTCTCTGTAGTGGATGCGCTGTCGGACATGCCGAGGGCGGATGAGGTCAGAGGTCGAATCGTGAGAAGACACCCCCTACAGCAACCTGTTCTTGCCCTTGTCTTCCTGCACACGCCCACTGACCATCCTCCGAACAGCGATCGGTCCGCCGTACGTACGTTGTTCGCTGCCCGCTCGGTTCGGCATTGGGCTTGCTTTCCGACGCTTCATTCGCTGCATCCAAAGTGGCGACGTGGATGCCATGAGGTGCCTGAATTCCGAGAAGTTCAAGCTGGGAATCTCCGAGACAGTGGGAGATGGGAGAAGCTCTAGGAAAGCGACTTTTTCCGTCTACAAGGCACGAAAATCCTCAGGAATCGTTCTCGGGTGTAGCCAAGTCTCCCCTCAACTGAGGGAAGCAGCGGCTGAATAGGTCAAGACTCAACGTTCAGAACCCAGTTGGTGGTAGTGGAGAAACTCATGAGAATGGCGACACCAAATCTGCGGTTGTCACTTCCGATACAAATTCGAATCGGAAAACTGCCACGAGCATGAGAGCGCCGACGGAAAAAGCGTCGGGCGAGCGAGTGAAAGCAGCCTGGATGTCACACTTTTCGATTTGGCAGAGACGACGCTCGAGTTCTTTTTGTTGCTCAAGTCTCGATCATTGTTGTTGCTAATAACATGGAATACGACGCGATTCTAGTTTCTTTTTTCACTCGAATCCATCCATCTCCCGCTCGACTCGGAATCGGAAGCCGCTTGTTACGCGCTCAATGCTCACAAAAGGAAAGCTGAACTAAAGAACTGAACAACAACTGACTGAGAGTGGCCCCCGAACCGACACTCCCCGCCATCCAGGCATCCAAGCAGCCATCTCAGGAACCGCTCACAACACCACAATGGTATATTATTTAGGGTGAGATTCATATTGGGACGATGCGTCGCCTCGGCAGAAGCGATGAAGAACACTTCTGCGGTGGCTGGCCGGGGTGACTTCTGCTTTGGTAGCCTCAGCAGCCGCTCACTTTATCACCGATTGTCCAGGAAATAGAGAAGTCACCCGAGCAGCCGAAATCAACGACGGACGCGCGAGGCATCCGAGCAGCTCCCCACACCGAAACCGCGAATGAGAGCGGAAACGCCCCCAGAGCAACATTTTCCCACCGATTTCCAGGAGGTTCGTAACCTTCGACAGAGTTTTCAGACTCGAGCCGACCCACCAGCATTGCAACGGACTTCGTCGGAAGTGCACATCATGCATCTGGGTGCCAGTCAAGAATGTAGAGGCTTAATTCTAGCGAGCGAGCGAGCAAGTTTCAGTTATCGGGACACCGAGCGTCGATAAAAAAAATCGTTTGACAACAAGCTCCAGACATCTCGGAACGAAGCACGCGATCGTATATCAGCGTGAGTGAGAAGAAACAAGGCAGCAGTAGCCACTGGAGGAAAATGGAATTAAATGAAGCAGCAATCTGTGCTGCTTCTGGGTAACTCACAATGAAGCTTCCTTGATTTTTTGCAGAGAGAAAAAAGGTGAGGTGGAAGAGACGTGGCCATCCAGCACAGCGGCTCTGAGGATTTCCTCTGAAATGTCACCTGCAAGAGAAGCGAACAACTCGATTAGACGGAATGAACGACAACGACTTCTGGGGATTCTCCAGGTACGCTCAGACGTTCCTGACGGCTGGCCGGAGAGTTGTCGAGCATACTGCTGGAAACCGAACGCAGGCGTCCAACGCCAGAGCTGACTTTGACGAAGCTCTTGATGGTGGTGGTCACCGTCGTGGTCACCGGCGTGGCCATAATCGCGTGGGAGGATCAAAGAGGATTTGCTCCAAAACACGGAAGCTTCTGACCCAACTCTTATAAGGGCGGTGAATTCGTGATACCGTGAACAAGCAAAGCAAGCTGAAGCAGAATACGAGGATCTTGAGCCAACAAATGCCAGGCTCAAATTGGGGTGTCCGGCCAGCGGCGGATCGCGAGTCGTTCCTCAGACGAATTTCGGCTCCGACTGCTCGGTCTCACGGAGATGTCCGGATGAGTATTCCGGATGATTCCGAGGGATCGACCAGATAATCGCTAAACGACGAGGACCGCGTTCACGTCGGACGCTTCAACCTCGATCTGGAAAGAGCGGGGATCGCCCGAGGCTTCGATTCTCCTCTGACTTCCAGTCAGTGAGTGAAAACGATTGTGATTGGAGCCGAATCACGCGGCTCCTCCTCGTCACAGGCGACGCTCTTGCACGATTATTAAATAGCCAATCTTATTATCGGGAGCGCCGCAGATGGATCGAATGCGGTTTTAATGAGAGGTTCCCCTCCGGACAGAGATGTCAACGTTTTCCCCCAGTTCGTTCGCCCCTTTCACCAACATGAAAAATTGTCAGTTTGCCATCGAAAATTGATCCCACCTACTTTTCTCGACGACACCGAGAGCAGTCAACAGCCGCAAACACGGCGCTGTAGAAGACTACGCCGATGACGGCAGCGGTGTCGTAGGTGCTGCGGCCGGGGTTCGAACCTAGTTCTGCGAAGTAACTCGCTTGAAAATCCACAATTCTCCGTGAAGCTGCTGGATGATGCTCCAACGCTATGGGACGATCATGGGGAGCTACCGTCAAGAACCACAACGGTTGTCAAACCAAGCCTCATTAATCCCGGTTCTCGGTCACAATGCTGGTCCCTATCCAAAAGCAGAGACGCTGCGCGTTCGTGCTGTTGCTCTGGTTGCTCGTGAAGTTTTGTGAAGTGGCCGCCGGCTTAGTTGATGTTCAATGTCCGATTTACTTTCTCCAAATGAGATCTATTCCGCCCTCGCGCGCGCGCCGAACAACACTCGAGGGCTGACTGACGGCCTGGCTCTTTGGGAAGATTTTCCGCCAAAGGAATCGTTGACCACTTGTTGTGGGAGGACCACACCCGACACCGCAAGCATCTTCGCCGCCGCTCGCTCGCCAGTCAACGAGCCGACCGATCGCCGCGCATCGGCCGCGGGAAAATTCCGTTTACGCCAACGGATCTGGCTCGAATTCTGCAAAATGTCTTCGTCTCTGTTTTCTGTCGCTTCGCCCCCTTGTCCTCACTTGCTCCGGACACGCAGCGAGTCGCCAAGCACGACCAGCTCACGACAAATGCGGAACTCAGCATCAGATCGAATCTGAGGGTTTTGATTTCATCAGCCCATTCTCAACCGTTCGTCAACCACGAGTTCTACCGATGCGTGAGCGCGAGCGTCTGACCATCCGTTCCGGAATGGGTTCCTGTGATTTCGAGACAGTGCGAACAAATGACGTTTCTCAGCGAGACGACGAGTAGGTCGGAGGGATTCTCGAGAACACAGATGAACACGGAATCAATGAGTTGTGATTATAACAGAACTCGCTCTTCAGAAGGGGAAGCAAACAGCACGCGGTGCGCCAAGACAACCTTGACAGCGGTCTCTTGCTGATTGTCGGTCGGTCGGTGAGAGCCAAAATCCAGAAAAGTGTCTTTCCAAGTCGCCTCAGCTTCGCCTTGTTTGAATACATCTACCGGTGATAAACGATCTGTGGATGCGGCTTGAATTTAAAATGTTCATCACTGGATTGCGCCGCGGATATACAGCAGGCTTCCTCCACTTAGCGCCCAGTCAGTGTTCTCGCTCGGCTCTGCGAGATAGATTCCCCTTGACTTCTGTTGCCTTTCGGCAGCGCAGAGTTCCCAAGTTCGGATTACTTCCCAAGTGACAGAGGCGGAATCAATCGGAGGATGGTATAGAGAATACCCTCGAAGAAGGGAGCTGGTGGGCCATCTGCGCCTTGAAACACGACTCAGCCACGGGGGTAGCGCTGGAGATGCATCTCGGCGCATCCTGAAGATCCCTCGAGGCTCCGACGGAAAATCCGCCCCCTTGTTCCTTCGCAACATCTCAAAGCATGGCTCTGTTTCCGTTGACGGACTTCCGTGAAATTTGAATCGCAGCAATTGTCTCAGATGGTTCGCACTCTGTTCGAAGTGAGCCAGTCTTCTGATGAGAACATCGTATCCGTTCTGCTCACACGATGACCTCGGACTAATTGAGCCGGCAGCGTAGGGATCTTCGCACCAGACCGGTTAGTAGGACGCCAGTCGAACAGTGAACGAGGTGGTCGCCAACTTGCATGGTCTATGAAATCCTACTCTCTTCGATAGACGCTTTGTTGTCGTATCCAAGGAGAGAGGTATCTTCTTTTTCAAGTTGTTCTTGATGGCGACCTTCAGAGCCGGATCACCTTCGCGGCATTATATATTGAGCAGGTCTTCGAAGAATCCCAACAGAACTTAACAAAACACGAATTGCCTGGCACGTCACGTGCTGCCGCTTCTATTCGCACCACCAGGGCGAAAATCGTCTACCGAACATGATGTTCTAACATGGGGATGGATCAATCCGGCCCTCGGACGCTCGAGAACTAACTCACACAATTTTGGATCAATCTGAATCGCGGTACCTGGAAGCCGTGCTGCCGCGAAAGACCGCGAAGTCCGTCCGGCGACCGACATTGACTGCTATCGCGAGTTTTCCGTGTAAGACATGCATGCCCTGATGCGTTCGCTGGGTGTCGAATTATTATTTTTCTCTTTCCTCTCCCATAGTTGGACCTCGGAATCATTTACAGTTTTTGAAGGCAGGTGTTTCCCCGTACAGAAAAAGTAGCTCAATTACTTTGCGTGGTTCTCGGCACACCAAAACCAATTTTCGCTTCAAAAACCCCGCGAGAATTCCCCTGGATTACAGGAAAAAATCATCAGCGTACTTGGGCACTACTTCTTCCTCCATGTTCCCGACGGCTTCAAGTACCACATTCAATTTTGACAGACGAAAATCCAGTCGAGATATTCCGTCGTCGTTGTCGCCGCCGCTGCTACCACCGGACTTTCGCCCGTCAGTCCGCTTCTCCATCGATCTGTTCGTCGTTTGTCGCTCAATCGCTCGATCGCGTACACAAGACCACCGAGCAGTCACCTTCCTCCCCACGGGACGCGGTGAGGTCCGCGCATTCGATTGTTGCGTTGCATTTGAACGAATTTCGGTTTCCTCGGCTCAGCCACGAATAACGTGTGACACGGGGCGCCACGCTCTTCAGCGACTTTACATACAATTCGTAATTTGATGTCGCACGCGACGAGTGCGCCGCTTTTGTTAATGATGAGCGCCGCCTCAACTTGTTCAGTGAGTCTTGAAACGAGAACAGAGCTAAAACGAAGCAAACAGTCGCCGAGAGAGGTTGCCCACTTTAATGGCGACCGAGAACTCAAACTGAGAATTATGACCTCAGACGCAAGTTGAAAGCTAGAAGGTTAGCGTGTCCAGGGGTTGCGTGACGCAACTTCAAAACTCGGGTGACATGCGTCTTCGAATATCGCTCGCCCGTCTCAGCATTCCCTCTCTTCGTCCAGAAAGCTTTAGAGGTAAACGGTGCCAGGACGGTCGAGTCTCGCATTGGGTAATTGAAGTTGTTAGCTAGTTAGTCCAATCAAGCGCCAAATCAAGACCGTTACGAAGCTTCGTTGGCGGAAGGCAAGAGAAAACAAAACGTGAAAAATGAAACTCAGAAAGATGGTACAGTTCAGCGACTGCGAAACACGGTCGTTATAGTTCACGTGCCCGCTGCTCTGGTGAGAACTGCGGTGAACAAACAAATCAAAACGCTCATTTCCGTGGGTCGACCGGCCACACATCCGTCGGCGAGTCCGTCTTTTGGAGGGGGAATCGGCTTCAGCAAATACACGGTAGCGTTTCTCCTTGATGCTTTTCGCTATGTATGCTTTGTAGTGCTTTTTTTTGGAATATTGACTTGGCTGTTATCTTGACCATTGGGTCAGATCGTCACAGCCGATTAGGCGTCTTTGAAGTCGCCGGGGAGGTCTGTCAAGAACTGCTGAAACAAGATACAAGCCGAGTGAGCAGTGAATGACGGCGGTCCGACGGCCCAGTCGAGCGACCGAGTGACTGACTGAGCAAGCGACCGCTCGGTGGAGCGTCAGGTCCCAAGTGGAGGTCCCCACGCTCCCCATCTGGATGGCTCGTTGTCCGACACCCCACGCTTCAGAGCGTCTCAGGGTGAACGGCTTTTTTCGCGTTGCGGCATCATGCTCACTCGCATCTGCAATCTTAGGAGGTGGCCGACCAGCAGCTGGTCCGCGCACAAACTGCCCTTTAACGTTCGATGCGCTTCTGGGTTGCACTTCTGGGTTGGCGGTTTCTTGTTCTGTTCTAAAGCGTCGGTCCGTCCCTCAGCCTGTTATTTGACTACTCGTCGGTAGATTGAGGATCAGACGATGCTAATTTGAACTAACATAAGCTCACCCGTGGTTCGGTCAGCGCAACTCTCCGGCGGCGCCGGGTCATCCTCGCGCCACTCGTTTTCGACACCAGCCAGCGACAGAAACCCATCGCCTCGACCGCTTGGCAACTGAGGGAATATCAGACGATCGACGATGAGCGGCCGGCTCCGTGGCGTCGCTTGGATTGTCGAGGAGGAAAAGTCCGAATTCAATTTGTTCGGCCCCTGAAATTGGCTAGCCAATTCATCTTACAAGGAAGGCACGATGCCACCACGCGCAAGTCCGGGCGCCGAACCACAACAACGACGGCGGGGACGGGAGAGAAAAAAATAAAACGTAAAAATGAAGGGTTACGCCTCTATCCAGAAAAGATTGCATCATGGGACCGCGCCCATTCCGAGCAACCGGAATCGGACTCGACCGAATTCCGGACAAAAAAGCGTTCGAGCTTCTGGGATTCCTCGCAAGCCTGGAGTGGGCAGTTAGCACTTGTTAGCGACCGAGAATACGTCGATTAGTTCCCCAGCAGGGCGCGTTGAGGTCGCTTCACTCCCCGCGCGAGGAACCAGCGCTTCCATCGAACTCACTCAATTGCTGCAATCAAACTCGCGATCTGAGGAAAGTGGTGGTTCGGCCGGATTTTTTTGTCGAATTACCACTACGTGGAAGGTCCTCTGCCGTTCGGTCAAGGTGCGATGCGGTAAATGTGATTTTCAGTGGAAGTGGCGCCACCAGCATCTGAATAAACGTTTTTTCCTCCACGTTTTTGATCATCATTATTACGATTGTCGCCGTCGTTTCGGTTGTTGTCCCGCTCGTGCCATTTCACTTTTTGAAACTTTTTCCTTTGATGAAACGGCAAAGTGCAGTGTTTTGACGCCGAATGTCATTCCGTCCGGAAAGAGCAAAGGTGCCTCGCACTGACTGGAACGTTTGCCGAGCGGTGAAGCGGCAGATCAGAGAGGAAACATGCACGATACGACTCGGGAACGGCACGCTCACATTAAAACAAACAGATGGAAGGAAGAAAAATGTCAACAAAACAAACCGATCCACTGGCACGCTGCGTGAGCGAATCGAATACTGCTGGAGCTCAGGGCAAACAAACAGCATTGCGTCGACACTTTGAGGCAAGGGTGCCTGGCGGACGCAGATTCAAGTTGAACAAGTTGAGAAACGAAAATCTCAACGTCTCAGCTGTTCGACGAGGAGCTTCGGCTGCTTCGGGGATCGCGTATTTCTGAGCCTCGGACTCCGAAGTGGTCAAGCTCGAAGCATGATCGAACCCAGGAGTTACTGAGCCTCCTATTCATCACCATTACTCCCATGAGACTTGATGATGAATGCCATGAAAAACAATGGGAATAGAGGGAAATGGTCTTGGGGCTCGCTAAGCAGTGTTGGTCCATAAGTCAGCGTGCTCTTATCAACTAACAAGCACGCGGCCAACCCTTTTGTACGGTGAATCTTCTCGGCATTTTGTATCCCAGCTTAATCCGAACTAAACGCCGCTCTTCGTTCGTGAAGTTGACGGGGAGTCCGCTTTGGTTTATGAGGCTTCTATTCTCGTTGAGCTCTTCTCGTTGCACTAAAGATTTTACAAGAGTTGCACTCGCGGAACCACTGTATCTTCCTGTGTCCCGCAGACTACTTCGTCCCTCGGCAGACTCTCAAGTAGAACCGTTCAAGGCAGAGTTTGAGAGCTGGACGCCGATTCAGTGCAACACCCGTGAGGGAAGCAGATGATAAATCAAACGAGCTGTTAGATCCAATACCTTCGAGGTGTTCCTTCCAAAGTCACGACGAGGAACGGTGTGTGGCTGTCTAAAAATTCATTGAAATTCGTTTTTCTTCCGAATCCGCTCCTCGGTTGGGCCCTATCTGCAACGGCGACCTTGAGCCATTCACTGAGTGTGTGCTCAACTATCACAAGGTCACATTCAGCCGGACGAAAGTCCCTTTCAATTGTACCAACAATTCACTCCATCATAAAGTTCCTTTCTGAATTCTCCCGATCGCCCCGCTGCGGAAAATCTGTTAAAGACTTCTAGGTATACCATTTCACCTTGAACTCCGCTCGGAAACGGTCTCATTTTGACCGTTTGCCAGGCGGAATCTTCAAACAGCGGTCATTTCGTGACACATTTACGGGGAAGCCGAAGTATTCCAACAAACGGAAGTCTTTGCACCAGGCGGTGTCTCATGATCGAGCAGAGCAGATCATGGAAGCGGGAGTCCGACCGAAGATTCGTCGAAAGCCTCGGCTCGTCAAAGCTCCGTGAGGATGAATTCTCAAACAGATCTTTGGGAAGTCAAAACGAGAGGAGACCCGAGTCGACCAGAAGAAATTCAATGATCATGGATCCTCTTTTCCTAGGGTGGAGGGGGCGAGTGATGAGCATCACGTGGTAGCAGAACGACGATCACACGCAGACACAGGAGAAATCTGAATTCTGCTGAGCCCCTCCTTCGGTTCAGCTCTGAAAATGGCTGAATCACGACTAGTGGTCGGTCAGTCTCTCCGTCCGCTCGTCTGGCGGAAACCGTCGGCTGATTCTCGTTCGCAATGAAGTAAGTACAAGCCCGGACGCACAAATTCGCTGGACGTGACGTCAATTCAACGCCGCACAGGATGGTCGATCGAAGACCAACGAGCCACGGATAGACGAGAGTAACCATGATTCGGGATCACAACCTCCTCCCAACGATCTCCTCGAGCGGGGAAGAAATGCAGTGCCGCTCAATAGGGACCACGAATCCCCTGAAGCCTCTCGGTTGGGGAGTCATTCCCCTGAGATGACTGATTCCCTTCAATCCCTCTGACACCGCAGTGATACTTCCGCGCGCGATGCTGCCCGGCGAAAGCGCTCAGAGTTGCCCGCCGCTATGGACCTTCAACTCACCGGAATACTTTCTTTGGCTTGGAAAGCGGGAAATTTTGTTACGAATGCAAGCGCAGGCAACGAAGATTATTCTCCTCCAGGGGTGGGTCTTCGTTTGCTCAGCTCGTTGGTGCTCCGTAGCATCGAATATAAATGGACAACGCCTCGGGCCTCGAGCGGGGAGGAGGGTCAAAGGTCTTCTCCGACTTCGCAGTGGGCCCATGGCAAAATATTCACCCGATGGAGGAGCTAACAAGTTCAACGTCGTGATTCATACTCAACGCGATCAGAGATCTGGCTGAGGTCTCTGCACAGTTCCGGATCGAGTGGTTTGGCGAAAATACCGAAAGCCGATTCCCAGCGCGTAGGAAAGCGCGTCTCTAGGACCGACGTTTCACATATTGCTAGATGATCTCGAGCTTTTCATCAAACAGCTCAAGATTTTCGGAAAGAACTCAACTTAGCGCCTAAAAATGGCTCCATACGCAACAGCAGAAGCTCCGTCGCGGGTCTGGTCGTGGTCAAGTGGCTTCAATACATCGTTAGTTAACTCATCATCTTCCCATTTGGAGAACCGCCGCAAGAGGAGTCGACAAAAAATCGCAAGGCGGCTAGGAAAGCCGAGTAATGTGAGAGGTCGTCGGAACGCGGCCCGAGGACGACCGCATGCAAGAGCCTTTCCAGTCCCCGCGATGTGCTGTGCCGGATCTTGGTTCAGCTAATCTACGGATAGCGAAATTATCGATCCTCCTCGCTCCTTTCTTCTTCCTGCAGATACGATCAGTAATGGATCTGCCCTGTTCGGTAGCTCACGCACACTAACCGCTCGCTCGAAGATCTACGAATCGGAATTCACTCGTCGTTCAGACTCGAGCCAGGGTCAGTTCACCAACGCGTCACGACTATGTCCAAGAAACTTTATAATCCCGTCTCTTGGTGAACACTATCCGTGCGCCGTATCCACGAGCTCGCAGTGATGAATCGACAAACGGAACGCACTGCCCCGCGGTCCGGGTCCACTTCTCAGTGGAGTCAATCGGACTGACAGAAGCCGACCCAGGAACTGAATCCTTTGCGAACGAGGGAATCGAAATCAATTTTGGGCCTGGCTGGCTCGCTGGGATCCATTTCTCACGCACAGCTCTCGGGTATGGGGTTGGTGGTCATTGCTTCCTCCGGAGACGAGTCGGATTCATCTCGCAGAAGGATCAATCAAGTACGACAGTAGAGAATAATTAGACTGATAGAAGATAACCTTCAACCTTCCGTCACATCTTCGGCGAGTTTCTCTCCGAAGAGCCCGCCTATTTACTCCCATTCTTCATTTCTGCTCGAGCGGTGGCCCAAGTATAAGAATCAGGCGTCGTACTCAGGCAGGAGAGTAACTACTCGGTCCACTTTCGAGCGAACTCCTGGTTATAGCGATATGCTACGATTCCGGCGCCCGGCTTTCTGGGACTCAAAAATGAGGAAAGCGTTTTGGAGCCCATTTATATTGTTTGCATTTGCCTAACAATGAGTTTCACCCATTATACTGGGTGGCCGAGAACCGATATTTTCCTCGACGCCTTCATCTGTGGTTAGCAATTCATCAAAGTCTTCCTTCCCCTTGGAGCAATGTCTTCGAGACAGACGGAATGCACGAATAGATTGAGACACGAAGCCGTAGAAGCCGAAGCCGAAGAAAAAGTCGGCGCCTTCGAGAAGCTTGTTGAAATCAATGTTACTTCTCTTCTGTCTCTGTCGCATTTCCATTTTTATGATGACGACCCAATTAACTAGCCGAATGGCTTGTTAGATTTTCGCTCGAAAGATGAGATAACTCGGTAAGCGATGAACCTTAGCCAGCCGCACAATGCTGGAAGCCAATTGTCTTTTCTCGCCGTCTCACGAAGCCGCAGAGAGCCCGGCGAGCGTCCTGACCAACTGACCGACGTGCAGGCAGCCAGAAGCGGATGAATTGTTCCGTCCGAATGAGTCAGTGCGCGATGATGCACCACATCTTAAATTAAAAAGCGGGATTTCGCGAGAAAAACACACAAAGCACAGTGGTCCCGTCTCCTCGCACGGAAGATGAGAACAAGATGGCTACTAAATAGATTCAGTTTCGCTTTCCGTGATGAATATTCGAGACCCCGAAGCTACACAGCATCTCTCAGCTCCTCAACTAATGAGGACATATTCGGGGAGAAGCTCCGCCCGCATCCGAACAGCAATGCTCAAGAACAGCGCCGGACGCGCACTCCTCTGCGGCTTCCTCGCGAATTATGTTTGTATTCCTTGGGAGGAAGGTGGCAGAGCGTCTAGTCGGGTGCAGTTATTCTTCGTGGCTCTCAGGGTCGGCTCACAATTATCCATTGAATTGAGTCCGAATCAATGTAAACAGATCTTTGAGTCTATAAGTTGTGTGGCGGCCACAGAGGAAGTACTCGGAGCAGTTGAAGTCGACGTGGCCGCTTCCAGCCCTTCGTTTGGGAGCGGTGACGGGTGTAGTGATCACCAATCAGCTGCAAAGCACTATCAAATATAAACTAGTCGTTTTTATGAAGCTTTTGACCATGGCGGGGTCGCATGGTTTGTTTCGTTGCGGCGGCACAATCACTACTAGCGTCACCAGAAGGCGGTTTTCCCGCTCTGCTCGTCGTTTGGTTCGCTTGGATGGACCATGGTGCTCTGTTGCTGCTGACCGGAGTCGCGCTCACATTCGTCGATCAAACTTCGTCCCGCAAACGACGTTTCCAAAGTCGCGGCGGACGACCACGACAACAGCGCAAGCCGTGGCGGCGGCAGAAGAAACAACTCACATGCAATATTGGCGAAACATCATGTAAAGTCCTCGTCGACCCTCAGATGAGCGTTTTTGATAAGCTCACGACGGTGTGACTTTTGCCTTGACCAATAACTATGCTCATCGCACACTTGCAGCTTTTGGTTTTTCATTCCTTTGCTCGTTTTGAGCTGAAATCGCAATGCATCCGAAAGCAGCCGGATGAGACGGACGGGGAACCAAAAGCTGACACCGTCGGCTTACCAACATTACAAATGATTGTCCTGATCGTGGGGTACGATCGTGTGGCGCTATGGCGACGACATTAAATACTTTTCGAAACAAGCGCAGCGGTCCAAGATACGGCCCATATACGACATCGCTTTTTGATCCGAGAGGTATGTTCGGGGAACGACATCCGGATCGCGAAACATTCACTCCCGAAACGATCGAGAACTGGCAATCATAAGAGGAATTATAGAGCGCTTGACCGCTCAAATTTCAGGTCCTCGATTCAATATTCCGATCCTCGAATCAGGAAGAATCGAGAAGAGGGAATTGTGTTGCTTTTGTCGAGTCTGACAATAGGGGTCAGCATTTAGATGTGAAATAATGAGAGACATCCTCATGGGGACCGGATGCGGAGTACGACGAGAGGCGGCGACTTTGTTATGGTGCCGAGAAGGACATTTGAGAGATAGAGAGATAGATAGGCATCGTTCGGATGCTGACGAGCTTTTTGTAAGATTCTCAGTCAGTCTACTTCAGCAAAAACCAAAAGAAGAAAATCCACTCCCATGCACACAGCGACCGCAGCGGAGACATTAGAAACGGCAGCGGGGACGGAAACCCAGTGACGTTTTCGGAGGGGCTCTTGTGTGGGAACATTAGATCGGATCTTCACTCCCTCTTTTGTAAAAGCCCATGAAATAAGAAGAAAAACAAGGTAGAAGTTTCAAACGACCACTTTTCTCATGATCAACTCAGACTCAAGCGTCGTCACCACCATCCCCGATATAATCGTCAATGAAAGCCGTTGCTACTGCCGCCGTCGTTGATGCTCAGGATGATAATAAGAATAATAATAATATCAGGGACCACACGCAAATATTTCAACGCCGAGGCTCGTTCACGGCGCTACGGCGAGTAGAAGGAGTCGTGAAGACCACCAGAGTAAAAAAAAGCCACTCATATTGATCGATCATGAAACGCGATGGAAATCTACCTTGCATACCCCACGTGTGTACTGTGCCGGTGATAGTTAAATAGGACGATCGCGATTTTCTCGCATCCTTTCCGACGATAACGAATCAACGAAAGTCAATCAAGTATAAGAGAGGAAAAAACCCGCGGAGCGAGCGACACCGCCACACCGGAATCAAAAACAGCTTGTAGCGGTCGTTACCGAATCTGTTATCCATGGATTTCTCTCTCGTTCCTCGAATCACCGTCGCGATGCTCCGTTCGCAACTGAATCGATGTAACCCGTTACAACAGCATCATGCATGAGACGTTATTCCCTCGCGGTGAGAGACGTCTCTCGCATGCTATCTGGGACAGCATCACCGTTCGGTCGGTCGGTCGGAAGCTGATTCGGCAAAATGGATCGAGATACCGTATCTGACTTCGTACGAAACAACGGTTCCTGCCCACGTGGTAACCTTAACATTTTCTCGCTCGGTGCACCAGTTGGCCGGGTAAAGGACGCGCTCCTCACAACTAAATCGACGCGAGGAAGACGACGCAACCTGACACTTACTGCACAGGTGACACCTCTTGACCACTCCCAGGAGGAGGGCTCGGCTCGCCCCGTTTCCCCGCTCGCTCCGATGCTCTCGAGGGGGCTTACCCTCATGGAGGAATAATCCTCTCGAAATTCACAATCGTGCCCTCGAGAGCCGCCCACTCATCGGGGCGTTCTGAGGTCGGAAAACGCAGTACAGCCGATTAAGAGGATAGTTCATCGAAGCAGCGGAGGAGGCGTAGGTCAAAAGTGTGCGGCTGCAAGTCATCAACGCAGCTGTAGCCAACGCAGAGGCAACAGCAGCAGAGGAAAAGCAAAACGTGGCTAGCCTGAAGAAGCATGCCAGCCGATAGGAAGAAAGAAGTGAGGGAAGGAGTGAGGTGATTGCACGCCGTAACTATTACGTAGGTCACCCCATCTGATGACCCCGGAACGCTGAATTGAACGAGCGAGCGAAGGAGGGAAAAGAACGTATTGTTCACGGCAATGTTCGAACAGCATCCTACAAGAATAAGAAGATAAACGAGAAGACGAAGAAGATTCCGCTGTTGCCACCACCACGACCACTTCGCTGGGTTCGGCGCCGGCAGCAATGAAATGGCGACTGGCGTCTCCTATGAGCCGGCTGGCTGGCTGCTACGAGCTTTCGTATTCATCCATTCGCCTGTTTGACTTCCAGCGGTTCGAGAAGAAAGAACAAGAACCGAGAAAAAACTACTGATGATGACAACTCAGCCAACTCCGATGAAAAGCAAGGCGAAGTGTTTGGGGTCGACTCTCATCAACAACCAATGAAGGTTGAGGATTATTATGGTTCGGGAGAAAAAAAGTTCCGACAGGTTTTTGTCGACGGGACATCTCGCCATCCGACTCGCGTCCATGTACTCGTGATGGTGAGTTTTGGCAGGGCACAAGTGAATCATTGGCCGAGTCTCCGAATTTTCGCATGGATCCGTTCGCAGATCGGCCACAGAAGCTGTTTCTCGCGAATGAATCGATGGATGTGACTTACTTTTCTCGATGTTCGTCTTGTCGTCGTTCGAAGACGAGGACGATCGTGAGGTGGGTGAGGACGGAGGGGACACCACTCGGGGCGAGGATGACTTGATCTCCTTTATTTCGGTGATGTCTTTCTTCAGCTCTTTGAGGTCCACTCGCTTCTTGCCCTTGACGCAAAGATCAACAGGTTCCATCTGTACCGGGGGGCAGGCGGCCTGGAAGAACCGAAACTGTTGTGAGGCCGAGAACCCCTCAGACCGTCAGCTCTATCCTCCGTATTGACTCTCCGAGTCCCAGTATTTCTAGAGTCATTAGTAGAGCCTTGAAGTTCAGGTGATTTCTCGACACTGTTCCATCAATCGCCTGAGATTGACCCATCGCAGCGAGGGGATAATTCCGGGAAGACACCCAAACTTCCCAAATCCAGTGATAAGGCACCTCGCTCGTGTTTTCAGATCATGGATCTGTCGGTTTCGGTGGAGCTAAGCTGAGCTCTCTTGTCGACGAGGCGCCGTTGAAATCAAGACGTCTCGGATCAGACGACAATGACGAAGTTGAGCAGTATGAACCAGAAGAGCTATCGACAACAATTGATTTGGAGCGTTGATCATTGAGAGCAGTGGGTGATTCGATCAAAAAAATGTCTGATTTGTCTTGTCAGCAGCGGACGAAGCGGCGGAAAAGAAGCCGTCTTCGATTTTCGGGCGACCCCTCGTGGGATGGCGCGTGAGGTCGCGCAACCGCCGACCGAGGAAACGCCGTGCAATGGACGGGAAGGTCCGCTGCTCATGCTAGGCTGCTTTTAGCTTCGAAAGCACCCATGTTACCTCCTGTTCACTGCGGTTCGCTCGCAGCTTATCGATATTCAGATCATCATCAGCATCGTCGTCGCCATCGTTATTGGAAGAGAAAACGTGAAGACGCCTCATCACCTTTGACCCGTGCCAATATGACCAAAACCACCGCGAGGTTGTCTGCGGCAAGCAACCCATCATCTGGACGAGCCGGAGCTGGCAAGGAGAACAACAGGAAACGGCATTGCCCAAGAGAACTCATTCCGATTCAGATTCCAAACTTCCCCACCTAGCGAACGTGTCGGACGAAGGCGCCAAACTTTTCGACCCACATTTGGGAAGGGAGACAATCGGACGATCTGAGGTCGTAAATAAAGTTGCAATTTTTCAAAAACGTTCCCTTCTATATCTGTGTGTATATATATGTACTGTTTTTTTCGGTACGCCTCATACTCGTGGTCGGTCTCGTTCGTTGGCGTAATCCGCAAGAGACATCGACGTGAGTCATTTTTCACGATTTTCACTGCGGCCCCAACTAAGGGCGTTCTCCTTGCTCGCTTCCCCGATCGCAGTAGATCGGCTGCTGCTTCTTAAGGTGACGCTCTACAGTCCACTGCGGTGCGGTTGAAGTAACGAATGCGCCGCCGACGCTTGGTCAGGAAGACACCACTCGCCAGATCAGGGTATAGTTATCCCACCAGCAGACATTCGGCATCCGTCAGGATTAGGGAAGTCGAGACGAAACACCGGTCGTGGGTGGGTGGGGCGATAAGAATTCGAGAGTTCGGCCGTGGAAATCGGCCAACGACAGAGAAGGCCCTCCCGGGGGCCGAGGAGCCCGGTCCGGTGTTCACTGATCTTCGCCCCGATCGTAACGCGCACTGCGAGCGAGCCACCCTCGTCCAGTTTGTTTTTGGTGCGGAATTCACCGCAATTCAAGGGACTGCTTCCCCATGTGGTCAGGTGAGCAAGGTGGCTCTGGAGCGAAATTGAAGAAATTGTTGAGTTCCCACAGCCGTAGGCAAATTGATCCAAATTTGAAAACGGCAGCGACGCCAACAGCTCAACTTGGCTCTCGTGTATGTGCGGCAATGTAAAATTCGTTGTTCGAGCAGCGGCAGCGCAGAAACACTCCCCTTCGGAGCGCTTGCAATGCCGACATAGTGTTGTCTTCGCTTCTCGCCTCCGCCTCATCAAAGCACATTTCAGCTGTTGCCTTCCGGCGCTCGATTCGTGTCTCTCGCCCAGATCGCCCCTCCACTTAGCGCCACCCTTAATTTCCATGTCGACTCCGAGAGCTATAGATCATTGCAACCGTCGAGCGCTCACTCTTCACGGACGCTTCTCACTCGGCCCATCTGATCGCTCAATACCGTTGCAGGGAACGACTCCGAGGCTGAACTTACCGCGAGCGAACCCGCGCAACATCCGACGACGCGGAAGATCCAACGCGCCCGGCGGTGTTGCTTCGCTGAGCCAACCTTAATGGCAACAAACACTTAGCTCTTGACAATCGAATATTTGTGTTTTTGTCAGTTCGCTTGATCGCTCGTCTGCTCACTCGACCGGATGCTCCAGACGCAAGAAATGGGGGGAGCTCGACCGCCACCGCCGCAGGGAAGAAGATGCACTGAGAACGGCGGCAGCGGTTTTTGTGCGGTGGAAAAGTCGGATCCCAAAAAACTTCGACCTGGTCGCTTACCACCGTGTCGTTCGTTGACAGCCGGCTGGACGATCGGCGCTGCGGGGTTAACAACGTTTTCTCATCCGCTGAGTCCCCGCCCGCCGCATGGACTCCGAATGGGAATTTCGCGATGTTTCCGCGTTTCTCTCCTTGCTGCTGGCGACTTCCGAGCGGGACTGATTGACCGATCATTTGGCCACATCCGCGACCCTCGCAGCTCTTGAAGCCTATCCCCGGAGCACTCGACAAGGCTCATCGAGACGATCGGCAACGATTCTCGAAAGTAGCAGACGACACCGAGTTCCCGGCCGTGCTCAATGATGTCCATTTCAAACATCGAGTTTTGCGTCCTGATCCGAGTATGTGGCGGGATGCGTTGAACCCTGCGCCTGAATGCGGCTCGTCGTCGCTCCCCAATGGAATCTCTCCTTTTTGTTGTGGGGTGGCCGGAACGCAGATATGATACGAACCCTGAACCCTTGGCACGCATTCCCGACAACTTCCAATGAACTGAAGGCCGAGCATGAGCTGCTGAAGTCAAATCCGGAGATGCTCCGCCGGAATTGATGCTCCATTGCTGGTGTGCGTTTCTTTTCTCGTCTGAACCATTAATAATACTTCTGGTCGATTCGCCGCATGACTTCCAAGGTCCATTGGATGGGTCACATCTTGGACACTACATCCTTCGAGATCGCAACTTGAAACACCATCCCCGCTCCGCGGGTTCTGGCCATCGCGACAGACAAATGGATAGACTCCAAATCATCCAAAAGAGTGCCCGGAAGATTCCTGCGTGAATAAGAGCGTCCTCAGAAAGCCGGGGCCGCCGAAACCTGTGGCTCGAATGCAAGAGCATCCTATCTGTATCCCGCCAAGACGGAAACGAGAAGCGTCCGAGCGGGGATCATCTCCCTCTGACGCCACCTGCGATCAAAGAAGATGTCGGATGTGATATTGTAATATGATTAGGGAATTTTCTTCATCTTTTGTGGCGGCTCGCTATCTGGGCGAGCGATCGACGTTTCCATCGCAATTAAACGGTCGTCGAGTGGCCCGGCGACGCAGAGCCAAGTGAACACCGTGTCAAGGAATACTGTTTCAGCAATTTCTGGCTTCTGATGCGGAGAAAATTGTCCATTAGCCTAACGAGAAGATCGGGCAGCTCAACGATCCATCCCGATGCTTGTCCACCCGCCAAAATCCAGACGGCTTTCGGTCGGCTGTCCCTTTGATCGCTCACTTAGTCTGGGAGACTGAGTTACCAAAGTTTGCGCAGATAACTCCTCGCTGGAGGCGTTTTCCAACCAAATGCTCAGATTCGTCGCATTGATGGCAAGACGGGCTCGCATCGTCCGAGGAGAAGGAACCCAGAAAACGCCTGATCCGTAGTCCTTCGGAAATCCAAGCCATGTGTCGCTCCTGTTCGTGAACGTTAACCCCACAAACCTCTGCGAGCCCCTTGGAAATTTCCTCAAACGTTTCCGAGACGGTGGGACGGCTCGAGCGCGTGAGGTCTCCAGCGTCGGATACGAAGAAAATTCAGCGGCGTCCGCACAGAAGCTCCGGCCCGCCTAAAGCGAGGAGGTGAACGGCTTCGCGGCAATTAATCATCATGGGAACGCGCTCCGATGAATCAGTCCGACGCCAGCAACTTGACGCACAGACACTGATCGCCTGCCAGCGACCCTCCGCCGTAGCTCTCAACAGTTTCGTCTGTTTGCTACTTTTGAGTTACAACAAACAGCCGCAACAAAGGCGACCGCGGTCCGCGCCGAGAAGGACGCCGCTGCGCGGACCGAACGGCCCTACAAGTATTCTGAATCCGCTGCCACCCACCCACTCCGGGCTTTGAAATGGAAATTCCGCAAATTTCGAGTGCCATAACGGCACCTAACGGTCGAGCCGTCCCACAGAAACTGTGGCTGCTGCAGTGCCGACGGTGTTGACACCGATCGTTCCGCCCTGGGAAGACTATGGCGGCGACTGCAGTTTGACTTATCTCCATAAATTAAAATACCACCCCCATCAATACCTTTATGTTTCTGTTCATCTGTCCGGGCCTCTGCGTGTCTGAGTGAGGCTCCGAGCGTGTGCGTCGCTCGTCGTCATCCTCGTCGTTCACCTCGTAGTCGTCGTCGTGGACGTCGATGTGAGCCGTGGCTGCGGCAACGGCAGCAGTGAGTGCGCACAAAAGGCCTCGCGGTCTTCTCTCCGTTGAGTCCCTGCTCGACCAGTCATTGAAATGCAAAATCTGTTTCGGCGCTCGCTGGCGGACGGGCGGGCGGCACGCACCGAAATATGTTTTTTGCGCGCGAGCGAGGGAGTGCGCGCAGCCTGTGGGCGCTCAGGCTACGGCGGCGTCGGAGACCATTAGCAAAAGAGTTGTCGATAAAGTCGATTCGATTCGGGGAGCCAACCCAATGTGATACGAAAGCACCATGAGAACTCTAGACAGAAGAATAGTAAACGAAAGAGCTTTCGGTACTAACTCCGACAACCATTGCAAACCAGCTCCTTGATACGGTCGTTATTGTGCAGCGAATGTGCTTCGTTCTTGATATTTCTGTGGTAAAGAGTATTCAGATACACGTCTGTGTTATTGTCCAGAAGATTTACTGGAAGTCCCAAGGAAGCTTCAACGAGCTGCGCCAGGCCGAATCGAGAACCTTGTTTGAGCTGCCGTGTTTTATATTTTGTTTTCCTGCAAGATCGGAACGCAATTCGAAAGTTTTTTAGGGCTGGGCGCTCGCTGCAATCAGCTCGGAGCCGATTGAACCGCAGCGATCCCGCGTATGAGAATACTGCCTCCGATGACTATGTATCGGAAACTTTGACGCATGATGGATCACCTCGGGAAATGAATATAACCACGAGGAATCTCCCGCTCCCTACTCGAAGTCGGAGCTGAGTGATTGACAGGACTCTTCATGCGAGAAGCCGTTCCGACGTACCCCAAGATACGTTTGAGCTCGAGGAATTTCCGATCCAGTCCGACTGTGAGGATGGGAACAGTTAGGTTCCCGTCGAAGGAGCGCGAGTTCGTGTCCGAGATAACGATCGTCGGCGGCTGGGAAATCCGACAGACACAGCGGCGGTGACGCTCAGTATGAGCGGGAGAGATAACTTCGCGTATCGTTCCGATCAGACAGAATTCACTTCTCTTGTCTCGCGAACATCAAAGGAGAAAGAGGAAAACGATCAGATCAGATAAGCGGCGTAATCCTTCGAAACGGCAAAGCCACTTTCTTGAAACGAGCGAAATGAAGTTCGAAACGCATTTCACTCTTGAAGGTCTGCCTTTCCACAAACGGAGGGTCCGATAAAGCAGCGGGCTCGTTGACGACAGCGGCGGCTCTGGAAGCACGCGAGCGCAAACGTACCGGGAAACAGCCGAAATTTTCAGCCTTGTCAAGTTTTCTCCCATTCCTTGTTTTTCGCACGCAGGGGAATGGCGACTGGATCTACAATATTCGGACGAACACTAGCTCGTTGGGGGACCGCCAGACGAAGGCTCGAGCGACGCGGCCCAGGAACCCAGTGGCTCCGCAGAATCGAACCGCAAAACGGAGCCCCATTCCTCAGATACTCCGAATTTCTCCCAAGACTCCAGGAGTTCCCATCGGGAGCTCCGCAAGTCTCACAGCTAATCGGAGACGAACACAACGACTCCCGGAACGAAAAAGCGCTGTTGTCGCGGATTCTGATCATTGCAATGGGCAACGAACCACTGTTAGGCAATAAACGTATTATCGTAAAAAAGAAAGAGGAAAACTTCGTCAGTCAGAAATAACTCCTTCAGTTCCAGATAGTCGAACGCTCGCTCGGCCGAAGCAGACCGATAGACATTGCAGATAAAATCTCCTTAATAGTCTCCCGCCCCCTGAGATACGTTCGTCAGTCAGTGAGGCGGTCAGACAGTTCGTCATCCTGTTGCCAGCATGCCATTCAATCGCCGGCAAAGCGTGCAACGGCTATGGCGGTCTTTCGAAGTTTGTACTATGTAGTATATTATCCACATCACCCAAGGATGCGTGGCCGAATCTTTCCCTGCGAAAGTTTGTTTGACGCAGAGACGGGCGGAGAGCTGTTTCCGCGACTTTGAAACAGCTCTGATCGCCCGAGCGACACGGGAAACATATCTAAGGATCCAGACGAACGGTCGCGACTGACAATACGCGACGAGTTCAAGCGGACTAGTTTCTTTTCGTCTTGCGTCACCATACAGTCGCCGAATATGCGGAGCCGCAGGTCTATCGACATTTACCAACTCGCGGACGGATTTCGGGGTCGTAGCCAACACGCGGAGCAAATGACTCTGACATCCGTTTTCAGCGGAGTTCATCAAAACAAAGCCGCCTTCTCCGAGGTGGTCTGACACCCGACCCCTGAATCGGCGGTAAGATTGTCGTCAGGCACGTAACTGAACGGAAGGACCGACGCACGCACGCACGCTCGCCCCACTGAGCGCAGTGATTTCAACCTCGTATCGCGGGGCGGACGTTCTTCACGCTGCCGCTCCCATTGTTCGATATGCCTGAATTTCCTTTCCTAGCTTTGCGAAAAGAAAATAGCCGGGACGCCACCAGATGCAATGAAACGGAGCCGGAACACCGCACCGGTACAATGAATGATTCCATTCCACTTTTTTTTTCATCTCGAGCTTATTCAGTGACAGATGCAGTATCTCGGGGACGACCGCGCCGGATTATTTATCGTCGAGCAGCTCCAGATCGGCGCTGTTCCATGACATGAGCTGTCCCGAACCCATTCTGATACCCAGAGAGCCCCGGCCTACGGAGCGCTCTTCATGTAGGACTCAAATAAACTCGTCGTGTTCGACATGCCACCGGGAGGAGTAAACCAAATTCTCAACCACTCGGGAGAAAATTGATTGATGTTCAGTTAGCCTTATACGACGTTATTCCGAGATTCGGAGGCATGACTTCCGCCTCGGGTTGGCTCGACGGGCGGAAGGAACACGGTCCTCATACGCCGTTTATCCGCGTCGAGTGTCATGTCTCCAAGTTTTTATGATTTCATGTTTTTGTGTCTCTCCTCGTACGTGGGGCCGTCCAGCCGACCGCGTGACCGTTCTCTCTCCCATGTATGAGTGAGTGAGTGCGCGATATTCGAATAAGTCAGATAAGATCTCGCAGATGACGACGCAGTACCGCTCGTTGGCGAAGTTGCCGTAGCAGCGTTTTGCGTTAACGGGGAGATTTTTCATTTTCAGTTCTCCGCCAGAGTTGCTCTCTTTATCGGTGTCTCGGCTCTTTGAAGTCGATTGACCGGCCGGTGGGCTTCCGTGGTGACACTTAATAGCGCTTTGTGGCTATAATAAATTTTAGACATTGATCTTTATCTGTCGCTTCCCGGAGTCGGCCGGCCTGCAGTGCGTTCGTCCGTCATTCCGTTGTGCATTCTCGCTCGCTGCGATTTTCTCCTCTGATTTTTCACTCTTTATCTCTTCTCCGATGGAGTTGTCGAGTCACCGATAGCGAACGAAAGCACCATTTAAATTGTTCCCATTCAATCATTATCGAACTCTTTACGTAGATGGATGAGTCACCGCCGGATCCTCGTCTTCGCTAGAGTGGAAAGTTCTGGGAGACAGGAGATCACAACCGACTACGATGCTGATCGTGACGCGATAATCATCATGAAGGCTCGAGTGACGTGGTTTTAATTTCATTCACTTATTACCTTTCTTCTAAGGATTATCGCTAACGACACTATGCGAGAGCGAATAAGTAACGAATGTTCTTCACTGGACAGTTGGATTGCGCGCGAGCTATTCATGAGGTGCTTTCGATGCAACGAGGCTCCGTTTGTATGCCTGCTCCAACAATCGATATGTAAATCAATCCATCGACAGGAATTCAGGAGCATCGGCAAACGAGCAGACTCCCAGTAAACGGATGACTTTGCCAGCCGAGGAATCGAACCGAATTCGTTAACTGGGAGAGCTCGTGGCTTCCAAAACATCGTCGTGGCCTCGCGGATATAGCGCTCGGATCTTGAGAATTCGCATTTTCAGTGAGCTTCGGGATTCAATGAGAAAACTGATTAGTATAGGTTGATGAACGGATCGTTCAACGTCGACTTACCTCTTCCGAGGTCATTTGCATGAGTTTTTCGTAATTCGGAGGTGCCAGGGTTGCGGCTTCCTGGGGTCTGGAGCGCGTTGTCAGCACGGAATCCAGTGCGACGCGTGGATTTCCTCTTCCAGCTGTAATGAAAAACAGGCGTCGTAATCCTCAACTCCACCTGATCCTCCACTCCGAGGAAACCCCGCCGGCTTGCTGATGGAAATCCGACTGCTCGCATGGCTCGCTTCGGCAGCCCGGAGTCATGGGTGTGACTGGGAATTCGTTCCTTTTTTCTTCAAATCAATCATGATGACATCGAAAAAATGTATTTTGCGGGGGTCCTCTAATTCTGGGATTCTGGCTCGTTCGGGTGCAGTCAGGAGGGAAATCCGCCTCAACGAGCTACGTCGAGACAGAACCATTCCGGACTATTCGATTATCCGGACTCTAGTCTGCATTGCTCTCGAAGGACGAGAACCTTTCAGGGCCTGAAGTTTCGGTCCGGATGAGCGGTGGTCCGATTAACAGGTGATACCGATAGCGAACTCCACCGTACTTTCACAGAAGGGGTTAAAAACACAGAGTGAAAAGTTCAACTCGGGACATTCGGTCTTCAGAGACTTGTGCACGACAGGACCCCGTAGACAGCTCCTGGAGCGCTCCTTCCTTTCCGGAGACCGCCAAGAATCGGGTGATCAACAGCCTCGCCAGGAGTCGAAATAACTGCCCAGGATCAGTTCCCATCCGCGCAGGAGGAGTGGCGACTTCGGCGCGCGGGCCAGGCCAGAAAAATGAGCGTCGCCCCGACCGGAGCCAATTCTTGATCTTCCCGCCAGCGGGAGAAAGGATTGAGTCCTTACTCGGAAGAGGATCCACTCTGGTCGAAGAATAGCAGGATACGACGAGGATGACGCGAAGGAACGGCAAGAATGAGAAGAGACGAATGACTTCCCCGCCTGACCGAGCGACTGATGGAACGCGCGCCTCCGAAAGGCATTGATGCTCGGCGACGGCTACGGTCAATATTGAACAGAATTATTGACAGTTTTGAGAGAAAAGCGGGCCGAGAACGGATGGGGAAACGTAGTCAACGACAGCGAGGCAGCCAGCATCTGAATGAGACAGGCTTCACTGAGCACTGCAGGGCACGAAGATCTCTGTACGGAGCTCAGCTGCGTTGCTATTCCTACGTTCGTTGAAGATCGCTCCCGCCGCCGCGGCTGCCTACCATTTGCATCTTGACAGAGAGAAGAGAATGCGGCTCGGAGAGGGACGGGCGGGCGGGAGAGCGAGCCGCTGCTTGTCAGTCAGTGGATCAGCGGGGAACAAAACATCTTCTGAAACCTTGATTCAGTCAGCGTTGCTCAATCGAACTCCGACGCTGGCTGCTCAACAACGGCCATCTTCGAACTGACGACTGGGCTCCGAACAGTATTCCGATGTCAACAGTTATTCGGTCGGTCCCGACCAACCCCTTCCGTACAGATGACCGGGCCGCCGCGTGCTCGACGGCGACGAAGGCACATCAGTGTTCCGCTCATGACAAACACCGTGAGCCCCGTTCCCATTGTTGGAGACATCAGAATCTGATTTACAATAAGAGTAATGGATACGTGTTTTGCTTCTTTACGATGGCTCTCCCGCTGCTGAAGTCATTCTGCATCCGAACCGCCGTCGTAGCCGTCGTCGCGTTCACGTCCTCCACGCCCCGGCGCGGAGTCTGTCCCCCGTACTACGGCACCAGCGCTCCGGAACATTAACAGCGACTCAATTTGGCCAGCAGTAATTACAACGTAGTTTATTGATGGTCCATTGTCAATGGTGGGGACAGGAGAAAGAACGGAACAGAGATTCTCAGTGTCCGTGGCCTTTTCGAAAATCACTGTCAAAGAGGAAACCATTTCTCCGTTTTGTCGGGCCGACCGTCGAGCCGTGCGTCCGCGGATCGATTCGCTGACGGACCGGTGCCCGACTACAGTATCATTGCAAGCTTGGAACCGGTTCGGAACAGTCCGATAGCGGCGACCGTAAACATTTCCAACTCTCAACAGCCGATACATTATTCAATGAGTGCCGTCCGATACCGTTCGCGAGATAAGCGCGACGATTCAATGATTCGTTAACCTGAGAAGTCCCTGTCGACTATTGTTGCGCCGAAGGAATCGTCCAAATGGTCAGATTTCCGGATGATTGCGCGCCGAGTAGATCCAAGACTGTATCAACTGCGGGATGCTGGCCCCAGGATCTGTTCGTGGGAATGAATTCGGTTCAACGGGATCTGTCAAGGCTGAAACGAGGGCGAGCTCCGCGGCTAGACCGTCAAGACGAGCAACGATCGATGGACCCCCTCCTTAATGATGGCGTGCAGCGCACGCAGCTCCCCATTCCGCCCTCTGGGCGATACATCGATCTCCGAGAATCAAAAAGTAGACAGCTGGGCGGTCAGAGCCGTGTTTGCGGCAAATAAGCGAGAGAGCCATTCTCCGATATTTGATTCCGCAGGGAACTGTTGACGAATGTAACGAGAAAGAGCGCTGGAAGCCGACAGAAGATTTCGAGACGGGTGGCGGCGAAGGGAGCAACGCGTACAATGTACGTGTGAATTGTAATGACACATCGTGGCAACTAATCGTCGCCTTCCCTCCGTTCATGTTCTTCGAGGCATCGCCACGCCCAACGTCTCGACCGGAATGATCTCATGCCCAGCGTGGAGAACGCTACAGCGGATTTGCGTCACTATATGGCTGTTCCGAATTGCACGTTGAGCGACAAGATGCCGAGTGCGATCCGCGCGTCGACGCCATCTGGGGAACGCTTCCCATAATTCCCAGTCGGTTCGGTCGTGTGCCTCAGGTAAGAAGCAGAGCGCATGTGCCGTGTTCTGACACCAAAAGCCGTCACTCTGCGAACGGCCGGATGGAGGCGGAGGAACTGCAATGTTCGATGTGCGGTCACCTTCCGCCACCTATCGAGTTTGATGGCGCAAGTTCAGAAGTGTCCAACAAGATCGGAGAGAAAAATTTGAAGTACCCCCAAGAATGGCTCTGACTTGGCCACCGAAATTTGCGGCTCATTTGATCGAATTTGAGCACAAAGTGGCAACCGATGGCAGGTGTCAAAATCGAGCGGTGAGGCACGAGAATGCGAAATTACATTGATTTTACAACTGAGATTGGCAAATTGCCGCGTGTTATTGCTGGCTATGTTTTGATTTCGAAATTAACAACCACAACAGTGGAGCTGAGCTCGGACCAAGTGTAATCTTCTTCAGACTGTGTCAACCCGATGTTGCAGTGACGCTGAGCTGTGGTAGGTAACAGGAAGAATGTAACGAGCCCAATCAAAAGTGTCAGCGGTCGGCGTCCGAGCCAGGGGACGAATCGAACTTCCCGAGGATCAAAGGAGAACGTGGCACTTCAGCTGGCTCAGCGGTCAAGTGGTATCAACGACATGAGATGTGTGAAGTAGCATCGCTTCAATCATTGATTTCCTCTGCGTTGTGGCCTCAGTGTTGAAGTGCTATAATTTCATTTACCGCCACCGTTCTCCTTCTTGAAGCCCCGATTTTCTAGAAGAGTTCGCACAAACCACGGTACTTTGTCCCAAAGCCCGGCGCTTTCCGGTCAATTTCGTTTGGTGCCACAGGATGGAGCTTGCGCTTTGGTTTCAGCTAAACAGCGCTTAAGCCTCTCCCCGGGCAAACAACAAAACAGCAGAAGTCACTGCAGGGTTCTTCGGATTCGTCATCATCGGCATCTCTTGTCGCTCGGACGGACATCGTCGAGAGGAGTGTTGTCGCTAAGAAGTCATCGTTCGAATACAACGTTGTTGGGAGCAACCCATCATTACGTTTTGCCATTAGATTATTCTCTGTTTTCTCCAGTCGCCGAGTTTCTGTTGGACCATCTTGGTGTAGAAAGCGAAGCCAAGAAGCAACCTGCAGTACTCGGCTGAGTAAATTTTGATGTCTAGAAACTCTGTTTACATCGAAGCTCCTCTCAATATCATCTTTGGTAGGAAGCTCCATTAGATTCGAGGGCTACTGCTATCGAGTGAGCCCTCGATCGGCGCGGACCAGTGACTGCAGCCTCCAACCACCGCCAGTACCCGCTATCATAATGGAGATTTCGTCGATCCACCGCCGTTAACTATTGATTCTAGAAATTCGCAATTCGTGGCTCGTTCACAGGAGCTTTTCAACTGCTGATGGACTCCGGGATGAACTCCCGCGGAAGAGCCTCTCTGAGTCTAGTGAGACTGAGATAACTTAGATATTTCTTAATCAGGGAGGTTGTTCAAATCCAGATGTCGAGTCGTTGTGTTCGGCAGCGCATGATCATGCGATTTCAATCAGCGATTTGTCAAAGCATTATTCGAAAGCTCTGTCAATCGCTCCTGATTAACAACCCCGTACGAGCCCCGTATCTGAGAACGTATTGTTTCTCGATGGATACAGAAACGGTCGTTGTCGTAGGCACGCTCGATGGGAATCCGCGATGCAATCTTCTATTTTTCACTGCTCGCCATCGGCATCGTCCTCTTGTACGCGAATTTCATTAAGAGCCCGAACGCTGTTTGAAAGTTGTCGCGTTCCTCTCATGGAACCTATCACAATTGAATAAAAAATACTGTCGTTACAATGCTGAAGCCTCCGATACACCGCGAGACATGTTACGATAGAGATAATTTTATCTGTAAAGTAATCTACGAACTTTTTTATGCTTCGAACGATTCCGGAGGTATTATTTTCCGCTGAATTTTATGAGGAGATTGGCCAGCTTGATGTGCTCGCTGGCCGGAAGAAGCTACCGAGACGTCGACAAGATTGTCACGTTTTAGGTACCTCGCTAGCCGCGAAAGGAAAAACTGGTTCGATGAGAGAGGTCTTTCGCGGTAAGCCGGGCGACATCGACATTCTCAACCTCAGATCAGAAGGGCGCAGTGCAGCCCTTGAGTGTTGAAAACTCCGCCTCGAGCACTCGTTGTGTCCAATGTGGTGCTTCCAACGGGAAAACCCCTCCTCCAACGCGTGGGATATGTCATTATCTAATCAAAACCCCCTCAGCGTTTTACATCACGAGATCCGGCGAGCCGAGCGGGGTCGAAGCGAGGGGGGGGGGGGACGCGCGCGTGTCTAACCCTTCGAAGCCTCGATTCCTAGACTAGCAGCGGATGTAGAGCAATTTTTTCGAGCTATTTCACCTCCCTCTTTTTTACCCCTTTCTTTGTCCTCTGCGCTCACTCATTCAGTCGGTTGCTTTCTGTTTGAAATGGAGAATGTTTTAACCCGAGCAAGCCGCTACCGCCACCGCCACCCCCGCAAATAAGAATTCCATTGAAGTGAAGGGGTTGCTTGCTGGCTCACTCACTCGCTCGCGCACTCACTGCATCTGTCTCGGCGAGCAGCCAGCCGAGCTGAGGGAGAAACAGTGCTGCAAGGACTACAATGCACGCCAGACTAGCGCGCCATCCATGTCTGCACAATCCTTAGCTTAGCTTGGATTCAGGAGCCTTTTTTTCGTCGATGCCTCCAAAGTGATGCTTAGTCACTGGAGTTGCACCCACGAGCCGTATCTTCGTGGTTCTCGTTATCGAGTCGTCTGGACTCGGAGCTCCCTCGGTCTCCCGACAAAACGGTCGACTTATGCATAATCGATTTCGCGAGCGATTTCTCGGCATTCAACGCGACGCTAACGGGGTTCCGGAAACTCAATCGATCAACGGGGAAAATGCGGAACATCCGAGAGACCCACTCGATCCCGCGCAGGCCTGCATTTGCAAACGCAGCCAGAAGCGCCACACCCTTTTCGAGCCCGATCGGCGGTCGTGGACTCTCGATTCAGTTCAATTCCTAATTCTCTCGCACTCCCTTCCTCGGTCGGTCGATCGGTTGTCTACCGCGAAGCACAACATGAATCCAGGACGGAAGTGGAGTCCTCATCGAGTGAGTCCGATCCGACCAGTAGCTAGCGGCTTTATTTGTTCTCGGAAGGAGCAAGGTTGTTTAGAAGAAGGCTTTAAACAAGACGAAGTGCGCTCGACCCGCTGCAGAAGCCGCACGAGCAGCAAGAGTGCGGCGCGAAGCGAGCAGGGATGCATCCACCCCCTCAACATTACCCGAAGGTCGGCGGATATCCTTTGTCCGCAGAAGCTCCTGAGCACCTTCGATAGGTGCTTGCCTGGATGAGTTGCTTGTTGTGTTGTACCGAACGACCGCGGAAGGACTGACTGACTGTCGAATTCAAGCCATTGTGCACTCGCCGTGCCCAACCAAAGTTGTTGTGCATCCAGAGGTCGTGTAGTGTGTGAGCTCGCTCGCGCGCGCGGGGGTGTATTTTGTGCTCCGGACGGGTGTCCTTGGGCTTTGCGCGGCATTGTACTGCGGGATCGTGATCGTATTGTTAACGTCGCACGCGTACGTTAAGTGCCAGCCTTCCTCCATTCTTTCTGTGCCAAGCATGGGAAGCTGTCATCTGAATGGCTTGATGGTGGAATTGCAGAAGACCGGGCGATATTTTGCACAGTCAATGGGATCCGGAAGAGCGGAGCAACGCCTCACAAACTCGAATCGCTCCGGGAATCACCAGGTCGACCAAGCACGCATCCGCCGGCCTAGATCCCGGAAGACGTTCCTGCGTGAGGGAACATACCAGGGTGGGCGAACACGGCGTGCATGAAATTTCCGGCAGCTCCTCGTTGGGATAGCGATCACTAACTGAAAACTTCGGACTCGGGGTGGGTGAAGATCAGAGTCTCGAGCAGAACTCGGGGGCAGCCGGAGGAAAACTCGCTCCTCTCCCTCCTGGACTCAGCGCAGGTTCTTGGGTCTCCGTCATGTTCGATACACTCTTGATAGTACCGTTTAATGCAGAGCTCAGGAGAGTAATTCGCGCGCCGCTGTTTCATTTTCTAAGTGGTGGTATAATGGAGCTGACAGAAGAAAAATTCTGGCCGAAAGTGAATTTCGAGTCGCGCTGGTAGCGAGCAGCGTCTAGTAATGTTCACTGCTTACGACACGTATCGTCGCGTCGGGCGAATTTGATGGCCTGAGCGAAAAGTGGGGGATTTCCTAAGACAAGGAAAGCTCACAGCTTCCGCCCACGCCTTCTTGCTGGCGAACCTTCCTAAGTCTCAATTAAGATGCGCGGAGCAGCGGAACGGACATTCGGTTGCTCGGTCAGACATGCAGTCCGTGCCGCCGTCCGTGCGTCGATCCTGAGGCGACCGACCAAAAAAAAGTTGACTCATCTTTCTGCTCCGGCTCTCTCACTGGAAAGTCGGAGGACTTCTTTGTGTGTGTATTTTCCACGACGTAACAACCCAAAATTAACTGCTTTACTTTTCATCTTGGCGTCTTCCTCGTGTCAATTATTCAAGCCCTGCTTCAAACGTTCTGACTTTGGTGAAAGCAGCGGGAACAAAATCGCAAGGATGCAATGATTTCGAACGCTCCGGATGTGGACGGACTGGATCGTCAGGGAATCCGAAGTTGAAGCCGTATTGGTACAACCTGGTAAGACGGTCTCGAGCGGGAGGTCAGAGCGCGAGCCGACAGCTGACTCAGGTCGAATTCATGTTTCCTGTGGAACCCGTTCGAACGTTCCCAGTCGGAGCTGTCAAGCCCTCGAATTTCGGGTGAATTGGGTGGAATCCGAGTGAAAATCCGACGAAGTCGCCGTGAAGCTTTCACTTCACGGACGGGGACTTGTGGCTGCCGGTTCACGTTGTTGACTCCGGTCACGGAGCGGGCTGGCTCCGTTATAGCAGTAAAGGTGAGAGGCACTCGCGAGAAGAAGTTGAGCCGGAGCATCGCCGTCCGAAATAAGTTCGCCAGTTAAAAAGGCCAAGGTAAGAAGCGAACGTAATAAAATCCCTACTTCACGATCTGCAATTTATCTACGAAACGGGGTGATAATCAAAGCTTCGTCGATAGGGAAGCGCGGAAGTGCTTGCGAGGGATCGATCGATTACCCTTGGTAAAGCCCGAGTATTCTTTCGCGAACGAACCGTTCGTAGAGTTGAAGATGAGCGCTCTCATCGCGGATTGCGTGAGCCCGCGCTCGATTCCCTCATTCCTTCAGATGAACTCATCTGGCCGCCCGATCCGTCCGGAAAGAATGCGCTCATCGCTCCGTGTTACTCAGGCAGCATCTTTCTCATCAATGAGCTTATCAGATAGCGTTCCTTCGTTTCTTGCCGAGTTGCTGGATAGCGTCATTTGCATTGTTCATGTTCGTCAATCCACTTCACCTCTATCGCAGCTCCCTTTCCCCGCTCATAAAGTCTGGAGGTGGTAAGGTGTGGCCACGCAGCTGTGACTTCGGGCATCTTCTGTTTCTTCTGTGGGTAAACGATTCCCTGGGAAGCTCCCACGGAGTGGTCGATAGCCGCGAGCCAGCCGACCACTTTGGACTTCAGCTTCAATCTCCCAGGACTGTCATGGGTCAGGAGATCTCCGTCAGAAGACGAGAGATGACGAGCCGACGGCCAGACGCGGAGCGACTGACTTCGAACGGAAATAAAACGAACGGAACGGAGAAAAACAAATGAGCCGAATGACGGTCGCCGACCATAGGAGCGGACAACGCCCGCAGAATGAGATTGACATTGGACAACGTTACATGTTGGACAATATGTGCTTAACTAAATGACACCACCAGCAGAGGACATTACGCGACGGAATGTATTTGTTCGGGTGTGAATGCCGAAAGAAACGCAACTGCAGTAGCAACGGCAGGAAGCAGCGGCGGCGGTTGTGGCGGCGGTGGTGATCGAATCACTCACGAACGACGGTCCATTCGCACTCTGCCGGTCGCAATTCCCCCCGTCCTTTGGATATCGCTGCCTTAAGGTAGAGCCGGTATCGCTTTTCGTTCAGTGCTCCCCTCCCGGTCAGAACATTTGATGGGTGGCCTGATAGATAAAACGCCAAGTGAAACAGCCCCGAAACAAAATCATTGGCAATCTACGGCGAAGCGCGACTGTTGAGTCTCAACTCACGCGGCCAGAGCGTCGCGGATCCGACGGAGGCAACTTTTTCCGGAACAGATCCATTCCACCCGCGCCGCCGTTGCTCCGACCCGACGAGGCGATTCGGGAGTTTTCTCGGTTCCACGAGACGATTCGAACGAGTGGCGGGTATCAGCTCGAATTTTGACATAATGTTCCACCCTCATGCAAGATCCCCTCTTTGCGATGCCTACGGTGAGTCATCGAAGCCTTTCATAAGCAGGTTGGCAGCCCGGCCGCTCGGTTGGTTGGTTGGTCGGTCGGTTGGTTGGCTGGCTGATTCGTTCTATCGTTTCTTCGCGGAGGGCGCCTGTACTCTGTTCTAATGGCTGGCACCGAGCACGCTGATAATAATCGAAAACCCGAAACCCCTTTCTCCCTTGGGCGCAGCAGGGAGGGAGTTCCCGGGAGAAGGGAAAACGCTCCGGAAGACTCGCTCGGAAACTCTGCCGACACTCCCCATAGGTTGTTTCAGCTCCAGTTCGAGACTCGCCGGTTTGGCAGCGCCGCCGACTCGTGATTCTCTATCCTGCACCAGGTGGATCTGTGAGTCGCACGACTCATCAATTTCTCAAGCTCAGGCAGGCAGGCATGCCACACCGAATATGTCAAAGTTTTTAGCCTTGACTCGAGAAGATGCTCCTTCTCCCTCTGTCGGCTCGTATTCGGTCGCTTACTGTGCCTGCCTTCCGTGCAGGGTGGCTGGCTCGTTGGATTCTGTGCCGGCTGTGCCCTCATTCTGATCTGGTAGCCGCACCGGCTCTATCCAGCCAGAGTTGACTGGCTGGATAGGCGTTCTCAGAAGGGAGTACCCAGAGACCCCGATGACGAGCACCTGCCGTACGCGTGGGTCTGCTGCAAGGTTGCGAGCGCCTAACGGATTCTCGAGATCGATTGAGCCGTAGGATCGATCACACCCCTTCGGCTCACCGAAACCGACTCTTCCTCCGCGTTTCTGATTCCACCAACGCGGGGATTCCTTCCATCTGAGAAAGTCGGCTCGGTAGCTCCTTGAAACACCTCTCCTCGAAGGCTCCGAATCGACAGCCTTCGGAGTCATGCGACCCGTTTCAACTCTCGCTCTCTCCATTTTACAGTTAGGTTCTCCGAGAATTTCTACCCATGCGGAGGCGACAACTCCGAGACCCTGACCTAACGTTGCTCACCTGCCGGCACGCGAATGCTCGGCTCGCGATCGAGGAGCACGAGCGCAATCCTTGCAACTGGATCCGCGCTGTCAACTTTGACTTATGACAGAGGAACGAACGAGTAGGCGAGCGAGCGAGCAAACGATGAGCCCGCGATCGACTAGCTGCAAGCAGCTGAACAGCAGCTTCAGGGCGCAACAACCGATTCGACTCAACTTGATTTTGTTGCCTGAGTGAAGATAATGCAAACAGGCCAAAATGACGCAAAAGCTCGGCGAGCGCTCTCCTCTAAATGAGCGAGCGCTGGGAATGTTTCTCCTTTGAGCGTCCTCTCTGTCCAAGGTCGTGAAAGTTTTTGCTCGCAGAAAAGAAACAATCATTAGGACGCTCCGTCGTCGTCGATGATTCATTGGTCGCCGGTCGAGGACGCCGTCTGGGAACACAATAACGTCCGCTCCACTTCGAGTCGGACTGACGCAATCGAAGCCATCGTTGTCGCAACGGGACCTCCTTCATCGGATCATCATGAGGTAAGCGCTCGGCGGCAGACGCAGAAGAATATCCACTTTTGGCTTCTAGTGGGGTTCCGCGCGACAGTCACCCACGGCGTGACCTATCGCCCCCGAAAGATCACGAATACCCGTCCACCCGTGGGGCAGCCAACAGAGCGGCCGTCGGGTCGAGCGGCTAAGCAGGCATTCGACCACGCGGGTAGACATCGAATGTTCTTCTCCGCTGCAGAACGCCAGCTGATCTTCGATATCCGAAAGAGAGAAAAACTTGAAAGCCCCACCGGTGCCTCCCGGACATCGGTCGTAAAACGGACGACGGGAGGTGGGGACAGTTTTCTTTTTTTCGTTCTTCCTTTTCTTTTAATTTAAACAACGACGCACACCGTTCGTCGTGTAACGAGAGAAAGTGGAGACGGTCCAGACCGCGTTCCCGTGTTCGTCCGAAGTCTTCATCCGGAGCCGGGGCTCTGAATCGGGGCCCGAGCACCCTCTTCCAACTGGTCCGCAGTGTTCCCGCTCCGCTCCTCGTCTCGGTCACCAGACAGGAGAATCCCTCATCTTTCTTCCGGATGCAGATGAAGCTGATGCTCGCGATTCGTGAAAAAAAAATCCGAGTACCCGCGTCCCGCGAGTCGGAGCGTTTCTCGAAACGTCCCACGCCGCTTGAAAGTAGCGCACTAAATTGGAGAATGCCCGGCGACGAAAAGGTAAATGCGAGCAACTGTCACGAATGGCCAGTCGTCGCTTCGCGTGAGTATTCCGACAAATTGTAGCCGTTCCTCGAAAGACAATTCGAACCGCACATGGCGGGGAATTTACAACACCCACATCCAGCTCCGTCTCAGCAGCAGCCGAGGGAAGCGAACAGAAAACTCAGCACATGACGAAGTTGAGCTTTCGTCCAGTTTGTTCTTCTGTTGCCCCTCGTCGTCCATCTCTGGCGAGAGCGAGAAACACGTAGAATTAGTCGGACGACTCACTCAAGTCGTAAGCTTTCCCGTCCACTCCCTGAGCCAAATAAAGATTCAGCAAACGAAAACAAGCGATCCTTCGATCGGAGGCTCGCGCTGCCGCGCCGAAGCGATGTTTGATTTCGATTCAGGTTCAGTAGCGAAGAGCAGAGTCAGAAAATCCTCTCGGAAAACGAATGTTCCTCATTATTCATTCGTTTAATTCCGCTGGACTCGCCCGTTCCGCAAAGCACTTTTTGAAAATAATTCACTCTCGCCTCTCTGAGCAGCCGCTTTACGCTACTTCAGCTTCTTCTGTGCTTCTACTGATGCTGTTGAGGTAACTTCCTCACGACGTCGACAGCACTAACGGAATTTTACCTGAAATCGATAAAGACGGAGTCAGATCGGTTGAAATCATGTCTCGAGTAACCCTTATCAATGCTTCGACAGTGGTGATTGTGTGGTAGAGTTTAGTGCAAGCCATGTCGACTTGACGCCAAGCCATGACGCTTATTGAAAAGATAAATTTCTTTCCGCGATTGTTGAAGTTTCCGGGCGACATCCAGAGGTCCTTCAACTTCTCTGATTCACGGCGGATCGTTTCTGACCCGAAAATCCTCCCCGTTTTCGATGGAATGTAGAGCTCCGGGAGCTTTCGACAACCTACGCCTTCTCAACCACATCGTCAGAACAAGTTCTCGGACAAATCTGCAGACTCTACGCTACACGGTATGAGATCAAGTTCAACATGATCCACGACTGCTCGAGACTCGATGCGCGCGTCATCGTTTTCTGGCATGCAAGCCCTCGAGTGAGACCTGCTCTTCGAGATTTAGTCGGGAATCCCTGAATTGAGGGCGGAAAATATCGATTCACAAGTATCGGCTGGAGGATGAGAGACTCAACTCTGTTCGCTGGCGACTTTCAAAGGTTCGATTCTGTATTCTGTACTCGGAGCCAGGTTACACTCGGCTGAGAGTTGAAATCTTCCCTCGAGCGCCGTTCAACGTTTAATGCAGGAAAACGAGCGACGGAGCGGTTCGCTTGTGTGGCCGTTACAAAACTGACAGCGGAGGGAAGAAACAAGAAGATGAAGCTGAAGAAAATGAGAGAATGGAAGTACTGCACGTCGGGCAGGCAGGCAGCGAGCCAGTCAGTCAGACCAGCAACTGAGCAGCTATTGGGGCGTTGACGGACGTGGGCGTCTGGGCTGAAACGCCTCGGAAAGCGAGAACGGAGGGCGTCTACGGGCGGATCTCATCTCTCATGTTGAATCTGCAGGGAGTTCCCAGAAGGGTGTAAGGTAAACGAGACGTACCGAATATACCGCGACACTTTCCATTGCGCTCATGTTCGTCGCTGATTCGCCACCTCGATCACTGACACAGATATTGATCGACCTGTGCGGTGCCGTTAGGCGGACAGTGTATTCAAAGAGGAAACGGGCGGCGAGATTCGCTCGCAAGGACCAGCGGCCAGTCAAATCAATGTTCTCAAATTAATCGAATCTAATTCTCAAAAGTTCGCGCTTCCGCGTCACGGTGCGTCTCCACTCGGCGATATTTCAAGGGTGTAATTGGTTTTTCTCTTCGATTCAACGACTTCTGGTTCTGCGATTCCGATCTGAATCCGAAATTCGCGCGTTACGGCGACAGTTTTCCCGGTGATGCGAAAAGCCCGAAAGGCGTCGCTGGAAAAATTGGAAGCCGTTATACCATCGGTCGTGAACATTGAACGTTCTGGCCGACCCAACAACAAGGGGAGCAGGAGTTTATTTTGCGGAAAAGCTCGCGGGCTGATCTTTCGGAGCCGCACCCTGGCTCGAGTGATCACTTTATTTGAGGAGCTGTATAACGTATTGATTCGAAAGGTGTTGCTGTGTAATATTTCAATGAGAGAAGACTGCCTTGCCCCAGAAACCGGATCTGCCGCCCAGATGAGAGCTCCGTCCGAAGCCAGAGCAGAGGCCGCTCCCATCCCACTACTGTCCACAACGTTTTCATCAACAATATATTTTCTAATTAACTGGCAATCGAACAACCCCCATCGAACCACAAGTCTGATCCGCGACAGTGAGTAGGCGAAGCAATCGAGGGAAGTCATTCCGCGAGAAATTCGAACCCGGAAGGTCTAGGGCGCTCGAGGTGATTTCCTTTCGACTCCTCCGACATAACTCCGCATCGGAAGTCTGGATCTCCGTGACTGAGTTTTCTCAGGACTCCGGATGCCGATTCAAGAAATACAGGATTCCACTCCGGGGAACCTGGGCGGTTTGATTCCATGATGGCGTCACGAATCGAAGGTTGGTGTTCTAAAATCGATTTCTGATTGTTTTCATTCTGCTCGACGCTTGTCCCCGCCGAAAATCCGCTAGCTTGCACCAGAGCTCCACGAGCTTGCTGGTGGATTGTTGTGACTTGACTAACCGGAACGAGCGAGTGAATTCACCAGCGGAAATCAATTCTGCTTCTGCCATCACGACTGGTTCAATAATTTCGGGCTCAATCTTCCCCTGTGGCCTAGCGTGTTCCTCGAGTTCCGAACCAGCTTCCGAGGTGCGACGGTTTTTTCCTGACGTGTTCGCCAAGCGCTGTTCCTGGAGACCGTGGCGGCGACTTGACTTCCAGCACGTTCACGGCTCACGGAACGGAGCAACTACCGCAGCGGCGAGCACGATCGGGAGCCTGTTCAGGCCCTGCCTTCCTTTTTGAGACCATCGAGTTGAGATTCACTACTCATTCATTCCGAGCGGAGCTCAGATTCGTTCCCATAATTGCCATGCCCCAATCTGTCTGAATCGCCCAGGTTACCGATTCCTCTTTTCGTTTTCCTTCGATAAGAGCGAAGCGGCTTTTCCCGTGGCATGGTCGGACACGCATCGATGTTGGCCTGATGTCCGTTGTCAGGTCACCGATGAGACGCAGCACAATTTTTGATTTTTCTCTTCTGCTGTCCCGACCCGCACGAATTGGTTTGTGATTTCGTTGTTAAGTTTTCAATAAACCCAACGACAACATGAGCAACAGAAAATGGTCGAGGAAAATAACGAGAAGAAAAGCACACAAAGACTGTGTGTCCAGGCCACCGTTCTGACAACTGTGGGAACTCGAGCGATTTTTTTTCTCTCCGCCGAGTCGTCTTCTCGCCGTCTGCGTAGACCAGGAGAGAAACTCTCGATTCAAACCACGAAGTGAACTGGTGGACACAGATTAATACGTCACGTCGCTTATTCCGAGTCGTGAGGACGAAACAATTTTCCGATCAGAATAAAATTGAGATGCCGAAAGAGCACAGATCCGCGGTGAAGGCTCGGAGTACAACGACTCTATGTGCGTTCTTCTGTCCATCTGTCAAATAGACTCCGGCGACCGGGGCTCGTACAAAGCAGCTCTCTGGTGAGGACTGTTGAAATATGCATTACACAGATAATTCGGCTCGTCGGCACTTCTCCAACGCAGAGCTGTTCGGAGTTGAAGATGGCGCAGACAAGGAAGCACCGCCGGCGGGCGGCGGGGCTAGTCGGCAGAATGGCTGGCCGCGCCACGAGCAGTGGCACTGGCAACAGAGGAAGAGGTCTCGGCGATATCTCAGATGTGAAGAGGAGAAAAATTTATGAGATAACGTCGAAAAATAAAGGAAGCAAAGATTCCTCAAATTCTTCGATGCACCTCGGACGTTATCTTGAGCGGGCTATCTCGCCTCAGCGCGCCCTGTCATTCGGCTCGCTGAAGTTTCTTGTTTGAAATATGGCAAATCAATCTCCACCGCAGCTTTTGAGTGAAACGATCTCATTAGGGCTCCACTGAGATCGTTCAAGTGACGTTATTCTAGTTTATGAGTCGGGAGACGAAGTCTCGCCGAAGATGCTCTCATCGACGGCCATGGAGGTACCTAAAAACCTCGAAAAGTTCGCAGGCTGCCCTGGGACTTTCGATCGCCCCGCTCAGGAAGAGCTTTGGAGATTAGTTCGCATTCGATTCTGTTTTTCTCGAATTCCAAATGCTCAACATTTCTCTCCCAGGGGATCAATACGAGCGAGGTCATACTCGAAGCCCGAGATGAGAACTTGATCTAGTCACGTGGAAGAATCCGAGGAGTCATCCAATGATTTCCTGCGCTGGTTTGATGAGTTCATACTCTGGGCCCGGAATCAGTTTCTTGATCTTCAATTTTTCCGTTTTCTTCTGTGCGGTGGCATACGCCCTTCAGTCGCAGCGTCGCTGGATTCAGTAAAGGATCCCACGCCCTTCTCCACCCGCCCGACTCAAGGCCTTGTAGCCGATTTGCTGAAGAAGCCCCGCAGAAAACTCAGTATGTTCGGATGATTTCTTCATTCCATGTCGTATTGAAACTTCGAGATTCTGCCAGCCTCGTACATCCTCACTCCTCTATCTACTCGTTACTTCGAAGCTTACGGATCACCGTTCACAGTCGCTTTTGGTTCGTCGCTGTTTTTGAATCCACTGTTCGCCGAATGACCATTGTGGCGGCGCTTCAGCATCCAACGAAATCGATCGGAGGCGATTTCCCTCTCGATTTCCATCCCGAGAAGAGTTTGTTGACAAGCCTTGTGATTGGGCGTTCAACGTTCAGCTCTTCGCGTGATCTGTCATCGTGTTCGTCGGTCGCTAATTTTTTTTTTAATGGTGATTCAGTGTTGTCAGTCGATCTGATTTGTTCCTCCAAATTATCGCATCCGCTGCTAATGGACCCTTGTTGCGATGACGTTGAATGGACCGATTCCAGCAAGAACTGTCCGCTAATCGTTTCGCGCTTGATACGACACCAGCCGAGCTACGTCCTAATCTACCCTCCGTCAAAGCGCACGCAGCGAGGTATATCTCCACTCCTGACCCTCTGATCCTCGGGTTGCGAACATGAACACGAATTCGCGGACGGGTTCGGAGGTGTGTATCAATGGCGATGGAAGGCGTTCGCGCGGCACCGTGGACGTTCACGCCTGCTCCGAGCCCAGGATGTAGTCGGTGGCAACAGCTGTAATTATCGCTGAGAGTTGCTTTGTTCCGTCGTTGCTGCTTGAAGATGTCGCTCCGATGTTGTCGTTTAGAGAAGACATTGTAGAAACTCGGCAGTAGGTGCGCCGGCAACGAAACCGGTATTCATTAACTCGCCGACTGCTTGCTCTCCCATGCCATATTACACGAACTAAAGGTCAGAACACGACACATAGTGAGGGTTATTGTATTAAAATATTGTACTTCATAAAAATCAACCAATTAATCGCGGCGTTCGCACAGTCAGCTGCATCCACACACAGACCGACTACTATGGCTTCGAAACGACGTCGTCGTCGACAATGTTGTTTCTTTCCACGTTGTCGCCGACGTCGTCGTCCCGACCAGACCAACAACTTGTCTCCCAGCGGCTGAAGGCCGCAGTTCCCACGTTTTTTTCTCGAGCAAAAAATGCATTTTGTTACTAGAGTTAAAAGCGGTGCCGAAAAACTACTACAACAACGGCATGTGTATGATGGACTGATTCGCGGATCCGAGGAAAAACCGAGGAAATTCGGGAAGCGCAACCGCTTCCGAGTTTCCTTGGTAGTGTGCTTCCCTCCGTTTTCCTCGAGTTGACTCTATTAACCATAATACGCCATATTGTCCGCTTCCAGTTAGGGTGGTTTTGGGTCTCTGACATGGTTTTGGGCCCCAGAAGAAGGTAACAGCAAATTTATCTCTCGATAAACTCACGCACTTTCACGACCCGTTCACGCGGCACTCGAACAGAGCTCAATCGGAGAACTCCAGACTCTCCCAACGAGAATTGTCGTATCGAAGTCCCGCGGCAAGAATCAGATAACTCTCTTTGAAAACAATATGGAGCAACCGATCCCCGAAACACGAAGAGTGCTTCCTCTGGATCACGAGAGTAACTGTTCTGCCCACATCGTTCTGCTTCTTGTGGGGTTTCGCAGTTGTCAGTCGAAACGCCGCGGAAAAAGTGAGTTCAATGCTTCCAATGAGCGTTCCGCCGGGCGATCCGTGCATTGTCGAGAAGGGTGGTCGGATGAGCTGGCAAGCTTGCAGGAAGGCAACAAGCTGGTAACCGAATGGAGATGCGCGCGGTTGTAAAACTTTGAGGAGGAATGATTTACCAATTTTGGAGTCGTTACATCTTTTGACCACATTGTAAACTCGTAGCAACTTCGCCTTCGACCCCACACGGCGTTTTACGTTACGTCTGCCGGAGCACGTCGTCTGCGGCGATGTTCGTATGTGTCTGTTTGACTTGTGCACGGTCGGTCGTCGCTCGTTTCTTAGCTTGAAGCCTAGATTGTCGGTCGGCTCAGCCGCTTTGCTTTCAATTCTGCCTCGGCGTCGGTGCGTTGCCCATGATGCGCCGAATGTTGCTGGAAGCGTCGACGGCACGAAGCCAAGGTGGAGGCGAAGGAGCGTCGTTCTCGCTCAGAGCGCGATGCGGAAATCGTCTCGTCCGCTGGAGAGCACAGAAGAGACTCAATCTGGCTGAGCGCATGAAAGGAAGAAACGAACCGGTGGCCTGGTCGACATCGGCTGGAGGAGTCTTCCCAGCTGGTTGCCTTCATTGAGTACGATGATCGACGAACTCGCAGAAATGGAATCGCCGGCGACGGATGGAATCGGTTGTGAATAATTTCACTGTTCACAACGAGCGTTCGACCGAAAGATTCCATCTGGAGCCGAACAGTGTTTCCGAATGAATGAAACTGTTGTCGAGTTCCCTGATACCAGATATTCAGCGTACGCAGGAGCCGAGGGCGCCGTTCCGAGCCACACCTCACGAGCTCAGAAGAAACAATGGGGAATCGATGGAAGCGAACGAGCGACCGATCAGAGCGAACAGACAGACGAATGAAATGTCCATTCGTCTTCGGAAGTCAATGTTGTTTTCATCCGATTGTCGCATACTCATTTCGAAGCAAATAGGCGTTCGACACAAGCAGGCTGCTGTTGCTCGTGGGAGAGCACGCGGTTCGCGAATCCATATTTATGTTTTTATAGTTTCTCCCCATTCACAGCGGATTGTTTCACTGACTCAGTAATCATGGAGCGCCCAACCTTCGACGTGAATGCGGCCGCCGAAGGCCAACATTCGAATGTTTCTGAGGCGTCGATGAAAGATCCCCAATTAGTTTTCAGGAGCGCAAGTTCAGCCAATAGGTCACCGGCTCATCCCGAGACGATCACTGCCAACTTTCCCCAGTGTGCACTTGGCGGTGGGCGTCGTGTATCATTGTTAGTCAACCCGGGAGCCAGCCGTTCTTCCAGCTGAGGCACTAGTCAGCAGTGTCTTTTCTGTTGTGCCAACAATCGGTGGGAAGATCGAAGGCGCAGAAACAGCAGCTCCTGATCATTGTCGTCACCAACATCATCAGCAGCGTCATGAAGCCAGACCAACGGCTGAAGGCTCCATTGGAAGAATATCCACCGGCGGCCATGGCAATGTTCCGAGGCTCTTGATTTTCATCGATTCAAAGCGGATTTACTCAGTCCGATCGGCAAACGCGCAACAAACAGAGAAAACAGAAGTGGGAGAAAATTCCTTCTGCTGAAGCCCGTCGGTCGGCATCGAAGCTCTTCTCTTGGATGGGGCTCTCATCGATACCGCACGAGCGAGCGGGGAAGGCTCTCGTCAGGCTCTCCCTGTGGATCAACGCAATCCGCGGTCTCCCGATCTCACCCTAGTGCACCGACGTCCAGTCTGTCGCTCCAGCTCGTTACGGTCATCTCAGCACCACATTTCGTCTTTTCTCTCGCTTGTCCGAGCGAATGTATTAATTCGTTTTGAAGCAGTCAGCGGAGTTCAACTGGAATCTTCCATAGGTCAGTGTATCATGAACTCTTCACAACGGCGTGGCGTCATGGTCGGCGAACGGATAAGCCGCTCCAAAAACTCGCGTTTGGCACCCGCCTTCCCGCCGCCATGCGCCGTACTGGACAGGACTCCAATCACAACAACAACAGCAGCAGCAGCAGCAGTATGCAATCTGCGCGGTGACCGCGTATTCACCGAAAAAACAACGCTTGCATTGTAGCCCTAATTCTTATCTTGGTTCTCATTACTATCGCTTTCCGTATCGGGCACTCTTTTCCCCCAAAGGGCTCCCTGAGGCGCCGCTTCAACTGTCCACGGATCGACACGCAGTACGCGCCACCCGATAATCGAACACTGGGATAGAAAAACCGACCGTTTTATATTTCCCGAACCAGTCATCGATTGATTGAATGATCGATCGATCGATTGATTGATGGTTAGATAAAGTGCGAACGGAGTGAGCTATACGCTACGGCTGATACGAACGGCCCGTTATTTAGATCACAGGAATCTCAGGCCTGGAAACTTCGGTTTCCAACCACTCCGGAGCACGTTATAAGATTCTTTTGGACGGGCCGCGGAACATGTCAAGCTGACCCCGTTAAACTGGCTAAGCGACAACGTGTGGAGATTGAGGAGACTCTACGCCGGGAACTCGTACGGCAGAGTCACCCTTTCCGTGTTGGTTTGTCGAGGAGATGCAATGCTCTCGTTCCCGTTGAACGATAATCCACGCACGCCAGGCATCATCCGAACAAGACCGGGGATCGTCCGGGGCCGAGTTTCAATTTCGGAAGACTTCAGCATGGCTCGCCTTCCGGGAGCGTACATACACCCACTAAGGTTTGCATGCTCAGAACCTGCGATTTCCCGAATGAGAATCAACCGTTTTCTCCAGGGATCGTTATCGGCGGGGAGCAGCATCGGCACGTCATTCAGAGGATTCCAGCCAGGGGGATCCGACGAAATAAAACAAAAATAAAGTGAAACATCGTAGAAAGTCGACAGAGGGACCGCAATATAATGCTGCGGGTCGTCTGTCAGAAGGTTGTTTGTGGTTCGACTTCGAGAAAGAGGAAAAAACAGCAAAATATATTTTAACAAGAATAACTAGACGGCAGCCGAAACCAGAAAAGTGGCTGTGTGAAGTGCAGCTACCAAAGTTCTTGGAACAACTGTCGAATTCTCAGACTACAACAGCGTGCTCTTCTTCAAACGTCTTTCGGCCACTCCTCTGCGTTCGTGATTCGCTCGATAGCGTTTGTTCTGGTTGGGGCAGTTCTACCGCTTCTCCGACCGTTCTTCCCCCCTTCCAAAACTATCACCTATAGTCCAAGCGGTTTCTCATACCGAGGACTCCATTCATATTCGCTCCTGCATTGCCCTGTATGGTCTCGTGGAGAGCATGAAATGAGTTCAGCAGAAAAAAAAACCTCTTCATGATTTGATTCAATAGCGGATCGTCGCCGTCAGTGGCAATAACCCATGGTGATGGCACTGACAGTGTCGGTAGCCATGTTAACCAGTACTGACTCAACGAAGTAGTCCCCGAATCGACGAACAAGTCGATGAGAAATGTTGTGGCTGCCAGAGTCAGATCAGAAGTGCAAGCCTCGCGCTGCTGGACACCATGAACTCGCAATTCTAACTCTGTCCGGAGAGCGGTACACTCTCGTTCAGAGCCGGCAACGGGAGTAAAGAAGCAGTTTGGAGCTGCAGCCTATTTTCGCCTCACATACATACAACCCCATCACCAGTGGGACGATGGACATTGTTGTGGGAGGTTCTGGGGTCACCGGATGTATTCAGATGACCGGAACTGACCGAGAACCTTCGCTAACACTGTGATGGATGCATAAAAAAAAAGAAGAGGGAAGCTCGAGAGTCCGGGTCGATTGCTCGTGTGTCCGACTGGAACGCTCTGTCCTCTCGGAGCCAACACACTCGCTGAAACTATCCTGCTCCGCAGCTGACCCAGCGCGCAAGGCAGGAAACGGTCGAGTCGAGAGGAGCGGGAGTTTTTGAATGCTCGGATCTGCTCTTCATTTTCGGTGCACGCTTCTTGGAAGGGAAAAATCGAGGAGCTTCATCAACCATGACAGGAGGTAAAAAACATCGCGTCAGGTGACCAACTGGCGCCGAAAGTCTTTTGATACCGTTTGGTGGCTGCCTGCCTGCCTGCCTTCCTGCCCGCTGGCTCGCTCGATAGTTGCATATCGTCGACTCGTCTTGTCCAATCTTCCATGAATGAAAACTCCCCAACCTTGATGAATACCCCGGTCTATTTATCAAAGTTTCCTGTAACCCGATTGGCCTGTCGCCACAAGGAAGTGATTTATAACACTTCTACGAGAACATGTGCTCCCGATTCGGCCCGGCGAAGAGGCATCTATCGATCGCGGAGCTCGCGTCTCGATCTGGAAATCCGTTGCGATTTCGAGGAATCGTTTGGATGCACTGCGTAACAGAAGCTCTATCGAGACTCGAATCTCCGCCGTTCTGACACTTGAGGAACTCGCATCGGTTCCTCAAGGTGACTGAGGCAAGACGACGTCCACGCGGGGAACCGGCTTCTCGCAGTGTACTGGTCTTTACGATGGGCTCTAAAACGATTTCCGACTTAAGGTCAACCTCGCACGGAATCATCTCCACCCTTTTGACTAACAACACATGGGGTCTCATGTGGAGATCATAGATAAGATCCCTCGCAGCGTCATTTCCTCGCACAGAAGTTCTAAACGAAGGCCGATAGCGTCGACACAGTCGACGACAAAATCGGCGCTGGCGTTCCAGTCGGAACCATCACTACACTCATCCTCCGTTTCGCTAGATCGAGGGAGAGAGGGAGTCCACCGCGACTCGAAGTGAAGTGTGTCCGTACGAGTTTAGGCAATCAATATCGATTCCTCCGAATTACTCCCCGAGGACCCGCTGCGACCTCAGCACTTCTCAGGACAATATTGGCAGGAGCACGCGAGCTCGCTGGTCGCCAAGTTACAGCCCCGGAAACCACAGAAAAGAACGCCCGGAACTACGGCACGGATCTCTCGTGTTTTTCTAAAGGACCAGCTCGTGGTGCTCAACTGGTTGGAGCAGCAGCGAGAAGCGCAATACAACGAAAAAATCGACGATAGAGAAGAGATGTTCTTGACTAAGGCCCGTCCGGTCATGTTTGATCGATTATGCAGAAAGCAAAGAAGTGGTCGCTTTACGTCAAGCTCGGCCTGGCTAACTGAATAGCTCGGAGAACAAACTGACGGCCGGCTGATGGTCGCGTTGGTCTCCAGGCTGTCTCGCAGCTATCTGATAGGATCGATGCTGCGGATCGAGAGGTTCACTCGAGATCGAAGCAGCCTCTCAACTCGTTATCGGTAAAAGGGCTCGTCTCGTCAATCCGCCGCGGTAAGTTTCAGCCGGGCAAGCCGTCGCTAGCCAGCTTAACGTATTGGTGCCATTGGAGCTAGCAGCATCTGCAGCTGGATTACTAGCAGATTATCTCGAGATTTGTTATCTGTTGCAGCGGCAGGACAAGTACCGACTAATATACTCTGACTGCGTACTTCAGGAACTCTTTCATCATTCTTGGATCTCTGATTAGCGGTTCGGTTACCGCCGATTAGGGCTTAGTCGAGCGGGGTGGCCGCTGACCGGAGGGCAGAGGGCGATCAAAAATGTAATTTTGGACGCAGCCAACCAGCGCGGGGGGACGAGTCGAATATTCCCGCGCGATCCGTGTCGAGAGGATCGTTGGAAAATCCAACGCGGGTCTATTGTCCGACCACAGGTAACCGAACACCCTCTAATCCAAGCCGACCGTTGCGAGGGTTCCATCGAGACCCTCCGGAGAAGTTCTCTGTGCAGCTATTTGGTCTTGAGGAGGACTCACCTGGATTAGGCGGTTGATCCACTGAAGTGCATCGGGCGCGCGTATCCACCGTACTAGAGAATCCTCTATGGCGACACAACACAACTGGACCGCTTTCTGGCATTGGATCGGGTATCGTTAATCGTATACTTCATGTCTTCACCACCAGAAGGAAGAAACGCACTTCACTACACCAGGCTGGGGGGAACAGTTCCGGAGGTTGAGGTTCGTTGTGGGATGTCGCTGCGCGAGCGTCGTGTGTCAGGATCCCGGGAGGTCGGGATTTCGAACGCGGCAGGCAGGGGAACTATGGGCCCGCGCTCGATGGGGGGACTTTCACTTTCCTAGCTCACTGTCGGTGATGATAACGACACTTTGTACTTCGAGGTGGGTTTTGATGGGGCACGGACTGGTTGAGCGGGCAATCGAATGAATCGATCCGGTGCGGCCGCCGGCGGGTTCCGAGCGAGCAAGCGGCGGGAGGGGCGGCGGCGAAAAAAAGCGCTAGGAACGGTAACAAAATGAAGAACACACTGCGAAAGCGCTCTTGTCCGAAACCGCCGTGGCTGTTGTAGCTGGCCCGGCTCGCTAGCTGTCTGTCTATCTGGATAGTCGTAGGATTGCTGCTGATGGCTCAAGCGAGCGAAGCAAGCGGGCGAGCGAGCGAGCGACGAGTCGCCGGCATGGACCGCACCGTGCCGATGAGGAGAGGGCGCTCACTCGCTTGCTTGCTGCCTATGGAAAGGACAAAACCACGCCTCCTCCAACGAGAAGCACGGCTTAAACCCGGGCTGAATGGCCAGCAACCAGCCAGCCTGACTGCTTGCTTGCTTGCCTGCCTGGCCGGTAGGAGGAGTTTTCGGGGTGGGGTCGCCGTTCGGTTCCGATCCAGCTGATCTTGCACCGTGCAACTCGCTCCGCCGCCGAGGACGCAACGGCGGCCCGGTCGCCGCAACTCTTTTCGTTCCGGCAACTGAATCATAGCGGCCGCTGCGGGAACCGTATAGGCATCGCTTGTAACGGTAACATGGGAGACAATACCTACGGTCGCTGAGGAGGAAAATGAAAATCTGCCAACAAACGCCCGACCGACCGACCGACCGCCTGCCTACCTGCCCCCGCTTGTTGTGACCATGACTCCGGAGGAGCTAGAGCGACCACTGGAAAGGATTCGTGTCCCCCATGGCTGGATAGCTCTGAGCATCGGATTCGCCTCGATGGAGAGGGGGGTGGACGCTGCCGCTGAAGTTTTCGACACCTCCAGGAATAATCGATCTCGATGCAACGAGCAAAACCATTGACGGATGGGCAGAGGGGCGGCTCAGGCGATCCACCATCCGTTCAGATGATTAGAGAGGATTAGTGAACGCCGCAAACGGATTCCAACTGCTTGGGGATTCCATTATTTCGTCGATATACACCGGGAGACACGCACGCGGATAAACCACCCGGCAGCCGCAGGGGAGGAAAACCTCTCCAGGCGCATATTAACCACTCCACGCAAACAGCAGTGACTTCATCCCCGTCCCACACACACCGGCGAAAGCTCGGACGGCGGTTGCTTCCATCCCAGCTGGCGGTTTCTCAATACAGGTAAAATACTATTCGAAAACGACGAGCGTTACGTCGGCGCAGTATGAGTACAGCCAAGTGCGAAATCGTTCAAGGCTCCATTAATTTTACAAGCTCTGCCAGGGATCATTACGCTGCGTTCTTAGATGGGCGAGGTAGCGATGCTGAGAGCGTTTTGTCATCGGCGAGTTATAGTGGTTCCGCGCCGAAATCCTCAGGTCGGAACGACCTTTTCAGGTGATTGACTGACTCTTGAAGAACTCGCTCAGTCGCTGTAAACTGGGTTAAACCGAGCATTCAACAGCCGCGTTGACGACCATCATCAGATATCACAGTCAGATTTCCTTTCTCTTTGTTTCGCTTGCCTTCCTCGACGCACTTCAGTTTTACGCTGACGCTCTCATCGGTTGATACGAGCACGTCAGCTGTCAAAACATCGTTACGCACACGAGCGGCGAACCTTGCAAATAACCCCACCTGTTTTAGGATCTTCTTCCTCGCTCTTTGGATGGAGTCCCCATCCGACGCCGCTCTTGTTTCGCCGATCTTCGACTTTACCCGACTTTACTACTCAGCTTGATCAAGAAGGATCACCTTGCCGCCACCGCCGACAATCAGAGGGATAATCGTCTTGCCGTGAGTCCGCTTGCAATCAACAGCAAGAGTATTCGTCGTTTCACATCGATCCCCTCCGCAAGTGGCTGAATAGCGTCTCGAAAATGTTGCTCCGGTATCAGCACGAGTTCGCCCGGCCTCGAAGTTTCTCATCCAGATCCACATTCTGTCAAGACCCTCGCAGAGACTCGGCCGGCGCGTCGAGAGCCTCTTGCCGACTCCTATAGGAACAATGCTTATTAATCGTGGTCGACAACGTTTCGATTGCGTTCGTACGCCAGATGCCGACCGAGAGATCGACTGACTGACTGACTGACCCACCAGTCAGCGGACCAACTGTCTGGCCGCCCGAATCAGCGGGCGCGGTGTAGGCAGTGGGGTCAGGGGTCAGGACGAAGAAGAAGAGGACCTCACGAGAGGCAAAAAAAAGTAAGGAAGCCACGTGAAGAACAAAAGGGAGCGCGAGGTTGGGTTGGTCGATCAACAGTCGCTACGACCAACGCCAACACAGCCGATGGCATCGCCGGCACTGCCATCAACGTCTCCCACAGCTACCACTGGGTGATCGATGAACAATGGAAGGGAGTACATTGGTGCAAACGAACGATTGAGAAGATATTTCAGGGGGAAGACATCGGGATTATGGACAGATATACCAGGAGCCCGGTCGCGCCACGAAAGCGGGCCCTCGGCGATCGAATTTCGGCTGGAAGCAGGGCGGCGACCACGTAATTCACGACGTTGCAAGCGTTGTCGAAGCTATACAAAACTATCGAAGCCCGTGCGTTCTCACTGGATTCCACTCTGTGTTCCTTTCGGCCGATCCCTGAGGTCACAGGTCAGCTGAAAGAGGTGCGATGCCCTATCGAGTTAGTCGTCGTCAAGGAGTGGCGGAGCTCCTCCCCATCACAGAAACGGAATAAATGACGGCACAGGAATGTCGGTGACGCGAGATAAGAGTCTCGGCGGAGATCCTGTTGACGCCACTTTCGACTTCGGAACGAGAGTCCGCGTCTTCGTAATAAATTTACAAAAAGCCCGAAGCGTTTCCCAACTGTATCGACTGATGGACTGGGTCTCTCTCAAGCTCGGTGACCGGCCGTGTAGTGGAAGTAGTCAAAGAAGTGGAGTCTCGACCCATTTTTCCTTAGTTTTCGATGTCGGAAGTTGGATCCTCGTGAAGGTCCGGCTCGGCAAGCGCGGAGACTGGACAAATCGGCCGTTGTTGACGGGTTTTGTTACTGCTGGTAGCAGCAGCGACGTCGAGTGGAGCACTTTGTGCTTCGGCCGAGCGGCATCGCCAGCCAAGCGACCGATGTCCGCATCTTCAGTCGGACATCAACAATGCGCCCGCAAGAAACATCGATCCCAGCAGCCGGTTGCTATAGGAAAAAATTCCGTCACCGGAGTGCGTTCGATTGTGGCCGGTCAGGTACATCTATAGGCTGAACCGCTCGATCCTCTTTGTTAAGTTGCTTTCTTTCAGTCATTCGGTGCCCCCGTTGTCTGTTTGTCCGACCGACCGAGCGACCGACTGTCAGTCGGCGGCGGCCTGATCAGTCGAGGGGAACCAAGTCCAATATCTGCAAAACAAGCAGTAGCCGCAATTTGCAGTCGATAGTTTCAGTTCCGCACCATCCGATCGGAACTTTGTCTCGAGAAACTATTCATTTTCCAAGTATGACCAAGTGCCGCGATCCACTGGTTTTTGAGCCTGCCTGGACGAGGATTTTCGGCGAGAGAGCGTTTCGAACTGTTTCGACCAGAATTCCCAGCCACACCCGAACCCGACAGGAAAAAATAAACTCCCACCGCGCTAATTCGTACAGCGCCATCTGCCCCCGTCCGATGCACTGAAACCCCAGTTCGCTCTGTGGTCCCCTCTCCCCCGTTCTTCTCTGAATCAGAGTGTGAAATATGAGTCGCATTGTTTTTTATTTGGGCTTGATGTTCACGCATAAACAAACAAACACAAATGTGAACGAGAACACTCGCCAACAAGCACAACAGCGAACTCCGCACTGGAACGAGAAATTAGGAGGCAAACAGACTGTTTCGACCCCAGAACCACACATCAGGTGCATTCCACAGAAAGAGCGAACTTCGCAAACTTCAACTCAAGATTTTCATTTGGAGCGGGACCGGAAATTGGATTCTCACTGCTTTCTTGTATGCGATGAGTGAGACCTCTGTTTCGGGAGGAGGAGTCTGCGAACAGTCCTCCATTGGAATCGCCCGGAAGCGGCGCACCGTGGCAGCTAATTGCAATCGGGTCTGAACCTCGACACGGCAGTACCCTGACCTGGGCTCGACATTGAAAACGATTCCTGGACGTTCGGTAGCATGTCGGTGTGAGAGAGTGAGAAGCGATCAATGAAAAAAGGCAAACAAACTCGATCAGTTCTCAGAGTAGTCTTCCTGAACTTAATGAAAACATCAAGCTCGACAGGCACTTCATCGATCAAAGGGGTAACTCTATCTCGGCGCCGCGGTCCACAGGAAGTTGCATAAGGCGGCTAAGCAGGTGAGCCATGCGCACCCAAACCGACAGGAACCTTCTCTCCACGGCCAGCCGACATCGAGCTCTGGCTTTCGGTTCCGCTGTGTTCTCAGTTTGCTGTCATTTCAGTTGGGCTGTCCGAGATTCGTGGGTTCGATTCGCAGGGAGGGCAAAAAGTCGCGGGATATCCAGGAGTGATCGAGAGGATCGTCCACGGTTCGATTCCGCCGGACCCTCCCCGGACCTTGGGAACCAGAGTTCCAGTTGAGGATCATGATCCGGTAGCTCGGGCAGAGCCGTTTTTCCGGCTTTCGCACTCGCTCTCACTCCGGCGAGCGACTCTTTTCTAATCCGCTGATGAGGTACGCACAAATCATACAGTCCACATCGCACGGCTGATCTGCGAGGTCGGCTACCAGGCATTCGTGCTCGTGTGCGGATTGCTCTGGTCTCACGATCCATACGAACAGCTCGAACGCCAGACCAGTGAGCTTCAGCCAAAACTTCTAATGACTCCTGCAGGCCCGGCGGCCCGCAATATTCGAAGCCCGAGTCCCAAAAGGAACGACTTCGCCAACGACGGCTGAAGCAGCAACCGCTTCGACTCGGTCAGAGGTTATCCCCCGTTGGTTGATAGTTAATGGCTCCGCGACTTCAGGGAACGATAACGAAGATCAAAAAATTATATCGGAAATCTGCTCATCGGAGCTTGGCGAGCAGGTACATCACGAATCGCCTCCTGGACAGGTTTCCTGTTCGGCGTGAATTTGATTTCGGGAAGAAGCCGAAGCATCTACGGGAGCAACAGCCCTGATCCGGCGGATCAACAAGCTGAAAACCACACGGAACACCCGACGGAAAAATTGGAAATCGAAGGACGAATTCTAATTCGATCGACACCGCGCGTCCTGCAGCGTCCGGAGTTGAACTTTCGACTGGAATCTTCAGACGCCTCGCATCGGCCGCTCATGAAGACCGCTTCGAGCTGATTCGCAAACAACGTTATTGAATCGCACCCAGAAAGCTCAGCAGTCATTCCGAGTACAAAAGAATCAAGAAAACTCATCACGCCCGATAGTTCAGAATCCTGCGGCAACAAAGGTTCTCTGCTGGAACTTCTTCCAAACGATATGAGGACTGGACAGGATTGATTCGTTTCTAATCAGAGCGGGTGCTCCGTCACCGTTGTAACCCGAGGTCCTCGTTTCATCTCTTCTCCCACAATACGACGCGAGGAAGAAGGATCCGAATTTCGAAAATCGTAACGAATCCACTCAATTCTCCCTTCCGATCAGCCGTGTTAGGGCTGCGATACGATTCCCTCTTTGAACCGCAGCGTCAACGACAATAGAAACGAAACCACCTTTCAGGAAAAGCGCTTTCGGAGAAGGCATTCGGTAGCGGATCCGAATCGGCTGTATCATGTATTATGGTGTGATGGAGGACCTCGCTAGCAATATCTTTTGTCGTTTGTTTGCGCTGGCGCTTATTGCGAACAAGCGAGCAACCGCTCGGTCGAGCAGAGCGGAGACAACGGGAGATTTTTAGCGCGGGCCATCGTTCATCGACCGACGATTCCCTCAGTCTTTGGAAACAGATCAGCCGTTGACAACGGTAGTGAGCCGAAACGGAGCCACGCGTGTCCGACCTCTGGACGAAACCTCTTCTTGGAGGAGAACTTGGGGAGGGAGGCGCGTTCATATTCGTCTCGCTTCAGTCCTGCGATGGACTCCGGGCAAATTGAGGCGTCGACAGAGCTCACGGTGGAGGTATCCCCGAACGGAGCAGGAATAGGTTTCAGACTGCCGGCAAGGTCAGAAGTAGTTTCTCTTCGTGGAACTCGTTACTGGCACCCGGAGCAATCGATATCGCCCTAATAGAGATCTCGAGCCCGACTGTTTGACGGGGGAATATGTGAGGAACGTGATAGTCGGAAGAAGATGATCTTGTCTTGACGTTAGGTAAACACTTGTCGATCCGCTCACTCCACTGAGTGGCGGTGGCTCACAAGGAGTATCAACTAGCGGCAATCCCGTTCGTCTGTCCGTTTGTCGCTCGTCCGCCGGCCGGCCGGCCGTTCCTTTGGCCGCTGCCAGCGAGCTCGCCTCGCTTAATAGCCGAACGGCGGCAGAGATCAGTGACAATGTATCTTTTTTCTAAGAACACTGAGATACGTGTCAATCCGCGGGGATGGATCGACGCGTCCGTTCTCGTCGGTACCGAACTCGTCATTGAATCACAATCGCGCGTGTTTCCCGTTGAACGGAACACCTTGGTCGCATGCAACACGCGCATGCAAATGCGAGCACAGCTGAACATCTGAGTTCCATGACCCACGACAACAGTTTCTAACTCGTCGGCGGCGGCGATGGTGGTGGGATAACGTTGATCGATGCGGTGGAAGTTCTCAAAAACCTCTTCCTGTCTGTTGACTCTGGCTCTCTGATCCCCTCTGATTGACTTCAGACACTTCAGCTTCGCTCCTCCAAATATGATTTATTGCAGCCAGCGAGGCTTCGCTGCGCCGAGCCTCGAGAACCTCCGCCCTGTTGCACTCCTGGCCCTGTGTGAACACGAATCTGCATCGAGCGGCAGGTTACTGACCACTCGAAGGTTCGGGTTTGTCGTTGCATCCGCCAAGGATGTTGTAGGATTCGAGACCGCGCACGGTCCCGGCTCCGGACGGTGTCTGACGAGCAAGGAGCGCACTGGAACCATCCTTCCTTGACTCGAGAGAGCACTCTGAGAGGACGTTGCTTAACGAGATTCGTTGTTCAACAGGCGGAAGATTCGCAGTGATGGCTCCTTCGTGGATTGTTCCTTGGAATATTTTCGCGAACACATCCTTCGACGCCGAGTAAGGAAACGCCCACAACTCGACCAGCTGGTTCAACTCAGCTTCGAGGGAAGATCGTAAAGAACGGAGGCGTCATCATCAGCGCTATATCTTCCGGTCAAAGAGTTATATCGAACCGATCCAATAGCGATCTTCAACCACAAGCAGATAGCTGTAGCTATCCATGTGGGAGACCGTGGCGCTCAAAAGGAGAACGCGGTATCGTTCTGGGTGAATTTTTTTCACTTTTTCCCTCGTGGAATGTCTTTACAAAACTGTAATTCCGCTCACAACGAGCGCCGTGTCACCCGGTGAGTCGGAATGGGCTTGCTCCGTCGAGGAACCTCCTTGCGAGCCGCCCGATGACCTGCCACAAGAGATCGCATATCTCCAAACGCAAGCGCGCTTTGGCGCCTCGGCGTTCGTTTGATTATTATCAGTCTATCATAATCTTTATCGTCTGCTTCGAGACAAGAGTTGTCAACAGCTTATGTCCCTCTCGCAGCTGTTCTTGAGAACAAAGCGCTGGAGTACTTCCTCTCTTACAGACCGTCGCAGGGAACTCCGAAACGTGAGTGTTTTTGAGGTTTGATGACGTCCTTCCGTGTTCACGACTCTCGGTCAGGCAGTCGGTTCGACCCGGAGAAGACATGGCCGCTCTCAGGAGGGCGCTCGCAAGCTCACGTTGAGCGGGAAAACTGAAGTCTCCCGGAGCAGACACGTGTATCCGACCCGACTGATAGAGCTTCATCATGTGAGCCCGAGAGTGTCTGCAACAATCAATTGTTCTTTCCCCGAGTAAACAAAGATTTGACGCTCGACGAGTTATGATAGGCCGAACTGGTTCCGTTCTACCCAATGAACCGTGGAGCTGGACGTTTTCCCTTCGGGGAAGGGATGGGGGATGGAGAGATGGAGTCCACGGTCGCTTTCCTGGGTAGCAATCGATTGCGGGTAGAGCGTGGAGTGGGATCTTGGCAACGCTTGGCAACTCCCAACGCCATCGACGTCAATGAATTTCGCGGCGCGTTGCCGTGGGTTGTGTCATCGGCCCTGGAGGTCAGTAATCTTCGCAGTTTATCCGCTGGCTCATCGCTCGGTCGCTTAGCGCTCTCTTGACAGCGCCTCCGACCGCGAGCCGCTGTTGGATCTCTGTTGATGGTTTTTGGTCTACATCGAGGAGCATCGCGCTCGAGCGGCGAGAAGAGCGGCACCGAGAAGAATAGCAAGCGACGAGAAGAAGGTGTGGTGGTAGACGCGCTCGTGGCGCGGCACAAAGCGACCGACAACGGTTCGACCGAGCGGCCTAGTGCCGAGCACTCTCCATGTTGAGTGGAGACCGGTCGCCGGAGAACGGCGTAGTCACGCAGCCACTCGGCCAGCTTGACAAGATTGGATCATCTTCTCGGCGAAGGCCACGGCGGGAGTCCTCCCGTGTCACCAGCAAATTAATATGGATGGCAGTGGGCCGTGCCGCAACAGAGTACGGCCAGATGACGCCGGTGGTAATCTGCCACCATCCCGCGCGCTAGGTTCTCACCGCAGGAAAAGTTGTAGCTGTGCGAGCAACAATCGTGGTGTCCCGTTCGGTCGAGAGTGAGCGCTAACAGCATCTGCGGATTCGGTGGGACCATTGGCCGTAATGCCTTCCGCGCTTGTTTGTTCTCCATCCTCGATGTCACATCTTCCCTGGCCGCCAGCATTGTTCCGCTCTTTGTCCGGCTGGACCGTAGTTTGACTGACTCCATGATGTCACATGATGAAGCCGGCTCACCTCTCCTGCGGAGGATTTCCTCTTCGTCCGCGGATCGGTCGCGTTCTCGCCACGCACATCTCTGTTGTCAGAGCTTTTCCTACTTCACCCTCCCTTTCTTCTCGTTACCGCGTATTACGCAGGCGGCCGTCATCGATTCGCGTGAGCTCCAAAAGCTGAGCGTGTTGTGCTCGGCTCCCGTAGAAATTCCAGTCTCACCGCCAAGAGGTTCTTCTCGAGGCGACCGGTACGCGCGTGCGCCGGATCGGACAACGTGCGACATGAACGAAGCGATCGATCACTAGGCAAGCTGCAGTTTATCTCATCCCGTCGGCCCATGGCAGCAGACTTCCGAAAATACGTCTCGCCACTCGCCATCCGCAGAAGCAGCCATCTCGTGCCAGAATTTCCTTGAAGACGCTCATCCTGTCTGATTATATTGAATTTCCGACAGTCTGTCTGGCGCTCACTCAAGCTCGGTCGCTGCGCGTATCGTTCGTTGCCGAACTGGGAAGAAGCGTTCCGATCGACTCAATATTGAGTTCTTCTTCCAGCATGGAGGCACTGACAGTCGACGAAGATGTCGAGAAGAACTACATGCCGTCCAGATGGACACAAGGTCTCCGAGGAGTCGCGAGAATGCAAAGGTGAAGCTCCTAGATCAGAATTACAGCATGTTTGAAGTGAAATTTTCACGCAGAGAGCCGAGGCGATCTCGGATGATTCTCTCAACAAAGTCCGAGCTGGGAACTCATTTCGCCACCCCTTACGGAGTTATTCCGTAGAAATCCCCGCACGGCTCGACGCGGAAACTCTCTGGATCGAATCGATCCTCTTTCCGCTCTCCCTTACTTTCACTGTGTTGTGTTCCAGGTACTTGCATCTCTGTGAAATCCAAGATAAACACAACAATTTATCCTCACCCGTGGAGCACGTTTCCTACGGTCCAGACGAACGCCAGGGTTTGAACATCATGAGGTGCGAAACGGGCGAAGAGGTTCATGTGTTCGTGCACGGAGGCTTCTGGCTCGAAGGTTGGTCTGTACCCAGAGCGGCATTCCGTATTCCATCTAGCTGAGGATCCTACGCAGCAGGCTCGAGGAAATTCTTCGACTTGTCATGAATGAAGCACTTGAGAGCTTGGCATCATTCATCAATGGAACCAAATTAAATTTACGTATTCATCGATGAATGAGTAGGTGATTTATGCCTGAACAGCGAGCTAGGATGCCTGCGCCATAGATTCGCCTGTCCACCTTTCAAGAATTGATTGATGTTGATTGATGTTCACACTTCCGAGCTCTGATTGAAGGCCAGGGCAGCCATCGATGAACGATAACCGATCACGTCGACATCGATTCATGCTCCAGTCGGGAACCTCAAAGCTTCGCTGTGGATTCTGAGCAACGTATTCCGCTAGGTGACCGACACATGCACAACTTCATTTCACACGGGCTTCACCTTCACAACATCTCGGTTGTCACTCTCGGGTACAGGTTGGCCTGGCCGGGCTCTGGCCTGGATCACTGCGTCGAGGACGTCGTCAAAGGCATCGAGAAAGTTCAGGAGTTGTTTCCAAAGAACACGATCTCCGTGTCAGGTTTGAGCTTTCGTAATCCCAGAAAACCTTCGGGAGCATGTTCGGCCCGACATCTGTCTTGAGCGCGATTTCATCTCACAGGTCACAGCGCCGGGGGTCATCTGGTAATGGCGGCCATCCCTCGGCTGAGTTCTCTCCAAGGAATCCGCAAAGTGTTCTGCGTCTCGGGAATTTACTTCATTCAAGACATCACCAACACATCGGTCGGCGTTCAAATCGGATTCCACAGTGAGCAGGTAATTCTCGGTTGCCGGGATTTTGACGAACGAATTCAGGGATGTTTTCGGAGGCGAACGCACCGTGACCCCCGATATTCCAGGTTGAGAAGTTCACTGTTACCCCACACCCCTGTTATGATCGAGTGGAACTGCATCTCATCGTCGGCCAGTACGATCCGCCGTCTTTCCGCAAGCAAGCGGAGAGGTTCGCGAGTCGCATGGCGCGTAAGCGTTTTCGAAAGAGAGAGGTCCTCGTGATTCCGGGCGAGGATCACTTCAGTATCGTCGAAAACCTCTTCTACGAGAAGTCCCCACTGACATTGTGTTTCGCTGGTTTGTATGAGGCCCGGGAGAAGCGATCAAAACTGTGATATCATCCCGAAACTCCGATTATTCGTGAGTCTTCCCTTCACCGACCGTGGTCCAGAACTTTGAGTCGATTCCTCTATCGTTGACCGGGGCTCAATAGTTCGTCACTAGCGCCGTTTCGTGTTTTGTTGCACGAAGTTATCAGGATTCGGCTCCAGATACGCACTTACCGGGTTGAAAATAAATCGAAAGTTCTACTGTCATAGTGAAAGCTTCGATGAACTTGTCCTAATCGTCCCGAATGCGAAGCAGCCGGTTCTAGCGTTCGAGGAGTGGTTTTCAAAAATCATTTCTCTCTCCAACCAGAGAGAATTCTCGCTCTGGGCTCAAACGCCGACGCAACGTACGTAGCTGAAAGAAAAAACGAGCTGAACGAAAAACAGCTTCGACCACTGAACGAACGCTGCTTGTGGGTGAGGTCCGGCCTTACGGCAAGTTGTCCGTCAGTTGTTCATCTTTCCCGACATGGCGGCGTATGCAAGGGCTTCTCTTCCCACTCCGGTATGAATTTCGGAGGATTTTCAAAATTCGCGGAGTCAAACCTTCGGACGATTGGGTGCAGCTCACGCGGGTCTGCGCACCCCTTCACCGGAGGAAGGGAGCTCGTTCGGATATTATCGTTTTCCATTCTCTTTCCTTTCGAGTCAAGCTGAAGTGACGGGAGGCTCTCGCTCAGAATCGACATCGGTTTTGAACATTCTCCTGCAGCCTGATAGCTCCGAACCGTTTCGTGAGATTGCGGTGCGAGTCCGTGCTCCGAAGTTCCTCCGCTAGCCAGAGATCATACTGGGCCACCAGGGAAAACTTGGTTGGGAAACGGCACTTCGAGCTGATTCGTTCAGGATTCCCAGGTCGTCCCGCAGTCGCCGAGGATGGTCCCGGAGGCGGACAATCGAGAGAAACGCACCACATCCCAGCGGCCCACGCCATATTGGGATGCGACTTGCACTCAATTCAGAGCCCGATGAATCCAAGTGAATCGGTTAATGAAAGTTGGTCGAAAAATCTTTGTTCTCTTCTTTTCCGTTCGAAAAAGTGGAAACTGCAGGAGGCAAAAAACCGGCTGCCGAGTCGTGTCAGGTTATGATTTCTCGCCTGCGTTTCCTCCCCATCGTCGTCCAGTGGCTCGTTATAATCACTGCTCCGTTGAGATTTGTACGCCCGGAGCGATTCCTTCGAACTGTCTGTTTGTAAGTGGCTAGAACTAAATCCAGACAAATCGGAGTCCAAAGGTCGCCGAAGGAAGACGGAATCGGTCTCGTCCAGTGGGTGTAAATATAAGTTCGCTTTACGAAATACCCGACCCTTCATTGAGTTACAGACATTCTCACAGCGGAACTGTTCATATCTGGGGTCGGTCCCCCGCGACGAGCTTGGCAAGGCCTCTCGATGAGGGTCGCGACTGCTTTCGTTGAAAGCTTGGCTCGGCGCAAGGAGAACTCCCCGCAGAACGAGGACTTTCAACTCCCTGTCCGTTGCAGCAAGACTCTCGGGAGCTCGGATTGAAGGTTCAAATCTCATCTTAGAGATCCGGGCGGTGCGGGAGGTCTGCGGGAGGAACTTCGTCCTATCAGATCGCCGCCACCTATCGAACTCATTGTGGAGGGAAGTCGACTATTGATTCCACTTATGCTCGTCGGAACTCTGATCCCTAATAACTGGAGCGCTAATGGATAACTGATATGCGACTGACAATCGTGGTCCACTTCCGCTCAAAATGAATTCAGTCGATTCCTGCTTACGCTCGGTGATGGATGACAATTCTATTAACTTGCTCGGGATATTTCGGAGTCTAGCATCCAATCAAGCTTAATTGGATTGGAAAAAAATAATTTCAGCGGCCAAGCACCAAATCTTCAAGTTGATCGTCCGTGATTCTCAACTGAACGAGCATCAGGAACTGAGAGGCGAAGCTTATTGCTCTCGGCCCCTCTCGCGAGTCCTCCTCGTTTTTGCAGGAGTCGCCGGAATCACCTCGCGTCTCCTCATACCAACCTCGCATCGACGGCAGCAGCAGCAAAGGTGAAACTTTACGATGACAACGACAACGATTGCGACGACCTGAACGAAACTGTTAGAATCGGTTTACAAGGTGGTGGCGGTGGGTTGGTGAACTCGAATCTAGCTGCGGAGATGCAAACCGGTGAGGAGATGCAGAACGACGTGCCCGGCTCAAAATGACAATTGGCCTGGCTCACAAGATGGATGAACATTTCGCTGCCTGACGATGGTGATGTAATGCATTAATAATATTCTTTCAAAGACCTGAGAAGCGGACGATCGACCACTTCTGGCAGAACTCTGAAACAGTGCAGCGATTGGTTCTTCATGGAGCTGCAGAGTTCGGATGGGTCGCGCAGCGCTTCTGTCGAAGTTTTCACAGATCTCGCCCCTTCCATCCGGCCGGAGGACTTCGCTCGCAACGATGTCATGTCTCTCGGAGGATTTCTCTAGAAGAAAGCTGATTGTTTAGGAGAACTCTGGCGGAGCCCTCGTCGCTGCGCTGCTGGGGTTCCTGACTCCAAACCTCGCTCCGTCGCACTCTCCATCAAACCCTGAAGGCACTTGGCTTTTGAGAATTTCATTTTTGCTTGACTTCCTTCCTGCTCACTCTGGCTTCTGGACTCGGACTCGACCCAGGTCGAAGCTCCCATAGCGGATCTGAAACGTCGTGCTCGTAATGATCTCCGAGTTCAGGTGGACATGAACACAACATGGACGTTAGCTACTGTGTCGCGCCAGCCACAAATTCACCGAGCGAGCGTTACAGCCAGAAAGAAACCATTAGGGAGAAACACCGCGAGAAAAAAGGGGGGATGGAGGAGAATTCATAAAATTTGTCAAACGAAGCCTCAGCGACAGGACATCCTCCTGAACTCAGTCAGGTTGCGGTTCGACCGCAGGTCCTAGTCCAGCCAAGCACGAGCGTCCGGGTCCCGTTTCGTCCTGGATACAGTTTCTTGATACGTTTCCGAATCTAAACGGAGTCTGAAGAGAGCGGTTCGCGATCTGCGGAGCTTCCTCGCCCGTTGCTCCCAAGTTTGAATGCGAGGGACATCAACGGCTCCGTCACTGGGCCGTTCTGGGGAGGCAAGGATTCCCACGACGGACGAAACCACAATCAACAAATATGGCGGCCGAGAGCGATATTGGTGCACTTCGTAGTGAGAGATCACGCCGAGCGCCAAAAGAGAGCTGACACCGACGACGCAGACAGCGGGTCGTGAGGGGTGAGAAATAAATATTTCCAACTGTTTATCCATGAATTGACCCAGTTTAGAGTGTTGTGGCTCGTGGAGAGCTCGATCTCGAACTTCTTCTCTGTCGCCGCGAGAGATGGATGACGAAGGCGACTGAAACCACCAACTTCGACAAACAATGCCGTGGCTCTCGCTATCACAACCGAGGTCTCGGCGTTTTGTGAGCCGACCGGCGAATTTCGAAACCCACTCCGACTCAAAAACGAGCGATCAAGGAACAAAACACCAGGAAAAGCGTGTAGTCCCGAACTCTATCCAACGGACAGTCCAATCAGCATGGATTGAGAGCCGAATGGGTTCAGCCCGTCACATGTCCAGCGGGGGAACACGCGTGTGATCCTACCGTGCCTCTCGAACAATGAGGGACATTTATCTTCTTTGATGTCTGCGTTCCGCAAAAGTCCGTGTACTCTCTCAATTTTTACATAGCTCGCGAGCCGTGGGCGGCGTGGCCGCCGAGTGACTTCCGCGCGACTATCGAATGGCCGAGCAGCTTGGAGAGAAAATTGCCTCTTCCCCTCGGCCGAAATGAAATACCGTCGATGAAAGTTCGTCCCCTTTCGATCTTACGTGGCCGCCGCCGCTCTTCATTCTGTTTCGGTTGCTATTCAGGTGCCAATTCGATCGGGCGCTCATGAAAGGCTTCTAGAGGGACATGCAGGTTCTCATTTTGCGATGATATCGTTGTAGAAAAACTGATTTGATGGAGAAAGAGTCGGCTTGCACTTCGGTCGTGTTCGTTCGTCGCGTCCGTGACTGCCGCCGACGGCTCACAATGGAAAAGCATTCTTCTGGTGAATAATGGAGCGCTGAAAGAAAACCACACCCATGCCTGCCGGTGATGAATGCTGACAAATCGAATCATTGGCTCGTTTTCAAGATGAGAAGAATCATTCATTGCATATTCCACGAGAAGCGCAACCACCGAACCGTTCGATCAGTCTCAAACTACAAGCACAGTTACAACCGGTGTGATTCCAAGGACTGCGAGCGTCCGTCTCAGCACCAGGGCACGCCTAGGACACTTGTCGTCGGGGATCGATGGGAACGGATCGCGTAACCTCTCGGTGATCATGAAACCACGAGAGCAGCCTTGGCGTTTGGAATCGTCGGCGTGGGGAGGCGAAATATAGAAACGGCTCATCGGACTGAGCCGGTCATACATGATTCATAGATGTCAGACGCGACGATAGCATCTGACCACGCAAGTTCTTCAAACAGAGTCAAACAATTAATACCCGTCAGTAAATAACTCCAGTGGCAGCGGGCGAGCTGATGACGATTTACGTTCATCGTTAAAATAAAGTTCAGAGAACGGCGCGCCCGCAGATCGTATCTTCATACGGAGAGGATTTCGCCGCACACAAATTCTTTCGGCGCAACTTGGCGGACATACAGCCGCGCGGCGGACTCTGCTCACTTGGTGATGTTCGAACAGCTCGGATCTCGGTTCGGTTTCTGAGCTCTGACGGCTAGAGGATCGATGTGCCGTTCCGGAACCGTTCGAGTCCCTGCTCCCCATCCGAAGGGCTCATTCTCCCGACCGTGTTCTGCCCCTCCCTGTCGACGACCAGGGATATCTAGCGATCGCAAAGATCAATTTGAACTCCTCTGGAAAGTGAAGTCGAATGGAACGGTTCTCATTATTCAGAATTGATCCCATCGAGCCGATCCGCCGCGGGGTCGTCCTTGGAACGACGTGCGGTCGAAGATGCTTCGCTCTTATCCTGCGATGGAACCGAGAAGAGCAGGCCGAGAAAAGCAAAAACAAATCACAGATAAGCTAATGCCGAATCATGACCGCGTCCCTCATAATCACCTTGTCGTTTCCCCCCGGTGCCGGCACGCCCGCAAGACTCAAATTTATGCGAGGTTAACTTTGGTCTCTTTGCGCGGCATGTAACCTGTGTTCATTGAAATCACCTCCATGTTTGCCATCGTTGTCGTGGTTGTCTCAGTTGTCGCGATGGCCGCGGCAGCGCCCGCAGCGGAAGATAAATCGATTTATAATTAACCATTACGGCGTTGGTGGCGGCGACGACGACGACTGTCTCTCGAGCGCGCAGTGAGGTACATCAGCGATAAGCCGATGCACCGTTCACGTACCATGGAATCTCGATGTGTTGACATCGGACTGGAATTAGCGGAAGAAATATGGAATAAATGGTCGACTGCCGTCGGTCTCATTGGTCGTGTTGAATGTTCAATAATTCGATTGGACTACAGCGTGAAGGAAAAAGCACAGGATCGCTTCTGTTATTCTCCGTCCCACAAACGAGGGGGATCGGCCAGCATCAAGACGTGGTGGTCTACAATTTTTTATGATGAATGTCGCTGATTACTCGTCGTTACACCGGCCCCGTCCGACAACTATATATCTTCTTAACAGAATATAACAAGCGGTTTAAGTATGCGTAATGATCGTACGTTCTACGTGTGCATGTTTTTCAACAGCGAGACGGTAGCCTTCGGGAAAACGCTCGTAATTATTTCAAACAATCTGGCGGACGCGCCGAGAGATTGAGGAACCATGCGGATGGTCCACGCGCGCGAGCGAACTCTCAGTCGGCTCATATCTCAACAAAATATGAAAGACGTGCATGAATGCATGCATGCAGGCAGGCGGGCGGGCGGGCAGGCAGGGAACTAAGGAGGGAGAGAGCGAGTGTGACTTTCTCTTCGAATTCATTTTGTCACCCTTCAGGAGGCGCACAACAAACTCTTTTCGGGGTGACTCCTGTTTGTGTCCTTGAGAAGTTTTGTTCCTCCTATTTCACGATGCGTCGTCTACTCCGAGGCGTCGCTTTCACTAATCTCTCCGAAGCAGCAGACCAAGATGCGAGGGTGGAAAACTGCTGCCTGCCACTCGGTGACTCAGGCAGTTCGCCTTTTTCTTTTGCGCAGCCGCTACCAAGGAGCAAAAGGGATCGCTACATATGCTCGCCTATGGCTCCCCCTGTTCTTATCCATCAGTTTTAGGTTCTGCCCCGCGAAGTTTCGCCGTGCCCCACCGCTATTCTGCTCTTTGACCACGATCGGCCTCAACGCACCTGAGCCGGTGACGCGTCGACTTACTCCGCCAGGGAGACCCAAACCCCCGCGTGCATACTTCCCTTGCACACCTCTTTTCGACGAGAATCAATGCGAAGCAGGGATTTCCGCAATCGTCCGCTGGTCTCCGTGTTGTGATGCGGAGAGGCGGCCAAGTCGGGCACTGAAGTGACATCGTCTTCTGCGCGACGTCGTTCAAAGCGAAGCAGCGTCCAACCTCGAACTCATCATCCAGAGACGAATTTTATTCTTCGTCTATTATCGCCTTTGAGGCTTCATCCATCACCGGCAGCCAGGCGACCCAGCGAGTCAGTCAGTCAGGCTTTCGACAGCCAGCACAAGCAACTTTCACTGCTTTCACTGGCTTAGAGAATTTCAGAGGGAGCACACTTGACTCCCGAGAGATTCGAGAGAGGATCCGAGCACACCTCTTTCGATTCACCGTGACGACCCGTGCTCCGCAGGCGTTTGTGTCTCCCATCAGCCTTCATTATGGAAATACCCCGCACGTTCTACGAGATGCCCATTATGACTCGCTGCAACCAGGCGGAAAGCTCCGGCCTTTTCCTCTTTCTGACACCAAAGTCAGGATACGATTGCCCAGCACATGCACTCATTCACCGAGAATAAGACCCTTCGACGCGTCAACTGCGCTCATGATTTTCCGAGGGTCCCTGCCCCGCGGTCAACGTGCGGGTGAAAGTACAGTTGCACTTCTCTGAGGGTTAGTAGTGAAGACTCGTTTGCTCGTCGTCTCCTGCTCCCATAAATGAGGATTGCTTCCAAAAAATCTTCGACGACTCTCTTGGTGCCGGCAGGAAGGTATTCAAGGGTGACAGGTGACACCCGCTTGAGGAATCCTGATTTCGTTCTGTACAACGCTGTTAGCTTCGGGCGTTTCGAATCCATCTGACATACGACCTGGAGTCTTCATGCGGCCCTCAGTTCGATTTTCAGGGATGGAACGCTTCAACCAGAATCGTGAAAGTCCACGGCGCATGTCTGAGGATAACGATCGACGCTGAGGATACTCTCGACATATCTTTATATGCCACGAATGTCTTCCACCGTGTTGCTAGAGTCCCAGCTCGGAGCCTTTTTCCCTTCGCTTCGGAGGAGCTCTCCTCTAGACAGCGGTCCCCTGACTCCCTTTCTTTCTCTCCATTGTTGCAATCCGCGGGCGGAGTCGAAGGGTGGGGACCTGGACCAACATTGGCGGCAACCATTATGCGCTTGCAACAGAATAGCCCGTTGGGCAGATTATGTTGAACGAAGGCGAGCGAAGCAAAAGAAGAACGAGCTGGAAGAAAGCTGGATCAGCCATTCATAGTTCAGATCCAATCAGAGCAAGAACCGACTGCTTGGACACGCCCTGCACGCCGCGCCGCCTTGGGCCGGTGATGACGCGTGCCATAAACCAAAAGCCTCAATCGGAGTCATTGTTGTAGCCGCTGCTCTGCTCGCCGCCAGGTGAGCTCAGCACAGAACTGGTCAGCTTTTATCTTCGATTCATCTTGGAAGTCTTCCTTGGAATGCGCAGTTCGGGCAACTGCGTGAAGACTTCTGTGAGCGGCAGTCACAGCAGAGATGAGAAAGAGCACGACGTTGCATGACGTCCCCGTCGATCTGACGTTGGTCGGGAGACTCCATGCTGGGTAAGTCGCCCAAAAGGTATTTGTGCTAACCTTGTGAGCTCCGCTGTTGGTCATCCTTGCAGATGGGGTCGCCGCTGCTGCTGCCGCCACTTTGTCAAGTTGTTCCTCGCAGATGACTGCCAATCGCAATACGGAGTCCCGTGGAAGATGTCGGGTCGGGTTCAGCCGCTGCTCCGTGGAACCATGTGTCCCAGAGACTCTCTATCTTTGTTGTTGCAAACCGATGGGAGTCTGAAGGAATTGAAGGCTGAATCGCAAAAGGTGATATAAAGGTGCTGAACGGCGGGACGGGGACGCTCGGCTCAAACTGTTTGTGCCGACGGAAAGCGCTGCAGTCTCCCCGCAGTCTCGTTTAGATATCCCACAGTGACACACTTGGCGCGTGAACACTTACGCGACGCTTTCGAACTGTCGCTGAGGAATTTCCGTTCTTCATTGGAGAAAAAAATATATATATATATATAGACGACGGAAAAGCTACCTGGCCGCTTGCGGTCAAAGGTTCCCCTTATTTTTCTTTGGCGTTTTTCCTCGTTTCTCTCCAAACGTTCGGAATCCCGTTCTCTCGTTAGCGATCGCCGTCGTTCACGTCGGCAGACGTCGCGTAATCCGATTTCGTGGCGGTGACCAACAAATGCTGAATGGTGTTGGTGGCTTTGGTGGTTGTGGTGGTGGTGGTTCTTGACTAGCCGCTGAACCCACGGACAGAGTGACAGACAGACAGACTGAGTGACTGACTCGGTTTTGCAGCGAGCACATTATCAGCGTAGGAAGCGGTGATTCTCGCGGCGATTCTCGCGGCTCATTCGTGAAGTTGTCAAACTTTGACTTGGATCACAGCCCCCCCACTAGGTGCTCCTGTGATGACTAACGGCCCGCCGGCTGCTGCTGAGGGAACTTCCGAACGAAGGAGTTGTATGAGTGGATCGGCAGCGTTGAGACGAGGGATTCAGGAACGAATCTTGGTTGCGGTCCTGAATCATCGTCTCCTTCCTCCGCTTCTCAGATGGTCCGGTTGAAAACTCAGCGCAACTCAAATGAGCAACTTCATGCAATCCGAACCAACCTATTCCAGTGAAGGTTATCTGGAGCCGCGGTCCGCTTCTCTTCCTTTAGATTGAGGAGCGCGTGGGGCAGACCAGCAGGGCAGGGCAAGGAACGCTCGTGGCTAAATGAATGAAGAAGCGAATAGATCTTTGAACAGATGGAGGGATGAATGTCTAGAAATGGATGAAAAGCGACGCCGGAATCCGGAGGAGGGTGGAGGAAGAATCGCATCGCCAGGTGAACGATGAATGCAAGAATACGTCGCTGCAGACGAGTGACGCCGACACCTTCACCACGCCTTCATGAAAACGATGACCACGCGACCAACGCGCGTCCGGCGTTCGTTCCGAGCGAGACTCGCCCTCCTAACCGTAGTCAAAGCAGTATGCGCAAGAAGACCCCGGTTTTCTCTGTCCCACACAGCACGATTTGATGAGGCCAGAGTATTTCGCTCGGAATAGTGCTCTTATCTCGGAGTTTCCACACTGCGACATGGTACTTCAACTTCCAAGAGTTGTCATCGGAAAGACACTGACAACGAGGTGTCGGCAGAAGGATGAGCGGCGCAACGTTGAGAACTCTGTGCATCGCGAAAAAAAAAACACCCTTCAGATTTTGTGCGTTGGCGGTGGTCATCCGCTTTGTTCAAGATGTACTCCATATCGAACGGAGATAAACGCAACAATCCCTTGGCTCTCTTTCCTTCCGTGCCACCAATCAGATCAGTGGACCGGCGATCGGCGTCATCATCATCGGCGGATTGGCAGAGTTGCGGATGAGATGTTGATTCCTCAGCCGCGGCCGTTGATGATGGTGCTGTTTCTTCACTCGATGCCAGTGTCGTCCGGCTCGATAGGTTGGACGTAGCCGGACGTCGAGTCGGCTCGAGCTGGCCAGCGATACAGCCGATCACGGGAAAGGTCAAGGGTTACTATTACAACTATGAGAAGACGGCTACAACGTGAAGATTGAGAAGAAAATGAAGCGATCGCGCACAGAACAAGGAACCTGTTCCAAAAGCGAACTGTGGCGCAAATTAGCCGCAAGCGAGTCAATACGTCGTGCTGTGGGTAAACTTCCGAAAGTCCTAACGTCGTTTCGAATCTCATCCTCGCGTTCCGGTTGTTTCACTGAATGATGACGATCAGGGTTCTTGTCATCGTCGACGACGAGAGCTCATCCCAACAAGCACGGACACTCTTGTCGGAATCAAGTCAACTTCAGCCACTTTTCGTGCACTTTCGTCGCAGATAACTCGGACGATCTTCCTGATCTGTTGGCGCTTCAACATGGTACCATGGTCGAGCCAGTTAGATGCCGCTATCAGGATATGAAGCAAGAGTCGACGCCTTTGATGAAATCAAGCTGTGAGCCGGAGCTTTACACGAAAGAAAGTTGCGAACCGATGACGATCCTCGAGCCTGCGGTCTCGAGAATCGAACGAAGATAAAAAAGCTCGTCCAAAAATCCAGCGGGAATTCCATCCCAAAGGATTCAGTACTACCTGAACTGAGTCTGAAACCCCCTGTCGGTGAGCCCATGAAGATTCAAAATGGAATCGGCGCAGGTCAATTTCTAGACCTTTTCGGTGATTGCCGCGACCGTTCTGAGAACAACAGCAGACATGCCATCGTGTCAAGTGAAACAGGATTCGTATCGCTACCTCAGAATCATTCTCCTGTTATATTTTGCACGAATCGAGGGTACTTTCAAGATATCGAAAAATGCGATTTCAGCCTTTCTCTCAGGTCCGTGGATTGAAACGAGACAGTTTTGTTTCTGCTTGATTCACTTACTATTGGGTCAAATTTCCGAGCGATCCGCAGCGACTCCCGGGAGAACTTCAGCACTCTGTCCGTGGGTTCAGCGGACAGTCAAGAACCACCACCAAATCCCCGAGTTCCGAGCAAATGCTTTCAAATGGGACATCGTAGAGTGACGAGTTGAGGTTGAAAGGTGGAAAAAAGTGAACTCTAAAATTCGGTATTCTGAGAATTGGATCATATACCTGAGGCTGTGAGAATCTGAAAGCCACCTCTATATTGAATCTTATATAGTTCATCCGGCTGTATTGCGCCGCGCGAAATGAGCAAACCTCTCGCATCCTCTCTCTTCGTTGTTCGCCTGTTCAACAAAATGAACATGAACAACGGAGGTGTTTCGATGGTGTATCAATTTGATAATTCTCTCGAGATCTGACACAAGACACCGAGCCACTCAGCCGGCCGGTTATCGAGCTCTGGCTTTGGTACGAGCCCCATGAAAATCTGCGGAATTTCACCGCAAATCGCCCATCTCGAGGGATGGTGGATGCATGTTCGCCGTCATTTGCAGGTCGAGGGGTCGGTGCCGGACCTCGGTGACTGGAGATCAGGGAAACTGCCTGGGCGGAACAAGAGAGCCAAAACCTCCTACACGCTATCGGTCGACGGGAACACTTCGCTCGTGACCAAAGTTGGAGAAATTCGCGTTAAACATCCATCGCGTCCACAATAACAAATTTCAGATCTTGCTCTGCAAAAGCGAAATCCGGTAGTCATCATCCGCTTCGTTTCGTTGCTGCCGTGGTCGTCGTCGCCGTCATCGTTGTTCGGATGCAGTTCGAGTCTTTCGATCTGGCAAAGGTCACTTGGCCGTATTTACAGATGTCATTAATACCTTCGTCTTCTTCTTTCCTTCATCTTCTTGTACGAGGAGCAGCAGTAGCTGCGCCGTTCCAACGGCGACGATCGATTCCACACGAAGTCTACCGGCGACGGACAAATAGAAGAAAGCCCAGCGCAACGGTATACAAACGGCTTACCATCCATACGCGCAGTCAGTCAGTTACGGATTGCTCGTCCGAAGACAAGGAAAAAATGTTTGAAGGAGCCGAAGATAGCCCTGTTTGTTAGAAGAGACGGGCAGCGGGAGCATTATTTGAATATTCGGCGCAACTGATTCTTCGTCCGCACAGTTCGTTTTCCGGGTCGTGCCACCGCGTCCTCCCTGCGCGCGAATCTCAGAAGACTTTTCCCAGAGGTCAACTTCCTTCCCCGGCGAGAACCGAGGGACAGGAGGCGCGTGACGGGAGCTCGAGAGGTTGAAGAAGAATGGATCGTGCTGCTCCCAGGATCTTCCGGAGCGCCGTGGAATCGACGACTGGAACGCGAGGATTCATCAGTTCTTTCCGATCAATAACGATATTCTGAAGGAAATTCTCGAGGATGGTGTCAAGTTCGAGCTGCTGCGTAACATTCGAACCTGACCTCAGCTGTCGGAACGGATTGGCTTTCTCAACTCCTCGTTCGATAATGATGCTCAACGAATTTCGTGAACAGGAAAAAGACATTCCTGAAAGTGTGATTGCCGCAATGAAACTTACCGATTGGAAGTATAACTACTCAAACGGAGCCCGGCGAAAACTTGGGGAAGTTCGGAAGACATCAACAGGACAGCGACCGCCGCAGACACTGCACTATGGAAACGAGCCCCGAATTTCTCATGGTAGTACTCGAGGACAGCAGCGATTATGATCTGTCAAGAAAAAATAGAGCTATTTCAAGAATGCTCGGTAGACTTCAAGCAAACGTTCCCACAGTTTTCCTATGTTTTATGACGCGCACAGAACAAGCGGACCCACAGTCCTCTTCTGACCCCTGTTGAATGGCGAAAAACACGCCGTTCCTGATCAAGGGAACGAAGGAAATGAACGAAGGATTGGTGATCATATCGCAATAATTTGCGCTGGGATGTGTTCCGACGATGTCTTGATCGGGAACGATGGGACCGCAAGCTTCAGGAGCGATGCAGAATTTCGTTCTGAGCCTTAGAGCTGTGGCCCACGAGACCCATCGGGGAGGCTGTGTATGAGAGTTGTTCATAAACTACGTCGGGAAACACTGAAGGGGCACGTCCTACGGGTTCTACGTAGCCGAGCTGCGGAATCCTTTTGTCTACCGAGTCGCGGATTCTCAATGATATTTTCCACGCTGGAACGTCGGCCATGTTTTTACAACACGCGTGAGAAACACTGGAAAATGAATTACGAGCCTCCCCAGAATGGACAAGGCTAAGGAGCCGTATCGCCTTCCGAGCAGGACGTAACGTCCCCATGAGAATCCGTTGACATTTCTACGATGCATTCTCTTTGGAAAGTGTCACAGCACGCGCGCGAAATCTTCTGAAGATTCATGAACGGAGCCGCCGCGAGCCTGGATGCCCTCTTGTCTCCGAAGGTGCGTTCCGCGTCTGAGGCTTCTTACTGATTGCTGATCAGCATCAGAGCCTCGATGCAGCCCCAGCGTTCAAGATAATCGAATGAGCGAGCAGTGACGGAGCGGGGCGGCTGCTCAGTTGGCGAACTGTCGCACAAACCTGCGTCCCCCACAGTGGCCGCGCATCATCGCAATCTTCGATCACGCCACGTTCGATGGAGCTCACGTCTGCGACCACGGGGTCATCGGTTGATGGGCGAATCGCAGTCTAGAAAATCGTAATTGACAAAACTTGCACAGGTCGATATCGTTGTTAGCCTCATGGACGTCACGGGAACGGGGGAGGAGCTCGTTTCGACGTTCATTCCTCGTGCATCTTGCTGTTTTTTGATGTCTTCAGACCATCCTTCAGACTTCGGTCTGCGGGCGAGGCAAGCTTTCGTAACGTTCTTCGCAAAATGAAATAAAAAAAATAACGTATTGTGTTGTTGGATATTGATCCGTTCGCCGTCGCGCTTCGCGTTGCTGACTGAATGGGCAGGAGAGGGAATCAGAGTTTTCGAGGAGCCCCCGATCACCCTAAAATCCCGCAGATGACGAACCTTTTTTTTTTTATTCTTTTTAGAAAAAACGCATCATATGAGATCGCTATCTGCCGAGCCCGTTACCTGATGAGCTCGTTATCTGACAAGTCCGTTATCTAATAAGTTCATCATGCGAGAAGGTCATGCGGTTCCTTGCGAAGAGAGGAGAACGAGGTCCGTTATCTGCGAGATTTCAGGACAATTTCGACACTGAGTTTTCAGAAACTCGGCCCATCGACAAATCGATGGGCGACGTGATGGAACTGCGGAAGACTTCCCCAATTCGCTCAGCCGAGGGAAACACAAAACAAAAAGAGGAAAGAAACACCTCGATTGTCGTCATCGAAACCTCGGCATCGATCCACTCAAGTGTCAAGGGTCGTGAACGACGCGCCGAGCTCGCTTGGGGAAGACGTTGCCTCAGGCTTCTCGCGCAGGGCGCAAAGGTGAAACAGGATCTTTCGACGGCCGTGGCGGTGATCATTCGATTGTTTAGTCACTAGAGTATGACAACAAGTCAAACGAGCAGCAAGGAGCAAAAACCGAACGTCTCGTTTAGCTCTGCAACGACTTGTGTCTGGGAGCAACAACGGCCCGTAGTTGTTACTACATCAGTTTCAGGTATCTTGCATTTGGATTTTTGGCCCTCATCGGAGTCGAACCCACCGATCGTCACGGACCTATCCGGGCTCAGAGTGGATGACCCGCGTATCTCATCGTTGAACAAGGTCGGTCTCTGCACCGATTCACCAGGGGGCTGTCGACGTCAAGCCCGAGTTCCGCAGGCCTCGGGTTCCCTGAAGACGTCTGAACAAACTTCTGGTTCTCACAGCCGATGTCTTGATCGAGGGCGACACCGAATAAGAGACACAGAGTGAGAACTTTTAGAAGTTTCGAGCGGTGTCGCCGTTATTATTTGTTGTTTTAGGTTGCCTCGACGCTGCTCGGCCTCCGCTCGGCGAATCGTAGGAGAGAGCGTGCGTATATGTAGAAACAATTGCCTCCGATGTTCAAGCCGCAGAAGTGCATAGGTCATCGGATGGGAACACTGGGAACCACGACGGCAGGAAACATGAAAATCGCCCAGAACGGACAGCCGAAAGACAAAGTGGATGGATATTTGTCGTAGAGGTGGAAGATTCCCCAGCGACCGCTCGCCTGCCACATGATGGAACGCGTGAACTTCCAATACTCTGTCCTGCCTTCGGTCGCTTGTTCGCGGCCAGTCCACCGGTTGCGGAAAAGGGTATCGGGAGCGGCAACCCGCCGGCCCACTTTCGCCGTAGCCTTCAGTGAAAGGTTAATAATCAGTTTCCAGCAGAGACGGACATACAAAGTTGAAGGGGGAAAAGCACGAGAGGTGACGGGAAAGGAACCACTGGACCCTGGCGCGAGCGGACAATGTCGCAGCGTGAGCTTAATTTTGATCGAAACGCAGAATTCCAGAGCGGCATCATATTTCTGGTACGCGTGGTCCGCGAGACCGCAGTCGAACAAATGAGTCGAAAGAGTCAAAAGCCAACCAGGTGTTGATGGAGATGAACGAAGCAGATCTTGCATTTCCGAAATTCAAGATCCTCCGCTAGTTGTTTCTCTCATGAGGGCTCGGGCATGAGAAGCGGGACTCGGTCTCGACAGCCTGAAGCTCCAAGCGGGAAACTACACGCTGAGACGCTTCACGGTTCATGATAGAAACTTCAAGTTTTTGTAGTTCATGTCGCTTCCCAAGCTAGGCTGCGAAATCTCGGAAGTTTTTTTTTGACCCGACGAGATTGAGTCAGCGTTTGAAGTGATCGCGGCAAGGGAAGCCATGCTTCCACCCTGGATGAATTCGAGTCACGGTCAGATTGATGCGAATTAGCTCGTCGATTTGATGTCGGATCACTGCAATTTCTCTAAAGTAGGGGTGTCAAACGTCTTGAGTCAAATTACTCCCGTGGTCATGATACAGAGAAGCGGGGTTGGGGGTTTATACGTTTCCTGAAGGGTCCGAAAGTTTCTGCCGTCTTGTTGAAACGAATGCGAAACGAGGATCACTTATTCGGACCCGTCTGATGTCTCCCACTTCTCGTTCCCGGAGTGGACCCGTCGCGCAGCGAAGTACTGACAGCTTGCCAATGAACCTCTTTCCAGGTTCGGGAGCGGACCTTGTTCCGGGATGTCTCAAGCCCCATTAACCCCATGCAATCGATGCATCTTGTTGATGAGAAGACAGATTCTGGCTGATAGATGATGCGTGCTCCGAACGCCCTCACCTAATTGAGACCCAAGTTGCTCTACTGGCCTTACGGGTATCAAATCGGATTCGCGATGGGATCCTGGTACTGCCCCCTCTCAGCTTCTGACCGTCGGAGTACCAATGCAGACCTGAAGCGCAACTTCTCATCATCGATCGCGTTGTTCATCTCTCTTAACGCCGCGGCACGCTTTGAAGAACTGCACAGTCGCCGAAGCCAGGTCACAATAGGCGAGAGAGTTGTCGCATGCGTACCCATGTATAGCCCCGATCAAACCTTGGCTTGCTCGTTGAATGACAGCGATTCGTAGTGGAGTTCACTCGCTATAAGCGCACAGAATGCTCTGGGAGCTGACAAGGGCAGCAGCCAACGAAGCACATCCAACATCATGGATTGAACCCTGCCGCCGAAATCTCGGAGAGAAATTCTCCGGAAGACTTCATTATCGGGGCAGAGGAAATGGGCGGGCGTCTCTCGCGGTGCTGCGGGTCGAGAGGGGTCGAGTATCAGAGAATACCCTTCCTCACCGCTAACTCGTCACGCTCTGGAGCCACCTCGGATTCCTACTAGAAGCATAGAAAGTTCTACGCTTCTACAAAGTCGTATTCGGGCAGAGAAGTACAGCGCGTGCATTTCCACAAATCTCGAACGCGAGATCTGAGGTGCAAAATACAAATACGGCTAGATTTTGGCAGCGGTGTTTTCTCCCGAATCCATGTTGCTACTATGAAGAGAGGAACGCTTGAGCAACAATCGAACCGACATAGAGGACAGCGGATTTCTTCTATCACTCCTCAGCCCTCTTCAGCGACTGCTCCCAACAGACCAACTTGTCATACTCATTCGCGAGGGAAAAGCCGTATCGGCTGACTCGAACTTTCGAAGCTCTGTCGGCGCTCGAATCAACATGGCCATCGACTACGGATTGAGATGCTTTGAATTTGAAAATTTTCACTACTCAATTCCTGCACGGCTGCCGAAAATAAAATCTGTCATCAATGGAGCTTCAGGGCATGAGGAGTCAGCGTTGAGGAAGTGTGTTCTGGAGGCGGGTATACGGGAGTCGGGAATCTGGGAATCGTGTAACTGGGACCCAACCGACGCGTTATGTGCTAATGCCCGAGAGATCTCGGAGAGGTGAAATATGGTGCGAGTAATGATCGCCTCTGAGCTACCGACACCAAACACACGCTCCCAAAGTTTGCTCCTGAAGATGCTGCCTAGAGATGTCTTCCGGACAGAATCATTCCACGCGGGCTTCCGATCTCATTGCTGATTCTAATTGTGTGCCGGAAGTGAGGGACGTGGTACACTCGAATGAGAGTGGAACGAGGTTTTTCCGGGCGATAGATGAATCACATCACTGAGGCTGCTGAAGAACTCTTCAGAGTCTGAGTACTCCGATCACCTGCGACAGATGTGGTCTGGACGAGGAGGCAACCATAGCGTAGTCGATTCCAAATTTAATGGAAATCTTCCTCAGCTCTCAAGGGAACGATTGCTCGATTGGCAGTTCATAGCAGTAAAACAACGATGGCACAGCCAGCGAGAGCCGAGGCCATATACGTTCCGCGGGTACGGTGGCTAGCTTGGCCGAGAAGAACAAGTTCTCGAAGTATCGGGAGCTAGAAAGCCGATACATCGTTCAGCCGGTCGCGATCGAAACTCTGGAAGTCATTGGACAGTCGACGGACGCTTTCCTCCGGGATCTTGGGAGGCGCATTGAGATTGTATCGGGGGATAGGAGAGCAGGAGGTTTCTTGCTGCAAAGGGTGTCGTTGGAGGTTCAGCGTGGTAACGGCGCGGCGGTGGCTGGATCGCTGCCATCGGGGGAAGTGCTCGCCGGAATCGGCTACAGAGTCTTTGTGATGTACACACTCGTTATAGACCGCATACAATAAAAATATATTTTGAAGAGAAGCAGTTGTTGTGCGCATTTTCCAGCTGCTTCATTTGCCGGATCGCCGGAACATACAAGGACTCTAAGAATATCTACATGTACTTAGATCTCGGGATTTATGGTGACCTCTACAATGTATTGTTCGAATTGGGCGACGATCCCCCCGTGGCTGAACTTGTCCAATTCATGTGTCAGATAGTTTGCGGGCTGGAATATATACATGCTTGCAATATCCTGTACCGCGACCTGAAGCCGGAGAACTGCTTTGTTTACGAGGGCGGCCGCGTGAAACTGGGCGATTTCGGCTTGAGCCATATAACCGAGAACCAACTGAACTGGAGCTGTGGAACTATCGGATACATGGCACCAGAAATGCTGAACAAAGAAATTTATTGTGACCCCGCCGATTGGTTCGCCTTCGGAGCCACCATTCGTGACATCCTAATCGGAGAGCCGCCATTCGGTTCGAATTCTGCGCCAGAGGAGGCTGTTATAGCAGAAACCCTCAATCCCTAATTCAAATCACTGAGTGAGGCTGAAATCAGCGAAACAGCGAGAGATTTGATAATGAAACTCCCCGAGAAGGATCCCTCGGAGAGGCTCGGCTCTGGAGTGAACGGTGCAGATGATGTGAAGAATCATGAGTGGTTCAAGCACGTAGACTTTAACAATGTCTACTTCGGAGAATCTGTGGAATTCTGCTTCAAAATCGCAAACAGGATGCGAGCAACTGAGGGAAAACCCTGTTCGCCGGATGTGTTCAAAATCAGCCCGCAACCTGACCCCTAGCACCACTCTTCGCAGAATTCTGAGTAGACCCTTCGATCGATATTCCGGAATGTGATCTGATCGGGCAGCGAGAACCCAGACTGATAAAAGGGGAATCACATTGTAATCATATCCCATTCTCGGGTTCGAGGCTCTGTGTACGCCCTCACGACGGGTGTGATTGCTAAACATCTGACTTGGAAAGCCACCTGACAAGATCCGTCATTGTCTGTCTTGCTCACTCTCCATGACTGAAGAGCTGAATTTTGAGTTCGATCGTGGTCATTCCATGGGGCTCATCTGCCGCGTAACACCCTGGTGCGTCTCAAGCTCCGTTCGTCTCTTCCAGAAATGTTCAACAAATATTTCCTAACTAGCCGGCCTTCGGCCGACTACGCTGGCCGACCCGTCCCTTGCTCCGGGAGTCTACTGCTGACAGACACACATTGCCTTACATGTAGGGTCATGAGACCTTCGGTAGTGGCCACCGATTCTCGAAAGGATTCCGACCTGGAATCGAGGCACTTTCCTCTCTCTTCACATGGTCAGCATCATGGTCTCGAGAAGTATGATCAGATTGGTGTCGTAATCACCCCTCTAGATTCGGAGAAGCATGGTCAGATTGGTCCCAGAATCACCCCTCCAGAGTTGGAAAGTAATGGCCGGATTGGTCCCGGGATCACCCCTCCAGAGTTGGAAAGTAATGGCCAGATTGGTCTCCGAATCACCCCTCCAGAGTTGGAAAGTAATGGCCAGATTGGTCTCGTAATCACCCCTCCAGAGTTGGAAAGTAATGGCCAAATTGGTACCGGAATCACCCCTCCAGAGTTGGAAAGTAATGGCCAGATTGGTCCCGGGATCACCCCTCCAGAGTTGGAAAGTTATGGCCAGATTGGTCCCGGAATCACCCCTCCAGAGTTGGAAAGTAATGGCCAGATTGGTCCCGGAATCACTCCTCCAGAGTTGGAAAGTAATGGCCAGATTGGTCTCGGAATCACCCCTCCAGAGTTGGTAAGTAATGGCCAGATTGGTCTCGGAATCACCCCTCCAGAGTTGGAAAGTAATGGCCAGATTGGTCTCGGATTCACCCCTCCAGAGTTGGAAAGTAATGGCCAGATTGGTCTCGGAATCACCCCTCCAGAGTTGGAAAGTAATGGCCAGATTGGTCTCGGAATCACCCCTCCAGAGTTGGAAAGTAATGGCCAGATTGGTCCCGGGATCACCCCTCCAGAGTTGGAAAGTTATGGCCAGATTGGTCCCGGAATCACCCCTCCAGAGTTGGAAAGTAATGGCCAGATTGGTCCCGGAATCACTCCTCCAGAGTTGGAAAGTTATGGCCAGATTGGTCCCGGAATCACCCCTCCAGAGTTGGAAAGTAATGGCCAGATTGTTCTCGGAATCACCCCTCCAGAGTTGGAAAGTAATGGCCAGATTGGTCCCGGGATCACCCCTCCAGAGTTGGAATGTTATGGCCAGATTGGTCCCGGAATCACCCCTCCAGAGTTGGAAAGTAATGGCCAGATTGGTCCCGGAATCACTCCTCCAGAGTTGGAAAGTAATGGCCAGATTGGTCTCGGAATCACCCCTCCAGAGTTGGAAAGTAATGGCCAGATTGGTCCCGGAATCACTCCTCCAGAGTTGGAAAGTAATGGCCAGATTGGTCTCGGAATCACCCCTCCAGAGTTGGAAAGTAATGGCCAGATTGGTCCCGGAATCACCCCTCCAGAGTTGGAAAGTAATGGCCAGATTGGTCTCGGAATCACCCCTCCAGAGTTGGAAAGTAATGGCCAGATTGGTCTCGGAATCACCCCTCTAATGTTGGAAAGTGATGGCCAGATTGGTCCCGGAATCACTCCTCCAGAGTTGGAAAGTAATGGCCAGATTGGTCTCGGAATCACCCCTACAAAAATGGAAAGTAATGTCCAGATTGGTCTCGCAATCACCCCTCTAATGTTGGAAAGTAATGGCCAGATTGGTCCCGGAATCACCCCTTCAGAGTTGGAGAGTGATGGCCAGATTGGTCCCGGAATCACCCCTCCAGAGTTGGAAAGTAATGGCCAGATTGGTCCCGGAATCACTCCTCCAGAGTTGGAAAGTAGTGGCCAGATTGGTCTCGGAATCATCCCTCTAATGTTGGAAAGTAATGTCCAGATTGGTCTCGGAATCACCCCTCCAGAGTTGGAAAGTAATGGCCAGATTTTTCTCTGGATCACCCCTCCAGAGTTGGAAAGTAATGGCCAGATGTGTCCCGGAATAACCCCTCCAGAGTTGGAAAGTAATGGTCGGATTGGTCTCGGAATCATCCCTACAAAAATGGAAAGTAACGTCCAGATTGGTCTCGCAATCACCCCTCCAGAGTTGGAAAGTAGCGGCCAGATTGGTCTCGGAATCATCCCTCTAATGTTGGAAAGTAATGTCCAGATTGGTCTCGGAATCACCCCTCCAGAGTTGGAAAGTAATGGCCAGATTGGTCCCGGAATCACTCCTCCAGAGTTGGAAAGTAATGGCCAGATTGGTCTCGGAATCACCCCTCCAGAGTTGGAAAGTAATGGCCAGATTGGTCTCGGAATCACCCCTCCAGAGTTGGAAAGTAATGGCCAGATTGGTCCCGGAATCACCCCTCCAGAGTTGGAAAGTAATGGCCAGATTGGTCTCGGAATCACCCCTCCAGAGTTGGAAAGTAATGGCCAGATTGGTCCCGGAATCACTCCTCCAGAGTTGGAAAGTAATGGCCAGATTGGTCTCGGAATCACCCCTACAAAAATGGAAAGTAATGTCCAGATTGGTCTCGCAATCACCCCTCTAATGTTGGAAAGTAATGGCCAGATTGGTCCCGGAATCACCCCTTCAGAGTTGGAGAGTGATGGCCAGATTGGTCCCGGAATCACCCCTCCAGAGTTGGAAAGTAATGGCCAGATTGGTCCCGGAATCACTCCTCCAGAGTTGGAAAGTAGTGGCCAGATTGGTCTCGGAATCATCCCTCTAATGTTGGAAAGTAATGTCCAGATTGGTCTCGGAATCACCCCTCCAGAGTTGGAAAGTAATGGCCAGATTTTTCTCTGGATCACCCCTCCAGAGTTGGAAAGTTATGGCCAGATGTGTCCCGGAATAACCCCTCCAGAGTTGGAAAGTAATGGTCGGATTGGTCTCGGAATCACCCCTACAAAAATGGAAAGTAATGTCCAGATTGGTCTCGCAATCACCCCTCCAGAGTTGGAAAGTAGCGGCCAGATTGGTCTCGGAATCATCCCTCTAGTGTTGGAAAGTAATGTCCAGATTGGTCTCGGAATCACCCCTCCAGAGTTGGAAAGTAATGGCCAGATTGGTCCCGGAATCACTCCTCCAGAGTTGGAAAGTAATGGCCAGATTGGTCTCGGAATCACCCCTCCAGAGTTGGAAAGTAATGGCCAGATTGGTCTCGGAATCACCCCTCCAGAGTTGGAAAGTAATGGCCAGATTGGTCTCGGAATCACACCTCCAGAGTTGGAAAGTAATGGCCAGATTGGTCCCGGGATAACCCCTCCAGAGTTGGAAAGTTATGGCCAGATTGGTCCCGGAATCACCCCTCCAGAGTTGGAAAGTAATGGCCAGATTGGTCCCGGAATCACTCCTCCAGAGTTGGAAAGTAATGGCCAGATTGGTCTCGGAATCACCCCTCCAGAGTTGGAAAGTAATGGCCAGATTGGTCCCGGAATCACTCCTCCAGAGTTGGAAAGTAATGGCCAGATTGGTCTCGGAATCACCCCTCCAGAGTTGGAAAGTAATGGCCAGATTGGTCTCGGAATCACCCCTCCAGAGTTGGAAAGTAATGGCCAGATTGGTCTCGGAATCACCCCTCCAGAGTTGGAAAGTAATGGCCAGATTGGTCTCGGAATCACCCCTCCAGAGTTGGAAAGTAATGGCCAGATTGGTCTCGGAATCACCCCTCTAATGTTGGAAAGTGATGGCCAGATTGGTCCCGGAATCACTCCTCCAGAGTTGGAAAGTAATGGCCAGATTGGTCTCGGAATCACCCCTACAAAAATGGAAAGTAATGTCCAGATTGGTCTCGCAATCACCCCTCTAATGTTGGAAAGTAATGTCCAGATTGGTCTCGGAATCACCCCTCTAATGTTGGAAAGTGATGGCCAGATTGGTCCCGGAATCACTCCTCCAGAGTTGGAAAGTAATGGCCAGATTGGTCTCGGAATCACCCCTACAAAAATGGAAAGTAATGTCCAGATTGGTCTCGCAATCATCCCTCTAATGTTGGAAAGTAATGTCCAGATTGGTCTCGGAATCACCCCTCCAGAGTTGGAAAGTAATGGCCAGATTGGTCTCGGAATCACCCCTCTAATGTTGGAAAGTGATGGCCAGATTGGTCCCGGAATCACTCCTCCAGAGTTGGAAAGTAATGGCCAGATTGGTCTCGGAATCACCCCTCCAGAGTTGGAAAGTAATGGCCAGATTGGTCTCGGAATCACCCCTCTAATGTTGGAAAGTGATGGCCAGATTGGTCCCGGAATCACACCTCCAGAGTTGGAAAGTAATGGCCAGATTGGTCCCGGGATAACCCCTCCAGAGTTGGAAAGTTATGGCCAGATTGGTCCCGGAATCACCCCTCCAGAGTTGGAAAGTAATGGCCAGATTGGTCCCGGAATCACTCCTCCAGAGTTGGAAAGTAATGGCCAGATTGGTCTCGGAATCACCCCTCCAGAGTTGGAAAGTAATGGCCAGATTGGTCCCGGAATCACTCCTCCAGAGTTGGAAAGTAATGGCCAGATTGGTCTCGGAATCACCCCTCCAGAGTTGGAAAGTAATGGCCAGATTGGTCTCGGAATCACCCCTCCAGAGTTGGAAAGTAATGGCCAGATTGGTCTCGGAATCACCCCTCCAGAGTTGGAAAGTAATGGCCAGATTGGTCTCGGAATCACCCCTCCAGAGTTGGAAAGTAATGGCCAGATTGGTCTCGGAATCACCCCTCTAATGTTGGAAAGTGATGGCCAGATTGGTCCCGGAATCACTCCTCCAGAGTTGGAAAGTAATGGCCAGATTGGTCTCGGAATCACCCCTACAAAAATGGAAAGTAATGTCCAGATTGGTCTCGCAATCACCCCTCTAATGTTGGAAAGTAATGTCCAGATTGGTCTCGGAATCACCCCTCTAATGTTGGAAAGTGATGGCCAGATTGGTCCCGGAATCACTCCTCCAGAGTTGGAAAGTAATGGCCAGATTGGTCTCGGAATCACCCCTACAAAAATGGAAAGTAATGTCCAGATTGGTCTCGCAATCATCCCTCTAATGTTGGAAAGTAATGTCCAGATTGGTCTCGGAATCACCCCTCCAGAGTTGGAAAGTAATGGCCAGATTGGTCTCGGAATCACCCCTCTAATGTTGGAAAGTGATGGCCAGATTGGTCCCGGAATCACTCCTCCAGAGTTGGAAAGTAATGGCCAGATTGGTCTCGGAATCACCCCTACAAAAATGGAAAGTAATGTCCAGATTGGTCTCGCAATCATCCCTCTAATGTTGGAAAGTAATGTCCAGATTGGTCTCGGAATCACCCCTCCAGAGTTGGAAAGTAATGGCCAGATTGGTCCCGGAATCACTCCTCCAGAGTTGGAAAGTAATGGCCAGATTGGTCTCGGAATCACCCCTCCAGAGTTGGAAAGTAATGGCCAGATTGGTCTCGGAATCACCCCTCCAGAGTTGGAAAGTAATGGCCAGATTGGTCTCGCAATCACCCCTCCAGAGTTGGAAAGTAATGGCCAGATTGGTCTCGGAATCACCCCTCTAATGTTGGAAAGTGATGGCCAGATTGGTCCCGGAATCACTCCTCCAGAGTTGGAAAGTAATGGCCAGATTGGTCTCGGAATCACCCCTACAAAAATGGAAAGTAATGTCCAGATTGGTCTCGCAATCATCCCTCTAATGTTGGAAAGTAATGTCCAGATTGGTCTCGGAATCACCCCTCCAGAGTTGGAAAGTAATGGCCAGATTGGTCCCGGAATCACTCCTCCAGAGTTGGAAAGTAATGGCCAGATTGGTCTCGGAATCACCCCTCCAGAGTTGGAAAGTAATGGCCAGATTGGTCTCGGAATCACCCCTCCAGAGTTGGAAAGTAATGGCCAGATTGGTCCCGGAATCACTCCTCCAGAGTTGGAAAGTAATGGCCAGATTGGTCTCGGAATCACCCCTCCAGAGTTGGAAAGTAATGGTCGGATTGGTCTCGGAATCACCCCTCCAGAGTTGGAAAGTAATGGCCAGATTGGTCCCGGAATCACTCCTCCAGAGTTGGAAAGTAATGGCCAGATTGGTCTCGGAATCACCCCTCCAGAGTTGGAAAGTAATGGCCAGATTGGTCTCGGAATCACCCCTCCAGAGTTGGAAAGTAATGGCCAGATTGGTCTCGGAATCACCCCTCCAGAGTTGGAAAGTAATGGCCAGATTGGTCCCGGAATCACTCCTCCAGAGTTGGAAAGTAATGGCCAGATTGGTCTCGGAATCACCCCTACAAAAATGGAAAGTAATGTCCAGATTGGTCTCGCAATCACCCCTCTAATGTTGGAAAGTAATGGCCAGATTGGTCCCGGAATCACCCCTTCAGAGTTGGAGAGTGATGGCCAGATTGGTCCCGGAATCACCCCTCCAGAGTTGGAAAGTAATGGCCAGATTGGTCCCGGAATCACTCCTCCAGAGTTGGAAAGTAGTGGCCAGATTGGTCTCGGAATCATCCCTCTAATGTTGGAAAGTAATGTCCAGATTGGTCTCGGAATCACCCCTCCAGAGTTGGAAAGTAATGGCCAGATTTTTCTCTGGATCACCCCTCCAGAGTTGGAAAGTTATGGCCAGATGTGTCCCGGAATAACCCCTCCAGAGTTGGAAAGTAATGGTCGGATTGGTCTCGGAATCACCCCTACAAAAATGGAAAGTAATGTCCAGATTGGTCTCGCAATCACCCCTCCAGAGTTGGAAAGTAGCGGCCAGATTGGTCTCGGAATCATCCCTCTAATGTTGGAAAGTAATGTCCAGATTGGTCTCGGAATCACCCCTCCAGAGTTGGAAAGTAATGGCCAGATTGGTCCCGGAATCACTCCTCCAGAGTTGGAAAGTAATGGCCAGATTGGTCTCGGAATCACCCCTCCAGAGTTGGAAAGTAATGGCCAGATTGGTCTCGGAATCACCCCTCCAGAGTTGGAAAGTAATGGCCAGATTGGTCTCGGAATCACACCTCCAGAGTTGGAAAGCAATGGCCAGATTGGTCCCGGGATAACCCCTCCAGAGTTGGAAAGTTATGGCCAGATTGGTCCCGGAATCACCCCTCCAGAGTTGGAAAGTAATGGCCAGATTGGTCCCGGAATCACTCCTCCAGAGTTGGAAAGTAATGGCCAGATTGGTCTCGGAATCACCCCTCCAGAGTTGGAAAGTAATGGCCAGATTGGTCCCGGAATCACTCCTCCAGAGTTGGAAAGTAATGGCCAGATTGGTCTCGGAATCACCCCTCCAGAGTTGGAAAGTAATGGCCAGATTGGTCTCGGAATCACCCCTCCAGAGTTGGAAAGTAATGGCCAGATTGTTCTCGGAATCACCCCTCCAGAGTTGGAAAGTAATGGCCAGATTGGTCTCGGAATCACCCCTCCAGAGTTGGAAAGTAATGGCCAGATTGGTCTCGGAATCACCCCTCTAATGTTGGAAAGTGATGGCCAGATTGGTCCCGGAATCACTCCTCCAGAGTTGGAAAGTAATGGCCAGATTGGTCTCGGAATCACCCCTACAAAAATGGAAAGTAATGTCCAGATTGGTCTCGCAATCACCCCTCTAATGTTGGAAAGTAATGGCCAGATTGGTCCCGGAATCACCCCTTCAGAGTTGGAGAGTGATGGCCAGATTGGTCCCGGAATCACCCCTCCAGAGTTGGAAAGTAATGGCCAGATTGGTCCCGGAATCACTCCTCCAGAGTTGGAAAGTAGTGGCCAGATTGGTCTCGGAATCATCCCTCTAATGTTGGAAAGTAATGTCCAGATTGGTCTCGGAATCACCCCTCCAGAGTTGGAAAGTAATGGCCAGATTTGTCTCTGGATCACCCCTCCAGAGTTGGAAAGTTATGGCCAGATGGGTCCCGGAATAACCCCTCCAGAGTTGGAAAGTAATGGTCGGATTGGTCTCGGAATCACCCCTACAAAAATGGAAAGTAATGTCCAGATTGGTCTCGCAATCACCCCTCCAGAGTTGGAAAGTAATGGCCAGATTGGTCTCTGAATCACCCCTCCAGCGTTTGAAACTAATGGCCAGATTGGTCTCTGGATCACCCCTCCAGAGTTGGAAAGTTATGGCCAGATGGGTCCCGGAATCACTCCTCCAGAGTTGGAAAGTAATGGCCAGATTGGTCTCGGAATCATCCCTCTAATGTTGGAAAGTAATGTCCAGATTGGTCTCGGAATCACCCCTCCAGAGTTGGAAAGTAATGGCCAGATTGGTCTCTGGATCACCCCTCCAGAGTTGGAAAGTTATGGCCAGATGGGTCCCGGAATAACCCCCCCAGAGTTGGAAAGAAATGTCGGATTGGTCTCGGAATCACCCCTCCAAAAATGGAAAGTAATGTCCAGATTGGTCTCGCAATCACCCCTCCAGAGTTGGAAAGTAATGGCCAGATTGGTCTCTGAATCACCCCTCCACCGTTTGAAACTAATGGCCAGATTTGTCTCGCAATCACCCCTCCAGAGTCGGAAAGTAATGCCCAGATTGGTCTCTGAATCACCCCTCCAGCGTTTGAAACTAATGGCCAGATTGGTCTCGGAATCACCCCTCCAGGTATTTTTATGATAGATGTATAGGAGAGGTAGTGGGGAGGGATATCCGATGACGATGGGATGAGGCCCAAGAGTCTGGCTGGCGTCATCACGGGGCGGTGCACCTTATCGTCAGAATTTGGATGCGGACGACAGTATGGAGGGGGTCAAAGTTGGGGTAAATCGCGAGGGGGGGAGGAGGGGAGGGGCAAAGGGGTGGGTGGCCTATGTCCTTCCCGGTGAGCCGCCCTACAAAACGCAGTTTGTTCCAAGTCGATCCGATCAATACCGGAGGAGCCTCTTGAGGACAAACAAACATACATACATACATATATACGAACAAACAGACCCTGGATTTTCATATATATAGATGTTGTCCTCGCTGTCAGGGCTCTTCCCATGTGGATACTTGAGTAGTTAGAGCTTCCAACTGCTGCGAGAGATCAACTCCGTGGAGCGACTGGCAAAGCTATTCCTAGCACAAGGTGGTCAAATTGACTCCGGATTTTTTTAACTGTTCCTTCTTCTGCCCATTCCGCGCAGAGGAAATTGTCAGATCCAGGATCCGCATCTTGGACCGAAAGCTGGGGGGATGGCGCGTATCTTCTCGTTATATCCACGCTCTTTTTAACCCTGCTCACCCTTTTTTCGATTTCCCTCACTCCTTCGGCCAGTAATAGACTAGAGTCAACTTTGCAGAGAGGATCCCAATCAATTGGCATTAAACAAAGCGAGAATCGCTAAGGAGTTCAAAGAAGGGCAGAAGAAGCGATCAGCCTCAAAATTGCTGATTTATCGTCACACTGTTCAATGGCAAGTGAGTGTGATCCTAATCCGTCCGATCCCTCAGAAAGAAAAGCATGACTTCGACGAGGAACAACTGTAGCAGGATCCGTTGGAAAAGGCAGATGAGTCTACGAAAAGGAAGTTAATTTTCGAACCGCGCTCGGGAACGCACAGGTTAATGCCAATGAAACAGCAAAATACGCACCATCCTCCCAGATATCGATCGCGGGAGAAAACGAAAGTGACCATGCTTCAGAAATGAATATGCAAAATAAGGAAGGCTAGGGAAACTCTCAACTGATGGCTACACTGGTTCTCAAGATAGGAGCATTTCGAGTTTTCAAAAATCAAGCTAGAGGATCAGTAAGCGGTGAGGCTAGTTGGATTTCGGGTGCAATCGAGTGGAGAAGACGCTATCAACCAAACTCGCAACATAATCAGGAAGCAGCCTTTGATCATGTTAAATTGCAGGGATGCACTTTATTAAATATACAGTTTGAACATACGCTGCATCCGCGGCTCGCGCGCGCAACGCTACTATTTGTCTTTATTTGATTCGAGGAGAAATGCTCCATGCTCGTCGATATTCACAATGTGTACAATTATCCCATCGCTGATAACAGAAGAGAACGCGGCTGAAGACACCGTCGCTAGTCGGAAATCAAAGTTGTGTTCATGACACTGTTCACGGGTGGAGGGGAGAGAACGTCAGGTTTCAACTCGAGGAACTGGTAGGGCACGTGAAACGTCTGACCGCGGCATTCCACTACAAGATGGCCACGTTTCTTCGACGACGCGATCACCATGACGGTGTCGCCTTTGCGCAATTTCGTGTTCGACCCGTCCCCGAAGTTTATTTTCATCACTCGCGCCTGTGGGTAACCCAGTTTTGCGTTGCCTGTCACGGTGTACGTTCTGCTCGGCGGTACCGGCGGCGGTCGTTCGAGGTCCAGACCGAAGAGAGCACATGTCTGCTGAATCAATCGCTGGTCGCACCGTTCGTTCTCTGGGGGTGGGGTCCCAGAGATTGGTTTTGGCCTGCGCCGGCCCTGCTGCTTGGTCAGAGTTCCAGTTTTGGTCAGGGTCGCGGTCCTCGCCGAGGCGATGGGATGCTGCTGAGTGGGCGGCTGTGTGAAACAACTCTGAGTCGACATGTTCAGATTCAGGCTGTGAGCTGATTGATTCAGCGTGCGTGATACCGGCAGAGTCGTTGCCTGTGAGGAGTTGAGGTACCGAGACGCTTGGCTCGCCGCCCCATTCCTCAGATTGGTATTCCTCTTCAGCGAGCCAGTCCAGCTGTTCAGGGCAGCGGGACTGTCGACGACACAGCTTCCGTTGGCAACGGACTTCGGGACTTCTGTCCGGATCTTCGGCAGAGGCTTCCTGAGAGAGCCGGCTCTCTTCCTGCGACGGAAGTCTCGGAAGGCGCCTTGAATGAGACGCGCCGCCGTTTGACGCCGCTGCTCCCGGAACCTCTCCAGCTGTCGCCGGGCGTTCTCGCTGAGGAATATGTGAAACTTCCCCAGAGACCAGTTGACAGCAGCGTTTGAAAGTTTCACGTTCTTGAGGGCTTCGGTAAAATACTCCAATATTAGCTGACAATCCAGAACGGCTTTCACATCCGTTCGTTCCAGCGATTTGAATGGCGCCAACAAGCGGTAGCGTCTGTTGAAAGCGGAGAATCTGATCCGGTGGGCATAGCCGCTGGCCATGAGGTTCACCGTTTCCAGAACCTGGAGATCCCTCAGCTGTTTCATGACGCAATGCCGATCGAAATGGCTGGCCTGCTCCTGGTTGTTCGTTTTTATGCATTGGATGAACTGCGGCTTGGCTTTCACCAATTTCTGCATCAAGTCGTCCACTCTTGCGTGGAAGTCGCGCGTCAGGGTCGACATCGGGTTGTCTGTACTGCCTATGGAGCTGACGCGAGAAGATATCCGAGAGTTTCCCCCCTTGAGGACTCCTCCCTCGGCACCGAGAGCGTCCGTTTCGGCTCGGAACAAATGAGTAACGAATTCCGAGTCGCACGAGCTTTTGTTGAAAAGGCAGAGCAGGTCGTTGGAGATCATGTCTCTGTTGCATTCGAGGAAAGACGACGCGTTGTAAACCACCGTCCCCGCGTAATGCCTTATCGCGAAAGTCGATGCGTCGGCCTCCGCAGGTCCGAGGAACGTGCGATTCCGTCGGTGTAAATTCGTCACATTCTCGACGAACTTTTCGGGAGTTCCTTGCCTGGCGCACTCGAGATCGCACATGTCGAACAGACCAGTTTGCTGTGGAAGGAATACGGAAAGTCAGCGGACGCTTGAGTTTTTGAACAGCGGGAACGAGCCGGGTATGTTTCGTCAGAGCGTGGAGTTCGGAGAAAGAGGAGGATGTTCGAAACTTACCGAGGCGGAGATGAGGTGGAGGCAAGGCACGGAATCGGAGTATTCGATTTGGAGATCACAGTTGACGCCTTCGACTTTGCAAGCGTCGAGCTGGCTTTTGAACACGTGGATGTTGTAGAAGTGCTGCATGGTTTCAGCGCAGAGATTGATGCAGAGTTGCTCGAGTCGGTTCTCCTGGGTGTTTTCGAAGCCGAACATATCGAGGATGCCGATGAAGCCATCAGTCGCGTGTTTGACTGCCGAATTCAAGACTGTCATGGATTTGTGCTTTTTCGTGCCGTTAGATCCGGCAGTCGACGCGTGTTGACTATTCGCTTCGACCTGGTTGTGCACGGATTCATTGCTGTCGGAGCTCAAAGTTCCCGACATGGAGTTCATCCCCTTGAGGCTGTTGGCGCGACGAACCACGGTGGCAACGGTTCGGTAGTACAAGGCCTTGGCCAGAGCGTCGCGACTCGATCTCGCTTCCGCCGCATTCCAGGGCGTCAGAACCGGGTGTCGGCGAACCATCCTGGTTCTCCTCGTGAGCGCAGAGTACAGGGATGCGGGCTTGATTTTCAAGAGACTAGCAACCATTCCGATTCCTCGGTCGTTTTCGATGTCGACCCTGCCATCCTTATCGACGAACTTGATATTGCCAAGCAAGAGAATGGCAGCCAGTGTCTTCATGATGTCGACGTACGGGAGACCGAGAAGAGCCACGCCAGATTTCCAGTTTCGAAAACGTTCAGCATCGAGCTGAGCGTCGCACTGAGTGTCGGCTTGGTTCAGATAATTGAAGCTCTCCACCGAGCAGTCTTCGAGTCCGAATAGTTCTGCGAATGAGGATGAATTCATATTAAATTCAGGTTGTGACAGGGTTCCTGTGTGGGCCGGGAGAAAGTCGCGAAGCGAGGGGAATTGATTCACGCATCCAACATCGACAATCTACGCACCTTTCTCTTCATAGGTTAAACCAGCTAGCATCTGGTAGAAAATGTGATAGTTTTTCTCATTCCTGGGCTGCTTAACGACGCGGCTCTGATCAAGGAGCAAACAAGTGATTTTCGGATGATACAAAACACCGCCACTAGCCTGAACTTCAATGAAGTAACCCTGTAAAATGGATTCTCTCAGATTAGCCTTCAATAGGAGCTCTGCGTTTCCAGGAGAGCCTCCTCGCATGGAGGAGCTCTGATTCACCGTAGGCCTCGAACAAAATGCAGAAATTGAACTCACAATCCGACTAGACTGGCTATTGGACAGTGTTTTGGCTGTACCAAACGACCTGAGGACCGTGAATGCGGCCGCGAGGTGCTTAAAACAATCCGTTCCGGGACCCCCGCCGGCAATATCGAACAATTGTCTCAGAAGGACCATTGACGCATAGGTCTTCCCGCTGCCACTCTCGCCACTGAAGAGAAAGCCGAGTTATTATCGAATGAGAGCCTCTTCGGACACTCCGGTCCCCGACGGGAATCGCGAATAGATGACGATATTCCTCCTTTGCCACGTCGACTTGCTCACCTCAAAATGATGGCCTGTGACAGCCCGCTTTCACCTTGCTGTATGGCTGCTTCTCGGACAACTTTCATCAATTCCGGGTTATTGGCACTTCCTATCGAAGTTAACGTGAGGTCACTTCTCGGCTCGTTGTAAGGATTCGCCGCCAGCAGCACCGGTCCTATGTTCGTCTGCAAGCCGAAGCAAAATTTAGTCAAACATCATATAAGATCTCTTCATTGGGTCGGAGCCTCCTCTCGTGGTTATCCGCCCGCCTGCCCCATGTGATGCCGCTCTTGAAATCGTTCCTGCCGTTATCATCTAGAGCTAGTGTCCAAGTGGAACAACTTACGAAGTACTGCTTTTGGAAAAACCTTCCGTGCAGCGTTCTCAAAACCGAGTCTTCCGTCAGAGGTCCGTTCGTATCAATGAGATCATTCACCTCTACCGGAGTCCGCGGAGGACTTTGTGCAAACTCCTTCGTCCCGTCTACCCGGATCGACGGGGCCATGGGTTTTATATCACCTGTCGGGTCAGCTTTTCGCGTTAGATGACGTTCAGTGGGACTCGCGCTCACCATCGAATAGACAAGGAATCGGGCGAGGTTTCCGGAGTCTGTAATTCGCTTACCGATATTCTCGTACGTGCTGGTGGCAGGCGTTGTGTCCAGCGGAGGCGGTGGTGGGGGAGGGGGCACCGGGTACGAGTCAGCTGGTTGAGCCACGGAGAGCCGCTTGTGCAGAGTGACCAACTCGGATGAGAGCGATTTGAGTCGCTGTTGCAAGTGTACAGCTTCATTTTGGGACGATGCATCTGCAAATAAAGATGACAAAGCTCTCAGAGATCGAGTACGACTTCATTTTCATATGACATGACAAATAAATGCGGCAGCGGAAAGCCGTTGTAAATCACGACTCCTTCCTACGGCAGTATAACCGTTGTCTCGTATTGCCGCAGCTACGCTATGCGTTTCGGATTTCGTCGCGATGAAGCGACGGTCGACCTCACCCAGCCGAGCGCCCGGTCACATGATCCCGCCAAACCTCAAACCTTGAACGTCAGCGAGCGTTGAGCGCCAAACGCGATGGGCTCTTACGACTTCTTGCAAGGGGTTAGGAACCTCGGAGAATCTTTTTTGAACGTTGTGCTGAACCAAGAGTGTTCCGCAATAAAAACCAGTCTCAGCTGTTCTCGACGTGACCTTCCATGTCCTTCTAAGGATGACTTGAAGTCATAACCTGAAAGTTCATCTCCCCGGATCTTCAGGTTTCCTCATCGGATGAATCGGATCCGATGTAAAACTCACTCCGCTGAGATAGTTCACCACAGCGAGCCAGCTGGAACTTGCTTGAAATGCACACTTTTCGCTTGGATGGTCGCTCTTCTCTGTATGAACTACACATTGCAAATCATCGTGTTCTCTAACTCCGCGCGCAACTCGTGCTCCCTCATTTCCCTTGCTCCCGTTACGCGAGATGGACGAAACGAATCACAAAGCATGTCAGGGGGTCCAGAGCGATTGTTGCGACCCGGGCGTCTGTATAGATTCGGGTTGATCCACGGTCAAGCCTGCTAAGACTTCCATGGGAATTAGACCAACCGCTTAAAATATGACCAATACTGTTGCACCAAATTTCAGAGGCTGAGAACACGTCTTGGCGCATTACCGTACTGCGAGGAACAACATGGGGAAGCAGTTTGACGCTTTCAAGATAAGAGTCCCGGAAGGATTGAGAGTAACGTGATCGATTCGGGACTATTCGCATCTCCGTGATCGGTGGTGGCATCCTTTTTTCGACGCTCGAGTTCAATCGTTCAGTGAACAGTCGATCTGGACGGAGTTTGTGGACTGAAGCACGATCTTGAGATCATTGCAACGTCCTTACCGAGACTGTCACCGACAGAGAAACCTTTGAGGCACGGGCATGATATCAGAAGCATCCGAAGGGATGTCTCGCGACGTAACGAGCGTTCTCATCCTGGGCCCTGACGAGGAAGGCTTCAAAACGGGAGATGCGGAGGCTTGGCGATGGACTCGGGTAATTGAAAGAGTTGTGATCGAGCAGATAATATCAGCAGCGTGGGAAGAGCTACGACGACCGCGCGATCAACGGAAGTCGTCACACTTCGGAGTTCCGAAATTGCGCCGAAGAATATTATTGAGAAGATGGCGAGTGAAGTCAATGTGATGATTTCGACCTCCTCGGATGAGAGAACAGGCCACACGCCTCAACTTCGTTCCAAACGAATAAGAAACACTGGACGACTTTTGAGACCTAGTAGATGCGAAATCGAGGTTGTGTGTCGTATGCTGTATGATCCGAAAACTTGGATGTTTCCTGGTATCAACAGGGCATACGTTCAAGCTGAAGTGATCGTTCTTGGTTCTGATGCGGGTTTGACGGACCAGAACACGATGATACCCAAAGAGAGTCTCCGTAACCCTGACTGTCTCCGAGCGCGAATGGTCCTACCACAGCAGATCGCCGTCACGCAGCTTTGTCCACCAGGGAACGGTCGACACACATTCTGCAGGAACGGTCTGCGATGCTAGCGAGCAGTCTCCCGAATTCGGCTGAATCCGCAATTGAGATACGAGCACCGGCTCTCATAAGTAAGTAGATGCGAAGCCAAGCTGAGAAGCTTTCATGAGAGCACGTGAGGGACCACCGCCACACACGACAAGTTCCCGGGGAGCGGGAAGTTTACGATCTAGGAAATGAGTGAGATACCCGCTTTCAGGCGATCAACTTCCCAGAAAACTCATCCTTGGACGGAGAAGTGTTCGGGGATTATTGTAGCGATGCTGGTTCGATGAAGTTCCGATAACACAACGCAAACATAGAACGATCGTCAGAAAGGCTGAATCCGATCACAGTTCCGAGACCCGTGAAGGAAGAGGCGAACGGTCGAAGATGTTCGCTCGCTCCGAGAGGCGCTGGTCTGTTCTCGGAAAGGAAAACTATGGCCGAGACGGGCCAACGTAGTTAGACGGGTATAAATCGACCGCCGTCCAACAACCCTTCCCAGACTAGAAACCACAAAAAAAAAACGGCTCGCTCAACATACACGGCGCCCTGGGCGAAGACAGCTTCCCATCTGGAGGGATACTCCCTACGCATAGGAGACTCACACGTACACTGAAGTTGGAGTTTCCGCACTGAGGCGTGAGAGGTGCGCGACTTCACTAAGTAACCCTTCACTGGAGTCTGGTTGATATTGAGAAGGTCCAGAGAGCACATATCAGTACACAAGGCGTCTTCAAATGAACTGTAGCCGCTCGAACTGGCAGCCAGAAGGTCCATGGCAGGCTTCTTTCTCTCCGCGTCAAGGTCAGACGTTGGAAGACAACGGACACTTCGTCGAGACGGAGAAGAAATCGGCGTCGACGACGACGAGTTCGGATAACTGAACAGCCCAACGAACACCATGAGCTTTGGCAAGACCGTTTTCGCGATTTCGAACAGAATCCCACTTTCCCGGAATCCGTGCCGGAGCGTCACGATAGCACAACCAGCTCAGCGGGATCGCAGTGGAATCGAACAGAAGGACGGACGCGCAGAACCTGGTTCGAGCACCTTGCGTACTACATGGTCTTGACGCGGGGACTAGACACGAGCGACTGGCCGTGCCTTCAGCACACGAGCCAAACAACGAGTGACGGACGCGAAGACGGACACCATCAACCGAAGACCCAACTGTTTCAAGCGAAAAAGGAGATGATGAAGAAGAAGGACGGAGGCCGAGAGTAGATAGCTAGCTAGCTAGGCAGTCGGTCAGGTAGCACGCCATCCCTGCACGTGTGTCCGCTTCCGCCCATTAAGTCGCTCGCTTGTTCGTTTCGTCGTTCGCCTGGCACTGAGCGAGCCAGCTTGCCTACTGAAGGTGCTTGGTACCTCAAGCCTCCGATGAACCGAAATGAGGGGAAGGAGAGGACTCGCCACAAGCCTAAGACGGTAGGTTGTCAGGTACTCGGTCACCTACTTTCTGTATTTGACATTGCCACTGGAAGACGTCGTCTGCGAGCTTTTCATGAGCGCCGAGATGTTCGTTCCGGTTTCCCTGCGCGGAAATCAAATGCAAAAAAGCCCCGAACCCGCGTTCCTGGTTCATACTCCCGGAGTGGAGCGTCCTCCAACGGGACATCGAGAACCCACTCTGCAAGTCTCGGCTGCTTTCCGATGAACAGGCAGCGCTGATTTCCTCGCTAAGACTTTAAAAGAAAAGCGACAGGTGGCCTCCTGTGGCGTAAGCCGACAGGAACAATCAGCGAACGACAAAACAGCATTGAACGATTCCACGCGCCACATTGCAGAGAGCAGATGGTGCGCATATGGCAGTCAACCTGTAGCCCTCGGTGGCGCGCTTTCCGGCGGGCCGAGAACCAGTCGGAAGCGCAGCGCCGATCGAGACCGACGATGAGACGATTTTCAGAAATATTGTTTTGCTCGGGCAAATGAAAACGCGCGGGTTATCCGTCATCAATCAGGTTATCTATTTATCCATAAATCGATCAATCGCTCGTTGCCCGACGAGCAGAGAAGCGCCGGAGGGAGCTCCCGGCCAGGCAGACGGACGGACGAGCGAGCGAACGAACGAACGAGCGGGCGGACGGGCGAGCCAACGAGCGAGCGGAGGAATGGATCGACGGGGACAGGAGGTCTGCGAAGATCGAAGTAGAAGGCGACATCGAAGAAACGCGAACAGGAGACCGCATCTGTTAAATACCTACGGGGGCCACAACGCGTGACGACGCCCGATTTCCAGGCCGTCGTTGTCGCCGCCGCCATCATCACTCTCGCCGTCGTCTACAGAAAGCGACCTATGAGCTCCTCGACCTGAAAAAACTCGGCCGGGAATCGCCAAACAATGACCGCGGGCATCGCCTGCATCACCTGCACCTGATCGAGGTGTTGAGAGTGACGCGGCTTCGGCACGGACGACGCTCGACTCAGATCTCGTTTTCGGCCTACTTTCGATTTCGAGCTCCCGAACGGAATCCCGGTAACGGCCTTCAGATGACCGAAAAAAATTCTCACGGGGGACGCTCTCTCACACGGCCGCCGTCGCCGTTTCAGTTCAGCGACAACAGTGTCTCCCACGGCGACACCGTTACTTTATAGCGGAATTCGGTGCTCGTCCGGGCACGCTTACGCGCAGACCGAATGTCGACTGACGACCTGATCGGGTTTCCCATGCGAAGAGGGCTTGACGGTCGCAAACCTCAGCCATCGTCTCCTCAGCGCGATATCGTGTCTCGGAGCACGAATCTTTGGCAACTCAGCGCCTTTTCTTCCTCAAGTGCCGCGGCCAGGTGCCCCCCCTTCCCCCCCAATCGGCTGTGCCCTTGACTCCGACCAAGGAAGCCGGTCCAACCAGGTTTGATTTGATCTGCGGTCGTAGCTCAATCATCATTCTGAAACACAGACTCTCCGCGTCGACATCGTCTCGCGCCGCAGAGAGACATCGGTCGATAGAAACTTCCGATTCCCAACTACTCACATATCTGCGAAAACGAGTAGCCCAGGAGCAGCGAGGAATCCCCCTCGTAGTCGTTGTTGTTCTCCTCGGGCTGTTGGGGGTATTGGCGTTGGTAACGCGAGAAGTAGATTTCGTTGAGCTCATCGTTGAAGCTATCCTGCTCGTCACGAACATTCTCGTACACAGGCGGATCAGTCGATGAAATCATAATCACAGCATATCGAGACCGCTAGGAACATTCAACAGACACGAAAACAGTTACAGGCGCAACGACGAACGCCGTCTCCACAGCACCGACCGACAGGTCCACAACACATCGGGTGAGCGAGCAACAAGTGCCGCGGAGGCAGGAGCTAACTCTGGAAGCGCCTCTCCGCTGCAGGTGGTTGCTTCAGCGGGAGGCAGGCGGGCCGCGGGTTGACAGGCAGCAGGTGGCTCGCCAGCTGCTGGCCATCGGGCGAGATGGACTCTAACACTCGGCGGGTTCAGCAACAGCAGCACAGTTGTATCGTTCCTCTTCGCCTGGCTCGAATTCGATGAGCTTGGGTTGTGGGTTGAATGCTGTAGCCGGCGGTGCTGCTGCCACCGCTGTCGCCGCCGCCGCCGCCGGTACTTCTTGGGGCAACCAGGCGAGGAGGTTCCAACAACAAGAAGCCCAACCAACCAACAAACCCGATGAGAGAGCGGGAGAATGAGCGGCGCCGACCAACCGCGCGTTCGTTCGGCCGTCGGTCTGTGCGTCCGGCCGTCAGAGCCAGCACCTGGGTCTCTTGATCCTCTCTTTCTCTCTATCGGTTCCTCTTGCTCCTGCCGGTTTCTCTTCGTCGCCGGCGTCGACAACGACTGTTCTTCTGTTCGCTGTATGCGGCTACCGCTTCTCTCTTTGCTGATCGAGCTGGCGACCTGTCGCTTGCCGGTCGGCGGGCCGCGCGATCAGCCGGCCGACGTCAGCTACTCACAGAGCGTTCGAGCTCTTTCTGCACAAGAAACCGAAGTACGCTCCGCACAGTTGGAGCAGCTCGACCGACCGACCGAGAAACTAGTTGAGCTTGTAGCAGCCTTAGGAGCGGCGGCAGAAGTAGCAAACCCCTGGAGTTATGGAGGACCAGAACCCTGGGTGAAGCAGCGAGAGAATGAACCGACGTACACTTCCTGCGATCGGTACGAGTACCGAGAAGCGACCAACGCGGCCGAGTCTTCGACGGCCTGCTGTTCCGATCTCTACGAGGAGCAGCGACTCATTCGAATGGAAATTTTATTCCAGAGTTACGTGGTGCAATGCGGACCTTCCTCGCGGCCGAATATTTTCCGAGAGAGGGAGGACCGCGACCCAAATGGGATCTGTGCGTCTGAATACTCGAGCGACGGGGGCTCATGGGTACGGTGTGTCGCGGTTTCGCTTCACGCCGACGTCTCGTCCCCGACGGTATCAGGGAGCTTCCATCTCGACAGGCATCGCGCACGTGTATGCTGCGCCGACGCTAATCATGCTCTCAAGGGTGGGATGAGAACAAATACCCAATCAGCGCTCCATTCGGCGATCGATTCGATCCCAAGTAAACAGCTACACTCATGGCCAGATCTCCCTTGTGTCTGCCGCTCGGAGCTTCTCGTCGGCACCGCTGGGAGCGAGAAGTCGGCGCTCAACTTCTCACGTGGCGGCGCCGTGATTATCTACAGTATATGTACAGTATGCTCATGGAGCCCGTGAGCCTGCATGCTCCAGAAGACCTACCTTGTTCTATCTGATCGAAACGTCCGCTATTCTTAGTTTTGTAACGTCGTTCCAACGTGCCTGGGTTCGGGGATTTGTAGCGAACGAAACTTTTCTCGAACGACGGGGGCACAAAGCTCGAGTACGCCGTCGACTCTGAGTACAGCGTTGGGGATCTCACGATTTGGGTCAAATTGGAGAACGAAACGCTCTTCGTGCCGAGCGAAGTTTTCACGCCGTGCACTTCTCTCGGGAGAGTCCTACACCCACTTTCGTAGTATCCGCTGATGTTGTGAACTTTCTTCAGGGGCGGAGTGTCGGCTTTGACCGGAATGGAAGAGGTTGAAAGGGGTCTTTGACGCAACGTCCTACGTTTCAAGGATCTTCTACTCAGCTGACGCTTGAAGTGGCCCGGGGTCGACTTGTGGATGATTTGGTTCACTGGGATCGAGGAGTACTTGACTGGTTCACTGATCCGAACTTGTTGACTGGATCCATTACCCATGTTCCACAAGTTTGGTGTCGGCTGGGAGAACTCCAGAAGTCAACACACCCCGGCAATTCCTTGCCGGAATCACAAGACTCAAGGTTCGGAACCCAAGTAGATGTTGTAGGTGTTCGCTGGTTGGGTGCGCACTCTGAAATGACATCGCCTCGACTCGCTGTCGACCATGTGGCCGAGAGCATGTGGCCAGAGGACAAAACACCAGCCCCGCGGTTCTGATATTCTCTCCGGGTGAGAGCCGTGAGAGCGCGCACAGGTTGATCCGGAGAACAGGTTGCTCTCGGCCCGTTCCAAGGGGCCCGGTCGGCAATGCTCAGACTAGCGCGAGTAGAAACGGGTCATGAACGAGTCAGTCGTACGAATTGCTCGAAATTTCTATTCGGACCGGGGGGGGGGGGGGGAAGGAAATGCGTTTGCGAGACCAGGCTCTTGGTCTTCTCTTCGCGTCTGCTCCCTTAGCGCGTGTCGCTTCGTTCATTCGCATCCAAGAGCTCGTGAGACGCACTCTGAGCTGACCGATATCCGGAACTTTGGAGGACTTCCAACACCGCGAAGCCGAATCGTACCGATCGGCGTACCGAATCGGACGGACGTTCGACTATCTGGTCATCCGCCGCCTGAGGAGAGCGCTCCGAGAGCGAATATCAGAACCAAAAGTCGCAAGGGGCATATGGCACCTCGATTACACCTCAGGAACTACAATGGCTAGGAATTCGGCTTCTAGACTGAATATGCGCCTTTTAGCTCCTTTCGGCATAGGTAGTGTCGACCCGAGTTGGCTCTTTGCTCCGTAATTCGCGCAGACGACATTCTCTTCTGATTTGAGAGCTCTCGAGAAGATTCACCTCCCGTAGGCTCATCTCCCGAAGCGCGAACTTCTCCTGTGCTCGAGCCGGGCGGCCGAAGCAACTAGGGGAGCAAGCTTCTCCCTTGTTCTGTTACTCGTCCCACCACAACGCAGAGCTCGGAACCCATCCGGCAAGTGCGGCGATCATCGTGCTATTCTCAACGAAGAACAGATGAGCCGTCAGGAGGCTGCAGAGACATTCGGAAACGCGGATCAGCTGCGCAGCGGCAAGTCGCCACTACTCGCCGGTAGGCCAGATATACCTGTCGTTCAGGAACCATCTGGCTCTGGAGGAATGCGAATTTTTTCTCGAGTGGGCAAAGTGCAAGGTGCATCTGGCGGTAACAAGTGTCTGCCACTGGCGAAGCTTCTAGAGAGATGGGAAAGAGACGAAGGGTAAGAGGGATCCATCGGAGCCAAGCGCAGATGCGTCAGTTTTCCGCTCTGGTATTAATGTCTGTGACATGAGGCATAATTTAGTTCTCCAACGCGTAAAACCGGATGCCTCATCGATTAGCTAGCGAGTCGCTCGATCGTCGGCCCGGACGGTTTTGCTCATCTGACCACTCGGCCGGCGGCTGACATCGAAATCAAAATTACCCGTCGATTAAAACCGCTGCTCCGGTCAGTGGCTGGTTCGTGTCGGTGACACCACCGGTCGGAACCGAAAGCTTCGATCCTGCTTCCTGGTTCGAGGAATCCGGTCCCTCCACGACATCCGCACTTCAAATCAACTCGGCAGAGCTCTAGCCAGCCCGACTCGGAGCTCGGTCGTCTCAGCTACGAGACGGACTCGGCACGGAGCAGCTGCTCACTATTTCTTTGACTGGGACACATGAAAGCAGTCGTGGGAACCTGACCTTCCGGTGATGGTCTCAGGAATGTCAGGAATGTCCCCAGAGTAAGAAACTTCCCTCTCATTCGGTTTGCGTGCTCTCCATTCAGGGAAAGCTCTGGTTCCAGGAATGGGAATCCGAGACATCGAAAACGCGATTCGCAAGATCCAGCGGTTGTTCTATTGTCGCCCTACATCTCGTTCTTCTCCACATTTCCAGCGGAACGCTGCCACGATGGAGAGTGTCTTCGTTCCACCCCGACTCGGAACGTAGTTCGGACCGGTCGAACAATATCTGAGCCACGGTTGGAGCCGCGCGGGTCATATGCCAGTCATTTTCCTTGGGCGGTGAGAGAGCTCACCCGTGTATGGAGCAGGCCACGTACGGTACTCGACTGTTGTAAAATTCGTTACAGATCCGTCAGAGATAACATTCTTCGAGATGGGGGGTCTTCTGGATATGAGATTGTATCTCGGCCTTTATAAATGTGAGATGCGCGATGGAAAGTTTCTGCGAATCATTTCGAGCGAATGTCCCTCCGACTGATATCGTCCGCTCGTCATTTAGAAGTTCGCCGTGTCGCCTCCTCGAGCGTCAGGGCCTCGCCGTACGGCGAACTTTGAACCTCAAAGTCGGTCTCTGGACAGTTCCCACAGGGTACGCGATCTCAGATGGATGAAAGACTCTTCAAAACTGAGCTTCATCGATCCGGACGCCGAGTAGACATCATTTCCGAAAGCGAGTGAACTGAATCAACTCCGCGCTTCCGCAAAGCTCTGCTAGAGACCTGTGCGGGAGGGCTAATCCGCAAACGGGTCAATCGCGCCTTTCCTCGTGGCACGAAACGGTCGGAAACCTCTCGACGCTCGATCGGAATCATGCACGAGGATGTGGAATTTCAGAACACGCCACCGGTCCAAAGGGAACTGCGAGCCGCCGCAACCGAAACTATTCGACGGAGGATGAGCTCGTCTTGAGTAGAGAGTATAGCCCCCCAGTGGGTGCAAACAACGCGAGGGAAAGTTGAAGCGAACGCCCTCCAGCCCAGAAGCCCTCTGGCCGGCCATAATTATGCTCACGATGCTCATGTCAGCTGACTGAGAGGATCAGGGTCTCCCGATGAGGATCAGAAGCAGAACGATGGATGTACCGACGCTGGTCGGAGGTACAGACTGACGGCCGACCGAGCCGCCCGGGAAGGAGGGACAAGGAATGGATAAATGACAAGCAGCGTTCGAAGCTAGCGAGGGGCCGCTGAAGATTTCTGCGTTCGAAAGACGAAGCTGGTCGGAATACGCGAGTCGTTCGCTTTCTCGTCCAGCGGACAGGGTCTCCGATCGGCTCCTCCGACCCAGTGAAGACGACGAAGAAGACGAATATTTAATCGAGACGACGGGCTCGGAACTGGGGTGGTCATCACATCCACCGGCGAGACGACCGAACGCGGGAAGTCCACCAACCTTACCCAGGGCTATGTCTCCCGCGGGAACCTCGGAATAATTCACTGTGTACCGAGTATCAACAAGAACCTCCGTTTTCTGAGTGCGGGAAGGATGCGGGCTCAAGATGAGCGACGTTGATGCTGATAACGAATGTAAGATCTTGGTTCGTGACTTCCACATCTAGCGGTCGTGGCGAATTCTGTTCAGTACATCGATTCGACGAAATCTACTTTCGCCATTTGGGTGGGGCTTTCAGGAACGAAATCCGTGCTGATCCGAGAGAACATCGAGTCAGACCGACTCGTTGCGCCATGAGCATGTGACGTGGAATATCTCATAAAAAAAATTGTTCGCGGCTCCTCGCCAAAGCCACTCGCTAAGTCCTCAATGAATCGAGGTCTGCGAGCCGGTCGTCGTCGTCGTCGTCTTTCTCACACATTCAACAATTCAGACATCGTACTGCGAACTGCAACTCAGCTCCGGCGGGAGCCATAGGACCAGGAGAGCAGAACCAGACAAAGAGAACACGGGTCGCTGGCCTCCGGAAGTCTTGCTGTCAGGTTTCTGGGGCGAAGGAAAGAAAAGTTCGAAATGCTTCCCCGATAACGCTGCTCGAGAGCGTGATCTACCGGGCGAATCCAACAGCCAGAAGAAAAAAAACGAGATCGAGAGCCCGACCAGATGGCGATGGGACACAATGGCCTGTCGGGGGCGGACAGCCTTCTGGGCTGAGTCAGCCTCACCAGAACCCCAGACTCTACTCACGGTCGAAACTCGACTGCTGTTTACTGTCTTCGACTGGTTTCGTGAGCGATGTTTCTTTCTGTCAGGAGAAGGCATCGCGGAGCACAACGAAGCTACGGGAAACGCAAATTTTACGGCGCCCTGTGAACTCTCGTCCTGAAAGCTATCTGTTCGACCTAGAAAGTGCGGCGAACGGAACACTTCGTTAACGTTACCTTGCAGTCGCTTTTCGGTGACCCAATACTTCTGGAGTTCTGCGAAGTATTTGTCCAGAATGAAAACTTTTGACAATCCCAGAGCCGCCATGCTCTTCGCAACCAAGGGCTTCTCGGAGTTATTCGGCGATCATGATCTAACTCATGGTGACGCCAACAAACTATCGAACGCACGGCGCTCGGGCGAAGTCCACGGCGAGACCGCAAGAGTCGCAGAAAAGAAGCGGTCGACGACGTGCTCTCGGGAGAGCAGTTTTCTTGTTGTTCAACTCTCAAGGAAGAGAGCGAAACAACACTCACAGAGCAATCTGGACCGTTCTCTCGAACGAATCACGTCCTGGAGGACCCACGTCTTCTGCAGAGGGGGGAGTTTCGCCAGCGAAACTCGCGTAGAAACTCTCCCGTGGGGCTTCGATCAAGTCGAACCGAACTTCAGCTTCCGCGCCAGCAGACACAGTTCAAGTCGAAGTACACACTTTCACAGATGCACGAATACCACACTGTTCGAGGTCCAGATGACGTTGAGAACAACTGACGGACCGCTCGAAACTTCCGATCGCCGAACTCCTGACACTGCAATGACGTTGTTGTTGGTCGAGCCGACAGTTCTAGGAGTGAAAAACCGCTGAGCCAGCCGATTGTCCGAGCACTGTTCCGAATTGGCGAGAAATTACATGAAAACTGCGTTTTTCAGAAAAAATCTTCAATCGAGACTCTCAATCGGCTGCTCGCTGGGAGCATTCGAAGCTGGCGATCCGAAGCAGCGCCGCGCGAGACGAGAGGTCCTTCGCTCGTTCCCTTGCCCTTCGTCGGCGACCACGCAGTCGCGAGGAGCCCGCGGACCAAGCGAGCGAGCGAACAGCCAACGAAGCAGCCGGGATGCTTCCTACCAGACGCCGGCCGGCCGGGCGACCCTCCGAACATACAGACGACGAACGCACACAGAAAGATGCCGACCCGGGTGCATCCCTGACTCTTTTCTCTCTGCCCGTCCGTCGTCGTCTTCTGCTCCGTAACCACGCTCGGCAGCGGCACCAGAATCGGCACCGGCCGCACCAGGAGCTGTATCAGGTCTTGGAGCAGAAGCGAGCATAACGGCGCATGTTAACGGTGGATGCTCGCTGCCGTGGGGCTCAGCGATGCGGCACCTTCGGTAAACGGATTCCGGGCGATTCTTTTTTTTTCTGCGTGAAACCGACGGCACAGCCGGAGCTTGAAGTGACGCAAGGAGAAACCGGTTCGGTTTGCGAGGAACAGGATTATTGGATGACAGAAAATGACCCTTGACAGGAAGGGTCGCATGGGAGCTGTCAGATCGGGTCGGATAGCTACTTGAAACAGGTCGCTAGACTCAGTGCTGGGAGGAATCGAGGAACGAATGCGTGAGACACCGATTGAAGCTTAAATAGTGGCTAGCGCTCCGTTGTCAAATAGTTGCTCACGAAACACACAGCCGCTGTGTAACCCAAATATTCCATTCCCTGAATCAAGATGCTTCGGTTTTCACTTCGAATTGAGACACGGCTTCGATGAGGTGATCGTCTGCCAACTTCGGGACTGGAGCCTGAGTCCGACGGCGACCAGGGCACTTCAAAGATTGTACTTCACCGCAATAATTGAATCAGGAACTTGATTCAAGGAAATGTCCAATCAAAGCTCCGACCTCTGGCTCGAGGCAGAGGAAAGGTCATTCGGTGATATCGTCGAAACTCTGCTGACAACTCCGAAGATTGTCTCTCTCACTCTGAAACATTCGTTTCTTGAGATCCGACTTGCCGAGATGCGAACTCGGAACTCGTTTTGTCATTTGACCCCGAATGCATCCAGCAGCGTGGAGCTGAGAACTCGGGTCACCTCTGAAACTCATGAGACGAGGTCCGAACAGATGAGCACGGGTCTGCAGAAGCCGCGCCGGTGATCGAAGGTGAGAAGATCAGCAGAGGCCCCCGCCCACGAACCTGACGAGAGGCCTACGGATGGCAACAGTGAGTGCCACGTACAATTTGCCGAAAAGATTTACCACCCGATGCACGTTCCTCTGGGCTGAGCCGAGCGGGACAGGCTCGCCTGCCACTGACTCTCCGAACACTCGTTCGCCGCTCATTCGAATAATGATGTCGAACCGATCCGAATGAGATGTGGTGTCACGGTCCTGGTTTTGACCGTTTCGAACTATCAGAAGAGGACAAACCTTTAGAATCGGCCGACCACGAGTTACTGTAAGCCGGATCGTCCCACTTGGCGTTGAAGTGCAATGCTAAAAGAATCATGTCTCTCGACGCTGGAGGTTGCTTCGGAACGTCGCAGAGCTCATGTGTGGGACCGCATGAGCCAGCGAGGTTTCTTCTTCCCGAAGGAACGTGAGGGAGGAGGAGGAGGTTTGGACTGTCGGAGCAGGAGTTCTGCAGGTGGGTTTGTCTTGGTCTCACGGCTGCGTGTATACTCAGAGATCAATGTCCATTGAGAACAATGATTTGTTTGCTCGCCGGCTTCACATGCCGCGCTCGATCGGAATTTTACGAGACGCGTCGAAAAGTCGATCTGCCCACGTATTCGACGACTTAATGATTCTTGTTGACACTACCTTCGATCAGTATGCGAGAAGAAACTCGCTTAGCTCCGTTCGCGATGGACTCTTTCGAAGGGCTGTGCTCGGGACACCGAGCTGATCGTACACATTGGAATTGGATTCGGGATACACTCCGAGCGCCCGAGGCGAGGATCTCGTAACATCACTTCTCATCCTCAATGCGTACGATTCGCCTTGAGATGGTTGAGATGTAACAACTGGTTCGAGCATCGATGTCATCAACCCTCAGACTTCGAGGGGATTCTTAACGATTGGAGGGACTTTTGGACAATTCGCTGTGCATTGGACGAGAACTCTCGTTCGACAAGTCGTCTCATCAACTAACCTGGTCGGCTTCTGCGTTTACGTCCGGCATTGATCCTTTCGGGCAAACAGGGCCCAGCGCTCATAGGTTGGTGGTTGCATTGTGGCGGCGGAAGAATAGGTCTGCCGAAGTGGGCCAAAGTCCTGATCTCAACCCCTTCCATTGAGGAGGCCAGCTTCAACGGCGAAAACTTCAGTCGAGTTAGGTCCACCTTCTGCAAGAACAAAAAACTCATGAATCGAAGTCGTCGTGAAGTGTTCTTGTCTCGAAAACGTCCCGTGCCGTGTTGAGCTGCATAATGAATTCTTCTGAGGATCGCTTTATGTTTTTTTTGCTGGTTTTTCGACCGAAACCAGGCTTTTCTGTATTTTTCATATTCTTCTGGCGACAGAAAGTTGTCCGTCGCGTGGAGCAATTTACTCGGCATAGAGCCGTTTGTTTTATAAACCTCCTGGCAGACTTCGGCCTGCCGGGAACAATGCTAAATTACAGAGACGACAAGAGAGCAATACCGCCGAAAATCTGATGTCTCGCGATTCAGTGTCGCCCCGACACGGCATCAGAACATGCTCGCAGTTTTCCTGTCAGAACCATTTCCGATACGATACGACGGAATGATTATCTCACCTTTGGAGCATTTTCAGGATGCGACGCGAGGGCTACCACCGATTGCGTGTGACGAAGCCGAGGGGGTTTCGCAGGGGGACGACTCGGGATGGGTTCTGGAACGAGGTAAGTCTTGGTTAGACAGCGTTCCGGTGTTTAATTCAGAGGGGTGGGTCATTCACTTCGATGTGTCTAACCGAACAGGTCGGAAACACGAGATCTTGCTGATTCGTCGCGATATGACTGATACACGCGCCCACGGTCTGACGTCACGCGAAGCTCGCCTGTATTGGCTGGCAGCGTTGGGCTGTTTCCGAAGTCGATGAAGGTTCGTAGACCCACGCACGATCATTCACTTGGGACGGATCATTCGCCCGAAAAGGAGAAGAAATAGAGTTTTCGTACTCCTTGACGTAGGGGAACAGAGTAGATCAACGACGCGGACTTCGCGCGGTGCTCAACAGTTCCTGAACAGAAGTTCGAATGAACCCGAAAACCGTTACATGCTCGATGAGCGAGGAGGGGCGTTCATGCTCAACGGGGCGAGAAATATCGGCCCTTAACCGAACTTTCAAAGCTATAGAATTTCCATCGACAGCAACAAAGAGATGAGCAGCGCAGAGACAAGAGCCACCGAAAACAAGCCCACGGGCCGACCAACGGACTGCCGTTCGGTCTTCGGCTGTCGTTGCTTCTCCCTTCGCCGACTGAATATAAAACCCGATCCGGATTTGTCTGAACCCGAAGATAAATGAAAAGCGAAGTGTCGTCCAGCGCTCGATCCATGACAGAGCCGCGATCCACCCGATGAGAGGAAAAACGAAGCGTGCAAGAGAACAGCCTCCGCAGATCAGAACGGGGGCGACGTCGGGGATAAGAATGTCCTCGTTGCAGGCGCTTCTTCCTGGGATAAAAATTTCCTCGCCGCATCTGATTACTTTCACGCGAGCCGTCCGAGGGTTGCGATCTTTTTCGCCTCGAAACCAGGTGGAGGCCGATAGCAACTCAGAGCACAATGTGTTTCGGAAGAAATCGCCCACGTTCGAGATCGTCTTTGCAGGTTTTCGCCCGTTCTGATGAGTCGGAAACCCCGAGAGTTCTCCCAACATGATCCCGCGAACCACACTTTCTGTTCGGGAGACGAGATCCCCCATCGGGGATAGATTCTGATTTCCTCTGAAGGTCGTCATCGGAAATAGGTGCTATCTGTGGGATGGTCACTATCAGGGAGTAGAGTTCCCGAAACTCACATGTTCAAGCTCCAGCCGTCCCTTCACAGATTCTTCCGCCGCCGGTCAGGGACCAGCACGTCGACTTATCGCAGCTTGTCATTCAAGAACCGCAGCACTCGTCGCACGGCAATCCACAGATTTATCCGACTTATGAAGGCAATCCTTGCTTTATCCCGGGGGACAGTTCTTATCTAGACGATCGCAGCGCCCGCTGTGCCCGTCACGGGAAATTCGCGCGCACCGAACCTCAAAGACGCGTCGACAGGTGGAGCTACCGCTGTCAGTCAGAAGCAACCCGTCGTTGACCCTCTCGCTGAATGTGTGTCTGAGTATATTCTTCCCCTCCCTCTCCGCTCTCCTCTTTTCAGCATGAAGAATGACAGATTTGATGGGCAACGGACGCAGGAATCGTAAACAAAAGCAGCGTACAGTCTACGCTTCCGTGCAGGTGCCTTGTGAGCTGTTTCTTTTCATTTCTGTTTATATTCTTCTCCGAGAGTGCTCTCACGCCATCGGTCGAAAACGACGAACTGAAGCGAGAAAGGAGCTGTCTTGGATCCAAATCGAATCAGATGCTCCACAAGAAACCGAGTAACGCTATTGGAGCTGTCAGGGGCTCGGATTAAAGACCCGCTGTCTCCGCAGGCAAAGCTCGTTCCTGTAATACGTCGGCCTTTGAGGACGAGCTGATATCAGATATAGCTCGGGTTCATATCGACGGCGGAAACGACGAGTCTTCTGGTGTGTCATGCAGAAACTGTGTCCCATTCTATGTTGGAAACAAATTAGTTACCCGTCTCGCTCCAAGACTATCAGCATGCCTCTGCCCACGAGCTTGGGGGACATTTGGTATGCCGTCGTTTGCTGCCGAGGCTTTCGCTATTTTGCGCTTTCTTGCAACCGCTCGCCGACGTCGTCGTTTGAGCGGCGCGAGCCGAATGTGGGGATGCAGCAGAAAAGTTTCTTCTTCTTTTTTGTTGCAAGAAGATTCACCCTTGTTCATTTTCTCGTACCTCGCGAAGTCAAGAGCATTACCATCACGATTGACGAGACGGTCACGACGTGTTCTCAGAAAGCTTTGCTGCCCGCCTGATTCTCCGAATGCATCACTCCACTACACAACGCGATTGATTCCGAAGCACACCGGACAGAAAGCATAAGAGTCGAAGTTAGCCGTAGCGGCGCTTCATCCGTCGGAGTGTAAGGCTGGGAGAAATACCTCAACTCCTTCTCGACGCTAATTATTAACCGAATTTCACACATTTTTTCCGATACCCCGAGAGCTGGCTCAGGTGCCGTACCGTCGGAACGCACCAGTGACAAATGCCGACGCTGATGGGCTCCGCACATTAGCGGGCTCTTCTGTATCGACTGCAAGCACGACTCCTGCTCGTGAGTTTCGCATTGTGTCGCAGCGAGAGGCCGTTGCAATCGGATTCAATCACACGGAGTAACGGTTAAATCGCCGTTAATCCCTCGTCCCAATAGCTAACGGCATTATAAATATATTTTTTTCCTTCGTCGAGATAACCTCTATTCTCTGAAGGTGAACGCGAACTGTGCCGCGGCTGGTTGCTCGGAACGAATCGCTCTTCGGAGTAGATTTTTTCATCGGCTTCGTGGCTCAAGTTATCATTCGATCCAGAGCTCCGACTATAACTCTCGAATCGGCGCTTCGGCTGCCGTTTTTCTGCCTCAGCAGTGCCGTCGCCGCCGTCGACATCAAAGACCCGAAACTCCCATAGTTCTAGGTGTTGATGCCGAGACTGTTGTTCCTGAAGCGACACGGGTCTCGAACAGATACATGAACAAGTAGGTCCAGGAGAAGAGCAGCTGACGCTGTTCCGAAGTCTCGTCGTGATACGGTCGGCGCAATCGAGCCAACAAAACAATCGAACATTAAGAAAATGTTCATTACAGCGACAGGGGCAATTACGGCTCGGTCACAACTGCCGCTGGCTTTGTGAGGTTTGTCGACATGCCGAAGAACGGAAAACGGATGTACAAGCACATTAATCAGTGCGCAGCAGCGAGCTATTTCGGAACTCTCCCGCTCAAGTGCGGATTCTCGTTCTTGACTCAGCTTGTCGTCGCGTTCCAGAGGACCCCGAGCCTCCACCCCACTCGACCTGATCTCCAACTGGCAAGAGATGTCGAGTTTTGCTCCGCGAAAGATACACGGAAAGAGAGAAAAACGCCGGAAGGGCAAACGACCCGACGCGGGGTAGCTGCCGAGGTGTGAAGCGAGGCTGACTGCACGAAACAAATTTTCCTGCGCGTCGACAGCTAGCAACACCACGAAATTTTTCATCGAATCCTGAACCCTCTGACCTTGTGGTGGCCCACCCTTCCGATGACGACCCCGTCTTTGGCAGAACGTGATGATATCTCTCCATTACGGCCTGCTAACGGCGTTAGCGTAAAAAGTACACGTCCGAGCTGTCACGTTCCAGAGCCGATTCATGGAAACAGTTAACAAACACACCTATCGAAGCCGACTCGTGCGGCCGGTGAAACATCGCTCACGTTCGGTCGAAAATTTTCGATTTTTCGTCCCCATCCGTTCCAACGTCGTCCTTCGATACGACTCCGGTCCGATTACGGCGAACAGTCCGCAGCCACGATTCTCTCATGTACCGATCCGATTGCGTGGGAACCGCGAAGAATATGGCCCGTGATACACGGAGTGCTCGAAGATTCAATTCTTCTCAACCTGTCACGTTCGGGCTTTCGGAAAGCGAATTAATTGAAACCGAGATTAGTTCGGCTATCCATTTTGGGTGCAACCCCTGGATGGCGGTGGAATCGAATGCCGCTGTCACTATGATCAGTGTGCCCTGAACCCTGTGGCGGCGGCGGCGGCGGCCATTCACAGTGCACGAGTACGCGAGAAGCCGCAGAGGAACACGATGACGGCGACGGATAAAGTGCCTGATGCTCGCCCGACTGGTATTTCGCTTCTCCGCTCGATCCTCGACTTCTATAATTGCGCTGCCTGCTTCATTGAGATGCTTGAACGGACGGATCAGACAAACGGCTAGACGAGCGAGCGAGCCAATGCGATGGGATGCGATGCCGGCCGGCCGGCGTGACCTCCGACCCCAGTGCGGTGGTTCTTCATAGCGGAGAGGATGGTTTCTGGTCGTGACCCGGAGAAATCGCCTCAACAGGATGAACAGCACTCAGATGCCCCAGTGCATAGCTGGCACAATGAAGGTGGTTCCGCTCCAAAGCATGCCCGTAGTAATCCAATATCGATTATGCTCAAACTTTTGACGTGTTCTGAAGCACAGTTTAGGACACGGCGTCACGCCGCACGGCTCCGCGCGTACGCTCCCCGACAGTAGAACACGCCAGGTCACCGTGAGGTGCCCGAGTTTCCGTGGCTGGACAGCACGATGTCGAACTTCGGGCGGAGTTCCGAATACTCCTCTTCGACAAGTCTTGTCAGGGACTCGAGCTGAGTTTATGGAAAATGAGATGGACCGGTCAGGCAAGTAGGGACATTGGTTCTCAGGATTCTAGCCGGAAAACATTTGAGTATTTTCAGCGAACTCGTAGGCGACTCCAAAGTTTGGAGCTTCTCGCAGACGGCAACATCCAGCCCCGGAGGACTTCGCAGGTACCAATAACGCGATAACTCATTGTGGAGGGTCCACAACGCGAGAAAACGTAAAATAGCCGCACCCGGGCCGAAAGCAGGTATTACATTCAATTTTTCCCTCGTGTTCTTCGTCGGTGGTTCGGATCACCGGTGTGCTCATTCTCTCCAGTCTCGCTCTTCGACGTCCCATTTCTGGAATGTTTCCGCTGGCTCGTATTACGGTGATCATCTCACATTTTGCCGGGAATGGACAACGGTGGGAAATCGTTCGGGGAAGGCCAGACTTCCAGAAACAACGATTTGAAGCCTGGCTCACAAATTTTCTTCTACACAAATCGGTTCCGAATTCGCACATCTTGCCCTAATCCAGCAGTTGTCACCCGTTTCGGACAGTGGCAAACGTCGCTCCAGAGCGCCGTCGGAGAGCTTTTAGGTTTTCCCCCGCACTTCTGGAGTCAGAGCGCTGCTCTTGACTCTTTGGTATTTCGCGGTTGTGGGCGTAACATTTGACTCGACCGCTGCAAAATCAAATCGCGGAGAAGTCGAGGACCGACGTCCGTTGTCAGGCGATAGCGCAAATTGCTAATACGGTAGCACGGAGCGACAAGAGAACATTGAAATGATAACACTGATTATTCTTGTCGGCGATTAGCGCCAACAACAAGTTTTCGAGCGCCCACGCGTTCAAGTATGACGCCGTCTGAACCGTGAGGGCTCGACGCCACTCAGCACTCTCGGCCTAAAGAGGGAATAGGCTCGCCCTGCTCAAGGAGGGCCGACTCAGGAGTCCTCCGGACGAGCTCGAGCTTCGAGGAGATATACACACGTCTTTCAATATGATCGGGATGAGTCAGAGAACTCACCCAAGTCGATGTCGGTCGCAGCTCTAGTAACGCGTCGCGGCTCGTCACTGACGAGTGGTCCACCACCTCCACCGCAGAAGATGATTTGGTTGTTCTGGAGAATTTCTGCCCATTTCGAAACCGATCCAATGGAGCTTGGAGCACGTAGGTCACTGGATGATTTACTGCTCTTCAGCGTTTTTCCCACGGGGGTTTTCTTCTTCTTGCGCGAGAACCCCGGTCCCAGGATGAAGCCAAAATTCCTCAATTCGGTGTCTTCCCCGTCGCTGAAGCAAGTCTGACGCGGTGGACTGCCACTTTCTCGGCCCGAATCGGCGAAATATTCCAGAGCGCATTTTTGTGAGTCCTGGCTCCAAACCAGGGTTGTGTCGTGGACGTTGTCTTGGGCACTGATGAAATTGCCGAGGACAACGCTCTTCTCCTTCGGAGCTCTGAGCTTGTTGAGATTGTTGAAGTAGCCGCCGCTCTCGAGCACAGATTTAACTTCGGATAATCGGACCACTCGTTTCTTGTTCTTCTTTCGCATCAGGCTCTGTTGAGTTTCGATATCGCTGGAGGCCCGGAGCGGCCGGTTTTTCTTCTTCGTCTGCAGGGGGACATCGGTCTTGTAACCGTCGGGAACATCGTCCACGTAGAGCTGGTCCGGAAGGAGTCGGGTCATCCTGAAACCACATGGAACGATATGTCACTGCAGTTCTGAACGAAACGTCCGCCGCTCCGTGTTTGTTTTCTTTCGATAAGACAGAGCGAGGCACCGAGCGATCCGTATATCTATCCATGTATCTAAAATATTTTGGTCACACGGGTTTCAAAGAGAAATCCGACCGCAAGCTGCTCTCTGCTCTCATGGCAGCAAAATTAGCCCGCTTGATCCAATACCATCCGATAGTTCGGGGTTCGAGCACGTCGGTTCTTGACGAGGAAATCAGACGCAACGAGAATTCCGCAGAAGGGTAGATGTTCCTGTAGCGTAAAGCAGACGGAAGATTCCAGGATGAACTCGAAATCGCATGCTTCGGAGGGCTCATGAGCCCCGTAAGAAGAATCCCCGCCGATTGAGAAAACGCGGGGAAGCCGATGGGAGCTGCACGCAGAGCGAAGACCTGATTGTCAACGTGAGCGCTCTATGCCAACAAAAGAAATAATCAATTCGCTCAACCACTCAGCCGAGCGAGAAGTCAGAATTTGCCTCCACTAGTGAGCGTTCCTGTCTGAACTCGCTCGACTGCCTCCTCGTTGACTGGCAATTCCATCATTCGCATTTCCCGTGGAGTCTTTTTCCTCCGTCTTGTTTCGCTTCAATTTCGTTCTCTGTTGCTTCTGCATCGCGTCCCTTTCCAGATTTTGAGTAATCCCTTGTGGCGACCGAAGAAAAAAATGTTCGAGCCCGTGTCATATCCCCAAGCGATCGTTGTGTGTTCCTTTCAGGCAGAGCTGTTTGTCAAGCCAAACAGAACCGACGAGGAGAATTTTGAGCTCATCATCGATGCGCGACACCGTCTGCTACAGCCAGTCAGTCAGTCAGGCCGGCGGTGACTCGGAATCGCGGAGGTAAGCACTGACGCCGTCGTTTTCTCCTTTTGACAACCGGGTGTCTGTCACGCCGGACAGACATCGGACGAGACGAGTCTCTGATGCGAACACCGATTGCGGCAAGCCAATGGTGTCGTCTGAGTTCGGGATCGTAACCTTAGTGGCAACGTTTACCGTCGGTAACATTGGGTATCAGCGAGTCGACTCGTTTCCAAACTCTTGTGCTCATGGGGCTTCGCGGACGCTTCCGTTCCCCATGGTTCCGTGATCGCTCTACATATCGACTAACGGGAAACAGGAGTGTTGCTCTGGCGATTGCTCGGAGTGGGTGTGAGCAGAAATTACTTCTCACTTTCACCTCGCATTACTAGGCGAAGGACCGTCGGCAATGGCCTGTTCCAATATGGGAGTATGGCGAGCATTAATTCCTCAGAATTTGATCCTGAGATACATTCGAGACTCAGGGGGAAGGGGCGGCGCGAATCCCCGCGGACATTTTGTCCTGAAGGGTGACAGAGGCTGACAGAAGAGAGAGAATAGACCCCCCGAAGCGTCACAAGAATTCGTAAATTCGTCAAAAATGAAGTCGGCAAGTTTGAAGTCCCCTGTTGGGGCGCTACAAAGGCCATGACTTCGAACTGGGCTTCTCACAGAAAGCAGAAATAAACGAAGCCTGCGTAGCCTACATCGGAGAATAAAGAATCTGGGAATATGTGAGATTTCAAGGAAGGCTTTCTCGCATATACCCAGCCACCCTAAGTTTCAGACGTCTCCGTCGGACTACGAAAGTACCTAGCCACTGGAGTGGTCAAGGGAATCTGGTTCACGAAACACACTCAGCTCTATACGCATTCGACAACCGAACGACTGTCGGACGCAATCCAGTCGAGCCCGGCCCGAATTCCGGCGTGAAATGCGTCAAGCGTACCGTATAGAATTCTCGGACCGACTCATCGGGGCCTTGTTTCCCGCGCACAAACCGATTCAAGCTGGTTCGAGGAGCATGGAGGGTTGTTCAAAGAAACACGAAGTATACGCGAGGATTCCTCTCATCGAAATCCGGCATCATCCTTCAACGATTTCGTATGCTTGGAGAGTGTCCCTAGCCTCTTGCTCTTGGAAATTGGAGCCCCACCTGTTGACGCTCTGAAGCGTAGATAACCTCAAACGACGGAGAAAACGGGAGACACTGTCGTCGGAACATGTTGCCTGACATATCCATATGATGACAAGACCAACAATCATCTTCTGAACTCTACCCTGATCACTTCTAAGGGAGACCTCAGAGAGGGAGGGAAAAGTTGGCGAATAGTTTTTCCTCAGTTGGTCGTCGGCAGGAAACCGTAGACCGGAAAGTTGCGATTGCTACATAGATTGGTGGGATTCGGCCCGATCTGATCAAGTCTATGCAAATTAAAAGCTGCACTTTGGGATTTCGACCTCTTCCATTCAATGAAGAAAGTCATCGCATTCGCATGCTGAATTGTTTACAGAACGTGATCATGGATCCGGCGGCAGCCCCAGCAGCACCATCCACCTTAGACGCTCGATCAATCTATGGATCGATTCAGGGAGAAATCAGCTAGCTGGGCATGCGCTGAGAAAGCGAGCGCGGAAAAAGAAGCCAACCAGCTCTCTGTTGTCTCATCGGATTGTTCTCGGAGCGGGGCTATGTTACACACCCTCAGGATCAGAACGAATCGGTTCCAGTCTTGTTCGACACTGTTGAGCGAACGAACAAATTAAAATTCCCCCGTGATAAATGCTCGTCAGTTTCGCCGTCGCGGGAAAAAGTCGTGATCCAGGCACGACACGAAAGAGTGTAAATCGTGGAGAGATATCCCCGGCGATGATCAACGAAAGACTGAGCCCCTCATCAACCCTTTGACGGACGAGCGGCTCTTGATGTCTGGGGAGCCCCACGCGCTCACGAGGAAAGTCGCATTATCCATCAGGTCTTTTTCAAACCCGACTCCCGCAGTTCGCTGAGTTTATGAAACTCTTCAGGCAGCCATCACAACGTCTGAGGGAGCCCGGTGCAACAGGTGATCACGAGATTGGCGTGTCAGAACTGACCTATCAAGCCGATCAATATATTTGTCGTCAGCTTTCCTCGCGGAGCCGTTGGGCGGCTGGAAACGCCCCCTCGTGCTCGACGGGGAAGAGCGCAATAACAGTAATATCATTAGGAGGGATCCTAGCACCGATTGCGGCAGCATAGGAATATCGGACGACTCAATCTATCGACGACAGGACGTTATCTCGGGAAGGGCAAACTCACTGGCTCCGAGGCAACCTCACCCGATGGACGATGACAGCGGGTGCCTCGGCTGAGTTTCCCGTCCCGCATTCGTCCCGGCCCATCAACACACCGTTCCGGGACGATCGAGAGCTGGATCTGTGCTCCAGCCCGTATCCGTGGAGGAGTTTCTAAGGTGCCGTTGGCGAAAATACTGAGAGAGCCTCGTGAAACCCTGATCTTAAAACTTCCCTTTAAATGGCTTCAACCACTTCTACTGGGAGGAAAAATCAACGGACTGACACAATGGCTCACTCGGAAAACAGGCCGTCTGACAAACGCAGGAAGATTAAAATTCGCTACCCGGCAAGCGATGACAAGTTTTCCGCGTCGACCCAACAAGGGAAAAGTGTCGGATTACAAATAAAAAAAGGTACACGTCGCGAAGTCAATGAAACATTCAGAAGACACAGTGCGTTGTTTCTCCGTTTTAAATTTCTTCCGCTCCGCTGTCGGACTACTTCTACCGCCTTAGCCCCGACAGGGCTCGTGCTTCAGCTGACAGAGCTGCCAAAAGCCAGCCAGAGCATATGAGCGTCCACGCCTCTTATATCTAATCTTTTGTCATTCGCAGATGATAATTTCTCCGGACGGCGTTGATAAATGAGGAAGAAACTAGGAGAAGAGGATCGGCTCGATCGATCGAATTGTGTCACACTGCCATTAGCGCTCCGTTATCGCGCGATCGCCGCCACGAACTGTAGTCTCACCGCGCAGGTGTGAACTTGACCATACGTCGCTGATAGGCACTCCCTCGCTCGGTCTCCTCGGAAGACTATGGATTCGAGTTGAGCTTGGATGAATCTCGCTCCGATCACAAGCTCAGCGATCCGTTGTGAGGTGATCCAATCGTCCGCTCGGAGAAGACGGGGAATTCTTGTTCCATTCGGCGATTTTCGCCAAAACACTCAAGAGCGGCTTCTCCCAAGAAAGTTGCTCGCAGTGGACCCTTCCGAGTGATGATTCCCGATTTCGCGACTCCGGACCAGCATTCGACCTTTGTTCATCCGTGGGCAACGTACCTTTTGTCAGCTATAATGCGGCAGGCATGTCCCAAAATCCAAGGATCAAAGCGATTCGAGCACTGGTTCCATCACAGCACAGTAATCCTCTGTTGCCAGTGAGACTCTTGGTGGATCACAAAACTCCTCCACAAGCAAGTCTTCGATGAGGATCTTGATCGTGTAGCGCACCGCACGTGAGTGGAGAGAGAGAACAGCGGGGAGAGAAGCGGTCGGAGGGAAAGAGACGACGTCGGTAACGTAGGACAGGGATCTAACGTAAGTCGGATATTAGAGCCAAACGCTATGCGCTCGAGCATCTTGGGCTCCTGCACGCGCATTCCGCAGTTTTCATCGTTGTCAGCTGTTCGATTACGGATTCTCCCGTTACCATTCTCAGCATGCGATTTTCCTGGAGTCCTGGAGAACTCAAAATCTTGTATCGAACACACAGGAAGGATTGAGCTTTGCTTTCCGCGATGCAACGTCGGGGGTCAGGGGAACTGGCCAGACAGATCCAATCGGGGACGCGAACTGGAACTGAAGGAACGTTATGTTGAAACTTTCCCAGGCTTGAAACCGTTGGGTGAACGCAGATTTTTTACCAACGAAGTTGGAGAAGGAGAACGGCAGCGGCGAGAATGACGCGGATGCTCGAAGTGCTTCTGGAGAAATACCACACCGCCGACGCACTGTGGGAACTTACCCACGGGACTTGACAATGATGGAAAGCCATTTCGAAGCAAGCGACCGCTGGCCGATACAGAAACCGCATAATGATTGGCTTTGAAGAGTGTCGCACCGCGAGTAAACCAGAAGGAGGAGTGAACTGATCTTCACAACGAATCCAACTAAACATGTCTATTGAGAACCCTGGAGCCGCCATGATCTCGGTGATCTTGAACGAAAACATTCTTGATTTCAGTAGCTCATCAAGTCTTTGCCATTCGGAGACTAGGAATCGATGAGAGCTTCATACCGCTGTTTCCCTCTTATCGGGCTGAGCTTCTGTCGGGGGTATTCGTTGATTCGTGCTTCGCAGTCGAACTCCTGCCACGCAGCAAGGGCTTAAATGAGCTTGACGTTCGAAGGCAACAAAGTTTTGCTGGCTCGGCTGTTTTTTTCGGCGCTTGGATGGCGGGTATTTCAGCTGGAATAACTCAACATGGCCTCAGATCTTGAGGGTATTTGCTGAACAGCCCAAGCGACGATCAAAAGCTATCCCACGTTTGTTGACATGAATGTTCGCGTGCAGCCAGTCGATCAACACAGAAATAAAAGAAACGAGCCAGCCACGAGTTCGTTCCCCCTCGTTTTCGCTTGAGTATGAAGAGATTAAGGGAAGTCTGGTTGGTTACCTCCTCCAACTATGAAGTTCATCGTGACGGTCGAATGCGCACCCCATGAATGTGACCGTGATTGATGTACATAGCGGCGACACCCGCTATGGGTCCGGGAGAGCTTCACTCGTTCAAGCACATACTTCAGGACAAACTGCTGTTCGTCGCAAGACCTCTAGTCCGCGACGGAAACTGAGCGACTCCTAGGGAGACTTTTTTGATAGGCTGTGTCTCTCCTCTGGAGTCTCGAGGGAGTTGTCGGGAATCGTGGAATAGAATGCTTAATCTTTTACCAGAACCCTTCCCCATTTGGTAACGCAGTGGTTTGAAAGATGTATTCTTCCTCAAAACAGTCCTGGTCTCGGAAAATGGCGCGTTTCAGGGCCAGAAACCAGCTCATCGATCCGACAACGTTCGCGTGAATTTTGTATAATGGCAGGTTAAAGTGCAGTAAGACGTCGTCGGAAAGATCGACCCTTCGCGGCTATCTCGGTGGTATCTGCTGAATCTTCCCGCTCGACCGAACCTTATCGAAAAGAACTCGCTTCAGGTGGTCCGTGAAGGCATTTTCGACGCGCCTCTTCGAAATGTCGTAATTGTTCAACGCTCGATTTATTTATTGTTCCAGCTTTCGGGGCAGCGAACACCCTGCCATGAATTGTTTTGAAAAACACTTTTCATTTCGCAAAAAACTCTAAATACATCGTCCCCCACTAATCGATGCCGTGGACCCGGAGACTGATGGAGAGATCGAAACCAACACAGCGAAATCAAGCGTGCGGCTTCAGCAGCGCGTGCGGGAAGTCATGCCGTCCTTCGGAAGAACACAACCGCTGAATGGCAGATCCAATCTCTGACGAGCCGCGTTCGCGCGTAATAACTTTGGCTCCAACGGAAAGATCGCGTCGATTAGCCAACCTTTGAACTCGATCCAAGAACTGCATTCGGTACATATCTAACCTGTATCAGGAACGTTTCAAGCATTCAATATTCCCTGTCTTCCCAACCTGTCTCTCCATTGAATGGATGGGGTGCATGACGCTATCGGATTTCTCGGATCCACGGATTTTTGAATTCACGGAACCACAATTCCACAGTGGTTTGGCGACTCTCACGGTCCAGGAGAACTTGGTTGCTCTTCCACCTTAGCTCAATTCCCCGTCTGTACATCGCCTCCAAGCGACTGCTTCCCGAAAGGTAGTTGTTGGGGCATGCCGATCGGTTGGAGCGAGACGACGCCTCAGTTGATTCGAATCCGGGAACTCAGGACGGGGATTTGGACGGTGTTATCATCGACAGCTCGGAATTTAGGACATGGAAATCTCCAAACAGCGGAATGTTCAGCTGGACGAAGTCGACGCTCGGTCGTATAGTCATTGCAATGCGCCCGAAAGTACAACATTTTCGTGGCTGGCCGTTAATTTTCGACAACCGACCGCGTTATCGTCACTTCTGAGCTGCCATGTGTCATGGATGTCCGCTCAGATTTCGACCCCAGTTCTCCCGCGGTGGTCCCGGGGTGCGTCCGAGAAAAATAATATCCTTCTCATCTCAGTGGAATGGGAGACATAGAGAACCAGCGTCGCGAACTCCGGGATAGATTCTAGGCAAGATAAAAATTCATCAGAAATGAACTCCGCAAGTGAAAATCAGGGGAGAGTCCCTTGGAATTCGTCGGGGAAGGGTGTTAGCAGGAGCGCGATCGGAGAATCAGGCTCGGGATTTTAATTTGACGACGAATCAACTGCCGGGGCGATCGACGAAACATGATAAGAAAGATAGAACAATGCAAAAATCTGCGGACTAAAAAGCTGCCGAGTCATGCTGTTTCATGCTGTTCCGATGGGGGGATTTCACTATGGAAAAAGCGACGATTGCGATTCGCTTGAAACGAGCACATCCATTCCGGGCACTACCTGTCGGTTAATCGGGTCTTTCTTCGCTCTCAAAAAATCACTCTCGGTATGATCATGGTTCCATTCTTTCCAGCTGGTCCTGGACCTTACCGCAATTGCGCGCAGGCCAACGAACGATGTCTCGATTAATTGATGGATCCGGGAAATGAAGCAATGATCCTCATCTGCTGACTCTTCCAGGAGATCCTTTTCTCAGGGAGGGAACGAGCTCTGGCAGAATATGTGGGAGACATCGCTCTATCGATCAGAAAATCCGGAGCAGGAGCTATGGATTCGCGGAGGAAGCTCGTGGAATCGGGCCGCCCCGCTCTTGAAATGAGAACCAGGTTGTGAGCCGATTCTTCCATCTAGACGAGGGGTTCCCAAAATGGTCTATAGACACCCAGGGGTCGATATCATTTCTCAGGGGGTCTACGGGATTCGCGGGAAAAAATGGGGTTCGATGAGCCGACGAAAAGGGTCCACGGCCACTTACACAAGGAAAGATGACCAGGTCTCACTCTGGTTCCGTCGGTTTCTTGGACCCATGCATTCGGCTATAATCCTTTGGAGGAGAACAAGCAGTTTCTGCTCTAAATACTCGGGTCATTTTGGAGGTGAAAAGCAGCAACGCTCGCCCCCAATCGGTTTCACCGCCAACTACCGCTGGCAAAGAGGAATTCCGTGACGGTCTACATTGATCACGTGCATCTCCATGACTATGGGCGATCGCGAGAAGGTGTTTCATCGCTTCTCCATCCTCATATCTGGCAGAGAGAGAGGCTTCAATGCATGATGGCAAACGCTGAACGTGGCGGTCTGCGGCTGATTACCGCTCCAGGACAAAACTCGAAGAATTGGGTTTCGTCACATCAAGTAAACACATCTCATTGAGAACACGTACCACCGTATCTCAATCACACCCAATAGAGAGACCTCCAATCTCATCCTCGTAAATCCTGAATTTCAGTGATTGAGGCTCATACTAGTTGGGGGTCTACCCGAGCTTAGAAAATTGCACAGGGGTCATTACGGTGAAAGACTTTGGGAACCCCTGATCTAGACATTATCATCGCGCCCACCGATTTATACTCAACCGAGGAGCGGCAATAGTCTCCGTCGCGTCACCTAAGAGACAGTCAATGTAGATCACTGGGACCCTGATTCACCTGGGACCGGCTGCACTCTCGAGCTGTAGGATACGGCTAGTTTGGAATTGGGGTCGCAAATATCCGAGTATCAGGAACCGGGCACGCCCCCGGTCCCGGAACTGGGTAATCACCCGTGGACCCGGGTCCGGCCTCGAATACCCAGGTCCACGTGCTCCATAGAATATGATCGGATCGACCCCGGAATCAACTCTTCAAATCGGTAGTCGGGGGTACACCCTCAGATACCCGGGTCCGGAACCGGGTACGCGGGTCCACGGGTCTGATGCCCGGGTCCGGAACTGGGTATCAGATACGGTTCTGCGATGCCTACTTTAGAATCACTTTGGCGGGGCATCACAGTCTTCACTAGGTCTTCCCGCGAAATCACTCCTGTTTCTCACGATAATTTGTTCCTCTTTGATTCATGGGCTCCACTCGGGCACTTGCCCTGCATTCTGACTGGGGGAGTGTAGAGGTCAAAAAGACTATGTAGAATTCGATTTCGAGAGTCAACTTCGATGGTGCGGATCTGAAACCTCGGAGAGGGGCTATAGCTGGGGTTTGCAGAAGCCCACATTTCCAGGACCCCAAGCCCGCGGGCGCGAAACTGCTGCGCCAGGACCGCGGGCTTCGAATTAACTACCGTATCTCCACTATTAGTATTCAGAAGACCATTATCAAGCTCCGCTAGATATAAGTGATAGTCAAGATTCCTGGGCCGAGTTCCATTGAGCCCGCGGTCTTTAGCCCGCGGTTCTTATCTGCGGGCTTTCTATTGCGGTTACCCGCGGAATTCATAGACCGCGGGCTTGCGGTCCTGAAAATGCGGGCTTTTGCAAACCCGAGCTGGAGCCTCTGCTGCCCTCTGTGGGAACACCACAGGGTTCATTGCGCGGATACTTTTTGTATAGCGTCCCGCCGAACGGGAGTTGGGAGAAACGATCCCCGGAAGCTCCCACTGTAAAAGCGAAGCATGAACAACACCGATGCAACCAATTGCACGTGGACTCAGCACTTACCACGAGCTGGAACGAAACTCAAATGTCGCGGCGATTGGAATACTCCTCTTCTCGATGTGGAGAAGTTTCTTGGAGCTCAGAGATGGTGCTGCCGACATTTTGGAATGTGGGTTGGCTCCAAAGAAAAATCAGGGGGAATCATTCACCATGGTCCCCGACATCCGCAGCCACTCGAGGGTTTTTTTTGACTGAGAATGCTCGAATGCCTCCCGAGAAACTGGAAGTCCGAGCCGGGAATGATCCCTGAAGGCATTATTCCTGTGAGACAAGCTGAGAACCTGGTCTGAGATAAAGGCTAGGAAAACTCAGGGGAGAGCGATGATTATTTCTCGGTTAGAGCAATCGTCCGTATTCACAGTGTCTTGTCAGGCAGCTGAGCGAAGCTCTTGGATTCCAGTTCCCGTGGTCCCCGATTCTCAGCCGAATCAGAAAACATTCTCTGCTGCGCAGTTGCACAAACAGCGACAGTAAGACAGGCGAACTAAGTGTACCATTATTATGATTCTCATCGCTTCCTCACGGCCCTCTCAGTGGATTCCGTCAGTTCTTTCGGGATGAATATAAGATATACCTTCTAATAAACATTTTATTCGTGATTCAATGTGGATCTCAGTCGCCAACTGGCCGAAACGATGACTCAATCTGGTCAAGTACACAGCATAAAGGTTATTCCAGAATTTTCGTTCAGAGGTAGAAATTCCGAAGTCGCGCTCGCCGACCTCGGCGTTTGTGCTCATTAGCCTGCTCGTCCAAAGGCCGGATATACTCTCAAAACCTAAGCCTCAAGGGAGGCAGAAACTCGATCGGGCCTCTGTCTTGATTTCGGACAGCGATGCACAGACAGACCATTATATTGTCGGAATCTCTTGCCGCAATCGTCGCAAGCGTAAGGTTTTTCGCCGGTGTGGAGGCGAAGGTGGACTCTGAGGCCGCCATAACCAGCGAAGGTCGAGGGACATTCGGGACATGCGTACGGCTTCTCTCCGGTGTGAGTCCGCTTGTGAAGTGTGAGAGAGGCGGAATTGGAAAAACTCTTGTCGCATTCATTGCAAGCGAACGGTTTCTCCCCAGTGTGAGTGCGTTCATGCGAATAGAGACCACAGGAGCGGCTGAATTTGGCGGGACAACGAGTACAGACGTACGGCTTCTCTCCTGTGTGAACGCGTGAATGACGAGCCAGATGTCCTGAGCACTTGAAGGATTTCTCACATTCTTTACACGGAAACGGTCTCTCACCAGAGTGAGAGAGTTTGTGCGTTGCCAAACTCGTTCCGTGTGCGAAAACAGCGGAGCATTCCGAGCACTGGAAAGGTTTCTCGCCTGTGTGGCCCCGCTTGTGGATCGAAAGCGATGATGAATTGGCGAAACGTTTCCCGCACTCATCGCAAGGGAACGGCCTCTCACCTGTGTGAGTCCGCATGTGACTGGTGAGGCTGGTTTGTTGATGAAACGTCTTGGAACATCCACTGCACGCGAAAGGCCTTTCGTCTGTGTGAAGCCGCCGATGTCTGTCAAGCGCGGATTTCTCAGTGAACTTTTTGTCACACTCGTCGCAGGCAAACGGTTTCTCTCCGCTATGGATCCTCATGTGGTTGGTAAGGTGAACCTTGACACGGAAGCTGGCAGTGCACCCGTTGCATGAGAAAGGCCTCTCATCGGTGTGACTCCGTCGATGTGTGTTGAGGATGGATTTCTGACTAAAACATTTCCCACAGTCATCGCACGCGTAGGGTTTCTCGCCTGTATGGGTTCGGAGGTGTTGAACGAAGGAAGATTTTTTGTTGAAGCGAGCAGCGCACGCGGAGCAGGAATGCACTACCATGATGCTTCTCTTGGTTGATCGGTGATAGTTGGTCGAAGCTCGTTCAAAGACGATCGCGATGAAGATCACTGTTTCGCGGTTATAGTCTGGAGTTCACAACTTACGGCGACATCTGCAAAGCACTTTTGGTCCCAGGTAGAGCGAGATCAGAATGATTCACGATAAGTACTCTTCGAGATTGCACAGCGACCCAAGCACTGCAGACGCACGCGCAGCCGGCGGGGTGCACCCCTTTAAAGGGTCGGCGAGAGAGAGAGCGAGTGTCTCTCTCCTTTTTGAGACTATGGGGTCGCGGAGACCGAAAAACTCATCGACAGAAGCGTGGCACAATGTTTCTCAGTTCTCAGAGCGATGTCCGCTCGGCATCGTATGTGCTTCAAATAGGGGCTGTCTCTTCAAGTAGAAGAGTTTCGATCAGGGATTCCCGTTCAGGTATCAAGAGCCAGACAGGAAAACAACGAATATAAGGAATCGCAACATCCGATGGGGAAACACCGCTGATGATGATCCCTGCGGGTATGAAATCATAAATTCGCGTGATATGTATCGCTGGGCTCCTTGCGCCTGTCCGAAGAAGTTCTCAAAACCCCACCAATCCAAACTCAACCATGCCTATTGAAAGCTTTGGAGCATGTCATCGATACGAGGCAGCACAGATCTCATAGCTTCTAGAAAAAATAGTTCGGATTTTCGCAGTTCTGTGAAATGAGATTTGCTGTCCGATAAGCCGCATGCGGAATTCTTGTTCGATGGCCAGGAATCGAATAGAGGTTGCCGCCGATTTGCGCTGAAATTCTAGCAAAGATGCCTGTAGGCGCTGATTCATTTTTCCAGCATAGAGGCCAACAGGAAATCGTCGCAAAGATTGTTCAGAATCACTTGTTCTTCCCTAGCAGTGAGTTTCACTAATCCGAACGCGTTCTCGACACCTCTGTGCTGCCGTGTGCTGTGAATATTCGTTCCGACCCTGGTTCCTCCGCGGTGTTCCATGGGCGCGTTCGCAACATGAAAAATCTTCACATTCCGATACTGAAGCTCTGGACAGCTGGTTTTCTCCGCGACGATCATGATTAGAGCTTGCAAGTTCAGGCATCATTCATGAATCGTCATCCATCCAGTCATGGATTTATGGGTGGATGAATGGACAGGTTGGTTAATTGTGCCTTCTCGCTATGACAATTGATGAACGCAGCCATCAGAGAGTCAGTTTTCCATTCCCCTTCAGGGATAGATAAGAGGTATAAAATTATGAATGCTTGAGCTTTCAAGCTCCAATCATGACCATACACATTGAGCTCTTGTATGGGGTAGAACGCACCTTCCCGAGGACAATATTGCCCGCAAACTTCGAAAGCACCTCTGATGTGGGGAATCCCGAAGACGAAAATGGGCTCGTCATTTGAATAACGAATTCACGTTGTCGCGACTCCGTTTCAGATTCCACTGGCACGAGATCCAGTGCTGTTACCGAGCGCCTGCTCCCCGCGATTCTCCTTTAACATTACTCATCAGATCTGCAGCCACATAAGGACTATTTATGGATCGCGTTAGCTCATGGGCTTACGGCGAAGTTTCGCCGACGAAACCGTTCCTGCGTCTTTCGTCGAGATACCCGAGTCAAGATGTCTTCCTCCGCACGGCGGACTTCAACGCTAAGAAAAATCGAACTTTCTCGCCTGAAAATTTGAGGCGCTCCTCGTGAACTTCCGAGGCTCCGCGGAGAATAGCGGGCGATAGCTCTCGCGTCAGTTGGCTCAATTCATGACGAACAGATGCCCACGCAGGGAACTCAGTGCCCCTGCGTTGATTTACGAATGGTGGAATTCCGACAATGCTTGTATCCGTGCCGTGCATATGGTAGCAGAATTCGGAGCAGATCTGATCTCGGATGGGGGCTTTCCTTGTGAATTTTCAGGAATACGATAAAAATTGAAACTCCGGTCAATCATAAGCGGAGCTCAGGTACAGAAGTTGGCCGTTCTTGTCGATCTCTTGTTGCATAGAGGACGAAGTTCGAACCCGACTGGAAATGTCGCTCTATGGTAATAATATGGTGATTTGGCGTCTACACTCTTCAGACATCCGGGCTGTCGAATCATCGAGAGCTCCAGTTCCTAAACAGGCCGCTCGAGCGAAAGTACGAACGGGGCTCCAACCCTTCGAATGACCCATTCCGTGAATACTTGACTAAGAACGGGCACCCAGGAAGTCCGTCAACGTGATCAGCATGAGCGATTGAGGAAAATTCACTAAGAACCTTGCAGAGCGGAGACCATGAAATTTTCTGTTCTTTTTTTCCGTGAGCGAGGCTATCGCGGTAATCGTGAGTGGGCTAGAGCGGGGTACGGACCTCAAATTTCCACGGACGAGCCGCTGTTAATCAGCTGGATGCCGCAAAACTGCAATACATCCACAGTGGAACTAATGACACAGGAGAGACGTTGGGAGTTGTTGTGTCGACTGATCGCTCCTCCACATCGTACGAATATCTCAGATCTGTTCTGTAGATGCACCACATCGTATAGGAGACCACAATTTTCGATTTCCTTGCTGTGGTATTCGCGACTTCGCGGAGCAAATGCTCGATGCCCGATCCGCTGCTTCAGCCATACTCTGGCACCCCAGAAAGCCGCCTTCGATTCACCAGAAGATTCCGAGAGCCCGATTCGTATCATGGCCTATGGCCATCCTCAGCATGTTAGGGGGGTATTCTGGAATCTGTTCCCGGAAGATCCTTTCCTTCATCTCGGCGCAGCAAACACCTAATAGCGAGCTCCCACCGGAATTCGCTATCACAGAAGCGGCCAGCCCGAGTCTTTTCCATGAAAATCGTCTGCGAAAGATTCACTTTCAATCGACCGCTGGCTTGGAAAATATTTGACTGAGAGGATTTGGGATCCCCGCCATTAACAATCCAAAACATCTGACCCTCCCAGAGTTCGACGTCGACCACAAAGGTACCTGGTGCCGACCTGGAAGCCGGGCTCGGAACGCGAATAGCAGCTGATTTCCGCTGTCGGTTCTTTGAAGATGCTGCGAGAGAGTTCTTATGCAGGGCATTGGTGTGATGGAATGCGTGCATTGAATTCATCCTCAATCCCTCGGAGGTCGATCCCATGAGCTCGGAGCAGGCATACAACGTTATCGGTGGGAGGCAGTCTGGATCTTGTTATTCGTCGGATCAAGCTAGACTTTTATGGATTTCGGAATGAAAACGCTCTTGGACTAGCCTTTGGACGCACGTCGAAGGGAAACCAGCGGGATTCGACTATAGAAGCTCCTTCCAGAACGTGATGTCAAGTAATAGGAACATTCAGCCTCAGCTCGAGTACGAATCAATAGTTCGATCGTTTTCTGTGAAGCAAAGACAACACAAGCACGAGTTCCTTTCAAAAGAAAACCCTCCAGCCGCTTCTCTCCAGGATGTCGGGGGCAATATAAGGAGTCGCGCTTCATGGTTGGATATCGTCACAATGTGTGATCATGCCCTGCCATTGCCGCCTCAGATACAATTACGGCTTGCTTCGAGTTTCCTCCACGGCTGCTTTCCCTGCAAAACTTCTGGGTACTCGAGTTTCTGAGAGCTTTCCCGTTTTCATGCGTTCCATCAGTGCCGTCCCTCCTCGATGGCGACATGGATCACCACGTATTTTACACAGGGGCGTACCCAGGTTTTTTTTAGGGGGGGGCGAGGATGTGATGATGATGACGATGAGGATTATGATCCCCCTGGGTTTGCCACTGCTTCTATCGCTCGACGTTAGCTCCAGCCGGAAAGAGAGTTTCCTGACCGTCTAGTGAAGCTCGACTGAAAATTCCTCCGCATTGGTATCGCGTTCGTTCGAGCTCGACTCTGGAAGCACATCGTTTGGCTTGTACCCTGCTTCTAATGAACTGAATCGGATAAACCGAAATGAGAAAGTTCTAATTCCCCTATTCAACCGACGAATCATGTCCACGAGAGGCCATGGAGGCTATCTTCCTTTTGTCTTTCAAAACAATCATGTTCATTGGGAAGAGCTCCTCTCGAGAAATGTAGTATAAGTCTCCTCGGACTCAAAGATCGCCCTGCTTTCGTTTAGCTTGAAGATCTCAGACTTCACGCATCTCGTTTCGCGGATCGTGTTCCCTTTCGGATGAGCATGTTCGCGCTTTCAAATCGAGCTCCTCCTGCGGAATCGGGAAGCTCATCCAAACTCTTGGAAAATGGAAGATGCTTGATGAACGTAGCTCTAGCTTCATTGTTATGCTCCTATGAACCCTCTGGAACCCATCAAGGATCTCAAGAAAGAGGATGATTTCAATGTCCTTTCGAGAATTCATGTCAGAATTGATTTCTCCCCAGGAAGTCATGTACAAACCAAGAGCCATCGCCAGATACCGATCAGTCGCCTTCCACCCGGGAGCTGAGCATTCTTTACGAAGATCAGTCAGCAGCTTAGCTATACCATTAAGTCAGTAGTCCTTGCCCCGCGTTGCTGTTAAGGACGATGGACTACCATCGAGATCTGCTTGAATGAGGTCACAAGCGCTGCTTTGTAGTGTTGAGCCCCTCAGTCAGAATCTCTGACCAGAAGTACTGTGAGTAGAAGTAATGTCGGGACCCTAAAGTAAGTTATTGGGTCATCGTGATAAGCCATCTGAATGTCCCTGGCGAAGTCCGAAATCACAATGAATATGAGGGAGGCGACTCCGATGTATCGATACATGGGTATTTGCCATTGATCAAGGGAAATAACGCCCACAACAACCGCCCCAAGAACATAGTCATATGAAGGTTTCCACCGGGAGATAACGCTGTCCGTGAGAGTCGCCCATGCAGCTACCACTGCACAGCAGGAGGCCAGAAGGACGAGAAGTCCCATCATGGACTCGGCCTCCCAAGCTATTGTGGCCACGCTCGCGACGATTGCAGTGCTGACCGTGAGTATGGTGAGAAGGACCAAGTTCCACAGGTATGTCTTCGGAAAGCGATCCCAGGCAAGCATTAGGTATGAGAATGCGGCGCTAAAAAAATAATTTTGTGACAGCGGAAAAGGAGTGCCTGCGACACAATTGAACCGCGAAGCGAATCCTCCAATCACTTACGAGAGCAGATAAAGAGCCTCGGAATCGTCTTCAACAATCTCATAGTTCAGGTCCGTATGGCGTGTGACGATGACAATAGCTGTCATCACTGCGAACAGGTTGGCGACCACCTTGCATGATTGGAATGCCTTTGTCTTCCTGATTTCACTCGAGGAATATCCATCTGCATTTGGAAAGTCTCGTTAGCAGGCCGCCTCGGAGCACAGCTGCGGAACGAAGAGACCGTTTTCAGCTCAATATCGGAATCCAGCTCCGAAACCACAACAACAGCTCTGAGCTCAACCGCTAAGGACTCGTCGGACGGAATCGTTGAGAATCTCAAGACTCACCCATGCTTCCACAATCAGCTCCGGAAGCTTCCTCTAATGAATTCAAACCATCTTCGTTGTTTGAAAAGAATCGCGCGACGTGCTGTCTGCAAGAGAACAGGTATCCTCTCACTGGATGGAGAACTTTCAGAGAGCCACCTGCCGTCCGGGAATGAAGGGAAGACAGAATAGAGCCGTCGAGATTTTCCGCAGATTCTAGTGTCGTGTTAGCAAGTCGCGGCTGCCGGCTATTAGCAGATTGTAGTTTGTCGAGAGGGAACTATCCTTGTGTAGACTGAATTATGATCGTTGGGAAAGCAGCAGTCGTCGATATCGTTTTCGATCCAAGAAGCAACACATGCATTTTCATCGGGTTTCATCCATCGCATCCTACGTTCGCGAAAGGAAGGCGAGCAGGTCGGGCCTTCTTCTGAGCAGCTACGAAGGAGCGTGATTCGAGCGGCTGTGTCGAACGTTCGAGGCTCGCTCACCCTCTTCAGAGAAAGTTCACAATATATCAAACGTTCCTGTTACAGTTCGAGACCCGATCTGTATGGCTTGAATGGAACGTTGAGTTTCACGTCTTGTACCGTGCTTGGCTTGAATATTCACTGGGACCGATGCACCGATGCGAGTGGAAGCAAGTACAAAAGAAGCGTTTTGTCGGCTTCTCAGTCGATATTCCTGGAATCCATTCGTCTATGAAGAGCGCTCAACCAAATTTCTCCTTGCGGGAAATTGGTCGAGCATAAGAGGAAAGTCTCCTCGGAGGGCTAATGCTCATGCAGCTCTAATATCCGATATTCAGTCTGCCTGGGCAATATCCAGTTTTGGACTGTTTGGACGGGCCGATAGCCGCCCGGGCACCAAGGCTCGACGTGAGTCGCAGATTCTCTCGTGACTTACCTCGAGTTCGACGCTCTCAAATTTCCTCTCAAACAACTCCCGAATTCAGATCTTTCCCTGGTGTGATTGCGTGAAGTTGATTCTCGGGAGCCTGCCTGAGGCGGGAATCGGACGGGGCATCAAACTTCCGTTAAGAAACAGCTGGAGTCTCCCTCCGATCATCAATTACTTCATGGGTCGTCGTATGATTATAGATGTTCCAGTTCCCACCCAGCTATCGGACGCCCATCTCATGAGTAGAGCCCGCACTGATTATCCATCAATAAGTTCGTTCTTTCCGTGGCGATCGTTGTACGACAGCTAGAATTAGAATTCTACCGGGTAATGCAGGGTCGGGCATCTCAGTAACTCGCTCTCTCTCAGTAACTCCTGCCAACATGGTCAGTTGCACAACTTGAGCCGCCCTCGAGAAGCCTTCGTTTTCTGAACGACTGAAATTGAATGCGCGCGAAGTTACGTTGATGGCGATCGAATGAGAAAGAAACCCGAACCCGAGACCTCAGAGAGCTCAACATTTGCATACAGACGAGACGACTGAGTGAGTGGTTCCGACGAGTCGCAAAGTAGGTCGTTATTGAACACTAGGAACGGAGAGAGGATCAGAAAGATTTTGTACGGAAACACCGGGAGCCCAGCCTATTCAGACTTGAGTCGAGCGGGGCTGCCGAGGACAAGGAACGTTAGTAAACAGTCCGCGCGGGGACTCGTGTCATCATACAGTGGACTCCGCCCAGTGGGAACACCGGATAATCGAATCATCCGCTTGTTCGGATCAGAAGTCGAATGCCCCGATTCTCCCCATGGGACACGCTCCGGGTTTTCGGAACAAGGCTCCGCTCATTGAGATCATTCCGTCACGAGCGGAATTCTTCTCCAAATGGAAGAATGAGAAGTTCCCGCAGTGGTGAACGCATAGCCGGATGGATCACTTTGTTACAGTCACTGGAGCTTATTAGGTTCCAAGGTGTCACCGTTGAAACCCCGCCAATTTTCTCGAACAAAGAGACCAAACGTATTCCGATCTACTTCCAGTTCAAAATCTCGGGACATTCTTGTCAATCGACCGATCGGTGGTTGAAGCTCACGAAGATGAGATTGTCCAGGACATGGCGGCCAATCAGGATGTGTGGCTCTGGTTAAGAAAACGGAGAGGAGTGTCGAGAGGCGGGAAAGCCTGTTACTCTGCATGGAGTTGAGCGGAGTATCGAACTTCCTTAACGGTTTTTCATGCGAGGTTTCGAGGAACACAGTCCACGAAAGTCTTCAGTTTGTGTCGACTTCGTTTGTAGGCTCTCGAGGACGAAGGGAACACGGATTTCGATTGATGAATTCTTCGTCAAGGACTGTAAGCCCACTCGCTGTTACATATTCCATCAACTCGTATGTTCAGGGAGAGCTTCATTGTGTTGCTTTGGGTATCACATCCCGGGAACAATGAGCCTGAGCGCCTGAAGAGCCCTCCGTGATCTTATAATGAGAACAGGGACAATTTTTTGCGAGAACCCAGTATCAGGGTTATGATTTCTGTATTTTCCGCTTGATCGAATCGTCCGCTTAATCGGATCGGGGAGGTCTGGTCCCGATTTGTACCGATTAAGCTGAGTCCACTGTATAAGAAATGAGGATTCTCCCTCCTCGACGAAACACCTCCTTCGATATGGTTGGCAACACCGAGACACTCCTTCAGCCAGAGAGGCATACTTGGCACGGTAGTTGAAGTTTCATAGACATTCGGCTGTATGTTCGTGTTCTAGAAATACCAGTTTATAGTCCGGAGCGACAATCTTTTTTATTCATGAATCAGCCGCGTTCCGCCAACGCATTCCATCTTCAGCCGTGCTGTGCGGCGCAGTTGAGCCTCGGCTCTCCCAAAGCTCGCGCGCTTCATGGAGCTCCACCGAATCATGGGGGACCACTTCTGGTGCTTTGTCAGGATGTGACCTCGCAGCGGCGGAGGTCCTGATAGCCCGGAGGGCGAACTCTAGCAGCTCAACCTGGATCGCTATACCGGGAGTCCCGCCGCGTGACAGAGCGGCACTCACGGGCCGCAAATCGAGCTCTGTCCCAGGGCTCATGAAATGGGTTTGTATCGCGAGGTCTCCACTCGACGCCGGCGCGGGGATCATGGCCGTGCTCCGACGAGAAGCGCTGTGACAAGAGAGATCTCCTTCTCGAAGTTGATTCACCAGTCTGCGGTGAGAAGCGCGGAACGGGCGCTGTTGCTCCTCGCTCATGGTGGACCAAATATCCCTCGCGATTTCATAACGGTCGTTATATCGCAGCTGCAGGACCCCCGGCACTTTATCCTCAAGATGTCTCAGGTAGAGCTCTAACGGCGAACGAACGTTGCCATGTCTCCGCGAACGGCGCCTTCTATCCGAACGTGGCATGATTCGAAGCAACTGTGAAATTTGAACAGCTCATTTGAGCGCGCGTTCTTTGCGCGGAACAGTCACGAATATTGAGGCAATATTGATACTCACATTGTCGAGCAGTTGGCAGTTTCTTCGATTCGACCGTGCCTGAGTCACTCTGAAACCAATGCGTGCAGAATGATTTTTCTTCCTGACGCCTGGAGTCGCCTTCCTCTGGGCGAGGGAGGCCTCACTCTTCCATGTAGGCGCTAGTTCCTGAGAGAACTGAACATCAGGCGAGAAGAAATTGTTCAGTAGCTCGACGGAGAAACGGTTATCTAACTGACCGTGGATTCCCTCCCACGAAGCCGTGATCAGCAGAACTTGAACCCATACCGGTTGTCCATATTCTACAAAAAAACATTTCGCACCACTCGTATTCCGAGATTAAGGAAGGGAAGAGGATATTATTAGATATGAGCTCTGTCGGTCAGGAACCCGAAGAGTTATCAGCTCGGTTGGCTCCACTAGGAATGGAACTTTCTCCAACTGGAAATCGGGATCCGAGACCGAATGAGCTAAGAGCCGAATAAACCGAAACATACTAGGCGAGAAATGATGAGGACAATCGAACCGTTGCTAGGAGTTGGGAGTTATAGCTCAGTGAGACCCGGAACATGCGCTTGCGGCTGACTGCAGGAACAAAATGGATCGTCGATATTTTCGCTCATTTTGATGTATGTTGACTGACAAGTGGTCCACGTTTTTGGGAAGTAGAAAATCTCGGGGATAAAGAGTTGAACATAATCATGATCATGGCTGTGATTGAGACTGTCGGTCATAGTCAAGCTATGGATATTATTCTCAATCAAAATCAAAAGGCTCTCTACATGATGTTGAGTCAAACGTGTTTGAGACCTTCAGGGTTGACTGATTTTTGAATCCATCTGTGTAGAGAAAGCCGGAGCCATGAAGAATATCGCAAGGGTTTCGATCAAGCTGGTGAGCGCATCGAGAAGGTACCGCGACCCGGGAGCGACTCGGTGCTGGAGGCAGTTCACCGCGGATACCTTCTGCGGAAACAACATGATCCCGCTCCGACCCAGAGCATTCTGCTCTCTGGAGTCACTACTCTATATCAGTAACCATCGGACGCACTTCTCCTCCGACGCTCAGAGAAGAGAAATTCGATTCTCGTCGCTTCCGAGGGTTTTCACGTTGATCCCGAAATTTTTCCAGGAATCAAACAAACGCATCTGTTCAAACTCTGAGGGGAACCCTGACTCTGATGTGAGACAAGGTTCCCCGCTGGAGAGGGAGCCTTTAGGCCCGGGAGAATCTCCGATATCGGATCACGGCAGGAGGTTCTCTCAAAGAGAGTCATTCGAGAATAGCGCGTTGAACAGGTTGTATCGAGAACTCCCAGAAGCGAAATATTTTTAGATTCGCGCTCAAGAGAGCCTTAGCATTCGCGGACATCCAATATCTGTTCTCGACAGGAATCGCCCTTGTTTGGATTCGAAAACTCATGTCTTCACATTGTTTTTCACCGCATTCCACCAACGACTGATCCGGCAAGCACACTCGCAGAAAGGCAATGCACTCCGACCCCGTTTCAGTGGGATGGAGGATGCTAAGGAGGCTCGCTTTGCTCAGTACGTTCTATCCTCACTCAATCGACCGGGAGACACCGATTTGTTTGGATTCCGACTGACCCCTGTGCAATCTCAGAACATCCTGACCGCCATCAATGACCTAAGAACGCCCTGATAAGTTCCTGGCAAAATTTTCGTTGGAGCTACTACATTATCGGTTATAGGAGCGAATAAATGGTCTGCCAATCAATCATCCATGAGTGCTGAACCTCGGAGACTCATCCTCGCGGAGATCAGCGTTGGCGCGGGCCCCACAATCTTGCGGTTGCAGCGGTTTCGGCAACAGTTTTTGAGCCTGTACTCTACTGTCTCCAACTTACACGCCCCCCGCGTAGACTGAACATTGGAAAACATGGCAATCTTAGCAGATTCTTTCGGCTGGGGCAACAGGGACAATTTCTCATGAGATGGTACGTCAGCAGACGCTCTCGAGAGCCCTCCGAGAGTTTCCAGGTAAAATCGTGCCTGTTCCAGCCATTGGACGGCTCAACCAGGGAAATTGAACTTTGTGATCCCGACTCGCGATTCGGAATGGACTTCACGATGAACGAGTAACGACCACTCCAGTAGACCAGCGAGCGTGATGTGGCTGAACGGGGCTGGTTGATATCACGTGGCTCGCAAATTTAATCTTCGAGCACTCTTACATGATTCGAGCGTGGGAGGGATTTGTGACAAGGGTGAAGAGTCGGAGAGCGACCGGGATCTCGGAGCTCAACTCTAACATTTGGTGGGCAACCACGGAGAGATGAAACTACTCGAGGAACTAGAGTTGAAAGCCAACCAGTAGGAATGCTAGAGGAAACTCTCGCCGTGAACGCAGCCCGGGGGGGGGGGGGGGGGCTGGAAGCAAAAACTCCTTGCTCATTCTTTCCTCGTAGCGAAGGTACGCCTCCTTCCGAACCATTGAAGCTCAAAATGGTGAGCGAGAAACCTTGCGACCCTGGAGAATGAGGACGTTACGGCTGGAGTGGAATACTGGATTTCTCAGCAATCAAGCTGTATCTGATTAGCGCCCGGGACAGGATCGTGTGTTGGGGGGCCGATCGCCCGTCCGCTCCCTGCTCGTACTCGCCACTGCGTGCAACCCGGAGAGTCGCCCGTTGGTAGTGTCTCTTTGGAGGGTCTCGAGACTTCGCGGCACACTCGAGCGCTCTCTTCTCTGACCGGGTGCGTTGTCGTGATGAATCCTTAGATTTGGAGTATCGGCTCCACCAATCTTCCGGATCCTCAAATGGATCGACTTTCCTTGTCATGCGACCTCGTCCTTCCGATTCAACTCGAATCTTGGAAGCCCAACTCTCAGAGGGCTCTTTCAACCTCGTAAACTCAATCACCAATACAATTTGCAGAAGTCACATTCTAGGTTTTCAATCGGCTAGGTCAAATGATGTTCAGCTACTTCAATAGAAATTATGTGGAGTTAGCGTTCAAGCTTCCGGGTGGAGAAAACAACGATCCCGGCTCGGTATGGTCATATGTTTTGACTGTAGCCCCACTCTCTCTTGATCTGATGTAATTTCCCACTTCAGATCGGGCGAAATCCTCGATCTCGTCGTTTTTGCCAGGCGAACTTTTCCTGAAAGGCCTTATTTTTTGCGATTCTGGCGGTTGTCCCGGCTTCCATGGGGGAACTTGACGAGTCATGAAGAATGGTGGAGGGTGGAGCCCTGGATTAGGCCTATCCAGCGCCGTACGCAACTTTTGAAGAGCGCCATGGGGCCAAACTCCCTTTCTTAGTCCGCTATGTCCTTCCATCAATGCGGGCCATGGGGATCTCGACGCGAACCCCACCCCTTGCCGCGGGCGAGCTGATTCGCGACTGCTGCCCTGCTGCGTTTGCAAGGATCAGAATTTGTGAGAATTGAATCTATTAGCGCGGGACCCGTTGCGCGACTTTGGCCCTGACGAGATCTGAACGTTGAGCGGGACCCACGAGGAGCCATCTCGACCCAAGAGATCCTCGAGCTTCGCTCGAAGTTGGAGTTTCGGACCACAGCTTGTCCAAAAATTTTTCCGATGGAATTCGCGCGGCGTTCTGGAAAGGATGGCAGCAAAGGAAGAAACAGCCACAGATATTTGATGAAGGACACGAAGATACGCATGATGTGAGAAGTTTGAAGCTCAGCTATTCCCGGAACAACTGCGCGAGCTCCTCAGAGCTTGGCCGGATTCCGGCCTAACAGATCCACAGGCTCAGAGCTCAGCCAGATCGAGAACGATCGCCATGCTGCTTGGGAATAGCCGCAAAAGAACGTCCAACTCAGATAATTCCCACCGGAGCTCTGGTAGTGTCGAGCTTCTGAAAATTCCCGCCGCAGCCGAGACCAAGTCACGAGGAATTTCCCAATTCCTTCAATAGGTCTTCCAATCTTTCCTACGGAAGAGAAGGCTTAAAGGCCCCGCTCCTCGCCCAAGCAGAAGGCGTCCCCCGTATTGACCGAGCTGCTCTTTCCAAACCTGTCTCTGAACTTCGTCGTCGTCTAAGGGTGTCTTGGCTAAAAATGCTTTTTAAGTTTCGTAAGGCATTCATTGTACTCAGAAAATCTTCACGACCGCGTTGAGACTCAAAAGTGGAAAGATTCCCGGATTCTGCATCGATTATCTTTCAACGTGATCGAATAAGTCCCGGTCTTGGGACCTACAGTCTACTCACAAGTGACTCATGAATCAGCCCAGCTGATCGGTGTATGATCATAATCGTCATCGACACCACCATCAGCCTCGTTTATATGCAACGTCTTTCACGTCGTTGGAAGAGGAATCAGAAGTTGAACTGCGATCAATGTTATAAGGGTGATTTCGTTTCACGTTGCGATCCAGTGGGCGTCATCTTGTGGCTGTGCGCCTGCCGAGAATCGCAGTAAAAATGCCTCGGGTATTTTACAGCGAGGACTTCAAAGTCTACGTGGGAGGACTCCGTTACGGTGTCACCGAAAGAGACATCGAGCGCATGTTCGATCGTTACGGAACCGTGAGTCGTTTTGAACAATCCTTTGGAGACGCGAACCGTTGTGACGCTTCCAGCCCGCAAGCTTTCATAATACTCACTAGCTGTTTACCTCAGATCAATCGGATCTTCGTCGCGAGGGAAAACCTCCCGGATTCGCTTTCGTGCATTTTGATCGAGAAGAAGACGCGGAAGAAGCAGTGCGGAGATGCGACGGAAGGGAGATAAGAGGACATCGAATCAGGGTAGAACTATCCCACGGAAAACGCACGAATCGCAAACAGTGGTGGAGGTGAGCGAATACGCCATTCTTAACCTATCGCGGCGAGAGATGAGCTGTGATAGGTATATCGGGCTCTGGGAATCTGACCTAACCCAGAAGTTGCAATTGATACTAACGATAGAAATGACTGTAGACCTCAACTCGCGATACTGAGCGGGGGGAGAATGCGCTGTGAATTGATCGCAAGTGTTGTCTTACAGCATGAGCCGTCACCGCTCCAGGAGCCGCTCGAGATCCAGGGATCGAAGCCGGAGCCCGGAGCGATCCATGTCCAGGAGATCTCCCGAGGATTCGCGAAGTTATGACAGCTCTTGAATTTGGATTTTTTTACTAATTCCGAATAAATGTTCGCATAATCCTGAATCATATAGTAATAATCCCGACTTCATTGTTGAGAATATTGAAGGCTCCAGCCGCGGTGTCCAGTATAGGTGGTGAATGACCAGGCACCGGATACTCAGCACCGAACAAACCTTGATCCTGTCCTTACGGGAGTCAACGGGCTGAGTCATGCTCAGCAGCGCACTTGGAAGAGGAAAACCTATCGGAACGCCTCAATGTCTCTCGCCGAGCCCCTCGTTGCGCTTATCTCGGCTGTTGAATGGGTGAGACGAAGGATATCGTACCGAAAGCTTCCATCAGTATGAAACGATTTATTGGTGTGCTTATGGTACACGGAACAGACTGCCAGCAATGCAACTCGATTCAATGTTGAGTATCGTATCTTTTGCAAGAAACAATCGTATTGTGACAGATTCAATACGAGGGAAGCCCGGCAGGTCATTGATAACCAGGGAAGCGATACGAGCCCGCAATTTTCATCTTTGAACGTCAGACGAGGGCTCCCGTACATTCGAGCTGCGAAACGCAGACACGTAACGAAACAAGTACGTGAAAACACAAAACGATTAGGAGTATATCAGGCACGGAACTCTTTCCGCCGCTTAATGAGCGCCAATGGCAGGCTTTGCACGATATTTCAAAAAATGAACGCAACGACATTTCTGATACGAAATGCGGACGGACTGGACACTCAGATATTAGGCGAAACGACGCTGAGAAAGATACGTCACAAACTCTGAGAGAAACGCAGTGATGAAAATGAGAGGGCATGAGCGGACTCGGCAAGAACGGACCGCCGAACAAGGGCGACCATGGAAACTAGTCGTGCACTGAGCAGCATTTGCTCAAAGTTGAGGATGTGATACATATGGCACGACAAGCAATGACCGGAACAGAGAATGCTTTCAACTCCAAGACTACGATGAATCATTCAAATCACTTCCATCCACCAGCGTAGAGGGGGCTCTTATCTTTGTAAGAGCAGGGGTTGCAGTGTGAAATCCCGTGTGCAGACTTTGCCGGATAGTAGCTCTGGTAAGACTGATGCTTGGCGTTTCCGTAATAGCTCGACGCCCCGTGCGACGAATAGCTGGGGCTGTATCCGTAACCACTGACCGAGTTGGAGTAGCCGCCACCGTGTGGAACTCCAAAACTGTGACCTCCATATCCTCCGTATCCACCACTACCGTATCCACCACTACCGTATCCACCACTGCCGTAACCACCACCTCCGTGTCCACCACCGCCGTAGTGTCCATGACCGGATCCTCCCGAACCTCCGAATCCTCCTCCGTGACCACCCTTTCCTCCGAGGTTGCCACCAGTCCAGCGACCGCTGCGAGCTTGAGCTTAGCCAAACCTCCGACGACAACTCCTCCGAGAAGCAGCTTCTTCTTCTTCTTCTTCAATGCGTCCACGGAGCTGACGATCAGCACGCACAACACAACTACGGTTAACAGCTTGTTCATGGTTTTCGATGAGTGTTTTCCAAGTCGGAGGAGATCGAGTGGTGCGGCTGAGGCTGGGGATCAACACTGCTCAACTGAAACTCACCACCACCACCGACTGATGGAGTGTTTGGAACGTGTTAGCATATTTATATGAATCGAACGGAAAAAATGAGGGAGATGTCGTGTGTTTGACTGTCAAACAAGGAGCCAGCGCTAGCCGCACGAAGACGGGGTGGCAAAATGAGGTGGAATTTAGAAAGGGCTGATCTGAGGAGTGAAGCCACAGAAAGGAAGTGAAGATGTCTTCAGAGGTGAGAAATGCTGTTGCTGCTGCGTCCGACGACATTGTTGACAACACCGAATTGATGCTGACAATGCTGATGTTGAATCATTCCTGCACAGGCCACCATCCTATACCGTTGGAGCTTGGCGCATAGCGCAATCTTTTCCCTCCCGGTTGATCCTGGAAACCTCCAATGTTCAGTTGTCTTCCCAGAGTCGTTCGTATGATCGCCTGTGCTCCGACTCCCTCTGACTCCGAGGGTCGAGGAGCCTCCGACCATACCACGGGGAGAAGATGTTCTAGGGATCCGCGGCGCAAGAACGTCGTTGGGGATCATCGGCACATACAATGGGCTGCGCACAGAGTTCTCGCAGTGTTCGTTCATGCTCTGGTACGGGTTTCGTAACACTGTGGAGGTTTGTACAAAATCACACTGGCACACACACGCAGACGTAAACGCACAGAGACATACGAGCACTTAAGGCGTCAAGGCCTGTTGACGAGGCGAATCTCTCCTCAGTATAGCTCAGTAAACACTCGATGCCGAAAATCCCCACACAGACATACGAAAAAATATAGACAGCTAAGTATGGTGTAATGGAAGAAAAACTTCTCAGGGCGGAAGTCCTACGCTGGAATTTCTATTGCGTGCCACTGTCGGCGGCACAAGAATTTTTTCCACTGACACACAGGTGTTACCAAATTTCTGACACCATCTTCAAGTTCGAGTTTGACGTGCCGTGGTTCCTCTCTTGACAGCCGAAACGGATGTGCTATCTATCGTCTACCTGATATTGTTTCCTTTTGTGGGAGAATTCTACCCTAGTCACCTTCATTCAGTTGCTGCTGGCGGAAAGCTCTGGGTCGCATAAGGAATCGTTCTATTCGGTTTTTTCGAGTCTGGCACTCCTAGAACCATCATATCCATTTTCCAGCCTCGTTGCCGAATCCTATCTCGGACACCTCTGTCACAACTCCCACGCTAAAAGTCCTCAATCGAACTTCGCTCCCACAAGCCAGCGACCAGTGAAACGGTGCTCCTCGAGTGTTCTGATGGCTGTGTCGAACTATGTGGGCTTTCCAGGCTGCGTTATCATCAGGATGCGCGGTTAAATTCATCAATCATTTTTCGAACGCATTTCACAAGAAAGGACACGACCTGGTTCTCCTCACATTTTCGTCGTGAGAGCCATTGCTCCACACATGCCGGAACTGCGGGTGATGAGATTACAGCCCGATTCGTTAAGATCCTTGACTTGATGCTACTGATGAGAAAGCTGTTGGTTTACACCAAGAGATCGGAGATTGACTTTTTCGAGAGTCCCTTTTCGCTGGAAGTTTGTTTAGTACTCACGATTGATTCATGGGGTCACCTAGTTTCGAGAGCTGATGCGGATTTCCACCTGAATGGGACCGAAAACCTCATATTTCAAAAAGTGCGATGATGCCAGTACCAAAGAAGGGACAGGATATGAGAAATTCCAATCTTCCTCAGTGATCATCTCGTTACTCACTACGACGCCCGTCGAACCGCCCTCCTTCAACTGACGGAAATCGAGATTCACGTGAATGATTGCAGGTCCGAATATCTTAATTCTTGATTCGCGAAGCCGCCTCTGGGTGCCGTTTGGAAATCGTATCACTCATTCAATCTTCCTGTCAGTGTCGAGAAACGATCATATACTCAGCTGTTTGTGATTATACAATCTCATTGCGGCCCATGCTCCAGCATCGCGGAGTTTTGCGGTGAAAAACAGCTGATACAGGCACGAAGCTTCACTGATCCGATGATTGCGCTTGATTTCGTTAAGTTCTGCTCTGCGATATCGCCGACGCAGCGAATCAGTTGCAGAATCTGAGCCAGACTCTGCTTCTTGGCGCTGCCCGTTTGTTACCCAGTTTAGGCAGCTGTCATATCGTTCTGGGATCAGAATACGACTCTCTTATTCTGTAGGCGGCTCGGATTACAGAGAACATGCCTTGTACGCAGCAAATATGTCGCTGAACTGTAAACATGTGACCAACACACGTCATCCTCTTCCGGCGGCGCGCCGACTGTACTGACAAAAATCTCGTTTACTGGGCTCCTCGAGAAAGCCCCACGAAATAACTTTCCGCGCTGCATTTCAAGTGGAGTGACAACAACCCACGGAGAAGCGTTCTAACGGAGCGATATTCGTCTTTCCGCTGCCGAACGCCCAAGAACTGTTTCGCAGCTGTGCTCGGTCGAAGCCATTGTTGCCACGCCGGAAATTCGGTATTTGTTTCCCATGAGTGTTGCTGCCAGTGGCACCGCCAGCCCGAAGGTGCAACTTCGCCGGATTCGGAAGTCATGCGCCTTACTCCGTGAATTTCCGAGTATCGCCAAGCGCCGATTGCCGGAGACCATGTGTAAGGCTCCCACGGTGTGTAGAGGCTGGCAACCATGGTAGCCCCCTCCAATAGCCAGACCACGTCCAATTTCGGAGGGCGTTTACGTGATTCCCGATCAAAGCAGAGTGATTCAAACAACAGAGAGGAGGGAAGACGCTTATTGGCACTTTCAGCTCATTCTCTCCCCTTCTGGATCCACCCACACCATCACCCCCGAATATGTCCTTATGTTGACGTTGCATTCGGTCAAGCAGATGGAGCGTATCAGACGAATGATCACTCTCATCTGAACTCCGATTTTCTTCGCTCAAATGTAATGTCTCCGGCTGAATAAATACCGGAGGTTAATACTTTGTCCTATTTTCGGAGCAATCGGGTGTGAGTTCGAAACATGATTCTCGGGTGATTGGCTTTATTCACGTGCACGGTATTTACATCAGTAACAAGGATGAGCATGAACAATTACCACCCTTGTGAGATCATGTGATACTTCCGACCAACGGTAACTTCTCGGAGAGATCACGATTTATTGTCTCGAGTAATTCGAGTTCGTCTTCTTGGACGGGAAGTCTTATTTGCCAGCATCAAAATATCCTTGAACCGCTTCAAGAAGTTGCCGTGTTGAGGTATTTGCGTCTCTCGCTGTATAGCTTCTTCCGCCACTTCTCGCTCCGCCGCTCGAAATCATCGTACAGCTGCAAACGATCCAGGTCTTCTTATTGATCAAATACTGTTCTCGAGGAGCACCTGATAGCCGATCAAGATGGAGTCTATTGGCTGTGTATGCAACGGTTCCCTTTTCAACAGATCAGCCGTGACTCACGTTCTCATGAAGGAGACTTTCGGGGTTACTTTCGAAGTCCGTGAGTTTCGGGGGCTTCTTGGCTTGATTTGCCAAGAACTCTTCGAGAGTTGTTGTGTTGAAGATGGCGGCCACATGAGCATCATGATGAGGCTTCTGCAAAAATTATACAGTTGGGAGGGGGTCGTCGTTCTCAAAATCGCAGTAAGGCTCAGAACTCACCTCTTCGGCTGTTTTTTGTTGATGATTTTCGTTTCGACACGAATTTCTGTGGCTTGAACCCAGCATTTTCGATGGATTCAATGAGACGTGAACGTTCCGCTTCACTTTGAGGTTCTATCACAAACGCTTCTCGAGAAGACTCCTGCGACTTCAAAATCGGATATTATGTTCAGCTTCGCATGAATAATACAGTCGGAACTCGAAAAAAAAAAATGGACGCCCACCCTCGACGGACTCCTGCTCTTCTTGTCTGAATCTCTGCGGTCGTCACGACGAAACGCGTCCCTTCTGTCGGAGTCGCTGCTACTAGAGCGGCTTCGTCGGATGCGCCTGTTTAAAAGTAAAACGTGAGCTTTCATCATTCATAACTCCCGCAGAAAAACTCTGTGTGGGACCTCAATGTGAACATTGTCGTGCGATTCTCTATAGCCGGAAACATTGCCGTGCCATGAGGTTTCCGAGACCGAGATCAACAGATTCCCTCGTAGGCTGAGGAGAATATGAATGTATCGGACCTTGAATATTTTGGACTTCTCGACCGCGTTCTCTTCCGCCTATCTTTTTGACGGTCTCTTCGATCCCTGGACGAGCTTCTTCGGCGTGAACGGCTCCGTCGTGACCTGTGGACGTCAGAAACTATTCATATCTCGGCCAGATCGAAAATCGCGTTTCATTGACTCGGGCCATTATTCAAGAAGTGTCTTCATCTCAAGATATCGGTCCTAGATTTCGATAAGATCGCCAAAATCATCGATATCGAAATGCTGATCGAGGATATCATGTCAGAATCAATCTACAACGGGACGAGGAGTACGCAAACCATCCTCGGAGAAGTATGCTGCCAGGATCGAATTTGAGTTTCTGTTTGTAGATGAAAATGCCTCCACCTTGACCTCCGCAATAATGAACGTAATCCAGCTCTGCTTCCACGTATTCAAGCTCAGCGGATACGTATTTAAGCTCCCCGGAAATTGGGTCAACGTATATCCCCGTTTGAATGTATGCTGCACGATACGGGGGGTGTACGGGAGGCTATATACACGGAAGTTTATCCTTCTTCAAACTTGATTCTGGATTCTTGTCTAAATTCAGAAGTTGCTCAAACCTGTCACGGGAGCGATCTCTGGATTTGCGACGTCTTCTGGAGCCTGACGGAGAGCGCTTCCGTCTGCGTCTGTCTCGCTCAACTGATGAATCTGATGATGAGCTGGAATGTGGATCATAGACGTCCTACCAAATCCATACCAGTGGGAATGTCACCTCCCCCCTCCGGGACCATTATACTGATACAGAAGCGCGTCACGAAAAATGGTAGAAAGGACCAGCAGCAGGAACCGTGGCCTGCTCACGGTGTTCGAATCTCGATTCCTCGAGAGAGAGAGAAGACGAATCGCAGGAAACCATGGGCCTACCTTTTAGAACTACTGGTGCTAGAGTGTCTCCTACGCCTCGACTTATGATAGTCCGTCGGAGTCACTCGATTTGGGCATTACAGTCAGGTTAGTGAACCAGCCAGATCTCAAACAGCATTCCACAGGAGCCTCAAAGTTCGCTCCGGCACTGCTGTAGTGGAGGCCGGTCTGATTGTCGTCTGCCACGTCTCGAAAACATTTATATCCACCGAGCTGATCTCTCTGACCGCAACCAAACTCTTTGATCGCGCGCCAGTTTTCAACCACCCGCTCTCTGTGTCGGAAGCGTCTCGGTTCCTTGTCGATTTGAATCTCTAACAAGTGTTGTTGAGGATTCCGACCGCTTGATGTGGATTCCTCCCCGGGAAAAAGTACTTTGAGGAGTGCCTTGAGTTCAAACCATCGCCGTTTCCGAGCAGACGCCATTGCGTTCCTTTTCACCGACAGAGACGTGTGTGTAGGGCGTCTGCTGTTGCAGTGTGGTTTCTTATTTGCCAGCCTCAATCTGAGACATTCCATGTAAATTAGTTAGAATCTGTGGAGAAGCGCTATCTGAAATCGCTATGGTAGGACAAAAAGTTGTCGTGTGCAAACGGTTGTGGCAGGTAGGTTACTCGCCGAAACTCGGAACTTTTGCCTATGAATGCGATGGAATGGAACATCTGGTCTGGATCATATGATCGCGGCTATGAGTGGTCATATGCTCCTTGGCTCGTCTCTGCCTCGGGTCATCTTTCCACAAGATCGCCGATCCTCCATTCAAGCTCTGATTTTGCTGGTCTGAGAAGATCTGATGATCAGAAATGGAATGAAGGCGCGATCAAGGGAAACGCGATTCTATCTTCCATTCGAGACTAACGTTGTAGCTCTTGCCTGCTATGATATTCCGAAATTCTTGTTCGACAGAGGTTGGAAGCTACATCGGACGTATTCCGAACACTGCTCGGATTTATAGACGGCAGCGGGAGAGTTCATATCACTGGCACGACTCTCCAGAGGTATCCGTTACCACATGGACAAGCGGCGATCGGAATATATTCGTCCCGGAGAATAGAAACCGAGTCTGTATTAGCGCAATGCCAGAAACGCGTTCACGCTGTGCAAGAGGTATGTTGCATCGGATATCGATCCCTTCAGCTGAGAAAGGCGATGCTGATTAAATCTTGGTTCGTCGGGTATAATTCCAGGCCTGGATATATTGGATGCGCCGCATTTCGTGGTCCTTCTCAGAGACGGGAGTGCACCCATAGCGCGTTTGATTGGGCGAGACGGAATATCGGAGACAGAAGCCGATGTCGACCTGAGTGATTTCAGTGACTTCAGAGGCGCTCTTATCCGAACAAGACTGAGCCTTCCCCTTAGCGTGGAGTACTGCGGTGCTGAAGGTGAGGGATGACTATCGACGGATCAGGTTCTGGTGAAGATCTCGATTCGATCTCGGACGGCTTCTGAGGCGTGAGCATCTCGCTTTCCAGGGCAGTTCCGCGAGAGTTTGTCTCGAGCTGTAGAAGCAAATAGCTCGTGGCTTACTCCGGAGAACACAACATTTGAACTCAATGGAGAATTGACGAAGCTCAACTCGGATTCGAGTCTTCACGACTTCGTCAGGAAAGCTCTGCAACGGAAGAGCGAACCAGAGGACGATGTGAGGATACTCCTGCAACTCGAAAGCCCCGGCATATATGTAGCTCTGGAAATCCTATGAGGGGCCATCTTGCAATCATCTTTGAACTCCGACTATGGAATTCCAGGATCTTCTCGAGCTACTTCCCGTTCGAATTTTGGGTTCGGACAACGACTCAGCTCGCAACGATTCGTATCATAGCCCGGTAATACACATCCAGAGGGAAACTCGAAGGTTTTCGATTTCCCAATGATATTGGACGTGGTGTCATTTTTCTCCTACGACACAGAAGTGCGGCGCGTGGCGGAATTGCTCACAAAGTCTCTCCAGCAACAGGTATTATTTTCGCGTCTTCATTTCCTCCTCGATGCCGAAATCAGGTCAAGTCCGGAATGAGTCTAACCGGATACTGATGCCCTCTGTTCTGAGTTCACGGTCAGAGAAACATTCTCTGTCAACTTCAGTGGCTCCCGAGCATGGCCGAAACTGAGCCCTCCGTCATCCAACTTTCCTATCAATTTTCAGACGTTACAAAGCGTTGAAGTGATCTGCTCATCGATCCTCAGAGAATCAACTGACGCCACCATGTCCCATGCACTTCAAAGTCGATAACAGTTTCGCCACCATCCTCTATCCAAGAAACCAAGTCAATAACATGGTCAAATTCGCCACACAAGTTGATCTCGGCTTGCAAAGCGCTAAACCGATGTTTTCGTCGGGTCAAGCCCTATTTTTCGCTCAAGATTCCCCCCTGTATAGCGGCGTTCTGCTAAACACGCATAGGAAACTTCAGCCTCCCGCAAAAGCCACTCGGCTGGCAGTCGTCCGAGGGAATTATTTCTATTTCCACTACATGCAACAAAAGTTCGACGACTGCGGTTGGGTTGTGCGTATCGGTCCCTGCAAACACTTTGCTCGTGGTTCAGGCTGCAGGGTTATACCGAAGAGGATGTTCCGAACCACCAGAAAATTCAAGTGAGTTCACCTAGGAGTCCCTGAAGCTGAGGAACGCGGGACGGGAATCGAGAAGAAATTCCTAACTCGACGAGTGGCTCTTTCTCTTAACAGCGAACTCTGGTGGAGATTGGTGACAAGGAATCGAATTTTCATCGGCTCCAAACAGTGGATCGGATCCCAGGAGGTCTCGTTTGTCCTGAATCAGCTAATGAAGGTCGATTCGAAAAACCATTCATGTGTCGTCGGGCGCCGAAATTCCGTCAAGAGCGTGTGATCTCCTGGATCACTTCGAAGTACATGGCACTCCCGTCATGATTGGTATGAAGGAGAGCACTATGATGCGCATATCATGGGTTCGCTAGACAAACATTGCGAGCGATTACGAGCACAGAAAGTCAGCTCAAATATTCCGTATCTTTCAAGGTGGGGGTCAGCTGGCTCACACAATCTTGGGTGTAGCAGTCAACGATCTTACCGAAGAAGTTCAATTTCTGATCTTGGATCCGCACTACACCGGGACGGACGACCTGAAGACCATCAACGGAAAAGTGAGTCGAGGAACATGAGTGACAGTTGAAGAGCGCGCTTGAGATTGAACTAATTCCAACCTGGAACATCAATTTACAGGGTTGGTGCAGCTGGAAACCTCAGACCTTCTGGGACAAACTTCGTTCTACAACATGTGTCTGCCGCAAGTACCCAAGCGGATCGATCCTTGAACTCATTGATACAAGCTCCATCCGTTATTGCATTAAAATGAACAATAAAATATCTACTCAGCGTTTCCGAGAAAGAAGAGTATGGTTTTCCGATAGAGCAAATGCATAGCAGTTTGTGGGAAACAGGGGAGCCGATGGTTGCTCATCGGAACGACTCTATGACATCGTACAGCTGGAGACCAATTCTTGTGAACAAGTTTATTCTTCGAAATATGCGTTTAGATTCCCGAATACAAATAGGGAATCAAAGAAGATGATGACGCTCCACGCAGAAAACGAGTTCATGCTTCGGCGAGAAGAAGAGGGAGCCTCACTCAGCGAAGTTGGAAATCGTAGAAAGGTTGAACTCTTAGCTCCGGGTTAGAGTCCTGGAAACGGAAGAAAATCTGTTTCTAACAAACAGATCGGAACACAGAACGCAGATGCCAAGTCGCGGCTGGTGATTGCTCTCAGACGCACCTTTAGCAGCGCGTTTGCTGCGCTGAGACAGAACCTGCCTCCGGCGAATATCATATTTAAAAATTGGGCCCGCATTTCCATCTTGGTCGAAGGCAACAGCAAGACGAATTTCAGCCTCAATGCGTGACAGGCAATGTCGTCAAGCACCGAGACGGTCCACGAGCCCTGAGGATCGTCAAATTAGAACATCGTTGAGAAGGTCGACATAAGAAGCCTCTGCAGTCTACCAGATATCGAGCACGGGAGCGTTTCTTCACAGATTCTTCACAGCCTTGAAACGACGGCGGGCAATGATCGAGCGGGCATTTCTCACCTCTGTCGTCGAGGTGTCGTCCACCATTGCGGCCAAGTCTTCGAAAACATCCCTGGTCAAGAGAAATGTTTTCTTCAGCACGGACTCATCCTGGGAAGCGGCAATCCGAAAAACGTCCTCGTGACCCTCCACAAGCGACTTGACGACCTGTTGATGCGATGGGAAATGCTGATTCGATTCCTGCCTCAAAATCAAGAAACACCCATGCGGATGTGTTGCGAGGAGACGAAGGAACGAGAAGAACATACCTGGTACACTAGGTCGCAAAGCGTCACATCATCTGATTTTCGGCACCTCAAACGACCGTTCAAATCCTCGAGAATCTGGCGTGCGTAGTGACGAACCATCTCCCGTTCCGTCGAGTCTTCTTTCAGCTCGATAGTGGAAAGCTCGGCGAGCGAAGCGTCTATCAGCGTCGCCAAATTCTCCCTAGCGCGTTTCGCATCGAGTTTCTTCCCCTCATCGAGCTTCGCTTTTCTGTGGATGCGGTTTGTACACACAGTTGTACCGCCTCCAGATGGGAATATCTTCGTCGCAATTGATGCAGCGAGGAGTTCCAATCCTCCAGGAGGCCATTACTTGATCCATGATTTCGGCATCAACAAATGGCCACAACCGGGGACCCGGAGGAATCTTCCACTAAGGATCGCGTTGCCGAACAATTTCCGCAGGCGTTTCGGCTTGCATCGGAAGCATGGAACACAGGGTTCGCTGCAAGCACCCTCGCATGGATGCTGGCAGTGCCCCTGTTCTTATTGCATTTTTGCTCACACGGTTCGCACTCGCAGTCCCAACAGGTTTTGGCTGAGCAGCTCTGATGCGGACAGTGATCGACACCTTTCCGGCGACAGATTTGACTTTTCGACGAACAAGGCTCGCCGCATTCTTCTCGCATTGCCCGTGAGCGCACAGTCGCTGGCATGGGGCTTCACAGGGGGGACATCGAGAGCTACAAACTCCTTTGCATCGATGACCGCAAAGGAGGATCCGAGTGCAGTCCAATTTACAGGGCTTGTGAGTTTGGCCTCCCCTGCAACCGGCGCAATTCCCGATGCAAGTGTGGCCACATCGATGAACGAACTCACAAGCTCGAGCGCACTTAGCCCGAGGGTCCCCCCGGGTACCGTTGCAAGTTGTTCAACTACGTGGTGACAGCTCAATACGTTCTCGACAATTTCCTTGCACTCACCGGAGATGTCCCCGACCGATCGCGTTTCGGAACACCGGACCTCTACAGGAGTGATCGCAGGTTAACTGCACCGTCCTGCCGACGTTGCATAACGCCGAGACGAAACCGGGACTCCTTGAAGAAGAGCAGACGACACTGAGGGGGGGATGACCGCAGGTTGGAGTTACGTTTACGACGATTGTGCACAAGGACTGGAGGAGCGTTTCATTTTTCCGGTTGCCACAGGCAACCTCGACGAGATGAGTGCACGGTGCCTCCACAAAGACTCGCTCGCCGCACTCCCTCGTCAAGGCCCTCAACAGGTGTTCATCTCGAGCGCTGCCGCAGGCTATTGCGCACGAGTGTCCACAAGGGAGTTTGACTTCGACCCTTCGCTTGCAGAGCCGAGCGGCGTCGGCAGACACATTACAGCACACACTGACGCTGTGCCCACAGGTTGCAAGTACTTCGGTTGGGATCAAGCACTCTCGTGTTTCCTCAGATATGACGAAGTAGTTCTTTGATTGACCACAAGGTAGTGTCCGAGGGTGCCCGCATAACAAACGGACTTCGACCGTTTGCGAACACGAATAAAGTTCGAGCTCTTGATGTTCGAGGCACAACATCGTCTGGGAATGGCCGCAAGGGAGCTCGACGTTCTCCACGTCCCTCTCGCACTCAGACGTGAGAGCATGGATGTCCAACGAGCGACGGCATTGAACCCGAGCAGGATGACCGCAGTTCAGCTTGACATTTACTTTTGTGGGGCAGAGTGTCTGAGTCCGCTGCCGTTCTCGGTCAAAGCAAGCCACCACGGCTTCATGACCGCATTCACGGGTGACTGGGACCTTGACCATGCAGTCCACGGTGCACGGCTTGCTGCACGGAGATCCGCAGCGGTGCCCGCACTCGAGTTCGATTCCACAACGCTCCTGACATTCGATCTCGTCGGCGGGTGTGGAGCACGGCCCATAACCGGTGTGTCCGCAAGTCAAGAGTTTGGGCACGACTCCTTGGCAAGTTCCGTGTTCTTGATCACATCTCTTCAGGCAAGGATGACCGCAGGCGGGGGTAGGTGTTAAGAGCATGGTTTGCGACATTTAGGATGAGTATTCCCTGAATGACATGGGTCTGGGCAACTGTGGCCACATTGAAAGAGGAACCCACAAGCTTTCTGACAGCGACCACGCGGCATGTGCTTCGCAAAATCTCCCGGAGCGCGGACTTGAGCCAGGGTGCCGTGTGTGGAGCATTTCAACTCGAAAAAATGGCTTCACGCATCCCAGGTCCTGTAAGGTATTCAGGATGCCCCTCCAAACCGTGATCGTGCCGCGTAGGCTTCCACATCTCCAAAACAGAAGAGGCCCTTCCTTGCACGAGAGAGCGCCACGCAGACTCGATTCGGTTTCGCCAGGAAGCCTATGTCGTTTCTTCGGGTTACATCGGACGAAAGAAACTATCACGATGTCACATTCTTCGCCTTGGTAGTCATCGATGGTTGAGATGCGGAACCCCTTGCCTGCGGGGATCGCACCATCAGTCCAGAGAAGCTATCTTTCGTCTGCCGCCCCTACCTCCCGCGTTGAAGCGATAAGCCGCGGCGGATACGAAGACCTGACAGTGAGGAATAGGAAGGTCCGGGATCGTCGGACTCACTTACTGGCTTGCACAAGAGTGGACACATACTGCTGCTGTCCCGAGTAGGCGCAAAGAACCACGATCTGATTGGGCTCATATCCCTGGTAACTCAAATGCTCGAGCAGGGCTATCACCATGCTCGCCTCATAGGCGTTCGATTTCGAAGCGGAATCTCGGCCGGTGCTCCTTTCTTGGCGTTTGTGCGATAAAAACTGCAGGTCTCTTGCCATCCCTGTTAGAAAGTAACAATCGGCGTCAGTCAAACCGTTATCATTGCATCCGGTGAGAGCTGAACCCAGATACTGAAGTTCGGAAGTTGGAAGAAATAACACACCTCTGATGCTTTCCAGGTTTTCGACTTCTGGCGACGACGTGATGTTATCATAAAAATGAGGCACCAAAAGTTTCAGGAATTGGCTCCTCATTCGGTGCTGCTCATTCAGCATGACAAGGGGCAATCCGTTGTTCACCAATCTCTCAAACAGCGATACGCCGAAGTTGAAACTCTTTTCAAGCGTGTAGTTATTGATGCAGGGAGGAAGCTGCTTGTGGTCCCCGATGAGGATCATCTGTTGCGTTTTTTCCGGAAGAACCGCAACGAGGTGCGATTCTAATATTTCCGCTGCCTCCTCGACCACGATTATTTCGCAGTTGAGCGCACGCAAAAGGTCTCTTCGTTTTACAGCGCCGGTCGTAGTCAGGCCAATGATTTTCTTCGATCGGAGCATTGCAGCGGTCAGTTCCGCCCTCAACTGCTTCAGAGAGTTCATCTCCCAGCTGGAATCCGAAACAATCGGAAGAACTGTTGATCGGATGAGTCGGAGGAAAACGCCCCCAACAAAGCCAGGCTATGTTTGAGGGCCCGAACTCACTCGACAGGGTTTGACTCACGTAAGTTGGTCCGAATGGCGCTTGTGGCTTTCAGCCAGACGTTCCTGGATTTTCTGGCGTTTTTGTTCGAACCTTGAAGTATCCTTCACGTCATCGTAGTCCAACTGAAGACCAGGATCTTCTGTCGCTTTTTTCCAATGCAGAGTTGCATAGAAACGCCATTTTTCGTTGAGGGTCAGCTGCTGGCGAGGCTTTGGAACCTACTGGTGGAATTCTCCGATAAAGTTCATCGGGCTCCGCTTGTGCTGCCTCGCAGGTACAGGCGAAGACCTTCGTGAAATTTATGTTCCGACATGTGTTTCGCTGAGCTCCTGCATAGAAGGGGAATCTCACCGTTTTGCAGAACTTATACTTGAGCTTTTCGGAGATTCTGTCGAAAGCGAATCGATTAAGGATTCGAGTTTTACGCATTCGATCCGCAATCACTTGCTCCGTGAGATCTCCACTGCACATTTTCATAGCGATGTAGGAATCCTGAGAGAGAAAGAAGGTAGATCGCCAACCTTCCATGAGTCGAATTCTCCACAAGAAGTACGAGAAAAATCGTCAAAAGAAGAGAGTGCATGAGAGAGAAACTCACCACGCCAGCAGATGAGAAGTCTTTCTCCCTGAGAACTCCTTCTCCTCCGCGTAAGCTTTGCAGAGCTTGGAGACCTCCAGAAACTCCATGTAGTCAGGTGCTCTTGAGAACTCTTCGCTCAGTTGGATATTTCACATCTCGAGAAGAAGGTCCGTCTGGCCATCAGAAGGGGAAAAAATGAGAAACCTTGGTTAAACCTACGAAAACCTCAAAGAGCTCCTTCTCACAATGAAAGCAACTAGAGCTTCGTAGCTCCTTGTTCAGACTCTACTCCGCATGTCCTGTTCGTCAGCGAGCTCGTCGACGGACGACGAGCGGACGAAAGCAAGCCTGTTCCGCGTTACAGTGACTTCGACCGCCCGAGCTTCCTGGTTTGATTCAGCCACGGCAGCAAAATCAGAGCCATGGATCGAAGGCTTCGGGCCACGCACAAAGAATAAGTGGCAGTCAACTAGCGAAGCCGATTCGCCTTAGAATTTGATATGGGGGGAAGGAAGTAGACTGCATCCTTAACAATCGAACTCTCTTGACAGGTCTACGGTGAGCGCCTAATTTGTTAGATGCGCATCTTCAAAACGAACCCTTGTATGATTCCAAGCAGATGCTCGTCTCTTAGGAGCCGTTGACGACGTAGTTCAATACGCTTGTAACTCTCGAATGTTTTCCGCCTATCCGTCCTGCTCAGGCATGTTCCGCTCCTCACTCTCTCGAAGTTATACTCTTCAAGCTTCTCGGATTTGCTCCAACCTCCTATCCGTACTATTGACGAAGTGAAATCCAGCATTCCTGTATCAACAGATTCAGTGTCCCAAAACAGCCGAGAACTCACAGCCGATTATTCCAAACATGATCGTGGTTCTCCTGTTTCTTCGCAAAGCTTCTCCATACCTTCAAGAAACTGGTCGAGGGCGTGGTTCGTGTAACAGACCACAAGGACCGGTGTTTCAGTCACGCTGTGCTTCAAAACAGACTGCACTATGCGTAAACCGACGTAAGTTTTTCCCGTGCCCGGCGGACCTTGGATGAGGCAGACTTTCTGAGAAAGGGTCCGACAGAAAGCTTCTCGCTGGGAGTCATTCATTGATAAAGTATCCATCAACACCGTCCTCTTATCGACTCGACGCCAGTGTTCCGGCTGGCTTTGATTTCGTTTGGCCTCAACGATGGACGATTGGAAGGGGAGCTGGACAATGCTCTTGAGAGCGTCCAAAGTGTGTCGAAAAGCTTCGTAATAAGCTGACTGCAATACCAAGAGCTCGTGGACTCTGGTGGGTTGAAGGACAGCCCATCACTGGAGTTGCAGAACTCGAGCTTCACGATACCTGCAAGGAAGGACGTCGCAAGAAGCTGCGATCTCTCCGTTTTGCTCCTTAGACATGGATGTCTCATCTGATATCACGTACCGGCTCTGGATTCCAGGCAAGTTAGATAGACGAAAACATGAAATCCGTCTCTGGGGAGGGCCACCAATACTCCTGATTTGAAGTCCATGATTCTGCTCTTATCAGACGTGATCTTCAATGTGATCGTTCCCTCCTGCAACGGGTTATCATCATTATTTGCCAAGCTCAGTCTCAAAGCGATCGGAACGCAGATGCGAATCCATTGGGAAACGAATCTCGGGATCCCATGTTCGGGAGCGTTGATATACCTTATCAACGTTGTCGCCACCTGTGTATTTCTCGCCTTTGAACAAGATCAAATCGTGACTCAAGTGTCCGTTCCTGAGGTTACAAATCCCGTCCCTCAACGCGCCGATGTACTCTTCTCGAAGGAGGCGGTAATGAATGTCCAGATAATCATTCAAACTCTTAAACGATCCTGAGTGGGAAACGAGCGCTTTATCTCTGCTTACCCGGGGCGAAATCTCAAATTATGCCAAGATTGTCCTGCGTCCACGAACGAAGCCGGGGAGGGGGGGGGGGCAAGGAGGCTCTATGAAAACGGTGCAGAGAAGTTCTCGAAGCCTTCCATCCCCCATCCTGGCTCTGCCGCAAGCCTCACCTTTTACGAGGTTAGGCCGGAGGAAAGGGAGTCCGCCATCTATATCCTGTGTCCGGGGATACGTCGGAATCAAGCGGAAATCGTCGGGCGGCGAAGAACTGCTTGGGTAGCCGCTGATTGGCTTCTCCTCGAATTCCTCTGCTTCGAATTCTCCTAGGAAGTCCTTGACGAACTTGGTGGTAAGAGCGAACGAGTCAGCGTCCACTGAAGTGTGCTCAGTTTTTACGAACTCACGGTGGAACGCCAAAGCGATGCTCTTAAATCGTGTCTTTGGCGAAGATCCCTCTCCAGTCCAGCAGGCCTGACGGAACAGACGAGCACTTAGCTCCGCTTATTTCGTGTGGCTACTCCTCAATTGGAGCCACTTTTCAACCGTCCATAACCATCCATTTGCTCTTCTCCTCATATCCCCTAAAGTCGTCTCCACAGCTCGCTAAGTACGGACTCCGGTGGCTTTGCCCTCCCATAGACTGAACATATCGAAGCTCGCTTCTTCATTCTCTGAAGTCGGACCTTGTGGCGGTGCAATGTATTCCACCTATGGGAGCGCAAAGCTACTTCTCATCGCTCCTTCTCAGTGGGCTTTGAGAACGACCCGCGAGAATATGGAAATAAGCAAACTTCGGAGTCACTTATCTGCTATCGGAAGGTATTCGCCTCCGAAAGCGCTAGGTGCATCGGAGAGTTCCTCCCTCAACAAGATGCTCCTTTCATGATCCAAATTCGGGACACTCTTCGGAGAGTTCCGGACGGTCGATAAGAAGCTCCGATCTTGGAAGTTAATCCTTCTTGTTGGCCACCACTGTTTATATCCGGTGAACTCACTTTAATCAGTTCAATGTAGCGACACATCACTATAAGATGTTCAAGTTCGTAGCATTTCCTTCGCAGAGTTCCCAAGAGAGCAGACTTCACTTCTGGGTGCTCCAGTGTTCGCAGCAGGAACTCGGACAACTCTTTGGACGGTGAAGTTCGATCGATCACGAGTCCGAGCACGTGGAGCACGTCATTCAAATCTTTCGCTGAAAAACATCGGGTATATCTTCGCGCAACGCATCGAAAAGCATGAATCGAGAGAGGGTGGATCTATGAGCTACGAGAGGAATGGAGGAAGGCTAACGCGAGAGATCTGATCGAGACAAGATCGGGAACCACATAGCCTCGAGCACGGCTCGAAGGGGGTTTTCGGCATTCTCCGCGACGCCGGCGATGACCTTCATCGATCTCGGGTTTTCCAGTTCAGGAAATTCTGGAGAAATATGTTGAATTTAATCGAGTGAAGGCGTAGACATCCACTCAGAGAAGAGAAATCACCATCCTCACCACTGTCGAACCCTTTTTCTCCATCGAAAACCTTACTAGTAGCGCTGCGTTTACCCACAGTCTGCCACGCAGACATCGTTCACTCAAACGGGCGCAGCGGAATCCCATGGAACCGCGAGGCGAGTTCGGCGTTATATGCTATCAATCCGCGCAGACGTTGTAGTTCGCGAGAGAGTAAAGCGGAATGAGCGCGATTCCCGAGCCCTGCCCGAATTCCCTGTTCCTAGTGCATGGTCCGATACCTTTCTCAGATAGATTCAAATCTCTGTACAGTACAACCGCGATCATCTCAGCTCATGAATGCCGGCAACGGTTCGAATTGTCGGAGCTGGAATAATCTGTGTTGCACTTAGATAGAAGTTGAAAAAATCAAAGTTCAAGTCCGGATGGTTGAAATTATCGGGGGTCGTATAATTGAGGTTGTACTGTACTTTGATCCCTCAGATTGCCCTCTACTACGGACTGCCAAGAACCGCTGAGTCGATTGACATTCTTCGAACGCTTCCTGTTCAACAACGAAGCATGCCAAGAACTCGCGGATTGTTGCGCTCAAGCAGTGGATGAGAGTCCCTGCTAATCGAGCGTGAGAAATATTTTTATCGATGAGAACCGATCTATTTTGAGTCACATGGAACTTTAGGGCGTTTGTGATTCGAGAACCATTCGCACGACGACGGAAGAGCACCAAATGATGTTTCCTTTTTACATCCCCCCCGATGTGCGGAGCTGACAACGGGTCCCGTGCAGGGGGACTTTCGAGTCCTCTCTATTCCAAACTCCCCGAAGGATCTTCCGTCGACCGTCGAGGGTGGAACCGGACGGATCAACGTAATTTCCGATGAGGAAGACTCCGTAGTTTACGGAACGGTAGCCGCATAATTCCGAAAAGTTCTCGCCCGCCCACAGATACTGTCTTGGGAACTGGGTTTGAGAATGAAAAAGTGAGACAGTCAAATTCAGGAGATTTGGAATACGCGCAAGAAACGGAAGCTGCGCCGCTCTCTCGCCATCCCATGTAAGTATAGCAGCGACTTGGTAGAACGAAGTGTCCACAAAACTAGGTGTTGAGCTCTCTCCGTTCGCTCTTGGGGACCCGTTTCCGTCACCGATAGATTGCATATCGATGAGCACCAACTCAAGCTTGTGATTTGCTTCCGGCTACGCTCCTGGTGTTCGACATTGAGAAACCACAAATGCTGTCGCTCCGTACCGCAGGGCGCCTCTTCGATCTGAGGGTCGACTCAGTAATTTCGGACAACATCGTGTCTTGCCGCCAATGCGAACTATCGGCATATTCCCTCGCGGCGCCACGCTCACCTGCAAGGATTTCGAACGCCGCTTTAGTCTGAAGGAGACGGCAGCTGACACGAGGTGCATCGGGCTCTGAGAAGGGAAGCCCGACGAGGTGGTACCTACCAAGGCAATGGCACGACCTCATAATGAGATCTGGGGTTGAGTACAATGTAATTGCTCAGTGATCGGAAATCAGGCTCATGTATTAAACTTGCGGTCTACACACATGTCGCCAGTCTTCCATCAGATATTCTCGATTCAGTGGTACCCCACGCTGGGTCAAAAACTTCACTATCAAAAGTGAAATTGTTTGTATGACAGCGTACATATGACCAAGTTAGTTTCCTCACATAGACTGCGCAGCGACTCAGCCAGCGGGCTGTGGATTCGTGGCAGGGATCCGAGATCTGAATAATGATTTCCAGCTGGAGCCGTGGCTCGTAGTGAATGCAGCTCGAAGCGGCTTGACAAAGTAGTTAACATCCGCTCGAATTCTTGCTAAAGCCGGTCCGGCAACTGTTGAACGCGTTCTGCAGAGCGTGGGCCCAAGAACGCATTCGCGCGCTGATACCGCTCCTCTACGCGAACAGACGTCTCTCACCGGAGCTGTTCGTTGTTCTGGCAGAACCGAATGGTCAGTTTCCTCGAAGTTTCCGAAACACCCCTTGAAATATGGTCCTGAGTTCCACACTCCCAATATCATGTTGGAGCTGCTCATGGTAGAATGGTTGCTAGAATACCTCATACCCGAGCCAACTCTGATCATTGTCTCGTGGCCGAGCTTCAAAGACCACTCGACAATTCAAACGCTCTCCCCACCGGGAAAATCTCAGATCATCAGAAAAATTCCGCCTAGAGCGACGTCAATACTGCAGACACTCGACATTTTCTTGTTTTCTGAATGTAGAAAAGTTTCATCCGGCTTATGCGTACATAACCGCCAGCTACTCAGATTCAAGACTCGCTCAATGAGACAACATCCTCCCCATACTCTGAATCGTTTGGAAACAGTTCTGTCATCCTAGGTACGGAAATTTCCTCCGATATTCATGCTTCCGCGCAGGCTATCTTGACGGCGAAGCGTTTCAGTTTCAAACGACGTCTCATGTGAGCTTTCCTCTATCAGCAGACCATCGAGGGCTCTGCCAAGAGAGGGTACAACGCAAGCAGCCCCGCGCTGCTGCTTCTGTTGCAACACTCCATGTTCCCGCCATAGTCCCATCGAAAAACACCTCCATGATAGAGCGTGACTCAATAGATATCCCATAGTGTATCGATACAGGCATCGCTTGTCTTCGCTGAGGATGAATCTGGATGTTCCAACAGCAAACTTCTCGAAAAGCTGATAGAAAACTAGCCACCATTAGTGAGGACTGCGAGCTCTATGCATAAGCCTTATTTCCGGATACTGACCAAAGAAAGGTAAGAAGTGCAGTTCAAGGGTCAAGGAGGCGTAGAGAGAAACATCTGACGACGGATACGCTGAAAACTCGACAGACAACTGCCCGAATACATAGTTCTCAACCCCTGTCCCACCGTGAGTCGTGACGCTCCATAGTCAGGACGAGCTGCTTCAGGAGGTTTACCGACTTCCACTCTACACAGGCTAAAGGGAGACTAAAGAGAAGTGGTGGGCATCCCTGTTATTTCATCTCCCGTGAGCCAAACACGGTTGAATTACCGCTGAACTATTACCCAGACGTAATGGCTTCGCACTTCTCCCCTTCTTTGACGTCTCTGCGATCGACAGACTTTCTTTCAGATGTACTTCATTCATCTGCTTCACTTCCGTTCTCGCTGAGCCTCATTGCTGTATCGCTTCCAAATTATGATGTATCTTTTCGATTTGCGTAATATCATGTTTGTGTGCTTCAATGCATGTCATGTTCGAACGGACGTATATCTCTGCATGTGAGCATGTCTTCCCCGTTTTTCACATGTAAAGACTGTGACTGGGGATGAGTTCCCGAGAAGACCGCCAAACGAGCGGAATACTCAGGAGTATGGTCACAGGACAGGTCGGACATCTTTCTTGGCGGTTTGAAACGATTACGAACGCTCCCCAGGATTCCGGGACTCCTTGACGAATATCAAGAATAGTATCTCCATTGTTTTGAGTCATTGTGAATCTACGCCATATCATGTTCTAAGCAACAATGTGCAGATCCCGCTCGCACGGTAACCCCTTCCGAGGCTCTCTGTGGTGGTACGACTCAGCACAATTCTCGGAGTATGCTGATGAAGCCGAAGGCGATTCGAACGATGATCATTGAATGCCTCGCCAAGGTCATGAATTCTGATGAACTAGCTGCTCTAGATGATTCGTCACACTTCGTTGTACCAAATCACTGTCGCGTCGAGACCTACGATTGGAGAGGCGGCTCCAGCGACGGTGCAGGCATTCCTAATCCATTACGGAACGAATTATCCAATCCAATCCAATTATGTCGGGATAAAGTCGAGCCGCATGCGTGGAGGTTACAGGAACTGGATAGCTCCAAATACCAAATCTGTTGAATTCGGAACCTATCATCACAGAACGCAACTCTAAAGGTCAGTTCCTCAGTCTTCTCATTCAAAGAACTGACCTTCGCGTGCGTAGACTGAGGTCGTTTGGCTTCGGAGAGGAAACACAGGGCATGGTGAGTTGGTCAGCACAAAGCAACGACCAGCCGCGGTCAAGAGAGACCTCTCGGCCGGATTATCATGGACGGACTCGGCCAGTTGAAACATATCAAGCGTACCCCGTCTTGGGGAAGCTTTCGCCTAAGCTCTGAGCGATGATTGCTTCGTCGGACGAGGCAAAGACATCCCAAGGGGGAAACTCCGAAGCTTGAATTGTTATGCAAATCAGACTTCGTGCTTAAGTTCTGCGTTTGCGTGCACTCGGAGCGATTTGTTCGATAGACAGATATTGAATACGTATAATGAAAGACTCGAGCAGTGAGCGGTGAGAGTGAAGTTTTTAATCGCAGGAATATCGGGCGAACTTCGAGGATGAAGCCGGGAGAAGCATGATTGGTGACTTGTTCCAAATGCGAACGTTCATGGCGGGAGGTGATACTTTAGGGGACATGGAGCATCGGATCGGCTCACACCTTGTAGAACGGCTCGACCTTGAGCTTTGAGTTGGAGGCCTGGTTTCAAGGGAGGAGAGAACGGGTGAGACATCTCGGCTGAAGATTCGAAGACGAATTCGACTTGTTATGTTTCCAGACGCACCTTGAGCAACGCGCTCGCGCTGATCACAGAGAACCTCCCTTCAGCAAATATCAAATCCAACAGTTGGGTTTGCACGCTCTTTGCAACTAGCGGCAACATGGCAACAAATTTCAGTCTGAGCGCTTGGGTGGAGATGTCATCGAGCACTGAGACGCTCAATGGGCTCTGAGCATCACAAAACATGGCTTCGGTTAAGGCGCACCACGACCTTCCAGATTCCATATTGAGATTCATGGCAGAGATATTTACTTGTTGTACCGAAACGGTTACAACCTATGGCTCTGGGCTGATTCATTCCCACGTTACCTCTGAGTCTTCATTTTCTCCCACCATGTCGCTCAAATCTTCGAAAGTATCCCGCGTCAGGAGGAAGGTTTTTTCTCGCACGGCTCTGCTGCCAACGAAACAGGGTTTGTTTCGCGAAAGAGCTCCGCAGAGTTCAACGAGCGACTTGAGCACCTGAAGAAAAAAACGGTGATAATGATCGAACTTAGTCCATCCACCCATCGGCGGAGAGGTGATGCAGCAGACCGCCCTATTCGAGACCAGGAACATCTTAAAACACACCTGAAAAACCAAATCGCAGAGCAACACGTCTTCTGAATTCGCTCGCTTCAACCGCGTAGTCAAGTCTGCGAGAATCTGAGAAGCGTGGTATCGAACCATTTCCCGATCCTTCGTGTCTTCTTTCAATTCGCTGATCAGGATTCCAGCTCTGAAGTTGTTTATTTCGGCCAGAAGGTCTTCGTGAGCGTGTTCCGCGTCGCGATGCCTCTTCGCATCACATAGGGATTTTCGGTAAATGCGGTTGTAAACATAGTTGTACCGCCTCCAGACTCCAGGAACATCCTCATTGCAATTGATGCACCGCGGCGTGCCAACAGTCCAAGAGGCCATGACTCTATCCATAACCTCGGCATCGACCACGTGATTGCAACCGGGGATCTGGAGGAACTTCCCACTGAGCTCCACCAAGCCGAACAGTGCTTTCATGCGTTTTGGCTTGCATCGGAAGCAAGGGACGCAAGGTTCATTGCACAGACCCTCGCACAGATGATCACATTTTTCATGTTTCTTGGTGCATTTTTGCTCGCATGGTTCGCAGTCGCATTCCCAACAGGTTTTGGCTGCGCAACTCTGATGCGGGCAGTGATCAACACCCTTCCGGCGACAAGTCTGGCTCCTGGACGAGCAAGGTTCGCCGCATTTTTTCTCGCAGTGGCCGTGCCCGCAAAGTCTTTGGCATGGGGCTTCGCAAGGACCGCAACGTTGTTCACATTTTCCCTTGCAAAGATGACCGCAGGGAAGGGTCTTCGAGCAATCCGATCGGCACGGTCTGTGTCTTTGGCCGCCTCTGCATTTAGTGCAGTTTCCGGTGCATGTATGGCCGCAGCGATGAACAAATTCACAAGGTTGATTGCACTTCACGTTGAGGTCTCCGAGGGTCCCTCTGCAGACCTGGTCGACCTTGTGGCCACACTTCAGCACGTTCTCTATTTTCTCCTTGCAATCGCCGGAAATCTCTTCCACTGATCTCAAGTCGGAACACCGGACGTCCATGGTGTGGCAACAGCCTAATGTCTCCGTCCTGCCAACTGGACAAAGTTTGCGGACGAAATAGGGACTCCGAGACGAAGGACAAACGACACTGACCTCGTGTCCGCAGGGAGAAGTGACGCTAAGAATGATTTCACACAGTGACAGAAGGCGAGCTTCGTCGTACCGCTTACCGCATGCGACTTCAACGGGATGACTGCACGATGCCTCGATGAAAATCTGCTCGCTGCAAGCTAGCATCATTCTGCGCAGGTCGACCTCGTTTCGGGCTCTAAGACACATCGTCAGGCAGACGTGTCCGCACGCTAGCTCGACCTCGACGGTCTCCGTACAGAACTGGGCGGCGTTCGGGGATAATTTGCAAGCTGTGCTCACTCTGTGTCCGCAAGTTGCAATCGCCTCGACCGGGATCTCGCATTTGAAAGTTTCGTCGATTATAGCCGACTCGTTGGTAGATAGATAGCAATCCAAAAGACGGCGGTGTCCACACACCAGTTCAACTTCGACCGGCTGCTTGCAGGAATATACCTCGAGGTTCTGGTTTTCCCTACAAGACATTGTCTTGACATGCCCACAGGGAAGCACGACGTTCGCCACTTTCGTCATACAGCTAGCTGTGAGTAAATCCATTCTTAACGTAAGACGGCATCGAACATTGGCAGAGTGGCCGCAAGTGAGCTGAGCCTCAACTTTGATTTTGCAGAAACTCTGGGACCTTCCTTGTTCTTGAGCTCCACAGGCTACCACGGCATGATGATCGCAGTCCCGAGTTATGGGTACCTCCACCATGCAGTTCTGAGTGCAAGGCATGCTGCAGAGGGAGCCGCAACGATGTCCACACTCGAGCTCTTTTTGACAACGCTCGCGACATTGCAACGAATTGGAAGGCATGGCGCACGGTCCATTGTCTGTATGTCCGCAGGCCAAGACTTTTGGCACGATTTCCCCACAAGCTCCGTGTTCCTGGAAGCAGCTCTTCCGGCAACGGTGGCCGCAGTCTGGATGGACGTATAAACACGTCTTGCGGCACGTTGGATGGGGACCTACATGACAAGGCTGAGAGCAGCGATGGTCACATTCTAGGAGAGAATCGCAGGCTTTCAGACAACAGCCGTGGGGCATCTGTTGCCCGAATTCTTCGGGCGTTCGCACTTGAGCCATGGTTCCGTGGGTAGGGCATCTCAACTCCAAGTGCCCATTGACGGCACCCATCTCGTTCAGAGTGTTTAAGATGGCTTCCCACACTGGTGATCGTTTCGCGTAAGATACGAAATCTCCGAAGCAGAAAAGACCTTTCCTCGCCCGAGAAAGCGCAACACAGACTCGATTAGATTTCGCCAGGAACCCTATCTCGTTCTGTGCGTTGCATCGGACGAAAGAGACGATCACGATGTCACTTTCCTCTCCTTGATAATCATCGATGGTGGAGACGCGCACGCCTGTGGGGAGAAAAAATGACAAACTTAACGGAATAACAATTTCTCCGCTCGATCAGCGGATGAGATGGAACAACTGGCAAAAGACGGGAACGGAGAGGAAGACGGGAACGGAGGGGAAGACGGGATAGGTTTAGACTACGATTGATTGAAGATGGAGAGCGGGCACAGTCCTCACCGGGGTTGCTCCGTCGGAGCAAATCGTAGACGTGAGACTGTTGTCCGGCGTAAGCGCAGAGAACCACGATCTGTCGAGATCCATATCCTTGGTGGGCCAAGTGCTCGAGCAGAGCGCAGATCATAGTCGCCTCAAAGTGGTTCGATTTCGAAGCAGAATGTGAGCCGTTCACCCGTTCGCTGCATTTATGCGACAAGAACTGGAGGTCTTTCGACATGCCTTGGGAGATCTCAAGATAAGTTTGTTGTCTAGTAGGAATTTGGAGCATCCCAGCCGAAAACCAGAGTCTAACCTCGGATGCTGTCCAGTTCGTTCACTCTCGGCGATGACGTGATATTGTCATAAATATGAGGGACCAGGAGTTTCAAGAATTCATCTCTCATCCGATGCTGCACATTCAACGTGACGTAGGGCATGCCGTTATTTACTAATCGTTCGAAAAGCGACACGCCGAAGTTGAAGCTTCTCTCCAGTCTGTAATTATTGATGCAGGGAGAAAGCTGCTTGTGGTCGCCGATTAGTATGATCTGCTGTGTTTTCCGCGGCAGGATCGCCACGAGATGCGATTCCAATATTTCCGCGGCCTCCTCAACCACAATTATGTTGCAGTCCAGTTCCTGCAGCAGCTCTCTCCTTTTCGCAGCTCCAGTGGTTGTCAGACCGATAATCCTCTTCGATCGAAGCATTGCAGCGCTTTGCGTGGCCCTCAAGCGGTTGACAACATTCGCATCCTCCCTGTAGAATAGAGTTTCGCTGACACTCACCGAATAACACCATTGACGGGACAACAACCGCAGGAAACTTCGGAAGAAAACAACACACGCGAGTTTGTTCGAGCAGCGGTTATGGGCCTCGGCCAATCGCTTCTTGGTATTCTGGCGTTTTTCCTCGAACTTCGACGGATCTGACAAGTCATCTTTGTTCAAACCAGAGTTAGGGTTCTCCAATACTTTTTTCCAATGGAGAGTTGCATAGAAACGCCATTTTTCGTCGAGTGTGAGAGGCTGACGAGGTTTTTCGCCCTGCGCACAGAAATCATCGCCAGGTTGGTCAATATGCTCATGTACAACCGCCACTCGAATCTCGATCACTCAGATTGAAGATCAGGAAAAGTTATTTTCAGAACTTCCTCACCTCATTGAAATACTTGTACATGAGTTTTTGTGAAACTCTCCCAAAAGCATATCGATTCAGAGGTCGGATCTTTTGCATCATGTCCGCGATAGCTTTTTCTAGAATATCTCCGCTGGACATCCTGGCGCCGATGTAGGCTTCCTACGGGAAGAGGGAACATCGAATTTTGGCTGTAGCCCCATGTTTCTAGCCGGATACGAGGCGCATTTTTCTAAAACTCACTATCGGGTCATCGGACGACTTAGAGCTGCCTTCAATGAAGTCATTTCTCGCGATGGCTCCCTGGCACAACGTCGAGACTTCCAGAAACTCCGGAAGGTCAGGAAGTTTCGCGAACTCATCGCTCAGTTTGATTATTTCGCTTCTGCGGAAAAGCGTCCGCCTGGCAAAGTAAGACGATGCGTTCATTGTCTAAGAAAATTGCGATCAGTCCACTCAGCCATCTGGGAAGATTCCTCTCTGCCAGCTTTGTGGCGTCCGAAGTACCGACCCCTCTATGACGCCCAGGAGTGCCTCTGTTTCCTTGAGTTTCTTGCGATTCTTGACCATGCGGTCGTAGCACGCATTCCTCTTCTTCCTATCTTCTGCATTCAACCACGTTTTGTGTTGCATCTCGATCTTCAAATTCTCGAAACTATAGGGGGCCAGCTTCTCTGACTTGCTCCGACCACCGATTCGAACAATCGACCGAGTGAAGTACAGCATACCTGTGTCGTTGGGAATTCGTGTTTCGGTTAAACCTGACTTTAGATGAGGCTGATGATTAGACTGAGATTTACGGTTCTCCATACCTTCGAGGAATTGGTCGAGGGCGTGATTTGTATAACAGACAACCAACACCGGCGTTTCAGTAACTTTATGCTTGAGGATTGACTCCACTATGCGCAAACCGACGAACGTTTTTCCCGTTCCCGGAGGACCTTGGATGAGGCACACTCTCCTAGACATTGTCTGAGAGAAAGCTTCAAACTGGGAACGATTCATAAGGCGGATGTTTTCGTTCATCAAGCCTTTCCGATCAACGCGCCGCCAATGCCCCGGTACGGTGTCGTCTATTTCGCAACCTACGATCGATGATTGAAACGGAAGCTCGGCTATCATTTTCAAAGCATCTAGCGTGTGCCGGAAAGCCTCGTAGTACGCCGACTTCAAAAGCAGCAGCTGATGGCTATCCGATGACTTCAACGTCAAACTATCGTTCGAGTCGCAGAATTCAAGCTTCACGTAACCTGAAACAAGAACGTGAAATTCAAACCCTGAAGGCTATATTAGGTACCATTGTCCTACAATACAAGTAAGTGAAGTATGGGGTTATCGCCTCTCATACCGGACGATCATGCTCGCATCCTGAACAAAACGTACCCCCCTCGACATCCAGGCAGGTTAAATAAATGAAACCGTTCAAGCCTTCTCTGGGAAGTGCTACCAATACTCCGGTCTTGAATTCTTGCAGTTTGCCGTGGTTTGAGGTCATCTTGAAAGTTATCGTCCCAAACTACAAAACGAAGGTTTATTGTGCACCTCTTATTATGCTCTCGGGGTGATGGGGAGCCGGGTCGGAGCTCCCCGTGACTTTGTGGGCTCCGGATATATCGCATGAATCATTAACCTCGTCCACAACATTGTTGTCTCCGACTCTCGCTGCGGTGAACGAGACCAGATCATGACTGAAACTGCCTCTTCTGAGGTCTCGGATCCCATTCCTGAGCGCACTGATGTATTCCTCTCGCAGGAGGCGATAATGAACGTCCAGATAGTCCTCTAAACTCCTGAAGGGACCTGAGACGAGGATGGGCAGCTCATTATAGTTCAATAGAGTCCGAATCGTGGGGAGGAGCGCGATGTGCCACTCCCTTCACCTTTTTCGATGTTAGGCCGCAGGAACGGGAGTTCCCCTACGACATCCTGAGTCCGTGGGTAGGATGGGATCAAGCGGAAATCGTCTGGCGGTGAGTAGCCGCTCGGATAGCCGGCAATGAATTTCTCTTCGAAATCCTCCACAGCGTATTTCTCGAGCAACTTGTCGACACAGTCGGTCAACACGGCAAAAGATTCCGTGTCCGCTGAAGTGTGCTCCTTCTTTCGGAATCGACGGTAAAAATCGCATGCAATTCTTTCGAATATCGGCGCTCGTGGTCGGGTCCAGCATGTCTGCCAACATAGAACGAGTTAACACAAGTTCTGTCAAACTCAGGGTCTTTATGTACGTTCTGCTCGATGAACGGCCGCTTCCGTCGGGATGCCCGGAAGATTTCGGCATGATCCATGTTAAATGTCGTGGCTCACCCTGATTAGTGCGATATAGCGGCAAATGATTAGAATATCATCGTGTTCGTAACACTCTGCTTCCAGGAGTCCGACGAGAGCTGATCTGAGTTCTCTGTGCTCCAAGGTTCGCACTAGGAATTTCTCTAGATCGTTGGAAGGCGCAGCTCGATGCACCACAAAATCGAGAACGTCGAGTACTTCGGAGAGACTCTGAGCTAGAAGGAAACAGATGCATGATTTTGCTGTGCTTGACTTCCAGCCATCTTAATCAGTCACCTCCAGCGTTAATATCCCAATTGAACTTGTAAGAAAACTGGAGGGGGCTCACGTGAGAGCTCTGTTTGTGATAGGACGGCGAACCACGATGCTTCAAGAACGGCCCGCAGTGGATCCTCGGCTTCCTCCGCGAGGCTGACAATCCTCCCGATTGCGACGGCATTCTCTGAACCGAGGACTCCTGGACAACAGAGCAAGTATTGATGTCGAGCGACGACCAGCGATCAGAGGCTTAGTCTGGGACAAGCATCATCATGTCTAATCACCATTGAAATCTCTACGAGGGATACTCACCGTCCTCAAATTGTTTTTCCGTGTTGAAAACCTTGCTGATCGTACTTTGCTTTCCAACAGTTTGCCACTCCCCGGCAGACATTTTGTCTGCAACAAACGGAAGGAGTCGAAAAATGTGATTTCAGTGAGATGCTCTGAACCACCTTTGGTCTGGTAGGCATGTCTCATCGCGCTTTGTGATCCGAGTTGGTGAGTATTCCCTGCTCAGGCGGGACGAGTCTCACACCACCTGAGACGTCTTCCCAGGTCTCCGTAGATGGATTCTCCTTCCAGCAACTGGTCTACAGAGTGGTCAACGTAAGTCGGGAATTTTCTTACCCTTCCTTCTTTTGGTCATAACTTGGTCAAAAATGGTTCGACTCTGAAAATCTTTGTTATGATCGATAGCTGAAAGGACGGCGCATCTTCCAAGCTTGATGGGCTTCAATCGGTTGGGAAGTCACTTTCCTGGAGAGCAGCGAAAAATGCCAATTTTTTTTCTCAAACATTTTCAGAAATTTGCTCTTGAAACGTCTTAAGTGAACCGATCCAGTTCGTCACCATTCCTTCGGATGCAGCAAAGGATGCTCCTTATTCAAGCTGGGAAAGAGCTTTTTTCTTTTCAGCTATCGAACAAAGAAAAGATTTCCAGAATCGGAACATTTTTGACCGAAATATGACCAAAATAAGGGAGGGTGAGAAAACTCCCGACTCACGTTGACCACCCTGTAGACACCTCGACAAGAAAAAAACTCTTCAAGTGTCTCCAGTTGTCTGACCAGGAAACAGTGCTTATCTTTGTGCCAGATCCCAACATGATATTCTCGGAATGGCTCATGAAATCAATGGAGGATCGTGGAGGGCTCCTGCGACATAGTTTGCTCAGTCTTGGGATCAGGCGTTCCCCCGCCCCACCGGTAGATTTAGGCTCCCATGCCCAGTAGCAGCCGATCTGTTCATCGGATGGCTGTTGCCGGCATGATGCGTAATCGAAGATGATTCTGGTGATTTGATCCCGTTTGTCTCTGGCTGCCGCCCGTCTGACTCCGGTCTAGGGCATTTTGGCGCTGGACATTTTGGCGCAACGGACATTTTGGCGCAGGACGTTTTGGCGCAGATTCAGATGAAGCACCCAGGATTCCTCGGAACAGTATTGTTCAGTGGCTATCGATGCTTCATGTGGCGGATGTGACCACCGGAGCTTCCATCGATAGTCTCCGTTCCCTCATGCACGAAAAAATTCGCTCAAATCGCTCACTTCGAAAGTTATCCACTCTCAAATGCGCAGGCGCCGTCGGGGCAGACTAGGCAGTAATTCTCAGTGAAATAACGCATTGAAGCGTGAGCTTCCGATCGGAATGTTGACGTACGCTGAGAGAACAGTGTGGGACTCGGTCGGAACGTATTTCACGATGTCCACAGCTATCACTTGTCTATCTGAGCGACGGATTCGTGGTCCCACATCCCACTTTCATTGTAGGTCGCCCGGAAGCTGTCAACATCTTATTGACCCTCATGGAAAGCACTGACATCGGGATCTCTCAAAGCGGTTCGATTCCTTTCAAGAACAGTTTCAACCGCGAGCGGTGCTCTGATGATCTTATTATCGCAAAAAAGCATCGGTAGCTCATGTGAGCTCCATCTGAATCTGCGCGAAAATGTCCGTTGCGCGAAAATGTCCGGGTCCGTCTGACTCACCCATCGTGAGCTCGAGTCTTTCGGGTTTTTCTTTCAGGTTCCCGAAGTCGTTGTCACTGTTGACAGTTGCGCTCTCCCGTCAAACAATAACAACGCCCCGAATTTCTATTGGAGGGAGCAGCTTCTTCCACGTCTCACACAGCGCGGCCTCGACGAGATTGACGGCACCGGCTGTGATGTCTTCCAGAGGAATACGGAGTTACGCGAGACTTCGATTCGAGGTTCGATACTCTGGCAAGTCGTATTCGCTGAACTCATCATATGGTAGTGTTCTTTTAGGCTCCCACCGCGTCGAGGCGAGCCAAGAGAACTCGTCGGCGCAGAGAGCGACGTCGCGTTAACGACGGGCCGTTGCCGGCTTGTTTTTTCGTTTCCTGGTGCTCTCCGGAACCCCTCTCCCCATCCGCCGCCTTTCTGGCGATCGCTTTTTACGCCATTTCAGCGACTTTGTCTTGGTGGGAGCCTAAAGGAAAAATACCCATCATATATTCGACCTGAAAAACCATATCTGAGGAGCTTCCCTCCTATCGAACCCGAATATTCCAGTTATTTCCGATGAATAGACATGGCAGACTACCTGGACCCGATACTGGCGATGAGTTCTTCAGCGCGATCTTCCTCAAGTAGTGACTTCCCAATTTCGGTGGATTGCGGTTCTTTCTCTGGGCACGGAGATGTTCACAGCTGTATAGACCGTTACGTTTCCAGGATAGTAGCCTACATAGCGGGACAGGGAGAGAAGAAACCGCTCCTGTCAGAGCACGAGACTCAAACAACCCCGATTTGGGTGGATCTCGCCACCACGCCGCGTCGTTGTAGCCACTTCAGATTAGAACAGATCCACCGAAACGTGTGGTTCGCGGTGCAAGATATCAAGAGATAGAAATGAAGAGTTGTCTCACCGAAATAGGGTAATTTACCGAGCACTCCCTCTTTTCCCTACTCGAACTTCCCACAACGAGTTATTGTCGGAAGCCCATCCAATATTGTTATGCCAAAACACCGGGTCTCTACTGCCGCCGACGCCGTCGATGGAACGGAATCGTCACAGAATCATACGTAACGGACATCTGGAGAACTCTCCGAAGATCACTGCAACTCCATTTCTGCTCTCGGAGACAGGGAAAAAGTTCGGCGTCGCTCCTCGTCTCTCCACTTGGAAACCCCGGCGCTCTTTTTCTCCCGACAAGTAAACTGTCGCTGGGTGGTGCGAGCTGAGCCTGGGTGGATTCTGAGGGATCGATAGGCGATATTTATTGGATGTTTCGCAGTAATTTGTATCCGTCAGTTTCGGGTCTCTGTCGGGGTGCCAATGATACTCAAATAGAGAACTCCGCCTACCATTGCGGTCATTCCTGGCCCAGAGTCTGGACATCTGGACCCGTGAACGGGATTCCGCACCCCCGTCTAGAGTTGTGGATTCGAACTCACGGATTTACGCGATCCCTAGTCGCGACACTCGGGAGTTTCTTCGCCGAATTTCATTGTCGAGGAAGTATATGTATCAGATGGCATTTTTTTTAACCACTCAGGTCCTCTGGTGCAGTTCTCTGAGAATGTAGGGGCGTCGCTCCTCGTCTCTCCCCTAAATAACGTCTCATCGTACTGGAAGTGGTTTGGGACCGGAATCCCGAAAATCCGGTATCTCGCCAACTTCTCTCCTCAAATAGAGCCTTGGTGGAAGTAAACTCGACTCCTATGCTTAGCGAGGCGTCCGAACGAGGATTTGGGAAAACAAGGATGTCTGCTCCTCCATTAGATTAATTTGGAAGCAAATTTACGAACCCTCTGAAGTACTCCGAGAGTGGAGGTCACGTTTCATGCAAACTAGACGGGCGGAAAAACTTGTCCCCCAGACAACAGTCTCGAACTGGAATCGGTAGAGTAGATGAGCGGTTTTTCCGTGCTTGAAATGGGGCCCTTGCTGAGGAACATCCCGGTCTCTGCAGAGCCATAATTTTGCAAACTGGCGAATGTGCTAGAGGAGAGATCACCTCGATTCGACTTGGTATCTGGGAACCCTCGAAGTTCAGAATTTTCATTCTATCTGATCAATATCATATCTACAACTGCCCTCAAGCCAGCAGGATGAAATATGATTGACTGTGTATATTTTCAACGGGAAAGACACCAATTACAATTGGTGATAAACGCTTTTGAATCAGAATCTTCATTCTATCCTATCACTGGCGATCTTTTAATGTCTCCTACCGATAGGAGCTTCTCTCATTCCCTCCAAAGAGGTCGGTGTAATCCCAATCCTGATCCTTCAGAACAGTAGTTTTTGCAGAGGAAAACCTGTCCGATACATCCTCTGTCCCTGGACTTGAATCACTACGAAGTCCGACGCGGAATTACTGTTGTGGTTCTACAAGGCGTAAGGTGAACGCGGCAGTTCGGCGCATCACATGTGCAATCGAAATTTCAACGGAAAATCAATCTCGAGGAAGAATGTGCGCCTCATAGCGTGCCAGCAAATAACTGACTGATGACATCCTCCGGCATAAGACTCACAATTTTGAGGCGGCCTTGGAGATCACAACACTCCGAGAAGATTCAGTTTCTTGAGGAGCATCTTGGAGCAGGGCCACTGTTGCTTTGTATCGTGATGCGCAACGGCTGTGGTTCGAACAAACGAGGAACTTTCCGGAGCGGCTCCACCCAACTGAATTGAAGCCGTGCTCGCTGGCGGAATCCATCCATGCTTCCAAATCTGAGATCGGATGTCAAACACCGAATCGGCTACTCGGATACCATGAACTTCGAACACGCCGTGGTGCGTCGCATCAAGAGATTGGATTGACAGAAATTCGAGAGACGTCAGTTTTCCCGACATCTCACACGCTCCGCAGGCATGTTCTTTGAGGACATGCTCCCGGATCGCAGGAGTTCTCAAGTTCCATCTTGCTTTTGACTGTCATTCAGAGCTAAGTTGGCGGATTTCGGAAAATGTTCTTGCAAAATGTAGCTCATTCATCCGACTGCAGTTCTGAGCTAACCATTTGAGTCTATTCATTACATTTCAATCTTCATTTCCCGAAATTGGCTGAAATTCTCCTTCCCTCCAATTCAAAGGACTCGCAAAGTTCCCACAGGCGGCCCAGCTGAGTTCGGTGGAGGTTGTCCTTGGGAGGGTGTCCATCTGACAGAAAGTGATCGGTGTTGCAAGCATCCCGCTCTCAACTGGGGAGAACCCACGAGCCAAAACAAAAGAAAGTCGCAACAATAGTTGGTGTCGCGCGACCTCCGAAACTTGACTGAAGAGAGCTCTGTACCTTCTCGAAAACTACTCCCTGGTCACGGACCCCGAGCCAAAGTTGCGTGTTATTCACCTTAGTCAGTTGGGAATCATTGGGCACCGCCTCAATGGAACAACAACCACGAAGGGTGTTGAAATCGGAAGTCGCTGCCTTGGAATGAAAAGTCCGTACCTCTCCGCCGCTGCTAATGTCGCTTTTGATGCTCATCCACTCAAATTTGTTCGAGGGAACGGTCTGGGTGAGAAACGAGATAAAGCACAGCGGGGTGAATGCAAACAGCAAAATAAAAACGAAAAAGGCTGAAATCTATCGTCATCGTTTGTATGCGCGTATACATACAGACAGAGAATGTCTCTCAAAGCTAATTTCTCGTACGCAGGGTTTTACACAATTCGGGGCGAGATCTGGAGAGCTCGGAGCTGGCCTGTCGCGGGGTTCGCGGGTGTCGATGGACCTGGTGCGGGTCGAACAAATCCGAAGCTTGAATTCCGAATCTTAAATGCAAGAGAATGCAGCGAGTACACTCGGAAGGACTAACGAGGGAGTCAAAAAACCAAAGAAAACAAACTCGAGAACCTTCATCGATTTTCGCTCGGGAGGAACATCACACATTATCGTTCAACTGACTTCCGCTGCCTGTGGAGTCCATAGTCGAGCCCAATAACAAGTACCTCACGTCAAAAATATGAAATTTCAGAGCCGAATCTCACGACGTTCTTTGGGCTATCGGTCGGGAGGGAGAGATCCAAGATCGGAAGCATTCCTCAGAGTTATGACGAAAAGAAGGATGGGGGCGAAAACTGCTGTGAATGTCTGGGCTTGCCCTGAGTCTTCGAAGGATGACTCCTTCGTGGGAGCTGGAATACTTCTCGAATCCGCCAAACTCAAAACTTCCCCGTTAAATATCAACGACGCAACTGCAACTCGCGATCCTGCAGCTCCTCGGAGCCCGCCAACGGCTGAGAGTCGGGAGGAATCTGGCAGAACTCTGTTTCTATGCTATAGGTTCAGGACACTGGTGAGTGAACCCGAGTTTTTTATTCCAAGCCGGATCTATCAGTCTCCTCGTCCAGCAACCTTCATCAACTGCGATGATATATATCAGACAGTAAAAATCAGGATCAGGAATGCTTCCGGTTGTCGCCAGCTTAACCGAACCAGTGAGATCCTTGACAGCTCCTTGTCCACTCCGCTTGACAGACCCAACACCATTCGAAATCACATCTCCCGCACGCCATGTGCATGCAACCGCCTGGAACGAGACAAAACTCCCGGAATAAAGCCTAATGTACCCGTGAATGTTCGCACTGAGTGCTCGACGCGATGATTGCATATGCAAAAATGAAGTTGAATGTCCCACCGGATCGTTCGGTCGGCGTCCGGCACTTGGGGCATGGCTTCGTGGTGTCTTTGATGGTGATACGGGACGATCTGTCCCAACGAGAACGACTCGCTCTGTCTTCGTCCACGGTGAAAGAGGTCCCTCCAGCCGTGTCCTCCCTCTGCATGGCCAGAGTCAGATCTCTCTCTGCTATATCCTCCTCCTGGCACGGCCCGATGTGCGCTCCTTGGAGGCAGTCGCGACAGAAGACGAACTGAACGAGAACCGAGATCAAAAGCCAGTGTTGGAATGCGCGTGGAGTCGGGAATTCAGAGCAATCGATTGTGAAAGTATAAATCTCGACATTGGACATCTAGAAACTTTAGCGCAGAGAAGGAGCGTGCAAACTCACGCCGCAGCCTTGACCTTCCACCCGAGAGCAGGTGATCTTGACGCACTTGGAGATTGTCTCATCCAGTAAAATGCCTGCTCCGCAACCTGGGCGTGGGCAGAAAATACCGCCTGCTTGCGTGATGAAGTCTTCCGTGGCGAAACGTTGGTATCTGGAGCGTCAACAACGACGAGCGGGACATAAAATGAGTCGTCCTCGGAAACGACCGAGGAAAATCTCTGAACGAACTCGATAAAGCCTGTATTGGCTGTCTGACCTTTCGTATTGCTCATGGCCGAGGACTCTGAAATGGTGCACGTCCTTAATGAAAGAGTCTGCACAATTCACGGGGCACGGTAACGTATACCCGAAAAGCTCTGTCTGGACGAATTTCCGTTCGTTCAGCCTTGACTGACAGTAGTTGAGGAAACACTCCAAGCAGATGACGTGTGAAGACTCGCACGGGAACACCAGAATGATTTGACTGCAACACACAATTTTTTTTTCTGAATGAATTATCCTCTGTCCAGGCAGATGAGGGCAAGGAGCAATCCAACCGCGTGTCATACATGACGCCTTTTCATCGCACACACCTTATGTCTTGGCAAGCAATGCACGGGACTTGTTGGAAATTATTCTTGATGTGTTCCAACGGCGCCGCAGTATCAACGTTGGGAGTGTGCGCAGCGCATTTGAAGAAAAATTCGGCCTTCGAGCCCTTGCAAGATTCGTTCTGGCACCTGTCAGGCCAAAAGCATTGGGCATCTCATCGGAGGACGCGTATCGTTCTGTATGTAGATTTGGACGCTCAAAACATGAGAAAGCTCGCACTTACTTCCCCTCGAGTCGTCCCCTCGTCAGGACATCTTCCCAGCATTGAGGATCCTCCTGCAGGAGTAGAGTGCCTTGAAGACAAGTCGCACACCTGACCCTGAGCTTCCCGGGGCACACCTGTTTACATGGGTCGTTGCAGAACACGAAAAAGTGCACTCGTCGAATATCTGGAAGATCGAATGGAAACCGTCGCTGCATTCGAACAGGCCCAAAGCTGCAATCGATAGCAGTCACAAGATGGAGATCTCTTGATACTCTCCGAGCGAATGATCTGAAACGATGAAGTCACACTTACCGATTGAGCTCCCCAGAGTCCTGCGGTCTCTGTCAGTCAGTTGCAATTTCACAATGGAGTCTGACAGTGGACAAGCGGTTTCCGCTGTCACTTCAGGAACGGAGATCGATACGTGCGGCTGTTGTTGTTTGACCGCGTGGAGGACAGTTTGATCTCCTACGTCGAAATCCTGCAAGTCAACGATGTGTTGAATTTGTCTTCCCTGCTTCCCCCAGAATACAGGGAAGAAATCGCATCAATTCGCAGTGATCTCTTCGGAACTTGAGGACTGGGAACCCCGCCATGTCCTGTTCGACATGAATTCACAGCTCGAAAGAGATTCAACGACTCAAATTTCTAAGCTGCGGAAGTGGACGTCAACCTAAGACTTGAGTTTGACAATTTTTCAAAGACGAATCGAGGCTTCTGATAGGTTTCAATATATTTCAGTACGTTTGGAGGAGGAGACGTTGTGGTTCATAATCTTCTCTCCGATGCGGTCGACTAGTACATCGTCTGCTGATTTTTCTCCCGGATTCAGGCGGAGAGACAGGTGATGAAATATTTGGAAATGCATCGAGGAATTCGTTTACATCGATTCGGAGCACCCTAAAAACATCGTGTGTATTCTGTTGCCGCCACCAGGAACATCACTCAGTCAGAGTAAGATCTGAGTTCATTCGCGGAGTCTGGACACATTCAACCCGAATGGCGCTATGAAGAGGCCGTGAGCTGTTGGAAACTTCTCAGATAACTTCCTCTGTCTCCAGCACTGAGATCCCAGCCCAAGAACGGATGTGATGCGAAAATCCCCAGATAGAGACGAATCGCGTGACAGAACTGTGACCAACAAAACTTGAGTTAAGGTTCAGGCACCGTGAGATGAAAAATCCTGGTATCATATCGTTTCCCTAGTCAAGAGAGGGGGTCGTGCCGCGAACAGAGAAGACGGAATTCACAAATTAACAAATCTACAACGGAATCTGAAACATTGGATTTGTCAGGGGTAAGAAAAGATCTAGATGCTATTATGATACAGTATGAGATCTCGATGCATATTTGGCTGCGTCTCTCGTGCCAATGATCCGCTCAGTCTTCGTTCGATCCGACTGGGTCTCTCTACTCGACCCTAGTCCAGATCCACAATCGGTATGATTCGGGTGAAGATATACATGAACAAAATCAATACATTCAGCAAATGGCTGTATACAGTGATTAACGCCTAGCTTTAACAACAGGCACACTTCATTGCAAAGGCAATGAGATCGTTCGCTAGGTTCTATGGCTGGTTGAACTTTTGAGCTTCGCGAAGGCCGACCGCTGAGTTGAAGCGCGACCTGACGTAAAACAGCTAAACATGGACCGAAAACAATACATGAATTTTTATTCCTCAACTTTGGGGTTGGAGTCGAACGTTCGTGTGTTTTTTCACTCCAATTTTGCTCGTTTCCGAATAGATGACACTGAAGAACACTGGTGAGACTGTATTCCCGATGGGGGAGACTGAATGGATATTTAAAGTAGATTATGGTATGAATTATGAGTTGAACTGCTTCTTGTTGAACTGAAGAGGGCGCAATCGTTCCGAGAGCGTTGCGTAGCGAGCGGGTTTAGCGCGAGAAGCTGGAACTGAAAGTCTCCCTTCTTTCTGTGATTTACGACAGGGACGAACTCGACGGGCCACACAAGTCCAGCGGATACGACGACGACGATGAAAGGAGCGATCACGACACCGCTTCCGATCAGCGGACTGTGCCGGACTCTTCACTCTTCATGATCTGCTGGTCATCTGCTCCATGTCGCAGAATTCCGAAGATCGTTAGCTATTGTTTTAGTTGACGTTGCGGTTTCTGTTTGTTGTTGCTGCTGACGTTCTTTCGTGGTGGTGCTTGTGGAGACTCGATCATCTACCTGCGGTCGTCATGTCTTCTGTCTTTTTCCCGGTAGCTTCTTTCTTCCCTATCGTCCCTACCTCCACCACTACGTTCGTCGCGATAACTGCGATCATCATCGCGATCTCGGTAGTCTCGTTCCCTGTGGGAACTTGATGAAGAATATCGATCTTCATGATAACGTTCTCGTTCTCTGTAAAGCGGAATCTCATGAGATATGGGTTGGAATCAATTTGCGCACACATCCAGACACATCCCCGGAGCAGGTGGTGCCTGGGATTCTTGCGTGGTAGCCTACCTTGATCTGTCGCGTTCTCGTTCACTGTTCCCACGAGATCCGCTATCACGGTACTCTCTATCGTAATCCCTGTCTCTGGAACGAGACCGTTCTCTCCTTCGCGTGTCTCTCCGGTCGCGACGATCCCGCTCTCGCTCTCTGATTGGGGATCGCGAACGCGCGCGCTTTTCGGTTCGAGATGACGAGCCGTAACTCTTCGACTCGATGCCATGAAGGGTGTCTTGGAGACTCGCGACGAGGATTTTGCAGCGTTCGTCTTTCGCAACTTTCGACGATTTTATCATTGAGATTGCGGTGACGAGACTTTCGATGGCCGCCGGGTAGTTTCCGGCAGCCGCTTCGTTGACAGCTCTTGAGATCGCAGAAGAACTAATTGTCCTGTGACGCGCCATAATGTCTTCAAACTCAGCTTCGCTCATGGGGGGGATTTCGCTAGCTTGGTATTCCCCTCCGTAAGGCGGGGGTCCGGGGAAAAATGCTGGATTCAGATGAGCGCTCGGTAGTCCTGGAAGTGGAGGCGGAGGACGATTCGAAACTGGAGGCATACCGGGCGGCATACCCGGGGGCGGTTGACTCATCGGTGGCGGCATCCCCGGAGGAGGCAGCCCGTACGGGGGAGCTCCGGGTCCCGGTGGGGGTGGCATGCGGTGCATCATTGGAGGGGCTCCCGGTGGCGGGCCCTGGAAGTTGGGCGGCGGTGGTCCGCCAACGTTGGGCGGAGGTCCGTTCATGGGCGGCGGGAAACTCATTGGTGGCGGGCCTGCTCGACCCGGACCTTCCCAATGAACCGCTGGATCGTGGCGGGGGAGAATACCTCCACGGCCTCCTCGATCAACTCGACCACGACGACTATCACGACCTCTGAAGCTGCCGGTGTCTCTGTAGACGTCTCGCCTATCGTCTCGGAAGCCCCCGTCTCTGTAACCTCCTCCATCTCTGAAGCCCGCGCCATCGCGGAAGCCCGAGCCATCACGAAAACCGGAGCCATCACGGAAGCCTCCCGGGTCTCTCCCGAATCCGCGATCTTCTCGGAAACCGCCTCCACGGTCAACACGTTCTCGGAGACCTCGTGCGTCGCCGTCCATCGGACCGGAATCACGTGGCGGACCTTCACCCGGCTTCCTCGAGGCGGCCTGCAAACGAAGCGTTGAAAAGTCGTCCGTTGAATGGGGAAGAGAAACTTGACGACTCGTAGCCGCACCTGAGCCGCATGCGAGATTCCCTCGACAATTACCTCAAACTGGTTCAAACTGGCCCTGGTGCAGGGAGTGACTATGGGGTTCTGACCGTGAAGATCTTCTTTGGGCAGTCTTTCCATCAAAGTTTTGAATGAAGCATCCGATCCGAGCGTCACGAGACAGAACCCCTTGCTCTGACCGTTGGATCGGTTCTCAAAGAACTTCACGTCGAGCATATCCTGCACGCCAACTCGTTGAATAACGTCGGTGATGTCCTGATCGGTTGTCCACCACGTGAGGTTGCCTGTAAGAGTATAGGTTAACTATGTCGCCAGTTTCCATTGGAGCTCCACGTGTTCCGGAGTATTCTTGTACGAAGAGCGGGCCTCATTAGTTTCCAAGAGGCCTCGATCTGTACGGAAATCTATAATGCGAGCTCCTCCTGATCTCGTGGAACAAATCGACCGATTCCTGTGCCTCCGAATCCATCTTTGGAAGATGAAGAATTGAAAGCGCGATGCAGATATAACGTGCGACATGTATCGCCAATGTTTAGCACACCTATGACCGCGAAACTTGACGTCGAACCGGTCATGCTCGGAAAGGCAGCCGGAAACTCGGAAACCATTCAGGAAGGATCCCTGAAACTCGCCCGAGTAGCTGGCTATCTTAGTGATAACATTCCCAGGAGCCTTGCTAACTGAGAGAAAGAAACATTGATACTCACCAATATACATCGCAACCCGACGCCCGCTGTGGTCCCTGTGCTGCAGCGGAGGGTTGGCGTCTCCATTTTTTTTCTCCTTGAGTAAAGGCTCTTTGCTGACTCCTGAGCCGACCGGAGCGATCACGTCATCGTAAAGGTCTACGTTTTCCAGACCTTCATCATACGCGCCACTGAACTCGTTGTCCAGGTCGGCATCGGCATACAAATCGATGTCGGCATCCGCCATTTTCACCAGAACTACCTCTTAAACAACAAACGCGTGCGCTATGTGGAGCTCCGATACAGCCGCGAAGAAAAACAGTGGGCTGCTCGAGCGGGCAAATTCAAAACGTTTGTAGAACGAGACCCTTCCACAAACGATACAGAGGAATCCACGGTCCAAGGAAGAACCGGCTCTGGATTTGGATCAGAGTGTTCCTCGAATAGGCCGTTCGCGAATCTTACACGGAATCATACCTATCGTTCAACCTGATCCCCGACTCCGCAAATAACTGACTACAGGAAGGAGCCACAGTCAAGTGTTCAGCAGCGAACCGCGCTAAATGACTTCGAGTCGCGCGTCGGGTTCGATTCGGTTTATTCGCACATTTCTGACCTTCGAACTTGAACATTGAGAACCTCGGCGGGATGAACTCACGATAAGCTCCTTGGCGAGCCCACCGGAGCATTCAAAGTATTTCCTCGCAAAGCTACTTCATGGTACTTATGTATCAAGATTTCTCAATGGGACTATGAATGCTGGCATGCGAATCAGATGACAACTTTTGAGTAGCTAAACACTCGAGTTCCGGAAAACACCATACTATGTTTCTGTGAATAGATTTTTCAGAGCCACTAACCTGGAGAATCGTATTATCCATGAGTTCTTTCCCAGCGAAGATGATGCGCAACTCCTGCTGGGGAATATTGAGCTCCAGCGCAAGCTGGTCTTTGATTTGCTCAACCGTCATGTCAGCAGAGATCTTCACCGGTATTGTGAGATCCTTGCTGAACTTGACATTCACCGTCAGATCAGTGTCCTCGGTTTGTTCAAGCATTCTTCCGAAAGTGATGAAGTTTAAAAACTTGCTGAGCACTTCAAGTATCCAAGTGAGCCAACTTGTGGCCATAGATGAGAGGTGAGCAGCCGGATATGAGACAACTCCGATTCCAGGTATCTCTCAGGGAGCGCTTCTCGGAAAAACTCCTGGTCAAAGAAACCCTTCCTGTCTCCTTCGAACTTCTGAGCGTTCCATCTCTTTACTGAGATCAGCTGATAGAATTGTGGCGGGCAATTTGAAATATCTCAACTCTCTGTGTGACAGGCAGTAGTGTAGCGATGGGGGCGGAGGGTTCGGTCCGCCCCGGCGTGTGGGACAGCGTGTCGCCTGGACCGGCGTTCCTCTTGGATCAGGCGACAGCATTCGCCAGTTCATACATCGCACCCCGAACCTTCTATGTAAAGGCCCTAAAGGTGACGGAATCTCGCTGTGACGTACTTGGAAATGGATTCTTCCGGACTGGGAAATACCAGAGCTGTCTGTCAGGGTTTTGGAAGACTCAGTGTGGGATAGTGAGAGACTCCAAATACATGAAATTATGCTTTTCAGCATGATTTTCGGACGGGGGGGCCTATCTTGGCCTGTTTCACACATGGTCACGTATGAAGCTTGGATAGACCTTGATTTCGGGCAGAAGCGCGAGACTTCGTGTAAACTCGGTTGGTAAAAGTCACGGACGTTTCCGGGTCGATACGCAAGGCGCTCGGTTTCTAGGTTGCCCAACCGCATCAGTTTTCAGTGGCCTTCAGAACCAGTTAAAAAAGGTGCACTACCTCAACTATTTAGAAAGGTTACGGCAATTCAGAGAGTACTTGTGAACTCATCGCTACCGCCGGATAGCACACTACTGCAAGGTGTGATGCGATACGGTGAGGGCTGACGACTCGATCATTCACGATAGAATCGTCCGAACGTGGGCTCTACAGGCAGCCAGGGAGCTCCAGTTGATGACATTCACTAAACCGCCCAACACATGGATGAGATCCATGACAACTTCGATACGACGGAAGTTTTCTATACTGACCAAACCGGATTCAATCACATGGTCCGCACTAATAGAACGTTATCTCATGCGGGGGAATATACCACCGTGGTCAGCGAGAGCGCTCTAGGACCGCTCATTTTCAGCTACCCGATTCAACCACTGCTGAACATGAATGGGTGTTTGGTCGGTAAACTGTACATGTATCTGCGAGAGGTTAACGACGGCATCGGCCCGCACGTGGCTCCTACCCTTCAGGAATTCCGGAGTCTCTATCACACTTGTTCGGGATCCCGAACGCTAACCAAGAGTTTGGTGGAACAATGCAGTTGTGACCTGGAGCGCGAGGTTCTCGGTCGGCTGCACGACAGCGGATGCTTGCTCTGTTACAGAGTGGTCATCGTATATCGGGACTTTGCTCACTATTCGGTGGAAGTGATCCGATTCTATAATTATTATTTATTCGCATGAGTCGATCAAAAATTGCATTTCGAAGAGCAGGGCAATTATTGCCTTTTTTCACTGCTCTGAAAAACTGATCGAAAAACTTCCGAAGTCAGCCAGCCGAATTCGGGAATTCCGGGCTCGATGCTGGATGGATGCATCGAAAACGCCCGGCTAGTCCGGATTTCTCGCTCGGAATCTGTAAGAAGGGCGAACGATCGTTTCAATCATTTTGTCCTATATGAACGCATGTCCTAGGACCCTGAGATTCGGTAGAAACTAACAGCCCAGTGACTGACAAGCAGATCGTATCCAATTTATCCTATCAAATCCTGAAATTCGGCCAATTTTCGGGGTACGAATGATAGATTGAATGACCTAGAGTGGGAATGACGGGCGGTCTGAGAGAAGCTCATGTGGGCGTGCATCGCTCTACACAATTGATTCCACTCCGTATCTCGGCGACCACGAAGAACACTTATTCATGCTGATTTCCGAGCTTTCCGAGGGGGTGCCATATTGGTCTCAGGTTCAATCTAAAATTGCTCGAGTGAGTAGTGAAATTGTATGAGGGCTTCTCCCGTAGATTTGTGACCCTCTCGGAGAATCCGAACGTATTCGGTTCATCCAGAGCAAAGTTTGAGGACAAACCGGGGCCCCGAAATTCGTTACGCAAATGACGAAGAACTGACAGGGTGCACCAAAGCCACAGGGAACGACGTCGAAAATTCAGCCAGTTGTGCCGTCCCTCAGCGAGGGCAAACCGCTGGCGGGCGAGCCAATATTCAAAAGGAATTGTGGTAGGAGATCATAAGCCGAACATCTCTTCGACTCATGCAACTCGCTAGAAGCGTAACCAATTATTACTCGAAAGATTTCGCGCGGCCGGTCTAGCCGCCACATTGCTGTGGGCTCCCAAGTTCTGTCTGAGAATACATTATTCATTCGGGATCGGGAACTCATCGAAGTCTAAAGGAAGTAATGCTCACCAGAGAACATCAGTGACCATTATGGGGAGAACATCCCCCGTCGCGAGTCTCCCTAGTGATGCTGCTCGGTACCATAGGTCTTTGTTCGTGCGAGGGATTTCTACATATGATGACTGCACCATCTCGACATGTTTCTATTCTGTCACTGGTCAATATAATCCAGAATGGCATCATATCTGTTCCGCGTTTCGAAAAACTTCACCATGCCGCCTGGAGAGGGGCGGAAGCCACTGGGAGGTTTGCTTCAATTCACATTATTCCGATTCAGGGAGCATCGACTGCACAACCCAGCGGATCCGCGACCCCGTCGATTCATCATCCTCCCCCACGTGGTTGAGCCATACGGACGCGTCGTCAAGATGTTCAATGATGACTGCTGGAGCCGAGTTCCGAAACCAGTTGAATTTATTCCGTTTGTTTGAGTGCCATACATTTTTTCAAGTTCCTTGCAAGATCGCCCGCCACGAAGGCTAGTTTTGTCAGGTGTCGTATAAGTTCGGGGGCGAAGTATAAAACTTCGATCGATACCAAATTTGACTGAATTATGCGAGCCTTCATCACAACGAAAGCGATTTTCTGAGATAAAACTGTGAGCCTTCCGCTGTTGGAGAGAGCTTTCTTCACGAACGTCGAAATGGTCGGTTGTCTGATTATCTCCTCAGTATCGTCGAGGACCTCTCGGAAACAAGTCTGGATGAAATCAAAATCGTCCGAAAGCTCGAAGAAAGCTGGATGTCTGCTCAAGGTCCCTAGTATCTTCCGAGTCAGTGAAGTCACGTTGACCTGGGCGAAAGCCAGAGCATTCTGGATGCATCGCGCGGTTTCGGACTCGGCGCACCAGCTCCATGAGATCAGCTTATTGAGAGCCCCTGCCCTCAGCTCGGAGAGGAAGTTGGTTGCGCGTCTCAAAAGGTTCTCATGGAGGTCCGACGCGAATTCAGAGCTCGTGACGTTTCGCGAATCGCTCTCCGCGGAGAGCCTATCGAAATATCCAGCGCGAACGCTTGATGCGGACAGGATCAAAGAAGCAAAAACTACGGAGTTCATCAGAGGCACAACGTCGAAACGGACCTGTATAAAGAAGGTCCCAGCCTCGAAGCTAATAGTTACACTGGACGTCCATTTCCACCTTTCTTCGTTGAACTCCTCTTACAACGATGACGGTAGTATTTGGCTCCGGCAACATCATTATCTTACTTTCAATAATGTTAGTCACTCATGTCTCGGACTGTAGCCCATTGGAAAAACTGCAGCTTCGGGCGATGAACTCGCTTCCAGGTTAACAAGTGTCTCTCAACTCTTGAGGAGTATTGGCGAGTCACGCACACCTCTCGAGTAACCGTCGTCGGGTGATTCTCGGATATGTATCAGTGAGTGAGACAGACAGTCTCAGTAGGCTGACTCCGCGAGGGTTGATAGAAGAGTAGATCTGGTTTCCGTGATTGTGGAAATACAGGATTTGAGTCACAGGGGAAACCATCGAGCTTTACGGTTCTCACAACCTGTGCTTAGGGACTCATGAAATAGAAGAAACCAGTTCAGTCATGGGAAACCTGCCAGTAACGGAGAACTTGGTGCTCCGCATTCGGTCCTATCGTGCCCTGTCACGCTCCGCCACGACCTGCAAGTTTCTCCGTACCTCCTTGAGCTGCCTTCATGCACGGTAGCAAGGTATTTCATTCAATAGATCATGCATTGCAAGTCTGAGTTATACAAATCTAATGATGGCGGGGTTCTCAGTTGGGAGAAAAAAATTGTTTTTTTTTTGTCCTGCATGACAGAGGAGGCTTATACCCAATCTCCATGCTTTCAATGATCCCTCACAATCATCGTGTCAAAATGGTGTTCGCAGTCCTTTTGGCAGATTGGTTTCATCAACAGCGAATCTTGGTCTTCGGCTGACTGGTGCGGGGACTATCCTCGTTCGAGGTGATTTTTTTCGGATTGTTCTCTTGGCGGCTCCAGGATGAGGTTCGGGGACGTTCAAGAGTGTATTGACCACTCTAGGAACTTGCTTTCTGTTCACCGACGACCTTTGCCGACAGAAGTTTCGATCACCACCGAGGTCACATTGAGCCGGGATTTCGCACCAGATCGATGTGGTCTCGTGCGCAGGATTCTGATAGGAATTTCGTTTTTTCTAGCTCTGGTCGGAAGTGGTCCCACGATTCGCCGATATTAACCCACTTAGTAAAGTATGTAGAAGACAGTGTCGAGCTGCTAACCTCCCTTCGATCTGTATCGATCTTTGTCAGTCGACGGTCTTGTCGAGTTCTCTTCCACTTGTCGTGCTGCATGGCTCCGCGAGGGATCGGTCTCGAGTATCTTCCTCTCCTGCCTCGCTCTAACTAGTCCGTCGCTATGTTTGAAGTTCTTCATAATCATGACTGGCGCTCTAATCTCCAAACCAGCGGCTCAGGTGAATCACATTCGTCATGAGTCATGAACGCGCCCGAAAGCGACCCCTGTATTCGTCGACGACGACTGAGACACCATTGATTCTTCGCACCTGGAGATTCTGGAACCGGATCGGCCGTCTTCCGCAATATAGGGTTTCCGGTGGCGTGTACAGGAATTTCGGTTGGAGGGGGCGGAGGGCAAAAGTGCATGGTTTCCCTCCCTCGGAGCGAAGATACGCCTCTTCCACGACGATAGAAGCTGCGAAACCGTGCTGCCCTGAAGATTGAGAGCGCTACGTCTGGAGTGGAATCCTGGATTTCCTCGGAATAAACCTGAATCTGACCCCTTGTACACGCCACGTGAGGGTGTTCGCGTTCTTGCGGCCATAGATCAGTCGCTGATGGATATTTTCTGTTTTTGCTTTCTCTTTTCTTCGATTGCTCCCTGGAAGACGCATCTTTTCCGTTGTTGCTTTCGAATTCGGTTGGCAGGATCAGTGATTGAGAGGTGCAGTCCTGCGAGTCCGAAATCCTTTCAACAGGCTCGTAAATCGGCGATTCTCAACGGAATTGCGAGTTTCAGAATGGGTTCGATTCGTCGTCCATCCCTTTCCAATGTGCACCCATTACCGCGCGGATCTAACGCGATCTCAAAACTCGGAACCCAAGGACTCGGGAAAATTCACTTCTCGCTCCCCCTCATCGAAGCCGTCCGTGGTTCAATGGGGAAACCGATCTCAGGGATCCTTACGGCAGAGAGGAAGCTCATTATTGAGCAAAGTATCCGGAAACTCGTGGGACTTCATTCAGCTTATTCAGCGATTGAGCATGCTCGGATAGCGAACGTCATGATGGAGTATGAGCAGTGGATCACCGATGCGGTGCGCTGGTATGATGAGCGGTGGAGTGTGAATTTTTCCCGAGTTCTCCGAGTCCACGCTGCATCCGTGATGGGTACAAATGGGAGGGCGATGGAAGACGACTCGGACCCATTTCGAAAATCGCGAATCTGTTGAGGATCGTCGATCTACGAACCTGTTGAAGCTGGGAGTCGGAGGAAAATGGAAAGTCGACATCGGCATGCTCTCGAATCTCCGATCCTCAACCGGATTTCGGAAATCAAAACGGAAAAAATGCGTCGACCAGACAGCAAAGAACGGAAACAAAAACAGATTCGAATATTATTCACTAGCTGCTGGGCTGTGGCCGAAGAAGGGTGACCAAGATCATTGCTCACTTTACCGCGATCACCCTGTATCGAATCTGCTCCATCTGTTAGTTTGTCCGGTCCTCCTTCTCGGCTCCAGAGGTGGTTTCGGAATCAATCTGACCATCGCTGTGAGAGTCAATGTAGGTAATTCCGAGATCGATCTGACCATATTTTTCGGAATCTAGGAAGGTGGTTTTGGGATCGATCTGACCATACTATCCGGAGTCGGCGCTTCTAAGAACAACATCGATCTGACAATAGTTTTCAGAATCTAAGGAGGTTATTCCGGGATCGATCTAACCATGCTTTTCAGGGACTCTGAAGGGTCCTCCGGAATCGATTCGACTATTCTTTCTGGGGTCTATGGCGGTGATTCCGGGATCGATCTGACCATACTTTTCGGCGTCTATGGAGCTTATTCGGGGCTCGGTTGGACGTCCACGAGGGTCGAGTGCCAGTTACTCTACTCCAAATCACCCTCTCCCACCGCTTAATCCTCGTGCTGCCACTCCCTCGCGAAGGACGAGTTATCCTTCTGGTGGAGATGCTGAAGAGTGACAGGGGTAACCTCGTGTTTCCCATGTCGGTTCGATCGTTACCCATGAGGGTATTTTTCCGGTTGGCTCACAATGAAATCAACTCGCAAAAATTGCGTTCGAGTCCCCGATCCCGCTTGAAATTTTCAATATCTCTGTTTGTGGCATGTTCACCGTAAGCTTTTACGAGCCCCCGTCACATTCTCCGTCGAGTTGAACTAGAAGAGCGAAACTTCCAACAAAATGGGCGTTTTTAAACACAAAGGTCCACATGTTCAGCGGTTATCGGAATTCCGTGAAATTGTCGACGTTCTCTCTTGCTGATGAACACGACGCGCAAGTGAACCGCGCCAACTCTGTTGGTAGGCTGCTGTTCGCGCTTTTCGGAAAATCCGGCCATACACAGTAGGACCTAGTGGATCCCCCCCCCCCCCACGAGCAAAAACTCGCGGGTTTTAATGATTCCGAAGCCATATTTGTATTTGGCACGTCACATACGGGGCTCGAGATTCGTTGAGATACACTGTACAATGTGCGGTACTTCGCTGCACGAACGCGACTTTGTATATTCGTATGTGTTCCGACCTTCTCACGTCAGGGAAGTGAATATTCCTTTCAGTATGTTTCCCGTAGGGATCCGTAGTGACTCGTACCTCTAAAACCTGAGGATTCAGCTGTGAGGGAGGGTGATTTTGAGTCGGGTTACTGGGATAGAACGTTCCGAGATTGCCTCCGACGGGACCGTCGCCGAGAATCTTCACGACCGTCCACGAGTGTCTACACGAGCCTAGTGAACCGTCTACGAGAGTCCAAGGCACCTCCAACGATTGCAAATCACAAGGAGAGCTTCAGACACACCCGAATATACAGTTGAGTTCCGGATCCCAGAAGCCGATACGCAATCCAGGAGAAAGGCTTCAGGAACAACAAAATACATTTTTCGATCTGCTACGATATTCTACAATTCCGGTCAATTTTTCCGATCGGTATCGAGCAAAATACAATACAGAAGACTAGCCGAATAAGTAGATAGCTCTAGAAATGATGCTGACCCAATGAACAGGGCGGAAAGTGCCTGTGCGCGGTCGACTCCAGTCGGCCGAGGGTCGTTTTTGGGTACTACTTACGACCCGATATCGTTCAGGGAACCGGCTTAGAGTTACTCCGGGAGAGAGCGATGAGCTGCTCCCACCCATGTCTGAGTTCCGGAACAAGGATGCGGCTTTTCTCCATGGGGAAATCGCGATAATTCCAGTCGCGATGCTGCGAGGTTCTCTCGAGCTTCGGTCGTATGCTCGTGTCGCTCTACTAACGGACAGAAGTGTTCCGAGATTGTCACGGTCCTGCTTGAATCGTTCTCGACTCCCGACGCTACGCGTGTGTATCGCTATCGCACATGCAAGTAACAGTCGCATTTTGTGGGTCGAGTTGCTGCACTTGGAGGAAGACAACTCGAACTTGTATCTGCAAACAGTCATCTCTTGGAAGTGGGTTCGTCACACCTCCATGTTGAATTTGGTCATGTGAATCAAGAGCGCCGACTCTTGCGGCTTAGGGTAATCTTGAAGCTCATTCTTGGAGCCGGGCAGGACTCTTGTGTGATCATAGAGGCGAACCGCTGTCTGGAAGTTTGTTGTGTTGCCAGTATGCTTCTTTCTCATTCTGTTAAGCGCATGCGCCTGAAGTGCCCGAAGCCCTCAGCTGGAAGTGACAGATTCCGCCGGTGTGTTTGAAAGAAAAGCCCAGAGCACTGTGAGACTGTAAGTAAATCACCCGTTTGAGGCTTATCGCGTTTCCTGGTCGAGATCATCCTCGCTCTGCCGACTCTCGCAGCTATTGGAATCTGCTGCCGACGTCTCCGAAAGAAAACAGTGCCGAGCCGTAAGGAGCGAACGTTGGAACAAAATCAAGCAAAGAGTTCTGGTATTTTGTCACGGGTAACATCTAAGATGAGTGCGTGGCGTTACCCTATTACGTTGGTCACCCACATATTCCTCTGGCAAACGTGCGCGGGTTTCCTGCCTGAATCTGAGACGCCGGTTGTACTCAAGATCACCGATTTGAGGCAGTCATGCAAGAGTAAGTGATGGTTCATGGGTATCCTTTCATGATACTGAGAAACTAGAGTTTCTTTGAGAAGTGCAACAACGTTGAGGCTTGCGAATTACAGGCGAAACCTGGACCAACAAACTTCGGATACATGCCGACTGCAAAAACTGCAATGTTATCGCATCAGTAGAACGTTGCGGTTTCCCAGGTCAGAATCTTCACACTGTTCGCAGAGCAACGGCCAGATTCGTGGATTCCCTAGAATCTTAGATACGTCACCACCGTTGCTGATTGTCAGATCGAGCGAAATGGTTCCATGACGAGCAGTCTTGTAATTCTTGGAACTGCCATCAGAGACCCAGACAGAACGAGTTACTGAGCATAGAATCCTTTGCTCCCTTTCTCCGAGCATCCCCGGCGTGACGGATTTCATCCTTGATTGCGGCCAAGAGCTAAACGGAACGTGCCAAGGTAAATTAAGATCTGTATTCAGTTCAATTCTTGGAGCACCCGATTGCGGCTCCTTCGTTTTACGACTGTTCTTGGCTTGTCACAATCGAATGAAACAGCTGACAGAAACGTGTAAGATGTCACTTTTCCCCAGCTGGATGTGTCCTGAGTTACCGCCAGAGAGTACAGGTGGGATCTGTGATGACCTCGACCCTGGACAGCGTGACCCGTATAGCCGTGGGGGTTCTATCGATTTTCATGTTTTTCTTCGTATTTTATTTGCTGAAGCGTATAAGGGATCAGAGACGCCAGGGAATACAACGCTTATCTCAGGAAGATGTGTGATACGGCCGTGAGGGAGCCAATGGATGCCTCACATGGAGTTTGACTTGTATTTGTTCTAACAAAGGGTTGGAAGCAGGGAGCGGAAACCTTTTTTTTTCTACACCGCGGCGCAGAATATTATATCCATGGGGAACAACGAGTTTCCTGCGCATCTTCTCTGCACCGAGGAGCGATTTGCGAGCTTCCCAAACCCGAGGGAAGGCAGCTGCGAGCAACACAATCAAACGCGGGTCGTGTAGAGTCCTCACGATAGCTGTAGCCACCCATATATGTTAAGTCGAACTCGCTTAGGGAAGACTGATCGCGGAACGAGAAGTTTCTCGCAGACGGGTTGCCCTGAATTCTGTGTATGAGTTCGACTCTCGCAAAGGTATCTTCGTCGCATTCCGACATTGGATAATTGGAACGTATACTTCCTGTGCAAAATGCCCTTGTACGGGAGTCTGTCATCATCCCAAGCCCTTCTATAAAATCGGAGATCTTAGATATGCCTCTTGCAAGCGAGTCGTTCTTCATGCGAGTCTCTCATGAGTTGATCCGGATGTTTGGCAAACTGTCGGAGCTTGAGGCAAGAACTTCAACTTCAATGAATGGAGCCCGGAGATGCTCTTATGTATCTGTCTGACCGAACTATCACTTCCCGCGCAGACTTCTGCTGTAGAGCGGGTGAACACCGGACTTCTTTGAGACCAACATTCTGACCTTACCCTCATGAGCCAGACGCATGCTCCAGTATGAGATGTCAACCTGCTGATAAATCTCCGGAGTTGTTGTTCAGAATATATTGGGAGATTTTCCCATAAGACGGCGTCAAGTACCTGAGAAGAGGAAGGTGCTTCCTGGAGATTCGCAAGTCTGTTTCCCAGGCTGTATTGATGGGAGGGAGCTGTGACAACGCGCCCCAAGGGTCAGTATAAATATCTTCGTCCGAATCTGTATCGTTCAAATCCATAGCGTCTATGCGAATATTGTATTATTTTTATGCCGATCGCGCCACTTTCCGGCTCACATAATATTCTGTAGAATGCTAAGGATCGAGATGGATGAAACAGCAACGCATTGGTTTTAGATTCCTCAGTGCTTCAGGGCACGATCCGTTCGATGATAACGATTCAATCTTATCTATTCAACTGGCGTAGATTGGATGATAACTCAGAATATCACAGCTGGGCATGACAGGCCTTACTCCTTCATGGAGGAACAGGGGAGCAGGTCCCAGTTTGGTAGAGCGATATCCCAGTATCCATAACGAGCACGAAAAGAAAATGTTGACTGAAGCCCTCAGGCGAGCACGCTGTGCGGTGAGCATGCTGGAAACAGTTGTTCGTCCTTGGGTGCCTGTCTTGTAGCAGGCTACTGCCGAGAAGCAGCCGGGATTGCGCTGAATAATGTTCGGGTTGCATGTAGAACAGTGACGGTGTGTACCACCATCTAGCACGTCCCAGAGCCCAGACTACTCAGGGAGGGAGATCTCGCTCTCGCTGAGAATCTACAACTCCATATAGCATTCCCGTACGATCGAACAGTGAATAGGGTCAGAGGGGAACTTCGCGAACGGCAAATCCTGAACGATTGATGATGTAAGAATTTTCGCCGAATTTCCAGAGAAAATATCAGCCCCGGAAATCTGTTTTATCCCCTGTCACTGAGTCCTCAGGACTGAACATACATCGTCGGCATCAAGTTTTCACTCGGATTGAGGAAGGCTTGCGAGCCGGATCAGACTTTCCTATATTTCGTTCGCAATGCCTATGAGTTCGAAAAGCTGCTCTCTTCCTGGAAATTTCTCATTTCCGAAGATGCGCATCATAGAAAAAAAACCGACTCAGCTGAGGTGCACGTCGAGATCTGTTTGAACATGTTCGCTGAGCTACGGTATAGAGATGATCGGCTCCCCCCGCGATGAGAAACTCGATTTCCCGGGGAACAGAAGCGTGGCCAGGTGGAGGTGGTCTGCATCAAGTGGTTGCATGGAAGAGGCAACATTGCGAGGAGAATTATCCGATTCCCCAGGAATTTTTGAAGGTTCCGGCGTTTCAGATCGCCGAGGAGCCTTCGAGATTCTTGAAGGTAAGTCAGTCCTCCCTGGCGTCAAAGGTCGAGGAATCTCTTCTGTCAGCTCTGAGCTCGCTGGCGCCACATTCTCAAAAAGCAGCGGTTTTTCTCAGCTCCGGCTCTCGGTACGGCTTCTCGCACCAGAGCAGGTAATTATCGACAGCTGTGAACAGGAAAGCGAGGAGAAGCCATTGCTAATGGAGGAGCTACTATCAGTGAATTGACCTCTGCCTGGAATTCTTCTAACTCTCTCACACAAACGAAGAGGCCGCAAAAGGTGGCGATCGCGTAGTGAAATCATTCGACAAGCATTTGTCTAATTTTTCCTCAAGATCCTATTGTGGGGTTTCTAGGGAGGAGTTCCTTAATCACTTCTTACTATGTGCTAACGTCAGCACACTGACACCGCACCTTCTTCGGAAATCTACAGAGTTTGAATTTCCTTGGAATGATAGGGAGACCCGGCGTCCGGACGGTGCCACCATCAGGCCATAGATACGCTAAGACAGGACGAATACTACGAGATAGTTCTCTCATGGCTCTCCGAGGTCTCGGGCAAGCTTCACGCACAATCGCTCCACATGAGTTTGAAAAACTATCACCAAGGCAGCCAGTGAGTGTAGAGAATCGCTGGTCGGAGGAATGCGAGCCTTGTTGTTTCTGCTTGGGAGCATCAAGGGAAAAGCTCGTTTGTTGCGCAAATCCACCCTCCGGGAGAAAACTTTGTTCAGGTGTTAGGAAAACAAATACTGGGGGTGAGAGGGCCAACATGGATGCTGATTGCGCGAATTGAGCGGCAACCTTTCCGGGGTGATGGAGTTCTACGCGGAAGCCTCTCCTGAATCTAGTGAATCTCGTCCGGATTCCGCTTTCTCACAAATGGAGGTCACGGAACGCTGAATCGAGTTGCCACTTCAAACGAATCTAAAATGGAGGAAAAGGAGGAGGAAAGTTCGCTGTGATTCCTCGGCAGCCTCTCACATTGCACCATGTTCTTCAAGCATCACGGTTCCGGCTCTGGAGGATTCGGCTTGCCGTCCCTCGTTCCGCTGTAATGGCTGCGAGTCTCGTGACCGCAGAGATCAAGTTTTCAGTTCAGGAACCCCCCGCTGTGACGTAATTTCAGGTGTATTAAACTCCCGGTGTATGCAAATGAACAAGAAACTTGGAATCTGGGCAGGAATATTTCGTCGTTCCATCGTTGACTTCGATTTTCTGTGACGAGCTCCAGAAGCTAATGCAACTTTATTGACAATCGACTTATTGACGTAGAACCGCGAGTACCTACATGAAGCGGTTTTCTCGGCGAAGTTTCAAGCCGGAAATGGGAGCTATTGCTCATCCGATAGCGATTTTTAACAAGAATCCTTGCTGGATCCAAATCTGGCTGTCGGAACGGAGTTGGATGCACGGGTCGCCTTCTCGACTAAGGTCAAGAAGGCGAAACATTCAGGCCTTGAGGCCTCACATATCAAGCGAGGAGAGGCTTGTTAGCGATTCAAAGGTGTGTTGTGCTCATCTCGATTTTAGGACATCTTCAAGACCCATTCCTCGTGCAGTTCGGCAGAGCAAGGCCTTGTGGGGGCGCAGGGGAGATTTCTGGCTTAGTGAAGCCATAATTACCTAGACGGAAACAGTGAGTGGGAGAGAGTCTTCGGCAAGCGTGCTCGTGAATTTCGTCAGTTAAAGCCACCCAGTCAATACTCTCGATACGAAATGGACCCAGAGCGGATCTCGTCACTTCACGTCAGTTCTCGCGGAGAAAACCCAGCGATATGTTACTGAGATGTTTCGGAACCACATGAAGATGATGTCCACCCGATCAACTCTCACCCTCAACTCAATGCAATTTTGGTTGATTCTCTTCTCCTGACATCCCATGCTGTTCCACCATATTCATTCAGGCCTTGCTCAGCAACCCCGGAGGAAATACTGTCGAAGTCATTGGAAACGTAGCTGCGTCACAGACGGCAGAAGTTGCGTGTCGGGCTGAACTCGGGCAGGGAGCTCGAGGCTGAGTCCTTTCAAAAGAGTCGCTCTCGATCGAATATTTCTGTGAAACACGCGCTGGTGACAATATGTCCCGAATCCTATGTGTTCCGGCTCGTATGATTCGGATAGAGTGACGTGGGCGTTGTCGCCACAGTATTTGCCGTGGCGTTTTTTGTTGATTCCGTCTGTGCAGAATACCCGTATGGAGCTCGACGCATACAATGGCATTCACTTTGGCTGACATCATCGACCGGCTAAGTACAATACCATTGTTTGCCTCGTTATTAAAATTGATACCTACTCGGACTCAGACGGAGAACTTGTTCCTAGGCGCCTTGCCGGAACAGCGATGGTTGTGCAACAAGGTCAATTCGATCAACCTAGTGGTAGCTTATGAGATTTCTTTCTTCCGGAGATTTGAGAACTTTCGGCAGTTTTGTCATGGTGGCGCAGTGGATTAGGTGCAATAATCAATCTTGAGAGCATGGATCGCGATCACATCATGAGTTTTGATCGATTTTTCCACAAACAGTTCCCCATATACATTTCCACCGTGGTCAACTCATCTACATAAGTTTCGAGAGCATGGGGTTCTTTGCCACTTCTTTGGGTACAATGCTCCGCTCGCTGAACGAAAAAGGAGGTTCACGCTGGTGGTGAGCAGGAGAAAATAGAAAAACGTTTCACCTTTTGACGTGGAAACCTCTTCGACGCTATTTCCTTTTAATGACTACTGGTGACAGGTCATCTGGCAATGAGTGACAAGGTGACTCCGAAATCGAGGTAGATACGCTTGGCAAGGTGGACACACAGAGCAGATGGTATGCCTTCTTCTACAGCGTCGCTTCTTCTGATGAGACAATCCCTGGTCCAGCAGATGTTCCTCTGCTCGTTCGCTCGTTTTTTCGTCTCTGGCTTACCTGCCCGCTCGGCGCCCGAGCCGACGTTCATCTGAAGATACGAAGACCCAGAGCGGAGAAGAAATCCGGCACGCGAAGAAAAATACGTCGGCTACGATCGAATACACAGAAAATCACGCGGAAACTTCTGTCATTACGGAAAAGTGGAAGTCGCTCTACGATCATGTATCGACCGCTCGCTCAGAAAACCGGCATGCAGCAGCGTCTCAGAGCGGACTTTCGCGGGGTAACTTTGTGCAGAATGAGGACAGCGTGCTCAGCCTCACAGCCGAGCGGCGCGATTACGTGCGTTCTCCCTTGGCTGCTCGTGGCTCAAAGTTCGATTTCAACGCTCGGTCACACGAATCGCACTTCGATCGCAGGGAACTTTTTTTCAATTAGCGGAGTCTCAGCTCGGCAAAGCTTGCTCTCAAAGTTCAGGGAACACTGAACGCCAACTATGAGGAGACGGGACTCATGGCTGCGGAAGTCTTAAACAACATTCACTCAATTTGTGCGAGCCTGTCATTCTATGTACTGGCAGGGATTCGGAATCCATTTTCTTGTCGAAACTTGCCTCGTCAGCGCGATGAACGATCAGAATGCTTTGTAGAGCTTGCGTGAGGTTAGTTCCGTTTCGAGGCTTTGCAAGAATATTCAAATGCAATGGACGAGTTCCTATCGAGGTGGCTTCGATTGTAAGGTCGAATGTAAATCACTCGATATTTTTGTTGAGATCCCCTTCCACATTTCCTCAGCTGATTCTGAGATGCGCGTCAGAATGTCCGCGTCGAGGGGGAAGGCGTCGAGTATGGAAGAGCCGACACGAAATACCGGTCGGAGCTGGGACGGAGGAAGGCGATACAGCCGAACAAAGCGGAACATTCGGGCTGCATGCCACGTCATGACTCTCGTTGCGCACCTCCACACAAACAAGCTGTGCCGTCGAATCATGCGTGGACATGTCCTGCGTGCGTAGTCGGCATCGATGGAGCATCTTCAAGCTGGAATCGACGGTTAGATATCAACTCATTGACCAGCGCGGTGCTGCATGTTCTGAGAAGCCTCTTCAGATCGACAGCTTGAGCTGCATCACAGAAGCTCCTGAGATTGTTCCTCCATGCTCCGATACAGAGGTTCAGAGTTGACTCCTCACCCACTCGCTGCAGAGAATGCTCCAACTCCCCGATCGACCAGTGTTCGATGCTTTCTCGCCGTATGGAATCGAGGTCAAGCTCAGGGACAAAGGGAGGATATTGACTAGTTTTTTCCCAATCATCGACGAGATCAGGCTCGCAAGCCGTGCCCGAGCGAAGAGACAGCGATGCATAGCTCTCTGAATCCGAGGACACACAATCATCACGCGGTTTCCGTAAATTGGGACGCTAGGCGGCAAAAGTTCCAGAGTCAAAAGAAAGTGTCTAGGCCAACATGTCAACGACGAAAAACCCGATCGTGAATACCCGGAGCTTTGACCTGAATGATCCAAGATGTTTCAAGGAGAAAATTCGTTTCGAAGCCCGTAGGAGTCATCGGATCCCGAACGCAGATCAGAAGGTTCTCAGCGCCAATGTGCCGGTATCGGGAACAACTTAACACGCCACTTGTGTACTACAGCTGTCCGCTTGGATCAAGCTTTGGTCGGAGCCGGGTCCCAAGTCACTCTGCGGAACGCGCGTCGTACGGAATGGTCGGCCATAACTTGTGATTTGACAATGGACTTTCGAGCCGGCACTTTCTGCGTCTGACTTCTCGGTCTTGAGCGGCTTCGGCGGTCGAGAAAAAAGCCGGGCTTCGGTCCTCCAAACTCACCTTCGCGTATTCTGAGCGCGGTCGCCCATGTTTCTGAGCAGCGGAGGGAAGATTAGGTTCTTCGAGAAAAAGCTGAAGGAAATATTCGTCTGAGCTGCTTTCTGTCGAGTGAACGGAGAAACAAGCGAACGCCCGCCCGCCCGACCGACCGACCGCCCGCTCGTACGTACGACCAAGCGGCCAGGTGGCCTCAAGGATTTTGATTCCGTTGTGGATCCTCTCCGTTTTTTCTTCGATTGACGATGAAAGACGGCGTTTGCTTGACAACGACCGTTTCTCTACTTTTCTGTTGTTCATTCTCCGACGAAAGGTTCGACACAGTCGTTCGGATCGTGCCCGTTAGCTAGCTGCACCATCGATGACTCGCCTGGAATCCGCGGAAGACCCAGTTATGATCGAGGTGCGGCCGGGGGCTCGATGCCCGCATCCGATAGAGCCGCTGGACTGCTGCGAGATACCTCGGATATAATTCGTCGAGACAGCTCGAGGCGACTCTGCAGACTCCAGAGTTGCTGCCGATACTCTCTCTAGAACCGCTATGTCAGAGAACAAAACGAAACAGAGCTCAACAAGTTGTTCGTTGCTGTGGACGTTAGAGATCTGAGCGGCGGCGCAGAATCCGAGAGAACTCGAGAAACTCCTGGATATGCGAGGAGTCCGACTACGATCTGGGCGGACGGGTGTCTGGGGGTAGCTACGATGCCTGATGACGACGATAGCTAATGGAGCGAAAGGCTTCCTGCTACCTCCGAACAGTTGCTGCGCGGTAAAGCGTTGCTCGCTCGTTCGCCAGCCACCAGGACAGCCTGCTCGCTCATATGACGTGTGAGCACCGGCGATGAGAGAAAGGGATTGAGCATGTGTAGCCCAGGAGCCTGCCCGGCACGCCGGCCGGCCGGCTGGCTGGCTAGCTGGCTGGTTGGCTCGCAGTCACAAGCGCATCCAAAGTGCATGGTTTCCACGTGTGGAGAGAATTTGTGGTAAGGGTCGCGTAGCCCTCTCCGAGAAGTCGGTCGCATGGGACGGCAATATAGTTACACACTCAAGCAGTTCACACTCAGTTGCAACTCGGTGCTCGACTCTGTTGCCGGCTCTTAGTCCTCAGTCTTTAAACTTTGTCCCCCTTCGGGCGAACCCACCGGTAGTCGGTTGCTCGGTCCGTCTGTCGGTCGTTTGCTCGGTCAGTGAGCCACAGTCATTCAGTTCACTCTCTGTCGCAGAGAACTTGTTACCAGATCGTCGCGACGCTCCGCAGAGGATCTACAGACTCAGCACTGTTGTTGGCTCCAGTCAATCACTAGCCGGTGTTTTGTTAAAAGATTAACTCTAAAAGTTGCCTAGTCCAGTTGAAGTGTCAACTGGTTCGGACTTGACCGATCGCGCCCCCGCTCGCCCGCCTTGCCGCTCACCACTTTCCCTCGTGCTCCTCTGCCGTCGACGCCAGCGCTGCTTGAAGTTCACAAAAGTGAGATGTGTGACAGTGTCATCGTTGAACAGTGAACGAACAGTGAGGAAGAAAAAGAACCGGCTGACCGGACAATCGAGTCGTGCATGTCAACATTCATCGAACAGCGACTCGCTTTCACGGGCGAGGACATGCCGCCGATGGGCTTAGTTGCCGTTATGGCCCCTCAAGCGATGACGACGTCTGGCTTGTTTAGCTGTTGCGTTCCGACCGAATGCAAGATGCCCCTCAACTGCCAAGACCTCACCAACGCGGTCCGTGTCATCTGCAACAACCAAGATTGCCGCGCCGGTGAGTACATGCATCGAGAATGTTTCGAAGAGTGGCAGGAAGGCGTGCTTTCATACCTGAGATCGTGCGGCAGAGCGCGCTCCTGGTCGGAGAAGCAGCGGATGCAGAATCTGTGGACGAGGAGAGGCTACGATCTAGCGTTCAAGGCGTGCGGCTGCAAATGCGGCAAAGGCCACCTGAGGAAAGATACCGACTGGTGCCCGCCGTCGAACAGCATCGCCAACCACGACGAGAAGAAGAAGCGAGGTCGCAAGAAGAGGCAAAACGAGACCAAAGCCCCCGTCCTCCCGGTTGGTCAGAGGAACGTCGGTTGCGTACAACAAGCTGCGGTCGGTCCCAGGATCCGGAGCTCGTCTATTTCCTCGACCGGGTCCGGTGTCTGCACTCCGCCGACCACTCCGGATCAGTTTGCGTCGCCGATCCCCCGCTCGTCAGTGAATCCGTTCTTCAACGGCGATCGTTCGGGCAATTACGAGAAGCCTCAGCAAGAGGTTCGGCTCTTCTCCCGGCGATCCGACTACTCGGTGTTCAACTGTCTGCCGAGACACAAAATCAATTCGTACAACATCAAAATGGAGGATGACGATCGCAGCGACGACATCCGCACATTCATACTGACCACGCTCGCCCAGCATCGCACGACTCGTATTCCATGCTGTGTCTGCCATAACTCGATGAACATCTTCGACCGATATCCGCTCTTAGACGGCACCCTGTTTCTGTCCCCGCGCCAGCACTCGCCTGGATCCGTGACGATCCCATCGAGCAACCGCACTCAGTACTTGAACGCGGTTTGCATGCGCTGCCTCGAAGACGATTGGCAGAATCTGCGCTGCGTGGCCTGCCGCACCAAATGGACCGGAGGACACCTGATTATTGGAACGCTTTATTCGTACGACATATTCGCCGCTCAGCCCTGCTGCGAGGAACGACTCCGTTGCAATCGCTGCCGAAAGCTCGTCATTCAACCGAACCAGCGTGAGCGCTACTTCTTCAGCGATTACTCGCACAGCATAGCGTGCCCTTCCTGTAAGTCAATCGACTATCACTTTGTGAAGCCGCTCAACGTCTACGCTTGTGACTAGACATTTTGTCCAATTTTTAGTTCTAATTCAAATATTATCAGAACCATTATTATGTCCAGTATTATGAGCATCACGAATATCTATATCCACCCCCTTCCTAAATCTCTACCTGTCCACTCCCAAATATCACTCAGAACCCGGTGAAGGGATGCGCAACAGTCGCAGAGAGTTCGCTGCTCGCATTGAGCGAGTCGGCTAATACGGGTCGAAACGAGACCCCTAGGGGACTGTCCCCCGATCAGGAGCGAGAGTTTCTGAGAGCGACGGAAGGAACTTCCACCGTGCTCACTACTAGATCCGGTGCCGAACGACATGCGGAAACTTACTCTACCCAATATGATATTCCCCAACTTTAATATGCGATAACTATCTTTGATAACTATCACTTCGATTGAATCACAGTACCGCGGAAGACTTTTATGATGATGATGAGGAATACGATTATTATCAATATATTATGCGAATTGATATTATGCGATATAGGATCTTCACCTTGACCTGCGGTTCCGCTGATTTGGGCGGAAGCCGCCGAACACTATCGCCAGCGACACCTCCGAACATGATGTCGAGTGTGCCTGCGTATGAGTCCGCCTAAAAGCGCTCCAGTGCATTGTGTTTTTAGTCAGATCTTTCGAGGCTGAAGCCATCCGTCGGACTATTCGGCCAGCCAGCCAGCAAGCAACCAATCCTTCCCACAAGCCCACGCGTGCGATCATGCGTGCGCGTCAATCGCACTCGCCGCCGTCAGCCGTATCAAATACGGCCGAGCGTACGGAATGGATTCAGGAGATGCAAGGTGCGCCCGAGTTGGACGCGCGCTGGTCTGTCGCTGCCCCCAGCCCGCGGTTATTCACGCTGACGGGCAGCCAGGCAGACGAAGAGTCAGTCAGTCGATCATACTGCAATCAAATGACTCAGTCCACCATAGCTCTTGACCCCAATCCTAATAGTAAAAAAGTGTGTTTCGTCCGGAACCAAGTCTGAGTCGATACGGCACCGAGCCTCGCTGGACGTTTCTTCAAAAGAAGCGTTCCGGTCAGACCTCGAATTCTGGCCCCGGCGCCCTTGGTGCCGTAACCCCGCTTCATTCTCCCTGAGATCGCCGGCGAGCGAATGGGCCCGGTGGGTGAGTTAGTGTGCGGGAAGATGTCAGTGTATCCAGCCGCTTCGATCTGGTTGTATACGGATGGATCCATCGCTCGGATTCTGATTGTGAGCCACCATGCCAAAGGCAGTTCCAACCTATGACGATTCGATCAAGTGAGATGACCACCCACTCCACCGGAGCTCGTTCACATCGTCCGAGTCTTCCTCCGAAGGCATCGCTTCGAGCACACAGTTCCAGTGACTCCATGGGGCTCTGTAAAGTCCCTTTGTCGATTCGGGATCCCAGTTTCGCCGAACGACGACTTTTTTCGGCTTTCCAAATTGCTCCGCCCCGCCGTCCGTGTCCCTTGCTTCTGAATCAGGTCATTCAGAAAAGGGACCGACAGCTATTCTGGACTTGGAGTGTCTAAGTCGATTGCACGAATCCCACGAGTGCGTGAGCAAAGTGCGCAAATTCTTCAGAGAGCATCTGGGAACAGTGAAAGAGAAATATGTGGAAGCTCGACACACATTGGTCCTTTCGGCGGGGTGGTTCGACTTTCGAGGAAAATCCATTGCCGCGGTGCATTTCGATGCCACCTCGAGGAATGACGTTTATTCAGCTGAGTTGAGTATTCTCCAGATGACGCGAATTCTTTGCTCCGAGGACGGGCTGGTTACTGGAAACTCGATGGCACGTGAATCACAGCACGACATGCGAAAAGCAAGTTATTTTTCGAGCTCTGGTGGAGATCTGGGCCTCAGGTCGAACAGCTAGAAAGTTCAGAGAATGTGGTGGACCTTTTCCAGAGCGGCGGGAACTTATTTCCCCTCTGCTCAGAGGAAAGCCTCGCAGTGCTCGATTGTGCCGAACCAATGCCTTCCAGTTCTCGTTCACCACGTTCTCATTTTCGCTGATCTCTATCATCCACCTTGGAGAAATCACAGGGATTCTACGCGAGCTCTTTCGATGGCGGAGGGTAGCTCTCATGAAGTTGTGAATTCGTCATCTTGTGAGTCGATTAGTTTTATCTGCGTGTTGCAAACAATACGACCGACGAGGACCTCTAAAAAACTGTCTTGCCGTCGAGCGTGTCAGACTGGAGAATGGGTCTGGCTGCGCGTGGGACAGTTTTCGGAAATCTGGAGGAAGACATAGGCAGAGATTGTGATGAAAACACACATGGAAAAACACGTCAATTTCGAAAAGTGAGATAAGGTTCCGATGTGCTTGAGATGCAACTTGAGGGCATTATTGATTTTCCAAGTGAAAGGAACGAAGAGAGTTATTGAAGTCGTTTCATCAGCCCGTCTGTTCCCGTCGAGGGAGGGGTATCCGCATGTTCAGATCGGAAATACTCGGGTGTTCAACCGTGTCGCATTTGACAGCGCTCATGATCGCCGACGATTGCGTCACCAACACAAGATTTGATTAGTTCAGAAAGGAAGCAGATATGGCGGAACCGAGTCGTCCGGAAAAACGTGCCGTGCTCGCACTAACCGAGCCCAGAAGTATGCTGACACCCACGAGTCTATAGGTTTATAATGATTTCATTTTGATTCGAGGTTATATCTTCATTATAGTTTGCCGCATATCGAACGCTTTGTATAAACGCTGTCCGACGGACATTGTTCATAGTAGAAGAGAGAGCCGTACGTCCGGAGTGGGAACGAGGCGCGATGTCGCGGAACCGCGTTTCAATGATCGTCTAAATATCCCGTTCGGAGACTGCAATGCTTTTCCGCTTGCCGCTCACTACGGAGCGAGTGTCATCGCCGAGGAACTATTTTTTCTAGAAACAAAAATGAAAAAATCCCACCAGAACAAGGCTGTTTAGCCGCACGCACTGCGTCGATGATATCTATTTTTGAGAAGTGGCGTCCCGTGAATTTCTACCAGGAGCTTTCAGAACTTGTTCATCGGAACGAGGCTCGAGGAACAGCATCTGAGATGAGGAGCTCAAAGATCGGAGCTCCTACAATCTATTTTGATCGATGAGGATTGAGTGATTGAGTCCCAACGGATAGAATGTGTTCGTCGCTCGGAAGGTTTTCCGAGAGCCCACGAACATAAATCAAGCCAAAAGACCGAAAGTGAGTCCTACGTGCAAATGTTTCAGTATCGCAATACAGAGCGGAGATTCAACTCTCTGGCCCCTCAGAAAGCAGAGTTCGAGCAAAGAGTGAGTGTGCGAGCGCAATCACGACGACATTTCCGAACGCTCGAGGGACGAGAGAATTCCTTTCACGAGATACTCAAGTGCAGTGCTGATCGCGAATTAAACAGAGTTGTCGAGCTGGTCCTTGACTTGCGTGCCTCTGTTGAAAAGGTTCGTTCGAGTAACAAAATCGGGAGGGAGCGACTGGACGAGAAGGGACGAGCGAGCAATTAGAACGCTTCATGTGATTCGTTGTGATCGATTCGAGTCGGGAAAACTCACCAAGTTACTCGCACGAGCCACCGCGGCCGGGACGCCCTCTGGTGCGGTTGTGCAAAATCTCTATACAGTACTAGTTGAACTAGATCAAGCCGCAGCTTGGAAACAGATATAGCAGATAGAGTCAGTCGATCCACCACACGGTTAGTCGGTCGGATGGAAGCAGGACGACTCTCGGCTACGTAGTGCGACCACAGAACAACCCGGTGAACTCTGGCAGTCAAATGGAACAAGGCTCCGACGATTGGTTTCCCGTACTGACGTTCCACATGATTCTTTCGATTCGCGATGAATCTAGATTCAGTCTCCCAACCTGGAAATCATATCAGAAACCCAAAACCAGTCGTCAGCGAGACAGTTCTCTTGATCGATGGAGCTCGAAAGGTTCAAAACCCCGGTCGTGACTGAAGGAGATCGTTGGCGGAGGCCTCTGACTTCACTCTTCGTTTGGGAATCCCGGACGCCGGCTCTCTTGAAACGGAACTAACACTCGACTCGAGATCCGTTAGAAAAAAAAACATCGGTTTCCCTGTTACCCATGCAGTTGGAAGCGTGCCGAACATGGCACAACGCCATCGCGATGTGCTCTACGGCGTCGACCCGGGTCTATAAACCTTAACTAATAAAAGTAAAAAAAAGATAACGTAGCGAGGTAGTTGACAAGAAAAAAAAGGAAAAAAACACGTGCGAAAAGAGTCACCGCAAGACAGTTGCTTGGTGCGTTCTCTAAAAAGCTAACACGGGTATTTTGTGTTTGTACGTTCGTAGCTCTGTAGCCTGCTCTTTTTAGTTTGCTTGCTGTACTGTAAACTCGCCAACAGCCGAAAGCAGACGGTTGTTTATCCTTTGTTCATAGATGATCTCGTTCCAATACGCAGACATGGTACAGTGAAGATATGAGGAATCTCGACTCGATGCAAACTATCGATCTATGTTCCGACTCTTCCCCTAGAAAACCCGAGAGCTTCTCAGCGCTCCTGGGAGAAGGCCTCAGCGCGGTTGGCCATGATCATTTGCTACGTGGCCACTCTGCTTCCGTGGTCGGAAACGGTCCATAGTCTCCTTTCTGAGACTCCCCTGGACGCAACGCTTGAGAAGTGCGATCTTTCCGTTCAATTTACGACTAGAGGTTCGTCGGTCAACTTCTGGAGCTCCATGGTGGTGTGGGAGCTGAGATTTGTATCTGACTCGGTTTCGTTCGTATGCCCAGCCGGTCAAACGGACAGACGACTTTCGGAGACTACAAACATGGGAGAAAAACGTGACGCTTGCATTCTGGTTGGAAACGACTTAGGCTCCGGGATCCTGGGGCACATACGCCTCCATTTTCTCTTTCGCTTCCTTCCCTGCCTTTGAGTGCGTGCGTGAGTGAGTGAGTGAGTACGAGTGTGCGCTTGCCTTCGTTTGTGTGCAGTTCGGAGGCCAATCGTGAATAGCGGGCCTGGTGGACTTGCCCGGAGCGCAACTTACTCTGACCCTTGGTTGTGTAGCTTAAGTTGGAGTGTCAGGCGATGCTAATGATTCTCTTGACTGACTGATCATCTGCGAAACTTTCAACTGGTCTCAGAAAACAGAAAAACAATCAGCATACGAAGCGCAGCCCTAGGTAGATGAATCGAATGGTGAGTGTCATGATCTGACAATTGGGGGTTCCATGCGACGATCGGTTTCTCGCCTCTTTGCTTGGCTTGGATCGATTTGTTTCGGGCATTTCAAACACCAATATTTTGAGCTCTCCCACTCTCACGTAGGCATTAGGCCGCTTGCTTAAGCATCATTCTGTAGAAGCGTGCTTTCAGATTCTAGAAACGACTCCGAGAAGTTCGATGATGACGGAAACACATCTATCGCAGCGGTAGCCGAAGCGACCCCTCGCTCCGGAACTTGCTCTTTGCTTCGTGGCAAATGAGAATACCCTTAATGCTTTCAAACTAGATGGAACCGTCAGGCATGAATCGTTCCTCGTCCACGACGGCAATGAACTGATTGCCGATGTCCACTTTGGAACCGACTACTAACTGCTACTACTGATTCTCCGACTACTCCCGCTGCTCCCACTTGTGGTGGTTGTGAGCAAAAGTCTAGGGCAACCTCCCGTACCTCGGACCTCACATCTTCGTCTGATCCTTTCCGAGAGCCCGTTCTATGCCCCTTTTCCTCTGTTTTTCGTGGTGCCAACGAGTTTCTGTTTGGTGGATCCAAAACTCCCCCAGCTCTTCCGACGTGGGCCAACTGATGCCAAACGACACAAGTGGAGAATCGAAGCTGTCAGATCGGCGGGCGAGTTCGAATTTGGAACCGGAAGCCGTTGAGCGTCATACTGCAGATCGCTTGGCAAAATCTGCTCTGCATCCGATTCTGGCTCGATGAAAGTGAAATTCCTCCACCAGGTCGAATGTCGAACTCAGTCATTCAAGAGAGTGAGTGAGAACTTGAACTCATTATCGAAGGACGCGGAGCAACAATTATTTAGGCATTTCGTTTTAAGACTATTTCCGACCCCTCGATACGAGCTGCTTTGGATCGTTTGAACTTGCATAGGTCCCTGTCAGAACGAGCGAGAGAAAGTGGAAAACGAAAAAGTGTAGTTTCGGCGGCAGAGGCTCCAATCAAGTCTGAAGCTATACAGAAGATATGTCGACAGTAATCGTGTGTCGATGAGGGAGGGTGCTGTAAATGTTGCTATATATTTACAATATTTTCAAAAGTTGATGGACTCGCTGTGACACTACGCGCTGACTGAGGTGACACAGAGGCGGTCAGGAGCTACGTCAGCGATCAGAAGTGCGAAAGACTTTCTGTAGGCATTGAGTAGAGGGCCAATGACAGTATTAGGGGAATTAAACGTTGTATCTCGATCGTCAGCGGCCCTTTGCTCATCGGCGATTTCGTTTCGAGGTGAGATTCCTTGGGTCTCTCCGCGCTGATCACCCAAAATAACGCGATTGTCAAGGCCGTGTCCTTCGCTGACGGGACTATCACTGTCCAGAAGTAATTCCTCGATTGAGTTTTTCCGTCAACGCAGGTCCGTGCCGCTCGAGCGGGGATGAACTACATAGGCGATCCGACTAAGTGAACGAATACAAAAAGTCTCATGAGGAAGAATATGAAAACGAGATGATGAGGTGTGATGAAATGCAAGGCAAGACAACCCTGATACCTAAGCCCCACTTTTGAAAACTAGATGAAATTTGTTTGAAGCGTTTGGCGGCTGTCTGAAGTCGCGACCAGACGCCTCCGAATTGCGATAGTTTGCAGTGAGTGACCACCTTGATAAATCATATTTATGAGCTAACATGAAACTCCCCAATGGTTTCTTGTTATTTAATTATTGAAAATAACTATGGAAGAAACGAGAGACAAAGAGCGAGATAAGCAGACAGCGACAGGAAGGAAAATCATGTGAGAGATTTATCAACGATTGAACTGATTTCGATGCTGTGGAGAAAATGTTGAACGATCCGACGTGTCACCAACAGACAAGAAAACCAAATGTACCGATTGGATCATCATCCGCATGGTCATCCCTTCATCGAAGATTATCATTGAAAAATTTAGCGATATTAATGAAATGGAATAAATGTTCAAATATTAAAAAAATCTGAATTAGTATTTTCCATCTTCTACCTGAAGACACCCTTGCATGGAACTTATTTGAGCCTGCTAGGATAGTTTCGGAAATCAATCCCTAGCATGGGGACGGGACGCTGAGAGAGGAGCCACTTACCATCACGCTCGTTCATAAGGGGAATTTCTCTGATCTCAGTGGTTAAGAGTTCACCACAAGGCAAGTACCAAAGTGACCGCAATACGTCAAGGAACTTGAAGCTAGGAGAAACCTATACGAGGCGCGGTCTTGTTCATCGCATGACGGGGACCTCGTTCTTCCCTAATCAAGTCGCATACTAGTAGATGCTCATCTGATCATCATTCCGGCTACATCGGAGTCCCCGATACTGAGAAACTTGGTTGAATATCCTTTCCGGTGCTTCATCATCCTCTGAACATTTTCCTCGCGCCTCTGGGTATAATAAGAAATGTCGTTCATACATAGCACCGATCTCTGTCGCTTAGTTTTCTTCATGTCATCAGATATCGGGGATGGATGCTTGCTAATCGGTCACGAGTCTCGACACGAACCACGTTCCTCCTCCGGATGGGCTTCCTTACAGGCATTCCTCAAAATTATGATACTGCCACAAAAAGCTATGATATACGATAGCTTTGAAGACTCACTTGGCTCGCGTGCCATGCTTCGGCCGGTGAACGCGACGTCAAGCCAGCAGGAGTATAGGTATATTATTTTGTCCGTTCTTCAGCCATTCGTTGCTCGTTCGATCCAGAAATTCGTTTGAAACATATGCTCCAGTTGTCATCGAGCCTCGAATAATCCAGATGGTCCATCAACGTTGTATCACAAACGTTCTTGAGAACACTGGAGATGATTCGCTTATGCGTAGTCAGTTCGAGCACGAACCGGGACATATGGATCTCATACGTAAAGCCGGTTTCTCCGGGACGGCTGAACTCTCTCCTTCGACCTGTGACTGGATACCCTGAGTGACCAACGGCCTCATGATAATTCACGGAGATTCTTTCCCATTCTCGCTAGCAGCTGGACAATCCTCGCGTTTTCGTTCCGAGAGGGCCCGATCATCCGAAACGTTGGGAATCCAGTGTCCTCATTGGAGCGAGTAGTATGATAAACGGCTCCGACCGATGATTCTTGGTCTGGAGCCCCTGAAGTTAGTTCTGTGCTCCCGAACTCGGACCAGCCATCACCGAGTGGAAACGCAAGCCCGGTGCATGAGAACCCGATGCTCTCGAACTTTCTCGGGCAGGTGGGCATCCGATTCCGTGGCGGTGTGTGACAATTGAGGGTTCCTGCAAGGTCCCGTGAGCCGATGTGCAGGTAAAAGCAGATAGAGCTTTGTTCGCTCGCTGTCTGATGTGTAATTTGCAGCAACCACCGGTTTCGGAGGGACGAGCTTTCCGGACGTGGTACGAGCTGACGGATCTCCCAGGATCTCATCGAAACCGTTTTGAGTAGCGGAAATTCCTCAGGTTGTAGGCAAAAGCGCCCCCGAACATGAAATCCTCTTCCACTGCGGTAAGGTCCAAACTGGAAGTCGATTCCAAGAGTAATTCCGTGGCCCGTGGGAGCTCGGCTGAGGAACAGCAGAGTGTTATTGGTCGTTTGATATGGCAAGCGATAGCGTAACCGAATGCATTCATTCTTCAGAATGGAGTGACTCTCGATGGTTTAATCGACGGTTGAACTTTCCGAACAGCAACGCGGCGGACGGGAGGGGAGCTGTCGAATCACACGCACACATGTCTCCAGACGATGATAAGTTACAGAAAGAGCAACTCTCAACGCGGTGGCATTTTAATAATTGGTATCCTGCGGCCGTGATCAGGTCGACTGACGACGGAGATCTCTCGTCAAGAAAAGGTAAACAATATGAGCTGCGAGCGAGCCAACGGAAGAGACCTCGCTGCCGAGCCGGAGCCGCTCATCCTTCCATCCACCCATAGAGTCATTCGATCTTGCATTTATTCATCAATCTCACCTTTACTTCTCTTTTGCGCTCTGTGAGCGTCCGATCCGTCCATTCATCCCACGGTGGAGCCGTTCCTCGGATTAGATTCGAGCTGAGACGCCTAAAAACAGTGGGAATCCACACTTTGACAGTTTCGTGAACGGCGATGCAAACCATCGCAGCAATCCACTTGTGCGATCGCTACAACGAAACTCAGAAGTGGCTGCTCCAGAGAAATCAGAAGTTGATGCCGCGGCATCATCGGCGCTCAGACGAACATTTCCATATAAGCTGGAAAGAGACACGAGCTGGTTATCTTCTTGAATGAATACCAGAAGGGATCGGTCGATTTTCACCCGAGGCAGCGATTCGTACGGGAGCAGGCACTGCTGCCGTCACCCCTGCTTAGTGGCGTAGTTCGACACATTCATGAATCAAGACGCTTTCATAACCTGCATGGAGTTCGAACGCGTTGTTAACAATGAGCCGGTAGGATTACCGGCGAAACTCGGCAGCATCATAATTGGTCAAGTATTTCTAGATGTAAGGCATCCCCATTTCGGATGTTTCAACCGCCGATACATCAAAGCGGAAAACATCATGATTGTTCCTGGATGCCGCATGCAACTCGCCGATTTCGACACGTGCAAAGTTTCTCCCGGTGATTATTCCACAGTGGCCATGCCGACTTCCGAGGAGAAAACAGGAAAGGAGTTCCCTGGCGCTGATCTCGCCGGCTCAGTGCCGTACACGGCTCCGGTCATGAAAACCAGACTCGGTCGTGCATTGGACTGGTGGGCGGTCGGCGTCACCACCTATCACACATCAACAGGTCATCTCCCTGTCATCCAAAGGATACACAGAAGCAGGAGCCCAACATGACATCATGATTCCGTCATACATGAGGCCGGCTACAAGAGTCTGGTCAATGCTGTAGTTCAAGGCGGACTGCCTGAATCCGGATCCATGCTCCAGGCTTTGCTCAGAGCACTACTCACATTTCCAGACGCATCAGTATTTCAGAGGTCTGGATTTCCGGTGGCCTGAAACTGAACCATTCTTGGGAAAATTCCCTCTGATAGAGGTCCTCATGAGAAAGCGCCCTGCCAACGACCACAAGCATTCGTCAGCTGGAGCGCACGCGCGTCGGTCTCGGTTGTTCTCTTCAATGACGTTCCTGGAGTCCTTGAGTTCGCAGAACTGTTATCATCACTCGTAGCCCAGCTTCATAAACTATCTCCGATTCATCGACAATGGACACACGCATGTTGCAATGGACATCGAACACGAGGGCCTCGAAGTGACCGACGATGAAACGGCGCCGTACGTTTTTGAGAACTTCCTGAGAGATGCCGAGGAGAATAGTCAGGAACTGTGCGAACACGCCAGTACCGGGACGATAACTTGCAGTGGTACTCAGTACAATTCTCAAAATCAAAGACATCATGAAGAGACTCCGGAGTATCGCCAATAACTGCCCGGAACTCACTTTTAGGACTCGGCTCTATAATACAGAGTGTCGATTCACAAACTACACGCGTATTCTCCTCCTCATTCCGCTCCCCAGCCGCAAGTTCTTGCTGGCTCGCGTTCGAGCATTGTTCTCTCTCGGGGAAGGACTCGGAGCAATTTGGGCTCGGTTACTGATCTGTGATCCGATACGAATCAGCCGCGGCACTTTTAGAACAACATTTTAGTTTCCAGTCCCATCGGACATGGGTTGGGGTAATGGAGAGATGGCGACTGAATCCCGAGCTCTAGGATAGGATATCTTCTTCCCGTCAGACAGACAGTCGATTCCAGTGGTTACGGTGATATCGGATCCGAGGCTTTCAATTTTGCGTCTTTTCTTCTCTTGAGTACTTTCTCGGAGCGGCTCCTATGCCCGATCGCTTCACGTGGAGCCGTGTCCGGGGGAGAATCAGACGAGAAACAAGGGACTCATCGTATTTCCGCGTACGCCGTTTGGGAGGCGCAACTGCGGACTGTTACTGCAGTCGCATGACTGGAAATTCATGGAGCGGCGCTAATTGCGGTCACGAGTGGCGGCTGAAAATGAATTTTCTGCAACGATTACGTCGTTGAGAACGCGCCGCCGATCGCCAGAAGCATAACAATGTTATATTTGTAAACGCGTTGCTATCGACGGTCAGGATGACGTTCTAGGCAGAAAGGCATTCACCTCTCGGCGGTCGAACACTCTTTCGGGTCCAGGAAACCTACCGGCTTACGCGGAAACGTCTGTTCACACACTGGCAAGCTCGCTCACTCACTGGTGCGAGGCCATCGCGTATTCGATACAACACCGTTATGATTTGCGACTCGTTGCAGCTGGAAATAGTTAGTCCGGTCTCCGAAAGCAGGCGACATTACGCGTCCTCGAAGATTCCCAGGATATCCACGGCCCTCTTCTCCAGCGGAAACCGAGTAAACTTGTCCTCGCGTCAGGCTCTCCGAGAGCCGATACTTGAAAGATGAGTACACAAACAGCAAATCTTGGCGTCCCAGGAGGTCGTTCAACTGCTGGTCGTTGGCGGCAGTGGTAGCGACCTAGGATCGTCTGGCTGGCCTTCTAGAAAGGCTTCTTTGGGTCGAGAGTAGATCGAGTCCGTGCTCACTGCCGCTTCGGCTGGCTGTCGCTTGCAGGTCGGGCGAGATTCACCCGAGCTTCGATTGAATTCAGGGCTCAGCCTCGATATCGCTCACGATCTTGAGCAGCGATGAGCTCATTCGAGATCGGGCCTTGACAGCTAACGCTAGGTTGGTTGTTTCTCGGAAGTCACTAAGTAACAGTGCCCTAGCTGTTGCAAATGGTTGCAATAATCGTGATTTAACTGAATATTCCTGACAGCGAGGTGGCCCGCCGAGTCGATGAGCTTGGATGCAGCAAGAGAAGGGGACACGATGAACAGGGACCGACGCCTAGAAGGTTCCAAATGCTTATCGAGAATCAGTGTCTGTCTCGGCCGGCTCGCGAGGCAAGCCGTTCCTCTGCCTCGGAAACAAAGAACGACTCCGGCCGTGTCGGATTCGACTGAATCCTCCCACGTCAGCCTGAACGGACATTTAATTAGCGGCAACTCGTTCTGGCCGATCGGCCGATCGGTCGGTCGGTCGGTCGGCGGACAAGCAGGCAAACAAGCGAGTTGTGCAGGCAAGCCAGATAGCAGCCTCGGTCGGCCACAGTGATCACGCGTAAACGTGATTGGCAACGCGCTGAAACTATTGCGTAAATGGTGCGAAGCCTCTATTATTCCAGCTTGGTGTATTCCCCCGCCTCGTTCGCTCACTCGCGCCATCCATCGCTCAGTCAGCGTAACAGCTCTGAGTAGCAGTCGTGCAGCAGCGCGCTGAGCTGAGCGGCCAGACACCTCAGAGCTCGAGTGACGCGGCCATTGAAGCTGCCGACGGACAGCTCGCGACCATATAATTAGAGCAAATATTCAATCGAAAGCGTCAACAGATTTGACGGACAGACCGAGGGTAGGAGGGGAAACGTGGCCGACAGGTTCCGGAAGCTGACCCAAGAGGCTCTCGTCCACTGGGAACAGAGACAAAACGCTGCGGTAGCGATTTGTTTCCATCATATTGGCCCTGCGTCGATACGGATGACGCTACTCAAAACTGCTGGCTGATCAACGATGCAGCGCAGGGAGATGATATCCATCCTTGATTCAGAGTATCCCGGCTTTCCCACTCTCCCAGCCAGAACAGCTCCGGGACACAGCCCGACTCAGACTTCGATTCCCGCGCGGAACTCAGCCCTCGCAAAGACAACCGGAATCGCCACAAAAAACGCACGATTTCCAAATCGCCGCGGAGGCCTCATCACCTGAGCCCCCGGGCTGGTTCTTGGCGCCGACGGCGCTGAGCTTCTGACGGAGCGGACATGATTTACATCTGAATGCGGCCGAGCGGCGATCGGATGCTCGGCTCCAGTGAAAAACTTGGATCCTTTACCTGAGGATTCTCGGAAATACCCAGCGCTGTTCCTCCTGATGTTTGACCGCAGTGAGCCCGTCGTGAAGTATCGAACCACCGTCCCTTAAAAAGCTGAGTTTTTCAATGGCTCACACGACGTGAAGATACCTGATGGCCCGAAGTAGGTTTCACGCTCAAGCGTCCGGGAAGGTCGGAAGTCACTCGACGCAGTTTATTGTGACTGTTGGCCATACAAACGTCTGCGACAATCACAGCTTCGAGTTCGAGAACCTTTCCCGTTAGAGATCTGCGTCGTTGGAACGATAGCGTCTCCTGCCGTTCGCGGAGCCCCGACTTGAATTCTCCTCCCAATCCGCTTGGTCTTCTCCGGTGTGAATACTCTCTCAGTTTCTGCTATGACCACAACAAGGGACATGACGATTGCTAAGACAGCCGGTCGTACACATCTCTGTTGACCCACAACCGTTGGGAGTCGAGTTTGCAGATGAATATTCAATTATTTGACTGCAACCGAAACTTAGTCCGCCGGGCAGAGTGACCGCCGACGGAGCACGCATGTCAGCTTTTCATGACTCCAGGCTTTTTGTCGGTGGGTTGACTTCGCGGACAGCATTCAATCATGCTCAGTCAGCCATCGAGCCGTGATGACAGCACTGTTGATTTTTCTTCCAGATCAAGGAAGGTGGCCAACCGGTGGAAGTGCGTGTGGCCTGCGATCGGGGAGCCGCAAGTCCTCAACGTTTTCAGTCGTTGAGGATCAGTTGATTCGAAATGCTACAGTCAGCTCTATAGGGGGCAAATAAAACCAAGAGAACACGGGCTAGTCCGATGCCATTTCCAATCAGTTTATCGCGCGGTGTTATCAATCATGCCGAGCTGACCGTTTATGAAGTGTTGATGGATTCAGTCATCCGCGACCCACTCAGCCATTTAGAATCGTGTGAATCGATGTATTCAACGCGAAGATCAATGAGAACGGCAATCCGAGCATGGGCGTCTATCTCAGAGATGACGTCGTTAGAAAATGAGGTCATTCTCCTCGAACGGCGAGCTCGAATGGCCGGCCTTGTGAAGCCGACACCTCCTCGAAGAACGCCTGCCCGCCCACTCGCTCGTCCGTCCGTCCGTCCGCCGGCATACTGGCAACGGATGCACACACATCTCTGTATCGGCGATTTCCAGGAACGCTGCTGAACAATAGTTCGCTCGAATCAAACCAACTCGATGCAAGTCGCCGCCGCTGAAATGTTCCCACGCTCGCACTCGAAGCGAGAACACGACGTTCCAGCGAGCCGGTGGAGGGAGCTCGTTGCAAACGTTGATTTGACCGACAGATAGAAACACCACGACCTTGTACTTGTTGAATATCACTTTTACTCCTCGTTGTCGTTCACGCGGAGACGTTTTCCGGCCGCGGAGGAAGTCCTCCGCCGATATGATGTATAGCTGTCCTCGAAAGGGGAACAACTGGGCAGATGCCGAGGGTTAACCAGCTGCTTCTCCTCGATGACCACGTAACGTCGTCCCCTTTCATCTGAGAGCCAGGAGGAGAACGTGATCCTCGATCTTCATCAGCTAATGCCCAGACCCCGCCTGTATCAACCGTGTCGGGGTGCACCACCGGCGTCGGTTTCCCTCGCGATACCAGCACAGTGTTCCTCCTCATTTGCAGTTCATCGCGAGTACAATATGAGGATGCCCAAGCCGGAGACGATCCACCTGAACTCACGCATGATCTCCAATGTTTGTCTTTCATAACAGAGTTCCAGATCTCTTACCGTCTATCACAGATCGTTCCGACAATCTAAGTGTCAGCTCTTTTCGGAACATTGCGAAGAACGCGAACGGGAGCGTGAACTGGTGATAGAAGAAGAGCGAGGCTGCGGTGGTGGAGAACGTCGGACGACGCTGACAAGGCCGGCTGCAATGAAATACAATGGAACCGATCCGATTCCAGCGTACGAGGAATGCGCTGAGATTGTGAATCAGACACATCGGTGTGTAGCCCCGGTGCCGATGAACCCGGGTGTTTATTCATAACTTGTCATGTTGACATAGCATGCCTCGTCTTGTATGTCTCCTGCATGTGTAGCGTGTTTAGTGTTCCAATGAGTCAGCTCGCCGGTCAGCGATATTGGATCAGATTGCACAGCGCTGTCGCGTTTTGCTGTTTGACAACATTTGACCCGTCCACCTCGACGGGATCTAGTTCAAAACTGCTGTCAGCGCGAATCAGAGGATCCGCAACAGGCCAATCTCATTCATTACCCTCGTCGGCAAGATATTGCGTCACCGTTTTCGAAAGAGCAAGAAATGGAGCACGCTTTCCTTCGGAAATCGCTCTCTCGCTCACACTCTGGAGCATCCTCAAGAACGATCGTTCTGTTTCTTCGTTACTTTGTTTCAGGCCGTGCAATTCCGTCTTCCTTGAAACCGTGCAAGGCTCTGTCGTGCCAAGGTTCAATATGGAAAACACTAATTGACACAGAGTCCCGATAATAATCGTGTCTCTGCTCTTCTCCTGTGTCGTCCCAGCTTCCGCTTCGTTATTATTAAACCTGACAGTAATCTGGTTTCTTGTATCATCGGACTGCTCAGCCCGACTAATCCAGCGGGACGCGGAAATCAAGTCTCTCAACGACACTTGCTGCCCCCGCGAGTTCCCAGAATCAGCGTCCAACTCTGTGGCAACACGACCGGCTGATCATAATAAGCTAAACTCGTTAACTTATCTATCGATTCTTCATTCTCGTAGAGAATGTTTACGTTCGCTCAACAGTAATTCGGTTTAACTTTCGTCCAACTTTGTTTTGGGTCAACAAAGCGGACCTGGGCCGCTCCAGTTAACGAGTAAACAGGGCTTTGTCCCTCCGTGAAGTGAGTCCCACATGAGTCGTTGCGCCCGAGCTTCCTCGCGAACTTAGCGTCGATTATACATCAGCCCCGCAAGAAGACTGCTCGAAAAACGAGCGCTCAATCGTTCCTTCGCAGTGGTTGCTTGTGATTACTGCATGGTTCTCCACTCACAAGCTCGCATCGATGACAGCTCTGTCCAGGCGATGCTATGGCGCACCTGAGCCCGATTTGGTGCTGACGGTGCCCAACGGCAGACTCGTTCGGCCATGTCTACATGGAGTTGATAACGTCTGCTGGATTATGTGCCGTTGGCAGATGCACGCTTCGGAAAAGAACGTCGGACGACGCCAACCTCTGTCATACAGATATTCTTTTGGGGCGCATCATCGAATGGGCCGTCGAAGCCAAAGCCCATTTCGGCAAATTTCAGATGGGCAGCACATGTCGAAAAGAACGTTCACTTCTAGAGACAGGATCGGAGACACCATTGCGGATTCGAAACCGATCACGGGAATGGAACGGAGAGTCAACGGGGAGGGAAAATTCGAAGCCTCTGTAACCGGTTAATAGCCGCCTGGAGATGGCTCGTGAGAATTCGGTCTTGCCCACGCGCAGTGGAGCAACGAATACTCAGATATATTCACCACAGAAGGAGAAGAAATCGAGCTTTGTTCGTCAAGCGCCCGGACATTGAATCACTACGGATGGATTCGGCGGTGCTATCCTGAATTCAGGGGAACGACGCCAAACCATTCCAGTTTCACTTGCGATAAAGAGATTCCAGCTTTCAACTAGCAGGTACATGAGGGGTCCCATCGCAGTAGAGTTCTAGCGGCTGAAAGCAAACTCTCTGCGGAACACACGACGGGGACAAAGTTCAATTCGGCTGCTCTCACAGGATCGTCGAGGAGACCACCAGCCATACTTGCTGGATTGTCAGCTTCCAAAAAAGCAGTTTAGTTTGTATGGTGGGAGTGTAAGATCTAATATTTCAGAGAGCGCTTCTTCGGCGGCTCCCTGGTCGAGTGGTTGAATGGTTGGTCGGTTCGTTCGCTAAGTTGCAGGGTCGACCGAGCCGGCCAGGTTACCACCGATGGGGTAACCGGCTCACTTTAGCTCACCTCGAGAAAACCTCTCTCGCCCACTGGAGTGGGCAGAGAGCACTTGACAGATCTGGCTGAAAAATTGCCCCTATCAGCAAACAGACTCACGGCAGCGGACGCCGAGTGAAAGAACGAAGACGGTGGCCTCTACAGGAGACCGGAGAACTCTTTTTCCTGCATCCTGAACACCGGCCAGGATGCTTGCGGATCGATGGACAAGATCGGAATTTAAGATTCGCAGCGTCGAAAGCCGCTCCCCTTGAATACATGTTCCCGAGGAATCGTCCTCCAGAGCCGATATTGATGTCCCCTGGCCAATCCTGCGTCGCTTGAATAGGATATTCAATGCAAGCGTGTGCCTAGCCTGGGACTCGTGCGAAGGATCTCTCCTCGGTAGTTGTCCTACAGCGCTCGGCCCACTACACGACTCCGGAGAAATCATCGCCGCCTTGGCAGTTTCTCCCATTCGGGTCTCATCTATCATAGACCACTGAAGGAAGACTTGATACAAGAAAGTTGCTTTGGCGTTAAGGCGTCGATGTGTGTTCTCTGTCTCTTGTCGTGCGACTCCAGCCGCGACAGCCGAAGCGGGCGGTGGTGGTCGAGTCGCTTGTAAACACGCGTTGACCTTCGACTTGCTCAAGAAAACCGCGCAAAAAAAGACGTCTGACTAGCTGCCACGTCGAAACAAGAGATGCCTCTATTCTCGCTTTCGCTGTTCACTCTGTTCTCCAATCTTCTTGTCCTCTGTGAAAACGGAAGAAATCCTAGCGTCATTCCGGATCACTAAGGCTGAGTCCTCGTCTCCTCTCATCTTCCTTGATCGGATTGAGTGACCACTGCGCGGCAGGCCTCTGTTGTTTCGAGAACCGAACACATGGCGTTGTCGAGCTTGTTGGCGTTGCGGTCGTCGTTGTTGCTCTTCGTGTTGTCGTTGTTGACAATCCACCGCCGCCGGGGCTGTTGCCTCAAATGCGGTGCTCTCAAAGGCTAACACTCGACAAGCGGTAACTTGTTATTTCGTTGAGTGCTTATAGCCAGCAATCGATAGCAAGCTCCTGCTTCCTTCCCCTCCTCGTTCTATCGACCTGCAGAGCTGCTGGGACGAATCTACTCGCTGAAGAATCCTGTCATGATGAACGTCTCGACTCGAAATCAGGCTCGGTCCTTTCCAGGGGAGCGGCCATGGGGGCCCACGTCCCCGCCAGACCACTGAATTCCGCGCAATCGAGAACCATAGCCTGCACATCGGTGCAAATCCCAGCTCACCATTCCTACAGGACGGTGAAGTGAGGCTTGCTTTGAAAACGTCTCCGATGCAGAAACATCCAGATTCTCTCTATTCGCAGCTTGGTCGTGATGAGATTAGTTGATTTTCAGCGTGAGGATTGAATTCTTCTCGGAACACGGACCGGGCGCTAGCGATCGATCGATTGGACAAGGTTGTGGGGAGATTCGTTTCAATGAAAGCAATCCGTCAAAAATACCGCTGAATGCAACGTGCTGCCATTTCGTCGCTCCGATGTCAGTGGTCGAGACTGCGTGACTGGCCACGCTCTCGGATAACGTTCGGTTCAAGGACGACCCATGGCGGCTTCCTCCGATCTTCCTTCCTTTCTCGCTTCCTTCCTTCCTCACTGACCATTTCAGACATTCCATATCACAGTTAGTATTATTCATATGCAAATGCCTTTCGTGTTTACGTCAGGGCACCGTTTGCTATATATAGTTCCAGAACGAACTACACACTCGACTCCGCGCAGAGGGCAACCGCCTGTTTGGAATCGTGGACGGCGGAACTCGATGAAACGCTTGTCCACTGCTGACATGATTCACCACTTTCGAGAGCAGTATCTTGCCCGAGAGGGATCTTATCGAGGGAAAAACTGTGCTTCGTTCGCGTTGCTCTTGCTGCGTCGGGAGCTCTCGTGTGCCCGGAGTGGAGATCAAAAACGGCACGCCAGCGGAGGAATAATCCCTCACTGTCGGGGAGCTCGATTCCTCCATCTTCCGTGATTGAGAATCTTGGAACGAGTTGGTCGTCAGCAGGAGTCTGTGGAACGAGATGGGAGAAATCACGTCGCTAGGAATTGCGAGTTCATGGGAAATAAACATAATGGCAACTTGGATGGAAGGTGGAACATGCGGGCTTGGAGCGCGCGGAACAGACACTGCAATCTATCTGCTGTCTGGATGACGTCCCACGTAGGTATGGCTTGAATGACTGAGTTATGCCGTTGGGAATAAAAATGTCGATGGCCACCTCAATCGACTGAAATGTGCGTCCTCGCTGCTCGATTGGCAGCCGCAGCGCATCAGGTCGCACGCATCCCACAACGACCGAAAACGCACGAATCGGTGGAGTGCCCATGCCAACTGACGATATGCTTCGTGGCGACCCTCCTTGATTCACTGGGAACAGTGCGAGTGCGATTATCTGGAACTCTCTCGGCAGATATCGGATGAAGGGCTCACTCGACTCGAGCTCGAAACACTTCAGCCGACTCATCGGAACCATTGCCAGATTTGGAGAACGCTCGCTGATTCTGTGATTCCCAAAAGAAGCTCCGTCAAAAACCGAATAAAAACTCACAGGAGGCCATAGCCGGTGACCTCAGTGGTATTGATGTTGCCATAGGCCATATCGGTTGTTACGCCCTCACTGCTGTGGCGCTAGCCAGCGTGCCACCGTGTGCCAGCGTGCCAGACAGTCACCGCCGCGGCATTGGTCCAAAGCAGAATTTCAAGGTCGCCATCGAGGATAGCGAGTTCAACGACACTTTGTGCGAGTGAACGCGTGGGCCAGCCGAGATAGGTATTGTGGCCGCAGTTCACACTGAGAATTATCGAATTTTCCCTCTGTGTCTCTTGATATATCTGTGCGCCTGCCGGTCGGTTTGTCCGTCTGTCACTTAGTCCGCCAGAGTCGGTTGCTCGGCCGGACGGCTAGCTGGCTTGCTGTCTGGGTCGCTTGTTGGTTGGACTCGATGCGAGAAGAATGGAGTGGACGTCTGGCAAGACGAGATTGGTAGCATTCGGTGGTCAGCCCGTGGTGGCCGCCGTCATCGTTGATTCTGCCGTTGCTGCTTGGTAAAAACACCCAACAATCATTGATGGACCGAATTCTACTGAGAATCATCATCATCGTCCTGTGACTTGCGAAATTATAGACTTCTGAAAATAGAAGACAGACAACAGCTTTGTGAGCTTTCCCCGATCGACTGCTCAGCCACAAACAACGGCAGCGGCGACGACGACAACAACAACGACAGCGACGACGGCCACGACAAAGACGAAACGTGCTTGTGGCTGTCCGTCTGCATGTTTTTCTGTTCGTCTCTCCGTTTGTTCGATCAACCGTCCGTCGTGTAGTCGGTCTAGTGCCCGGCGTGAAGCGTCTGAGGTTTAGGTCACCACAATGAAAATCAGTTTTTCGCAAGTTTCGAGTCGAGCCTTGGCGATGACTCGCTCGATCAATAGGAGACCTCGCAACGGCTATCAACGTAGTGACCACCGCAGCACTGTTGCGCTGAAGTGCGAGAAGCCCGAGCTTTCAGAAACCAGGTGATAGCTAGCTGATCCAAAGAAAGTGAATAGGCCTATACGCCCGGGCTCTCCACGCGGAGTCGAGTTGACTTCTCGCCTGGGGCCGGAGCGTGTCAGCTCCTCGTAACCTGCACATGGCATTATCAGAAAGAATCAACACTCGAGACGAATCAGAGAAACTCAGCCCATATAAATGAGCCTGTTTGCGGAGCTGACAATGTGACAGCTATTTCGGAAAAGATATCATCGATGAAGAAATTCAAAAAATATGACGATGTTTAGATCGGCAACACCTGGTCCATTCGAGATGCATAACAGACATCTACCTATCGTCATCTTGTCGTTGGGAATGAACTCCCAGATGCCGAATATTCAGCCCATTGTTTTCCCTCCCTGGCTTATTGGAGCAAGTCTAATTGAACTACATTATCGAGAGTGTCCGCCAAGGTGAGCCGATTCGTTTGAATTGCTCCACGCCACTGAAAATCTTCAAAGTTATTCACGCAAAGTTGTCGGAGTCGTGGCTCCCTGAGATCGGGAATCCGTTCATAAGTCACTCAGCGGAGCAGTTTGCGACCCACTCACGGACTTGGAGTGTATTCTAAAGTCGATCCGACACGCTGTGACCTGCGCGGTGGGAGCGCTTATTCAACGATTTCGAGCAAGCCATATTTCGTCCACTTCGTGTACCAAGTGGACGCGCATTCAAGTTCAGGCTCCTTCAATCAGCTGTAGATTTTATTTGATTCAGCTTGTCCGGTCATTCAGCTGTCATTCCGAGGCTGATGACAAGCTCGGTGGCATAAACAACGACCTATTGATAGTTATCGTAATCTGGTTCTTCCCGTGGCTCAAACGGAGCCAGAAGGAGTCTAGTGTGCTTTCCTTCAGCAGGATCGGCCGGAAAGAGCAGATAAGGATTGGCAGTCTCTCTGTTGCTCGAGAGTGACACAAGAAAAAGCATGATTGTGGCAAGAATACGGTAGGCAATAAAGAGACCTTCGCTTCGCCGATATCCTCCACCATTCCAACCCCCGAAAACACTGCGAACAGCGCGACCCTCCCAGACGCCATCACGGGCAGTGGATTTCCCGATGCCTAGAGCGTTTGAGTCATGATCTTCTCAACGAAGTTCTATTTTTTACCTTTTGTGAACTGGAACAACGAGGAAACACGACACGAACGAATCGTGGGACCAGACGACCCCATCTCGATGAATGGCCACCACATTGAGAAATGTTTCGTTGTTACGCAATCAGCGGCGCTTTCCTTGGTTCTCACCAGTATTTGGTGACATTTTCCATCCAGCGGGATGTGATCCCGCGATTTCTAATCCAACTGGTTGACCCGAGAGATCCCGCGATCAGAGTACAGCAGTGAGATGTCTAGTCAACGGTCTCGGTTATCTCCGCGTCTTGGAGCTGTTGAGTGAGTGGGCTCGCCAGGCACGACCGAGATGTGTGAAGCCCCGCGCGCCTGCGAACGTTTCGAGCATTGTGATAAGAAACGGTCCCCTGTTCTCGGGTGTATATCAGAAATGAGTGATTTATCTCGGAAGCTATGGACGGATGAATATCATTGCGCAGGTTTTCATCGTGGGCGTTGGTTACGGCTGTTCACACATGAAAGTCGATACTGGACTGGAAACCTTGATATGACACTTCCGGATGGCATCGATTCACACACCCGCTGCATTGGTTTCGATGAATAGCAGCGGTCTATTCAAATAGTTAGCTCACAATTGACAATGTTGTCGGAAAGCCAAAACAGGTTTTGTTGAATTCATTCAACAGAACACGCTTGCGTGCGTCACTCCCTTGAAAGGTCAAAAGCTTCAAAAAGCAAAATCGAGATTCTAGCGAGCACGGTCCGAAGAATCGATTCCCAACGATGCGGAAACATCGAAATCAAAACCGGAAAACTGCTGAAAGAAAGATCCTGAGCCACTGAGGTCGGAAAAACTGAGGCAGGGTCACAAAGACGACTTTCCTGAGCGTCCCCTCGGCGAGCATCGATTGTCGACGCGGCTCAACGTCGATGATCGATCGACCAGAAGAGATACAAACAGATGTAAGCGATGTATGTACCTCACAAAATGAGCAGCAGCAGTCGCCAATCCAGCGAGGAGTCGCTCAAATACTGTTCACGAGAAATGTCGTCCCAGTGCCGCCAAATGAAGATGGTCGTCTTTGAGCTTTTGCCTGAAATGCAAACTCTTCAGTTCAGAGCTTTGCCGCTGTTGCTTCTTCCCGGGGCTCGCCTGTCTTCTCGCAGAGCTTCAGAAGTCAGTCACGCACTTTCATTCAGCTTAATGATTTTGATTTTTGGCTTCCTCACAAATTATTACGAAACCCAGATTTTGTCAATTCGGGCGACGCGCCCCAAGTTCGGTGCGGACAGCTCCCCGCGAGCTGCTGTTTGATGCGGATGCATCCATGTTTCCGTTGGATCGGTGTGGGAGATCATCCGGAGCGGTAATGAGCACTCGATCGTACGAGATCTCTTCTCTCGGCGAGGGATAACGTCGTCCCAGAGTGCAGGCGTCCGCACAGTTCATTAGACTGGTACCCGAGTTGAATTTGACTTGAAAATTTTTCTGACGAGAGTCGCGCAGACCGGATTTGATCCAGCTCTTGGCTTCCTGGCTTTTCCTTCTTCTGCTGGTGCTCGCGCGCTTGGATCAGATGAAAATCACAGATTGTGAACAGAGGCGCAGTGGCTATACCTAAATTGACGCCGTGGAATTCATCGCCGTTCATTTCTCCCCTTCCTGTCGCTGTGGGCCCTCTCAAGCTCGCCTCGATTTGTCAGAAACAAAACGCCCAACGTCTCAATCTGAGCGCTGAATTCAGGCATTGAGGAAGCTCATTCCGTTTAAGGTCCCCAGCCCTAGTGCGTTCCACCGATTCGGAAGTCAACAGGAAACCCCTACGGGCAACTCAAACATCTCCGAACGAATCGGGACCGAGCACGTGTCCGTTACTCTTTGCGACGGCCTTGCTTTCGGAACGAGAAGCTTTCGGAGGAAGCCCTCTAGTCGTTGAAGTGGGGGAGGTCAATCGGTTGCTCGGCGGCTTGCTTTCTCGGTCTGTCTGACTGAAGGTCTCTGGCCCGTCCTGTCGGTTCATTGATGTCTCGATTTGTGAGTCAGTCCGTGTGTGTGTGTCCGATCGACTGAAGGTTTGTCTCCGTGCTCTTTCCTGGAAGAGTCTTGAACATAAACAACGTCGTCACCATCTCGCATGCTCACGCGGACTGATCGAAGAGCTCGTAGGACGAACGGGAAATTGGCGCCAACACCGTGTCTAGAGATTTCAGGGTCCTACTACGTTCTCACCCAACAAGACGATCGTCGTGGTCGTTGGCGAAATTCGAGGATTCAAATATTTTCCCTGTCGCTCCTCGTCCGCGCGCGTGGACGCCTCGACACCTTTGCCGTAATGGGGACATTCTGGATGGATGGCGTTCCGTATCATGATAATCACTCTCTCTTGAAGCCCGTAGGGACCTCATCTCGCTGTGAACTTGCGGGAAGGTTCTCGTGCAGGCCGTGTTGAGCCGAGAGGTGAACAGCGCTCGATTGACATAAGCCTCGGAATCAGTTTTCGGTGCCAACGTGAGAAGGGTATCAGATCTGTTCGCGGCACATCGGTTTACAACGGGCGTAAACATTGAGGGCCGCTTCGCCTTCTATGTATAGAAAGCTATAGCGATATGCTCGGTGCCATACTTTTGCTGCCGACACTCACGGTGGTTAAGGTGGAAAGCGAGCGTTGGTTTCGTGAATGGCGACGGAAACGGCAACATAATAAAGATGAATCTATATATATATATATATATTCAAGTCAACCGAGCCTCGTTGTATGGAATCCCACTTCTGCTCTTCTGCTCGGAAAACCGCCATCTACACGGATCTGCTACTCAGTTCCGGGCTGTCTCCGGTGAAAATGACTTTCAATGATACGACGCGACAAACTTTTTCCGCCCGGTCTCCTAACCTCGCTCATCTTCCTCTTCGGCGCCAGCACCCTCGCGGTTCCGGACTCGGGTACCCGAACTCCATGCAGAATGACCACTAGATTACAATATCATCCTAGAGAGCTCCACACAAATAGGATGCGTGGTAGTCAGGGAACTTGAATCACACACACGTACGGGGTATTTCATCGCATAGCGCCGGGCATCAGCCACTGGTCTCTCAGATATCACCCTCGCTCGATATCTCAACGTGTTCCCATCTTCGCATCTCTCCGGAGCCATGCGCCTCTTACGAAGGATGCCCTCAACCCATATCTGGCAGAGAATGTGATCTAGCTGTAAGCAGCATCACCAAGCTGAGCTCCCTGATCCGTGGGTTCGCCACTGATCTACGGGAAAACACTCGGACCCATCGCTGGTGGCGTACCCAGGGGAGGTGGCCACCCCCCACCCCCCCTCAGAAACTCTTCGATAATATTTGGAAGGGAGGATTAAATTCCACTCCGATGAATGAAATCGTTCCGCATAGATTCGGTGTCATCAGGAAAATATTCACAGGTTTGAAAATCATGTTTATTGCGTCATGAGAAGCTCGCGACGATGATCATCATCATTGTCATCATCATCACATCTTTGCCACCCCCCCCCCCCCTCCACGAAAGAAGTTCCCTTTGCCCATCGCTGAGTGGAAAACCACGGTCTCCCCGTCTCCGTTGGTCTAATCAACCAGAACGGCTCTACCCGACTTTCGAGAAACAGGAATGAACGCTATGGTCCGCTTCAAAGTGATCTCGGTCGCGTATCGCGCTCAGCAGTTTGCTCAGGGAAGCGATCTCGCCGTCTAGCTGAATCGAGGGATAAGATTTATTGTATGTGTTAGCTTCGATCTTTGGAGGGAGATTTGATAGAATGGAAATGCTGTTTGGAAAACCAGACATCGACAGCAGTCAACCGCGAGATTCTCAGTTGTGTAATATGCGGTTTGGACTCTCAAGAGTGGATGTTGTCGCTCTGATTCGTAGGTTGATGTTCCTCGTTCGGTCGCTCGTCTGAGTGGTTCATTCGAGCCATACTTCCTGGCCGCTGTTGCCCGTTCCGAGCGAGCGATGCTTGCCAACCAACTTACCACAGGCACACATACTCCTGCAATGTCAAGATCACTCGTACAATGGTCCTGTAAGAGAAACAATCCTCTCGAAGGTTAACAACCTGTTGCCACTTGGAATCAATCGTTTGGTCATACTCCCATACTGAAGCGGTTCGCTCGACTGATCTCTTCTTGGAGTCAACCGAATTTGACTGGTCCCTCGACCATCATCCGGCCAGAACCGGAATCGACAGAGTACCGTTTCAGAGGAGTACTGCGATGTTCCCGCTCCACTCTGCTCGGGAACATCGTCTCGGTTCTTCTAATTGAGGGGTAAGGAGGCAGAACACTCGTTCCTTTTGCAGCCCGTGCCTGGGTTGAGGTTCGGATGTCGTCATGAAAGCTCGTGCTAAAGAAAATCGAAGGCAACACCTCAGATCGCTTGGACATTCCCGGTATTTTTCGATACGAGAACCCCGTTGCTGGGCAAGTTAAGCACCGTCCCGGCGTTGGGTCGGCGAGCTTACGAGCCGGATAGGGTGACGTGGCCGCTCGTTCCCTTGTGAACTTTTCAAAATTTTTACCCCTTGGAACATTTAATCTCGTATATCAGCAATGGACGTGACAAGAGAACCAAGAGCTGCAGACAATTCCTCACCCTGCCCACCCAGCAGGCAGAGGGGTCGGAGCCTCCAGCCATCAATGATTGTTGGCCAACGCAGTCTTTCGAGAAGGTGCGAGGCGCGAAAAACTGAAAGTGTTCGAACGCGCGCCTGTTTGGCAAGAATTCATAAATTGGGAATCTATACGATATCGGACACAGAAGTCGATGCTTTCCTGGAGAGTCGAGTCTAACCGAATTTTCTGAGGGGGAGAGAAATAGCGCCCATGAACCGGCTCGAGTTACGAGTAGATAGCTCCTCTTATACCAAACGCCAGACTTCTGAGGTTCTACTGAAAATTGTAAAAGCCCGGTATCTCAGGCCAGGATCAACGATGTCTGAAGTCTTTAGGGGGAAGTCAGAAATTCCGTTGCACCGTTTTAGCAGACCGCCAGGTTGGCTTACCACGATTAGGATCTCAATGCTTTCCAGTATCCACTCAGACGGCAGCAGTGCCTACAGTGACGACACTGTGACTGAAAGAACAAGTATTATTTTTAGTTTCATGTGCATGATAATAAACCCGATAAAAGTATAATAAAAAACCTTGCCAAGTGTATTCCATCCATATAGATTTTACAGCCGTGTGAAATGCCGAGTGACTCTGTTTTCCTCAACAGCTCGCTGCTCCGCTCAATTTCTCTGAACCGCTTAACAGCTCTTATCTTCGGTGAAATATACGTCATGCCTGCTCCGCTTCAGTCGGCAAGCGATTCATCTTCGGCAAACTTGAACTTTACTGCGCCTCCTTCGTGTCGATGTGATTTTCGTCAGCTAATAGCGGCGATCTTCGGCTCTCTAGGCTCGAATGTCTCACCAGCAGCATTGGCGCTATGGGTACAAGACTTTCGTCGAGATTGCTCAGTGGAATGAACGCTTCGTGCTTCATACGACAGATCTGATATCGATGTCGGCTTGCAGTGCTGGGTGCCGCGAAATACCATGAAGTTCTTCCAGAAAATTCAACGCCGCTCCCCTCCACTGAGATTCACTCTCATTTCAAACCCAACAGCGCAGTATCACACACTTATCACCAACCACACTCTCACGTTCAGAGCAGCCTTTCAGCGGCGATTCCTCGAAGTACCTGCGTGAGGCCGAGGAAATTACTCTCCTGTAGTCTCAGATTTAATATTATATAATAAACGCAGCGCCATGGGTTGCTGTCTGATCCTCTCAGGCATCGTTCCGACGAGTTCGGCCTCAGCAATCGGAGCCTGTTTCGAATCAATATGGTGTTGTGCATCTCGACCGATCGAGCGAGCTCTGAAAACGAGCCCAAACAGCATCTTTCTGCGAAGATCATAAATTTTTGAATGGACCCTCACGCGCGCACGGCGGCACTCTATGGAACGCCTGAGCGAAAAGGCGGGTTTTTCGGAGGGCCGGCAGCGAGCCTCAGTCTCAGTGACGGACAATGTAAGGGAACGACTCACTGACTGACTGACGAACGGTTGGTAGGCCTGATGCAGGTAATTGCTCATTTAACAAGAAACTTGGCGGGCAACGCGTTGGGCTGATCTAATCTCCATTTGTTTTTGAACGGACCACGGGAACTTCTATTAACCAAGCCCTGTGATCTCTTCGGTCTGACCAAGACCAGGATGGAAGACCTACACAACAATATTCGGTCTGGTTGAATATGTACAGACAAAAATGAAGAAGTGACGCTACCGGTGGCTCCGACTCTCCGAAGTGAAGTTTAGTGACTGGCTAAGGTGGGAACGCACGTATGGACAGATGCGGATGAAAACAGACGAAAAAGGGAAAAGGAACACGGACGGACGAGCGGAAACACACGGGAACACAAACCGAAACAGAGAAATAGTTGCTGAGTGAATTTAGTAAACGAGAATGAACTATTAAAACTGTCATAATGGGCCGCTCATTAAATCATCTTGATTGCCGGACGCTGGTAACGACTCTGAAGCGAAAATTCACGGGAAGAAATAAGAGTGCGAAAGATGAAAGATAGAAGACTCTGCATTAACTGGAAAACGCAGAAGAGAATAAATTTAATGGTATCCGCATAAATTGTTTAACTTCCATGATCGTAACGCCGAGCCGGTCAGGACCGACTTTGTTAGCTCCCGTTTCATATTTCTTTCTGGGAATGTTTTCCTCCTTTCGCTTCGTAATCGAGACTAACACTCCTATGAATCTCAACGCGTTGAAGAGGAAAGTCGTAGGACTTGTTCAGCAGGATTGCCGCGGCGGCCGTCGAACATTACTGTTCGTCGCACCGGCGTGTGACCCGGAAAACAAAACAAAACTCGACTTTTTTTTCGCGTGAGACTTCCACCAACGCCAGGAGCCCGAGTGCGCCGGAAGCCGAGCTGAATGACCTCAGATATTCTTTGACGCTGAGAACGCTTTCTAGCGAAACGATCGGACAACGTCTTGTGAGAGCTCCGGGAATGCGGGCTCCTGCGGTTCGAAGAGTTTCCAGAAGATCTGTCGGGGTACAGAATATTCCCCTGCCGAATCAGTCAGAAGTTGAAAGTGTAGCGACCACCTCTGCCTCGTTGTTCACACATTGCTTGGACGGCACGGTGGTGAGAAGTTTCCTGCTCTTCGAAGGTCGCTGCAAAACTTATTCGGCGGTTTCGTCATAGAGTCCGAATGTGTAGGAAACTCGTCCGGAGACAGTCGATCTGAAAGTGGTGGCGGCAGCGATGGTTGTAGTGGTCGTTGAGTTCAAGGTGATCTCAAATGATCGATTCACTCGCTCGTTTGCTGACCGAACTGAACTAGCGAACGAGTGAGCGGACTAGGGAGCGGTTGATCCAGCGGGCGAACACGGTCGACGAAATACGAGAATCGGCCCGGATCTTACGGGATATGCAGTTGGATATTCTTGGAAAATATCCCGTTCGACCGGTCTTCTGTCCGCGCTGGAATGTTGTGTGTTCTGTTGTGTTGACCGCGTTATCCAACGCGATCACCGACAGACTGTCTGAGAGGACAGTCAAAACGATCACCAGTTGACCCGTGGATCTCTGTCCGTGAGTCCGTCCGTACGATGAATTTCAGTCAGGCACAAAGCTCAGGATTCTGAGGTCGGCTGTTCGCTCCGACGGGAACGAAGGTCCGATGTGCACCGCGACCGCTTTCACATGGACTCGGCGGCTGATTTCACACGCAGTATACTTTCCACACGGTCCGTGGAAATCTCACGCTCCAGGAAACTCGAAGCCTCTTCCGCGTTCAAAAGACCATTTCGTTTTAGGTCATTTGACTGCTCCGTGTGAGTATCCGATGACTGGATCTCGTCCGTGCATTTCATCACATCAAAGCAGCTCGATTCCGTCAGACTGCTGATCGGAAGACCAGATACGCAGGCGACGCGGCGGTCAGACCGCCTGGTGGCGGCATCACTCAGTCGGTCAGTCAGTCCGTCAATGAAATCAGTCGACCCTGCTCAGAAGTCTCCTGCGTTGTAGAGCAAAGATCACGACAAAAATTGCTAGCACACCGATACGTTGACGCTTCTCACTGATCTCTAAGTACTGATCTCGATCGAGACTCTCTGGAAGGAACAGCTCTTCTCGCTGGATCATCGTCATCTCCCCTGCAGACCGAGCAGAATCAATCCGGTTCGAAGCCCCGATACCCGGAGAGCAGCGAAAACACTGCACTCGCCGGCGTATTGTAGCAGCAATATTGAACGAGTCGTCAGTTTTGACGTTTCTCGTCTCGCTCAGGAACGCGCGTGAAGCCGTTTTTGTTTGTAAAATATTCTCGCTAACAGCTCACGCGAGTGAAAGTGCCCAGCCGCTGCAGCTACAATGACTCGTTGATCTGTTTCCACTCTTTGCACACAGCACAATGCGGAGAACTGCTGACCAGTATCGAGCAAACAGGTATCATGCTAAGCAGCGTTGAGAAAAATACCACTCGAGACTACCACCGTCGAGTTCAGTCTCGCAGATTCCATTAGAGCACACATTTAGGGGTCTACAAGTGCAAGCAGATGTGACAATATTGACACTCCAGAGACGAGGCCGCGACGATCGCGGCTGCCCGAATCTCTCGGCTCCGGAAATGACTGCTCGCCTTGGGGGCGAGTTCCCAGGGAGCTCAAACTCTAATTGTCCACTCCAGCTCAGTTCCGCTGAACTGTTTCGATTGGAAGTTGCTCCGCTCTGTCCTAGCTCACGGTTAACAGTAGTAGACGGTCCCGTCTATGGAATAAGCTGTATGACGTCACTTGAGCTCCGCGGAATGCCGCATCTGTGTCGGGGAATACAAGAAGCCATTCCGCGCCGAAAGTCGGAATTGCATCGTTGAATTTCTAGAAAGAGGAGAGACAAACAGCGATTCTGTCATTCGAGGAGAATCGTCGCAGATGACGGTCCGCCAGACGCTTCAATCGACCGATCCGGCCTCTGATGCTGCTGACAACGGCCGTTCGGTATTTTATGGTCAGTGTTTTGTGTCGGAGTTTCTTCTGGGTATCCAACGTCAACGCTCTTAAACTTGAGCATGTGGACAACCGCTCATGCGATTGTCCACGAGGCGGCGTCAGGGGAGTATATGGCGTCGCACGTTTAGGCGGAGCGTTCAACATTGAATGGATTAGCCTCAGGATTTTTCATTGAGCGACCCGATCCACTGATGCTATCGCTCGACACTCTACCTAAGAGCGCAGAAATGCTCTTCGAGTCAGCCGTTCGCTTCAGAATTCGGAAACTGTGGTGGCGGATAGCTCGACGCGCATCGGAACGGCGCGGCGCGTCGTCGAGAGCCAAACATCCTAGTGCAGACGAGCCGGCGCGGCGCCTCGGGAGGTGAACGAGTGAGCGAGCAAAAACGAGCCATGGTAATCAACAGTGAAGTCGAAGCGAACGCTGTGTTTTTCTACCCACTAGCTCACAGTAAAAATCTCGGTTCCGGCGACCGGAGTTTGTTTGTTGAATGGAGGATTAATGCGCTTTACGAGAACCGCCTCAGCCACCATCCTGTCATAAGAGTCCCTGCGCGACGCTGCTCACCCAGCAAGTGACCCACGTCGTCGATGTCGTCGCTATGATCATCGACAGGTGACAATGAAGTTGACTCCAACGGCGAACCGATGGCGGACATTCTAGAGAACAACTCGACCCCAGACCGAAATCCGGCTCTGGTGGCGGGATTCTCGTTGTTGTCGCAGAGGCAGAGAAATTCACACTGAGAACATACCCCCGTGAGTAATCATGTCGGAACTCAAACTTATCATGGACCGGAAGAATTTATGACGAGGATCATGCCGCTCCGACATCGAACCAGACGGCGCGCTCACCGTTATCATTTGAATGTCCACCGCAGGTGTGCAGCTAGTCTCGAGGTGAACATTTTCCGGATGAAATCAGGAAGGTCCATCCGATTTGATCGTCGATGGGCAGACTCCAACAAGCTTCCTCCTTTTCCGTGTTGGGGAGTCTGGTGCAGAGGAGCCGACGAGCTCAACAAATTAAGTGAGACACCGGCCGGGTCTTGCCGTCGTTGGAAAAGAACTGGAAGCCTCGCAGAAACTCTCGTTGCCCAGTGAACTCCTCCAACTTGTCAGCAGGATTGTTGCATCCACTCCGGGTCCATTATCACCGCGGCCGAAACTACCAGCAGTCCGATCGTGACTTCCAGTTTCTCGATCGATGCAGTTGTATGCGCAGAACGCAACAAACAAGGCGAATGATGCGGATATTTCACTTTGGCCGAAGCATCAGAATCGTCCGGTGTTCTTTATCAGCTTACTGAAATGCTACGGACTTAGCTCCAAGCGTGGCGAGCAGAGACGCGACGGACTGGACCAGTTGTCTGACAACGCGTGTTCCGTGTAGTATCATTTGGAACGAAGCAGCAGTGAACGAACCAACGACCCCGAATCACTGAGGTTTGGACGAACATTCGTTTACACATACAAGAACACAGACAAACACAGTGCGATCAGAATTTGCTCTGGCAAAAGCTCCAGAGAAAGACAGCTTACCAGCAACACGGTCGCTGCAGTCGTCGCCACCAACGTTGCCAGTTTCTCGGACAAGTTCGCCACTGCCCGCAGCATCATCGTCAACAAAGCGGCTTTTTGTTGGTGGTTCCAATCCAGTTCGCCGAATCGTTTTAAATGTGAGACGATTCTCACAACAAACAACAAACACGCCCAAATAAACAGTGACACCGTCTTATGTTCGGTGCGAAACAGCTCAAAAGTACGTCATCCATCCAGCTGCTTTCCGCGCGGTCAACTGCTCTGAGCGAGTCAAACAACGGCACGGAGCGACCGACACGAGTCACTGGGACACGCATCAACAAGCCGAGAAAGCAAGGAGCCTCTTTTTCCGGAGCCACTTTTCCACCTGCTCCTGCGATCTGGGCTCCCATGGGGCGCCGCGGACACTCTGGAGGAAGCGAGGTAAAAACTGTCGCTCCGACAGTCTCCCTCCTCGAAACGAAGGCCACCAGTCGGGTTTGACGAATTCATCAGGGCCTGAGCCTTTGCGGTTTTCGAGGCTTGGGTAACGTTTGTCAATATTGCGAACCCTCGCGGAAATACATTTATCCCTCGCAGTCAGTAGTCGGAGCGGCGGCGATCGGGTGACTGATGGGAGATATCTGCTGCACAGACGTACGACCAGCGATCGGAGAATGGGACCAGGCGGGCAAGAGCGAGCGCTCATCCTTGCTTCTGTACGTTCATCAAGAACTGGCGACATTCAATATTGCTGGATCGGTGGCGTCGTCGTCTTCGACATCGTCTCCCCAGCCTTTGAGGGTGTCCGGGGAAGCGCCAGCCGGCTCCTAATCGAATGAAATTCTCCGTCGCTCGAGCTGAAAGCTTCGAATGGTTCTCCGAGAACCTATCGGCGGCATTCCACCACAACTCAACGACGGAGTCCATCCTGGCAAGGATCCCCGCCGCCACATTCAATTCAAGCAAACAGATCGTCACCTGTAACTGAAATCGGATCGGAACCCCGACATAATGCTCGAGACACAGCGGAAGAAGCTCAGGACTGATCCATGTTCAGATCCTGCAGCCTCATTCGGCGATCAACTGAGCTCAATCCTGAAATCGGAGGAGGAGGTCGAGCCTCCCAAGACTCGGCAATAATAGCGACAGCGTGAGGCGGTAGCAACGTCAGATAATTTGTAACAAGAGACCAAAAAGTTGGTTATTGAATCTAAGGCAGACCACTTCCTGGTTCTCCTTCGAGTCGCTGCTTCCACCGACGATGCGGCTACAGACGTCGCTTGACACTGTGTCATCGAACCTGAGCGCTCGCCGCTGTCAGCCTTTAGCTCATGTTCGAGAGAGGTATCAGAGACTCGCGACCTTTTGAAGTGGGAATCTCTCCCCAGAGGTCATTGCACGGGTCCCGCAGATCCCAGGAAACGCGAATCCGATTCGTTCACAGCAGCAAGTGCTTAACACGCGACAAGCTAAGGAGCCGAGAGAGGAATCGAAACACGATCACTCGCGCGGGTAGGAAGGTGTGGGGGGAGGAGGTATTCGCGCGTGATTGCGGAGCTCTCGCATTCCCCGACGGAACAAAGCGTATTGGGCTCGTTGGATCCCAACGTTCAAGCGAATCGTAAAATCATCGAGGGTCGAAGTTTGATGAAGTGCCGTGAACCTCAACGTGAAGGCTGCGTCAACGAAAGCGTGACCACGTGAACAGCTCATCGATCCTGGAGAAATCGTTCGCGGGCTCCGTCGATGGACGCCTCACTCTCGTCGTAGGGAGAGAAGAAGACAAATTTGGAAAATTTATTAAATTTAACTCTGTCCTCCTTCTATTGCTCGCTCCTCAGACTGTCGAGGCGACTGGCAGCCAAGCAGGCAGGCACTCAAGCGACGGGGTCAGAAGAAGCGTCGCTAGCGCTAGTGTGTTTTATTATAAATTCCTTTGTGAGTGCATAGGTTGCGTCGTCGCACCCTCGATGCTGCTGTCGTCATGTTCGCAGTTCCGACTTCTCTCCGCTCGAAGACTTTCTCGAACTATTGATCGACCTGAGACACGAGCTCGGAAGGAGCTCGAAAAACCGACGACTCCCGAGCTGCAGTAAAGTACCAGACGTTCACTTGATGGAGGTGATCAGCGCTCGAAACAATCCTGCGAAGTTCGGAACTCCGCGACGTCCTCGCCAACTAAGCTCCCGCGCCGAGTCAGAAGTTGGCGCCTCTTCCCTCCCTGTTCCCTCCGATTCTCGAGCTGCTCGCTCGACTTCCCGTTGGCCTTTTGGCGTGCCTCACCTTTTGTAGTTGCTTCGGGATCAGGGCGAAAGGGGCGCGTCGAGAAGTCGCATAGTTTTTTTGTCGTCAAGATTCTGTCTCGGGGGACGCGGCGGATCCGTCCTCGCCGATTGCTATATGAGATGCATGAGCTGCGTTCGGATCGCGAGCAGGGCGACTCATCTGCTGGCATCCTGGCTCGCTTGGCGATTGACGGAATTCCAATTACAGGTGATAAACAAAGAAGGGTACGGGAGAAGCTGTGGGTCGGGAGGGGGGGGGGACAGGCGCAATGCTGCGAACTGCAGAGCTTTCCTTGAGAAGCGTTAAACCGTGTCCCAGCGGACTCGGTTCCAGATAATCAGGCAACCCATGTCGCGCACTCGCGCTGCACGTCGTGGATGACTGTCACAGGTGAATTTTAATGACATCATGTTATCGTGTGCGGCGCCGACCAACCGGGCGATAGCGAGAACTTTTGCTCGGCAGTTCTCGATAGCTGCAGACGGTGCGCATCAATGATCTCGATAGATGCAACAAAGTTCATTCCTGAGCTCGTACTGTTGTTCGCCGAGCCTCTGTTCTGGCTCGGCGATCCCTCGCAAGGTTTCGCAACGTCCTTGGGGTTGCTAAGCAAGGTCAGATATTCGACTCGTCACCTAACTCTGTTGCAGCCGAGCGAAGCCCCAATCTACGAAGGGAACGGGCGTGACATCTTGCGCAAACGCTGGCAGCGCTGTGCCGCTATCTATACTACGTACGTCATTTCGCCCGCGTCCCCCCCCCCCCCCCCCCCCCCGAGCCATTCAGGGTAACTAACCTGCTTGTTCACCGAGCTGTTCGATGCTTCGACAATGACATTGTGGTTCATCTTGTTCCCCACTCCCAGGGGTTCCTCGACCGGGAGAACGCGCCGTTTCGAGCTGCAGTGTTTGGATCGTTTTCGCGGATTCACCTCGGCGGATGAAGCTCAACTCATTGCACGCATGTTGATGGAGGAGGTTTCCAACGGATGATCCCCCTCCTGTTTGTCGTCCAACGATGTTGCGTTCAACTCGCACTGGGAATCTATGGAAGGAGTCTGAAGACAGCGATCAGTCTCTGCCGATTGTCGAGGTGATTTATTGTCCCGCTTGCCTACGTCTGAATGGACGGAAACACGGCAGAAAGAACAAAAAGGAGATGAACATCAACTCAGCCGAACATAACAGAAAAGCTGCAAACAGCGTGTTCATCGGGAAAGCCTGAAAATGAATCTGATCGCGCACGATGTGAGTTGCTTATCTGAGACGGGAGCTCGGAAAACTGCTTCGTGGAAGTCGTTTTTCTCAGACCTCTCGGGGCTGCAGGCAATAATACGCAAGGCCACCTCGCTCCGATTCCAACGAACCCATAATCCGTTCGAGAACAAAAACTATCCTTCTGAGCTCTCGTTTCTTCTTCCGCGTTCATCGTTCTTCCCCGCGCTCATCTTGTAGCCCCTCCGCCACCACAATCGGAGCCCCTCCCGAGGTGTTTTCGGCGGAAAACCTGCGCTGCGGAGTTAGGTACAACCGCGCCGCTCCGAGCTGGCTTCGTCGTGCGCCGCCATTCACTGCGTCTGGGACACTGCAACAGTGTCTCCGCTCCGAAGAAGAACAAGCTCCGACGACCTCTTCCGGTCAAGAACCGTTACCGCATCTGGTTGCCCATCGACCTCAGCAACGACGACGACGACCTTGACGAGTTCGTCCCGGCAGTGGGCCATCCCTAACGAAGAAGTGGTCAGGTGAAATATTGGGCTCGAAATTCTCGAAGTCCGAAGTTTCAAGTACGCGGCGATGTCAACGGCTTTTTGACAAATTTCAACTGAATATTTCGCCAGACCATTTCCGGCACGTTGCGGATTTTATTCCGGCTCGAACAGGCGAACAACAACGGGAGGCACGCTGGGCATGGGCAGGACTGCGGTGTTCCGTCGGGATGACCGCAAGCGATCCGGGCAGCCGGCCGGCATGCGCGATGACTTCGGCTGCGGTGGAAAACCTCCGTGGCGTCAAACACTGACGGATGGAGCGCATTTGTTTTCTCTGCCGATTTTACAATCGAATATGCATCGAGTCACCACGACACGGGACAGCGAAGCGGGAAAACGAGAGGCTCCCAAACGCCTTCACAGACTGTCAAGAGAGAGAGACGGAGAGGAACCTAGCTCCGGAGAATTGATGGAATCCGTTGGAGCTTCCCGCTGAATACCACCACGAGAAGCCTACTCAGTATCAAATGGAAAGAGCGAACAGAAAAAAAAGAAAGATCTCCGTCTGGGCCGCGATGGAGATCGATTCTCAGTCTTGTGAAGCGTCGCTGGCATTCGTTGGCCGACACTACGTTCGTCTCCGGTCTTCAACAGATGGATATTTTATACGAATCGCTAGAAATAATTATCATGGTGGGGTTCATGCACCCTCTGCAGTGCGTCGTTTCATCCAACTGAGTGACTGACCGTTTGCTGCCAATCAGCTTGGAGCAAATCGCGGTGATGAACATGCGCGCATAAATCTGACTCACACTGTGGCAGCGAAAGAAGAGGTGAGCGTGAGATAACGAGCGGCGGCGGTTTTCGGTTTATTTGCAACTTTGTGGGTCGGCTGTGCTTCTTTTATAATGTTCCGCATAGCTGATGTTCCTTATTGTTAATTTTGAGTCTGCCGACCGAGAGAGGATGATAACGAAGAACGCGTGTTCAGAATTGACGCACATCACCTCAGCGTTCCACAAAGAATCCTTGTTAAAAAGCGAACTTATCAGCATGACTTTCAAACGAACTGTATGTGAGATTATCTCACGATTTGATATCTCTTCGACGTTTATTCCGTGACCGGCACCACTCCGACGAACTCGAGTTCCGCTCCGCAGTTTGCTTGAAGATGTTCAACTCCGACTTTAAAGCAGAACATATTCAGTGTGAGGGGAAACGATATAATCTAGATGGGAATTTTGACAGGAAAGGACCACTAACCAGAAGAATATTCCTCAAACGCAATCTACGAAGTGCCCCATCCGTTTCAGAGGCAAGTCATAAGGATCTGAAAACAAGCAGGCTTCGAAGCTCACAGTCCGACCGGTGGTTTTCTTCTCTCGTTCTCCTAGAACCGTTCCCTGGACGTTATTTTCTGTCGATGCTCATTAAATTCCTATCGCGGTGTCATGGGCTGTCCTCCTGCAGAAGGTGGCGAAGTGGCGCGACGTGAGCCTGATTACTAATTCTCCCTTTCATTTGCGTTCGACCGACCGACCCGCGGGCCTGACCGCCGCCTGGCCTCCTTGCTTCTCCTACGCAAGAAGAAGATCCCTCGAGGAGGAAATCCCCCCTCCTCCCCCAAAAGGAACGCGCACCGACACCCCTCTTCCACATTCCTCTCGAATGTCGCGGTACCTTTCTGGAACTCAGTACTCCTCCCGAGTACGTCCTCACGTAGCGACTTATCTCTACTCATTTTTGTGGAGCTATCTTCTCTCAATCCGGCTGCTCGACCGTACATGGAGGGGACACTGTAGCAATTTTTTTTATCACTGTTCCGCACGTGGAACTTTAGAGGCTTCAGTCGGTCGCAGCAACAGAAGCAGCAAAAGCCGAAAGCGCTAAACGTGACCTCAAGTCCCTGTGGTGGCATTGTTTATTTATATAGGAACAGCAACAGCGCTCAGCTAGTCTAGTTGACTATTAACGCCACTACGGCGTTACTCTGACCTCCTCAGCGATAAAGCGCCTCTTCGCTGAATAGCGGCGGCGGCGGACTTGACCGCGCCAACACGCAAGGCCCAGGTCGAAGCAGCGCAAGGCGATCTGGACTCCGCGGTTCTGCGATCGCGTGGAACAACACGCTCGTTGCGCTGACTCGCCGCCAGGTCAGGCTGTGCGCAAATGGCGAATAAGACTCTGCGGAGGGTTCCCCGATGCGCTGCCGACGTCGAAGGGAAAGCTTCCCTTGGAACCGAACCGAAGACGCCGGAAGCTGCGCAACGCTCGCCTAGCCTTGCCACCGATCGTTTACGCGATCGTTTCTGGTAGTTCTGCTGGGCGCGTGGAAGTTCGCTCCGGTATCGGAGACGACGGCGGCGGCGGCGACAGTTGAAGCTGGCCAAAGTTCCGTCGCTCTGACACGGTCGCCACTTTCACTTTCCACAGCGTACTTCAGGGCCAACGTGCGCTCACCGCTCTTCGCTCCCCGAGCTCCCCTTTCTGATGCGGAATCCATCAACGCATGTGACGATCCCGTGTCATTCGTCACTCACGAAAGTGATGAATAAAAGCGAAAGAGGCCAAAGAGCGTCCTGGCTCCTGTTGTCGGCACTCGCTCCGAGGTATGCTCTGAGCGGATCCAGAAAGTATCCCAACTTCCGCCGCACGGCCTTTGGGAGGTCACAGGGTCGTCGGGTCCGTGTTAGATCATCGACAACCGGGCGGCATGGGTCATCGAAGAGGAGCTCATCAGGTTTTCGCCTCATCAAATGGGTGGCGAACGGAGTTGCTTGCCTCCCTGACTCGACTCACCCTCAGAACAGACTTCTACGGTAAATGCGAAGCTGCCGCGGCGGCGATTGTTGCTGCCGATGTCGTTGTCATCATCGTCATCGTGGAACGAATCTCCGCCGGAACGAGAGAACAACGCCGCCGTCGGTTGTAACCGCCGCGTGGTTCATGAAGATCGTTTTCAACTTTTTACTGCCCACCGGGCGGAATCGTGGCTCGTCCGCCGACGTTCCCCCTCAGTCGTGGAATTCTCTCCGCGTGCCGCAAGCAAGGTAATCACGCACTGTGGAACATTGTACGATACGGGCGAAGTGTCAAGCCGACCTCGTCACAAGTGTCGCAATAAATGAATCCACTGTGCTGTTCGGCAACTCCACAGAACTCACAGCTCCACCAACAACCGTTTCGGGTCAAGAGACAGGAGACGGCTCCCGTGAAACTCAGGCGTCGGCTGGACAGCTTCAGTTCACAGTAACTGCGGATCGAAAGCCTTCTTTCGTCCACGAGTGTGTTTCGATTCTTGTGTTATGTCGGACGATTCAATGTCTCAGGTGATCCGGACCGTGTTACGAAGTTTCGGCCGGACTCGGTTCAGCCCCGTTCCAGATCCGTCAACAGGCAACAGCTCTGATCACAGAAGTATTCGGAAATCCCAGCGCTGCGAAAAGCACGAAGTACATATACTCATGCTTCACTCGAGTTTGGAGTCGTTAGCCGATGAGGTCAAACGATTTGACCGTTGTGAGCGCGGACGATCTTGCGAATTTTCGCCCCTGCCCGGACTCGAGTTTCCCTGGATTTCCTCCTCTAAGCGCAGCGTTCGAACATTCGAGGAGATTTCGCCCTCGCTCCTCGAGTCTTCCGCGCAGTCGGAACCCAACTGCGTGCACCTCGTAATGTCGGTCTTTGCGTTCCTGTTCTGCCGGTCGCTCCCTCAATGAGGTCTACCAGCACAGGCTATTAGTGCACTCGGCGGCGGTTCGAAAACCAGATACCACCCAAAACTCTGAAACTCGAACACGCCACGTGCAACAACGACTACTCCGCCTAGGATGGCGGCGAGGAAGACGAGGAGGACGGCGGCGGCATTATGCGAAAGCAAAGTCCGCAAATTGGCGGATTTAAAATGTCATTTATCCAGGAAACAGCTTATCTCGCGACACTTCCCCTCTCCACTACCGTTCGGAGCGCCTTCTTGTTTCGATTGGAGACGACACAAAAAAAGAACCAAGTATTCCATTAACATAGAGTTTCGGGTAAGCCTCAATCCGGACTGATTCTCTGCTCCGCGAGTGAACGGATGCTAGCGCTACGGGAGAGATAAGCCGGGTGTCGCTCCGAGGAGCCCAGCCGCCTCGATCCAACAACAGTGTGCGAGCCGTGCTGAATATTCCATGCCTTTCGATAATCACCTACCTAAAAGGAGCCGGGATCCAGAACGGCTGTAAAACGCCTCCCTCGACCGAAGTCTCCTTGGTTTTCCGCGCTCGGAAACTTCGCTGTGAAACAGAAGCAGCTGTTTTTCGGTTCTTAATTCCGGAGCGCTTCCCACTAATTTGCTTGATGAGAAAAACTAACGAATGGAGATTGCGTGTGTGTGTGTGTGTCTGTTATTCCCGGTCACTCGTCAAATTGTTTCGGGGGATTCGCTGTTTGGATCACCCGAACGCGCCGGAGTCGTTCCGTCCGCGCGTTGGAGGCAGGAACACTGAACCTGCCGGGAGCTTCCAGAGAAGCGGAATGAACGCAGTCGCGTTTTCCATCGGACGCTCAGAATGCTCCGAGCGGCGTCAATTGTTCCAGCGCGGTCGTCGCAGCAGCAGCCGCCGGACCATACCGACGCCGCACGGAGGACCATACAGAAATAAATAGAGACTCACGACAGAGACACAGAATCACCGGCGCGACCACCACCCGCGAGTCTCCGTCCACATCGTGGCTGTCGCCATTGCGATCCCCGCCAGCCAGTGAGACCTTGAGACCCGGAGACCTGGATTTTCTGGCGGCTCGATGCCGGCGCTTCTGATAGGGAGGAGCTGGTGCTGGCGGTTCCGCCGCCATTGCACAGTGTCAGAAGAAGAGTGAGAAAGCCCTGGAACAACCAAAGGAGAGTCTGGACATCAAACCGAACGTGAAACGCCTAGTAGAGCTCAAGCCAAGGCGCCCCGACTGCGGGATGCGCTTTTTTTGGGTTGTCTGCACGCTCGTTGAGCGGCGCTTCTTGCCCGAGCCGTTCGTCTCCATTCAAAGTTCGACTTCCGAAATGCTTGCGATCGAACACCGACAGTCTTGGGGACCCATGGGCTACTGAATGCAACGAAGTTGATGGAGAGAGCCAGATTTTCGAATGAGCCGTCGGATGCAAGCGATAAAGGGTACACTGAACTCCACACGAGGCATGCCGGAGGAAAAAAAATCCTTAGCTCTCGATTTTCGAATCGCCGTTTCGGATTCTCGCATCGAAAAAGCGGCACTTGGCCTCTAGACACACCGTTCGTCTCTTCAGAATGGGGAGACAAACGTCATATCACGAAAGGGATCCAAACCTGTCGCCTCGCTTCTCCGATAGGATGGACTCTCAAGGACCCTGATTATTTCCTAACCCCCGTCTAATCTCCCATAAACCTTTACCCACCCGGATCGCTGGGCAAACTGGGTTGAGACCATGGTAATTTGGTACATGACTTCGTCAAGGAGCTATCTCAAGAAGAGATGAGAATGATCCCCCGACCATCTTAGTTAACGAATTCGTACGGCTCACTCGGCCCATCAGCGGGAGAAGATTCTCTTTCTGTAAACTACAGGGCGGTGGATTTTTTTCGCAATCTGTCGATTATCTCCAATCATCGCGGAACAAGTGGACTGAGACGCTTGTGTGCTCAGCTCTCCGATGCAACCTTGTAGGCTTTCCCCATGTTCGCACTGAGGGCTTCACTTTCGAGTTCTCCTCAATTCACCAGGCGTTGGATGGACCGACAGGATTTGACGAGCAAGGAAGTACTTGAGGACTGTTTGGAAGCGTCAGATTTTCACGGGGTCGCAGGGGAATGGAGTCGGTGCACTTTGGATTCGGGAAAGAGCCTGCACCTGGGAATTAGAGGAGACCGAACTCGCTGTATTGAAAAATGAGAGCTCCGTTCCCAAGTGTCGGTCAAAATCCGCACAACTCAGGAAACAGAGGCACGGCGAAAAGAATATTCCAATAATTTCGTCCACCCAGACGGACAGAACCTCCTACTGTGCAGCCCGTCTCGATTGCTTCCCATCGCTTCGTGGTTCCACCTTCAGCGACAGCGAGCGTTTGGCGGCGTTTTTGTACGCGCGCAGCTGCTACGGATACTGATTATTAGCGAATACTTCGTGATGATTGCCAACTGGGACCAGAATAATTGCTGTGATAGTGTTTCTCACGAAGTTCACTTCAAGACCTCCCTCTACGAGATCTCGGGAGAACTAAGGGAGAACGATCCGGATGCCTGCGCTGCTCCCTCACAGGAAGCCGATTACAGGGAGAATGTCGGTGGTCGGTGCAACAGTTCGTTGGCGACTCGAGCTCGTCAAGGCACATGGTCGTGATTGACGGAAACTCCGCGAGTGGGGCACGCTTCATATTGCGAACGAACACCCGCCCGTTCGTGCATACTTGACCGATTTGACGGGAACCGGCCCGAACAGAGGCGTTGGTTTCCAAGGCCACTGAGATGCCGACGGAACAAGAAACGCCGAATGATCAGAAAAATCCACAACAACGCGAACATGCGTCGCCACCGCACTTGACAGCAGAATGGAAACGATGCCGAGGTTGTCGGCAACTAATCACAGACCGCACTCGGCAGTTTCTCGAAAATTTGGAAGAGTAACGTGTGAACTGAAATTCCGCCCCGGTCGGTGAGCGTTCAAGCAGGCATTACGAATCGTTGTCGGTGAAATGTTTTAAATGGCACAGCAGTGGCTTTCAATGAGGACGAGCAGTGAAGCATCAGTGAGTTGAATACTATGGCGAGCGGCATAGCTTCCTCGACACACATGGCGCAGCTCACTTGACGTCACAGGAGCCTTTGTGGAATTGTGGTTGAATACATTTGTGTTTTCATCCGTGAAGCGACCGATGCAGACGATAAAGATAGGAAGATAGATGGCGGGGAATCAGTGTGGTCATCTTTGAGCAATTCCAGGGGAAATGAGTCACGAGCAGCTCGGGCAACGGAAAAGTCAACTCAGACAGAAAGTTTTCAGTCGAACAGACGAGAAGCAACCTATTGCCTGAGCTTGCTCTATCAAAACGCTCGTGTTTTCTGTCTGACCACCGGTCGGTCCGTCTGCGTGAGCGAGCTCGAGCGATGGCTCGACGGATCCCAACGGAACAAACTGGAGGATCAAGCTTGCGATTAGCTGTCTGTTAACGATCGTGATGAAGATGTGCCAGAAGATTCTCCAGCTTGAAAATTAATTCATTTTTTCCTCTAGCTCTGAGAATGAGACCGTTCGCTCATCCGGCAGTCCGGATCAGACGCGGCAACGCAGCTCAGAATTTTTGATTGAATGGCGCATGTGGTGAAGGTTTTCACCGAATCCAGTTATCCGCTCGTAACACTACGGAAGCACATGATCCTTCGGAGGAGCTGTCTTCGGAGACCAAGATGATGGTACTTTCCCGCCTCGGAACGACTCGCATCAATCCTTCAAAGTGCGCGAATCACCGCGCACGAGGTGCGTTCGGCAAGCACGGCGAAGCGGTGTTGCCCGAACCTCGGGAAGTAGATGAAATTTTGATGCGAAATCCGTTTCCACCGGGCTTCCGCTGTTGATCTCGCGAAGCGAATCGGGAATCCGACCGACCGGGATCGTCACAGAGAAATTCGCAACCTCTCGAGAATCAACTTGAACTCTATAGGCAAAACAAGTCCGTCAAATACATTCATAGCAAAATGAAATCCATCGCTCCTCCACTCGGTTCTGGTCAGGATCGGAAGCTGAGAGCAGGACAAGGGATGGGCATACATACATCGAATTCGGGTTTTGACTCTACAGCAAACTGCGAAATATCCTCGATTACGACTCGAATCATCCAGGACGTATCGGATGAGACGACGGAACGGAATCTAGTCTGAGGCAAACACGAAAATTATTAATCGAATTCTCGATCTAAAGCTAGTTTTGCATCAGATGGACTTATTGGAGTCCGCTGGAATGGATCCTGGTGATTTCACCTCGTCAAGACAGAGGATCCCGTTAACGGAAAAAAGTTGGATACCGCTTCAAGGCTCGTCGCTCGTTCACTGTTGCGACTGTCATTGATGCTCTAAAACAGGGTTCAGAGACCTATGACGGAACAGCTGCTGGAGCAGATTTATATATATTTTTTCGCTGAATAGGCGAGTCGGAGCTGTGCAACCTTCCGTTCAAGTCCTGACGTGAAAAGAAAAGCTGTTCGAAAATCCACCGGTCTCTTGTGATGTGTGATCGAACGCGCTATTAGTGCTCTAACCGGAGGTCGTACTTTGTTCGCGTTCACAACCTCGGGTATCCCCGTCGAGGCTTGGAAAAACATCATCGAGAGAGTATGGGTACTCTCATGCTTCACACTCATTCTTGGTCACAGAAGCATTCATCGATCAAATCGAGTCATCACCGCCTGAGTTTCCTCCCACGCTCCGGAGTCATGCAGGATGCAAAGAGGATCGAAGGCTCCCTGTCTTACGTTTGTCTAGTCGAGTTTCCCTGGAGATCCCTCCACGCAGCTGGTCGTCGTTTGGCAGGTTAACTTAGTCAACGGCTGCTCTCGGAAGTCTACGAGAGATGTTTAGTCGACCTGGTGACCCCGTTCAAATCTGTTATTCAGGTGAATCCACTCCCAACACTGTCTGCCGACTCAGGCAATCCAACTGCGAGCCACGACAGCTTTGTTCGGCGTGAGTGTATTTGCACCAAACGCGTTAACCACTGTTTCCTCGGATGCATTCCATCGGATGCATTCCACTCTGAATACGAAGGAAGCGGACGGAGCGGGCTCCTGAACCAGAAGAACAGTTTCGAGCATGAGAACAACGTCGTTGAGAAGCTCAGAAGGCTTCCCCACTTGTCCCTGGCCAGCCATCAAGTCAGCGCCGAGACAAACTCGCCGATTGTGTTGACGATTCTGGCTGTCTGGGCCAGTGAGTGTGCCCATGGTGGGTAACATCGTTACGATAAGCAGAATAAAATCCTTTTTACGCGGAAAGAATGAGACGAGACTTCTCTATTCAGTACCCTGAATGCAGACTCCCGTGCTTTGACCTATCAATGTAGGCATCTAGATTACTAGGCGGCCGCTTCTGCATTCCAGCCACAGTCAACACACCTGCCAAGAAAACTAAGCTCTGGACGCTCATCATGTTTTCCAGATTCCCATCTCCCGTGGCAAGCTTTCTAGACAAGCATCTTGAGCTCAGCCCCTAGAAGAAGACAAAAGTTACAAAAGCTTCGAATGGACTCCACTACAAGCTCATCTGTCCACTTAAAGTCCCAACTTGACAAAAGAGTAGCGTCCAGCTCGGATAGCAAACGAATGTGATTGAGGTTAGATGCAGACCGTGACTCTGAGGACTTCGGAATCACGGAACCTCAGCGGGAATGAGGTCAAAAATGTAACCATTCGTACTCATAATGAGATGGTGTCCACAGATCAATCGAAGGATAACTTTGTTGGCGGTCACCATGAGAGCCTTTCTCGCTTCGACGTTCTTCAAACTTTTCCCCGAGAAATATATTCGAGGAAAGGGGGGCTTTCTACGCACCCAACGGTCCAAAAAATGAAAGCGCTCGGTGTTTTGAGGCCGTACTTATATATCGATTTGTTCGGGAATTGATGCATCGAGTCTTTCAGGTCGGCTGGTTTGCAATCACTGGAAAGCGATTCCGGGAGCCGAAGTCGGATGCAAAGAATAATGGAAACACTGAGAAACAAAACGGAAAATAGAATAGGAAACACTGAAAGAACTGTCATTCTCATCGGCTCTGCCCAAATGTCTGTCGTCCGCCGTGGTCCCCGTCTTCATGTCGTGCGATGAGAAACTCTTACGAGAGAAACATTTTCAAAGCAACAGGCTGTTTGTTAGCGAGTCCACACTCCGGGAAACGACTTCCTGCTTTCCACTGAATTTTTACAGGTTACAAGCACAAAACGTTTCGGCTGATTTGGGCGATGACAGTCAGAGTCCGTTGGATACTCTCCACTTGAGCTCCAGCCTCTTCCTCGTGGAACGCTAGTGTGGCCGCGCTCGAAAACTCAGAGAGCTCGAACCCTCTTCGGAGAGCAGAATCGCTCATCGACTGGTTTCTCCGCTGTAGCTGTGGAAGACTGAATGTCCAATATCTGTCGCCCTTGTCGTTATTTTATACTTTATCATTCCGTTGGTAGGCGAAAACAATGGAAAATCGTGGACAGAGCGAACATCCAGAAAGCAACAAGACTGGGAAGAATGCCATGAGGGAAGAACAGACGAGCTCGGGCCCGGATCGGGGTCTACCTTACGAGCATTGTGACAGTTTTGTTCTGCAAAACATATCCTAGAGGTTCCAGTGTGGTTTAAGCCGCAAAGGCATGTGAGCTTAAGCTCGTTACTTGTGTTGCCAGGAGAGCCAGGAATGTTCTCCTTTTCCCTCTCTTGTACGGAGCGACCAGTCTGTTGCGTTGATGATCATACGGTGTCACCCGAAGCTCCCGCATGCTTCGCTGTCGCACCGAGGAGAGGCATCTCCTCTGTGAGCAACAGCGAAAGGCAGGACGTCCGAATTTCTCCGATTGAAACTCACGGCGACTCGATACATTCTGTTCAGGTTCACCAAATGGCAACCGCACAAAATCCATCGATGACGGAAAAAGCATCCGAATTCGCAAAAGTATTTCTCTTTGTCCATTCCTTCGTTGTTCGTCGATCCTCTTGCGCCGGATAGCTGAGGATTCTACGTAAAAATTAAACTCTTCTTAGTTCAGTATTTTTTTTGGGCGAAACCAACCGAATGCATTTTGCACTAGCTCGCTGCCCGATGAGGACGGGGACGCCCGATGACTAGAAAGCTTGGAGGCAGATCGTAGCGACTTCATTTCATCTATCAAAGTGCTGGGACATGCTAACCGTTGTCGCTGCGGACATCGTTTCAGTTGTTTCTGCTGCTGTCGTTGCTGGCGGCCTGGAAACACGCTATAACGAGTCGTTCTCAAAGACGGAACACTCCTGAGGGATTGATATTCCTGCATTTCCCGTCGCGAGTTCTGTGTGCTCGCTTGCGTGTCATCGCCACGCATTCGGTGTTAATCGCTTCCCACGCACCGTCTCCGTATGCAGCTGCAACGGAACGGAGGCTTGCGCACACATTTCACTGCAAATGTGAGAGTTCGTAGATCGTTGTGCAGTCAGGCGACCTTAGCTCAGCAATGTTTCCCAGCCATGGACAGTCTTGGAGAGACGTACACGAGCGAAGCCGTTGGACAGCTATGGCGAGCTGGAATGGAGGTCGCAGAACAGTAGTTCCCGCCTAGCTGGAGCAAATGGAAGACACAAAGGTGCTGTATAGTATATGAAGTTTACTCGGGCCAACTGATGTTATGGTGTCTGTCATATGTTGTTGTAGTATTGTTTTCGTCGTTTGCGATGCTGGTAGTAGGTGTGACGGGCATTAGGCACAACCCGGGTGCGCCGTCGAGCAACACACAGTCATGCGAGCGACCAACAAACCAAACGGTGGATGGACACAGCCACAGTCGTATACGTCGGAAACAGCTCATATATGACAGTCGCGCACCTATGTCGCGCACCCCCGAAACTCGCTCGTCCCTTTACGAAGTGCTTTTTACGGTCGAACGTAAACCCATGCCCAACCGGAAGAAGGCACCAGTGACGAGCATCCGCGTATGACCTCTGAAACAACCTTTCACTATTGCTACGTCGATAGGTTCCCCCTTCCCTCTACTACTCGTACGATCCGGTGTTCGCATGCCTCGGAGCTCCGATCCGGTCGAAGAGGACAACTGTTGGGCACTCTCGCTCCTCGACCGAGAGTGGAAGACCTGACTCCTTGACCACGATGCTGCTTCGGATTCCCTCTCCGGTCTGGCTCTGAAATCTCGCTCAGGATCGGTCCAATACCGGTTGACCGTCTTGCCTACGCTTCCCTCCTCCCCGGTAGTCCTGGAACGACTAACTCAAGAGACGGACTCTCTTGGCCAATGTGATCGCACGCTCCTGTGCGTTATCTTTGTGTATCCGCAAGCTGTCTTGTTTCTTGCGCGAATTCGCAAGTTGTTCCTCCATGTTGACACTTGACCCGCCAGTCATCGGCGAGAGCACCGTTCCGTTACCTCTTATGCCTTCAAGCTGAGCTCGCATGGCTTTCCAACACAGCGTTTGCATCTGTAGCAACAAGCCGTGTCCAAGCTGAGCATCCAAGCGTTCCACGCCGGAGAATCTGCCTCAGATTGATACTGGCTCGCATGAATTATCGACTATTGTTGCCAGCAACCAGCAGTAGTTCGGTAGCTGCCGTCACCGTTACCTATGAAACGAACTTGACAAACGAGAAGAACTAAACGATGACCAAAAAAATTATTTCAAATTTTTCGGGAGAAAAAAGAAGCCGGCGAGAGGAAATATCAGCGCCGGAGACCAAAACGACGAGAACCGCAGCAGTGGAGGCTCGATAACAAGCAGGATAAAACTCAGCGAACCGACGTTTTGCTACTGGGTGAAAAATGCTCCATTGTTCATCAAAGCGTAGGGGAACCCCGTCAGTTTGTTTCGCTTTCTGAGCGAATTCGCTACGTGTTTATCTAACTTTTCAGTTAGTTATCTAGTTTCTGTTCTTCTTGTTCTTATCTTGTCTTCAGTTCCGACGTGTGAGCAACCATAGATTTATGGCAATCAGGAACGATGCATCGCAGAGCAAGGGAATCTCGCGAGGAAGTCAAGCCCCGCGTTTGCTAGTAGTGTTCAGCCGTCAGCTGCGGGAGCTTTGTCTGCGGCGTGAGAATGATGATCGTTGAGAGAATGCGTTCGAAGGAACCTGTAATAGCGAAGTCAACCCGACAAGAAGAGGAATGTGTTGTGGGAAAGCTGAGCAGCTGTATGCAAACTTCGCTGTCTTCTTGAGTCTCCTTCGCGAAGCTCCCAGTATATCCAAAGTTCCTGTATCCCTAGTTCGTTAGCGGAAGAAACATCTCGCTGGAGATCACGAATAATGATAGAACTGGTTACATAGGCTTAGGGCACGAGTAATTGAACGAGTGGGGAACGAGGGGACTTCGGAAAAGAGTTCATTAGGTTCTTGCACATTTCATCCGCAGATGTCAGCTCCGATATGCGCTAGATGTTCAGATAACGATTCCGAGTGGAAGTTAACGGTCCGTTGGTGGGCCACAGAGTCACATCCAATTCATTCCGATGATGGACGGCTACGAGCTTTAAGCTTCTTCCACTTCCCAACTTTTTCCGCTTTGGCTATCTCTGATTTGTGTTCATCCTTCTGTGTACGACTGAAACAATGGATGATACAACTTCTCAAGTTCAATGAGATCATTTCCGTCAGAGCAATTCATCTCATGCAGCTGATAGATCCCCTCGTTGTCGAAAGATATCCGGGGTTGGTCGAGAACCTTCACCCTCGTACTTTAGAGTGCTATAGGAGAGTGCTCCAGCTCGTGCCAAAGTAGTCAAGACCATAGTTTCACAGCGAGGTTAGGACGAATTTTTTTTCCTGCGCCTCATGGAGAAAATGCAGAAAACTTCAGAATATTTCGCTAGAAGCTAATTAAAAAAGAGCGAGAGCTGCTACCACCACAGCTAACATCGTTTTTCCACACCGTAACAACGTAATAATTCGTCTTAATTCAGTGAGTAGACAAGTGACGTTATCATAAGAAGATAACTGAGAAGCCTGACTGACCGGTCCTCACGTTAGCGTTACCTTACCGGCCCATGGTTCTGGTACTGTTGATATTCTGGTTATGAATGAGCGAGGAATGGTGGAAAGCTCTGGTTTTGATGGATCATATCAGACTAACAGCTCACCTGTTGCAGACGCGAACGTGAGTGGGACCTTCCTGAGCAAACTTGGATTGTCTGCTCTCTCGGAGGAGAGTGAGAGCCCCAGAACTACGGAAGATCCCACAAAAGCTGTCAAGAGCCGCAGAAATTAGACACACCGGAGGCGGACCGAGAAACAAGGGGAGATAGCCTAGATATAGAGCAGTCAACCTATCGAAATATTCTGACGAAAAGGTGATAAAATCATTGATTGCTCCGACTCGCGTCGATTTCCAGCTGTTTTCGGGCACTTCCTGTTCGGCATCCGAGGTTCGCGGTGCCAGTTTGTGCGCTTCGTCCTGGCCTCCCAGACGGACGAGTGGAGCGATACGCTGAGAGACCGACAGACGGACCGATCGACCGAACAGGCAAGCAAGCAGCGTCGAGAGGCCCCGGTTGCGAAACTAGTCATCTTGAAGTTCGGCATTCTTCAACACAGGCTGCGACCGCACCGCCGGCCAGCCACGACATCAACAACGACTTTGAAAGGCACGACGAGAACGAAAAACTTGCCTCCGTTCTCAAGAGGTGTGTGAGCGTGCGCTATATTGCTTTCAGCAGCGGCAGTCTCCGCTGCTGTTAATACAAATTCCAGCAGGGCTCTCTTTAGCCGTTGTGTGATCTGATGACTGCTAGTCGGTTCAAGGGCATTCCGACTTCCGGCTCAGAGACTATAATGGAAGAGCCGCAGGTATCGTATGCCGGCGAACCGCGTCCTCGCATTATCGGTCATACATGAGACAGATGCACGGTGCTTCGATGAATGATTCGCCGGGTAGCTAAGGTTTCAACGCGTCCGATGCGTGCAACTGCGCGGGCGCACGGGTCAGGATCCGTATCTCTGATTTCTGGCTTCAGTCAATGCACTACTGGATAGCGATGGAGGTGAGGAGGATGAATTAGAAGAACCGAATCCATCTGTTCTGTTACAACTTCTGCTCAGTGGAGAGCGCTTGTTTCCTGTGCGATACACGCGCGGAGGCAAACGGAGCAAAAGTCAGTCGCACGGCTGAATCAGTGGATCGTTGTCAACGCAGCCTTATAGCATCGATATAACGAACGAGAAAGTAGAGCGAAAGAAATAAATCGATTGGAAGACGTACACTGCAACGGACACGTAGCGGGCGCCCACGAGAGGATTGCGGAGTTTCAGCGGGAGAGGGACGAAACGAATTACTGAAGGAATCTTCTGTTATCCGAAATAACGAGAAAAGCGGAGAAGAACAAAGAGTTGTAAAACTCCACGCATCTTTTGCAAATCCACAGAATTCGCTCCTGATGGAGCTTTGGATGATGACCACGACGCTGGAAACTGTGATAATGAAGCCATCAAACTCCCAGGCTGCGCCTCTCCACTGTCATGTTTTCTCCGTTTTCTCTCGGTGTTCCGCCGCAGGTGTCCCAGCCGTGGATTTCCACCCAGGAACGCGTTTCCGCTCGAATGCCGTCTCAAGGTTCACTCCTTGTTCATAGCGACACTACGCCATGCTATTCCGGAGAGAAGACAGAATCAGTGGTATCCGCCGACCTTACCAACCCGCGCACGAAGTCGGGAAAACGCTTTCAAGACCATGAACATCATTCCCGCTGGGAGTCAATCTCGCAGTTGAGTCAACAATGATCCAAGCCTGGTAGCAACAATCGAGCTCAGCCTACCCCTGAAACGAGCGCGAGAAAGCGAGAGAAAATGTTGAGGGAATACATAAGAGCCATTGCGCAATACCGGATTGAGCAGATGTGCCTTCGTTCGGTACGCAGCGGATAGCGAGCCTACCTACCAACCAACCAACCAAGTAGCCAACGAACCTAGCCGGCAGGCAACCAGAGAGCCACCCGGCCGGCAAAAGGTATCATGCACATTTTCATCTTGTCAGCCTCATTGTCTGACTACCTGCTGGATCGCCTTCCTGTCTGCTTGCCACAACTGGCTGAAAGATTCTGAATCTCAGCCTTGTCACTCCGATGGTCTTCAGTCAGAGCACCTCACTGTTGGTAGGGTGAGACAGTCGCTGAAAGAAGCTAAAAGCTGCGCTCACAATCAGTCGCGACGCTAGCAAGGAGCTTCCTCAAATTATACTCTTAGAATCACAGAATCCTAATTCGCCGTTTATTGAAATGATCAGCACTGAAACGTGGGGATTGTAACAACCAATCCGATAGGCCACTGTCGATTGAAGTTCAATAACCCCTGGATTCCACGGAAATTCCGACTTTCGAGGGTATGGAAGCCGATCGGGATCAGATCCAACGAAAGAGGCAAGTGATGGTGGTGCGAGCTCAAAGACGCGGCGGAGCATCCTGGGGTGGCTCCAAGGATTAGTTCGGTTCCTTACGGGTCGCTCGAGACCACAGAATTCGATTGCGAACACCGTTCCAGAAGAGAAGTTCTCTGGAAGGCACCGTAATTACACGATTCCTGTAGCCAGATGGAAAGGAAGAAGGTGGACACATTGTACAGTCATCTAAAGATCACGTTCCTTCGATTGATTCATGCGGAGTGTTCCCAGGAAATTCGAAGGGATGATAATCGTCTGGGTATGCAAGCAGCTCTACAGTTCGAGAGATGGACGGATTCCCGCTCTCGGACTGAGTGGACCACTTGCTCACTATGGTTTACCAGCTGCGAATCGATTTGAACGAGAGTCGAATCCGGTGTCGTCCACCCCAAGTTCTCCGACCTTAGATCGTTTCACGAATGATGAAGCTGGGGAGGACCAAAATCCGCTCTGGTTGGACAGTCCGAACCTCGATATCATGAAGCTCGATTTTCCGACATTCCAAGTAGTTCTGGTTGAGACCGCTGCTTGGATCTGACATTTTCCCCGAATAGTTGTTATCTGTTGCTTGTTTTCACTGAGATAATGCTGCAGTCTGTTACTCGGCTTCTGTTCGCTTCAGTGGAGAAAAATGCTCCTGCTAGCACGCAAGACCCGTGAGTTGTTGAGCACATAGGAAAACAGTTCGTGCTGCTCAGATAGCGGAGGTTGATTTCCGCTCTCCGAAGGCCCAGAAATAAACAGCGCGCGCATAAGCCAACTTGGGAAACCTATTGAGGTCCGTAATGCTCGAAATCCGCGTTGTTTTCACCAAAAGCTTTCTCGGTTAGCGAACGCGCTCGCTCGCTCAACGTGAAGCCCCTTTCCATCTCCAATAACGGACCTCAAAGTATCTGGTTACATCACCTCCAGAATTCCGGGAAATTGAATTGCCTCTGGGGTCTCTCTCGCAGTTTCGTGGAAGGCACGACCGAAACGAGCAACGGACACGGGCGACAGATGTCAGCAACGCTCGCTGAACACCCGAAAGCACAATCGTACCGCTGAGAAAGTGCGCATGTTGGTGTATTTGTTTGATCCAGCTGAATTTCCGTGCGAGTTGATACTTTCGATCGCTCTCGAATTGAACCATCTTCCGAATATGGATATTCGTCCCCGGCCGTGACTTGTCTCCCGTTTGGTTCGGACGAATCTCGCGGTGATGCTAAGCTGTCGGCGTTTTCTTCTCCATTCAAGCGAACTCGCGAGATTCGTAGGAATTGCACGGTGCCCGCTCGCCTGCTCTTGACATCCGAGGGCAGAGCAACAGGCGGTCACGCCATATTCGTTGCGTATCTCATTTTGGGATCTGCTCCGAGGTCGGCGACCTTCCAAGGTTGAACGCAAACCTGTGGATCCTGTACAGGACAGGGGTCCGCGTGTCGAACATTGATCAAATCAAGCCTCGTTTTTTTCCTGTCCAGAGAGTTTCCTATCTCAGCCCGCCAATCGACAGAGAGATGTCCCCGCCACGCGGCTTCTCTCATAAAATCCGTAAGACTGACGAGCGACGTCTGGATGCTGAGGAAGCAGGTCGGCTCCGAGGCGTAGTGTCCTAGATCCGGCGAACAGTCGTCCTTGTCGAATTGGCATAATTCTTACCACCATCATTGCGTGCACCCGTAGAAACGTCAAGGTCAATCGCCAACTTTGTCCGGCGCCGTCGTTCTAGCGTTTGCTAACAACGCACATCGAGGTTTTCTCGAGTTGCATCGGATACGGGCAGCACGGCGTCAGAAAGGAATAATGGCAAGACCTCAACGCAGCGTTCAGGGCGAACTCAACCACGCCAGATTATGACAACGCTGGATCGTCGAAACGTTGGGACGCCTCGCTCATTCCGACGCGTCAAGCCCGCGGCCGATAGGCGCGCACGCCGGGACCTGATCTGTTTACTAGCCGACCGAGCCTGGTTGGCAGTGCTGAGCAGCGTTTGGAACGGGGCATAACTTTCGTTGTTGAAGTGGGTTGCTACTCAGCTGAATTCTGTTGAGTGCGAAGTTTATTCCGACGTTGTCAGCCACCGTAAACAGTCGCAGTCGCCGATAGTGTAGGGTTTCGAGTTCGCTCAGCTCATCTCTTACTACGTATCCTGATCGATCCGGTCGAGCTCAATTAGCCTCAAACGTCGAAATTATTACCACGAACACAGAGCTACCAATGGCTACCATGCAAACTGCACCGAGCGTCCGTATGAGGAAGATATCCAGGATGGATCCTCCAGCCCGCTAGAACTAGCTCTGGGGTACTGCGTGACCAACTAATGATTGTAATATTCACGTAATATTCATTTTGGAGTATTCCGACCGACTGACGAGTCACAGGATGACAGCCCGCAGACGCTCAATGGAGATATTCAAATGCCGAGATAACATCAGTAATATTGGGAAACACGGCCCAAGAACGGACGACGCCTGCGGAATGCTCCGACGCTGATCTGTGGCTTCAGACGGATCGATGCCGAGCTCGTTTATTCGTGGTTGATCTGTCTCCTCCGTTGTTCGTTGTCGAGTAGAAAGTTCCGTGCAAGGTAGAGAGAGAGAGAGAGTGGAGTGCCTTTCCGGGCCGGCACAGAAAGCCGCAACTTGGCGCTGTTTTCCCGTTTCTGAGATAGTCGTGGGATTGCTTTCATCGTGGAATGGCGTCCATCGTTAATTTTAATCATGAGGAGAGCCGAAGGGAATCTCCGAGATAGATTCCGGTTTCGCAGACAGGAACTCTGCCTCGATACGCTAATCGGAATGTTTCATGTACAGCTATGGTTGTGATGAGCATCTAGACTCAAACAGAAGTAAATTTCCGGGAATGCTCATGCTCGATGAAAAGGGCTCTCGGGTCACCTCAGGGCGTGTCGCGGTGTACTCCACTCTGAGACTCCCTTCGAACCGGAGTTCAGCGGGGGGATGCGAAAATCAATGCTCGGAAATCACAACCGTGAGCTAGAGTCATAACTCACGAGTGATTTGCGAGAAGTTTCACAGCTGAGCAAGTTTCAGGAATCGTTTGACGTTACGTCGCTGGTTTGTAGCGGCTGGTTCTCCTCTCGTCGTCGGGTCGGCGATGATTCAAGCAGTGTCCATTATCCGCTGACTCAGTGGTTGCACCCATGAGTCATGGGCTTGAACCTGTGGAAATATCCGACGAGGACCGCGGCCAAGACGGCAATCACTTCAGCGAGCTACTAGTCAGCGAAGGTCGAGTGAGGGACGAACGGGGCTTTAGTCACCGAGCGACGCACGATTAGTTGTGTCTCTTTTCCCAAGAGTCGTAAACGTCGCACAGCCCTCGGGTCGGATCGATTTGAGGGAACCTCCGTCCCTCGTTCGCGGAAGTCGGGAGCGGAAAAAATGTTTATATGCGCGAGCTCCTCTAAGAGCAGTCGAGACGCGGGGCCCTCCGTCGAACACTTTCGCGTAACGTCTTGTCAGATAAGAGGGAAACCCTGGAAGAGGTTCCGCTCCGGAGCATCTGCATTCAACATTCAAAGGTATTTTCGGATGTCTCATGTTTCGAGCCACTAAACGATGACTGTCGATATGGTCGACTCCTGAATTCTGAGCGTCTATGCATATTTTTGCGGCGTATCTTCGAGGCTCCATGTCTAGTGCTCGAGAACCAGCGGAGTAGTCAGGCTTTGGATCAGAGACGAGTAGACGTGGGGGTTCATCTAGAGATGGTGAGTGGCTGATGGTTGCAAGCAGGAGAGGCTCTTTGAACTTCTCTGAAAGTTCATCCCTGTTTATCGTGGGAAGCACTCGGGAACGTCTCATTCCTACGGGAGATCAGGCAGATGGCTCGATCGAACAATCAATCGACTCGTTCCCTCCTCGGATTCGGTTTCTACCGAGTGCTAGCAGAGGAACCAAGCGTCCGCCATCTTTCGGCCCGAGGTCAGCCTCCTGGTTCCGCGCAAACGATTCGAAGAAGATGTCTCGTTTCGTGCGATGTGATCGGAAGCGTATGCGGTGTTCCTGGAAAGAAACAGCCGATCCGATCCGCACTGATTGCAGGGAGGCGAAAGATAATGACAGGAACTGTGCCGCGGCGGTCCAAAACAGAAGCTCATATCGTATGTGCAGTGCCCCCCTGAGTGATGATTGCGAGTTTTTCGTCGCGATCGGTGCTGCCGAATGGCAATGACGATAAGCAAAGATCCCTGGCAACGGAGCTTCGGTGTAGAGCAGCAGAATGCCGTCGAACTGATGTGAGCACAGCACTGGATCGATACTTGATTCGAATTTTGACGAGGATCATCTCAGCTGTGACTCGTTTCGGATAGCCCCAATCGAACAGACAAGCAGGCTGTCTGTCTGTCTGATGAGCCAGTTGGTTGACTTCCTTGCGAACAGGCAGAAGTTTCGCTGATTCGCTCTTCGCCTCTGTAACGGATCGCGGCGGAAATTGATTATCGAACCGAGAGTTTGTCAAATTCATCGCGAAGTGCGACGATGCCCAAGCATCCGAAAGTTCTCACAATCAGTGACTTGGTTGGGCGGTCGCGGGACGGAGTAACAGCAAGTTATTTCCTGCTTCCCTCGAACCGACGGGATGAATGAATAAGTTTCGGATGATCTTCTTGATGACATTACTGGTATCGATCAGACTCAGATGAAGTCGCGATGGCTCGCGCTGCTCCAAGTACTTCTGATTGTTTTCTCGAGATGAATATCCGAGTCGCGTCATCCCCCATGCCGGTAATCCGGGGGCGGTGAGCACGTTCCTCGGCAGGAAGCGACGTCAGGAGCTATCCAAAGATCATTGCTCGGCATCCAGACGGATCGAAATGCCCGAGAGACGCTCTCAAATGCACAGTGTTCGTGGAAGTGAAAAATAGCGGCGGGACTCCGAAGTTCCCATTTTCCGTAAAGGAGCTCGCCGCGAGCACTTCTCGTTCGCGCCGTTCCGGTCCGCTCATCTAGACTTGCATCTCTGGCCTTCTCGTCCTCCCCTCCAAACTTCATCGCTCGAACGAGACCCTAATTCCTTAATGTAGTCTTGTTAGTGGTCCGTATCCCTGGCTTTTTATTGCCCTTACAGAGCTCCGCAATCGTCTTTCGGTCCCCCTCGTTCTTACGCCACCCGGCTCTCAGGAATGTGCTGGCCCTGCGGCCCTTGCAGGCCTTCGCAGTCATACGAGGATTGACTACCCGACCTCGCTCACCCGCTACAACGTCTTACATCCTTGGGCAGCTTTTGCACGGAAAACAGACATTGAATCAGACCTCGTGACTCTCCGATACTCCCAAACGCATCGGACCGCCGTCGATTTATTCAACTCATTCACGGTCCTATCTGCGAATCTAGACCGATGATCAAATCGCAACGAGATCTCTTCGCAGTTTCGACCAGCCTGGTCTCCGCGAGTCTCTCAACATGAGCGTCGCATCAAACCTTTGCTACAGGAAGATCGATGGTAGTTTGGGCGGAAGCCACGACTGGAGAAGGAGTACCGGATCGGAGAAGCACAAATCGATTCGATCAAAAATCATTGAAGATTGCTCTGAGAGGCGTCACACTAAAACGCACTCATCTCGAGCTGGAGAATGAATGACATTTCGGGAGAGTTCAGATCGAACCGATTCGGCACAAGAACGAGGCATGAGAGTGGGGCGCGGCGACTAAGCCCGATCGCGAATCCGTGCGCGAAAGCTCCGCGAGGCCATGGACTGCTTGCTAATGAGTGCGATGCGTGTCGGCCTCGCTGGGGACTGACCTGACTACGCTTTCCCCTCGAAATTTCGAAATTAACCAACGAGACTGAGTCTCTAACGCGGCGGCAACAGAGTAGTGACGCCAATCAGAGGTCTGGATTCCGGACCTGAACCGAAGCTTAGTCAGTCTGAGACACGCGTATTTTATCAGCTCCTAGTCCATGTTCCTAGCTCCTGGCGTCCCTTATATGGACGAGCGTTTGATACGAAAATGAAGATTTGATGGTTCAATCCCAGTATTGGAGCGAGACGGTTGAAAGGGTGAGCAATTAGAGACAGAGCTGTTATAGGGAAGGATACAAGTGCGGAAGATAACGCGTGAATGTAAATATCGGAGTTCCTTCACAAGTCCGACAGCCTTTCGGGGCTTATCCAATCACGTGACTGGCATGAAGGCTGGCAGACTGGAGAAATCATAGGATCGCTCAAACGCGCTCCCTCAAAGAAGAAACCAAAACAGACCTCGTAGAGATTCGTAACTGCTAGACATCATATCTCCCAACGCTAGGTCCTCGCATGAACTCGGAAGTTGAACAAATCGGCGCCGACCGGAGAGAGCTCGTCGGGAATTCAGTCCCCGAATAAATTCGTATTTCGAGACAGGCACGACACCATCGCAACAGCCGAGGACAGTGCTGTCGGAGAGCATCGTGGCTGATGACGCATGCCCAAAGCGAAGCCCGCAGGAGTGCAGTTCGAGACGCAATACAGAGTATCTACAACGACAAGGTCGGTGACGGCGACTGTGGACCAATGCAAACTCCTCTCTGAGATATTTCAGAGCTCTGCTTGAAACCTGCTTCAACAGACCCTCGGATCTCGTTTGTCTCCAGTCGTGTTTTCCAAAACGGATCCGATACAGTGTTCGCTCGGCCCCCGAAGGCGATGGGAGCAATATGTGAACGAAACGGGGGAGCAGTCGTCCTGATCTCTGAGCTGGTCCGAAAGGCGTGTACGTAATGTGACATCATAAGCTCGACAGTTGAATCCAGGAGGTACGAATCGCCGATTTCCATGACCATCGCCTGTAACAGATGAAACACTGATTCCGGGTGTCCGAACGGAGCTCAGTGATAGCTAGGATGTCCATTGTTTTCTTTCTGTGAAGGGGATCGACCGATTGTGACATTGTCACTTTCACTCGATGGTCGCAGCCGGATATCGTGTTGGGCGTCTAATCGTTTCCCTTACTTGAGCTCGATCGAGTTTCGACGCACCGACGCTTGGAACGCGATCGATGATTTCCGAGTTGGGCTGTTTTGTTCTTCATTAGGGTCAAATTCGAAACGGAGGGAATGTAGGGCGATGATTGATTGGTTCATCAACCATTTCTTGTCCATATTCTTTCGTTCTATGTCAGGAGCCCCGTACGCGGGGGCGAGATCACTCTGCTGGTTAGATGTGCGAAGCGCTCCATTCTCCTCTGAATTAGTTCGAGAGCCTGATTTCAACTGAGAGACCAGAGTTTGGTTATCACTGCCGAGATCGCCCCTTTGGAGGTCATTTGACCCTGAAAGCGGACCATGTGGCGCGAGAGACCACAAGAGAATGTTTGCACAGCAGAATTTGTATCACAGTTTCGATTTCCGTGTCGACGAAGGCGACGAATCCAGTGGTTAAACATGAGACCACGTTCGAGGTGACTGCTTGTCACGTCTTTGGGAGCAACATGGATTCTGAGGCGAGTCTCGAGTTGACACGTGACATACGCGGCGTGAGATATGCAGCCAACGAATATTCTATGGAGAAAAAAGAGGAGAAAATATAAAATCGGCAAGGTCGTCGGCAGTTCCGTCGTCACCTCTGGGTATGCTGCGTACATAAGAAACTCGCTTGTCCACAACTCTTCCCCACACGTCAGTCAGACTGGATCCAGTCGGCGAGCGCATATCGAACGTTCGTGGGTTCTGAGCTAGTGCGGAGGGTGGTTTCAACACGGCGAACGTTCCATCTCCGACGAATCTTCCGCTTCCAAACAGAGTTGCCGTCGACGAATCAATGTCCTACTGCGAGTTCCTGGGAAAGTTTGACAAATTCTCCGCAGATAGACGACGGATCCAAATCACGGCGGACTTCCCCCGCTGCCCGGGAACTGCACTCGATGGCGGATGATGATGTTTAGAGCAGGTGGGCGGAGCTCAAATATCACAAGATTCGTCGCAGGGAAGAATGTAGAAGGAGAAAGAGGAACACAACGATGTGGAAACTTCTAATGGATACCAAGATAGACGGCTGGAGTCAATGGAACGTCAAGCGCTGAGAATACAGAGGGAGGAGAAGGAGTGAGACGGGGCAGTCACAGAGAATCTGGACCCGTATGGTTTGAGATTGGCCGGCCAAAAATCTGCTCCTCAAAGCGCCGAGATCCTTTGTATCGAATGCCCTCATGTCGAGCTCAAACGCCTGTGACTTCAGCCAGATGTTTCCTAAATTTTTCCTCAGATCCTCCTCTTTCTCCTGAGCCCACTCTCTCGCCCCGGTGCTGTGGGCGCGTGCAGTCGTTCCCTGAGGTTCTCCTCCGGAGTCCCAGATTAAATAATCAACTCCAGCATCGTCGTTAGCGAATTAGTGCGGAGCTGTTTCGATCCGCTGATTGAATCCCTCCATGCTTCATCCTTGTCCGCGTCAAACTAACCGTTATCCAATGATGGGATAAAAATCGGCCGTAAGCCTAACAGAAATACTTCGCTCAATGGAGCCCAGCCTGCGTCGGTTTGGCCCCCAGGTCGTGAGAGAACCAATCCCTGCATAGAATGTGTTTGACGCACCATAACAACAATGTTGGCTTCTTCGACCGTCGGGGCGGTCTTCGCTCGTCGGGAATCGAGATTAGATTCCGTAATAGTTCTCCTGATTCTCCATTGCTCACTTGCGAGCGCTTCGTTCCTTGATGGCCATTTGGAGCAGCAGACTGTGGAAGCAAAAGCCTTGAAAAAAGGGGGATGTTGGTTGCGTATACTCAAGACTACCAAAGCAGCTTGCTCGAACCTTGAACCCTCAACTCAGGCATCGCTCGCACTGCAGCTCCTGAATTGTCATTTGGAAAGCATGGGCTTGGAAGATATCCGCTGCAAAGATCCAGTCACGGAGTGCGCTTCTTTCAGAGAAATCGCCACCTCTCCGAATTTATTAACGGTTTACGCTAGGTTCTACGTGCAGGTGTTGACGACATGCGCATTCACCAAACTGCACTCGGAGCAGGAGAGACTCTTGGATATCGCGAAGAGCGTCTCCGAATCTATTCAGCAAACGTCTGTAGATGCGTCGGAACTCCTAGAGAGAGCTGCCGAAACCGCAGCTCAACGCGACAGAATCTCGGAACTGCAGGAAAGAACGATGAAAACTCAAGCCGACATCCGTGAATCGGTCGAAACAGACCACATCTCTCAGATTCAGTCGCTAGTCGGTGAGCTCAAACTCTTCCTGCGGGCTAGCTCACATGCCGTCCAGATCGGTTTCGAGAACGTGTTCTTCCTATTGGTGGCTGCCGGTGCCACGAGTTACAAGTTCTTCCCACAGGCGAAGGAGTCGCTGATACTCCTTTGTGTTCTCAAGTTTCTGTTCGAAAGGCAAATCCTGGTGATGATACTCACTCGCGATCTAGCGGTGGAAGTTCTTATGCCTCGGGTGCTGATGGTGACGCGGACAGTGTTCTCGATCCTGATGGTCAAACAACTTGTTGGACGCCATTCCTTGCAAGACGAATCGACGCCGGATTATGAGGTCATCGAGGAGCAACTCGCGGAAATTCGATCCAGAATCGGTCTTGATTGAAACTTTCCCGTGTTCGAAGTTTTCGACTTCTGGCGTTGTCTTTTTCGGCGCTGGAGCGAAGATCAACTATCGTTACCACTTCCCAACTGGAACTTTCGATTTCGCGCTCGGGAGAAGTAAACTTTTCTCGTCGCGCTCCCGTTCCGAATCAAACATCGTTAGGAATGGCATTGTATCAAAGTCGCTCCCTCACTTGTTGATGTCACCGTGAACCTGAGCGTGCTGTTCTCTTCAACGGGGACCGGAGGGCGGAAACATTATGTGTCAACATCGCCAGTATCGACGCTCGGCAGTTCGGTTCTACGCCGGGCTACATCTATGAAAGCTATCCGAGTTCGTGCATTCGGGACTCCGCGAATGCCTCGGGCAAAGCGCTCCTTCGACGGACGCCGGCTTACTGGAGACTCCTTTTCGCGCTGGGGCAAATCACGAGGGTGTTAGCCGTCAGCTCGCTCAGCCCTCCCAGCGATCTCCTCCCAGACCCCGGTTCTGGGAATCGGAAAGGGCAGCCCAGATTATTGAAATGACGAAACGGCGGCAGCGATATCGGGATTTTTTTCCACGACCTCATCAACGCTCTCGGTGTTCCTGTCAGCTCGTTCTCGACTCCTCGTCACAAATTTCTCTTAGGTCTACTCCAGCTCGAATGCTTCGATATGGCAGCAGCTTCCGAGCGGTCATCAACAAGGTCATCATCAGACTCCCCCAGTTCCTCTTATGCTGCGCAGCAAGCGGTCCTGATAACTCTGGAAAGAAACTAATGTCTACGTGCAGTAGTTTCGTGATTTCCGAGGTACTCGGCAACGGGTCCATGACGCTAGCACTGACGAGGTGGAACCTTGGGAACACGGGACACGTGTCTCTATCCTGAACGAGTCATCAAAGGCGTCGTCAGAACAGGCTCCCGCGGAACTTCACGGAACTTTACTCGACAACGAAGAGAATGTACCCGCTCGGAGCCCAGTCGGTATCCATTCCGTTCCGAAGACGTTAACATCTGTCATCGGTGCTCGAAGCCTCCGGAGAACGAATGGACCCGCAGTCGTTTCGGAAAGTTCTGTTCCAACTCGTCTTCTTCATACCGACGCTTTATTGCGCTCTGTTCGAGGAGAGGAACGGTGTCTTACGGAAAACAGGTGCTGGAACTGTCGTTGCCGTCGCTGCTGGCCAAAGCCGTGTCGGACCCCTTCCGTCCAGTGGAACGTCGTTTGTATAATACAACTATCATCCATGAGCGCAGCGCTGCTCGAGCGGGGCATCCAGCAGCCGAAATCGGAGAAGCCGGCCGGCTGTCTTAAAGAGGACCGCCAGCATTAATCGGATATGACTGGCCATTGAAAACTTTGCAAGCCGCTCGCTCGCCTCGTTTCCTCCGGTCCTCGTCTCGGCTATCCTGACACGGCTCGACCCGCCCGGTGAGTTTGTTGTCTTTTGCAGAAAGCCACGCGTTCCGAGACGTCTCCGCTTTCGTTGTCCCCCAGCGGGCAGAATTGTTCGCTGTCAAGTCCCAGTTCATGAGACATGGCCCGTCAGCTATTCGATTCGAGTGTTTGCGAATCGGGAGCTTTGTAGGTCTTCCTTGTGAGGTTCTCTGAGGTTTGACCGATGAGCGATCACCGCTGGAGTCGGACGACCAGCTCGCATTCGTCGCTATTGAACGACGGCGCCTTAAGCTCAGGCCTGGAGGAAACTCGAGAAAAAAATGTTTCCTCAGAAACAGACAACTGTTCCAGCAATTGGAATGGGAGGTGAGCCACTGGCGAGCTACGCAGTGAAAATACGCACCGAAATCAGCCGATCCGTATTCCGGTCAGGTGTCAGGCCTAGTTGACTACCGTTCGCACATCTGGCGGTTCCCAATAAAAACAAGAGTCCAGCTGTTGTCCTTGTTCCCAACGCACTCTTATTCCCGTCCACAACCAACTGGTTGCTCGGCCGGTTTTGCCTGCTTCCTCACTGCTCCCGGGCGCGGCTCTTCGAGTCCCTCTCCTCGTCCTTACCGCCGGTACGCACTGCACACGTATACTGCGGAAGAACCGTACGAATCCCTAACCTGACGAGTGAAGTTCACAATTAGGGTAACCGGATGGGCTCGGGAGAGGCCATACCTCTTCAATGATCAAATCTGAACACTGCATTCCCCTTGCGTCAGCTGTACGGAATCCGCGAGAAATGTCCAATCGATCACTCAGAACTCGTTGAGGTAACGCGTTCGATTTGTCGGCCTCCCTTCCTCCAGTCGTCAATCGGTGGCGTGTTTTCCGGCCGTAAAAAAATCGTTCAAAAAGAGTTTTCCCACATTTAATTTCGTAACGTTGCGCTCCTGACAGAAGCACGTTTCGAACATTGAAGCTTCCTCAGGGACGGCGTCTGTGAGAGACCGCTGTAAGGAAACTCGAGGTCCCTGCTCCGAGGATGTGTTTCTCGGCTCGTTCGTTTGTGAGATATTGTATTTAGGGAGCCAGCTAGCAACGGCCGATAGGTGTCGGCTGCTGCCCTGCTGCGCTAGCTAAAAGCTATCTGTTCTGAGTTTTCATCGGAGCAGTATGCAGTGCACGGCTCCCGAGCTTTCTCAACACGCGTACCTTCGTACACGCGTTCGACCATCGGCCATGGAGCGCGGGAGGGCCGGCCAGACGGGTAGCAACTTTTAGGATTTTTACAGCTTACCCGGCGGAGGCCAACCGACCAGTCTGTCAGTAAGCCATCCGGCCCCCGGAACGAGTATCCGTTCTTGCTTCCAATTGAACTTTTCAACGCCGTCGACGTTCCGAGAACATTTTACGATCGAATGTTCGCTCGAGAGGAAGCAGCAAGATTGTGGGAACTTGAACCTCTTACTTGTCGGACAGTGTTCTAATCTATTCCTTGCAGGAAACAAGACCAACTCGGATGAGTTTCCAACCGGGATGCTTCCACGCTCGTCTTGACCGCTTCTAGATCAACAAGCGTGTTGTATCTCGCGATCAGTAGCGTCGCCACAGAAGGGACTCTTGGAGAGATCGCTCAAAACTTGCGACTTCCACTGAGGGACGTGGCACGGTTTTTTTTTCATAGGTCCTTGATCAGTAACCGATGGACGACAAGCCAGTTTTCATGGGTTCACAAGCTCACTGTATTCTTGTCTCGTCGACAGCAATAAAAACCTCCGCCTGGATCCACCAGAGCTGCTGTGTTGAAAATTCTCCAGCTCCTTGCTCCTGACTTTCTGAGAAATAGTTCAGCGTTTGAAGAGCTTGGACGGTATTTCGTCGTCAGGAGGTGATGATCCACAGGAACGTTGATTCGGATCGCGATGCTCAGATGGGCTTGATGCAGAGCTTGTTGGCGTTTTGAGACAGTTTCGCCCCCCCCCCCCCCCCCCCCCTCCCCGTCTTCCTACCTATTTTTCTTCGCGGTCAGGAGTCTGTGCGAATCGAGGATCCCAAGACCCTCATTAACATTTGGGTTGTGGTGAAACATCTGTATTGGAAGACATTGTGCCTTGAAACCGGGACAGATATAGTCGGAACTCCTGAGCAATCCATCCTCCTCAGGAGCACCTTGGCTGGGGAGAGATGGATGGCTGGCGGACGGTGAGGAGTTCACTCTGATGCGAGGTCGAGGCCGTAGCACTCAGTGCCTAATGAGCTTTGAGTTCGTCTCTGCGTGGCCGTCATTCGGAATTCAGTTAGATTTGAATCAGTTCGTTGAGTCTAGTGTTCGGAAATTAGTTTTTCAAAAGCTTGCAACTAGCAGCTCTGAGATTGCCGACACTGCACGAGGCGAGCCCTGATGTCGAGTCATCACAGCTATCGAAATGCATCGGAGTTTCTTGATAGGCAAACCTTTCCAATATAGTCGCCCGGGGCTGCACCTCGGCAGCGTTTCCTAGCAGCTTCATTTGACTGGATAGACACCTACCCAGTCAAGGGAGAGGTGAGGGTGGCAAACCTCTCGGAGCCGATGTCGCGGTACTGGGATGTGGAAGCCAACTCAACAAGACCAATAGCGACGGGGAAATGCGTCCCACGGCTCGCACAGGCGGAGATGTATATTCGAGCTGAGTTCTCAATCTGCAATAATATCGATGAGAAGGAGCCGCCGAGCCAGTGCACGATTGAGCTCCGCAGTGCCGGCGGTAACGGTGGCCGTGAAGAGGACGACGGCGGATGAGACGGCGGCGATGACGCTGGGTACAGAGAACTCCTCTAAAAACCTCTTCTTTCAAGAAATCGGAGTCCGGAGCTTCCTATTCGCTTCATTAGGGAAATGATCAAGATTCAGAGAGGAGCCGCTGCTGCTACCGCCAACACCGTCGCAGGCTCAGAATGGCTTTCGAAGGTCGCCCGTTTCCCGGGATAGACGACCTGGAGTGATTCGTAAGAGGATGGAGGTCGCAGACGGATGAACACGGCAGAACGCTCGGTCGGGTTCGCGTCAATTCACGATTTGATGGCGAGGAAGGAGGAGAGCCGCAAGATTCTCCTTGACCCCGAGGGTATACCCAGCCCCGGATGTTTCGAGACTGGGGTTTACTCGAAGCAGCTCCTCCGGTTCGATGAGGGATTCGCTCCGTCGCTTAGTCCGGTCAGCTCTAATAGGTACGAAGTCCGGAGCCATGTGAACGTAGGGAACGATCGCGCAATCGATGGTGGGAGAGATAATCTCCGAACAGCGGCGTGCTACGTCATGCAACAGAGATTGTGGCGATCGCGTGGAAACACCCGGTCGCGGCTACAAAGTGAACGCTCAAAGCCATGAAAGGCTCGGTTATATATGGCGCTATTATTATTGCGTAATGACCCCTATTCAGCTCAGGTGACTTTGTGTTGACCAGTGTCTATGACTCCCGAGGGAGATCCCGACCGAGCAGAATAGTCAGAGCCAGCAGGAAGACCTGGACTTCCAACAGTAGGAGGTGATAAACTATCATTTCTAAGCATTCGCACTTAAATTTAGAACTACATTCAGTCCGCTGCTTCTCAAGGGGCGAGATGCTCGTTCGATGCATCGGCTGCTCCAACTATATACGAGTCCCATTCGACCCAACGTGGCCATCCGATTTCTACATTCAACTTCCGGACGACCCAAACAATGGCCGAGCGAGTGAAGATCGCTGATAAATGTGCAATTTAGTATTTCGACAATATGACACATTTTTAGCATTTTACTCTGCAATTTCGAGTGTTACTATTGAGTGGAAAACAGCAACCATCTTCTATACGTTTTCTTACGAACCCTTGGAGAATGTAAGATTTCGAAGGAGCATCTTTATAGCGGATGAAACTTAAACACCAGACTTGGCTCCTAACTCGCACAAAGAAAAAATAAAGAGCTCCCGAGCGCATCTCCCCTGAAGTGATCCGACGCGAAACAGTCATGTCATGATGCAGGCAAGTGGCAGGCTGAATCAAAACTGTTAGTAGGTTCGATCCCCACCGCTCATGCTCCTACTCCGAGAACGCTCCCCATCGTCTCTGGGCAAATCCCGGAGTCGTCCCCTGAGGCTTCTTGTCCTCACCTTCACGAGGCCTGAGAAGCCTCTGGCGGACGGCAGCACAAAAGAGGATTATTGTGAAGGTGTCCTGTCCGGGAGGCGCGGTTTTCCTCGAGTCAAACACGTATAGCTCAGAAGAGCCAGAAAATCTCAATCGCGGGCCGTCGAATTTTCCAGAAGCTGCTCCAGAGAAGGCGAGAACAGCGCGGGCCTCCACAACTTCGTTAATCGAAAATCGCATGCTCGTTGATCGGAAAGACAACGACTGCCGGCTTAATTGTCCCCTTGGGTTGGGACAATTTCGGAACCATCTGGTATCGGTGCACGCGTAGACAGCGCTACAGTCTGTTCCCAGAACATATGATCCAGCTGATTAGATATCATCGAGCAGATGCCATGGAGGCAATCTAGAATTCAAATCCTGAGCCTGGCCCGGAGCACTCTGGAATTAGAACATGCCCGCTCCCTCACCGACTCTTCGGCGAGGCACGCATTGCCGCGCGATTTCAGAAATTGCGGAGCAAACAAATTCTCTGGTGCTTCCCCCGTGAGAAATTGTTCTTTGAGCTTGCGAGTAGCTCGGTAGGTGGGCCGACTGTCTGACTGACTGACGTTGTTGAGATGTTGAAATGGCCAAAGCAATATTCTCGCCCGCGGGCCCATAAGATAGCGCGCTCGACCGGCTTCTCCTGAAAAACGCCGTCGCTTCATTATATGGAAATTCAGGCTTACTTACTCAGACTTACCACGAGACCCGTTCAAGTGAACAAGTCTCCAGCAGAGTTCCAAGTACGCTTGGCAGTAGCACTACGACCGCTTCTACAGGCACCACGAAAACGTCTGTTGGAACGCCTCTTGGAACTTGACACCTGCGAGCTTGGAATCGTGGCGACGGCGGGCTCGGGTCGCGACTCCGAAATTGCTCTCTGCCCTGTCGCAGCTCTCGACTCCGCAAATTCCGACGGCTACTCGAGCTGGCTTCGTGGGGCGGTGCTCCGTTACACGAGGCCATCGGAAACAGATCCATCTCGCCCCCGCCCCCTGGAAGCAAATCCATCTCGTGATCCACCGCAAAATCCGAATCACATTTTCCTTCATTAGCTAGAGGAGCGGGGTACGAAGTCAAGATGCGGTCAGTGTTGACGTCCGATTGTTTGGACGATGACAGATCTGCTCCAACATGGAGCCTCTATTATCAGGGTTCGGAAGGGGAGCGTTGCGTCAGGAATGGTCTTCGTCCGTTTCATCGGAACCCAGCAATCGCTGGAGCCGCACACAGCGAGACTGAAAGTATTCTTGCCTTCGAAATTCTCTCGGACTGCACTCGGTCAATAAAAAATCGCTCGTTCCACCTCTAATTCCCAGGTGCAAGAGGTTGTACACGATTTTTCTTATCTTTCAATCTCCGTACCGTCGCCTACTCCCTCCTTTCATCATTTCGCACCCCTCGATCACTCTCCGGGGCCTTCGCTCCCTCTAAATATCTGTCAAGTTTGCTCTCGCACGGACTGGGTTCTTCACGGTGAGATTACAAGGCATCGTCGGGGAACTCACAACGGCCTGAAGTGCTTTTTAAACTCCTCAGTGCTCCTGCGAGGATTACCTTCAATTTGGGAGAGCTCTGCGGCTTCACCGCCATCTGTTTGTAGTGGTCTTCATTTTTGCCACATTAGGGCAATCCCGCCTCGACGGAATGATTCGCGCCTTCCCCTCCGTCCACCTCGAGTTCATCTAGACGGAAGCCTCGTCAGCTTCAAGGTTCAGCTGATTCCGCCAAAGATTTCTGGAATTCGCACTATTTTGCGCCACTTCCTCCAAGGAGGTAACGAATTAGAGTCTATCGGAAAGAATTCGTCGTTTCAAGCGACCGGTGTTGACGTTGAGACATCGGAAACCAACACTCCCCGGTGATGAGAGAGACCTTGACTCTGCCACCGAGACAGCATGCATGTTTTCGATGTACTGCTTCTCACGACACTGCACATCCTGATCTGAAGCTTTTCGAATAATCACAGCAACCTCTCCCAGCGCTACTTCTCCATACGGGACGCACGGACTTGGAATTTCTAGGATGATGATGCGTATCGACTGAGTCTGTATTTTCCACAATCCGATGGAATGAATTCGCACTGGGCGTGGGCGGATCAGAAGAGGGAAGGAAGCCCACCAACGGCGATCGCATCTTGAAAAGCAAAGAGCTCTGGGAGAAGCTACTGAGGAGGGGGAACCAGCCAGCTACGACCGACTGACGCTCGGCTATCCGCAACGATTTCCCGAGCATCTTCCGAAAAGTAGCTTACAGCGTCTATCTGTCGAGACGAGTCGTCTAGGCTGCGCCGATTGAATTATTCAGTCAAACACGAGTCGCGTCGTTCAGATTCATCCCCGTGGATCGGGCCGTCCGTTCGTCGATTCCTCCGCTTGCTCAGTCTTTCGTTCTCATCCATGTTTTCACATTCGACGGTTCCCAATGACTTCGGGGCTAGCGACACCGTTACTGTGAACGAGTCGCTTCGGAGAGGCGGCAAATCACCGATGCTTGCGACAAGAAACCAGCAAGCCGAAGTGAATTGAATTCAAAATCGTCCGTGGACGCACTCCGGCGTCACTTTTCTGCCGTGAAACAGAACACTGTTGCGATCGGCTCCGATGAGCAACCAGGCAATGAGTTTCTGGTGAGCGATTTTTCTCCCTGAAGCATCGGAGCTCTCTACAGCCCTCCATATGGACAACAACGTCGTTTTGAAAAATCATGGGAATCATTTGCATCAATGATGAGATCTTCTCCGAGAGTTCCTCGCAATTCGCCTCGTGATTTTCCCAGTAGACATCGATCGTCTTAAAGAATCGAGCGGGGGCTGTTTATATGAATCGTATTTTAAAGCGCAAACTCTCGCAGAGCTTCGAGCATGCGGTTTAACGAGTTTCCGGCGAATCATCTCGGAAGAAACATTTCATAAGCGTCATGCAGCAGAATGATGACTTAATATTCCGTCGAATTCGAATGTCGAGAATGAACGATTTTTCTGTCGAACCGCTGTCCTGGTCCGAACTCCGAGGCATCTTACAGCTCCAGAACCGCCGCATCACACGCTAGCCGACCCGCGAGCTAGTCACTGTATCTAGCTATTCACGCGCAGGTTGTTACAAGCGTTTCGCAAGCATCTAGTCTCCACTAAGCTCTGCCCCCGTTCAAACTGATAATTGATCTATCCATCCTTGAAAACTACGTACGCGGTCATGGAGTCCGCTCAGCTTAGCTTTATCCCAAAACGGATGCATCACGTGTTTCCACGAAGGCAACGGAGACAGATGGAGAATCATCTCACATCCGGGAGCAGTCCTCATGCACGATGCCACCAACCTATCTTCCCCGGATGATACGGAATCGGGACGACAATCCTAGTAGAATCGCCTCGGATTCGAAATATTTTCGAGACGGAGGGCTCGGTTGGCAATTATTCTAAACTCTTCCGGAGAATCGTTCGTTCGAGCTATTCGAATCGATTCCTCACCCACCCCCCTCCCCGGGTATCGGAGACTTCAGCTTGCTCGATGGATGTCGTACTACTCTCTGCTCTGATATGTGAAGTTGCTGATCAGCGCGTCAGTGAACATAAGGTGGAAATATTTCTGAGCCAGCGCCTAACCAGACAGACACGTTGACTCGGCAGACTCGTCCGCTCACAAATTGACTGCGGCCGACACCGGAATTTGCTAGGAACCCCCAAGGTCGAATTAGTGTCTAGATCCTGGCCCAAATGCCCGAAAAGTCCATAGGTGAACGAGGAGCAAGAGAGAAATCGGGACAAGGAGGCGATCATAAGGAGAGCCCCTGGAGAGTGATAAAGGAATAGAAACAGCGAGGAAACGACTGTTGCAGGCGGGAAACCGTTGAGGCAAACGATGGATACTCCCGGGCCGAGATCTTATCCCTCCCCTTGTCGGGTGGGAGACCGCGATTAGCTGATTAGAGGAGAAAGCACTTGTGGCGCGAAACAACTCTCGGAGCTCGCGCTCGTCTGCACGACTGTGCTGGAAAAGATGGAATGTGCCGCGGCTGGTTCAGAAAGCTCGTCGACCAGTGTTCTTATTACCAGCGCAAGCTGCGCAAACGAACCACCCACATACACCAACACCTTCCGACCACTCCTCGAGATTACGGCCTCACAGACGACTTTCAAATGCGCTTCAGCCTGGCAAGTGAGAAGGGGCTCGCTGGCAAGCAGAGCCCTTATCAGGGTTCCTGGCGCATGGCTGCACGCCAAAAGTCACGGCACCTTCGGCGACCCAAGCTCGAGCATGGCATGAGCCGGGGGAAAATGGAGTGCGGGTCGTACCTGCGGCTTCTCTCCGCCTCCCTTTCATTTCATCCGAAGCGAACTTGTGAGATCACGCGTAATGAGAGTTGCGGAGAGCGTTGGAAAAACGTTCGAGGAGCATCCACCGCAGCGAAAATCCTAACTCAATTAGAATTGCTGCAAGAAGAGCAGCATGGTGCTCTTCGGGAACTGATAAGATCGTACCGAGCATCTTGGTTTGCAACAGACGAGAAGCAAGCACCATTCAGAACTGACCGAGAACCCGTTCACTCTCTGGTTCGGCCGCCCTCACGCGTGTCTAATCCGAGCCTGTAATTTTCTGTCGGGTGGATTTCTTACTCACTCAACCAATTACCCGAGGTGTATCGCTGTAAACGGAGTGTATGGTGCTCTCTCATCCGATCTGACGGCAGAGTTTCTCGCAGTCATCTGTATTCTCGAGAATCTTAGCCCAGCGTACACACCATCCGTTTTGTTCACGTCGTTGCAATGATGCTCGAAAGTGGAGATCAGGAAACCAGGACTCCCGGGAATATCTCTGATCATGCTCCATGACTCCCGGATCCTCTAGGAAGGGATAGGCCCCATCGACGCCACGAGCCGACCGGTTGAGGATATACTGTTAACAGATGTGGGAGACTTCCTTTCCGCGCGCCGGTTCCACGAATATGCTGAACGCGCACCTCCGCAGTTCGTAATTATGTATATGAGCAAGCGGTTTGTGCTTTATCAAAAGTCTGGCCTTCGTGTGCCCATTCGGACTCGTAGGAAAATCCCATCGTTTCCATCGGGGGTCACATACGAACCCCTCAGCTTTCGAATCCGTGAAGGCGGCGACTCGATGTGGTCAGCTTCGATCTGAGATGGACACGAGTCTGAAAATTTCAGGAAGCTCCCGGTTCCTGGTGTTCAGCGATTGATTGGAGTTCACGAACTTGACATGCGACATTCCATGGTCTGGTACAGAGTCAGATTACCCGATGATCCACGTTGAATCGTGGACAGAACGCAGTTTAGGACTCCGTCTATCCTCGTGCGGCCGCGGTTATTGCGAGGTTACTGATATCGGCGCTCGCTCCTCTTGGTGCCAACCGTGGAGAACACTCGGCGTAGCGGGAGGAGGAGGCAACTCAATATAATTGTTTCCGAGGGAGCTGAATTTCACTGGATATTGGTCCACTGTGCTTGACAGTTGGGATGACCTCTAAAAATCACCTACCCCGCGTTGTTCAGCAGACGGTCCACTCTAGCGTAAATTGAAACATTGGAATTGCTAAACAATTACTTTGATGCGATACCCGATGTCAGACTATGAGCTGGTCTCCGTGCAAGCCACGAGGTGAGCTCGGAGATCAGAACGTTCCGCAGGTTCGCTTTCCCATCAAAGCTCAGAATTATTTCTTCGTGGCGTTCCCTTTCATACGAGCTTCGAAAATCGATCAAACGTTGATCTCGGAGTTATAGTGTTGATCGGAGGGCTCTCCGACCGATGGAGCGCTAATGAACTCCAGATTGCCGGGAAAGTATTTCTTTGTGCGGCTCTTGAACTATCAGTAGCCGCTGCATCGTTAGGCCTATTCTTCACACAAACTCTTTGTCTACCTCCATCGTTAAAGCTTCTCCTCCACCTCTTCCTTGGTCCAATACAGATGAACTCACTCATTCAATAACTCGCTCACTCATACACGCATGCATGCATGCGTACATACATAGTAGACGTCGTTGAGCATCTCCGCTGTTAGTCATTAGCAAACTTGAAGAGCAGCCCTCAGAACTAATTTACCGTCAGGCCTAAGAAACTTCGTCAGGTACTTGCCAAGTAGAACTACAAGCAGCGCCAAGACTACGATCTCGACCCTATTCGACACCACTCGGAACGTCCATCAGCGCGCACATGGTCCTAAGAACGAACGCGAAAGGGAACAGGTATGATACTTTAATTGAGAAGATGCCGACGCTTTGTGCTAACGGTTCCGAACACGTTAGAGTGTGGGTTGTTCATGTTCTCACTCGAAAGTTGATTAGTTCAGATTCTCAGCAGATGGAGACAGGAGTTTAGAGTAGGCGAGTTAGTCTCCGTTGCAGATCCCAGCTCTGGTCATAACCTCCAGTGGAGGATCAAATGGGGCTCAGATTCTAGTCTCTATCTTCCAGATCCTCAGTTCCATAGCGCAGCAACAATCTTGATCCTCATTCATCGCCAATGCCATCTTCCACATTTCGGACAGCCAGCGTCTCTTGCCTGCTTGTAAATTCAATTAGGTCTATCCAAGAAATACCGTTCTTCAGCCGGTGTTGATTTGCATCATCCCGAGAATGATTACTGCCACTTTCTCGTAAGAGATTGTCCCGTAACCCGAGAGAGGCTTTTGATTGCCGACTAGCTCTTCCTGTCATAGCTGGAATCCAATACCAATGAGCAGAGCCAGCCGGTTGAGGCTCCATGCGACCAGCTGAAGAGATGCTCCGTCCCGTTTCGCGCCTGACACCTCCGATCTACACTTTCTTGCTTGAATCAGTAGTTCGGCGAGGACGGAATCTCTCATGCTGTTCACAAACCGTGGGTTATATACTCAATCCTCTCGAACTGATTGCTGTGGCGAGCGAGAATGTGATCGATTTTCGCGGAGCATATGACGTCGTTTCGATTGGCTCGACCTCGGTCATCGAGTGATCCTCCGAGTGATGTTGGCAGACGAATTTGCATCTACTGATGTTTTGGTTCGTCAGCTCCAGAGATGTATGAATCTGAGATTCGAGCCGAGTCGTTTGAGATGGAGTTGGGAACACGAAACACTCTGTCGAGGGCAATCGAAACGCTGCTTGAGCAGTAACAACTCGCGGTGCAGCCGAAGAGGGAACATGTAGGAGCAAGAGGAGTGAATGGAGTCCAGTGTTTCCCGACCGCGCGAAAAAAAGGAGGAGAAGAGAGGAGAGGGGAGCCGGAGAATTTGAACATCGGAGGGAAGCCTCTCCCTTGAACTCTCAAACAATTCTCCGAAGAGGTATTTTTTAGCCGCGGCGCCTAAGTGTGTAAGCTGATGTTGTAGTGGCATTTTTGTGGTCGGGTTATTGCGTATGGAGTACAGTCATGCATTCGCGAATGGATTCGGCACCCGTGGCCGAACGCTTCGCACCCGATTCAACTCCTCCCGGTGCCTTGGCCAGCGGAGGCCGCAACAACAACAATGATGTCGACGACGTCCACAACAACGACTGATTCATAGAGGAATTTCCAGTGCTGGCACGACGTGAGCGTTTCCAAGAAATCCGAATGGGTGTCGTGCATGTTATCCGTCGCCGATTTCGCTCGGGTCATTTTCGAGCTCGAAACCGACTGGTGGAACAGTCATGACGCGTAGCCTCGACTCGAACCCCGCTCTGGTAGGATTCTACGGTGAGAGCTCTTAGCCGCTCACTCCGACGGAGCAATGGCCGTGGTGTGAAGAGTAGAGATCGCCTGTCGCTTGCTCAAAGGAGTGTCGGGGATTACCAGATGAGATTTTGCTTCCTCATCGCCGCCTTTGAGAAATGCTCTAACTGATTCATACGTCCTCGGAATTCACCACAGCGTAAGGCGGCAACGTCGATCGACTCGTTACGCAAAACCAGACGAATCGAAACAAAGTTTGTCGATAGCTACGACGAACCGAGGCATCGTCATTGCAATACAGAAAGTATGATCCGCTTCTTAGGACAGCCATGTGCCGCTATCGCTGCAGCGACTGTTGCTGAGTACGCATCTGCTGCTGCGCGCACGACTGGTGGCAAAAAACCTAACGTCCGAGCAAACATGGGTGAACGGTCGGTCGAGTGAGGCTTCTCAAACTGTTGTCAAGTTGTTTTCCTCATTCTGCTCATGTAACCGCGGTGGTTCCCGGTCTTGTTGTACATCTGAAGAACGTGTCTGGCATTACGAGCCCACACAGAGGCGTCCATACACACGGAGGAGAGGCAGCCAAGAAGGCTTAATTCGCACTCGTGGCGATGCAACAGTGGTCACTTGCAGTGTGAGCAGAGAGGCGCTGTGCGACGGACGCACTTGTCGAGGGCTTCTTGTCATCTTTGATCCGCTCGAGAAGGGAACAATCGAGGAGAGTGGTTATGCGAAAAGGCACGAGGGCATATCAAGAGCCCGGTGTGGCCAAACGAAGTCGGGAGGAGGCGCTTGAGTAACCTTATCTCCTGAAAATCCTGGGAGGGAGAGTCCTCCCAGAGCTTCGCGAGCTACAGCGCTGCAGATTGATCGAACCCACGATCAGAAGTCGCCGTGGAGCAGGGGCTCCGGGTGGACTGATTTCCGCTGCCGATGGCTCGGACCGAGTGAGGAACAACGCATGATGCTTCAAACCACCAAAACTTCAATCGATCGACGCTCACATCGCGAGCACAACGCGACAACGCTCACCGGTAGCATAGTCCGGCACCGAGGACGCGGTCACCCTTCTCTAATGGGAAGTTTGGCGCTGTTTGTAGTAAAAGTTTGATCTTAAGCTGATTATTGGGAGCGACCGGGCACTGTATTCTTCCCCTGTTTGCCCGCGTGCTCGCCTGTGTGTCTGCCTGATCATCTTTCGAATGTGCCTCGACTTTCGAGGAGGCTTGCCTTTTCAAACTCTGAGATGAAAACTCTTTTAGGCGACAATCACTGCGCTCCGGCATCCGGTGCAGCGATTATGTCCCGAGGCGAGCAGTCCTTTTCTGATGCTCCTCTCTTCGGGACTTGAGGGAGTACCAGAAATGGGCGCCGACTTTCTCCCCACAACATCATTCGCTTCCGATAATAAATTCAGTCTTCGTCGACGAGCCCGACCGCTTTACACCCCTGGTAAAGACATAATTCTACACTGCTCGACGGCCAACCGCTTGTCTCCCAGTTTTCATGTCCAAGACTTACGGTTCCATTTTCTGGAACGTTGTGTTCCGATTGTTCGACTCTATTTCCTGTATTGCGAAGCAAAACGTCGCCACGGCCGGCGTAAACTAGAGACGAAAACACTCTGGGGGCACAGCTTGGGGGAGAACAGGTTCGGACTCATCAGGCTGCTCGACACCGTGTTGTCGAGCGTATCTTGTGAGCGAGGCAACAGTTGTAGTCGGACAGCATCCGAACATTGGCGTAATTGGGAGTGAAATCAGCTCCACAAGTGCATTGTAGGCGTGGTAGTATTGCGGGGTTTTCAAGAAACGTCCTAACGATTCCCGGCACGACCCATCGACGACGGATGGCTCTTGTCATCAATGCCATCGAATGCGAATCGGCAACTGTCGTCAAGCGTGAATGCGCCACGCGACAATTCGGAACTTGTCAGATTGCTGTCTAATGGTCTTGATTGAACAGGACGGAAAAAGTGTCACCGAGCCGGGGAATTCCCAGCGCGGGTTCCGGAGTTGATGAGGAAGCCGGGGAGCACTTCAGCTTTGGAGGAAAGTCGTTGAGTTGAGAGACTGACCTGGAGAGGGATCACTGCCAAGGGAATAGGGGTAAAAGTTTTCCCCATGACCACAGGACGTTGGGCTCGATACGCTCCCAATCAGCGGTCTGTATCAACTCGGCGTCGCTGGCGTAGGCGATAGTTCTGTGGCTTGCTCTTCCCGGTTCGATTTAGAGGGAGGGAGAGTATCTATCTATTCAATCTCGGTATGTGCGACGTTAGATTTCGCTCTGACAACACATACCGGACTTGCGAGCACAGAGTGCAACAGCAACGATATCTACGATAACAGCAACAGGGGCACTCAATACTCTGCTCTGGCCGGCGTTTACAGCTCAGAGAGCTATGCCCATCGAGAGAGGTTGGTCATTTCGCGGCGTGCGCCCTCTTGGGGCCTTTTCTCTGAAAGTCAGATCACTTTTACAGCTAAAGGAGGAGGGAAAAAATCGAGTCCGAACACACCATTCCCCTTCCGCGGAGAGCGATCCACTGCGGCTCCCCATACATACGATACCGTGAATCAAGTCGCGTCAAATACGACGACTGGAGGCCGACAGCCGATCCGAGAGTGTAGGCCGCGTTGGAACGGCCGAAGATCCAGAGCTATCGGCGAGCTGCGGAGCGACCTGCAGCGATAAACACAGTGGAAACGAACACAGGGAGGTCTACGTCTGAATAGACAAAGTGAAGCGCGCATCTGGATATTTTCACACGCTCCACTCGTCCTGTTGCTGAAGGGTTTCCCTGATTAGCGTTTATGACAACGAACCACGCTCACGCTCCTCCAACGACCGCCGTCCGTGTCCACGAGTTGCCACGGGCGAAACCACATAGTTTTCTCGAAACACGACGGGTTGCGACACCGGGGTCCTCGTCTCATTTCGTAGAGCAATCAGGGGATTGTCATCGAACGATACGTCGAGTGAGACGCGCTCGAGAGACGCAGGGAGGGAAGTAGGAACTTTGTCGCCGTAAAGTTTTCGCAAGCTGCGATGTTGCTTTTATTTGCGCAGCCCTCTCGACGCCCACGCTGCGCCCATCGGAGCTCTGGAGACGGGCACCGCGGAGGTGCTACCACAAGATCTATGACATGCTCGACTTCGAAAGAACAGGAATCCCAAGCGCATCATGACAGAGAGCGCCTGGAGCTCCGCTCCGTGGACTCGCGCCACATCCAGCTCCGTACGATCCAAAGATACACAAGAGGCCTCTGAGACTGATGCTCAAACCGGTACATCGTAACGGAATCATCCCAAAATGGCAACTCCGGGTGCAGGTTATCGCTGCTCCTCTTATTGACGTTTGTGCTGCTGTCGCCGTCGCCGATTAAATTTCGTGTCGGCTAACTGAATATCGTCTCCCAAGTTCCAGCGGCTGTGTACAGTCGTTCTCTCGGGCCACAGGAATCGTTCGCGGCGGGCGAACTTGAGGTGAAACTCCCGCTGGCAGGGGAATGGGCGGAACGTAGGCTAGGGATTCGTTGTCTAGCAGAGTCTGCCGGCGGTTCTGCAACGATGATGATGCTCGTCGGCTACCGACTTTTTTACGAACGAACGAAATCCGATTGGTGCGGAAACAGGGCAGACGCCGACGACTAAAAATGCGAACCGTAGCTGATCATTTGCGACCCACGCTCTTCATCCCGTTCGCGCTTAGCAACAGGTGGAGATCCGAGATACATTGAAGCGGGTCTCGGGGTTTTTGGAGTCTCACTCTTCTGGCGCGCCTTTGCCCCCGCGGAGTTCCATCACGTTATAGGTTTTCTGCGCGCTTCTCTCTCAATTTAGCGGGCTGGCAGATATACCAAAGTGATTTTTAGTTGCCAGAGTTGCTGAGGGTGCAAAACTGCGGTCGACCTGGAACCTGTGTTGCGGACTTCCGGTTCTGCTAATCGGATCAAAGATTCGGACCGCGTGAGCCCAGTGGTTCGCTTTGACAGGGAAAAACGACGCCGCCGAGCTCTCCCATCAGGCTCACTCCCGATTCCTCGTGGGAACGCTGATGTTGAAGCCGTTCAGCTCTGGAAACGCTGGAACGATGACCACGGGAGCGGTCGGAACCTTGGCCCCGCAGTGAGATCAGGAGAGGGTAAATGAAATTTGACCGATTCCTCAAGTTGTAGAGTTAAAGGAACATTTTCGAGGCCCACTGTCATGTCAGGATGAATGGCCAACAGGGTTTCGGATCGGAAGGAGGCACAGACCCGAGGAGAAACCCGAACCACGAGAGCGTCTAGTTAGTTGAACTCGAGTAGTCCTCGCTTCATGTGCGAACCCAGCTCGTCGGAAAACATCCAGAGCGCAAGACAGCTTGGCCTGGTCGAGCGACTCAGATGTGTGAGATTTCAGAGTGGCAAGTTCCAGGTCATTCAGAACGAATAACCTGCCGCAGCTCGCGGTCGCCCCGGCCATCGATTGGAGGTGAGGTTCTTTTCTCGACGGACGGACGATGTTTAGTGATGCGCTCGTTCGTGGGGGGTAAGAAGCGGAGAGTGAGCATGAGGTGGGATTTTCGATGATGAAATTTGTTTCAGGACAAAAATTTTCTGCGAAAGGAGCTGGATTAATTCGACCACAATCTAGAGTTGAACGAAGAGCCCTGACTTGGCGGCCTGATTGGAAACTTAGAAATTGATGGGAACGCCCGCTCTCTGATCGTTGGTCGACGTCGTAATCTCGGGACCTGACGCCAACGTTGACATATTCCACTTTGACGGATTGACTCTCATTATGCGCTGAGGGGGAATCGTTAACAGCAGGAAGCTTGACCGTTCCGAGGAGTCCATGCTCTTGTTTCGTTCCCAGGTCCTGTTCCTGAAATCTCCTCCTTCGATCATACAAATTGTTCTCATCTCAGCCCTGATTATACTGTGCGCGAATCTTCGAATGACGTGGTATCGAATCAACCAATCGAATCCGAGTTGTCCTATTCTCGAAGGGCAGCCACGACGCAGAAGCCTGAAGAAGCAGCGGCACAAGGACCGTGCCCATACGCCATTCCAATTTCGAGACTCGGCCAAATATCGAATCCTCAGAAACCAGTGTCTGGATTGAACAAAGTTCGAGACAAACAATGCTGCACGCTCTGAGCGTGTGATGAGCTTCAAATTGTACAAAGGTTCGAGGATGAAACTTCAATTAATTTGGACCAGTTGATTGTATGTAGCTCCCAAGTTCGAATCTCCGATTGTTCGGACAATTTACATATTGGAGAAGTTTGAGCGAATGTTGACGGAGGAAACTTGGAGACAGCTGGGCTATTCGTAGACTGCTCGGTCGTCGAAAGGGTACGCCAGGCGATGCACGCATGCATGCATGCAGGCAGGCAGGCGGACATACAGACAGATGGACGAACCACTGTGGAATTAGCACGCATTGAAACGAAGTCTGCTCATCGGAAGATTGGTGCTGGCCACGAGCATTGTCTGAGCCTCCATCTGTCCATCTGGTGGTCGGTGTTTATAACTCTCAGTGGGCAAAGTTGGGGGATCTTAGTGTTTGTCGGGGTCTGTCTGTCCATCTGTCAATCGGTGGCGCCTCCTCCAGGAGGGAATGGTTGTGTGAAAAGTGGGAGCGCAGGGGGCGGAGGAGGACGCGAAGATTCTTCGAGAGGGGGACGAGAGGCAAACAAGGAAACTCCGCGCTTGATGGTCGGTGTTATTCAAGCACTTCATTACCGAAGAAATCTCCAATCCTGGAGCGAAGAATGGACCGAATGAGGAGGAGCGACTTGCCAACGTCTAGTCCGGTCGCCAGCCAACCAGCCAGGCATTCGGCTAATCAACCAGCCAGCCCACGAACCTGGCGAGCAGGCGCCAGATGTAGTCAGCGGTAGCAGCTTCGACGCGATTCGATTCGATCCAAACTCAAAAGACTCCAACAATCTCAAGTGCTTCCTGGCGGCGGTTGAGGAACCGCTCCGCTGGCACATCTGCATCACAGTACGGCGCACGGAGAATGGATTCACTGTGTTCTCTTCCCGCCGGAGAGACCTGAAGGCTTTGTTTTAAGAAACCAGCGAGCGTTCCTCTATCCGCCGGCCGACCGGTCGCATCGCTGGCGCGCTCGCTCGCTTGCCTGCCTGCCTGCCATCACTACCGCGCTAGCAACACCTTCATCGCGGCCTGGCGTTCGGTTGGCTGAATGCAAGGATCAGACAGACCCTCGCGAGTCAAGGGTGCAACTCATGGCTGACCGTGTTTTCCTGTTCCAACATCTGCGCTGGCTTGCATCACCAATGAGATATTCCAACAGAGCAAGCTTGCGGTGGTGAGTGAGCGAAACGAACGGCGGAAGCGAGAGAGTGGTATGGCAACAGAGCTCCGAATTGAACGGGAAACTTCCGATGCACGGATGGATACGGGAGGACGCGAGCTCTGGCGAATATTTCATAGGTGACGGCCGGCAAAGGAACTGGCCATCGACATATACACAGTCAAGAACGTAGACGGGAACATACGACTCGTGCATGTGCACTTACTCTCACCCGCTCACGCACCAGCTTGGAGTGTTCCAGCTTGAGAAAGCCATAAATTCTACGAGAAATCACCGAAGAGGGTACAAGCCCACTCTGTTGAGTTTGTTCCATTGAAAGCTGTCGAGTTCGAGAATCGCCGACGGGAAGATTCATCTTCGCGGGCTCCTAGAAGTCCACGATTGCGTCTCGAGGTGGCACCAATCGTGTTGTCCCGCTCACTTTGGTGACAAAGATCTAAACATACAGAGAGCGGAAAACTTCAGACAAGACGAGATGCAAGTGCAGTCGGACGGGCGCGCAACCTTTTCTGTATGTTGTCCGGGCGGCTTTTTGCGAATGTATTCAGATCTCAGTTTACAGCTTGCAGTTAACAGTTCCAATCTGCGTTCGGCTACTCTGAACATGCACGCGCACGTCGTCCTACCCGACGCTTGCTAATCTCTAGGCTGCTGATTCTCGACGCTTCTGTTCGTGCTCGTTCCTTCGCATTATTATATCGTGGAGATTGCAGTTGAAGTACGGCGGAGAGCGGGCTCCGGGCTCCTCCTTCGCTCGAATCAATCCTCTTCCATACATTTAAACCTGTTAAACTTATCCTCACGCTGGAATGAGAGTTTTCGCCGGTTCGAATCTGCACAACGACCGGAGCACTGGAGCTGGGGACGCAGCAAACACGATTCACAGAGCCGGCCGGGGAATGGAATCGGTGCGCGCGGGCACGAACTCTGTTCTCAAGCAGCGTGAATGTTGTTCGAATGGGAGATTAATCAAAACTTTCGAGAGGCTTCACCCGTCATCATCGCCATGCTTGTCGCCGTCATCGTCGCCGCTGTTGTTGAACAGATGGACAGAGAGCATCGATTCGATGAGTGGATTTGCCGAAGGGGCTGAAGTGGATACAAAATACACAGACCGGTTTTCAGATTAACCAAAATTCAAAAAACACACATGCTCGCTCATGCAGGCGCTCTGAAAACGCGGAGAGACGATCGAACCGTTTGAGGGGGGGAGCGGAAAGTGCGCACATTCTTCTCGTTTTCCACTCACCAGAGCTTGAGTCCCCTCTGGATTCTGAAGCCTCGGGAACTCGAACCCCGGCCGATGTAGCTTGAGCTCTTCCTCAGGTGCGGCTTATGGAACTGTCCGATTCCAAAATGATTCATTCTGGATCGACTTCGTTCTCAATGAATACTGTGGAATCATTTTACCGGGCTGCGTTCTGCAACAGAGTTAGAGAAACCGCTCCGGGATTCTAGCTTTCGATACAGCCCCATGAAACCCTATGGGGAGAATCTGTTCGGGTAAGTTCTTTGTAGACTGAAAAAGTGAAGAAACAAAGGAGCGGCGGAGGTCATACAATGCTGATCCATCAGGGAAACAATCCTCCGGAGTGACCGGCAGGAAGAACCAGCGAGACACGAATGGAGAAGGACAAGCCGATGTGAGGATGAACGAAAAATGTACTCTTCCCCTCCTTGCTTTGTTCTCATTCCCATATGTATTTTTCTATTCCCATATATATATTTTTTTATTCCCATATATATATTTCTCTATTCCCAAATATATATTTCTATATTCCCATATATATACATATTTTTCTATTCCCATATATATATTTCTATATTCCCATTTATGTATTTTTCTATTCCCAAATATATATTTCTCTATTCCCATATATATATATTTTTTTATTCCCAAGCTGTTGCAACGGTGCGGCAGTGTCGGACGACTCGCTTCTTACGTGCAGAGGAACTTTCGTGCGGGGTCTGGTCTTCCATGGCTTGGAAGGAGTGAAAACCAGGTGGGGCTTCCCTCGCCCGAACAAAGAGACGCGACAGAAATTGCTCAACGCCATTCTTATTTTCAAAGTAATTTCGCTCCAGTGTTCGGGAAAAAACGCCGAAGAAGGGAAAGTACGGAGAAACTCTTACAACGTCGGACGCGGCTCGTAAGAGCGCGAGCAGCCGTTGTTCGGGACGTCCATTTGCAGTTTTTCGAAGCTTCGTTGACAGTCCAGGTTTTGATGTTTCTCCATTTCCCTCCTTTTGTGAATCAGCACTTGCTTCAATTTCCATCGAACGTGGCGATCGAAAATGATGAGTTTCCCAATGAACTCTCCGAAAGCCGTGCGCCGGTCCCACCTGAGCTATCAATCATATTTGGGAACGCGCGCATACACGGAGGGCCCTGGGTCTCGGACCCGGCTTGCACGATCAAATATTGCGCCGCCCGAGAGTACTTGACGGTGGGAGCAGGTGGATGGGAGTCTTGGTCGATAAGTGGGGGTTGACGAGCAACATTCAAGAAACAGTGAAAGCGGAAGCTAACTAGGCACGGACCCCGTCACTTTCAGCGGTCGCAGGACAGGTTGCGTGGTCGATGAAACGGTGTATTCGTGGTAGTAACGTCTTCTACATGCCACGTCCTTAACCAGGTTTACCAAGACACCACAATGTAGTCACAGAAGTAAATCTCGGGTGACACGGGCCTCAGAGATCGTGCGACTCGGTAATACTTCCCTCGCGCACGTGTTGATTCGCCTGCCCGCCAGCGGAATCCAATCTTCGAGTCAGCGCTTCAGGCCCCGCAATGCTTTCCTGGGGGTCAGGACCGAGTCATACCTAACTAACAGTTCGGCTGCCGTTGGTGAGGCTACCGCCGCCGCCGCCGGGGATCCTATTGTCAACGCAAACACCACACCGGAGAGAAGATATTCTCGCTTGGCAAACGAGAGCAATTTCGTCAATATTTGTCCTGTCACTTTATATGACCACGCATGTATGCTTGAATGTTTGCGTGTGAGCCCCGCTGCCTGTCATTTCGGTGGCGGCTCAGTTTTTTTTCTGACCGTATGTTTGTGCGCACGTGTTCATGAGAGTGCGACAACGTACCCTCGGCGCTTCGTCTCGAGTCGTCCCTCGTGGTGCCGTTGAAAGTCGGTTCTGCGAGCTGATCACAGACCTGAAGCGATTCAAGCAACAACGCATACCCTGATAATCGTTGCACCGAGTCTGCTCTTTGTCGAAGAACGTCGCGCTGCACGTTCGCTGCTTCTAACAGTATCTATCAGAAAATCTAGCGGCAGGAAATCTGGCTCCGAGGAAGATATCACCTTTGTTTGGCAGCGACGGTCGGGGCACGAGGAGCGAAACCAGTCCACACAATGAGCGATATCGCTGCGAGAGAGAAACGGAGGCGTGCTCGAAGGCTGGAAATCTTACACACGGATAAGAAGAAATCCGTACCCAGCCCATAAACAGTCAACGGAATGGCAGCATCCGCGGCGAGCCATCGGAGCGACAGACGGACAAACAGTGGAGCGATAGATAGATTTGAAGGGAAAACAAGGCACGTTCTCGCGTCCCATTGGAAGTTTTAGCAGCAGCGGAGAAAGAGCGAAATATCTTTATAAATCAGACCCGATCGCCGACCTTCGGACGGAATCGGCTGGAGGGTATTCACACATTCAGTATCGAGAATCTATAGCTTCCACAACCCTGGGAGTACATAATCTCTGCTGCCAATGAAAATTTTGCAGCGAGCAACGGTTTGCTACCGGCTCTAATCGCATAGCAATAACGCCTTCCCGAGACCGATCGGGCTGTCTGGTTCGGTCTCAAAGCGTTTAGCTTCCCTGAAAGGAACCCCCGAAGGTCGGGTCCGCTTTGAAGACAGACGACCCGTAAACTCAGGATAAGACTCAGGAGTTTTCTTTCAGAGTCCCACAATGGGGGACCGAGCTGGAAATGTCTTTCAAATGCCCTGCGTTCGTTCACACTTCCTGCTGTTTCTTGTGGGTCAAGCTGTGTGCATCCGAGGAAGCAGTAGTACTTCATCTCCTGGCGAGCGGAACCCGAGCAGTAGATGTTGCGGCGGTACAGTGTTTCTCTTGACAGAGTTATCAGTAAGCCTGTTCTTGACAATGCTCAATTGGGACGCTTCGGGTCGGCCCGGGCTTGGACAATGAGACGCAAGTCTGAACAACGTTCAGATCGCTTCGGGGTTTTCCATCTCAAATTGAGGACGGGGTCATCTCTACGTGATCGATTCATCGTCACAAAGGCTAGGTCTGTCCCTTCGATGGTACAAACCGATTGTGACCTGTTCAGCCGGCTTCAACCGTGCTCAAGATTCGATGATAGCTCCTTGGAGACTCGACCACGACAGAAAGCAGGCACGGGACTTAACTGACTGGGAGATAATGAGGATGATTTCACCACTCACGAACTACAGCCCTTCCGTGAGCAAGGTACGACTCTTTGCGAGATTTCGCTGGTCGAGTCTTGGCATCCGAAACCAGGATAGTTGCTGTGATAGCAGGGTCTGATCAATTTTGGGACATCATGCTGTTTACAGAACCGTGTTCTCATACGCCTCAAATTTGGTCTCTGGCACGTAGTCGATAGGATGTCCTCGGACTCGTGCACTTTGGCACTCCCGCGGAGGGTTTGGAATTCGAATGACTGAGAAAAAACAATTGATCTCAGAATTCTTGCGGCTCTCTTAAGTATATTGTCAGCTTCGTTTCGGTCCTGCGCACGATGATGAGAATCACGTTTTTCTGTTATTGGTAAGTTCGATTCAGCAGCAGGACATTGAGAGCACCTGGTTCGAGCAACGAGAGTCGAGGAACTTCGAAAACAATTTTTGGGAGCATCAACAGCACACAGGTAACATTCTAACTCTGTTCGAGTGGCCAAACGTCATTCACCGAGCTCCTTTCGAGCCCCCTCCTCTCCTTTTGATGAAAAGACCCGGGATTCGTCTGATCTATGCTACATTAAGGTGATCAATTCGAAGTTTTCTGCAGCTTGCTCCGCAGACTTGGGAGTGTCTCCTGGCCGAACTGAAAAATGCTGTATCTCGGCCTAGGATGCTCATGTCGAGTTCCTACTAATATATCCGTACTCGGGGGAGCGACCCGCACCTTTCTACCGCCCCCGAAAAGTTGAGGTCATTCATGCGAGGGACGCCAGGTTTCTAACTGCCTCTCTTCCACGTGTACGTCCCGTCGACCGTCCTATGTGTTCACCCAATGAGGTTCCCATGTATCCACGATGATAAACTCCATTTTGAGGAAATCGTCCACGAATGCCTGTCACGAAGGCCCATCGGGGCCAACTACGTAACGGACTATGAACGTCGAACGTGGATGAAGTCCATCTACTCATGTACAGCGAAATATCTTTTTCGGATGAAAAGCGTGTACATGAAATCCAATGTCGGCGACCAAATGTGAGATTCAGCAATTTCTTCTCTGCCCAAATCAATTGTATACGGGAGTTCAGTGGGGGAAGAACCTGACGGTGGTAAATGCGGCACATCTATTCGATTCAATTCTCCGAAGACTCGATACGAAAGTTCCCAACTCGATGACTTACGGCAGCAATCGAGCCCTCGTGGCTCTATTCCGTTCCGATCGTTGCAGAGCTGGGAAATCTAAGAGAAACCTTTCAGTGCTTGACGCGGATCGACGGAATAGCCGTGGTTTATTTTGAGCTATCTGATGTCGCCGATAGGATCAGTTTTTTCTTTGGCTCCGTCGTCGGCCATGACGGCAGCAGCAGGTCAACTACCCTGAGCAGAATCTTAGGCTTTCGTAGTGACTCACGAAGCACATTTTTCGAACAACAGCTCATTATGGAGACCAACCCCACAACCCCCGGACCGCCCATGGAAGGGCCTCAGATGATCGCTAGATCATGATAGCTTTCGTTCCTCTTCCTGTCTTCCTCCTCTCGCTCGAAGCTAACCAGCCAACTAGCCGCCCAGTCAACCACCCAACTCCTCTCTCTCTTTTCTCTCTCTCTCCCTCTTAAAGGTTCGTTCTCGGGTACTGGTACTGATGGCGTTGTTATTACTGTGTCGGCAGCGCCGACGATGATGATTCGACTTGTCGGTTTGGCGGCTGGGTGGGAAGGAAACCTCTACTCTCGAATCGATATATTGCACGCAGCGACGCCGGATCAATGCGTCTCTTCGTGGAATTCCCAAATCGTGAAGAAGAGGTCTCCAACGCGATCCAAGAACCGGAGTGGGAGGCGATTTTTCTCGAGAGCCCGCTAACACGGGACACGAATGCATCGGAAATCCTCAAGCAAAACCCGCGGATCGGAATACTTTTCGGAAACTTCGCTGGGTTCATTCCCCATATGGCGGCGTGAAGCTCAGTCTCCGGAAACAGAGACCGGGACGTTCGAATCCGGCACTCACTCGAATGAAACGGAATGAATTCGATAAATTTCGAGAGCGGTATCGGGAAAGCCCGTCCACTTCCTGCTCGGTCATCGGAGTCGGTAAGTTGCAGAAGGCAGAAGGGTCTCTTGATGCAGGCACTGAAGTCGCCGCTCACGGTCCGCTCAAACGTTTGAGACGTAAGCAGGTTACCTTCGCAGATCTGAACGTGAAACTGCTCAATACACTGATCGCTCAGCCTCAAATGAAATTTGGTTCCCTTCATCCCAAAACAACTGATTGTTTGTCGCCGTTGCATGGTGTACGTTTCCTGTGCTACCACCATCTTGCGCAGTTCGTGGCTCAGTGCGATCCACCCGGTTCTGTAACAATCTGCTCCGGAGTCTGGTCCAGTTCACACTGCCGAGTCCGCTTCGGCATCTCCGGGGGCCGTAACCCTAGAAAAACGGCTCAATGGAGGGGATCTCGGAGAACTGATGGATGGTACTGTGAAAGAACACGCGGCGGATGACCTGATGGGCGTCCAGTGTCGTCGACGACAACGCAGCCGGAGGCGGTCGGAGCTTCCTGCGGGCACCGAACCGGCGCGCTCGAGATCGAGGTGACGGACGAGGATCGACGGAGGGAATGCGGAAAGCACTTCCCCGAGAAGAATGGCATTAGCTGGATCGAGAACTCCTGTTGCTTATCGGAGCTCGAATCAGAAATATCGTTTAGAGAGCCCCTTGCGATAAGTTCACGATGTGTCATACAGGCACCTCATCCAGAGAAACGTTAGGGTCGGATACCGGACCAAAAACTCTCCCGAAAGAATTTCGCCAGTGAGCCCAACAGTTCCGCCATCCGAAGTTAGAGAGATTGGGAGAGCCCTTTCTTCCAGGTCCTCGGCGTCTCTTCCAGAATCTTCCTCATTCATCCAAGTCTTGTTTTTCTGAGTCGAAGCAAGTCTCTCCAACCGACTGCTCAGCCGAAGCAGTGGTTCCCGAGACCCGATCATCAACCCAGCGTGATTGAGCCGGACCTTCATTGTACTCTAAGAGATGCATCATTCCCGAGTCGCCAGTAATTTACAACGGATTCCCGGAGCCGAGTTGAATCTTTTCCTGTTCCTCGGCCTTGTGATGGAATTGCTCTCGTCTTGTGTTTGTTCGAGGTGCATTCGTCTTTGGTCGAAGACAATTCGTCCAAGACTACTCATCTGGCTCGAGAATATGCCGAACGTCATGCCAAGAAACTCTTCTGAGGCCAGCTATCAATGACAAAGCGTATCCATCTCTTCCTAGAGCGTTGTATCGCCGAACGCTTCGCGGTAGAGCTTCGATATCTCGCGGCATCTTCCGTAACTCGAAGCCGCAACCAGCTTCGCTGCTTGGAAAGTTCGGAGTACTCCATGTGCTGTCTCAGTCTCGATATTCCATTCTGCAGGGTCGGGCATAAAGGGTTCCCGACATTTCCTTGCTGTGCGTCCAGCTGATGTAGATGTTCGAGACCCGAGTGTGTTCGATAGGCCTCCGCAGCGAAATACAGTCGGAAAATTGTGGGTCGCAAATTATTCACATCTCTAATCATGAGCATGGAATCGCAGATTAGCATCATCCATGTGGCGCCCCTCTTGTTCCAAGGAGCAGTAGGCTCGACTCCTTAGTGAGTTTGCGGGAGAGTTGGATGCATGTACATCGTGAGAAATCCGAACATGAAATTAGGCCCATCTCACCGAATCTCGGTTGAAGGTCACGGACCAGCGGTCGTTGAACGTGACCTCAATAGAACACACCGAGGCCGGAGAGCTTGGGCAGCCCACCGTCGTTCGCGCAAGCGGGCGCACGAGCGATGAACATATTCCGAGTAATGAAGGCTTCTGTTCTCGGTAAGCTTTTTTCTTCAATCTTGACCTCGAGTTCTTTGCTTACGTCATGCGTTGCGTGAAGCCAGAGATCGAATTCCGGTCACAGATTCGCCCTCTCACAAACCATCGAACAAATCCTTTTCCAATGTTTGCCAAGAGACCTTAGGGCCGCCGCTTCTGAGAAGCCGGAGGTTTCTTCCCGGAAGACCCACCCCACCATTATTTAGGCCCTCTTCTACCCCCCTCCGCAGGGTCAGACTCACAGAGAGGGATAGGGGTTCAGAGACAAGGAAACCGTGCCATACCCAGTAACCCAGTTTGGCGGAGAACAAGGTCCTCGTTTCCCGTAGGGCGTTTTCCGGACCCCTTCCGCCACCCTCTTACCCTGTTTCCCCGCTTGAGCTGTCCGTGCCGCCGCTACGTCAACCCGCCTCCCTTGGGCCCACCCAGCGACCCAGTTTCGGATTCCAGGAATCCCAACACCACCCTACCGTCGGTCCCATCAATCGCCGCTGCCACCATTTCCCGTTCCCGCGTTCGTCGAGGACGTAACGTTCTACCCAGTGACCCGGTGCTTTAGGGACGGCCCATGAAACGACCGAGAAGAATGACTACTGAAAACCGCAGCGGGAATCTTCTCACTGCGCTTGACGGTCAAGGTCAGAGCCTGACTGCTTGACCTTGGAGTCGGAGCGCGGCTCCATGCAGAGCGCCACTCACGACGGAATCCACAGATTCAGTAGAAACGAAATCAATGGAATAAGGAGTGCTTTCTGAGAGGAAACTTTCCGGACAACGCATGTCTCGGAAGCTTGGGACGAATAGGATCTGAATAGACGGATAGGAATTACACGGAGGAACAGGAGCCGGGGATTTGCTTCAAGTCTGGGCTGCAACTACGTACCACGAACTATTCGATACGATGCTGCGAAGCTCAGCAGGCCTCGTGGTCAAGTTTGGTAAGTTCGATGGTAGGACGCTGGTCCGTCCAGACTAGGAGTGCTTTCAGCGCGACAAGCTGCACCGCTGGGAGCCTTCCGAGCCCTTGTCGCCGCCGTCGGTTGGAGTCGAGTGCGATAACTAATCAAGCCAAGGTCGCAGACGGTGTCCGATACAAACATGTCAAGGGTTGCCATGTGCCGGAATACCGCCAAAGGTCGAAAACGACAACGAGCGAAGAGGGCCAGCAAGAACGCAGCTGGACGCTCTCTCATCGAAGACCAGGTTCACTCGAAACGGGCAAATGCAGCTGCCGATAGCAGATGGGCATCATCTTTTGTGGCAACGCCGTAGGTGTCGACGACAGTGTTGCCAAGCCAACAACGACGACCGCTGGAACATGGTTCAGTGTGTCAAAATACAGCGTGCCCTGCTTACTTCACTGGTCACGTCGGGGGAGAGCAAGGCAAGAGCGGAAGCGTCAGAAAAAGCCGACCGAGCGATCGACCGGTCGGCCCGTTTGCGTCTCGAGCGCCCGACGGTCCTGGTCTAGCCTTGTGCAACCTCATCCAATAAGCAAGCTCCGAAAGAGAGGAGTCTTCAATTAAACTTAAGACAAACAGTTTGGCTGGCCTCTTCTAACGAAGTGTATCCCGTCGCGCTAATTATTCTTGTGTCGGGCGTCGTCCGTACTGCCTTGGGCTACTGTTTCATTTGGGCTGCTCGGAGTTTACGCTTTCCACCATCAGCTCCTTTGGCTTGTCTCACCAGCCAACCAGTCCGGAAACCCCTCGCGACTGAATCCTCCTCGGCCTCGGCCCTAATGGTGAACCGGAAAGGAGACCGGAGCTCGTTTCAGAATTGACCTGCTATCACCTTCCTTCCTGATAGGGAGTCACTCGACCAGGGATGCCTGAGGCCGTATTCAATTAGACAATTAACTCGATTGGGGATCAGTAAAGAAGCGTGAAGATCTGGTTCAGCTTCGAACAGGTCTGAGCCGCAGTCGTTCCCTAAAAGCGCTCGTCAATCAGCCGTCGCCAATGACCACCGATCGCGCAAACTCATCGTCAAGGTTCTGTCATGGCCGGAGGCGGTGTTTGATCGAGTATAGAAGCTCTACGTAGGTTTCTGGTATCGCTATCCCGACTTCGCCAGCCACGCAGACCGGCCCGAACGATCCAGATGAGGGCATTCGCTCACGCACTACATCTGGATCGGGAGTGCCTGCTCTCAATGAGTTCCAGGAGCTCGCGGCTTTCGTGATCACTCGGGAGCACCTAGCGGATGGAGGTCTGACTGGATCTCTCAAGATTCTGGTGCCGATGGTGTTGCCGGTACAGCATAAACATCACGTGGAGGGCGCCGTCGCAGCGGCGGTGCTTGGGGCAAACCGCATCTCAACCATGTTTTGACTGGCGAGGGGCAGAGGGAGCACTCTACTGATCAATTTTGCGAGAGGCACTTCGACACCACACATGGAGGGTCCAGTGGTGGTGGTGGTGCTGCTGCTGCCACTTGCCAGCAGTAAATGTCCCGCATGACACCATAAATTGCAATCGGGCACGTTCTCGCGTGTGCTTTCTCAGTTCACTTTCTCTCCTCTGAGATCTCGTCCGTTTTTTAGCCCGCCTCCTCGCCCCAAGAAGAAGAGAAGCCTGCCCCTGATGCCATTACAAGATTTCACTTGATATTTTTATAGGCGTTATCGGGTCGAAAGAACAAGCGGCACAGCTCTTGAGGTGGCGAGCTAGCGCAACTTCAGGAAAGCGATTTTAAAATCTTGTGCGTGAATCGCTTATTTGAAACTCTCCTGAGAGCCGCGGGATGAGAGCCGATTCCGCGTATGGCCGACCACATCCATTCTGCGATGAGGTTACAAGACGCTGGAGCGGTCACACAGCAGCTGAGGGAGCGCCAATGCATCGTCTTTGTGGAGTTCCTTTTCTCCCTCTACAAACTCAATATACGACCCGACTCTTTTCACAGATCGACCGCCCTGACAGTCCGCTGCACGTCGGTTACGATGTTGGCCAGCACCTCTTCGAAGCTAAAAGGTCCTTCCGTCTCTGTTTGTGAATCGGTACCTGTATGTGTCCGAACCACTCAAATCAGTCCATTGAAAGTAGACAAGCCAACTCCACTAACCCCATCGGCTTTTTTCGCACCGTGTCCAACACTGGAGAGCTTCTTCGTCCATCCCTGTCCGCCGTCAGGCCGGCCACCTAGTTAGGAGGTTCGAGAAAGGGGTTCATTGAAGAACAGAGTTTGAGCACGTTTTTTTTTTTCCGTTGTATTGTATTACTCGACTTTTTTCTGCTCCCCCTTCGCTCGCGCCGGCCTTCCCGATTCATCTTCCTCCTTCTCCCTAAGCCGGAGCCGCAGTATTCTCGATGCTCCCTCGTTCGGAAGCTTGCTAATGCCGGCGTCATCTCGTGAATCCAGAGCTCGGTTCAAACCTGCAATCAATCAACTGTGAAGACTTGGAGAAATAATTCGTTCCAGTGACGAAGCATCGGCAGCGGCGGCCCGGTCGATGCGCGGCAAACGGAATCTCGCGGAGGAATGCTCAGCTGGAAACGCAGAAATATTATATAACCAAACCGAATGGGCGCGACAACGGCGAGTTGTCGACTCCGCCGCGGAAGAATTGCCAACCGAGAGGTTCTCCTCATTCAGTTTCAGCGCGGCCGCCGTTCCCCGCTTTAACTTTCGCTCTTTCTTTTTTCCGCGATTTTAATCTTCGCTCCGCGCACCCACCTCGACGTCTCTGAGGGATTCGAGAATTTCCCACGTGCAGCGCGAACGGGTTCAAGCGCTGCAACGCGATCATCGAGCAGCCGGAAACGTTCGCGGATTATGGATGGTTCCTCTCCCTCTCTCTCTCTCGCTGCGTATCAGCAGGAGTCGGAAGAAAGCGCGAAGGAGAAAACAATTGCGTGCCGGTCCCGCGTGACTTTTCGCGGCACGCGTCGAACCAGCTGCGAGCGAGCACCGAAGATGTAGCCGCAATCTCTGCGTAGATAAAGCTGTCAAAGTCTTCATCTCAACCAAGATCACGAATACTGAGCAGCCGGTGTCGTTCTCGAGTCTTGTTGTTCTTTCTTCCAGCTGATAAGACAGAGGAGCATGTCGCCGCTGAGGAATCATGCCGACGAAGCCAGTGGGTCCGGCGGCGGTCGTCCCTCGAATCACTCGCGCCGCACACATGCTGAGCATACTTTATCCTCACCGCCGGTTTGAGTCAAGCTGCCGGTTCGAAGCGACGGCAGCCGCCTCCGATGGCGTTCTGGTGCCGGGGGAAGGGAAACCCTGAGCCAAGCTTCCTTTTCTGCTATTAAGAGATAAATTGGAATAAATTGCGTCTGAAAGTTGCGTTGAAGCCGGGCAGCCATGAATGCTCTCAGCCGACGGGAGCCTGCGACGACGGCATTAGAACGTTTGGTCTTAAACGGCGGCAGCGGCGACCGCTCCTTGCGAGTTCGCGTTCCCCGATTTCACGCCCGACGGTTTTCTCGCGCGTTGGTTAAGCCCTTTTCTATGCTTCTGCTGTTCCTGTATCGCCCGCTGTAGCGGCGGAGGGCGTAGAGGCCACAAGTGCTGCAGCAGCTTTGGCGGAGGAAGGCCCTCACCAACGGACGCCATGAATGGGCGACAAATTTTTGAATAATCGTCGTCCCCGTGCTCCAGCTAGACGGAGTCCTTCAGGAGAACGCGCTTCAAGAGCAGCAGCGATCCCACTAGAGCATGATCGGAAAGCTCAATAGCTCTCAAAAGTTCGAGCGGCGTCCTCAACAAGGTCGTCGCCCCGGATTCTCTACTGATCTGCTCGCTCAAATCTTCTATCATCCGTGTCTTTTGACCTCACTCGCGTCACTCTCCCCTGAGATGCCAAAAGCCCGCGGCGAGTTTCGGTGTGGACATAATTTCTCGCCCTCTATCGTCAGTAATGTCCTTTTTCCACTCGGTGTCCCGAGTGTCTTGCCTGCCTGGTCGCTTGCTCCTTTCTCGAAACCGGACAGTTCTACCGGGAGATTGTGGAGCTCATCGCTTGACAACTGCGATAACCGCCTGCTCCCTTCCAAAAATCGACGCCGCTCGTACTTTCGCGGCAGCTGCTCAAAAGGGAAGGAGTCACTCATCAGGGAAGGAAAACTGCGCCGAAGTCCAAGTTCTGTCAGTGGAGGCCATTCCCGGGATGCCGTTGCACGGTCGGAGTCTGCTCCTCCTGGTGAACTTCTCCATCCTGCTATGCCCCTCGAACCTTGACGTTGTCAGTGACGTGGGATCGTTCAAACGTTGAAAGTTGTGTTTCTGGAGTTCAGGCGAAACCCCATTCCGTTACAGCTCCCCTCGACGCGGTGATGATGCCTCGCTTGCTGAGCGTTCGTAGCGGAGACGACGCGACTGTCAACTGCACGTACCGCGGAGGACCCGTCAGCCAAGTGTTTTGGACGAAAAACCAGAAGTCCCTGATCACCGATCATCGAGTTCGACTCCTGGGAGAGCTCCTTCAACATGGGGCCCATAGACTCCCATGGTCAGAGATCGGAATGTCGGCGAGGCGCAAGCCCACAAAGTAGCCGAGATGGAGAGAAGGCCCGGCCGTCTTTAACCGTGACTTTTTCATCCCACACGAAATCTTCGTAACTGCTCTGTCTCTCTCATCCGTATCTACAGAGCGCTGCCAGGTTCCGCCTTCATTCAATTGGAGACATTTCTGAGTCCGAGCTTTGAACGAAGGGATCAATGTTTCGAAAATGCACGAGGATTGTTTTCCGATAAGAATCAGGAGTATCAAGATTCCTAGCGCTCACGATCGGACTCGTGGAGAAACTCAACTGTCCTATCTCCGGTCGGATCCGAGTGAGGCGAGTGAACAGAACAGCTCGCGCGTCGTTCACCTCATCAAACGGCCAGCGTTTGGATGTCTCAGTGAATCACTTTGAATGGAGGGATAGATGAATGAGCGAATGACTGAGTCAGGTTTTTTGCTGGCTGAGAATGTCGCATGCATCGCCTCCTTCTTTTTCCGTACTCGTTGGCTCCTGGTGCTCATTTGTGAATTGCTTTTTCGAGGCTGGCGCCATCACCGCTGCCGCTGGTGCAGCTACCACAGAGATGGCAGTGGCATTCGAAATTGGCTTCCAGGAATCATAAAATGGGGGACATCCTCCACACCCACTACTTAGCGACTTCTCAATGGCTGGTCTCCCCACTTGCTCTGTCCCCTCGACCCCCACATAGCTAGCTGGCTCGCACCCTCGCTCGTGCGCCCTCCTTTCCCCCGTTCATCATGGGTTGGAACCTCTTTCCCAAACCGGTAGCCGCTGTGTCGCTACCCTTGCAAAAAGCACAGCCAGCGCCGACTCCGCTTCGCACAGGACTCCATGTATTAGCCAAAAGTTTTATGACCAAGGAATCGGCGCAAATCTCGCTAGTCGTGCAGCCATTCGTTCAAATCATCTCGAAGTCCTCATATTGAAGCCGTTCTCTCGGACCCTGAGCAGCTGAGAGGTTCGAGAAAACTTCAGTCGGATCCTCTCACTCGAAATGAAGTGTCATCTCGTTCCATGATTTCGACGCTGTGCAGGAGCCGCCGTCTGCTCGAACGATATCGATGAGTATGGAATCTGCCCGGGCTCTGAGTAATTTCGAGGTTGATCTAACCCAGCGCCGGAGCCTCTTTCCAACGAGCTTCGTTCGCTTCTCCTAGCTATCCAACAGACGGGAAGTCTGTCCCAGCTACCTGGATCGTATTCCGGCACAGAGCTTTGTGGTGGGCGGCACACCATCCGAAAGCGTCGCGGCGAATGTTCATCCGACTCTCGATAGGTCGTTCCGTCTACTCGTGGGCCCGATTCGTCCTTGAGCGATTCATTGGAACCGGTTCGGCTTGGGTTTTTTCGACGAAGTTGGTTGGTTAGCGAACGAGCCGTGTGATCGGAGCAGCCGACCGACGCTAGAACGTACAGACAGCCCCCAGTAACAGCCCACTGACCCACATTCGGTAGGAGACTCCAGACATGACAGACAGTTGGGGCATTCAGGCCTTCAAGCCGATGAAAGAGAATTCGGAAAGTGAGCGGAAATCCATGCGCTCGTACGAGTGGGTGAGTGAGAACCATGACTCTCAAAAGCCCGTAGAGCTTCAAAGAAGTTCGTTGTGGCTTTCGGTTACGACACTTGCGCGGAACTTGGACGAGGAAGTACCAGGGGTTCTGCTGATTCGCTGTGTTCAAAAGTCTCGGCTTCCTGACTGTTTCTCAGCGCGATTTTAGTTCGGGTCCACCTTTTCGGACGAGTCTCGAGCTCGCTGGAGACTGGACCAAGCGGGTTTCTAGTTTTGAGGTTCAGGAAACACATTTTCTTGATAATCTGTCTCCGCTTCGATCGAATATGCTTCTGCTCGATCAGAACAATATATTCGACAGAAACGGCGAAAGAGGGAGAAAAAAATAGAGGAATGAGAGAGTAAATGTAAATTGAATCATCTGTCCCTCGTCCCGTTGTTCCCCGCCGTTCGGGTTGTCTGTGCCCTGTTACCCCTCGTCCATCAATAATCTGCTATCGTCACATCTTATGTCGCCGCCCCCAGCCGGGCGCCCGTTGTATTTCTATGAAATTCTAGGAATCTTCGACCCCCTGTGCCATTGTTTGGCGCTGACATCTCTCCGCCCGGCTTCCTTTTTGCTCCGCTCGCGAGGAAATACTGAGCAAAGGAGATAGATCTGTTCTAGGAATCTTGCAAGATCCTACCACTGATGCTACTGCCACTGCTTGTCTCCTGGCTGTGTATGAAATCACAATAGTCGCGAGCGAATCTCTCACCGTTTTTGTTGTCGTCAGCTGTGATCCAGTATCCTCGCCTCGCCACTTACATGTTTCCCGACCGGAGTGAATTTTCGAGCGCGTGAAGAGAAGCCTGGAGACGTTTTCGTTGCGAGGAAAACTCTTTTGTCTCGCAGCGCTCGTTTTCAGAGGCAAAGCGACGCGGAATGGGAGTGGGAGATTCTTGGAGAAATTGGAAAGAAAAATAAGATGACTGAGGTGCCCCAAAGTCCGTCTATTTCGGAGCTTCCTGAAGACCTTGGAAAATTTCGAACCTAACTGGGGTGGAGCGGCCTGAAATTGCTGCAAACTTGGCACATCCGAACAGCGATCTGCGCGCAATAGAAGTTCAGACGTGAGTCGCATACCCTTTCTCTCATGCCTTATTCTCCTTCTAACGACGACCGATTGATCCGTTCTCCAGGATGTCATATGGAACAAATCGTTTTTCGAATCGGTTCAAGCTTGTGTTATTTCCTGGAACTAACTTGCTGCCATTTCTTCCCCCCTCTCTTCAACCTCCTCGATCAAGATCGTCATTATCATCACCAGCGGCCGCAGCCAGCAAGGAGTTATCTCTTCCCATCCACCCCTGAGAGGAAGGCGGCTCCGGTGCTGGCAGCGGGGTAGCTCCAACACGCGGACAACACACGAACTTCCGATTCATCCCCAACGCCATTCGAACCAACTTGCTAGCAGTAGCAGCAAGCTAATCCGAATCCGATAATGCGCGATGTTTGCACATTTGAACCCCTCTTTGTTTCGCCAGCCAGTAAGCCAGACACCCATCTGAAAATACAGACACACTCTCGGACGGACTATCTCCACCTCTCTCACGAGCACGGCTCAGCATCCCCTCCCAAGGAAGTTTTCCGAGAAGTTGTCGATTTCTCCTCCTTTCTGAAGGCTTTCAATAGCAGCTGATCCCCGATTCATGTCATCCGATTCGCAAGTAATCTTCTCGAGAGATACACAAGCATGGCTCAACTAATAAATGTTCCGACAAGTAAATGATCTGAATTCGAAATCGCGCGCAAAACGCACCGAATCCGAGTCACTTCCGATCACAAATATCTCGATCGTTTTTTCTCACAGTGGATTCCTCCTTTCTCATTTTTCTCTCGTCTTGCGCGGACGTATCCGAGTTTGGCACATTCGTCGGACCAGGGATGCGCTCAACGTATGCCTACCGCATCGTGGGTACTTGCCTTGACCACACGCTTCTGTTGCTGTTTCCTCCCTACGGCAGTCCGAGTTGCCTGTACACGGGCAAACTGCTAAGCGCCCTTAATGAATTGCAGGACACGGACGTGAAGCCGCGTTTTCCCTTCTGGCATTGCAATAGTTAGTTTTTTTGCTCGTTGAATTGTTGCACTATCAGGGCCCGATGTCAAGTGACACAGCAAGCTTGCTGACTCTCGCAAGGCCGCTGTGCAGAGAATACTATGTGGTTCGCCCACATTGCCTCCCCCTGCGAGGCCGCCACGTACAACGACAGGAGCAACCGACAACAACGCGACCGAACCGTGAACTAACAATACGTGTGCAGTATGGAAAGCTCGTTGTTTGCTTTCACCAAAAACTAGCCCTGTCATGGATGCCGCTTCCGTAGTCGTCGTCGCCACCGCTCTCGCTGCTTCTGTTGTTGTCGTTGATGATGCTGATGCTCTCGATGTTGTTGTTAGTGCTCAGCCATTTGTCGACGGGCTCCCCACTCGTTTCCAAGAAGCGCTCCATCCCGCTCTCCACTCCCAACCCCTCTTTTTGATGGGACTTCTCGCGTCCCCAACCCTCCTTGTGTCCCTCCCTCCCTTAAAACGTTCTAATCTGATGAAGATCAAACAAGGTGAGTGACTGAGTGTCTGGGGATGCGTGAGTGTGTGACTATTTAGGGGGACAGCGCCACCGAAAAGTTGACAGCCAACGCACTCGAACTCTCTGCGTAGCCGACGGATGCGCAGTCTTTCGATGATTCTCATTCAGAAAGCACTATCAACTGCAACCAGAGCGACGAGGAGAGACGCTATCATATCTGAGTTTTGCGGCCGTATGGAGGCTGTCGAGTTTCGGAGTTCCCCGACTTTTCTCCTCACGTCTTCGATACCAACCGTTTCGGAGCCGATGGACTCTTCCTGTGTGAGGCTCGTCGTGTATATCGAAGAGGATTTCTACGCTCTGAGAAGCAGTGTCAAATCTGACATCGTACAAGCGATACATCGGAACTGTTTTGCAGCGAAACCAGAACAACTTTGAAAAAAAAAATGTGATCCGTTCGCAGCCACCAGGAGAAAATGACACGGCGTGCAGGCTTGGTTCACATTTTACTGCGGTGGCGTGCTTGCCTCCGAGAAGTTTGGAAACAGCTTCGTAAATCTCTGGAAAATCGCAGACAGCTCTCTCGATGGGGCTCCGTGGCACGACGCTCGTTTATATCAATGAGTGAATCGTTCCGCTTTTTCGAGCGATGCCGTTGCTGCTTGAGAAATATTGTTAATTATCAGAAAACGACTCCTTCGGCGAAAGGGGAATCAGCTGATAGGTAGGGTTGAGCCAAAAGCGAGCTGGATCGCATGCGTGACAATCGAGGCGGCCGGAACATGCTCTCTCAAGTCGAATGGCTGCATGGCGGGAACGCCAGGAAATTACTTTGCGACTCGGTATAGATCCTCTTGCGGCTGGCAGCCCAATTAACGGAGCAGGAATTTTTCTTATCAGACACGACCACAGCCTTTGTGAACCGTGGGGTTGCTGAGGGTTTGTTATTGTTTTATTTGCCCCCTTCTCTTCCTGTGACTCGGCTCAACCCGTTCTCTCGATGAAGCATTTTTTTTTTTAGCATCGTCGTCGAAAAATGAACTGGAATCCTTCTTCTCTCGTTTCCGACTCCGCGATGGCTGCGCTGAGCACACGCGAGGTCGTGGCTGAGAGCTCAAGCTGGTCGAACGAGTGCTCACGACCGCGGAGCGTGTCGAGGGTCCTTCCTACCCACGACACCAGCAGAGACATTATCGCAGACAAACTCTCGCTTCTTTATACCCGTTTGTTTTCTCAAGTTGGACTCCCGTCGGACAAACTCTCCTGAGCCGGTTGAGACTTGCTGGTGTTGGACCGCTCCTTCAGCTCAGGGTTTCGGTCTCGGTGAAATTAGCGGGGCTGTTCAATTTTATCGCAAATATCTCCGAAGCCCAGAGCCACAGGGAGGGAGAATCGCGACAGCAAAATCGTTCTCGACTCCTGGAATAGTGTCCACAATGCATCAAGAATGGGAGTTTCGGTCGGGGCTCCATGACAGCTACGTTGCTACCCGAAGATGACCCTCCATGCCATGCGCGAGCTCAATGTGAATTCCAGCTATGTCGACGACTTGCAGCTGCTTCTCCATGGCCAGCGAAGGGAACGTACCCCACCTCGACTCGTTACGGATTCCGTTCGAATAACATCCAAGCTACAATAATTGTCATGGGGATGGTACGCTTCCAGCCTCGTTGGCTCACACAGCTGGGTTAGGCTCAGTTTGACCTTGCAACAGGTCGCGTGTGACTCGTTTTAGGGTTGGCGAAAAACTTGCAGATACACTTCGAATCGCACTCATAAAATGAACGTCCAGAGCACGCGGTGGAACCGGTTGATCTCTTCAGCATCTTGTGATTGGCCGTCAGGTTATAGAAGCTGACGACGACGGCACGTTGGTCAGCATCAACGGAAGGCCATTGCACGAGTATTGACCCCACGTACATTGCGTTCAGACGAATAGAGCTCCTCACGTGTCAGGGCTGCCCCCCCCCCCCCGCTCGATCTGAATATTTTACCGTGTTTGGGAATCGAGCTCTGAACGGAACTCGTCCTTCCTCGTTCTGACTAAATGGTTTCGACTGCGATGCCACGAGAAACATGCACAAATGTTGTAGCACTCTCCGCCATATGACAGACAAGAATGAAAGCTCAGAGTCATGTAGGCTGCGCTTCGTTGATGCAGGACGCATGGAGAACAGCTCATTCCATCACTCCGGAATCGTCATTCGTCCACAAAGAACTTGGTCTGCGATGAGCTAGGCGTGTGTCTTGTCAGTCCGTGGTGAAGTGCCTGAATTCGAGGCTGATTGAGGGTAGGCTGTCTGATTTCGGTGTGCACGCTTGCTTTCTGTCTGGACGAAATATACTTCACTGGCTGAACACAGCCTCCTCTTCTGATTTAGAGTTTTGCCCTCGGACGAATTCGAAACGGACCGCAAAGAATAGCTACAAATTGGCACGCGAAGTCGTCCCAGCTCGAGGTGCGCTTATGATTAAGAGACGTTGGGATCGAACGCGATGCGTATCGTTGGTCCTGACAATAAATCCAATCGCTCAACCGCTGGTAGCTGATTGTGGATGAAGCTCACCCCAACCGCGGGCCGATGAAGCTGACGCCCAACTCATCTGTCGCCGCTTTTTGAGCGCATCTCCTCCTCTCGTTACATTAATCGTAACTTCCCTTCAATATTCGGACATATCTAGAACACTCCATTCCTTCATGTGTTCATCTTTCATCTCCCTTCCTGATCCATCAATAATCCGAAACTTCAGATGGGCCTCCGTGTGTTCCAGGTTGGACAGGTGAACTACGGCGGAATATGTTTGAATTTTCAACTTTTGAGCTTCCTTGCATACCCGAACGGCTATTCCGCTCTGTTCCGTACTCAATCAATCGTACGAGGCTTTTGCGCAGCTGTTCGGCACAGCCAACCTCTAATTGCAATGGCAAGCGATTGATTGCCCGATCATCGAGTCGATGAACACCAGCTTGTCTGGGTTGTCAACGTTTTGAACCCGATCACACTTGGAAGGGTTGAGATCAGGAGTCTGTCGGAGACAGCTCATGCATGCACGTATTCGTCCATCCATCCGTTTGTTTATTCGTCGGTTATGAGTTGAGCGGAGCCGAGATTGCTTTCACAGCAGGACTTTCTCAGATAGACTTCGAGGTATAGCGCGGAATGCAACGAACTGAAATATCTATCTCGGTTTTTGATATGAGAAAGCCCCGCTGAAGCATCGATATCACCGACCTGGATCCCCGCGTTTTCAGAATGGGAATTCGAGCGCTGTGTCTTTGTCCGAAACCCACTTGAGGATCACTGTGCACTCGAGGCAAATGTTCCAGGGACCCGGAACTCGAGCAGCTAAAGTTTCTGTTCGAGACCCGCTGCCTCACTTGGGGATCTCTCTTCGTGCTTCAACGCTTTCCGTCGATAAACGCTGCCCTGCCTCTCTGCGTGAGCGCCTCCGGTCGACCAAACCATGGAGCCATCACGGCAGTCAGCTAACTCGCCACGAAACGGGCTGCTTTCGCTGTTTCCTCTCGGAACAGGTGCCAACAGCGGCGGAGCCCAATAAAAAAAATACAATTTATCACTTTCTGGGTTGGCTCCCCACTTTTCATTAGCGTTCTCTTTCTCTCCTCTCGAGAACGAACGTTGGTTGCATCGCCGACCGCCGGTGGCGAAATCGCAATTTCTCCACTCCGCTCAGAAGACACGCTTTTTCAAACATTGGAATTCCTCACTTCCTCCCCAACTCAGTCTTCTTCACCATCATGTGCCGGTGTCACCAGTATCCGAGGCTCATCAGCAGACTCACCAGGCTCGCCACTTATTCTTGTAGAATCCGGTGGAGAAACTTTTCTGGAGTCACGATCGCGAGCCTGGCGTTCGACCGACTCTCGAGATCATCCGCCGAAAAGACGGAATTGTGAAGCGCTATCTGTGCAATACGCTCAGATACGTATGGCCAAGGTGGAAAAACGACCGCAGTCAATGGACCAACTTGTTGCTCCCCACCTTCCGGACCCTAGGTCTACATTGATACCGATCCCGCCTGCAGAATTTCCGGCCGTACAGTGATGGTAAATGTAATAGGCTCTAACAGGCGCTGTTTGAGGCGGCCAACACGAGTTAAAATGATTGATCGAGTCCAGGCGCCTCCGGATTCTCTTGGAATCGAAGCTGCTAATTGTTTCTAAGTGATTGGCGATCGTGTTACATGACTTTGGATTAGGGATAACCGAGAGGGGATGAATTTGGAGTAGAGGTATCCGTGGGTGGAGGAGCGACGGAGGCGAGCGGGAAATGGCGCAATGCGGCCACCCCTGGTCTCGTTCCTCGTGTGGAGCCCCGCAGCACCCGTTCGCCGGTACGGTGCTCCACAATCTCTATCAGATCTTCGACTACTCCAGACAGCAAGTTCGCTTCAATTTCCTGCTGTGATAAGCTGCACCTCAGTTTCAGAGTCTGTTGCAAACTTTGTTAATCAAAGTTGAACTTTTCAAGTTTGCCTCGCCACAGCCTGTGCTCATCAGGATCACGTGATACACAACTTGAATCTGGTGCTCCTCATCAGATATCGTTGACGACGACGGCGGCGGCAACAGCTCTGCGTGAGAACTTCCTGTTCGCATTCCGATACAAGAGCTCGGGCTTGAGTTTCAGAGTTCGATCATTCAATTCGCTTCTGCTGGAGAACTCCCATTGATGATCGCAACGAGCCACGGGAATCTCGGGTCGAACGAGATTCGTTGGCGCGGGGAAGGATCTCGTGATGCAGCCTTGAGGAATGTTTGTCGACGCATCTGAAGTGGCGTTTGGAAGAGCAGAACAATTCCGGCCAGAGCTCCGAAGATTGCACTGGTTCCCTGTCTAAGCGAGGACGTAAACAAGTGTTCAGCGATACAGCTGGGAAGCTCGTTACATATTTCAAGAATAAGAAATGTTCGGTTTCATTAGGGAGAAAGCAAGCCTGCACTTACGATCTTTCGCAGCGGTTCTCGAAAACGTCGTCCGACGCGTCACAATGTCACGTATTCCAGGCCGCACGCGGTAGTTGCTTGCCAAGTTTCAACTGCCGGGTTCATGCTTACTGAACTCGAATAAGCGCTGAAACGCGAAATAATTTTCCTTCGCTTCTTAATTTCTTTTGTGAGGACTGGTGGAAAACTTGGCTCGGCCTTCAGCTGGTTTCTTGATCAAGTTGGACGAACTTTTTATTCCCCAAGTTTTAGCTTGATGCTAACGACGACCGACGGACCGAAGAGCGGAAGAAATCACGAGTCCCTCGGAGCGTACCGCGTCCGTCCGAATCCTGGCATCCCGCATCACCGTCATGCATTCGACCAGTGATCTTGCCATATTGACTGCGGCGCGTGGAGCACCCCACAGTCACTCTCGCCGTTTCGCTGCCCTCCAAGGGGAAGAGCCGCCGGAGTCGAGGATCCACTAGTTGGGAACCAAGCAGATGGAAGCCAGATAGACGAGATGACGAGATTAGCGTAAGCCACGTTGATTATTCTGCCACCGATAATGACTATGTCGATGGAGTTTCTGTACTCGAAGACAGCTTTGATGTCGATGACGTGCTCGTTGTAGTGTTGAAGGTCAATTTCAATCAAGCAGCAGGCCCTGTCCCTCTGGAATCGACCGAGAGGACATCTTGTCGATGATCAGGACGCCTGGGCCGCTCCCGGAACCCCAGCTCTTATCGAGGTCGTAAGCCCATAAGCTGTCTCTGGAGGCCGCCCGGTTAATCTGTCCGGCCGCAACTACGCCTCCACAGCCTCGCTCTCCCGCTCGCTCATTCACTCACTCAACTAATCGTGTTGGGATTTCGTCCTCGGCGGTCCAGCTTCCGGCCGGGAACAACAACAACGACAACGATTGGAAGTAGCAATTGCTGTTGTTGGTTATTCGCCACTTCCTCCAATGGATTGAAGGTAAGCAGGTCCTCAAACGCGCCGCAACGTGCTTCCCTGCGATCCATCAACTCGAGAGGTCAGCGCGGGCTCCATGGCTAAACAGGACTCCGGGAACAGCGAAGCTCTTCGGGTTATTGTTGCTGAGGATTATTGGAATGATTTTGACGAGCCTGTGGTAATCGTCTGACAACGTTCTCCGACGCATGGGGGCTCGGCGCGATCTCCCACCTGCCTTTCGGTGGAAGAGCGATGGATAACATCATCCACTACCGCACCTGCTGGTGCTGAAGTTCGACTCCATGAAGTCGCGAATTCCGCTCGAATAAACTCCCACGTGCGTTTTGTTGCCTCTTCTGCCTTCGATATTGTCTGTTCGAAGAGATCCTGGACGATTCCGGCTCATACGCGTCAGCGACGACCGCGGTCAGTGGTTTCGGCAGCTCTAACCTGTCTGAGCGGGAAGATAACGCAAACCCGACGCACAAGGCGGAAGCGAACTTTTAGGGACTCCTCGCTTCTTCCGGCCCAGGCTCCATGCACTTCCACCATGTGTGTAGATTTACTCACAGATTCCGTTAACATAATGTTCCAAGTGCTGTCGATGCTGAATCTTCAAGTGGGCACTGAGTTCCGCCCAGACAAGCCATGTCGTCTTGGCCCAACCGTAGGCCGAGGGAAGGCGGGGAGTCGAGGGAGCTTTCGAACAATCAAAGGCTGGGACGGCGAGCCGATATCGCTTCTGGTCTCTTTCGCAAAAGAGAGTCTGCATTCCCGCTCTCTATGGAACTACCGCTCGAACGGTCGCCTACAGCTCTTTGGCGCACTATGATGCAATTTGTACTAATTGACTCAGTGAAGAAGAACCTCCTGCCCGCTTTTTAGCGTACGACCATGCGACGCGCACCACGTGCCATATTTGCATATGTGTATATCTGATATGCAAGCGTTTCTTAGGCATTATCAACAAGGGAGCAACGGGTCGAGTAACTTCGTCAAGTCATCGTAACAACTAACTGAGTTAACTTATACTGTCCCTCAGGACATCAGCACCTCGAGCGGCCACCGCTGCTCATATTGTTGCTCTCGACACCAGTTCCCAACGACGCGTCCGCCACGGAAAAAACAGCTATAAGAACAACAGTGACAGAACAACAAATTTCCTCGATATGGTAAATGCACTCCCCCGGGTTTTGATTTGCTGGCGCTTGTAAGAAGCAGTTCCTTAAACTGCCCGATCGGCCGACCTGGAAGTCAAGGTTTCTCGTGCTGCAAGAAACCAGGGAGTCCGTTCCGTTTTCTGTTCGAACGAATGCAGAAACCCAACAGCAGTTGAGGATGTTGGATCAGCGCGAGGACGTCGACCACCAGTGACGTACACTACAGGTTGAGTCAACAACTGTTCGCAGTGCGCGCGTCGTTCATGGCAGCTAGTTTAAGCTATATTTATATGCAACTACCAGAAAACATCCCTCAATCTGCTTCCTCTCGGTTCTTCCCGTTGTTCCCGGCTACCTCAATTACTCCCGCTGAATCCTTTGCGAGTTGCGGAAGAGACCGAGGTCTGGGCAAGAATAATTGGTCGGAACACTGTCTTCGACTCGTTCGGGGTATCAAGCTGTCGTGCTCTAGTAGCGAGACCCAGTGCATGCGGGGAAAACGAGCAGGAGCCCGAGCCTTGAAGATAAAACAATTAGGAAAAGTTTCAGCCGACGGTACAGTCTCCGATTCGGGTGGGATAACATCATTCGCTGAAATTGTCGGCCTTCTCGCAATCTGAACTAGAAGTCAACTACTGCGCTGATTCGATCTGTCCCAACAGCTACCCGTTGTCCTTGCAGGGACATCAACGCTTCTCATCGTGAACCCATGAGACCACCAACGTTCTCCCGTTTCTGATCTTCCGCCGCCTCCCTCGTTGGCTCGTCAACCCGACCAGTACTCCGATCCGCTGTTTGCGCGAGTCGTCATCCCTAACACCTCAGCATCCTGCTCCCATGCCAAGCCGTGTACAGTCTCACTGCCCTGGAGGATAAGGCACGACAAAGACATCCAATCGACATCGGCGGAAATAGTAGTTCATCCAGCCAGTCGGGCCAATTGCCCTCGTTGAGATCGGAACACACAAACACACGGAGATACTGGACGAGCATCCTCGACGACGGTCCTCTTATCTTCACTGTAGGAGCGAGTTGTATGAGGTCAGTAACGTTCAAGCCTCACCGATGACTCACAACGGAGGAAGCAATCAACCGAGTAGAAGAGCAAAGTTGCTTCCATATGATCGTTCTGATCGGTTCTCAACAATTATCGTCGGAGCCAAGGTCAAGCAGCTATTGCTCATCGAGATCCTGCCTGGTTCCTCCGCTGATCGTTTTTCGGGGTATTCGGAATGCAACTCCGGCTACACTAGTTTGCATGGATTGTCCTTGTATTCAACTGTGGAACAGTAGAAGATTGGTGACGATATGAGTTTCTTCGGGAGTTCCGCAAGTTTAGATCGACTGCATCGGCTACAGGCGGCTTGCTGAACTTGGAAGCGTCAGGTTCTCATGCGAACTCGGTCAGAAAGAGGACGCGTATGTTGCGGAGTCGAAATAAGCCTTGCAGAAGAGCATGCGGAAAGGATATCTTTCGGCAAAGTTCGGCCGCTTGCAGGGCCGTTCGAACTAGCGAGCCCGCTCGCTCAGACGATGCTTGTATTTACGAGAGCGGCATTGGCCAATGAACGCAGATCTTCTAACCAGTACAACTTGCAAACTCATTAGCATGTAGCCTGTTGGCGAAAGCTGAGTGTGTTTTCCCACGGCTACTCTGGCAGCACACGGAGCGGACCAACGAAAGCAACGTATAGTTACCACTAAATAGTTACCACTATTTTGTCAGTTCGGAATTTCAGCAACGCCCATCCAGTATCCGATCGGAGCCCGCATGCGCTCGTGCACGCCCCGAGGAGGTTATTTTCTCATTGAATACTCAAGATATCCTTCACCAAGCATCCGATGAAACACCTTGGAGCGGAAGTGAATCAGTATCGAGGTTCTGGTCCTCCAGGGAGAGACCCGGGTCCTCATGTCGATTTTGACGTCGTTTCCAGGGGCATAATAAAGAGAAAAAGAACCATATCCAATTAGAGTCGGCGATGTTCGGAGGGACTTTCAAATAGAGCGGAAGAAGTCGTTGACTCTCGTCGTCATCACGCCGTCGCGGTGTGGGCGCTTTTTGTGTAATGCCTTCCAATTTCACTAAAACCCCCACTTCATTTCAGACTTTCACTCGGTTCTTCTCACTCCGGCGCTGGTAGAGAGCCATCGGAAGACCGAGCCAGTCACCGAGAAGGGCAGAGCGACTGTGGGAAGAGTCGACATGAACCTAGTTGACGGTTACAACTCGGGCTCACTGTGGAAGTCGGCAAAGATAACAGTGATGCGTGAGCCCGTCACTCCAGCCCGGCGCTGTCACGTCTCTTACGGTCTCGGGAAATGTCCACATGACCTAGCGTGGGCTTTCGTGATCATGCGCTCATAACGTCTCTTGGGCGTTGTGTTAATTCCTTATCAGCTGGACACGGACGTCACAATTGAGAGCTTCTCAGTGATGATATTCGCAGGTTCGCCTCTGCAGTTGGCGGATCGTCCATGTGACCCGGTGTTTCAGACCTTTCCCTTCAGCGAATCCTCCCACGAGGAATGATCCGGAGCCATCAGAATGTGACAATGATGACTTTGTGGGTGTTCGCGGCTCATTTGATATTCTGGCGTTTTAGCGAGAAAATACTTACTCGAGATATCTTTCGAATCCAAATTCTCAGCGAACACAATTTACGATTTCTGACAAGCGGCGCCGACGCCGAGTCCGCATTCGTCGGCGGCAGACGTTTTTTTTCTGAAGCTTGAACTTATTCAGGTGACATTTGACATCAATGTACCACCTGTACAGAGGGAGCGATACCTCAGGATTTCTGCTTTCGGAAGGGAGCAAAAAAGAAAGATGTAATTCTCACTCCGTTCCGCATCTACATTCAATCTGTCCATCTTTTGTCAGGCAAAAGACCGACGAGCAAACGGACGAGCCGGGCCGACCGACCCGACAACGAGCAAAGGAACGAACGAACCGGCGCAGAGTACGCGACCCACTCAGAGCAGTTTACGGCGAGATTTAGCGTTCGCCGTAAAAAAAAAAGACCCGGCTCCCACGCAAACAGCGTGTCGGAACGTGACGCATCTTTTTTCATTGTCGCTGAGGGGTTCGGGATGTTTTGAAACAACGGGATTCCACCGGAGCCGCACAGTGCACGGGCAGGACCCTCGGACCGACTCGGGTCGGCTTCTGTCGATTGCGCTTCCGAGGACGAGCGACGCCAACGCTCATCCTCCAGATTCATTCCCTTCTCTGTCTCTTCCTCATTAGATCACCTAGACTCGATTTTCCTCATCGAACCGCATGCTCCACACTGTCATAGCCACTGCGGGCCGGTGCTCTGGGAGCGGTGATCCAGGAACTTTTGTCGATGGTCGGGTCCTCGGACACAGCGACGTGGTTGATTTCAGAGGAGGGCCGTGCAAAGGACTGAATGGAATAGAGGAGCAAGCTCAGAAAGCCAGGACAAAGGGAACGATGGTGGAGTCGAGGAGCTGAGCGAAGCGCATACGGCCAGCGGGATCAATGTTGAAAATCAGCAAAGTCTTTGAATTCTCTACTGAAACCCTTCAAACTCCATGAAACCCTTGCAAATCGCAAGCTGCTCACAAAGCGAGAGAGCCATTCGCATCGAAAGTCGAACGGAGTGCTAGCATTCTACTGAGATTAAGTTTGCCATTGACGAAACCATACTTCAAAGTTTGTTCGATTCAGAGCCTGCTCCGCCCTAATATTCCACTGCAGAGGCTCTCGCTGCTCCGTCGCCGCACCCAATCAGAGGGCTCGACCGCATCTCAAGAATCAGTCTCGGAAATTCATCGTCCCTCGTCAGGATTCGTCTTCGGCGACTTTGTACGGATTCAGCTCGAATTGGGTATCGAAAAATTATTGATCGTTATTGCTATGGCACCACATTTCCAACTCGGGAAACAGTTTTTCAACGACGCACTCGCGTCCCCCCAACCAGGCTTCATGACACTAATGCTGTGAGCCCCAAACATCAATGCATCCCGATTCGTCTACCCAGAGTTCCACGGGTGATCGCGGCTATTGATTTGAAACCTTAAAGTTGGACACAGCGCGACGAATCATAGTTGCCGAACGGATCCATCACCCGGGACTCTCTGCAGATTGGTCACGAGAAATCCTCGCCATGGTGAGACGACTTCCTCTCAGAACGGAAAACGACACTGAGTAGATCTGGATTGGGCGGTACACTTTTCCAGAAAACCGCAGTCGATGCGAATATCTTACCACAACGGGCCAGTAGGCAGGATGACTGACACGGAGGTTGACAGACAGAAAGAATAGTACTTTTGTCTTCGGTCCGTGGCCTCTTCCAGGGATCCACAATCGGGACTTGTACCTGGAAGACTATAACGGGACCGTTGCGGCAAGCGTTCGAGTTGGTGGAATCATGGTTCCACGTTGGACATTTGTTAACTCCCAGAAGCGACAGCGATCGCAGCAAGGCAACCAAGCAACGTTCTTCCGAGAGGTTCGGCTAAGTGTGATTAAGTGCGGGCTGTCGTACAGGAATGGAAAATGGGGGAGAAAATATCAGAAAATTGGATTCCTAGGAAGCAGCACTGACTGTCTGCTCTGCTGCCATTGTTTTCAGTGATCTGCTGGAGATTCAACACCGAGTTCCAGGAGTTCCCACAGAGTCCCTTTTCGGACACCGTCGAGACACTCATCGACTGAGGCTGCCCTGGTCGAGCGGGAAACCGCCCTCCCAGCATTCCGAAAATTGAGAGGATAACGGAATTCGGAAACATCGTTTCGGGATGGTGCCCATTCGCGAGCTTGTTCTGTTACATTCTCCCGAGACCCTTGGAGAGTGTTCAAAAATCAGATCATTCGGGAACTCACCCGGAAACATTTCCACAAGGCGCGAAGTCCCGTTTCTTCTCCATCTTTCTCTCTCGGAATGCGGCCAGGGACACTCATGTCGACTCACAAGCTTAAGAGCTTGAAACGAAAACATACTTGAAAAGCTGATTCGATTCCAGTGGTCGAATCTTTTTCGGTGGAAACCGGGCGTGCCTGCTCAGTATCTCAATCAGACGAAAGCCTAGGATTTTCGAGGAGGGCCCGTCCGCATGGACGCCAATGGTGTGCTTGACGCGCTCAGGCCCGGCACCGAAATCGAAATTCGTGGAGCGCCCGAGCTTCCACACTAGTACTCGAGAATCTCGAGTCCGGACTGCCGTCGCCGCATTGATCGGAACGTAGGAGGAGCTGAATGAAGAAAATATCTGGAGAAAAAACAGGGAGGCGAAACAGAATCATGGAAAGTGTTTTCTCAGTGAGTGGCAGCGTCGGGTTGGCCATCTGGATAAAAGATGCCCATGTTCTGAGGACTGTTTATTCATTGCCGTGAACAGTAAACCTGATTTACAGTATTTTACAGACAACCCGAGGGAGGGGACGAAAAAACTCGACAAAAACCCGAAGTCTAAGGAAGCCCTTTTCGGGAGAAAAGAGTTCCAGGAGAGTAAAATAATAAAAGTGGAAGGGCCAGGGGTAAGACGCTTCATAAATACAGTCGCCATTCGTCCGTTCTCTCCGAGAATTCTCACAGTAAGCGTTGACTCCTGCCCGTCCCGAGAATCCAGGGCTGACTTTGGCTTCTCGGCTTGCTGGGTGCTTTGTTCACACTCACTCGCTTTCTCTCAGTTCTCTCCCGCTGGCCGCCGTGTCAGGAGGTTTGTCCGGGAATATATTTTGCCTCGATTCGTGGAATCATCTCCGTACATCACAACGTGGCTTCAGTACTATTGCCGCCGCCAACGCCACAAAAAAGCTTTCTCGAGAATTTCAGTGTTCGAAATCGCGAGCTTCCCGTATCTTATGCTATTCCCTCTCGTTGTTGAGCCACTCTCCCGCCCGTCCATCCCTGACACCATCCTACTTGCTCGTACTTTCACGCTCACGAGAATCTGATGTGCCGACGAGCATCGAAGCCGCCAGCGAGCGATCCGTGGCGGAACAAATGTGAGCCGGGTCAGGATCGACCTGGAGCAGAATTCGATTCCATCATCCTTGGAGCCAACTGTAGAGCCCAGAGACGCCGCAGATTTCGGGTGAAACAAATATTTCTGAACAAAACTGCTTCTCTGCTATCGGGCTCCTCACAGCTCAGTAACTTCATGCTCGATATCGCTCAGCTCCCGATGCATCCGCCTCGGTTCGAACGGGCGAGTGATGGGAAAAGTCCGTTCCTTCTTCTATGTTTCGTACGTTGCCTTTCTCGATCACCCTGCTGTGAGGTCCTCTTCCGTGTATCCGTTACCACGCTGTTGTTCCGTCCCTCTCCCTCCATGTGCGCCGAAAGAATCGCATTGGCATCGCTCTTATTTCACAATTCGGCGTTTTCTGTTTCAGCGAGACAAAAGCCAATTTGAGGGTTTGGTTGATTCGTCGAATGGACCCCCGAAAAGCTTCCAATATCCCCTTCCTCTACGCCTCTCGGTGATCTAATAGTAACGTGGAGATGGCGACGGCGCGGATGGTGACCGACGGCGTAATAAAACCATAAATTACAAAGCATATATTGACACATTTTTTTTTCTCTCGAACGGAATCGATGAGACATTTCTCGGAACACATCAGGGAAATGCGGATGCCACGCCGCGCCGGTCGTCAGCTCGCGCTTACAGCATGTGTAGTAGACCGGAGTAGGACAGCTGTGAAGTTTTTGAGTTTTCCCAACAAAGCCTCGACTTCTGTGGATCTCTGGCATGCTCTTGTGAAATGGGTTGAAACGCGCGATGGCGAGGAGAGGAGCTGTTCGAAGATTTCGGTTAGCAACGATTGGTCGAATCAATAGGACTCGAATCGAGGAAGAGAACCATCGAATAAGGTAGGGTATGGGGCGAAACGTCGGTTTACGAACAGTTTCGTTGACTGACTATTCTGTGCGCAGAGCTCGGATGGCTGGGGGAGTTGGTCAAGTGAAAGTCCATCTTGTCGGTGTATTCGTCCGTCAAGGCGGAGCGTTGTCTCCATGAGGGATTTCAGCTGAAGGATTGGATCTGGCTTCTCATGAATAAACATCATGCGCTCATATCGACTAAATAGTCCAACGGACAAGTACGAAGCTCCCTAATCTCCAGGACGCGGACAGTTTGTCCCGACCAGTTTCTGTGTGATCGCTGCTCACACAGAAGCAAACGAAATCTTGGTCGCCAGCGTCGCGGGCATCGCCAACAGAGCAAGCGAGCCAGCATTTATGTAAATTGTGGCGCTACAACAGGATGGCAAAGGATTAGTGCAGAAGCTTCGAGTCGCCGCGCCTCCCTGAGTTCTCTCGGTTACCTTCCAAGCGCCGAAGGCGAGAGTACCGCTGCCTCTCTCTCCCGTTTCCTTGGGTGTTCCTCGGCCCTGGATCCTTGGAGGGTGCGGCGGGGGACAACGAGCAACAGCAACAGCGGTTTTCTCGAGGAAAAGCTTGTTGATATCCAAGTTACTGCTCTGAGGATTAAAGTTTACCTCTCAGTTGGACCGCTTCGTGGAAGTTCTGCGAGCAGAGTGCAGCGCAGCACCTATTGCTGCGTATTGTCGACTGGAACAATGCGCTCCGGACCCTGCGCTCACACTTCAACTCCTCGACGGAAAGTCGCTACTGAATTACACTCCGAAGCAGCGCCCACTATTAGGCTCGTTCCACAGCAACACTGCTCTCGACGGAGCGCATCTGTTTCGCCTCGAAAAGTCAACCCATTCAGTCACATTCGCCTCCATCGTGCGGATGGCACAGTGCTCGCTCAGCAACTACTTGTGCGGCAGAGAAAAGCGCCACAGCATCCGCGGACGAAGGAGAGTTAGCAGCGGAAACAGAAATTTCATTTGAATCAACCCCCGATATAATCTGCCGGACATTCGTGCGCAACCCGCGGAGAGAAAACTTCTATCGAGCTGTCCAAGTTGGTTCGAGTGCTCCCCTCTTCTTTCCGGCATTGGAGTTTCAGGTTCTGTTCTTCTCGAATCGGATTTCGTCCCTCAAGCTCTGCCGCAAGCTTGTCCGAAAGGCAGAAAACTCTGGAGGAACGAAAAACTGCGAGAGAGATGAACCGTGTCCTGATATGCGCGGATTCATCAATCTCGCTCGCGTTTTTCTTCTTCTTTCCCACTAGCTGGCTCGCTCGCTCACATCGGGAAACTCAAGAAGGCTCGTCTGGCACGACGGCTACTTTCTACTAAAGGAGATGGCTTTTCAGCAAAGTAGTGAGCGAAACACTGCCAACGAGCGAGGCTGCAAGATCCAGATAATCCATCGAGATTGTCCGTCTGAACCGGAAGGATCTCCGGGAACAAAACCTCTCGTGAGCAGGCCAGCCTACCTCGCATACGCAAGAGCACCTGCTGGAACCACCAAAAAACCTCGGCCAACCAAGTTACATGATTCTACAATACATTCCATGTTCTGAACGACGCGCCTACGAGGGAGGAGAAGCTTCGCTCCGGAGGAAAAACAACCATCGGCTCGCCAGAGCTCGAGTCATGGCTCGGAACGAGAACTCTGGGTTGCTGTTCATCCGGATGGTCTCAAACGGATTCGGACGCTGAAAAAGTTTTCTTGCCGTACTGAACGGTGGCGATATTGAGTTTTTCCACGTCGGGAATTTCCATGTGGGCTCTAACCGAGAGTTTGAAAGTAGCTTTCGTAAAACACAGAGTCCATCATGAAAGGAATCGCGCATGAAGAAAGTCGTAGGCTGAGCTGTATCATTCAAATCTTTCAACTCGCTGCTTCAAACAGCTGCTTTCAGCTCGTTCCTGGTTGACTAACAGATAAAACAAAACATCATCTCAGATTGTGGAGCTATCCGTGACTTTTACCTTCGCGGCGCGCCACGGACAACGTATCTGCAGGCTCTCTTTGGCAACCCCCCTCGCCCGAAAAGAATTCCGGCAGCACCACTCTTCCTGGCACGTTCCAGCCGTCTTCTTTCCCTGTTTGCGGGAAGTTCCCGATGGAGTTGTGGCCAGACGGATAGAGCGTCCACCTCTGCTCTACCCACTGGTGCTTTGCTCACACGAAGAGAAAACCGAATCAAAGGAGCACAGCTATACAGGCAAAACAAGGATGGAGAGGAGAACGCTGTCTCTGAAGAGACATCCGCTCCATCGGTTGATCGAGAATCTCGAAGAAACGAAAATACTCATTCTACGTCGCTAAGTACGCCTCCCTCCACAGCCCAAACCTTGTGAGAGTCAATGGGAATAGATGGACGTGAACGGCGAGCAACGGAGGAACCACGGCAAACAGCCGCACGGCATATGAGCATCAACCAGTCAGGATTATAGATAGGAGTGGGATCAGTGAGGTGCACATTCATCAAGACGACGAGCGTCCACTGCCCGTCTGAGGGGATTCCCCGTTGAGCAGCTCAGCTAAACTTGAGTGGGGCTCTCTGGTAAATTCGAACACTTCTCTCCCGATTTCTCAGGAATGATGCATATCAGGGGGAATCACGACTGGAAACACATCGACTCCAGACAACCCACAATGTGCAGAGCTGTTCTCCCGGGGCTGCCCATCAGACAATGATTCCGCAAGGTCAGTGATTTAGAACAGCAATTCAAACTTACGACATTACGACGAAGCACACTTCCCAAGAGAACATGTTGCAACTAGTACGGGCGTTCGCATGATTACGTAGGTGAAGCAAGCTCGTCATGATGGAGTGTCGATTGGAATCTCGAATGACAGGTTGCTTTCGAGAACGGAACGAATCGGATTTTCGTTTTATTCCTTTCTCAGCGAATCGGGAAATACCAGGCGGCAAACACAAATACGGCTAGGATTGCGTCGGAAACTCTGCAAGTCAAATCGACTGTCCACAAATTGACGCCGAAATCAAGTCTGCACTCGAATCTTGCTTGAGCATTTTTGATGCGTTCGCAACCCACACACAAATTCGGCGGCAAGTCCTCCGCGGCGAGTGAGCGTCGGGAACGATGCAACAGAAAAAGATAATCGAATAGCGGAAGCATCAAATCATCAGGAAAGTGCTCTCCGAAGGGTCCACTTATTCCTCGGACTTGGGAGTATGCACCGAAGAAGCGAACGGTTCGTTCGTTTTGAGCAAATCGCCTTCCATCGTTCGATCTCTCGCAAACTCTTTCTACGATTCATTGGTTGTATGTGTCCGTCGAATTCCCCCTGGTTTTGTTTGACTCGGTATTTCTCGAACGCACTTGACGGGAGCGCTGTGCCTACCTTCGTCGCCTCGAAGTTCCCCGCTCGTGTCTTGCTCATCAAGCTCAGCCGGGCGCTCATTCTGCAGGTTGCAGGAAGCGGAAAACGGGCGCTCCGAAGGTGCGCCCGGACTTTAAAGTCTTTAAAGTGCACGGAATCTTCGACAGTAAGAACCAATCTCTGCTTCTGCAGCCCAGCTGATGGAATCTCCGGGTGCCTTTGGAGGAGAATATTTCTCCAGTCTCCCTCCAGTAACATCCAGCAATCGCTGACGAACGTCATTCTTATCTCCCGGGACCCTAGCGGTTGTCATCAAGTAATCTGACTATGATCGGCGTCGGTTTCGATTCGGTATTCGGAGTTGGAAGCCAAGCAATCTTTGACACTACACGTTCGGAGGTCTGGATCCGACGGACTTGAATTTTCCAGAAAACAAAGAAAATATCTGTGGCGTGAACCCTCTATCACGGGATGCTCTTAAGGCGGGAGAGTACCTCCGGCATGGTCTAGTGGCTAGGATACGTGGCTCTCACCCACGAGGCCCGGGTTCGATTCCCGGTGTCGGAATCTTTTCCTAAAATTCTACTTTTTTCTAGCGGGAGGATATTCCCGTCCAGAACGCCCTTGGGTTTCAGATCCAGAGTTTCTCGGTCGATTCTCTCTGATTATGGGTTCCCAACGTCGGGCGCCGTGATGTTGGCTGAGAGTGAAACCGAAGCATAGTTCCATCTCGGGCGTCATGCTTACGGAACCATGTCCGAGCTCGAGGTTCTCTGTCCGTCAATCGATGCACCGCAACGTTCGAGAACTCCTGTTCGATGTCCGTACAGCTGTCAGTGCCAATTTATACGGCGGCTCCCGATCGCACGGCAAATGATTTTGGAAAGGAGACGTTGAACAGAAAACTGGCGATGTGCATCCTCCTAACTCTTGTGCACCAGCATGAGTTTTGCGGGCGAACTCGATGCGGCGTTATGCGAGGATCAACGGCACAGCGGAGAAAAGTCCACATATCTGAGCTCTATGTGGAATCTGAGCGTTCGTTCCTGTGATCGAATAAGGACATTCGATTCAAATCTCATCCAAGATCCGCGAATGAACAACAGACTTTCCCCTAGATCTCCCCGTTCGGTTCCCATCCGCTTCGTAACCGGTTCTCGGAATCGCCGCCCAACTCAGATCGAATGTTCGTCTTCCATTGGAGATGACGAAACATCCTGATTCCGGTCAGCGATAAGAGTGCATATGTGGAGCACATGACGCACCGTTATTGAGTGTCAATCCAAATGTCATCAACACTTTTCGGCACGCAGTATGCATGCGACTGAATGCGAGTCTGAGAGGAATTGTGCTGCCCTCTGTGACTCGAAATACAGAAAATACTTACACAGCGGGCTTCGAACAAGTCGACTTTGGCTACCAGGACAAGCATCGGGTCGGTTTCCGGGAATACTGACTCGCAGTCTCGGCATCCCGCCGTGCTGAGCAACCGATAAGCGGGAAATATAAATGCCTGAGTCGAGAATATATCACAGGACAAACATACGTTTCGGGAAAATATTTCATCCAGTGTTTCGACGGGGGCGGCAACGCCCATTTTCAACTCTGCGGTACACAAACACACGGGGAACCGTGGGCATTCTTCGCTCCGTCCATGGATTCCTTCGTTCACCTATTGAACTTTCGCGGAGCTCCGCCGTTCTCAAGTATTCGACTCCACGCGCTCGCTCGTCGACCTAAAGCTGCCCGGACTTTGCCTGGGAGCAAATGAATTCAGAAGAGGGAGCGTGCAAAAAAATGTCCAGGTTCAACTAGCCGGAGTTTCTGAAATGATACGTAAATGTGAACCAAAGCGCCCGCTACGTCACGTTGGCGAGAGAAAGTCGGAAACATCAGGGTGACGAGCGTCTCGATGCTGCTGTGACTGATCAATCAAGCGATGGAACATAGTAATAAACGCAATTTCGAACTTCTCGCGGAACATCCAGGCGAACGGTCCCGCGGATCTCGCAGAGCGGCGCGCTCTTATCGGATGATTGCGTGAAGAGTCTCGGATGCGGACGAGCGGAAGCCGAGAAGCTTTTCGAGTGTTTATAAACGCTAGCGGGTGTCCGTGAGGTCCGATGCCGGCCGGTGACCAGTCTGACTGACTGCTATTGTCCTTAGCTGATCATCATGAAGGATATCGGGATGGCAAGCTCCTCCCGCCGGTGGCTCCGCCCCTGAGCACGCGACCCAGTTCCAGGAATCGCGAAGCCCCCTGTGAAGCTTCTCCCCTTTTCATTCACCCCCTGTCCCTCGTGAGGCTCTGTCCCCCGGCCGGAGCCTTCCTCGGCTGTGGGCTCTGTGCGTGCTCGCGAAAGTTTCACCTAGTATGCCGATTTTTGATCCGGTTCCGGCTTCCGGACACATCGTGTTCGGGCTGGAATTGACCACGTGACCGACGCCGACCAGGCTTCTGCGAAATCTTTTCCCGATTCCGAACTGACGATGCCCACGTCGAACCCGGAGTGGATCATCGCGCTCACTCACAGCGCAATTTGCAGTTGTTCCTTTGAGGTGGAGATGGTCCTTTGGGTTGGTTGGTCGGTCGCTCCGTTGGGTCGCTTGGTTGTATGGCTGGATGGGTGGGTGGGTGGGGTGAGGTAGGGTGGGCGCCAACCGATTCCAAGAAGCCAACCCGGAACGGGAAGTGGGTTGCGTATCTGACAAGCCATTCCGTCCATCGGCAAACGGGGAAGCCAGAGCAGGCAGACCGGCAGCCAGCAAGGAAGCGAGCAACCAGCGGAGACGCAGAGTACCGTAATTTGTTTCGTCGAATTCGCTTAAGAAGGATTTATAGCATGTTTCGTATTTTTAAAGCAGACCGATATCTACAGAGAAAGCATAGATCTCGGACAGACTCGGTGGGCGAGATGAACGAACTGAGGTCAGGATCTAACAATGAATCCGCTCAGGACAAGAAGATCTGTGCAATCTGGAGAATATCTCCAGCGGCTCCTGCTTCTCGGGGAATGGCGACCGTTTCCTCGTTTTTAGCGGCAAAACTCTCCGCTTTAGGGCACACTACTCATATAACAAAATAATGACACCTACCCTTGTTGAAACCAACTTCGACTGCTGTCCATACCGAAGTGAGAACTGGAGTCGATAGTTTTTCGTTCGGAGGAAGCCGAACGTTGCTGATCGCCGATCCAACTAACAGCTTCTTTCAGTTTCAAATCTACGATGAGGACGGAGAAACGAAAGAGTTTGGGCCTCACTCGACGCCTTCCATGTAGGATACACGCGATCGTTGTAATCAATCATGCTCTGTGTGCAAATGAGTTCTATCATGAATCCTTTCCTGTCTGCATCTGTCAAAACTTCAATTTGTCTCGTACCCGATATCATATCGGTAACTGCAAGCCAGAACCTGACGAGGGCTCAGACGAAAGCCACCTTGTGCAAGCTCGTTGAGATGATTGACTCACTAAGAGCTTTTCGTGACCTCGGTTATTTCCACCATTCAATGCGACGTCGGCCTAAACTCCGCGACGTGAGAACGAAGCGTTGAGTGAACGAGAATACGATGTTTTTCATTGCCAGCGCACCTCGGATCCGAATTCTGAGTGGTGATGCTGCTCTATTCCTTCCAATGAACCAGCCAGAGATCACGGCAGCTGGGTGAGTCCGACGAGACATTTTCCCCACTGCAGAAGCAGGCTTGAAGTCATAATAACGTTCGATATGAATACGATGAATGTTCGTTAGAACTAATGCTACTAGTATTCTGATTGCGGAGGGATCGGCGAATGCTCGGACCACGACGACGGTGGCATCGTGATTGTACGTGCTCGAACGCCCGAGACCCTAAAACATTCTGTAGAATCTCGGAATCCTGAAAGCGTCGGTGGGAGGATTGGTTGCTCGCTCGGTCGGTTGCTTCGTCCGTCGTTCAAAATGGACTCAGGGATTAGAAATCGCTCCGCGAGAGCTGGATTAGGCCAACAATTTGAACGCACAATTTGATCCCACTCCTCGCATCTCATCCCATAACATTGAGCGGGGGCAAGTTGACACCTAGGTCACGTACTATGTGTCTCCTGAACTCGTTTGCGTCTCTCAATCTCCGGTGATGCCCTCGCTCCACGACATTTTGTGTTCGTACGTTGTGCGAGCGTTCGTTCTCCCCCGTGCGTCGACCATTACGCGCGGGCCGGCCATCCTGGAGATGGTCGTCAAAAGAGGCAGGCAATGCGATTCGAATGAAGATACTTCCTCCGAGATCACCACCCTGTACATCCGGTTAGAGTGTTTGTTTCAACGTCCACTCCGCCGTCCGCCATTCCCATCGTCATTCCAGGTGCACGTTGGCGAGACGTCGGAAGCGGCGATCTCTATTTATCGAGTTCCCCGCCGGTGGGGATCTCATAATGTTCTCAGAAGGAGGTATTGATCATTTCTATATGAGAGGTGGCCATTAGTGAGGATTATGGCCAGTAACACTTTGCCATGTGGGCAACAAGCACGACAACGCGCTTCGTTCGGGGAGAAAATCTCCGGTGAGAATGACGGTGATGTCCATCTCGATGGCGGCGTGTATTCATGTGTCCGATAGGAGACACAGGGGCTCATGCGTTGGGTTCGAAACCGAGATCGACTATGATCTCAGCGAAAACAATCGAGACAACATCCCTCGCACGAGCAAGAAAGCGACACAAGGTAGCGACGAGCGCCCACGGGAGACGAAGGAGTCCGGCAATGCTGGCGTAGGCAACAACAATGTGTGCAGCATTGCTGGAGGAGACTATATCGGTAACAGCGACGGAGAGACTGGCGGGGGCTTGACAGGAATGTTGAACTCTGGCCGCGAATCTGGCAGACTGCAGTAATCAGCAGAGGAATTTCCGGAGGTTTGGGCTGAAGTGAAGTGTCACATTTTCCTGTAGTTAGTCGTCAAATTGTTTTCGACGCGTCTGCCTTGATTGAAGTCATACTGAGGTCGTCTGAGGGCTTAGCGCCGCTGCTTGCTTGCGCAACTGTGGTTGGGGGCTCTACTGCAGAGCCTCGCAGTTTGTTTCCCAGTTCGCTTGGAGCCATTACTGGCTGAATAGTCATTTAGAAAAGCAGAAAGTAAGTGACTGAGGCATGTGATGGAACGCGGCTCCTCTGCGAACACAGTCGAAATTTCGGGATAGAGGTTGCGTTCAACGTCGATGTGACCAAGATTTTTCGCCGCCACCCTCACCCAGAACGATCTCTCGGACGGGCAAATCGCCAGTTTTCGGAACATCTTTAGTCTGACGAACGTGAGCACTCTCTCGGCGGCGAGTCTACCTCCTTATCGTGGAATCGTTCAGGGTCGAAGATCAAGGTAGTCCGAGAGGTTTCCGTTGCTCCGGTGAAAAGTCCCGCGTTCGGATTCGAATGAAGCGCACGAGGAAGTGGCGCCGCTTTGAAGAACAAAATTTCCACTTCCCCCTTGTTGTCTCTCAACTAGGGCTTTTAGTTCTGCTCTCGCGACCGAAAACCGATCTTGTGACCAATGCTCACACAAACGGCAAACGAGCGGCGACATAGTTACGCCATATCCATTATTGTCGGGAAATTTCAATTCGAGAACATGTCCAAGGACAAGCAGCCTTCCCGATCATTATGTCGTTCTATGAGGACCTGAGCAAACGGCGGACAGGCGCGCGGATCCGTCCCACGGTATTAGTCTGTGTTCCAGGCGATGTTGTCACCGATTTGACAGTTTGCCTTTTCCTCTCCTTCGCCGTTTGCATTGACGCGCTCTCGGAAACGGCGGCATCCGGACCGATGAGCCCCGGGCATTCCAAAAACGAATCAACAATAAGCTTGTCCTGTTGTCTCTCCGCGCGAAATCACCACCGTGAGCTCGACGGCCCGAACAAACGGACCGTCAGAGGGACAAATTCAGACAAGCGCATCGGAAACAGCCTGCAATGAGTTAAGAGCCTAAGTCGCTCTCGCCCAAGGCTATTATGGGCCCGAGCACGAGAGACGAAGTACGAAAAGAGCCCGGAATTCGCGCAAAAGTATCTGTTCTTCGTCTCGTTTCGATTTCCGACGAAGACGCGGCGCGCTTCCCGTTGATGAAGTCGACAGATGATGAAACGCAACCCCGCCTGACAGGTGTCGGCAAGCTGTTGGTGCAGTTGGACCGCTCCTCCTATTGTTCGGTGGCGGGTTCGTCAAAGGAGGATAAACAATGACGATCGCAGCGGTATCGTTCCAGGGTTGAATTCGCAGAAGAATTCGGGAAAATTTAATAGCGCGTGATCGGAACATCGGCTTCAACGCCCCAATGCGAGCGACAGCGTTTGCTCAGGGAGACAGGGAGGGCTAATCAAAGACTCGCAGCGAACGCTCCCAGCGAGACAGACGCCACATCGAACGAGTTAAGGCCGGCATCGAACAACGAGGAGGGAGGAAGGTCTTCGTTGCTTCGACACACGCTCCCTCCCCCCTCGAGCAGGCTGCGTCTATGCGCCGGATCCGATGCGAAATTAAACTCTTTCTCCGAAGACTCAACTCATCCGTAAACTGATCCGAACTCAGCATCGATTTCTTCGGCCAATGTTCCAGCCAAGTAACGAGTGCGTCTGCCTGCGAGCCGCTCGTCCGCCTGAGAATCTGTGTTTCAATGCAAGCGATTCTATGTACACACAGACACAAGCGCAGCCTCCGATATAAACAAAGTTCCTGCGACTGAACAGTTGGCTACGTTGAGACAGTGCGCGAAGCGCTCCTCTAGATGTTGCTGCTCAACGCCGATCACAAATCAACTCTAGGAGATCGAACAGCGAAGGAAGAGTGCCGAGGATTCTAACTCGGAGGTCGGCCGAGGGAGGGCGTTTTCGCGTGGTCGCCATCCCATGAAACTTGACAAGTCCTTTCGAGGATTGAGATGCTCGTGGTCTTCCTCCGAGGAGTCCACTCGATGCAGGTGGAGAAGGACCGACGCTCGCCGACGAAGTGAGCTCGAGAAAGATTCTGATTGCGATGAGGGAGATGCGGCCGGCTTCGATTTGACTCCCGGGGTCGCATCAGCCTAAGTGACTGCTCACTTGTTGAAGTCTATTTTGTTCGCAACGTGACTCCTGTTCAAGGTTACTGCCAGGTTCATTGGACAAAACAGAGCAACTCATTGACTTTGAGTGATGTACATCCGCTCCGTTTTCCGGTTCAAGCACGCGCTCCTGCACGGAGCTGCCAGTTTGTCTCCATCCGAGGAGCTGAACTTCCTCTATCTTCCCGCTCCTTCTCTCCCTGAAATGTCCGACCGTTCAGAGTCACTCGTTACTCGCCGCTTCTGTTGCGCTCGACTGAAGAACACTGTGATCATAGAACGTTCGTCGTTCCGTCGATCGCCCACTGGATCTGTATCTCTGCTTCTTCGATCCGACAGCCTGAATCACGTGACTTTCACTCGACGTTTGTGGCTCCCCTCCCGATACTGCCGGTCAGTCCCGACCTTCGTTCCTGCTCCCACCCATACAATAACCACTCAGGATCGAGCACTGCGACCACTCTTGGGGACCCTATAAACAAAATCAAATAAACTCAACGATCCCCCACCGCCGCCAGTTGTTCGTTCCCACTGTATCCCGGTTTATTGAAACGAACACTGATGCTCCCCCACTCGCAAGCTCCAAAGACCGCATGCGATCCCCCGTAGACCACTCGCAACCAATTTCCGAGGACATTGGATTTCTTCCTTGGGTTCAGCGTCGATTTGCCCGGAATGATCAGACAACGACAGAGTCGACTCGTTACCTTATGGGCTGAGCCGCCTCTCCTGGGCTGTCACGAAGAGGATCTTAGATCGTGACAAAAGCACAAATGTGTGTTCGAAATCCGATTCGAGCCCTAATCTTCGACCTATCCAGCGGGAGAATTTCTCCGAGAACTCTTAGAACTTCAGAGCTCGATGTGCATACCCGTGGTGGGTTACGCGAATCGCCATCATACAACTTTCCATCCCTAACATGAAGGGGTGAATATCTCTTCCAGAGTAGTCCCTCGGATTCGTCTCGGCTGACGGAAGCCCGATTCCTGCAAGGTCCTCCGGACATCCGGTGTTCGCAGCCGCAGCTCCACAAGCGGGACTTGCCGCAGAGCGGTCCGTTCGGTTCATGCTCCTCACATTGGGATTGTTCCTTGTCGTGGAAGTTCCTTGACGTACCCTCTGGAAGTTGTACCCAGGAAGTTGTACTCAGGAAGTTGAAACATGAACTTCGCTTAGGTGCGCCCTCTCGCCAGAGTGGAAAAACTCGCAATAAACAAGTCACGCGGGAGACGCATCTTCCCAGCGTCTGCTTCTCCATCTTCTGGACTGTTCTCGACTGCAGTTGTGCTAACTTGGAGGTGGAAACGAGTCTCGAGATTCCTGGGGCGGCGATGGCTACTCCCGGACGCTGCCCTGACGTTGAAAGGAAAAAGAACCCACAGAGAAGCTTTCTCCCAATTTTCAATCGCTGGATACAGAAACTACGGAGTATGATACCGACTGCCGTGATCAGCTGAACGGAATCGTGATGGAGAATATGAGCTGAGAGGAATGCCGAAAGATTCCATATACCGCCTCCGACGAGACACGTGAGGCTCCAATTCGTCTCTCCCGAAATCCAGCGGAGTGCCGAAATGAATTTCCCCATTTGAACAAGGTTTGAGGGCTCCGAATCGAATGAATCCGCCGTACACGGGGCGCCAGAGAGTAGCAGAGCAGCTTTAGAAAGGTCAGACGAGCGGCGTTGGAAGCTGTTTGAACAGACGGTAGAGCAAGCTTCACTTCGGCATGGTAGGGAAACAATGTTTCAGAACCTTGTTCCCGAATGAGTCCCCCAAGAGGAATCGAAATGTTATGCATAAGAGAAGTTGTACCCGGTATCATTTGAACTCTCCGGAACGAACTTCTTCCACCGTTTCTCCTCCACTCGACGGACTTGTTGCAATAAGTCTCAGGCGACACTTTTCTTCGAAGACGACAGACAGCAAACCATGGGCGTTGATAGAACAACCCGGTAGAATTCCCCTTGTTGAATACCCGCGCTACCTCCAGGGTTGGCGATGGGTCGATCCAGAGAATCTGAGTAATTCAACTCATTGCAATAATACACTCGCCCCGCAGCGGTGGGTGTCGCCGACGGGCTCGGTTATTCGGAACAATCCGCACCGTGCTCGTGCTGCGCAACGGTTCCGCAGAGGATCACCATTGCTTCCCAACCCGTTTTATCAATTAGACTTGGAGCTACTGCACAAGCTTAACATTCCCATGACCCGCGAGGTTTTCCGGGAAGACATCAACACCCTTGATGTATCATTCGACCCCTTATATCTCCCCAGGCCTCTGTCTGCCTTCAGATTGCCATTCAGCCTTAACAAGGCGATGTTTCAGTGTCGTTCCCTCGCTTCCTGGCTCGCTCGTTCGCCCGCTTGCCTGCCCACCCGCCCGCGAGCTCGCGAACTCGTCCACTAAACAGGCGGGCTGGCTAGCTAGCTGGCTCCGTCGCCAATAAAATTCAGAGTTGGAATTTCGAGCTTCATGAGGTGGAAAGGTTAAAAAGTCCGAGGGGATTTTTGATTCTCGTTCGAGCTCCTCTCCCACCTACTCCCCTCGTTCGTTCAGACAGGCGAATGAAATTCGTCAGTCGTAAAATCTGATTTAGAGAAATAGGAGGAAAGAGGAACGTAAATAAATGATCTATTGGACCAGATTCGATTCTGAGGATTTGATGACAATTAGCTTATGAAAGGGAGCTCCAGATTACGCCGCGACTGTCGAGAGCTCCGATTACCTCAGTCTGACCTTCTTTCGACGGGTTTGGGATATTTTTTTCTTATGTAACGACTTTAGTGGGATGGATCCGCCGTTTGCCCACTGTATATAATATACCCTAACAACACTCACCAAGATTCGAATGTACCTTGAGGTTATAGTAGAGCGCTCAAGTTTGAAATGCTAGGCTCGAAACGTCCCAAATATACCCTCAATATAACTTTCCATGAGCCAACTGCTCGCCCTGTGTGTGATAGTTGACATTTGGCAACGGGTGTATTCAGACAATCTCGAAACTGAACCGCGGGATCCCGGCTCCATCATGAGAGCTCCCGCTCGTACTCGGGCTTTCGTGCTTCTTCTCGTGGCTCTCTCGCTCGGTCGTGATGACTGGAGCGCTCTGTCTGATGTCCTGCTCCTCCTCGTCGCGAGTTCCTGGAACCGCATTGTCCTCCACCCATCGTAGCAAATGCGGGCTTGTCTGCGCGGGGTCGACACAACCATTTTAGAGATTTGTGTTCAGGACGAGGAGAAAACTCGGGACGAGAAAAGGGATACGAGAGCGTGTCCCCGCAGCTGTCATGAGATTACGGACTACAAGTTCATATTCCAGAGTCAGTTGCATCTAAGTATCCTCGACTCTATGAGGCTCTGAGAACAATCAGGATCGCAGAATCTAGTAAGCTGAATGCTTTGATGTACAGAGCAGCTCGAGTTTGCACCGAGTTTGTCGAGAGATTCTGTCGTGATCATACCTGAACTCTCTCATAGCATAGCTTGATCGAGAGTTCTCCGGATGTGGAGACGACCGCGAGGGCCCGATCACAATCTCAGAGCCACGTGAGCGTTCCACTCATCGTTCTCGAATAGCCGTCCTCAATACGAGATCACCGCCCAACAGAATGGCCATTCCTCGGATATTGATAGATTACCACTCCGTGCGATTATCTAAGCTCATCGGAAACGGGCCTTCGTGATAGGCTCCACAGCTTCCTAACTCGCCACGCTAAACTTAAAATGACGAACGAGAGATGGCAGACATTTTGTGCCACTGAAACTGCTGGAACGCGGGGCAACGCCATGGGCAGAGCATTTATAATCGCAGAGCACAGTGCATGTTTTGCACGCACGGCCTTGGTGACCTCAAAAAGTCGTTAACTGATAGCAAGCAGAGCACGTTGAGCATCAGTTAAGCCGACGTCCTAATCGTATTCGCTCTTTTAGTCACTGTTTGATTTCCTCAGCCTATCTCTCTTTATAGCTCCCCGTCCCTCTCTACAATTTATCAGCTTAGCGGAACGTGTAGAATGACGGCGGATTTCGTGCAGTCATTCCACGACGACGGGATGCCCCGAAAACGCTTCTCTACTGAATGTGAACTCTGTGTCTATACTCCTGGGCTCGTGACAAGCCTCCCACAAATTCCCACAAACGACGTGACCCGTGGCGATATATCACTTCTGTTGTTTTCATCACAGAGGCTGACAGAAGGATCTTGAGATCGTCATCATTTCACCCACCTGGCGACGCAACAAACAATGAAAGATCCTCGGGAATTTCCCGATTTAACTTTTTTTGATCGCAACGAGCGTCATCCACAAGTCTTGCTTTTCTGAGCACTTCAGATGCTGTTCAAAATATGTTTCGACCGAGTTTGCGTTCGTATGCTCGTACACGATGCATATGCGTCGTTCGCTTCGTTCCGTTACGCTGTTCATCTGAAGCATTTGCAGAGAGGTCTCTGTGTTTTGTTATTACAGCTGCCAAAGTTGGCAGCAGTGGCGAATGAATGAGTGAGCGATCAAGCAGACAGGCATGCAACTGGATTTCGTTTGACACTTAGTTCACCGAGTGAGTGTGGAGCTTTCCGAGTGAAGTGCTTATGAGTGTTGTGATGAACGACCCGGTCTCAGCTACAGTAGCGGTATCGTAGCCTGCTTGCCATCAGGCGGCGAATGCAGCCCGCTTCAATTCCTCGAAAATTCTCTCGAACAAGTTGTTGTCCTTAATTCTCGACCATGATACGGTGGAGACGAGTTCCTCCGCTGGTTGGTCCCCTCTTACACAACGTAAATATTTACCCCACACTGAATGTTCATGCGAGGGTTACCCGTCGACACACACTAGCCGGTAGCATGAGTCCACCGGCAGCTGTCTGAATCATTGAATCCAGCAGTTATCCGAGCAAGGAGTGACCCTATCTGCAAAGTTCAATCGGTCCGATAGCACCGATGATGACATGTAAACGACACTTGCTCCGTCTATTCCTCCGGCGCCCATCGAAAGTCTCCCGTGTTGACGTACCAGGGCGAGTATGTGGACGAACTGAAAAACATTTCAGTGCTCTTGGCTGATCCGAGCACTGTGAGGGTTGTCATGTCGTCGTTCTCCCTCATCTCGGGAGTCGCAGATCCGGAAGGCTCGGGGACTTTCACTCATTGGACCTATGACAGGAATCATTGCAGTTCGGACTGGAGGTATCTCTTGTCCGGTTGCGCTTCCGATCCGTGCGCGAAAAAGCGTTCGACCTGGCTGCTCGGTGCGGAAAGGGCTTGTGACTTCATTCGCCTGACCAAGGCAACACGTGACCGTGGCAAATCTTTGTTTGTATCCGCAGTACTGATCCATCGAGTAAGGTATGGAGTTCGAAAACGAGTGGGATACCCCTTCGGGGCTACGTGCGTGTACGAAGGCTCCAGAGACGCGTATGCAGAATAAAGAAGAACGTTCGGCTCAAGTAAACCCGTGAGGTTACAGGAACGATTGTTCCACGTGCCTCCTCACGTGGATAGAATTCTCGCTATGATACCGCATACGATAGGTGACACCGGAGTCGGGCTCACAGCCATCCCATGATCGGAAACATTTGAGTGAGGGACCACTTCCGTTGAAGAGACGAACATTTTCTCCTCTTCTCTTTTCCTTCAGCATGTTCGGTCACGTGACCGACTGACTTGTGAGGTGCTGGTGGCCTCAGACTTTCAGAGCCACGGCTTACTCTTGCAGCCCCTCTGTGATTGAATTTCGTTTCTGTAACCTCTGAGAGCCATTCGAAGTGACCTACCTGACCAATTTATATAAAACTCCTCTCTTTCCTCCTCACCTCCCCGTTGCATAGGGCATTTTTGACAAGTGCTCACTTCTCGGGTATCGTTTCCGTTCCTATGCTTGTCACATTCCGCGCGGCTTGAAAGGTTCTTACGGAATACCGATGCATTTCCAATCGAATGACATAACGAGCGGTCCCTTCTTCCTGCGTGGGATTTCGGACTAAGTTCGGAGGAGTTTCCCTCCCATCTTGCGGGAGGGGATCTCTTGAAATGGAAGTATCGCGGACGGTATTTCTCGATCCAGTCTGTTCGAGCTGCATCAATTCGGCACAGGGAGCTCAACTTGACACGAGACATCAGGCGGAAAGATTTTTACAGTGATGAGAAGTTGTGCGCGGTTTACCCTTCCGCCCTCCCCATTTCAGAGCAGACGCGCTCCACCGCTCCACCGGAGCCTTCACGGATGACAGTCAGCGACCTTAACAAATGCCGGCAGCTCATCCCATCTGGGAGAGCTGAAAGAATTCATGAAATCTCTCAAAACCCAATACTGTGCAGCTCGAGCGCAAAAACTAGCGCGAAAGAACTTAGACTCAGCCGAGGAAATGCTGTTCAGCGTATTTTCATCGTCGACGATATTCGTCAGAACATCCTGTCGGGGATTCTCCGGAGTGTTCAACGTCCACAAGATGCGAGGAGATCGTTCACCGAAGGAAAAATGGGGATCTGGGAGCAAGCGGAAGGAACGAGGGATGGTTCCATCACGACGCAACACACACTCAGTCATCGAGAAGAGGATTCGCATCGCAATGTCGTAATCTGAAGGGATAAACTTGTCTTAATGAGGACTTCGATCATCGAAGCGGAGATTTGCTTTCAGCCGGCCTGGCGACCGTCTGACTTGACCAGCCAGGTCTCTCTTCCTTACTCTGTGAAGTTATGTCATTAAAAAGCAAAATGTGGCTCCGGCCATCTCCGGCCCGAGGTAATCCCAAGTAAAATATTAAGCCATCTATATCAGTCCTCCGCTCGTAGTCCGGCTCCAACTGCCTGCGCTATCGAAGACTGTCCGCCATCCACTCGTTAACTCCTCATCCGATGCTCATCTGTTTGAGCGCTTTTCACACCGACATTCCGAGTGGTCAAGCCACGAAATCTATGTGGGGCGAGGAACTTGTCATCGCCGTCAACGGAAACTTGTCCCAGGAATGGCATTTTCGAGAACCGCCGCAAACTTGCATCAGTTTCTTGAGCATGCTCACAAGATCCACGCGCGTGTTTTGCCCACACTTCGACATCTGGACCACGAAAACGACTGAGAGGAGCTCCTGTTTTTCCTTCTAGAAGGCTTGACGCTCCCGATCCTAGTTGTTAGAATGTGATAAGCCTCGTGACAGATCCTCGCGCGGCGGGAAGCTCTTTTATTTGTTTTAATCACGGAGCTGCCATCAGCCATGATTCAAACAGGATTTGTGAACGGAGCTTTACATTTTCGCTCAGCGCCGGCATCCAGGCAGGTTATTTGTCCACCAAAGCACGCGACCATCTCGATCACCTCTGACCCAGTCCGTTAACGGTTGCTGTTTCTTTGTTCCAGGATGGGATCGAAGGAGACGATTTCAGCGCTTTTGTTCAATCAACTCGAACGTGATTCCAGAGAACGAACATCCTAACGAGTATCGACGTGGCGTCTCCGGAACGAGCTTGCTGAATTGTCCATCCCGAACGCAGGAATTTCCTCATGAAGTTTCGCGTGTACCCAGCTGATCTGATGTGTGATAGAAGTTGTCCACTAGAACTGATCGGGTCCCCGACCACATTTCTTCCGTTGTGATAATGATGGGGATGACGAACTCATGGGGTGCAGCGAAGCAGAACCAATCACTAAATCAGATCGATAACAGAGAAAGGCTTGAATGACCCCGATCCGGCGGAGACTGCGCTGTTGTGGAATGTTGCTGACAGACTGTTTCACAGACACGCCGACACGCATCCGCATGCTACACGCACGGAGATGAACATGCACGAGCGCTCGGACAGCCTGGGCAGGAAGACTGAACAAACGCATGTGTGCACGCAAGAAACATAACAAGCGTAACAGCTATAATAATCCCAGGCAACGGCGGCTGTTTTCAACGGATGATCTATCCACCTCCATTGACTGCCCTTTGTGAGAACTTTCATGCGTTCCTCATCGGGATCACTCGGAGAGACTCTATTTCAATGCGACCATTTTGGATAGTTGTTTCGGATGATCCGATACAGCGCTCGTACTTCCTCCTCCCTCGCCAGTCATCGTTGACGACGGTCATAAGAATTGGAGCCCACTATACAGTCTCAGCTTCCGGATGTCCAGCGCAGGTTGATTTTTTTTCGAATTTCTTTCTGTGGTGTTCGAAGCTGATCCCCGCAAAGCGGGAAAGATGATCGATAATCATCGCGAGTAGAGAAACCGCGAACAACTTCGGAATCCAGCTTCGATTTTGGAGTGCAATCCTACGGTGTGATGTCGGGACTCTGTGGTTTTGAGTTTCACTAAGACGAGAGCGGTGCTGGGTAATATTGTGAAGTCGTTGTCGTGCGAGGGCTTCGCGAAATATTATAGCGTAGCTCGAGGAGAGACCAGCTGGCGGCAGCCCGAGCGAACTGACTGATTTTCGGAAGACCTGTGATTCAGTTTTCTGTCTCAGGTAGACTGTGACCAGATTCCTCAATTATGCGTCAAGTCGACTTGACATTCAATTGCACTGTAGGCTGATATTGGGTCGAGCATTTTATCGGTCTCAGTTTTCTCTGTCATCACCTTTATCATCCGTTATCAGCAGAGCCCGTACTTTCAGACTGTATTCATCTATAAATTCATCAGTCCCATGGGAACTGATTGGATCATTGATGATTGATGCTCGGTGATCTGAGCTCTAGAGATGACCTCCCTGTACCGTTCCCAATATTTGTTTTGTGTGGTTTTAGGCCTCCGTTCCACCGACTGCTCTATCGAAAGTTCCGTTTTTGAAAGGATGAACGCAATGCAGTCTACAGCGGAACAGTGCTCGGAGCCCGAGTGTCCTTCTCCGAAGATCCCAAGCCTCGTCGTTGGCGTTTGCGTGAATGCTCTCCGTGCGTCCGCTGAGGGATGCATTCGACTGCACAGCTGGGATGTTCATGTCAGTGCAAGAGAGAGAACGCATCGGAGCACGCACCCTGGCTTGCAGGCAAATCTCCCCGAGGGCTCATTAAACTGAATTGTCTACAAGGTCTTTCACGCCAATAAGCGGAGTCAGTAGGTCAAGTCGGCCTAAGAGGGGGCCGAGCCTACACTAAAGCCTAGAACTAGGCTTTTACCAGCTATTTTTTAGCCGGACGTCACTCAGGAAGGGATTAAGTCAATTAATATAACAACGGCACAAGCGCCTACAAGAGAGAAATCGGCCTAGTTAGCCGTCGGAGAAATCCTTGAGATTTGGCTTTGTTTGATGTGGCAACGTCAAGACGTCCAGTCTGAGCCTTCAGACAACGTCCAGATCGAACGTTGCCGCCGCTCCTTCTGGCTCTAGTTCTGGCTCTGCGCCCCTGTATCTTGACGGGTGTGTATTTCAATCACCGTGCCGAGCAATTAATCGCTCAAGGCTGCTCAGTTCGCTACTTGGAGAACAGTTTCAACCCTCAATCTGAACTGTGGCTCTCCAAATAGATATAGCTCGGATAAGCCCCTTTTGAGACCCTCCCCCTCTCGAGAGCCTATCGAATCATGGGCTGCACGAAAGTCGCTACCCCTGCCATAAAGTGTTTCCTTCACAATTCAGTCAATGTTCGAACACCAGAATGGAGTTTGATACCCTGCAGCTTCCCCAGCTCCATCCACCAAAAAAAAAAGGAATTTGAACACGTGTTCAAGCTTCGATTCAATGATTGTGTGGTCGGATAAACTTTAAGCACACTCATTTGGAGTAGGACCGTTCTCTCAGTACGTATCAGAAACAGGCAAGGAAAGGAGGTAGTAAGAGAGCTGCTGTTATCAGCTGGGCGTTTGGGGACAGATCGATTCCGGTTTTCGTGGGATTACAGCCTTCGTTGCCCCCTTCCCTACCATTCACTCTCAGGAAAGTGGTAGCCTCCAATGCCTCTTGCGCGTGCCGTCCTCGATCCTCTAATCGAAGTGATTCGCCGAAGATGTCACTCCTTCACGTGAGATGCCATCGAGCCAGGAGTGGGAGATGCCCCTAAATGCTCAGGATGCAGGGTGGTATTTTTTCTCGGTTGGGAATATCCCGATCTCGTCATTAGATGGACGCAATCTTCTCACATAAATAGCGCCGGTTCTTCAAGAATCACTGCTCTGCACGTGAAACCTAGGATTCTCGAATAGTCCGTAAAACTCGATTTCGACTCGATCGACCATCTCTCCGTTCTTCGTGGCAAAGTTTGTGGTTCCCGCTTATCAGCTGTCGGGAGGCGCGAAGAGTGAGAAACAATTTTTGACATTTCCGGAGCTGTTGGAATTCAGTGAAAGCAATGTGAAAATATAGCTCCCATCACCAGATTTCCATCATCACTCTGTTCTCTCAAGACTGCTTCCGATTACTAGCCTCTCCAGAAGGCGAGGAGACGAAAATCCCTGCCTCCTACCTCGTGATGCATAACACGTTCCCGTTCCCTCCATTCACCCCGAATTCTGCAGCTTATCTTGACGACTAGCAATCTGCGACGGACCTTCCCTTCTTCTCTCGTCGGAAAGCTCCATAAAGAATCGATCGGTGAGTCGTATCCCGGCTGCCCCCTTCGCTCAGCGAAATGGACACAACAGTTTCCGTCCTCAAGGCTGGGGGCGCGGTGTGATCGGGGGCGGCTTGTCTCGGACGGGTAGGTCTGGTGGAACAATTGTCTGAGGAGTGCGGTGATCGTGAAAACATTCACGAAATGAGCTCACGATATCAACGGTCGACCAGACCTACCGCCCGCGCACAGCGTAGGGAGTGTGAAAGTACTTTTGCGAGCGCGGCATCCGGTTCTTTTTTGGGGCAATAGAGGGCGGGGGCCGCATTCGACAAAATTGTCAGGGCCGCCGAGGTAGGCATTGAGCCATGGTACACCACCGTCAGCCATGTCACGTCCTGACACTCTGATTTCTAGACAAAGAGCCAAACGACTCCAATGTATGAGGTACGAAACGCGCCAATCACCCGTCCATCCCGTCGGCTATTCCTCATGCCATTCCATTCGATGCTTGATCGAGGGTATCTCCGAGCTTGCCGATGGAAGTTGGCCATACGTGGACTCCGAGCAGGCCCGTGGTTTATCCCTGCGGGACCCGATCCTGCATTACGATTCGCTCAGGGAGCTTCTCTTGTTGGACCGTTCGGCGAGGGTTAGCCAGAACAGCACACGAATATAGCGATCGGTGGGTTGTTACCAGTGTTTGTCAACATGCTCTCCGTTGTGCCTCCTTCAGAGGAGCACGAAAAGCACGCAAAGCCAGCCGAATTGCTCCCTGAACGTTCGACTGGATGGGTTGCCGCTCGTCTGGCTTTATCGGTTGAGGCCGTGTTTGACGTTCTTGAAGCACGAAAGGACACGGCAACGAGAAAAGCGAGGCGTCCATACAAGGATAAGGGTCCCCGACAACTCAAATTGGATTAGAGGGGAAAAGCCTTCAATTCTTGACTCCCAGACATCGGACAATTCTGAATGTCCACCGCGCAACAGATGCACAGCTGCATCTCTCACCGGAAGTACTTTCGTGAGGAAGTCGAAGTTCAGAGTTCGAGCACATCGCGTGGCGGCATACTCGCCGCAGTTTCCTTCATCGAACGGGAAACAGAGAACCGTATCCTGGCAACCTCGTCAGACTCCTTGGAGGCGTCGCGGCGATGCCTTTGGGTGAGAAGGAGGGTTACGAATCTCATCGACCTGGCACGGCACGTCCTAGAGCGACCACAGAGATGTTTGGAGACCATCGCAGCCATTAGATTTGCGTCCGTCTCATTCCAGCTCCTGGCATTGGCTTTCAGCACTGAGCGATGAGGTGCCTCCAGCGAAAACGGAGAACGGTTAGATTTTCCACGATTTCCGAATTCGAACGCTACTGTACCGATGGTTCGAGGCGCGAAGTTCGTTCCTGGTTTTGAGTCCTCAGTTCAGGTATGGGAGATGAAGGATAGTGAACGCTCTTCACGACCATCGTTCAAAAGGAACAGCGTCGCCGTCCTTTGTGAGCGTGTCGATGAGGCTTGTGATGGATGGAAATTGCCTTGGAAATCGCACTCGCCATGGACAGGGCCAGCGGAAAACGCATGGAAAATTCTACTGCGTTCGTCTTCAAGGGCATGATATGTTCAGGAATCTCTCTCAGTTGGAACGACGACGGGTCAATCGATGCACTCCCGTGGCGGCCATCACAGTCCGTCGACTCATGCGTTCCACGAGGTGACTTCCGGTCTACTCGACCTTTATGCCATTGGTGACTCTCTGGGCCCACTGTCCGCAACGTTCGATCTCATCGTTCATTTGATGCCCTCCGGCTAAACTCGCTGTATTACGGCTCTTATTCAGGAACAAAGCCATATTGCCGCCAGCCTGTAGCCAACTAGTCATGCGGAATGGGTGAGTGAACGATGTCTTGAAAAACAATTTGTGTCTGCATGTAGGGCTTATCCTTGACTCGAAGCACCGTCGCTCTATCGGCTGCTGGGGTCGACGAACAATATCGCCTAGCAGCAGTCTAGTTTGTTCTGAATGCAGTCTGAAAACATGCGATGCTGCTCGGGAGAAGCTGATGGACAATGACCGCGGCCACTCAGCTGCTATATAGTGTAGAAGTGGAGACACTGGAAATCAATTTCGCCCAACCGTGATGCCGAACAGTGTTCTTATCTAACAGATTATGTTGCAATAGTCTATCGCGACCCTGACCTGCGCTCATTCTCTGTCTGCTCGAGCGAAACGAGGGAAAGAACCCCGCCCCCCCCCCCCTCGCTCATCCACTGTCCGCTTCCGCAACGCAACTCGTACCCGAGTCTCTCTTTTGCCTCCATGTTACTCACAATGTCGAGCATCTACCTCGAAGTCCCGACCAACTGAGCTTTCCCGATCGTGCACTCTTCCTGACAGATGGCTCCACTGACTTCCCCATCCCTCCCTGTTCTGAAAAACCCGACTCCTACTCTTGCTCCCAGGTCCTGTGCGTCTGGTCCGAGTCGGACGAAGGTTACGCATCGGCCGAAGGAGCGCCGGATTCATCATGGGTCGCTCCAACGCATTGAAAGGGACGTCGTTTCCAGCGTCACTTTCTCTTCGAGACGCTTTCTCGTCATCGAACGGGAACCCAACGCCTTAAGGCGAGATAATGTTCCGAATTCTGGCAATTTCCAGACCGGAAGCTCGATTTTTGGATCACAGCATCGTCGACCTTTCCCTCGAGCGAGATAGCTGACAAACTCCGCAGAGTAAATAGTGTATCTGCCGAGGCTTGTTCATCGCCAAGACTCAACGGGTCCGACTCAATTCCAATCCCGTCCGGTTCGAATGCGCATTCCGGATAAAGCAAGCTCCAATCGAATGCCACGAGTCACAGAGAGGCACCTGACATTTTTGTCAAGTTCTCTGTGGACCGATAGGCACGAATTCCGACTTCTCAGAACGGAAGGAATCATCCTCCCGTTCTTAAAGAGCTAATACTCTGACTTGTGAAAAGGCGATGGGCAAAGGCTCAAAACAGAGAAGCTGTGCATCCGGTGAAGTTCATCGCTCGTGCGAAATCGTTGGGCACATTCGAGGTTTTGATCTTGTTTGAGGTGAGTCAGACTTCTGCAAGTACCATTTAATTTTGTTGGGATCAAAAAGCGTTCGCTCGGGATTGCGCTGTGGGAGCTCGGATTTGCATAGTAGTAGGACGCGTTGAGCAAGCTGGCGTGAGGGATTTAGCTGGGCTAGATAGACTAGATTTTCTAGTACGACAAGTTGGAACAGGAACCAAGTTGACTCTGCACAATGAATTGTTGCTCCGAGCTTCAGAATAACCCTCTGTCTGTCTACCCGTCTGCTAGGCGAGACACGAGGGCCACCGATCCGCGGCGATGAGTTCGTCTGCGATTGGATGAAGCGTGTCGTGTGATGGGAGCACCGCGTGTTCGTCTCGCGACCCGGTATTAGGTGCTTGCAAACTGACGGCTGTACTGCACCCAAATCCGAGGCGGATATTCGTCGAGCCGGTCGAGGAAACGCAGTTCCAGCTCTTCTTGGCACAGCTCGGAGAAATACGAGACGAGTCGGGTTGTTTATATGTTTGCGCATGTTAACCCCGTTCTCCGTTCAGGAGGAGACGCCCGACGGGGAGCTTTAAACGAAACTGTTCAAGGACGCAAGGGAGAGATAGGAGAAGCCAATTGTCTCTCGCTTTGGAGGTCCACCTCAATTTTCACCGCCAGTTCGTTGAAGTCCCTCCATTCTAGTTATACAACCGTCGAATCTTCTCCATTTCTAGTTGACTGCTTCCTAGACTTGGGCGTCCGAGTGGAGAATCCCACCTGCGCACACTTTCACTGCTCTGCTGCTGTAATGAGGTGGAGGAGAAGGAATGGAAACAATCAAAAGGGAATCATATGTCTGTCGCGACCCGCGACGGACTCGCGGTCGTGAAAACCAGATGTGATGAAGGATTCAGGGCTCTGTTCTCTCTCGAAGGGAACAAAGCTAACGTATCCGGTTCCCGATTCTACGACTTAGATACTTTAAGGCAGGCGCTATCAAAGAATGCACGGTTTGAGTGATGAGATGCTTACTTGGCAGGAAACCGCTATGCTCCCTATGGATACTGTTTTAATATTGAGTTTGCGAGCTCGGCATTCATGGGACGAACTGTAGGCTATAAGGAATCGAATGGATCTGCGAAAGAAGTTCGAGTGTGTGTGAGGAAACGAGTGAACGGGATGAATACGAAACGTCAACAACAATAAACTTCGTGCGCGACGAAAGGAAAAAAAAACTACAGAACGATGTCCCGCTGTGTTTTAGAGCCGAGTCGTCCGAAGTTTGTTGAAGTTGCTTGACCATTCTTGCAGTAGATCCGCATGTTGCTGTTGACGGTTGCTGATTTAGCTTCCTGTGGATTATGGCCCCGATCGGAGACACTCCGGACTTTTTCCCGCAGCTGAACGCGGCGCCTCAAAAATAAGCAAGACGTCGCCGAAAACAGGATCATCCACTGACGGTAAACTGAGGCAGAAGCCGTCCGCTCCCACAAGTGTGTTCACAACAGTGCACTGTGCACGGTGCAAGTTCAGGTGTTCATCGCAAGGTTTAATAAATAAGGATTGCACGTTAGGACAATGTAAACATGGAGGCGGCGCACAGAACAGATCAGTTTTCATGACGCCCATGGTGAGCTCATCTAGGAGAGTTTGGCATGCTGAGCGGATTGAAGATTCAGGACTCAACGGAGCATTCTCCTCCCTTACCCCTCCTTGGTCTCGGTCTCCTCCCCGGAGTCTCGGACAACACACCAACTGAATAAAGTTTGTTTGTTTTTCACAAATTCATACGCCTGCTTCGCAGAGGGTGTATCGGCAACTCTTCAAAGTCGATCAATGTTCGAAGACTGCGACTTCCCAGGAGTTGCTTCTGTTTGAGGAGACGCTCGACAAATAGCAAGGCTCGCCTGTTTGATCGCGGCAAACCCGAGATATCAAGTCGCGAGAATCAAGAGTGGTCCAGGCAGCGTGCCACCATCTTCACGGGGCCTGAACTTGACCGTATCGTAAGTCA